>BQMI01000429.1:0-1423945 GCA_026005395.1 Asobara japonica
GAACTACAACTGTACGAAAATTCAGCTGAAAATCAGATTTATGAAATATTGAGCAATATTTACCATAGAAATTTTTACGATGAAAATTCAGGAGTGCCCTTTCACTAATGACACCTCCCTACTCAACTGTCCAGCTTACATAATTAGCACTGCGTGACGTAATAGATTGTCCACCGCGTCCAATGGATCCACAGATTAAAAAAATTTTTAATAAATTCAAAATTGAATTCACTCGTAAAATTATAATTTTTCACATATTCAAACCGGTTTATCGCTATTAAATTTGCAGTCGTTCAATAACACCGGGAATTTGCAAACTTTATTACGGAAATATATCGCACTGGGATATATATGAATCATAAAATCAGTCGTAGAAAATTTTTTATGGAAAATTGCTTGCATATCATGATTTTCCTATTCACGTCGCGAGACACGCTAAACCGTGATTCAACAATTTTCTCATTTTCATTGCAGCATCAAAACGCCATTAGACGCTGAGAGCATGATTCTGAGAGATCCGAAGTGGTGAGGACTCGCTTCAAGCGATTGACAAATGTGAAAGAAAATTTTAGACCCTGGGACTTTACTAGTGGGATAAAAGTGTGTGTGTCCCCGTTGGTAATACAAACAAAACTTCCCGATTTGTAATTTCTGATTGCCATTCCTAGATTTTTCGATACGTCAACTAAATGTTTCAATCCGATTTATCAAGCAGATAATTATGAATATTTGACTAGCCGCATAGTCAGCGTGAGAGTGAGAATTATGCGCGTTACTTGAGTGGGAGTGAGACGCCAGTAGGGGTGCGAACACTCGAGGGTTAAACCCGTCATACCTCCTTAATTATGACAAATATGGAAAAAAGTGATAAGAAATTAAATATGCACTTGCACTTACAGATCAAATTCTGCTTAACACTTTTTGCCGTATCTCTTACCGTTTTCGCACTAGAGCGTTGTGAACAAATCGCGGTAAAGAGAATTGAGAAAATTTTTCTCACTTTTGGAAAATTGATTTTTTTTTGAAAGTCAGAGAACACAAAAATTTGCCAGTGAAAAACTGGAAAATTTTTAATATAGGCGAAAAATATACTGACACAATGTTCTTTGAAACAGTTCTATCATGTAAACTAAATTGGATTTACAATCATTCAATAACCCCGGAATTTTCCGATGTTTATTACGGAAATACACCGTACAGGGATATATATGTATCATAAAACCAGTCATACAAAAATCTGATGGACAAACTCATGCGAATGTGAATCATTCACGCGCAGATAGACGCATGTGGCAACAGCCCCCAGTACCTTTTATTGCGCACAAGTGGCGTAAAGCATGGATTTATTATTATCATAAAAAGAGTGTAGCAGACTGTCCAAACTCTTTAAAATGAGGGGGAAAAAATATCTGACGCATCAAAATGAAAGTTTTCCTTGTTCGCTTGTGGACAAAAAATCAAATATCGTGGCGAAAAAAAATTATTTCAAAAGTTTGTCATATTTCACAAATTTTGCTAATTTCAAAAATTCCCACTCAAAAGTTTTTTGCGTTACATTCTCAAGAAGAAAATTTTGCGGTGAAAATCTGTACTAACATCTTTACAACCCGGCAGACATGTTCTTTTACCTCTTTACTGATAACAGCTGGCCGCTCCTATCTGCTATCGACAACCGCCAGTTGATCACGCAATCCTCATATTCGCCTAACACTTTGGACCTTGCCCTAATTGAGCTAATTCCTTAACAGCAGCCTGAATCTTCACTCTAAACCATCATATTCACCAGTACCCCTATCGCGCTCATAAAATTCTGGGCATAATTAGCCGAGCACTATTCCTGCGCTTCCGGTTACTTTTCAACGACCCTCGAGAATTGTCGTTAAAAACTTCATTCGGACAATTAACTAATCTCGATAGGCGACCATCAATGAGTTTACATGGATTTATTGTTACTATGAAAAAGTTATTGAGGCAAGGAAAACAACCCTGTGAAGTATGGTGGGTGTGTGTGTTTGTGTGTCTGTTTCGGACAATGGTTGTGTTGGTGGGAGGGTAGGTGGGTGGTTGTCAAAGTGGCAGGGTGGGTGGTTGTCTTGGTGGAAGGGTGGGTGTTTGTCTTGGTGGGAGGGTGGGTGGTTGTCTTGGTAGGAGATTGGGTGGGTGGGTGGTTGTTTTGGTGTGACGGTGGGGAGGTGGGTGGTTGTCTTGGTGGAAGGGTGGGTGGTTCTCTTGGTGGGAGGGTGGGTGGTTCTCTTGGTGGGAGGGTGGGTGGTTCTCTTGGTAGGAGGCTGGGTGGTGGTCTTGGTGGGAGGTAGGGTGGGTGGTTCTCTTGGTGGGAGGGTGGGTGGTTCTCTTGGTGGGAGGGTGGGTGGTTCTCTTGGTAGGAGGCTGGGTGGTGGTCTTGGTGGGAGGTAGGGTGGGTGGTTCTCTTGGTGGGAGGGTGGGTGGTTCTCTTGGTAGGAGGCTGGGTGGTGGTCTTGGTGGGAGGTAGGGTGGGTGGTTGTCTTGGTGTGAGGGTGGGTAGGCGGGTGGTTGTCTTGGTGGAACGGTGGGTGGTTGTCTTGGTAGGAGGGTGGGTGGTTGCCTTGGCAAAAGGGTGAGTGGATGGGTGGTGGTCTTGGTGGGAGATTGAGTAGGTGGGTGGTTGTCTTGGTGGGAGATTGGGTAGGTGGGTGGTTGTCTTGATGTGAGGGTGGGTAGGTGGGTGGTTGTCTTGGTGGAAGGGTAGGTGGTTGTCTTGGTGGCAGGGTAGATGGTTGTCTTGGTGGGAGGGTGGGTGGTTGTCCTGGTGGGAGAGTGGGTGGGTGGGTGGTTGTCTTGGTAGAAGGGTGAGTGGGTGGATGGTTGTCTTGGTGGAAGGGTGGGTGGTTGTCTTGTTAGGAGGGTGGGTGGTTGCCTTGCCAAAAGGGTGAGTGGATGGGTGGTGGTCTTGGTGGGAGATTGGGTAGGTGGGTGGTTGTCTTGATGTGAGGGTGGGTAGGTGGGTGGTTGTCTTGGTGGAAGGGTAGGTGGTTGTCTTGGTGGCAGGGTGGATGGTTGTCTTGGTGGGAGGGTGGGTGGTTGTCCTGGTGGGAGAGTGGGTGGGTGGGTGGTTGTCTTGGTAGAAGGGTGAGTGGGTGGATGGTTGTCTTGGTGGAAGGGTGGATGGTTGTCTTGTTAGGAGGGTGGGTGAGTGGTGGTCCTGGTGGGAGATTGGGTGGTTGTGTTGGTGGGTGGGTGGATGTGCTGGTGGGAGGGTAAGCGAGTGGTTGTCTTCGTAGCAGGGTGGGCGGGTGGTTGTCTTGGTGGGAGGGTGGGCGGGTGGTTGTCTGTCTCTATGTGTGTGCCCATTTGCGAATCTAAACAACATTAATTAAAATCAAAGATTAGTCTATCAGCATAAAAAAAAGTTTTTTCAGGGAAGTACAGTTGTACCGGCTTCTGCAATGCCATGATAAATGTATAGCTCTGATAGGTTGCAGAGCCAGCTCATAAGGCGTCACGTAATCCAACGCCGTTTACTCACCGACTGTGGAGCTTTTACGATCTTGCAGGGTTGTGCTCGTATAAACTGGGTTGATTACCAAAGCTCAACGTGGGGGGATAGTATTTGCTGGGGTATATGCAAGCCGAATACCAGTAGCATCTGAATGACACCAAAGAGCGGTGGAGATGGTATTAACTTTTCAGGATGGGGAAGCAAGAGTTTCATTAGATTTTCTGGGAATGTTAATAAGATTTCGAATATTTTGATGGCATAGAGTCTAAACTTTGGATGTTCGAGGGATGAGCAGTTCTCAGAGTCTTGTGGATGGTAACCATATGGTATATATAGTTGTAAAACATCGTTTTAAATTTCTTCCATGTTTGAAGGTTCAAAATTTTTCTCGTTTGTAATTTTTCAAAATTTTTTAAGTAGGCAATTTTTGGTGAAATTCAAACCATAAAAATATGGCCTTCAAAATTCTCAACCTCTTTTTTTCATAAACGTGCGTAGAGGAAGTATAAATAATTTAGTCAACTTGTTGCCGGTTGCAGAGCACTGAACTACCGAGATTACATTTTTATTACCCAGAGACAAGAGTGGAAAAGTATGAACTACGAAGTGAGATAGAAATACGGAAATCTGTCGCTTAGAGACGCGCTAGCAGCACCTGTTGGTGAAGACAGATCTCTTTGCCATCAAACTCTGAATAAAGCTATGACGTCTGTTCGGAATTTCAAATTAGAAATCTGAAGTCGTGTACCAAGTTTTTGCTTTGGCATTATCCTTAAATATTTAGGGAAGAAAATTTTATCAGTAGTTTCAATAATTCCCAAAATTTACAGAAATCATAAAAGCTAAAAGCCTAAAAATTCATCTTCAAGATTTTTCTGGAGAAGTGGGATCACTTACACCAGGTGCTATAACTGAGGTTACTGCTACAGTGAACTCCCGCCAGCTTATGCCATCAGGGGTCTTAGAAAAATAACGACGATATTCTGCAGGCACTCTACCCCAGCTTTTTTATGCAGTCAGTTACTGCAGTTTTTTTTTCCACCCACGCAGCATCCACATTTCATGGACTCAATAGCACTTTCTATCCACTTCGCAGTCTATTTCCCTCCTAAAAAACTTTGAAGAAATATGTCCCAAATAAAGTTTCGTTGAAATTAATTAATGACCGCAAAACTAACAGGTCACGAATTCTAAAAAAAAAAAAAAACACAAAAAAAAAGTGGTCCAGAGTAACTGGTACAAACTGAATCAACAACTCGACCCAGAATGACTGACGTGAATGATGAATTATGCATGAGAGATGTTTTTCTTTCGGGTATAGTATTTTAGTCTAGGTGAAGCCTCTCGGCTTTTCTATTCAAGTATTCTGTAAAAAATTCAGTTGGTTCTAATGAGAATGGAAGGAGATGATGAGATAGGTTCAAGTTGTTGACTCGAAATGAATGAGATATTATTGTTCAGGTGTAACTGGAACGGAATGAATAACATGTAGGAAGTAGTCAATGTTAAACCGCGTCAGATCTTCCCCAATATATCAGATATATATTCGAAAGTTGGAATGTTTGAGTGAATTGTTTTTAATGCCTTAAGAAGGTCTTTCAGGGTGTGTGGGTGGAGATGAGGACCATCAATGTCGCACCAATAATTTGAAATAATATGGCATACGAATTCTTCTGACTCATCGTATAATATAATTTTAAGCTTCGACTACGAATCGAATCAGAATCGATTATGGAAATAAATCGATTATCGAAATAAATGGATTATCGAAATAAATCGATTATCTAAATAAATCGATTATCGAAATAAATCGATTATCGAAATAAATCGATTATCGAAATAAATCGATTATCGAAATAAATCGATTATCGAAATAAATCGATTATCGAAACAAATCGATTATCGAGGAAGAAATATCGATTATCGATGTGGTGACCATACACATCGAACTCGAAATCACACTGGGAAAAGCACTCCCCCTTATGTACAATTAGAAGCTTCGACCATCGATAATCGAAAATGAATCGATTATCGAATTCGAAAAGTCGAAGAAAAAAATCTCGAGTATCGAGGACACGATCGAAATCGAACTCGAAATCACACTTGGGATAGCCTTAGTCCTTATATATCATGGAGAGCCTCGGCCAGCAAAATAAATCGATTATCGAATTCGAGAACTCGAAAGTCGAAGAAAAATCTCGATTATCGAGGACGCGATCGAAATCGAACTCGAAATCACACTTGGGATAGCCTTAGTCCTTATATATCATGGAGAGCCTCGGCCAGCAAAATAAATCGATTATCGCATTCGAGAACTCGAAAGTCGAAGAAAAATCTCGATTATCGATGACACAATCGAAATCGAACGAGAATACAGACAAGTAAAGGTATGTGGTCGCGTAGCGGCCACCGGCAAGGAACGCTACGAATCGAATCGGAGTAAAAATGAATCGATTATCGAAGAAAAAATCTCGATTATCGATATCGCAATACAAATCAAACTCGAAATCACACGTGGAACGGCACTACTCCTATAATAGAATTTTCAGCGTTGACGATCAATCGAATCACAATCGAAATTAATCGATTGTCGAAGAAAAAATTTCGATTATCGATGTCGCAATACAAAGTGAACTCGAAATTACACTTGGAAAAGCATATCACCGCGGAGCGGTCACCGGAGAAACACTAGTTCATAGTTAAAACGAAAGACCAAAGAAAATATCGATGCTTATCGAAATTATCGAAACACGTAAGACTGGGACCGTCGCGCCACCAGTCAGTGCGGTGGAAAAACGAAATACCCGTGCGAAGCATCGATTTATAGGCTTCGAGTCCATCAGAATTGTTGCCTATTACACGTGCTATCGAGAATGAAGTCGCAGGATTCACAGAAAGTTTACATAAAAATAATTTCCCCGGGAATATTTCGATACAATTCCTGTAGAGATGAAAAGACGGGGAATCGAGTATCGAGCATGTTTCAGATCAGAAACAGAGAATGATTGACCACTTGATTGTGGTGTGGCTGTGGCCAACTGTATCAGACCTGCGTTGAATGTCAAAAGGCTCCTTGAGGTTACGGCTGAACGCCGACACCGAATAACCGCAAAGATGAATTATTCTGAGTTTGCGACATTTTCCCAATTAGCAATTGAGATAATTCCCCGATTCGAAATTGGAGTATTTTGCTCAGTAACGTTTTTCTTGAATATGACATGGTTTCCATCTATGTTCAACCCGGAATTCGAATTTAATTTCCCCATTAAATATTCGGACACTTTCAAACTGGATTGTCCCAGTGGAAAATGGGGACACTCCTCCAATCGCCAATTGACCCACTTTTATCAATTGTATAATAAGAAATATCTTCCAATTATCCGTAAAATTACCAGCAATTATACATCACTCGAAATACCCACTCGCGTAACACCTAATTGGAAAACAATGAAGGGAAAAATTGTCTGATAAAAAAAGAAGAGTGTGCCTACCATTTGCTATCCATTTATTCCCGATCATTAGTCAATTCAGAATCAACGCATAGCTGTAATTATTGATCTATCGGGGCCATAATTATATCGGGAATGGCAACGAAATCCCGGCTTTATCGGTTGCCCCGGGGCGCGTCGATAGCAATTTAGTTCAGTTACGGTCCCAAGCTCTCATATCACGCTCGGCCGGGTCCTCGGACGATCGGTCGTTAATTTTCGGATTTTCCATCCTGGATTTACCAATTTTTTTTCTCCCCCACTCCACCTTCCCCCCCCCCCCCCCCCCCCCCCCCGCCCGCTCACCTGACTTTATTCTCCTCTCACCCCAACTGAATTCGCTGGTAATTGAGTATAAATCACGCGTCAGACAGCTAACCGCATGCCATAGAATGCGCTTCAGTGTGTGTTATATCTACGAGTCTGTAAAGAGTGCTTTTGTGTTGGTTGCATCATTAGGTGGACATTATGTCTCAGTGGTAGGATGACAGGGGTCCGGGTAGTTGGTGTGCGGTGAGCGGGGTATGGAGCAAAGGTGTGAGTTTACCTGAGTTGAATGATCTGGAGAATGCGGAAACAGGGGAGGTCTACGTGTAGATGGCAACGGATAACGGAGTATTAACAATTGTTGATGATTTATTTACAATATTTGAAAAGCTTCAAAAATTCCGAAAATTTCCAAAATTCCAAAATTTTCGCATATAAACACAATCTTATGTAATACGACTTTTTTCAGTGACTTTCATAATTTAGGTGACATTGCTTAGTCAGGATGTTTTCTACGATAGGCTACGCCGCCAGACAGACATATGCACACCCACCCACTGAGCCACCGCCCACCTAGCCACGCCCAACCACCTAGCCACTCCCAGCCACCCGCCCACCTAGCCACTCCCAACTGCCCGCCCACCCACCTAGCCACTCCCACCCACCTAGCCACTCCCACCCACCCGCCCACCCACCTAGGCACTCCCGCCCATCAGCCCACCTACCTAGCCACTCACACCCATCCGTCTGCCCACCTAGCCACTCCCAACTACCCGCCCACCCATCTAGCCACTTACACCCACCCGCCCACGCACCTTGCCACTCCCACCCATCCACCTAGCCACTCCCACCCACATACACATATCCATCCATACATACATGTTTGTCCAAAATAGACACACACACACACACACACACACTTAACCTTCATTAAAAATCTGCCACAAATAGAGGAAATGTCGAGAAAATTGGGTTCCGAGACAATTCCTTCTTGGAGTGACTATTATAACTTCCCTAGATCGTGGAAAAAAACTACCAAGCATTCCACAACGTAGTCGCCAGCTTCGTCAATTTTTTACCACTCACCGCCGTCGATTTCGGCGATAAATTTGCTGGTCTCGCCAGTGCGATTCAAGGTAGACACATTTAGAATACCTTTTAACGACTGTTTGGCCCCCTGTACAGAAAATTGGATGACGAGCTACGTATGTTTCTCAGTTTGTTGTCATTCCCTCTTCATGTGAATCAGTGGGGTGCCCCGCGGGATAACTGGACCCCACATCATGCTCAAAGGCTCCGGTACCGGTGTGACGCCAAAGTCGATATCCCACCCGTGTACAACTCCGTATACATTCTATTGGTATGCTTTTTTTCACCTCTGTCTTTCTCACTTCAGCTATACCTGTTTTCCCGCAACTTCTTTTTATTGTTTTCCTTTTTTTTCCTTACCTCCGTACGGGAAAAACACGAACGTATCTACGATTTAGGAGTCGATCCACGGGGACTTATAATTCTACCATTAAGAAGAAGCCCTGCACCGCCTCCATTTCTGGCCATTGAATTATAAATATTTTATTGCTCGTGGAATGCACCGTGTGATTTAGGGGGGGATTTTGAATTAATGACGGAATTTTAAGTTGTGAGATTTTGAGGTTAGTGAGATGAACATTAAAGATTTACATTCTGTAGGATTGTTGGATTAAAAATAAACGGGATTTCACTGTGGCTTTGGACAGCTAGAAGCAATCACAAATGACTCACACACACACACACACATACACACACGCCCACTGATACCTTCATCCAGGGACATTTGGGGAACTTCCCGAACTTAAAAAAAAAAAAAAAATCATACACACACACATACATACATGCATACACACACACACATATTCACACATACATATACACACACGTGCACGCGTCAATTAATGCATTTGCGATAAATTTCTAGAATCCTTGGAAACTTCATTTCTCCAACGCACACACACACACACACACTCACACACATACATGTGGGGGGAGGTCCATTATAGGCACTCGCCATCGTAGTACAGCGCTCTCTGGAGGGTGACCCTGAGTTTAGAAATACGATGACCTAAATGGCAAAAGTTGGCCCCTGCACATGGATGGGTGTCCATTACGCCCTACCGAGGAAATGCTGAAGAGCAGGAAAGAGAGAGAAGGCAAGGGGGGGGGGATACGTACACACGCATATATGTGATTTTGGGAACACGATCCTTGTTAATATAAAAAATGATAATATATATAATAATTGAATTGACCATTTCAAAAATAGAGATGAAAATTAGCGTTCTGAAATTAATAGTCTTGCCAACCCTTCTAGGCAAAAAAAGCTATTAGTTTCTGGTGGCTCCAGTGCCCTAAGGTTTAAAATGTTGGTTCATTTTTGGGGAAGTAAATCTCATCTTATTACAGCAAAATTGCAAATGATATCGTTCTAGATTGTAAGAAGTTGAAATTTAGTGGAAGCTGAGGGCGAGAGTCTTCGTTAGCCGCTCTCTAGAGAAATAATCATTATCTGCGACTATTGCCGCCGGCTTTTCAGGAAGAAAAACTTATTCTACGTGTGATAAAGTCTTAGGAAAACTCACAAATCGAATGGAAATTTCGAGATATTAATGGTGGGATTATCTACAAATTTATGGAATTGCAAGCTCGCTCGCAATTATCGCTAATAAATTCTAAATTGGTCTCGTAAAATCTATTCACCAATCTTCGGAGTATATGCGGGATAAGGTTTGATAGAATGAATCAGATTATTTACGGAAATCTCAGAAATTTCAAAAATTTCAAGAATTTCAAAAATTCCAAAATTTCAAAATTTTCAAGAATTTCAAGAATTTCAAAAATTTCAAAAATTTCAAAAATTTCAAAAATTTCAAAAATTTCAAAAATTGCAAAAATTTCAAAAATTTCAAAAATTTCAAAAATTTCAAAAATTTCAAAAATTTCAAAAATTTCAAAAATTTCAAAAATTTCAAAAATTTCAAAAATTTCAAAAATTTCAAAAATTTCAAAAATTTCAAAAATTTCAAAAATTTCAAAAAGTTCAAAAATCTCAAAAAGTTCAAACTCTCAAAAAGTTCAAAAATCTCAAAATTCATAAAAATGAAAAATTCCACGAATTTAGTTTGAAAAGGAATTAAGAATCGAAACACACACACACACATACATGACCATACCAATTGTATTATTTGGAATCTTCATTGATCTGTCACTTTCAATTTTTTTCATTCACGGATTTAGATTAACACCTCGGTGAAAGAGATTCATAAACAGCAATCTAAAAATTTCGAATATGATGGATGGACGTTAAAAGAATCAATACAAATGTCCGAATTCCCATTAATATCGCATAACCACAATAATCATTTGCCTTAAATTTCTGGGTATTGCCTAAATGTTGCCCCAAGGCAAGCCAGTAGGGTCGGAAATTTAAACTGCGCGAGAATTGGCAGAATTACTGGACAAGATCGAATATTCGGTCATAAATCATTGGAGGATCATGGATACGGGAATAGGCGTGTGCACATCCATCATCTCGGTCAAGGGGTGAATGTCCATCTCTAGATCGCGAATTCTGAGGACCCTGCGGCATTGCCAGCTGGAGCTTGGGGCCACTAATTATGGTGATAATCACTTGGAATCAAATCACAAGTCACCGGGAATCACGCAATTCAACCGATATGTGTCACCGGAATGACCGAATTATCAGAATTATCTACAATATTCTAATGCAAAATCTGGGTCATCCGATTTTTCGGGAAGTTATTGTCGATTTTCTTTATTTCAATTCGTAACTAGGGTTTTAAGTATACCAAACCGCTCTCCGTCGAATTCCGAACAAATATCTGTGTGTGTGTGTGTATGGTTGTATGCGTGGAATCGGAATTTTCCGTTAACGATTTCTCACGAACAGGGTCGAACGATCTGGGTCATCGAGGTCCTATTCGGAGCGTCTTCATGGAGCTTAGATCGGATTAATTTTTGGTTGAAATTGGCCGAGCAGTTTTTTTGTTATTAACAATTGAATTATTTACAACGTTCTATTTCAAAAACGGTGAGAGATACGTCAAAAAGTATTAAGCAGAATTTGCTCTGTAAGTGGAAATGCATATTTAATTTCTTATCACTTTTTTCTATATTTGTCATAATTAAGGAGGTATGACGGGTTTAAGCCTCGAGCGTTTGCAGACCTATTGGTGTCTCACTCCCACTTCAGTAACGCACATCATTCTCGTCCTCACGATGACTATGCGGCTAGTCAAATATTCAAAATTATCTGCTTGATAAATGGGATTGAAACTTTAATTAACCTATCGGAAAATGTAGGAATGGCAAACAGAAACCAAATCGGTGTGAGGTGTGTAGGTGGGTTGGTGGGTGGGCGAATGTATGTGGGCATGGACGGGTGGGTGGGCGAGTGTCTCTGTGGGTGGGTGGGTGTCCGTCTGTGTGGGTAGGTGGACGGGCCTCTCTGTAGGTGGGTGAGTGGTCGCTTCTGTGGGTAGGTGGGTGAACGTCGCTGTGGGTGGGTGTATGGGCGTCCCTGTGGGTCGATGGGTGGCGATCAGGACGGTGTCAAATATCCAGAAACTTGAAAATCTTACAAAAATTTCACTCTCCTTTTCTAAGTCCTTCAAATACAAATAACTTTCCCTATCGTAAAATCAATCATAATAATGGTACAGGCGGGATCAATAACTGAAGCCTCTAGGCGTCCCTATAATCGAGATCATCAGGTTTTTTGGGAGATCGATGGCCCCATCGTTCATCATGTAATTTTGAACGTGAGAGTGCGCCTGCGGTGGAAATTTTCGGGTTACGATTGATTGGGTTATGAAGACCAGAAGCGCGTGGTATAACGCGAGGGGTCTATTACCGGGTTATTAACTGGTGATAAAAAATATTTTGTCCACCACATATCTTTTCGATGGAAAAATCGATAAACATCGAACATATTAACTAGTCATTTTTTTCTACGTCGATCACTTTCCGGAAATATCTGCGGCCGTCATTTCCTGGTCCATTGATCAATTGACTATAATTTTGCATCTGTAAGCTTTCTAAATTCATCGGATAGTTGCAGGAGGGATGCTAGTGATGTGGGAAGGGGCAGTGATAGATAAAGGGGATTATCCATTATCCAGTAGCTGCCCTATCTCGTCACAGTTGACAGAACGTATAGGCGTAATGACGTTCGACCGCGATTCATGCCATATATGAGATCAACTTACTGTGCTGACCACAATGCAAGAAGAGGCACCACGATGCTGATCTTGTGCGCACGTGCAGATATTAATACGTGGATGAAACAGAGCTGCACGCGCCACCGCTACCATAATGTGTGCGTGCTTGTGACGAGTGTCACAGCCAGGTGACCGGGTAGCTTTACTAATCGATTGCCCTTCGCAATTGATTATCCGTAACTTGCGGAGATCCAGGCAGGAGACAACCAATTTTTTTTGGTGGTGCTGCGTCTGGTGGTACATCATTCTGTTATAAAACGTGTGAACTGAAGGGAAGATATTTGTCAAACCTTTTTCTTAAGATTTTCAAAATTCCGAGTTTAACCGTCCGCATGTTTCAGTCTGTTTCAAAATGTAACGATCGAATACGATGTAAAGGACTCATAAATAACCCACTATCCGGCGACATTCCTTCAAATTCAGTCGCAGTTTTCTCTCAATCGTCTTTTCCATCCGAATCTCTCAAGCCTAAGTAAAAAAAATATACACACACAACTATTCAACCTCACGTATAGTTCAAGTGGACAACACATGGTCTCTTGTTCTCAAACTTGCAGTCGAGGAAAATAAAAATAAAAGAGGTCGAAAACGAATTCTCACTCAAACCCGGGGTTCATCCCTTTAACCTTCCACTCTAATTTCTCTGTACCAATGAGCTGCTAAATTTCCAAATCTCAACCCACTTTTCTTCTAGCCACACTACGTCTTGGAAGAAAACTGTCTTTCAAGTCAGTCTCCGAGCAATAATCGAGCGAAAGAGTCCTTTGCGTTATATTCAATCGAGTCCGTATCGTGTAATCAAATCTGATTAAACATCAATCCATATCTGAAATCAATTTAATTTTCAGTGTCATTTTTTTGTGGTGTTGTGAACCTTGACAGTTGAACCTTTAATTTAATTATAGAATTACCCAAGTAAAATTTTAATCTGGCATGCCACTTGGTGCTCAAGTTCTCTGCTGAACGCTCCGGCTCCTACTAACTCTCTCAATTCAAAAATTTCTCCAATAGCTTCCACATGATGGTAACATGAAGGCAAGCGCAACTAACTTGGAAAACTTTGGAGCTTTTAATATATCCCAAATTGACGCGACTTTTTCATCCATAGATTGCCGGTATTTCGTCGATGGGAGAGGTTATTTTCAGGGTTTGGACACGTTACTGAGGGTTGAGGGCAGCTCTGGTTGTCTGACATGCACGCGATCCTATCCCCTCCTCGTTATATATAGTCCGAGATTTTAAATGCTAGCTCAAGTTGGGCTGAGTCACGGTCAGAGGCAGATATTCGCACGATATCCGCAGACGTTCCGGGATTTGGTTGGGGGGCAGAAGGGGAGGCCAACAACTGACGACAGTAACATCCGGTTCCGGCATTCGCATAGGCATCAAACCCAGAAGTCTTTGATAATTAACAAAGTACCAAGCTAGCGTGCGTTGCGTGCAAGCGGTCTCGATATTCGTTTGATCCAATGGATTCTGAATATTCACGGGATGATACGCAAAATTTCAAGGGATGATGTGTAATCTACTGAACAGGAACATTTGTCAATTTTTTGGGGTGGCCATGCCTCTGAGGGTGGATAATGAGGAAATGTAAATTCGGCTTCCAAGCTGTCTGATCGTGCAGCGCAACGTTAATCTGCCAATAGTCGCGCCATGCAAGCCACCTTCGTTACACGCGCATTAACATAATCGCTCAGATTTTTCTTCTTATAGAATTTAAATTCTTATCTTTCCCATCTCATCAATCCACACATCATTTGTACAGCCGTGTTCGATTTTTCACAGAATTCTCCGATAAAATCGGTGATGACTTCTCCCCATTCCCTAAAGTAATGAATTTGCTTCATTTAGATCAGCGAAAATGTGTAAAATACCACTTAAGCAATTCCCTGTTGGGTTATGAATTTTTAATAGGCCGCTAAACTGGATTCTCTTTCTCTTGGTGGAGCACCCCAAATATAATTTGAATAATTTCAATTCGCGATTATCCCTCAACTTAATAATGAAAATGGAAACTCTGCGGATTAATCCATTATGGAGTGATGGATACGTTATGGCGCCAAAAATCGCATGAGTGTTTTCTGTAAAAATGGGATTATTTTTGGTTTCTTAAGGTATTTTTTTCCGGATGGGTAGGTGAGTGGCTGTGGCTGGGTGGGTGGCTGTGGCTGGGTGGGTGGCTGTGGCTGGGTGGGTGTGGCGGAGTGGGTGGGTGTGGCTGAGTGGGTGGGTGTGGCTGGGGAGTAGGTGGCTGTGGCTGAGTGGGTGGGTGTGGCTGGGGAGTAGGTGGCTGTGGCTGAGTGGGTGGGTGTAGTTGAGTGGGTGGGTGTGGCTGAGTGGGTGGGTGTGGCTGAGTGGATGGGTGTCGCTGGGTGGGTGTGGCTGTGGTTGAGTGGGTGGATGGGTATGCCCGGGTGGGTGGGTGGGTGTGCCCGGGTGGGTAGGTGGGTGTGCCCGGGTGGGTGGGTGGGTGTGCCCGGGTGGGTGGGTGGGTGTGCCCGGGTGGGTGGGTGGGTGTGCCCGGGTGGGTGGGTGGGTGTGCCCGGGTGGGTGGGTGGCAGTGGCTGGGTGGCAGTGGCTGGGTGGATATATATATATATCTGTGTAAGAGAAACTCTCTTTTGATTTTAAACGTATATGAGTGTGTGCATGTGTGTGTGTGTGTATGGATGTGTCTGTATGCATAGCGCATTTAGACTATAAAATCAAAAACCACATATTATTTATGGGCTACGTGTATACCCAAGTAACGAAGAACCATTTATTTTGGACACATGGAAATGTAAATTCCAAGCGACCCAATTCATCTTCTCACCAGTTTACGACGCATGCCATACACAGTTTGAGCGCCATGTCTCTCGCTTCATATTTAATTGTATGTATCACAAGCATAAACGGACCATGCTAAGCTCATTCACTTATTTAACCAAGCATATTGGAGGCCATTAAGTATATAATGCTACATCATAAACCACGTCAAATTGGTATGACATATTGGATTATTCATCACCACTAAAGTGGATTTTTGGAATATCTTGGAATCTAAAAAGCTGTCCAAATTTTTTAAATACTCTTGCGTAATATTTTGTATTTATATTTAAAATACTTTGTGTGTGTTTGTGTGTAAATCGCGGAAGTTTCGTTGTGATCTTCATGTGTTGCAATGATTCGACCCCACCCCCCCCCCCCACACCCTCCCCCTAGTTCTATATATAGGCCTTGAAGCACATGAAATTGCTATATAGTTACCACATAGGTGAATGATAAATGAAAAACTAGGCAAATGAATTAAATCACTCTAGACATGTTTAGAAAACACTTGTGCGCGTCGGAATGTGACCATCATGTACTTCATCATGTGGATTTAAAATTGACGTGAATTTGTCTCATA
Organism: Asobara japonica; assembly: GCA_026005395.1. NCBI lineage: Eukaryota > Metazoa > Arthropoda > Insecta > Hymenoptera > Braconidae > Asobara > Asobara japonica. Next base: position 15,901 of record BQMI01000429.1, read on the forward strand.
CAAAAGGTAGAGACTAGATCTCGCAGTATATTACGTCCGTTTGGATTAGAGTGAAAGTAGAGATGAAAGAGTCACGAGGCAAAAGCCTTAAGCCCTATGATTATTCAAAGGAACCACGGAATCCTCATCCGCGCGACTTTTAATAATCACTCGAGTGAAATAACGCTGGGATCTTAGGGGCCCATGAATTATGCTCCCACAGGGATTAATCGATGATTTTAATTTATCATAGTTACACCATGAGGGCGTCTTTGCATAGTTTAAATAACTTTCAGATGGCTTTTAGGTACTACAGAAAGTTGAGAAATTTCGAACGTTGATAAATTTGTTACTGCTTAGACGTTTTTTTTTCAATTTGACACATGGTGAAGTTTTATAAATTGACAAATTCGATAACACATATATATGGATATACGTGACTTAAAATAACCAGAAAGTTATCCAAAACCCCACCCACACCCACCCACCCTCGCCCATCCACCCACCCCCCCCCCCACCCACCCATCCGAACTCGCCCACCCACTCACCCACTTACTCGAACTCACCCAAACACTAACCCACCCACTCACACTCACCCCCCCCCACCCACCCACTCATACTCACCCCCTCCCCCTTCGACCCACCCATCCGTCCACGCAAACTCACCCAGACACCGACTAACCCACCCACCGGCCCAAACTCACCCACCCACCCATCGAAACAAAAATTTTGTTGAGCCGACAGCACGATGAAGATACTGTCCCACTGCCAGAAAGTTTGGCAATGTCACGTAAATTGGACCAAGTTTAGGTATCCATTTTTCCTGTAATTGCAATAACGATAATGAGATGTGGACTTGTTTCACTGAGGATCCAGGACAGAAGATTTGTAGATTGGAGGCGGTACGTGCGTGTCCTGGAGAAAATTTTTCTCATTCCTTGGGCTATCCCAGTACAAGTCCAGCACTTGGGTTCGTCCCTCCACTTATTCCAGGACGATTTGTACGGCTGTACGTGGCTGGAATTTCCGAAATAGCTTCGGGCAATGCGTCGAATTATGTCGAGTTTTATGAGCAAAAGGTACATTGAGAAAGGGGGGCGCCAGAGGGGTGGCTTCGTTACGTGTCAATATCACACTACTGCCATTCATATTTTACGATGAGTCGTAACGATATCCATAAATTTCCATTCACGTGAATACGGGGCCTAGAATTTTTCTATTTCCCGAAAGTTATCATTTACTCAAATTTCGAGCAAAGCTGTTTATGAGCATCGATATTTATATTGCTGTTTCACGGATGGTAAAAAATATTGATAGCAACTGCTTTTCCATCAGGTGAGCCATGATTTACTTCGATTTTAATGTTTTGCAACGAGAAATATTGCAAATTTTACGAAATACAGGGGACATTTTTTTCTGCCAATTGAAAAAAAATTATTGACCCACTCGCATGGTGAGCACTGCGCCGCCCAAGGTAAAAAAAATTCCCTGGTGATTTTTATTTACCTTCTCACGTCTGCAACATTCCATATTAACGAACGGTTTCATAGTGTCAAATAACATAAGGCGGAAAATAAATCTCTCATGGTAACTTAATATCGAGCGAAAGGAAACATGGGATCGTTCTCGCTTCGACTCGTCTAGGTGCAATGAAAAGCCCAACTCTAAACCACTTTCTTACAACATCACCTTTCGCCACGCGCCAAAGACACAGTGATATTTTCTTCGCTCACACTGCTTCAACATCTCACACCGCTTCCTCACACTCCTTGCGCCTCTCACTCCGCCGGTCTCCCCGAGGAAATCGATTGGGCGACAGGGTCGTTCGATTTGGAACTCTACAGCCACCGAAGACAACGTGACCCTAGGGTTATACGGCCTAGTCTGGCATCACCAAATTGTCGAGATTGTTTAGTTTTCAAACTCCAATAAAATACCGTTTTAGTGCGCAATTTCAAACATTTTTAAAAATCGCACCTTTGGAAAATTTCAAAAAATTCAGAATTTGAAAATTTTGGAAAATTTGAAAATTTCGGAAACTGAAAATTTTGAAAAATTTGAAAAAATTGAGAAATTTTAAAAAGACAACTGAAAAAAGAAAACATGTAACTGTGTGTGTATGTCTGTGTGTGTGTGTTTATCAACCCTTTTTTCCCAAGCTTTGACTACCACGAGTTCCGACTTATTATTTGTTATTGACACTTCCGCCCTGCGCAGATTCCCCTTCCATTCTCCATTTATCTCATCACCAACGACATTTCCAGAATAACGCCCTTCAACTTTTTTATACATAATGAAATTCTCGACATAAAACATTTACCGCCTTTTTTGCGCCCGACCACCCCTTAACAAAATAATTGAATTATTAGCCAACCCGGAATCCTGATTTCTGCCCAAAAGTTGCCAATTTCACCGAAAAAGCATCAACCCCTCACCCCGTTCATTGACCCATGTTATGACTTAATCATTCCTTTCATTCACCGAATTTTAATCAATCGATATTGCAGAGGGCTTCATCAATTCGGTCATCACTGGCCGGCCGATTTTTCTCCTCCCCAAAATACGCAATATTTGACACCATATTATCCCACCATAGTCAATTTGAGCTCGGGATTTTCGACACACAAGCCCGCCTCTAATTAAGGTGCAAATCGAGTTACGCCCATCAATGGATTTCGGGGATATATTTTGAATCGCTGATTCAGGCGAAAGTTTCATGGGCGATATAATTTTTTTCCAATTCGATCCGATTTAGGACTACTTCCGGTGCCCAGGTTGGGACTTCCAAGCTTGAACGATGAGATCAATCTTGGTCCGACCTTCGATGCCGAAGCTTGGACTTGTTAGCTCCGACATAGCTTCATCCCATGTATAAGCCTAGATCAAACCAAGCTTAGTTATATCAAAGATATCCAAGCTCTGTTGGCCCAGCTTGTGCCAAGTTTGGCTCAATCTTAGCGTCCCTAGCGTTGGTCCACAGGCAGAATCCAATCTACGTCCAATATTGGATACATACATCCAAGCTTACTGAAATCATCCAAACCCAAGCTTAAGAAACCATGTTGTGCTAAGCTTGGTCCGAGCTCAGCTTTGTCAGCTTTGAATCTTAGCTTTAACGAGGATGAACCCCAGATTGCTCATACCATCCAAACCCAAGCTTCTGAACTAAGGTTGAACTAAGCTGAATTGAAGCATATTTTTCCTAGTTTCGATTTACCGGCTTAAGCGAAACTCTGCTTAATATTGGATTCATATATAAATCCAGGATTGCTGCACCACCTAAACCCAAGCTTGGAAACGAATGTTCAACCAAGCTTGGTCCAGCCTCAATGTTCCTATCTTCGAAGTTTGAACCAAGATAAATTTTGTAGCTTGGACCAAGATTAATTTCGATGCTTCGACCACGAGAAACTTTGGAACTTGGACGAAAATGAATTTCGAGGCTTGTACCAAGCTAAAGTCCGAAGCTTGAATGAAGATAAAGTTCGAAGCTTGTATTAACCTATGTAACCAAGCTACGACGAAGGTTATTCTCTAAGCTGGGATTGGTGTTACATTCGCATGTTCTGCACAGATGGACCGAGGCTTCAAAACACAGCTTTGGCGAAGCTTAGTCAAGCCTCGTCCAAGCTTTGATCAAGCTTCATCGCATGGTCAATTCCCACCTGGGGTGGTACCAATGGAACCACACTTTTTCCCGATCTGGGGAATGCTTCGGTTGATATACTGACAATTCAGGATGCAGAAATTCGATTTGTGAGGTTTGAAAATTTTCCATGGTATTATGGTACCAGCAGGAAATAATTAATTGTCCTAACAAAAGGCATTGACCTTGACAAAGGTGTCAGTGAACGAAAGCATCTTTAAGCCAACTAGACAACGGTGCTCTCGGTAATTGTCACTGTGCTTTACCGCGTTTGCTGGCAACGTCGAGCAAAGCTTCTGAAAGCTCTACAAATTGCGTATCCCCTTTTCCCGCCTATTCCTTCACCACAGTTCACCTCTTCCAGGGACTCAGCAACGACGGGAAGTCGTAATGGTGGCGGGCATGGTTGAGGGTCCCATAAATTTTCATTATTTTATAGTCAACGCCTCGTTTGTACCCCGCAACAAGCGCAAATGCAAAATGAACGCTTCGCCCGCACTTCAATGTACAAGATCAAGGCACAAAGCGTGAGACCTGAGAATAACAATTACAAGCTATTGCCTTGGTGTAATGTAGAATCCAGGAAAATCCGACGGTTGGGGAAAGTTGCAGAACTTGAAAAAATTGGACAAATTTGAACAATTTGGAAAATTTGGAGAATTTGGAAAATTTGGAGAATTTGGAAAATTTGGAAAATTTGGGAAATTTGGAAAATTTGGAAAATTTGGAAAATTTGGAAAATTTGGAAAGTTTGGAAAATTTGGAAAATTTGGAAAATTTGGAAAATTCGGAAAATTTGGAAAATTTAGAAAATTTAGAAAATTTAGAAAATTTAGAAAATTTAGAAAATTTAGAAAATTTAGAAAATTTAGAAAATTTGGAAACTTTAGAAAATTGGAAAAATTTAGAAAATTTGAAAACTTCGGAAAATTGATGAAAAATTCCGAATTGCCAAAGCTCAAAAATTTGGAAAAATTGAAAAAAAAAATTACCTTTCAAAAATCTGAAAATCTGAAAATTGGAAAATTGAACTTCAATGGTTTCACCCAGAACCATGAAATTGGAGACCAAGAATTACCCCAGTGTCCTCCAGGATCCATGATAATTAGTAAATCCACCGTAGTGGCAATTTACCAGGAAGCTGAAGGATTATATTTATTAATTGATGAATTGATCGGTTATAATTACACCGAATAACTCGGCCGAATGGGTTCCTCTACCTGCTAGCTATAGTAACATCCTTCATTCCTCCACCCCCTACGGTGCAACTAATAGGATGGTATCCAACGTTTAATTATATCGCCTGGAGATCTATGTGAGGTGGGAGTTACTCAGAGGAAATTCCCTGATGAGCATAGTCTAAAATAATAATTGCAGAGGGATGAAAATGACTGATTATTTTTCGCGTGATAATTTACCGTCATTAATCATCAATGATAACATGATGATATGTTTCGTGCGATTAGCTCTTGCGAAAAATTAATTCAAATGTCAAAATTTCCAAAAACTGCCAAAATTACGAATACCAAAAAAATTTACCGAAAAAAATTAAAAATCTCAAAAATTGAAAAAAAAAATTGTTTTTTGAGAATTTGAAAAATGGCGCCAATTTCAAAAACTGAAAAAAAAAATATTTCAAAACTGGAAATAATGGTTCCAGTTTATAAAGCTCAGTATGTGCTAAAAAAAAATTTAAAAACTCGAAAATTGAAAAAAATAATTTTTTTTTGAAAATTTGAAAAATGGCGCCAATTTCAAAAATTGAAAAAAAAAATTATTTCAAAACTGGAAATGATGCTTTCAGTTTGTAAAGCTCAGTAAGCCGAAATTAACCACATGGAATAATAGGGAAATATCTATTGTTGTTGCTCGCGACATAACAATGAGAAGAATGATTGTACATGAAACAATAAAGAGCCCACCCATGTATTCTAATTTATACCCAGTTAATCGATAATTGCCCGGGACCATGTTCTACCTTTAGTTATAGTAGAGTTCGTTCCCTAGCGGTACACGAGCAGAATCCATGTAAATTCCCTGGGAAAAAAAATTTCGCTCGCGATGAAAAAAAAGTGCAGAAAACACTAGGCACTAATTTCCCCCCTCCCCCCTCCCCCACCCGCCTCCCGAAATGACGAAAAAAATTTCACTTGAGCAGATAAATTTCACTGCCCACATGCAATCAGTATGGAACTTAATCTAGGTACACGGAAATCACGTTTCGATTTCATTCAAAACAGATAGTGTCCAAGTAATCCAAACGGCATAGTCTTGTTTTCCCCGTGGGTGGGCGATAGAGTTTGTCCAACAACAACCATACGTGAGGTCCCACCCATATTCTCTAATTTATCCAGGTTAATCGATACGCGTACATGTCGAACGCTTAGTTATTGGCAAATTTCATGTATCTGAATGCGGGCGGCTATCTTGTTATCTTCGAAATTAAAAGATTTTACGTTGCTATTGGATGTTTCCATTTTCTGGCCAGCGAATTAATCTGACGCGCCAAAAATTACAGGAATTTCAAAAATTTCAAAAATTTCACGAATTTCAAAAATTTCAAAAATTTCAAAAATTTCAAAAATTTCAAAAATTTCAAAAATTTCAAAAATTTCAAAAATTTCAAAAATTTTAAAAATTTCAAAAATTTCAAAAATTTCAAAAATTTCAAAAATTTCAAAAATTTCAAAAATTTCAAAAATTTCAAAAATTTCAAAAATTTCCAAAATTTCAAAACTTTCCAAAATTTCAAAAATTTCAAAAATTTCAAAAATTTCAAAAGTTTCAAAAATTTCAAAAATTTCAAAAATTTCAAAAGTTTCAAAAATTTCGAAAATTTCAAAAACTTTGAAGATTCGAAAGAAATCGACAGCAGGAACATTTCGTGTGTTATTGGCGGTACCCATAAGGTGAGACGCAGGCTGGACGGGGGGGAGGGGGGGGGGAAGTGGTGGGTTCCATGCCCAGGGGGGAGGGGGGAGGAGTAGGCTCCATGCCCAGAGGGGAGGGACGGGCTCTATGCCCAGGGGGGGAGGAGAGAAGTTGTCCATGTGCCGGAATGACACCGAGAGCTCATCGCAATCGAAGAAAATTGAAAAACACTACCAAATCAACCCACCATATGATATTTGAGCCCAGAATATATCAACGATAAAAAGAATGTGAGAGTGAAGCGGTCCATTGCTTACTAATAACCAGCTTAAGGGCCTCAGAATGGGCAAGGTCCCCCATTTCCAGAGTGAAATATCGCTATCAGTGGGGCACAAAATTAATGCATGGAACACAGCGGGGCACAGCTACTAATTGAGGGTGGTATACAGTGAAAAAAAAACGGTCTGGCATTTGTATCGCATCTTACATTAGTGACTTCCGAAGTCATAATATTTTATGGATATTGAGAGTGTTTTAGTATTTGTTCTGTCTGCTACTGAATGACGTACTTTTTCATGGTACGGGGAGGTTTATTAAGCTCATTATGGGGTTGGAAATGATGGCATCATGCTGGGCTATTCGGTAATGCGGGCGCTGACAGGGGGGAGGGGGAGGGGGGGGGGGGAGGTCGTTCAATGACTCGGTTTTTTAGCTTCTCTAACTCAGATCATTTCAAACAAAAATTTTTCAGACAATTTTAATAAATTTTTTTAAAATCTAAAAAAAATACGAAAAATTAGTAGGAAAAAGAGGAATAAAGTTAAATTATGAATCATTGGCGAAAAGCAGGGGGCAAATTTCCTAAATGAATGAACATTATCTTGAATCGTGTTGTGAGACGCGAGTAATTTTCAAGTATTTTCCACAGTTGTTTTTTTATTCGCCTTTTTCCGAGTGGAAGTGCCTGATGGAGGCTACAATGGAATCGATTATACCGGTTTGTACGTGCCTCCTTGGCCTTCTTACAAGCCTGCTGGCCTGGAGTCCTGGGGTCCCTTAAATTACTCCAGAGCTACGGAAAAACAATAAAGCCACTGACTTTATAGCACCCTGGGAGTTCCATGGGCAAGGAAAAAGTACCAACTGGAGGCTTAATTTCACGCCGGCGGGTGGGGGGGGGGGGGAGGGGAAGGCTTGATGCACTTGAGTTCACCACTTTGCTGCGCACATTGTTAAATGTTAACATACCCAGTCAGGTAGAAATTTTGGTCTGAATAGTAGGTGATGGAGAATCATGGGAGGGGGTGGGGGGTGGTGGCTGGGGGGGGGGGGGGGGAGGGACATGGGTGGAGAAGTGGACGGGTTGGGTTGAGGGGGGGGACGTGGGTGCAGAAGTGGGCGGGTTGGGTTGTGTGTGTGTGTGTGTGTGTGTGTGCAAAAAATTTTTAGCTCCATCACGTTAAAATTTAACGAGCAATTAAACATTGAGTGTGAAAAATTCATCAGTACTCCGATCAGTTCTGCTTGTTTTCAAAATGTTGAAAAATTCATTTTTCCAACGTTGTAAATCGTATGCTCCCCAAGTTGCCCGCGGGTACGTACTCTCTCCTGCAATATGTAAATTCACATTTCCTGCTGGTTTGTGTAATAAACGCGCATTAGGCTCACGCCGGTTGGAAAATTCGTAATCCTCCGGCTCCCACGTTCCGCTAAGATCCACCATCCGAGGTATTGTAATCAACAGCATTGATATCTAATTTTTTTTCCTACATCCTCTTCCTTTATCATTCACCAATTCAGTGCACTCACAGCTATCGTGGCAGCGAATATTATAGTAGTATTATAGGTAAAAATTACAAAAATTACAAAAATTACAAAAATTACAAAAATTACAAAAATTACAAAAATTACAAAAATTACAAAAATTACAAAAATTACAAAAATTACAAAAATTACAAAAATTATAAAAATTATAAATGTTCGAAATCCCTTTTTGATTCTATTTCAAAAATTCTCAAGAATTTTGATAGTTTCGAAAAAAAAATAATAATTTCAAAATTTTTTAAATTTGTACCTAGATTTTAAAAATGGCGAAAATATCACTGATTAGCACAATATACTAAATTTTAAAAATTAATCAACACCATTGATATCGAATTATTATTCTCCACCTTGTTCTTTCTCCTTCGCTAACCCAGTACACATCTACAGATATACAGTTTCGCCTATCGCCTGGCTTGAGCGATTTTTCAGTGGCACATTGCGCCTGTGTGTTGCACTTGGCGATGTACGTGCTTGGAATTTTTCTAGCTATCCCCCCCCCCCCCTCCCAATTCTATTTTGAATTTGCAATAAAGCTCTCGTTTCTCGCCATAGTGAAAAACCGATATTGAGAATTGCTTGATCCGTTCGATGTATTTTCCATTTATTCAAACATGAACCGTATGGCTCAGTTGGACACAGCGAAGTTTTAGCTATGTGCGAGTTCAGCAAAAAAAAATATTCAATTTTTTTTTTGTGGTGACGTCTTATATAGATGAAGATGGAGAAGTTCTGTTGAGAAGGTGTTACGCAGCCACCCACTTGCACCCACCCACCTATTTACACCCGTCCACCCACCCACACCCACACACCCACCCATCCACTTGTACCCACCCACCCGTCCATTCGCACCCACCCACACCCACCTCCACACTCATCCACCCCCCCACTCATACACACACACACACACGAACACACACACACACACAAAACGGGGACTATGAAAAACTGTGGGTTGACCACCAGAAAAGTGAGTTGAAAATGTTTAACAGTTTGCACAAGCCAGGAGTTAAAATTCGCGAATTGGCTCACATACGCACGACTGGTCCTACTCATTCGTCTCGAATGTGGTGAATTGGTCGATGTGAGGCGTTGGTTTTCGCTCCACTCTCAAACGAATTGCCAACGGCAATGTCTCGGCCGACCAAGAAACTGGCTAGTACGCGGTTGGAATGCGTACGTATCCTTAGAAAACTTCAAAGCACCAAGGGAAAAGCGATTGAAATTGTTTCCTGACCGCGAAAGGTCCGTTTGTGCTAGATGGTCTAGCACATAAGTTGCCATCTTCCCCTCCCCGCCTCCATCAGCCCCCCCCCCCCCATCCAGATTCCCCACATTTTCGTTTCATTTTCTCTTATCTACCAAATAACCCGACCCCTTACATCCCAAACAACAATTCCCCAGAAACTCTATCTACACTGGGCCCAAACTAAACGAATTGCATTCCGCGCTTTCTTTTCCCCTTTTCATTTCACCAACTGATTCGTTTTGGTCACATTTCTCTACTTTATTCCATTGCCAAAGGGACAAACCGAGTCGTCGTTGGAGTTTTAGAAAGGAGGAGAAAAAATGGGGGGGGGGGAGGAGCCGCACCCATAACTTTGCGCCGTCCTCCAGCGTTTTTCTGTTTTTCAAAAATTTCAAAAATTCCAAAAACCTCAACAATTTCCAAAGTCCAAATTTAAAAAAAAAATTTCAATTTCAAAAATTTCCAAAGTATCCTATACCTTATCTGATATTTTGTCATTCATAACATAGACTATATCGATTCAAAAAAACCCGCGAAAAAGGGATTACCGCAATGGCCGAGAATAGCCCCACAGTGAGTGGTGAAAATGACGTTATCGTAAGAAAGTAATTTGGCTCAATGCTAATAAGCCCACTTTTGGTCTTTTCTTTCCATCCCATTCAACCTGAACAGGCCATACCTCCCCTTCCCCCCCCCCTCCTCCCCGTCCACCCACCTATCTCCTGAATAATGCATGGGATGAACTTGAGTGTGATAACGCAGCGCGAGCTCCTTTTCTCTGGAAGAGGCCTCGGAAAGAGAGCAGTTTCACTACGGTCCATCGGCGAATAGAAAGGAACATCATTTGCCACTTAGTTTGGTATTAAAAGGGATTCGGGTCGTCCCATTTCCTGGGACCAAGAAAGTCTCTTCGAAAATGCCCGTATATTTCCAAACGACCCATAGTCACGTCTGACTTATCCGCAATTTAAGGAGTTACACAACTATAAAATTTATTAAATGGAGATGTAGGTGTGAGTCTCTACGGGGTTGAACCCATAACTTTCTGATGGAGGGAAGAAGTTCGTGCTCTAGCAACTTGAAACCACCCACCCACCCACCCACTTGAACACATCCATTTACCTACTCACTTCAGCACAGCCCAACCACCCACCCACTTCAACACCCACCCACTTGAACACACCCACCTACCCACTTGAATACACCCACCCACTCGAACACACCCACCCACTTGAACACCCACCCACTTGAACACACCCACCCACTTGAACACACCCACCCACTTGAACACACCCACCCACTTGAACACACCCAGCCACCCACACACATCCATCCACCCTCCCACCTACCCACCCACACACTTGCACCCACACATATATGCACCCACAGACACACACCCACGCCCGTTTCGTTCCATTAAAAAAGAAAAAAAATGAAAAATCGTTTATTTATTTTTGTGTTACATCAACCCGAGTCAACCCAACTAAAGAGTATTTCCGCATTGCTGGCTTTTCCCAGTGTAACGATGTTTCGATATACCAGAAAACTGGACAATTGTAGGACGCTCTTATCGCAACACTGGCAAGACGACAGAAATACCACCCAGGTACTCCATATGCGACTCTATTCGCGGTAAACACGAACATTTTCCCCTACGTGCTTGACAATAACCAGTCTTGAAATTCGTATTAAATGATATGCGTCGCGAGTCTGATCGAAAATCAATGGAAAGACTGGTATTATGCCTCCTATGTAGTGGTGTAATCCAATCATCTGAAAGATATCTGGATGGCTGTGAACGTGCAGTCATTTTAAGAGAGAACTACTAGGAGTTTCAAAACTCCTGGAATATTTACACATCTATCATAGTTTGAAATGTTATGAAACCATTATTATAACTATTATTATGGAACAATTCATTAATGCATATATATATATATATATACTTTCTTTTTTCTGTTTATTCTTCAGCTCAGGATTATCGCTACTCACTACAATATCCACATTGCACCTCTAAATTCGCATCAATTCCATTCCCTCCCCCCTCCGCCCCCCCTCAACTTACCATAAAAAACCGAGAAAGAGGTGAAGCAGTAAAATTCGTTTTTGGTCATGTTGGATGGGTAGCTGAAAAACTAGAAATTCCATTCCGCGTTGAATGACAAAAGCATGGAAATGAGAGGGTAATTCGTAAGCAAGTGGGAGAGAAAAGGTGAGTGAGATGGTGGGGATATACGGTTCGAGGACGTTAGAAGTAAGGAACTAGAAAAAAAACACAAGCAAGAGAAAAGGGATCAGAAGGAGAAGGATAGGGAGGGAGAGAGAGAGAGAGAGAGAGAGAGTGAGTAGGGAGGCTCAGACTTAGGGAGTAAAAGTTTTATTTTTTTCTTCCCCCCCTTCATGAGCCTGAAGGGGGTGTAGACATGCGTGGGAGGGGGTGGGCGGGGGTTACTATGGATGGTCGAAATCAGGCATAAGGGATTCGCCCAGGAGGATAGAACTTGGTATACTAGCGAGGAAAAATGTAGGGTGTATACATATGTATAGATCTATATATATATATATATATATAAGGTGCATATACATGTATACAGTGGCTATTCGGGCGTGACCCTCTCAAACTACTCTCCCCCTCCTCAAGCTGGATACTTTAACACAGTAGCAAAGTCAGAGACAAACTGCCGCCCCCCCCCCACCCACCCCCCGATCCGCGACTCGTAATCAGTCTGACATACATGAACAAGACGCTTGGGAATAAACGAAAATGAAAGTGGCTCCCTGGGACTTGCAGATCATATGAGATTCGATTGATTATGTCCTTGGGTATCTCTGAAGTAAAATCTCTCTGAATATCTCTCACACATTTGCTTCCCTAAAAACAAATGAACTAAAAAAAGAGGATGGAAAGTTCATGTGAGCATGTATATTAGAGGGGTCGTTAGCAGGTGTCAGTCTAAATTTTTCTTCTGCTGCCTCCTAAATCATCTCCAAATAAATGGAAAGAATTCCAATGCATTTGAATAGCATGGGGTTTTGCCCTCTCTTCGATTGCGATTTTTTACCGCCAAAGTTTAATCATAAAAAATTTGAAAATTTGGATGCTTATAGAATCACAATAAATAATTCTAAGTAAACTCTGGATTGATGCAGTGAGTCAATGATGAAGTTTTACCACTGTAGCACGGAAGCATTGATCGGACTAGTAATACATTTGAAATCTCTTTAGGTTACGAGTGTTTGCTATATTTGGTGTTGTACAGCTCAAAAGCACACAGGTTAATGCCCTGTTACAGGGCATTACGTGAGCTTGACCGAGCCCAACGTATAGCGTAGCTGAGGGGAAGGAGGCCGATGGGCGCACCCTTCACTACACTCCAACGCTGACTAAAATGGTCTATAACCTCTTACGTCTTGCAAATTCTCCCCCTTTTTGAGCACGCGTTAGTAGCAACCTGTTATTACTAGCACGTAACAAGTCAAGTGTTACATGCATAGATCTACATGTAATACCTATAATGCTGCACTTACTTTACCGAATATAACGTCTTTGAGGCGCATTGTGCAGTAAATAAACCCAAAATTCCCCCCCCCCCCCCCCCCCCCCCCCCCCCACCCCCCCCCCCCCCACCCAATAGTGCTAGAGTTTCGCCGAGCATTGTTATCCTGAGTTTTGATATTAATTAAGGAGTCTCATCCTGCAAAGTTACTATTGAACCTCACCTGAAAAATTCTGTTACTTCAACAACCATCACAGTTGACATTAGTATCTGCATGTCAACTGTTTACTTGAATCAGCTTCCACTGGATAGCAAGTAATTCACTTGGCTGAACAGCACTGATTCGTTAGTTGTTAACTGAGCTAACTTGCTTAGTTAATTCCCTCAAGCAGCGGCACTCCCCTCACTGCAAACAAATATTGTGCAATATTTGCCAAATTCAGAATTGTTTCTTCATCCCCCAGCTGTGTTCAATCACTCAACTCATCGTGGAAAAGTAATCACGTCGTCAGCATCCAAAGGGGTGGTGAGATTAATTGAGCTTATTGAAATACTTGGACACCATCGATGACCGCTGAGCCACCCGGAAATGGCATTTCTGAACGACTTCAATCTATACCATGCGATCTCATCTTACCCGCAATCACGATTGGTGGTTGGCATCCTAACGGCGAAATTACTCTGTCTTTCGTGTAAACAAGTAGACGTCTCCCTAGACTTGTATTTAATTAAACTGTTACTTGGCATTGATTGCCAAACTTGGGCTCAAGGCTTGGAAGATTATCGAACTTCTCGTTTAGTTTCACCGCGCAATTCACAAGCAAAATTCATCCTCATGGAGACTTGGCCACACCTCCCCGATCTTCCGGACTGTTATAACTGGTATATCCTGGTGTTACAGGACGATACACCAGGCTAATCAGGCTTCAGTACTTCCGGATTGGATGTCCTCAATTCAGCTGATATTGAAGGTTATTGGGTTGAGAAAGGACTCAACGTGAAGTTACCCAAGCAACAGGACTTGACACTCGTCAAGCTGATGGACAAGCTGGGTTAACAGCAGATTGAAAGACGTTTAATGATATTCAAAGCCCAAGATTGAAGTACCGGTAAATTCCTGCTGCAACTTCCATCCACCTACCTGTACGTGTATATGTGTATATATGTCGATAGGAAGGGCAAAGAGGATGAGATGGTACGGTACGGTTATAGGTCTGGAGCTCTGCTTGTCGATCGCTCTCCCACCAACCAAGAGGGAGTTTCATTTAAGTTAGAAATTGCTTCTTCCGTAGCGATGATGGGCCGCAAATTGGGCGCGAAACGGAACGCGAGAGGAGGGAAGACGCCCGCACCTACCCCCCCCCCCCCCCCCCTCCACCATGTTCGAGTGTAGGTTGTTGAAGTCTGGGACCAAACCCCCGGCGTGCTACCACCGCTGGGGACGACGATTGAACGAGAAAGAGTAGGAGAGAAATAGGGAGGATAGAAAGACGCGGAAAGCATGTATTGATTTTTATTTACCTACCTGGTTGTCCTCCTCGGGATTACAGCTGGGTTGCGCGTGGGTTAAGATGGGTTTTCGAGACGTGCAGAAGAAATGTAAGGTTCAAAGCTTCACCAGCGGACTATTCTGGTAGTAAGGTTCGCGTAATGGCAGCCGTCCTCACCTAGCAGATCAGTTTTATCAAGTGCACCCTGTGTCTTTGCTTATAAACCGGTTTTCTTCCTCGGGGAAATTCACATTGTCGATGGAGGAAACTCGAGAAAAGTAACTCACCACCTTTCCCATTTGAACCGTTTCTGACTTAACCGCAGTTTTCTTTGAACTGAAGTGAGCCTTAACGAGATCGCTTCCAGCGACAGCAAGAGAGAAGACATTTTTTCCACGTCACTACACCGATGAATTTGCCCTTCCTAGCGCTCCTGTCTCTCCTTATGCAGCAGTTGATCTGCTTTGGCAGAGAGAGCGAATATCAATTGCACCAGGAAGAAAGGATTCAGTATTCCTCCGACAAAGGAATATCCACCATCAGTGAAAACATTGGATCATGATAGTTTACCATCACTGGTGCTCACTGAGGTTAAATTCATCAATGGCATTCTAACCGTCTCAAGTCACGATCATTACTATTCCCAACAAATGCAAATTTTCATCTCATAATGTACGTGAATACATTGGTATTCAAGATGTTGATGTTGAAAATTGTAAATGTATATCAAGATGAGAGGTGGAGAGGCAGTAGTGATGCCTCTACAAGGAGGTGATCGAAAGCAGGTCGACGATGCCGTTGCACTTAACAACTCAATGGAACTCGGTTCGCACGGTGCTACTGTACGAGCAACTTAAGCCGCTTACACATGCATTTAGGAGATACGAAATATATCTTCTGTACATACACTCTCCACCATCTCACTCTCTATAAAGTGCATATATGTAGGATTAGAGTCAGTAGTCTTGTTTAACAGAAATACGATATTTATTCAATATTTGAAGGTACATTGATTGGGCAAAATTCACTTCTGCACTCGTTAGCGGTTTGTGAGTTATTCTACGTGTCAGGATGGTTAACACCATTAGCAATCTTTCCCGATGTACAATTGACTTCCGCTTTCCTTTGCTAGTCCTTATTGTATCATCATCCGTCTTGTCTGTTTGCTGTACATAGATTATTACACTCATTCCATTGCATTCTCTCTCACATCTCAAGTTCCATAGGCTCCGGAATTGTTCTTTGCAAAAGGGCCTCCTCTGAGGAGACCCGAATAGTTTCTGATTTTATTGCTTTATGGCTTCGACCGCATCACCACCACAGCTATTCACTTACTTTCCCGAGGCTCAGACCTTCTTAATCGTTTTATTGATTCAATGCTGACAGATGTTTCGTTATTTCTAAAAAATACTTCGAAAATTATTCTCCACCGGCGACAGTCACTTTTACACGATGAAAACATAGCCTCGTAAAATATAGCGTGCAATAGCGAAGTATTCACTCACTGTAGGTAGTTATTGACGCTGAGTGAGTGATAATCACCACATAAACTTTTCAAGTTATGAATTAATAAGCCGATTTCCTGGCGCAGTCGGTGAGCTCATTGGACTGATGTGCGAAAGGTTCCGAGTTCAAATCCCGGTCGGCCAGAAATGTGAGATCTAACAATTTAAAGTCGTGATCAGATTCGCGAATACAAGCCGAAAAAGGTAGTGGAGCGATGTAAAATAACAAAAAAAAAAGTTATGAATTAATTGCTATGCCAGTGTGGTGGGATTAAATTAACCTGATAAGTGCAATTTGTGGTGAATATTTCTGGCCTTTATGTGCATTATTCATAGCCAGTAGAATGTAGAAATGACGTTGGATCAGTATCGCAAGTACTACTTCATAGAATTTGATATACAATGGAGGTGGCCTGCACGACTAGCCCACCACGGAACTCCGATCGTAGTTCGAATGAATACTCGGAATAGCTTCCGTCTCATTAGACCAACTTGGAGGAAGTCAAGAAGTGGTGTACTGTTGAATAACTGCAGGGGTAGCGTGGTATCGGTGCATTTGTCACGCTACCTAGTGTACACAAACCGTCACCGTGTTATCATCCTGGTCACCATGTAGCTGATGTCAGTATTAATAGTATAAGAGCCCTCCCACCTTGGCCCAAAAATGCTAGCAACATAAAAGGAGATAATCAAAAGTGTATTTATGATGCCCTACAGTTAGGAGGGTTCAATGACCTCTTGTGTAATCCAATCGCCAAATGTCTCACTCCAGCTGACGCCTGTGATTCTCGCAGTCATGCTAATCCTATCGAGAATCAATTGTGCGGTTACGCTGGAGGCTGAATCCAAACTGTGTCCCTAACCCAAACGCACCGTCCTCCAAGGCGCTATGGACAACCCTGACTGTGAGCAAAGGGGGATGACTGGAGAAGCTATTTGCTTGAAGAAGAATGGATAGTCATGATCGATGATACACAGGACAACTAAATTCAACCAAGGGCTTGCTTGGCGCGGATTTATTCAACCGGAAGTCTAATTCAGACAAAGTGCCGGATATTTTAGCTCACAAATTACAGTAGACTGTCTCGAGGCATAGTGATTCCCCTGGAGGATCGATTCATCATAAGTGTCTTTTTTAAGCGTAACGAATCGCTCACTCTTGCTACTTGGCTTTTGTTGTTGGAACAATTGAGTGGATTGAGGGAATATTCAAGGAGCATTACACTGGGATTTTCATTGTTAGTGGTATGCTAAACATCATCATTAGTTGGTAAGTGGTTGGTCAGACAACCATTGATATTCAAGATGCTTAATCTATAAACACAAATTTCGTCTCTGTAATTTGCTGTATGAGCAGATAGCCAGGTATCACCAAATGGGAAGGCAGAAGCTGAAAGCCAACCAATAACTGCGACCATGACCTACGCGACCTTCAGGGCCATACGTCATTGCTGACAAGCCTGCACGGTTCCGGCTATGAAACCATACGCGTGGCACCTCTTCGACTTGTACCTCGTCCATCACATTCGCGTAATGCAGGGATGACGTGATTTCACCTCGCCACAAGTAGATGGAAAGAATCAAGGCACAATGGGAGCTGATATAACACGACAAAGATAACCTGGTCTAAGCTTCCCTCCTGTACCTTTGATGTTGGAATAGGGAAGAAGACAGCTCTAACCGTCTGATCCCGCTTGCTTTCAATCCAGCACAATCGTTGAACACCTCTTCAGTTGCATTCCATGTATCAAACTCGACTGGTCCTTGATAGGTCACGTGTCTTATGACACATGCAGATTAACCTTTTGCTCTATATATATTCCGTATTCTATTTACCATGCAATGTGATACTGGAATCAGTTTTCCCAGCACTATCACGCATTATGCATTACATCCTTAATGAGCCATTTATCATAGTCTTGAACAACTTACCGTTCCACTCGCGCGCAAGGTGCGTCAATTCGCAGTCCGTAAGTGTCTCGTCCGAGGCGTTGCCCGATGTCGGTGTGTCACTGAGGCCAGCTCCACTACTTGCTACGTGATAGACTGGATGTTGCTGCTGTGGCTGTTGCTGGAAGCTACTGGTACGCTGCTTGTGCTGACTCGTGTTATAGTGATTGTGCTGTTGCGACTGACTGGTTTGGTGATTATTTTGGGAATAGCCGACGCGGCCACCCCGCGTACCCACTGAATTATCCTCGCCCTCGCTGCCGCTCAGGCTGTAGGCTGGGTAAAGCCGTCCCTTCCCTGCAAAACAATGAGAGCAATCAGTGAGAATGGATCGATACATAAAACCAACGTGCGCCAACTCTTTGTTTCCATAATTGAGTAGTATTGGTGGTATTTGCAAAATACTATTTCATGAGATGAAATATTTTGAGTTGAAAAAATTTTAACGCAATTTTTCTTAACACCACTAAATGGTAGAAGCAATTCGATAGTTTGCGACGTGTTTGAAATGTAGTAAGAAAATTGTCGGATTTGGGGCCAGATCACGTAGAAAATCCGCAACATGTATTTATGCTAGTCTGTATCAGTAATTCAACCAGAGCAGTTCATATCTATAGTTTGTGTCTAGAGTCTGTATTGAGAGTTAAAATTGAGCGAACATAGTGTGAGAGAATTAGAAGTTCAACGGTTTTTCGAGTACATCGTCCATTGAGACTATGTTTTGTAAAATCACCGGAGTGTTAGAATTTCAACGAGTTGTTATTTGAAATACGCAATGTGATAAATTTCACGAGTGATAATTTTGTATAACGAGGACACAAGGCTCACGCCTAATAAAGTACATCATCAATAGGTCCAGTTGTGTTTTGTGCATTAATTATTTTCTACCACCAATTCTTTCACTTCCCCTAATCCTGGCAAATGTAATAGCTATTCCTCAAACACGACCTTTGGCATCAAAAGCTTAAGAACTAAAATTATGACGGTGATAATCGAAATTGGAGGGCACACTCTATCGGGAAAATTGGTCAAAAGATTCCGCAGCATTGAGGCAACAAAGTTTACTTATTATGAACGCTCGTTGTACCAACTATGATGTTTAGTACTTGCTGATGAACGAAGGGGTTTTTCTATGGTAAAAAGGAAAAGCCGCTGGACGATAGAAGAACCGTGGTTCTTTCCCCACAAGATCGATAGGTGCTTTAATTATTCGCTTTAGAGAGCTCTCAGGAGTAACGAAGTTTTCCAAAGCATTATGTAACACCCGATAATCCCGTGGCTTTAATAGCTTCCTTTACCCATGGGAATTTACACCGATGGAGTGAAGTTATCAGGTGAAAAAAAAGGGCGGCTGAGATAGTGTGGATGAAGTGTGTCATTATTATTCATCCGCTTCTCCCAATTTTTCTTGTATGTGTTTTCTTTACGTATTTTATGGCTGTTAATGGGTGGCTTCAAGCGGCAAGGATAATTTGAAGGTAAGTGGTACGTGCTTAGCATCAGATGGTTTAGAAAGGTTGCAAAACCATTCTAGGTTCAGTCTGGTATGTAAAGAGCATCATTCTAGTGTCATATTGAATATCAGTCTTCAATTCATTTAAACCCAGCAATCCAGGATCCCCAGTTACGTGGTTGAACTCTTTGTGACCTTCACCACCACTAGGCAACGTTGGAGCTCAGTAAGCTCTTGTGCCTACTCTGTTAAAAATTTTCTGTGAATTTTTACAAAAAAAATGAATATTTAATTTAATTTAACAACCGCTTTGTAAGTTGTCTAATGATTCTGTAGTAAATTTACAAACCGCTCGTAATCTCAAAAACTTCGTTTGTATTTTTACAAATTATTCTTTCGGTAAGCCGACATACGTTTTTGTATATGCGTGAACGCCATTGTAGATATTCTGTCAGCGAATTTACGAAAACGTTTGTAATGTTGCCAACACTTTTGTATTTCTACCGTTTTTTATTTTGGTGACAGTACTGACATTTCTGTATATTCCTGAAGCTGTTAGTATATGTCTTATTTGTCATTTTACAGAATATTTGTCTTTATGGACTGTGCTGTCCTTTCAATGATTATTTTTTTCGATAAAAATGCATATATTTTTGTATATACTACAAATTTTTTGCATGCATTCTATATGTGAAATTACAAAAATGTAAGCATAAACTTCTCCGTATATTCTAATTATGCGATTTTTCTGTTCTTCTCTTCTAAAATAAATTAGTGAATGAATGGTACTAAACTTTGTATTTTTACGTTTTTCCTAAAATGTAATAGATCTAGAATTCATATTATTGTTTTCCAATGGAATATCTGTTTCCTCTCAATATATATATATATATATATATAAGCTTTGTGACCTTCACCACCACTAGGCAACGTCGAAGCTCAGTAAGCTCTCGTGCCTAACTATCGCACGGACACCTACAAGGTTACTATTGCGGTTTCTGGACATGAGCTGTAGAACGCCATCACCATGCAGATCAACCTTCCGACTCTTACACAGTTCAAGATACATTCGAGACTCTGGCAGTCTTTGCAGATTTGATGATCCTCCTGCTGGCGCAGCAACTATTATGAGTTCTTAGTTCTGCTTTTTAGCATCACAGCTCCGTTTATTACTTCTACTGATCTTTGATCCACTCGACATCATTCTTTGTTCTCTGTACAGTAACGCTTATCCTCTCAACAACTTGTAACTCATCCGCTTACCGCTGCTAGTTGCTTATATTTCATTTCATTTTATGTTGTAATTTCTATGTATTTTAATCACGTATACTGTTTGTTTAACCATCTAAACAATGAATTGCAATGTCTATCGGAGGGATTTGAGTTTGGCTCCAGTACTCGGAATCCTCATCCGGTACTCTCACTTTCAAATTCCCGCCGTTTATGTATATACTTTTTTATTTCAGGTTCAATGACAAAGAGTCGCTCGTGCATTGGGAGGGTTTAAAAAAAACTGAGCAACTTGTCATCCGGTGAACTGAGATACCTCAAGGTGGTAAATCAGGTGGAACCGGTTGTTCAGACACAGTAAGGTTGGGGCATTAAAGGCCCGAAAGAGGTAGTATGAATGTGGGGGAGAAGGATGGAGCGTGAAAGAAATTGATGATCCACAGGTCGCGTCACGCTCTTGCGGAAAACTTTGATCGATGCCGCCACTTCAGAGTTGTCAAGGTCGTGGCATAAATGCTCCTGAGATTGTTTTTTTTTCAACTGGTGGTAATGGAAGGGGACTTGTAACATTGCTATGGGCTGCGACCAATTTCCGAGAAGTTGTTTGCATAAATTTGATTTGTCAAGTGAAGACAACAATTCAGATGACGGATTTTTTTTTTCTTTTGTTATTTTACATCGCTCCACTACCTTTTCGGCTTGTATTCGCGAATCTGATCACGACTTTAAATTGTTAGATCTTACAATTCTGGCCGACCGGCAGTTGAACCCGGAACCTTTCGCACGTCAGCCCAATGATCTTACCGACTGCGCCAGGCCATCGGCAGATGACGGATTGACTTGTAAATTATGGAAAATCAGCGAGTTGAGTGGCAGGATTTTATTAATGAATCAGCAATTTGCTTTGCGATGGTCACACTCATCTCAATTTATTTCAATACAAACACAAGTTCCGAGAATCTTTTACGTCCAAAGAATCAGAGTTCCCATCAGCAGACATAATAAACATCAGTTAAAAATCACCCGTTGTCATCATAAGATCTTGCATTGGTAATCTTTTTTGGGCCAGTGCCATTGAGCACCAAACAGTATCTCTAAATTGAGCTTACCAGGAGAACTCATTGCCTCATGTTAATTTGGTGAAGCCACATATAGGATCGATAGCATGTGATTCTGACTCACGATAAACATGCATCAATCGGGCATGCAGGCGAATGGGAGGGCCGTTGTTTCCCTTCGATTTTGGCAAGAAGGACACCATTGGAGGGTGGGAGGCTTCCAAGCGAGGTGGTATGGGGGGTTGGGGTATAGTGGGATCCATTATAATTAGGTTTGATCGTGCATATCGTTAATGGACGCGATATATCGACCTGGATGGCTTGGTAGGGCGATTGTAGATGGCGCATAGGGGGGAGGTGGTGGGCGGGGGGGGGGGGGGGGGGGGTGAGGGACGATGTAGGTGGTACCGAACTCGATTCGTAGTTAACCGAATTATTCTCTGTCCCGTTATCTCTTGTGCTCACTCGCACCATCCACGTTCCTCCTCTGTTTACTCTCCTCCACGTCCATATAACCCAACCATCCCCCATGTTTAACAACCTCGCGGGGTTTTAACGCTCAGCGGGGCTTTGTGATTTTCTAATTGAGTTACCGCAGTCGGCTTGTTGATGAGACCTCGGATAGAAAAAAAAAATAAAAACCCCCGGAAAAATTAGAGAGGAGGGATAAACAAATGTAACAAACTAAAAATCACATCAACATGTACAAATGTAAAAAAGGAAAATGTTCATTTGCATCTGTCTCGTGTTTTTAACTGCTTGTAGTTTAATTTAAACTCCCTGGTACATGCAACAGTTTCATTTGATGTCAATCACACAGTAGCGTTGTATCATTGAGTCTTGTGGTATTGGGGCGAACAATCAAGCATCAAACTCTCCATTGAGGATGAAAACTCGAGTACCTAAATACTCTCTATTCCTCAATGAAGACAATGAAGATTGTTCTCACATTGGTGGGTTTTGTCTCCGTACCTAGTACAACCACCATTATCATGTTACCATGGGGGATTATTGTTTGTGTGTACAGAATTGTAGGGACTTTTCGATCGAATATCACATGTTGCTTCATACATCCCTGTTGTAGGGTCTATCCCTTGCTCATAGCGGTTGCATTACTCCGATCTTTCATCGTTAACCATAAACCACCGAATTACACCAGTGAAAAACAAGTATCATCAGCATTCACCCAAAGAGTCTACCATTGCATTATTATCCCATGAAAAATAATGCTTTCCCCAACACAAGATATGGCCATATGCATTCTGCCTCTTTATCGGCTCGTAACGTATGATACCCAAGTACCACTTTGTTTCGCTTAACTACATGTGAAACAACAATGATCCGATGGCAAGTGTAGTGGCTCTGTGACAATATGAAATAATGGCCTGCCCATGTCCGATGCAAACTCATCTAATTATCTAATGTCATATTGGTGGTAGGGCTGGGGAGGGACAGTGGAAGCTCTGATACGGTCATTGTTGGCTGCGCTATGGTGGGACTCATCCGAGATATATTCACCTGACCCTCTACTCGGCTGCCCCTTGGTCTCTCACTTTAGTGCAAAACACCCCTGGCGTGTATTGATCCCCATGCCAACCAGAAAGCCCCGACGACCACATTGCACCGTCTCCATCAGGACTTTATCGGGTCAGTGTGGTTGAAGGGATACAATTTCACGTTGTATCGTCAAAAATCTCCGCGTAAGTTGATTTCATGGACGATTAGTTGGGTGGAAAAATGGGTTGGGAGAAAAAATAAAAATGGAAACGACTTTGCACATTCGTCTTCATCTTTTGTTAATGTCTCCTGCTTCTTTCACACCGTCCATGATGGACTTCTGCAGAAACGATGCATTGATCGGAATCAATCACATTTTATTTTTATTGGACCGTCAATAGGTGCTATTTGTTGAAGAATCCCAAGGAGAAACGCCCGAGTGTCTTCGTGGTAGGCAATCACCTACGTGGGAACTGTCTGGTAAACGTGCAAACGCGTACCAACGATTAAACTACCAATGGAAACCTAATAGCTTGGAGATTCATTAAAAGGTCGAGTCGTCGAACTCATCAATCGTTTCACCAAGTTCATCCTTCATCGCTTGAGCACGTGCAGGTGTCCTACATGCCCGTCTACTTAGCTAGTTGAGTACACCAAATTTGTTGCCGCCAAGTGGCATCCCAGGCTAAAATCTCACCCGGGTAATTATTATCAAATTAAAGGTTCAACTGTCAAGGTTCACAACACTACAAAAAATCACACTGAGAATTAAATTGATTTCAGATATGGATTGATGTTCATTCAGATTTGATTACACGATACCGATTCGATTGAATATAGCGCAAAGGACTCTTTCGCTCGATTATTGCTCGGAGACTGACTTGAAAGACAGGTTTCTTCCAAGACGTAGTGTGGCTAGAAGAAAAGTGGGTTGAGATTTGGAAATTTAGCAGCTCATTGGTACAGAGAAATTAGAGTGGAAGGTTAAAGGGATGAACCCCGGGTTTGAGTGAGAATTCGTTTTCGACCTCTTTTATTTTTATTTTCCTCGACTGCAAGTTTTGAGAACAAGAGACCATGTGTTGTCCACTTGAACTATATGTGAGGTTGAATAGTTGTGTCTGTATATTTTTTTTTTACTTAGGCTTGAGAGATTAGGATGGAAAAGACGGTTGAGAGAAAACTGCGACTGAATTTGAAGGAATGACGCTGGATAGTGGGTCATTTATGAGTCCTTTACATCGTATTAGACTGTTACATTTTGAAGCAGACTGAAACATGCAGACGGTTAAATTCGGAATTTTGAAAATCTTAAGAAAAAGGTTTGACAAATATCTTCCCTTCAGTTCACACGTTTTATAACAGAATGAAGTAAAAATGGATTAAAACGAGACTAATTTCTGAAGTCTGGAAAAATATTAAAATGTTTTAAATCAAGATAATAAAAATTCTACGGAACAAAATTGGTGGATTAAATGTGGAAGCAAGAAGGAAATTCGTTGATTGCCGTCTACGCAGGATCCATTGATATGGAAACCAGGAGGTGTTGCTGCTTGGTTCAGGCAGACAGACTGAGTGTGTCACCATCAGAGTATCATCTGTTTTGATTCTTATTTCGCCTCAATTTTTTCTGGTTTATTTGCTCATCTCAAGTTCGTGAGGAACGAATGAAATAAAAAAACAAGCTTAAACTTTCAGTTGATGCCGCGCATTTTTACCGGCTGCGGTAATGCCTAACGAGGGAGTGGAATAAAATACCAGCGGCGGGATAGTCTTGATGCGCGGAGAAATGCGGGAGAAGCAGGTGCACGAATCAATGACGATGTGGTGCACCGCAGGGCCCCTACATCCAATTATCTTTCGCGACTTATGTGTATTTTCGAAGGACGTAGTCGATAGGCATATGCACACAGTGCAAAATTATGCGGGTAGTCTCGTTAACGGGCGGCCATGTGGTTGAAAATTGGCGGAATATTTGCAAGGACATTCATATGCTCAGTCTATCAAGCAGGAGAAGATGATGATTCAAATTGAGGTTGCAAGGTGGTTATCTAGGATAAGTGTCTTCTGAGTTCATCAACATTTTTTAGGCATAACTCCCAACTGAAGGGAGCTAGCGAATCTTTTGTGAGACCTTTTTTGTAGAGACAAGTGAGCTCTACAAAAAAGGTCCTTAGGAAGTGTAACATATATAGCTTAGTTTCCGAGTTAGAATCAAAAAAGCGTTCGCCGTTAGCCGACATGTGAATATTTCTAACCACTACACCTACCAACCGAATTCTTCCATCTGTGTACGACCAGTAGTTTTGTGTGAGGGTTGCGTGCAGCCAATTTGAGATATAAGACGAAAATAACAGAGTTGAGTATTCGGAAGGAAAGGTGGGATAGAAACGATGCTGGTATGATTGCATTAATGCAATCGCAAATAAGGCTATCAATGAGTGGGTCTGGAGGACGGATTGAGGAAGGAAAAAATTGAGAGCACGTTTGGAATAGTTAATTGAGTTAGATAGCGGATCGGCAAATCGAGATCGGAAATTGATATTTTTTTGTTTGCAATCATTTTGATATAGTACATCCTGGACTATGCGGGCCTCCCCACGCGGTTGCCATCCGCGGTGTCGCCGCGGATGGCAATCCAGCAGATGGTGGGTTGTGATTAGCTGTGCAGGGTTTGAACGAGATTTTTCGAGTTCGGTGATTACAATAGTGATCATGATCAGTTTGAGCGATATCAGGAGATATGGGGAAGATATTGCAACGCATCTAGGGTCATACCCCAATCACGCTCATCTGGGTCAGGAGAGCTTCGCGATTAAAAGAAATGATGGCTTGCGACGTGAACATGGCTTTTTCACTTCAACCTGGTGATTGTGTGTATGTATGTAGCGTGACTACTGGGTGAGGAGGCGTGCTTCGAATATCGATCCAAGGTGGAAGAAGCTCGACTAAAAGGGGCGGGTGGGTGGGGGGGGGGTGGCATTCGTGGGTATGCGGGTACACGCGACGACACAGAGAGAAAGGAGAGACTGAACTTTTCAACTCGACTTCTTCGTTAGTTTCCGGAATGACGCGGGTCGCCTCGGAATAACTATATTCGCCCCGTTGCTTCCCACCCCCCTTCCCCACACCCCAATGCCAATTCTCGGACGAAGAAAGCGGGCTCGTTACATCCGTGAAAACTTGTTTCGACAGGGATAGGTCGAGGGATGGAAAAGGAAAAATAGAGGGAGGGGACAAAAAAGAAATGCACTTCGGATAATTGAGACAGGGTGAATTGAATTCGAGGGGGAGGGAGGGGGGGGGGGTAAGTTGGAAGATTTGAAATCGTGAATATAAACAGCATGGTTGAGGACCGTTTTTTGAGAATTTATCCTTTGCGTTTGGGATTTTTAAGCCAGTGGTCGCATGGTGAGCAATGTGCCGCCCAATATTTAAGGCTATTTTGAGGTAAGAAAAATCAGGACATTGCGAGTTCTCCAGGGTTAACAAGAAAAACTTGCAATTTTTGAAAATTTTAGGGTTTTCTTTAAGCTGTCGATGTCTTGAAGGAGGATTGAAATGTCTGGGGCGGTGTAAAATTCAAATGAACAAAACCCTCATTTGCAAGCGAATAATGATCTGATATCGCGTGGTCACCATTAAAAAAATTCATTGTTAACGATCGGATAAACATTGACCGGGTGATCTCGTCGAGACTAAGGGGCCCACTCGATGTATCGAGTGGGCTTATTAAAGTGCCTCTAACGACTCGATAAGTGGGGGTTCGTCGATTCTGCTGAGGTGCAAATACATTGTAACTTCTTCACTGCTGTAGACGATCTCACTCCTTATAGCGCACTTGATTTAGTATTGCCGATACTGTTACGGAGATAGTGAACATAAAAATAGATTGAATGCTGGTAATTATAGGAAATGTCACGATCATAGGGGATTTAATTATTCAAAGTGATAAATTTTTAGCTGAATTAGGGATACGAAAAAAGCCGAGTTCGTTCTATCCAGAATTTGAAGAAAAAAAATTAAAAATTTGGAAAACTCCACAAAATTCCAAAAATTGTCCAAAAAAATTCAAAAAAATTTTGGAAAATTTCAAAAAAAATTTCGAACATTTCAAAAAACGCTTGGGAAATTTCAAAAAAATTTTGGATATTTTCAAAAAAATTGTGGAAATTTTCAAAAAAAAATTTGGAAATTTTCCAAAAACATTTGGAAATGTTCAAAAAATTTCAGAAATTGTTTAAATTTTATTTCTTCTGAACAGGCGACTCTTATACACCAAATGTCAATGAAGGAAAATTTACCTTGAATTCAATGGTATACCATGGTTAAAACATTTCGTTGATCAACGCATCGTACTTATCTATAATTACCGACTACAATTTTGTGATATTGGAGGGTCGACCAGAATCATAAAGTATCCAATCTATATTGAATGCACACCAAATTATAATAATTTCATAACCGAACTATTATGTCGTTTAGTGTTTCGCACGCGAATTCATAATAATTAAATCCCTCGTTTTCCTACACATCCGAACAAATTCGAAATTAATGTTTTTGAATAATTGACGAGCAACAATGATTAGAGGAAAACATTTTCATTATCGGATATCAAGTGATTTGTATTTTAATGATAATGTAACAATGTGCATTCATGTAAATGTAACGTTACATTGGGAATGGAAATGAGCAAGAAATAATATCTCAAAATTTGAAAATGCCATAATTTCACACTGCTCTGACTAACAAATAGAAGCAGGAAAGAATCGAAAAATTTCTTTTCAAGTTCGGGAAGTTCCCCAAATGTCCCTGGATGAAGGTATCAGTGGGCGTGTGTGTATGTGTGCATGTTGGTGAGTGTGGGTTGGTGGGTGTGTGTCTGAGGGTGGGGGGGTGGGTCTGTGTGAGGGTGGGTGGGTGCGGTTGCGTGGATTGGTGTGTGTGAGGGTGGGTGCGTGGGTGGGGCGGTGGGTGTGTGTGAGGGTGGGTGAGTTGGTGTGTGTGAGAGTAGGTGGGTGTGGGTGGGTCGGTGGGTGTGTGTGAGCGTGGGTGGGTGGGTGTGGGAGGGTGGGTGGGTGTGTGTGAGGGTGGGTGTGTGTGGGTGGATGGGTATGTGTGTGAGTTGGTGGGTGTGTGTGGGTAGGTGGGTGGAGGTGGGGATGCATGTGCATGTGAGTGTATATTCTCCACCGTTTCGTCAATACTTCCAAATAATACAAATAAAAGGCAGAACCCGTAGAAATAGGGAATGAAGAACAGACTGCTTGCATCAGTAAAACTGTGCCTGCCAGGATATACTCGGACAAGTTGAAAGTAGCAGGTTGTCAGGAAAAGTGCAACGCTTGCTATTCATGACCAAGTGAGATCACGGGAATGAGGAGGGACAACGACCCATCGTCGACAATCCTACATTCCGGAAGAAACGGCTGGAAAACTGAGGTTAAAAAAAAATGGAGAAAAGGATAGACAGACTCAGAAAAGGGGGAGGTGGGAGGGAGTCCTGTTCTCACTTCAGCTTTAGCCCCTGTTGGAATTCTCCGCGGATCAACTGGATGAATAATTCAGCAATGGGTCAGAGAGTCACGAGAGCGAATTAGAGTGGAATAGCAGAGTCATGTGGGTGGCTCTACATTTACCCGCTCTAAGCTGTTTTTGTTATAGAATATTACTTATCTATGTTTGGTCCAGAATTACTCAATGGCTTTCGTAATTATTTTCACAGTTCTGAACCTTGAGGTTCAACATCGGAATAAAATTTTTGAAATTCGAAACGTTTGAATTTTTTTCAACCCCTGGTACATTTTTCAATACTTCTCCCTTATAGCGGCTGTTCACTTTGGTATCAACATTCTGATCAATCTCTCCATTAACGGCTTCGTCAATATCACCACGAGCCTCGCTATCAATCTCCTCATCAAATTCTCGAGTTCAGGTGAGGTTGATAGCGAAGATTGACGTGTAGGTGATAAGGATGCTTACGGGGATGGATTTCATGTCAACCCTACCTATAACCCTCACCGTTAACTTCTGGATGAGCCTCTGCATCAACGTCCTCGTCGAACTGTCGCGTTGAGATAAGGTTGATGGGGAGGTGGAGAAGGAGACCGACGGTGATGTTAACGAGGAGGTTGACGACAAGGTTGATAGGGACGTTAAAGGGGATCAATCCTAAAATCACACCTCATCAACCTCGCCATCAACATGTTCATCAACCTCGCTGTCAACATGTCTATCAACCTCGCCGCTAACAGGTTCATCAACCTTCTCGTTAAACTCTACAGCGTAAATAAGGTTGACGGAACGGATGCTAGATAGGTTGATGGGTCAGGTTGATGAGTAGGTTCATGAGTATGTTGATGGGTAAGTTGGTGAGTAGGTTGATGGGTAGGTTGGTGAGTAGGTTGATGGGTAGGTTGATGAGTAGGTTGATGAGTAGGTTGATGAGTAGGTTGATGAGTAGGTTGATGAGTAGGTTGATGAGTGGGTTGATGAGTAGGTTGATGAGTAGGTTGATGAGTAGGTTGATGAGTAGGTTGATGAGTAGGTTGATGACGAGGTTGACGTAGAAATGGGCAGAAACATTGACAGGAAGGTTGACGGTATGGTAACCAAGGACATCAACCAGGAGGTTGATAGGGATTTCCATGAGAAGGTTCGCAGGAACTATCAACCAATTTCATCTGTCTTTTAATCAGTAATGGACCACAGCTGTTTTCCTTAAGGATTTGTTCCGCTTGGTTCATTTATTCATTGATCTGAACTTTTTATCAAAATCGATTTTGGAACACCCTGTACACAATACTATTGACTCCATTTCTGATAAACAGCTGACTGAAAAACTGTCAACGTCATTTTTAGTGTCGGCGGTTGGTAAAAATCAATGAGAACCAATGTCGCTGTCGTGCTGGAGCGAAATAAAATGCTAGCTTGGTATGCAAAAATAAGACAGGACATTTCGAAGCCGATTTAGCAAACGAGACACTTCCGAGATAAAAACGTTGACGATACTTGTCGGGTAATATTCAACTAGGTGTCTCCATTTTCCACGAGCCAACAGCTGTGTTCACTTAAGAATGCTCTACATATTTCCCCCAAATGTTTAGGATTTTTTTTTGCCGGAAACGTTTTAAAGTTTTGAATCTTTTGGAGATCCTTTTCGGGCTTTCCAGAAAATTTAAAAAATCTTGAGAAGTCAACATTTTGAAAATTACACTTGCTATTGACTTGTCGAGTAATATTCAGTTAGTCACCCTGTTTTCTACACTCGAACAGCTGTATTACGTCCGCAAAATCCAAGTCCTAGCCACGGCGTATACACTGTTCAAACTTTGCCCAGGCTTTTCTTGTGCCCTTATTTGCCCTCGTAATATCATGATATTAAGTGAACTCTCCCTCTCCCGCCCTCCCCCCTCCCCGAGTCCATCGCCCAACAATCTCTGTCTCTCTTGGCTGCTGGAAGCCCTTAGTAATGCTTTCGTTCTCTCCGTTTTTTCTTCATCTCTTGTTGCCACGTGGGCAAACAGAGCCAAGAGAAAGAAACTATATGACCCCAAGAGCCAAATGCATCCACTCGTCGGTCCAATGATGACTTGTTTGCACAACGTTAAACCCGTAGGTTTTCACCACGTAAACAGTACTCTTGGGTATTCCGTCTGGGTAAGTCATTATGGCTCAAGTCGAACATTTTCTTTTTAACGATGGAAGAGTTATTGTTTTACCCTCAACAATGAAAAAAATTGATTTTACATTTTTAGGACATTTTATGTGTGTGTGTGTGTGTGGATGCGTGGGTGGGTGGGTTTGTGGGTGGGTGGTTGGGTGGATGAGTGGGTGAGTGGGTGAGTGGGTGAGTGGGTGAGTGGGTGAGTGGGTGAGTGGGTGAGTGGGTGAGTGGGTGGGTGGGTGAGTGGGTGGGTGGGTGAGTGGGTGAGTGGGTAGGTTGGTGGGTGGGTGGGTGTGTGGGTAGGTTGGTGGGTGGGCGGGTAGGTGGGTGGGTGGGTGAGTGGTTAGGTTGTTGGCTGGGTGAGTGGGTGTGGGTGGATGGGTGTGTGTGTGTGTGAGTGGGTGGGTGAGTGAGTGGGTGGGTGAGTCGGTGTATGTGTGGGTCAGTGTGGGTGTATGTACTCAGTAATGACCGAACATTTTTTCATTAATTTTCAGGGATTGCAGATCTTTTGCCATCACACACACACAGCCATCGCAGGGTTCAACCCGATGGTGGCGACGGGTGAGGGGCTGGCGGGTGGGAACGACGGAAGACTGGTATGCAAGGGTGAAGAGAAATACTAGACACAATTCAACGTAATTACCTTAATTTATTTAGACGGAGTTTACTGTTTTACAAACTTCATGGGCAATGGACTAATTACAGATAATGCAGTTGTTTGCTCAGAAGCTGAGGAGTTAAATGAAATTTGTCGATGCAAATTAATGATTGAATTGTGGAAGCGAATTCTTAGGAAAGGCTGTGGGTGACTTTGGGTTGGGGAAAATGAGAAGAGGTTGAAACTTTTACGGTGGGAATTTTTCTGGGTGAAAGGGAGAATTTTTTTAAAGTTGAAGATTAAGATCAATTATTTTGGGTGTATTGCTGAGTCAACCACGACTTGTGATTACGAATTTTCCCATTAAATTTATCCTCAGCTGGTCCTTGAAACGCACTGACTCATACCTCATATCTAGCCTGGAAACCCACTCACCTCAGTGCAACCTCATCCACAGCGCGCCCAAGGAATCATTTTAATTAATTAGTAAGAAGACTGATTACAGCAGCCGCCTGCTGTTACCGCGCTTCCGTATCTCCTTCCGTCGTTTCACGCTGGAATTTCCGTAACGCTGGAATCATGTGGCCTCTTCTGGAAGCGAGTTGCGACGGATGGATAGGCCACCCGAAACCATGGAAATTGCACTTGCGGGCGCTCGCCGTACGAACTTCTAGTTGAAGATGCTGCATGGAGCACGGTATTGGAGATGCCTCCAAGGTGAAATCACCAGTAAATTTGATGCTTTACTTTACTTTAATTCCTACCACGCCAATCATGTTAACCTCCTTAATAGCTTCATAGCTCCTTAAAATTTGAAAAAAATTCCAAATAAAAATTTTCGAGATTCGAAAATCTGAAAAATTTTCAAAAAAAAAAATCAAAAGTCAAAAAAAAAAAAAATTCAAAATTTTTTGGGAATCAAAATCTTGAGGAGATCCCATACATCGCATTGGGATACATCTACCGCGAAATCATCAGTGAATTTGGTGCGTTTCCGTGTCAGTTGCCACAAGCGGTAAAGGAGGACGGGGTGGGGGGGGGGGGGGGGTGGCCCAATACACCTCCCGAGGGCTTGTATATCGAAGTAAAGCGTTTCTGCCTCCACATCTAGCACTGCAATATTAATTTCCTCCTGGGATTGACGAATTATCGATTCTCCGTTACGGGGCACCGTCCCGATTCATGGTTATGGGGAATTGTCACTTTATCAATTTATTGCAAAGGTTATCTGACAATTTTAGATATTGACATACTTTCAGGTGAATTTAATAAGATGTCAATGGAGCGAATGCAATTTACTTGTTTTATGGAGATGGAAAAAAATGTTGGTGGATGGAATACAAGCATGGTACCACTTATCTCGACTTGCTGTAGCCGAACTTTGACTTGAGTCAAGTTGATTTCGACATGAATCAGACTGGCCGATACTCAATTCCAGCCGATCTGTAGTTGATGCAAGTTGTCGTAAATTTAAATCGGGTTGACCTCCGGTTGATTCAAGTTGACGCTTAATGGAGTCAAGTTGACCTCTGATTGATTCAAGTCAATGTCGATTTGAGTCAGGTTGACATATAGTTTTTCAAGTATACGTATCTTTGATGCAGGTCACAGCTACCACATTGAAGTTAATTTTTAGTTGAATCAAGTGGATCTTTCCCAGCGCCGAGTTCATCTCGACTTGACTCAAGTTGATACATACTTGAGTCAAGTTGATGTCCAGTACGTTGACTCGTATTTGATTGAAGTTGATCTCTGCTCGAGTCAAGATGATGTTCACTTGAGTCAAGTTGATCTCTACTTCAGTCAAGTTTATCTCGACTTGAGTCAAGTTGATTTGTACTTGAGTCAAGTTGACCTGTACTTGAGTCAAGTTGATCATTACTTGAGTCAAGTAGCTCTCTACTGGAGTCATGTTAATTTCTATTTGAGTCAAGGTGATTCCTACTTTAGTCAAGTTGATTGCTACTTCATTCAAGTTGATCTCTGCCGGAGTCATGTTGATCTGTACTTGAGTCAAGCCGATTTCTGCTGGAGTCATGTTGATCTTTGCTTGCGTTAAGTTGATCCCTACTTGAGTCAAGTGGATCTTTGCTGGAGTCATGTTGGTCTTTGCTTGCGTTAAGTTGAACCTTACTTGACTCCAGTTGATTCCTACTGGAGTCAAGTTGATCTCCAATTCCTATCAACTCAACTCAATTGTATGAACGATTTGCATCTCTAACTTGATATACTCGAAGGGTCGCTTGTCACATTGATCAAGTTTCCGTCAAATATTTCACTTTTTGAAAATATTTTCCATAATCTATATTACCGCTTAAACCAGGGAACCCTCCGTAAAAGTGCCAAAATCAATGTTAAAAAAATTTTTAGGGAAAAAACGATCGCTAACCCACTTTTCAACAAAAGCTTTTAGCGTGACTCTGCGTGCATGCATGTTTGAAAATAGGACTGTGTCCCATGATGTAATCCCCGTCGAAAGGGATTGAAACTTGAGAATATTTTACGACTCTCGATTCGCAAACACCCAGTCACGTAAAAACAGAAGAAAACAGTCAAAAGTGTCTGGAAGACAGTGGTGAAAAAAAAAAGGAAAAAGGAAGAAATAGCATTTGGGAATGCAGTCACGATGAATAAATTCAAGTGCATTCAATGAAGCTGATAAGGCTGTTTTGAAATAGACGTCGTTCTAGGCTGATTAAATCTTTCAAATCAATCATTGATACTTGGGTGAATTTCAATGGGTGGTCTTCATTAAAAGCTAGCTCACCTGGAAATTGCCTTAATAGATGCCTAGAGACAGTCACCAAGTGACTGATGACGTGGAATTAATTGAATTAACAAGGAGAATTGAAGAAATTTTACGATATCCATGAATTGGGTTGAGAAATCCGAGGGCGGCGCTGAGACCGACGCGCGAGCACTCAAGGTCAATTCTCAAAAATTTCACCGGAAATTGCAGTATATAATTATAGGAAGTTGTATATAGTGGGAAAAAAATTCTCGAGTTATGAGTCAGGCGGTGAGCAATTTTTTTGGCGCCAATTCGCAGAACATACGATAATGTAATTTACCGATTTTGTACTATCTGAAGACACAGTAAAGCCATTATGTGTCGGTATTTGTAGAAACCCCACATCATAAATTTCGGAATGTTTACGAGTGTATTGTGATTAATGGAATGGCATAGCTCAATAGTGAGCTGTCAGGTAATAGATCTACCTGGTCCAGCGGAAATCAGCCGCATTCCCGATCCTTAAAATGCGGATTTATTTGTCGTGGATTATTGCATGCGATTTCAATTTTAGATTGTATCGAATTTTTGGGAAACCATAAAAACCCTTTGAAAATCCCAGTGTCATAAAGTAGCGGCAAGTTTACGATACCAGAAATTTACATTGCAGAATGATATATATGAATGGCTAAGTGGAATTACGGAAATTAGTGGGATTCTTCGTGAATTCTTTGGCGACAGTGAATCATTATTTGACATTAGAAATTGTTGATGACTTTTTTTGTTAAAGATTTCCAAAATATTTGGAATTTTTGAAAATTTTTTGAAATTTTGAAAAGTTTTTGAAATTTTGAAAATTTTTTGAAATTTTGAAATTTTTTTGAAATTTTGAAAATTTTGGAAACTTAAGTTTTCCAACGCACACACACACACACACACACACACCCACACCCACACACACATACACAGACACATACATAGACACACACTCACTCATCCGCTTACAAAACACACCCACCCACCCACAACATACACAAACACACACACACACACAGACACACACTAACACACCGACGAGTTTCTAGACGCTTACCCTGTGTTTAGAAATACGATTACCCAAATGGCGAAGGTCGGCCCCAGCCACATGGATGGGTGTCCACTGCGCCCTACCAAAGCAATGCTCAAGAGAATCATGTCATTTAAATCACTGCAATTACCCAAATTTCATATGTTCCTCAATTAGAAACATCACCTTATATGAAATCCGCGCAGATTGATTAGTTTATAAATAATTCCAAGCTGAGTGTAGTCCCAAAAAGTCGCATCATAAATATCAGGAAACAGACGATTGCTTTTAGAACAAGGTGGATTCTCAGCTCCGAAAAAGAGTGATTGATCACCGAATGGAAATTAATGAAACTCCCGTTGACATTTTGGCGGGCGGGTGGAGGCGGGGGGGGGGGGGGGGGGGGAGAACCTGTAACTCTAACCTATCACCAAATCGCAACATATGACCCCCAACATCGTAAATTGGTGTGTCCTTTTCGGGGCAGAAGACGCAACAATTTCTGGGAAGTGGGCATTCGAAATTTAAGGATGAGAATAAATTTGCGAATGAAGATATATGGATGCGCTCCAGTCAGGTATAATACCGCTCTGTTTCTTCTGGTGCGAAAGTTTTCGTTATTCCTGTGATTTCAGATAAACTCTCATCGGATTGTCAGGGGCTCGTAAAAACTGCACTGCCGCTCAAGTTCTTGAATAAATTCTCCCCTTTTTTCCCTCTTATTTTACGGACTTTTAAAACCCTTCGTCTTTTTGATGATACTAATCGCGAGGGGGATACCATGAGGTGCAAATCCGGGCAATATTTAGTTACCATCTTGAAAGTGGTCCAATTCGAAATTTTGTCTCGACTATTTGACTTTTGTAGATTCATGAGTGACAGTATGGAGACACTTTGTTACCTTAATGTGTGCTCATAGTGGGACTTCCACTATGATTTTATTTTACCTCGTCAAGTATCGTGGAGTATGGCCGAATTGTGTTGTTTTTGCTGTGTGGTACTTTTGCAATGGCAAGTTGGAATTCACCTATGCTCACCTGTAACAAAAAAATGGAACGAATAATTAGATATTTAATCAAATTGAAATGAGTTTGCATTTGTAAAATTACAGTGCCAAATTCACGATATATTTCAGAAGAAATGTGGCCGTGGGTAGGTGTGGGTAGGTGTGGGTGGGTGTGGGTGGGTGTGGGTGGGTGTGGGTGGGTGTGGGTGGGTGTGGGTGGGTGTGTGGGTGGGTGTGGGTGGGTGTGGGTGGGTGTGGGTGGGTGAGCGGGTGGGTCGATGGGCAGGTGTGGACGGGTGGGTGGGCAGGTGTGGATGGGTGGGTGGGCAGGTGGGCATGGATGGGTGAGTTGGTGGGTGGGTGGCCATGAGTGGGCGGTTGGGTGGCTGGGCATGAGTGGGTGGGAAGGTGGTCATGAGTGGGCATGGAAGGGTGTGTGGGTGGGTGGGAGGGAGAGGGTTGGTGGGAGGGTGAGGGTGGGTGGGAGGGTGAGGGTGAGTGGGAGGGTCAGGGTGGGTGGGTGGGAGGGTGAAGGAGGGTGGGTGGCAGGGTGAAAGAGGGTGGGTGGGAGGGTGAGGGTGGGTGGTTGGGTGAGAGTGGGTCGGTGAGGGTGGAAGGGTGGGCATGGGTGGGTGTGTGTATATCTGTATTCCCACATCTTGAATTGCGCTAAGAAATATGATTCTATTCGCACACAATAAATGCTATTTCAAATCATGTTTCGTTGAGATTAGCTCTCTCAGTTTTCCTGTACACATTCACGAATAATTTCGTTCATTCCCCACCTCATTCCACCATCTTCAAGATTGCCGTCTTTGTTCCAAGCTGGGCTTTCATAATTAACTGCAAAACTTTGAGCGACACGTTTATTATTGCCATGGACCAAGAACTTGTCGAACGAATTTCTAGGGAAAATCGGTCTCCCTTTTCATTTTCCATTTTCCTATTTTCCTGTTTGCTGGAGTGATATTAGAGGTGTGAAGGCAGTCTATTAATTCATTTAGACTGGGGAAAGAAGTTTAAAGTTTATCCGTCTAGATTGGGAAGCTTGGAGAAACAGGGAGGACAAGTGGTTGGTGCTGTTGATGAGGCGTTCACCAAAAAAAACTGAAACAAACTTGATTTGGGTTGATGAAACCCAACAAAACTTCTCAAAAAAAATTTCCGGATGCTGCCATTTTCGACTGATCGATTATTCACTATCGATGTTCCATTCGATTCGAGATTTATGTATTTTTTCATACAGGAATAATGGTTGATATACTCGACATTACATAGCACACTGACCATGACAACACTGGTTGGATGGTTCGTGGCCTGCAGGGCTTCTCGTGCCTCTCTCTACGTCACTCCGATCGCACAATTACCCATTGTCCGATACAGAAATTTATGTGCAGACACCAGGCCGTGTAACTAACGTGCACTCACTCGAGATCCACTAAATCCGAGGAGCAACATGCGCCTTAGACCATGGGAGATAAGCGACGAATGGCGATGTGCTTTGTGATCCTGGACTTTGAAGAGGATAAGGGGCCGGAATGGGGGGGGGGGGGGGGGGGGGTGTCATGTGCCGCGGCCATGCCCCCCCCCTCCCCCCGATTACCGTGCACCAGTACTTTAAGCCCTCGCATCAGTATCAAGGAGCCTACATCAGGTAGCCTACGCTTAGTACCTCGTAAATACTAGTAATGCTGCTCTATGGGGCCCCATAAATTTCATGGGATAGTTTATAACGAAAAATCAACCACGCCGTATTCTCACGGCCACATATCTGGTACTGTAATTATTCTTTCTTGGTGAAGAAATTTTCCGTTCAAGTTCTTGAAGATTTTGAATTTTTTGTTTTTTTTTTCTTTCCATTTTTGACTTTTCAAATTTCAATTTTTGAATTTTGAAACCCAAATTTTTTTGAATATTCTAACGATATTCAGATTTTCAATGAAGGTTTGTAAACACACACACACACACACAGGCATATTCGAGGCTTCGGTGTAGTCGGACCCAGCCGCATGGATGGGTGTCCAGTATGCCCTACCGAAAAAATGTTGCAGAGCAGCCACCGGCCAAATCGACCTTAATGCAATTTGAATCGAAATTGTGCCTCGGATTTTCAGTCAAATTATTCGTGCATGTGTAACAGAGAAGTGAGGAAGCCAATCTCAACGAAACATGAGTCGAAAGAGCTATGGCACACGATACCAAATGCTCCAGGTTGAATGTACCTTGAATATCATTGGCATTGTTACAGCGGATTTTCAGGGTTGAAGTCCATGGAGTCTCTCGTTATTTTGCATTACCATATTCTACCGACGCGAGGTTTTCGCTTTCAACATGAAAGAGCCCAGGAGGTAAGGATACTTCTGCCATTGGATATTACTTGGGGGCAAATTCTGGTTACTGCATTTCGTGATGATGCACAACACTGGCAGTAGACCACCAGGTCTAAATATGGGAAACGTGTCATTTACATTCCACAATGCAGTAATGGTATTCCGTGAGAATGGAGATGAAGGTTTAACCAGTGTCGTATATATATGTGCGTGTGAAATATTATGATGAGGTAGGAAGTAGATACAAGTCCAATCGGGGGATTAAGGGACTCCTGCATTTCGATGAGATTATATTTTTGCAAGGAATTTCTTTTATAGGGAAACGATATTCTGAAAATTTATGATGTTTTCTTTAACTTGGTGTATTTTTTATTTTTCTCCACGTTTAGTTTGTTCATGTGTATGTGGGGGGAGTGGATGGGTGTGTATGTATGGGTGGGTGTAGGTAGGTGTGGGTTTGTCTGCGTGGGTGTGGGTGGGTGTGGGTGGGTGTGGGTGGGTGTGGGTGGGTGTGGGTGGGTGTGGGTGGGTGTGAGTGGGTGTGGGTGGGTGGGTGTGGGTGTGGGTGGATGTGGGTGTAGCTGTGTATATATGGGTGGGGGTGGGTGGAAGAGGGTGGGTGTGGGTGGGTGTGGATAGGTATGGGTGGGAGTGGGTGGGTGTGGATAGGTATGGGTGGGTATGGGTGGGTGTGAGTGGGTGGGTGTGGGTAAGTGAGTGCGTTCAATTTCCTATTGATAGTAT
The DNA here is from genome assembly GCA_026005395.1 of Asobara japonica. NCBI lineage: Eukaryota > Metazoa > Arthropoda > Insecta > Hymenoptera > Braconidae > Asobara > Asobara japonica. The sequence goes on from BQMI01000429.1 coordinate 55,291, forward strand.
CTTCAAGATAGAATGATCCATACGCACATACACACTCCAGGAAATTAATGACTTAACCCGTCGACGGTGACGTCCACATTCCGTATCTCAGATGGCCCTCCGGTATGACTTTTAAGTGGTAGAGTTGAGGAGAGACCGCGGGGAAATTTAAAAGTTCTCAATTTCCATGACATACCTAGTATTTAAATTCGTAAATGGGATCTATGATGAAAAACCAAGAGAGTGATGGTGCAAATTTCAGAGCTTCATTGTCAACATCTTTCGATTTTTAAAAATTATGGCAAGTTCTCCAAACGTCCCAAAATTGGGACGAAAATTTCAATAATTCACCAAAATTGGAAAAGAAAAATTTACTAATAGCAGTAGAGTATTAGTGCGCTTCTAATAATACAAGTACACATCGATTGACGAAAGCCACTGAGACATGACAAAGCTGGCTGAAGCGTCGAGGGACTCCCGGAAGTGCGTTTGAAATTGGTTTACGGGGTCGATAATGGCTTGTGTCGCATAGGAGTAAAGAAGAGAAACAAACTGGGAATGACGTCGTACAAGCGCCATAAAGGCCAGAATTGAGAGGTAGAATGGAAACAGTGAGGTTGGTTGGGGGGGGGGGGGGGGGGGGGGGGGGGGAGGATAGCCAGGTGGCCTTTGAAGTTCATAAAAGAAAATACGACGGTAAACATTAATCGAATCCTTTAATCAAATTCCCGGGGCTCTCTCAATGGACCTCGACGTTCAAAAAAGGGAAAGGGTGAGGATACAGAGCCTTCAGTGGTACCGTTTATCGATTCAAACGGGCCAGACCGTAAACCAGAAACTCGAGAGTCACCAGCTGGCCTGTGTGTATGTGTGTGCTTGTGTGTGTCTGTTTTCCGGGAATAGAAAAAAAGTCGGAATACCGGAGGTTCATCTGTTCATGGGAAACAGAAGAGTGCAACGTTCTTCCTAATTCTGGTGCTTGTTCGCGAAATCTTGCTGAACAGCTTTGTTATGATTTTTTTGGTTTTAATTTTTGAAATTTTTGGAATTTTTGAAATTTTTGAAATTTTTGAAATTTTTGAAATGTTTGAAATTTTTGAAATTTTTGAAATTTTTGAAATTTTTGAAATTTTTGAAATTTTTGAAATTTTTGAAATTTTTGAAATTTTTGAAATTTTGAAATTTGAAATTTTTGAAATTTTTGAAATTTTTGAAATTTTTGAAATTTTTGAAATTTTTGAAATTTTTGAAATTTCTGAAATTTTTGAAATTTTTGTAATTTTTGAAATTTTTGTAATTTTTGAAATTTTTGAAATTTTTGAAATTTTTGAAATTTTTGAAATTTTTGAAATTTTTGAAATTTTTGAAATTTTTGAAATTTTTGAAATTTTTGAAATTTTTGAAATTTTTGAAATTTTTGAAATTTTTGAAATTTTTGAAATTTTTGAAATTTTTGAAATTTTTGAAATTTTTGAAATTTTTGAAATTTTTGAAATTTTTGAAATTTTTGAAATTTTTGAAATTTTTGAAATTTTTGAAATTTTTGAAATTTTTGAAATTTTTGAAATTTTTGAAATTTTTGCAATTTTTGAAATTTTTGAAATTTTTGAAATTTTTATATTCAAAAAATTGGATTTTTTTTTACTACTGTGAAAATTTTTTTCAAAGAAAAATTACATCGCCAAATATTTTGGGATAAGCAAGCAATATTCACATTTGATAAGAGCATTTATGACCCAATGTGATTCGCCAGGAATCATCGTACCCGCTGGCGAAATAGGTCTTCCAAATGTCGTCATTAAGTAACTATTGGAAGGTAGGAACTGCCACCAGTTTTCTCCTTACATTTTTTATCTAAACTACACGAGAATATTTAGATATATCTTCACATATGAGAAGCTCTATTTTCGACGAATATCGCATTGATAATGTAGGAGTTTTTCCCATCATTCAAGTTAGATGTCGGTCCCTGGAGTGCAGTGCACATTATTGACAACTATCCGAAATAGCAGGCATCAATAAACAGTCAATCTTAAATACTCCAACGATAGTGTCGAACGTCGGTACAACCTCGGTTGCTGCTCTCCTGTATTTCTTCGGTAGGGTCTACTGGGCACCCATCCGGTTACCGGGGCCGACTTTCGCGATTCAGGCCATCGTATTTCCAAACAACGGGTAAACCTCCAGAAACCCCCGTGCTACGACGGCGGGCGCCTATGATAGAACCCACCCCCCCCCCCCCCCCCCCAACGGGTATTAAACATCATAAAATAATGGGTGTGCGATTCTGAAACACTGTAATCTTGCATTGGACCACATATATCGAGATGTAGTTTGGTCAAAATTGAAACGTATTGGGCGGCGCATTGCTCACCATGCGACCGATGGGGTCAGACCGATCGCGGAGTACGAATACCGTAAAGTGAACTTGAAATGCTGATTAGCAGTGAGTAACGTGACGTAGTAAAATCAATCTCAAATATTTGTACCACCTGCTTGTGACCTTCTCACTGCCCATCTAGCGCTAAACTTTACTGCTCCAAATTATTTAGACGCGCAATTCCAAAACTTTTTATGGTGAAAAATTCGAGTTACGACATGAGCCACGTGGAGGGTCATTCAGAGTGACTTAGTAGCGCGTTGAAAATGGCGTACGAGTGGAATGACGGTGCGAAATAAAAGAGGAAGGTAAGGTGGGGAAACGGTGGTAGTTACGTGACGGGATGAGTCTGAGAGTTGGATGCCCATGGGAGCCATACTCGGGTCTAACGACTCCCCAGGAGTAGATATGTATCCCGGTGTGCTTCGAGTGTTGGTCCGTATCCTTTTGCCCCCTCAGTCACCGGGTAGCCACCCACCTCAACCACCCCCCTCCCCTCCCTTCCTCCTTCCATCCACCCTATAACCCCGGCCGGCACTTTCTCCACCCACACCAAGTTTACAACGGTGAAAGTATCGTCAGCCAACCGACACGTCGACAATCAGAGAGCTTCAAGAGGATGGCTTTATGTTTTTTTTTTCCTACCTTCGAGATGGATAGATCGACAATTTTCGTGATTGATCCTGTCTGTGATCTTTGGAAATTTTTAAAATTTATATAGTGCGAGGTTAACAGGGTGAAAATATTGTCGGTGATCCGAGACTTCAACAATCAGAAGAAATCGGCACGTACCCTCATTGAATTTGTTTTATATCTTTTCGAATATCAATGGGTTTCCATAGAGGAAGGAGTGTAAGGAGGAGGGGCTTAATGGGACAGGCGTGATAAGAACTCTATTGGGACAGGTGGGACAGGAACCATATTGGGACATGGGACATGATCCATATTGGGACAGACCCGATGTAGACCATACTGGGACATTCGAGATGATATGGCGTGGTCCATATTGGGACAAGTAGGACTGTGGGGTATGGGCCATATTGGGACATATTAGATAATGGGTTCGGGCGCATAATGGGTTATGACCCATATTGGGACAAATGGAATAATGTAGCATTATGCATATTGGGACAGATGGGACATGTTACATATTGGGACATGCTGGATGATTGAATATGATGCATAATGGGATATGAACCGTATCGGGACAGGTGGAATTATATAATATGGACCTTATTGGGACAAGTGGGGTCATGGGGTATGGGCCATATTGGGACATGCTGCATAATGGAATCGAGAGCATAATGGGATATGAGCCATATTGGGACAATCAGGGCGATGGGATACGAGGTACATCGGGACATTAGACATGCAGGATAATGGGACAGGTGACGTAATGGGATAGCCGGACTTATGTAATCGGTCGCATAATGGCCAGTGAATATAATGGGACAGGGGCATCATGACATATTCGACAGAATGAAATGGGACACGCCCCACTATATCCCCTGTTCCATTATACCCCCCCCCCCCCCACCTACTTATTCCGTTTTCAATGTTTGTTGTCGTTCAAAATCTGAAATGCAGATGACCGTGAGACAGTGTTTTCTCCCACTGAATCCCACGATTTTCTACCCATTTGTTGCACCTCCATTCTCCATTGGAATGAAGGGAGAAGGGTCTGGGTGGAGATTTCAATTGGTACGGAGCTTTGCCAAGATAATCCAACCGCAGTTGAATCGAAGCTGAGTCTCGTAGAGTATGAGATGACGATAAAAAAAAAAGAGGGAGAAATCTCATCCAGTGCAACGATGATCTCATTCTCAGTTTGGGATTATCACGCCCTGCTACACAGATGAATCGAAATCCCCGAGGTCCAAGAAACTAAAGCTTAAATTATCTTTGTGGGGGTTGATGTAATACATCATATATGGCGATATAGTTTTCAATTATTAGGGGAAAAAATTTCAATAGAAATCGAATTTCGAGGGAGAAAAAATTTCTCGGATTCGAACCCGGGTCTCCGCATCTCCCTAGCTATGTGCATAGTCTGCACCACTTTACGCCTATACTGATAACACTTGATAGAATATACGGAAAAATATGACTGGGGCACCAAATTTCAGAGTTCAGAGATTTTGCCAGGGCGGAAATTAGGTCTACGCCATAAATAATGAGTAGTGAGAATCGAATTAACCCACTCAATTGAGAAATTGCCTTCCATTTAAACACGTCAAAATTATTGAAAATTCCCAAAAAAAAAAAAAATTGAAAAAGTTGAAAACCAATTTTCGCCGACATGCTAAAGTTTGTAAAAGGGCGTTTGAACGTAACGAAAAAAAAAAGAATAGGGTGGAAAAACCGTAACGCCATTGTCCCGCAGCATGGGGGAAGTGCACTATTGAAGGCGAAAAGTCAATCAATTTTACTAGGGGTGCGGGTATTGTTTGTACGTGGCTTAACGCCCGCATCGTATTTGCCCTACAGATTGGTTTGACGTTTGCTACACACCATTGGATTTTCTTCTCATGATAAATGCCACAGATTCATATACAAGCTGCATCCTCTACATATAGTCATAGTCAAAGAGACTGGAATTGTGATATGTGGTTCTATTGGACCCTTGGGAGGTGGGCGGGAGTGGGTGGAGTGGGAGGGGGGGGGGCGGGTCATATGTGTCGGGCTCATCTATCGAAGACCGCCGAGGTCGCATATAATGCATTTGAGGGCTTCAGAGCAATATGTTTGATTAGGTACGTGTCGCTAGATCGAATTGCAGTCTCTGAATTCCAGGTATTTTGGTACGCACTCACCGATGATGTAGAATGGTCTATATCATATGAGATGTCGTCTTACATTTACGGGAAATTTGGACAGGGATTCCATTTGGAAGGTGGAAAAAAAATTCAAAAATGGTCCAATGGGATGAGAGGACGAGAATATGCGCGTTACTGGAGTGGGAGTGAGACGCCAATAGGGGTGCGAACGCTCGAGGGTTCAACCGGTCATACCTCCTTAATTATGACACAGATGGAAAAAAGTGATGAAAAATTAATTATGCATTTCCACTTACAGAGCAAATTCTGCTTAATACTTTTTGCCGTAACTCTTACCATTTTTGAAATAGAGCGTTGTAAACAATTCAATTGTTAATAACAAAAACATTGCTCGGTCAATTTAAACCAAAAACTAATCCGATCTAAGCTCCATGAAACCGCTCAAAATAGGACCTCGATGACCCAGATCGAAAATTCCGATTCCACACATACAAACACACACAAACACATATATTTGTTCGGAATTAGACGGGAAGCATTTGAAACCCCAGTTACGCATCGAAATAAACAAAATCGATTTAGGGGTCATTGCAATAACTTCCCGAAAAATCGGTTAAAAATTTTAAGTTCCAAAATTTGTTTGACTCACAAAAAAATTTTTTTTCATCTGGCAGTTTATCACACAATCCAAAAAATGATTCCTAATAACCAATAGCAGATGTATTATGACCGAACGATTATCGCGTAGTGTAAACTCCCCATAGTTCATAGTTGCACCGCAAAAATATAGCAGAAAGAGAGACAGAGTGCATGCGCCGCGAGTACGGACAGCGATATGACTGAAAATTGAAGGGTGTGGAGAGGATGAGAATGGGCGATGGTAGAATGGGAAACGCGACGAATAATTTAAGCGAACGACCGCCGGGCAAATAACGTTTGTACGATAAACAACGAGACTGGCCACGCGAGTTAATCGCTCCATTGTACGTTTGCGGCGACGCGCGAAAGCGAATTCTGGGTCCAGATGGCAGTAGTGGTGTCCTGCGCCATCTACTTGTTAAATCGAATGATTAGGTCACTTTTGCCATGTGAAAAAATTACTCAACGATTGAACTGAATTTTTGAGATGCAAGAGATCTCAAAGGTCCGCAGCATCCGGAGAATGGTCCAGATGAAGAACTATTTTCTCATGCATTTGGACCGATATCAGGAACATTCCGTGCATACTATCGTTCCCATATAATGGAACTGCAAGGCCGGGTGGGAACCTAACCCAACGTGGAGTGGGTGGCGCGGGGGTGGGTGGGGGGGGGGGCTCATAGCATACGGGTTTCTGGAGCTTAACCCTGGCCTCAGAAATGCCCTAAATCTCCAAAGTCGGCTCCCAACAACCGGATGGGTGTCCACTGCCCCCTCTCCAAGAAACGCCGAATACTGTGGGGACTCCAAGAAAAAGGGACGGAGGGAAAAAGAATCCAATTGTGCATATGTGACCGGAAGTAGTGCACCGGAAGTAGTCGGCATGGGTCACCCATTAACTATTAACCCCTCGAAAAAAGAAAAAAAAAACTTGGAAGACGCAAAAGCGCACGGGCTAATGAGACGAAGCCTAGTTTCTCATTGAAACACAGCCACTGGACCTATAAATGTTTAATCATCACGACGCTCTTTATCCCCGAAGGCTGAGGACATACTGGTCGTCGTTCGGTGGTGTGCAAAGCCCCTTGCGCGTCATGAGAAACGATAAAAAGAATTATTAAAGCGTGTCGTAGTGGGGTGTACAGGGTCAGGACAGGAAACAAGGATCAACCTGTTCGGTACGATCAAAGGGAATGGACCTAGGTGGCGGGGGGAGCGGGGGGGGGGGGCGCTGCTGATTGGGGAAAAGCTCCAAAGCGTCTTTTGTAAGTTGGTGAAAAGAAAGTGGGCACGGGCTTGCAACTTTAGCGCAGTATTTTCCCGCTGTAAATACACCAATACAAGTTGCAATTCCCAACTTGATGAATCTATCTGGGTTAATTTGTAATTAGTCAACAAGTCTCGTTTGTATGATGAATTAACTACGAATAGTGGACTGAAATTGAGATGAAATCGGGGGAACAGCAACCAAGAGAGAGAGAGATACCAACATTCGAAAAAAAATTTACATCCACTTGGTGCTCCAACGCTTAAGAGACATGGACTTATTGGTTCAATCTATGGACTGTTTACACCCCCCCCCCTCCCCACCCACTCCATTGTGGTGGGGCTAGACTTCCGTATTTACGATAAAAATTCGGCGGTAGCCGAGTGAAACGCGAGAAGAACAAAAATGCTACAAAGTAGGAAACGAGGTGGGGGAAAAATGGTGAAAAACGGAAATCTACGACAGTTTTCGCCCTCTGCGGTGTATTTGCTGGTGGAAAGTTTGTGGAAAGTGGGGGGGGGGCAGAGGGGGGAGGGGGAGGAAAAAATAAAACAAATAGCAAAGTTACTCCGAAACTCCTAGAAGTAAAAAGAGGGGTGGGTGGGGGGGAGGGAAGGGGGTGGAGGGGGTGGGTGTGCTTGCCGCGGGAGTTGGCTAATTCGTCGAAACGACGCGCCAATGATAAATTCGTAAAATAAACAGCTTGGCTTCAGACACGACGCAGAACCCAGTAGACGGAGAGAAAGAGAACTACAGAAACGTATACAGCATAACTAACTACATGTATATGGTAGCATTGGTATACTACCTTCCAAGCCCAGTTGCATAATTGGAGTCATTCGTTTAACTTTCCGTACAGTTGGGCCTGTTTGCCAAACTTCCACAAATATTGTCTATATGTTTGGTAGGAATGCGGAGACGCCAGGCGCCGACCATCGATGTGCGTTGGGAAAATGGAGAATGAGTAGTTCCATATTTTACTGTCTTGGAATTTTAATTAATTGAAATTCATTCGAAATTGTGGAATCTAACATTATGGCTGGGGAAGACGCATCAAACATTTTTGGGCATTTTCAACAAATTTTTGGACACGATTTCTTGCGAACGAATCACCCCATTCGATAATTTTTTTTAATCGATGCGCCTTCACGCAACTGAGACCTGATTAGATTTGGAAAGAAATTCATGCACTAGTTTCCGGTTTTTTTTTTAAACATGAAGTATGAAAATCGCCAAAAGCTTTAATCAATTATTATTTACGAAGGAAAGTTGTGATCAAGCTAATCAATGTCGCAATTGGAGTCTCTCGGCGTACCTTAGCTTCGATCAAGATTTCACTCACTGTCATGTAGTGAATTATTAGTTATTGGTTAATTTTGAGTGGCGCGAACTTTTAATGACTATTCAAACTTTGATATTCGGTGTAGATCCGAAGTTGTCCGACTACCGCCGGCGCATGCGCGTCTACCTGCATCTGCACAGGAGAGTCTGAATGCGCGATGCGCAGTGTGATTGGTCAGTGCGTCACGTGACATAGTCGCAGGTACCGATACCTGTTGTTCCAGTATTTAAAATTTCATGATTCCTATTTTTTTCTCTGAAACCAGTCTTTGGACATTTAATTAACGTGTCGAAAAATCTAGGAATGGGAAACAGAAATTACTAATCGGGAAGTTTTGTTTGTGCTTCCAAGGGAGGCGAAGACGCTTCCATTCCGCTAGTTGTATTGAGTGATCACATAATATTTATAACTCTGAGTAGCAGGGTATTACACATTGCATCGGCATTCGCAAGATGTTCTATAGATGATCTGCTTAAACTGCGGACTTTTTTTGTTCGGTGGAGGAGGAGGAGAAGGAGGAGAAGGAGGAGGAGGAGGAGGAGGAGGAGGAGGAGGAGGAGGAGGAGAAGGAGGAGGAGGAGGAGGAGAAGAAGGAGGAGGAGGAGGAGGAGGAGAAGAAGGAGGAGGAGGAGGAGGAGGAGAAGGAGGAGGAGGAGAAAAATAGGAGAGCAACAAACCCAGCTCATGTATACATCGTCCCAACTAACTCCAAAGGTTAAAGGGTTAAATAAATTCAAAGCAAGTGCTGGTTGGGTCAGATCGATGGTGGCTTGATTAACCGTATAATTCTCACTCCATAAAAGCTCGTAACACAGGCCAACCCCGAGATACATTATGCCTCAAGGTGGCAAATCCATCACCCTGGCTATCCGCGTGAACCCGGGGGGGGGGGGGGGTTTGTTGGAGTTCGAGATAAGAAATGGCATGTAGCCGGGCTTTCACACACTGAGAGAAGTGTTCTGTCCTATTGCGATGAGGTAGAAAGGACTGGGTATGCTAATGTTGGGAGGTGAGGTCACCCGTTATATTGTATGAAGGTGGGGTATATGTGGCAGTACCACGGGGCCAACCCTCACCGACTCTTTGTTATTGTAATGCTTGAAGATATCGTGTTCGTTGGACCCTCACTACGGTAAAGTCACCCCCGGGGCATCCCCTGAGCACAGGCTATGGTTGGCTGTGTGCCTTTATGGAAACTGCAGGTATACCCACGACGTAACCCAACGTCTCTACATACATTTGGGCGTCAAGATACACCTTACTTGCCAGCAATGCGGTAAGTATTATGCGAAACTTTGCTAAGTCCTAACAGATACAAAAGAGCCAAACTTTGAACATATAAATGTTCACGCCTGTATCAACATTGTCGCCTGGTGAGGAGTGCAAGTAGACGGAATTTTGAATACTTGATTTTTGACACTAGTGTTGTTCGAGTAGTGAATTTTCACCAGGTTCCTTGGGGGAGATGCAGTAGTCAAAAGTTTAGAATCACTTTTTTGAGTTTACCTAATACTAGGATGAGTGCGTCCTATGTACAGTGGTGCGTTCCGGGTTTTAGTGCAATGTCTTACTGGTGATGGTGCTGGGAAGGGGATGAGACGAGAATGAAGCGAGATGAGACGAGAGATGAGACGAGAGATGAGACGAGAGATGAGACGAGAGATGAGACGAGAGATGAGACGAGAGATGAGACGAGAGATGAGACGAGAGAATGAGACGAGAGATGAGACGAGAGATGAGACGAGAGATGAGACGAGAGATGAGACGAGAGATGAGACGAGAGATGAGACGAGAGATGAGACGAGAGATGAGACGAGAGATGAGACGAGAGATGAGACGAGAGATGAGACGAGAGATGAGACGAGATGAGACGAGATGAGACGAGATGAGACGAGAGGAGACGAGATGAGACGAGACGAGACGAGAGGAGGCGAGACGAGAGGAGACGGGTCGAGAGGAGATGAGACGAAAGGAGACGAGAGGAGAGGAGACGAGACGAGACGAGACGGGACGAGAGGAGGCGAGACGAGAGGAGGCGAGGCGAGAGGAGGCGAGACGAGAGGAGGCGAGACGAGAGGAGACGGGTCGAGAGGAGATGAGACGAGAGGAGATGAGACGAGACGAGAGGAGGCGAGACGAGAGGAGACGAGACGAGAGGAGACGAGACGAGAGGAGACGAGACGAGAGGAGACGAGACGAGAGGAGGCGAGACGGGAGGAGGCGAGAGGAGATGGGAGAAGGCGAGACGAGATGAGATGAGAGGAAGCGAGACGAGACGAGACGAGACAAAAAAATTAGACGCATGTACAAAATTATTTTCAGGGATGAAAAGAGTTTAGAACATTTCCTAGAGGTCTGAAGAATTTTCTTGGAATACCAGCTAGCAATGGTAATGAAGCAGTTGTTTATATCAGCACGGTTATTGTTCAAGTACTGTGTATCAAATCAAATCGATACCTCTCACTTTGCTTGAGTCGCGGAATAAATGAATAAATTTTCTTGGATTCATTTGAAACCTAATTATTCTCAATGTTCCCGACGATTGCCAGCCGCTCTATTGATGACACTGTAATTAAATATGAATCTAGGTTGCAATCGCGAAATACTTTTTTTCTCGCCTTTGCTACGTGACAACCAGCTGATAAAGCTCATTTCTGAAACTTACGTGGCCGATTTTTTTTGTCTCCGCGCTGTGATAAATCGCTGTTATATATATATGTATTCATTTAAGCCCGTTATTTCCGATAGATGCATTTACTGTAAGGTCACCAAATTTTTTACAACTTTTACAACAAAAAACATTTAAAAAAAAAAACAAAAATGAGAAAATTTTCAAGATTTTGCTTATTCCAAAAATGTTGAAAATTAAAAAAAAATTATGGAAAATTCAAAATTTTTCGAAATTAAAAATTTTGAAAAATGTTTCAAAGTTTTTCTCAACGCTCAATTTTTTCCAAAATTTCTAAAAAGTAAAAAAAAAATAAAAATAAAAAATTCTACGTATTATCAGTCAGTTCTGGTGCATTGTGCATGAAGTAAGACTAATGAGAATGGAAAGCCAAGGGCGAGAGCAACCGTCACCAAGGAGGCGGCGAAGCAAGAAGAACGGAAGAAATGACGAAAGTCTCGGCAAAAGACGGGGAAGACTGGAAGGAAAAAAAAACATCATATATATGATGGAAAAAGAAGAGGCAAAAAAAAAAGTGAGAAAAGCCAAGAACGGTTTTAAGCAGTCGCGGATAAAGATAAGCACATAAAATAAATGGCCCTCGTCGTCTTCAACTGCGACTCGTGAAAACGGTGAAAATCTGAAGGAAAGTTAGAAAATTGCTGTTGGCGGTTTCACGGGCAAGGAAATGAGAGGAGGGTTCGCTTGAATCTCACTGAACGTGACGAAGACAGGGAGGAATTATGCTCTATCTACCTGAAATAAAAGGAATAGATAATATTCGTGTATTGTGCTGCACAAAAATGAGAAAACACCATTTAATTTGTTGGGATTGAGAAAAGTTTGAAGCAAAAAGTAATTTGTTTGCAGATATTGTTAAACTTTTCTGTTTCCCATTCCTACATTTTCCGATACGTCAATTAAATGTTTGAATCCCATTTATCAAGCAGATAATTATGAATATTTGACTAGCCGTATAGTCAGCGTGAGGACGAGAATTATGCGTGTTACTTGAGTGGGAGTGAGACGTCAATAGGGGTGCGAACGCTCGAGGATTAAACCCGTCATACCTCCTTAATTATGACAAATATGGAAAAAAGTGATAAGAAATTAAATATGCAGTTCCACTTACAGAGCAAATTCTGTTAAATACGTTTCGCCGTATCTCTTACCGTTTTTCAAATAGAGCGTTGCAAACAGTTTAATTGTTAATAACAAAAAAAACGGCTCGGTCAATTTGAACCAAAAACTAATCCGATCTAAGTTCCATGAAGACGGTCCGAATAAGACCTGGATGATCACACATGCACACATGCAAACACAGACGGACATTTGTTCGGAACCCAGTTACGAATCGACATAACCAAAATCGATTTTACCGGTCATTCCAGTAACTTCCCGGAAAATCGGCAAGTCAAAAATTTAAAATTTCCAAAATCCGTAAAATCGGAAAAAAATTTCTCACCCAATAATGTTCCTCTAATTTCAATTTATCTCAACTTATCCGCAGCATCCCATTTGATCTGAATAATCTCTGGATACATTGGACCACTTGAGTGGCTTCTCCGCCCGAAAAATTTTCACCGTTATTTTGTAACTCCACCAAGTCGGGAAAACCCGAGTGAGATGATGAAAAGTACAGATGAGTAACCCCCTCCAAGCGCTGGCAATTTTCAGTTATAACAGTTAATCCGTATTTCATCGCCCAAACGACATTGGCTCGTCTGCCACATTCCGGGGCCCCAACACGGCCGGGAACTCTGCCAGAGATGAGGCGGGGGGAGGGGGTGGTGGCCATAGAATGAAAGTCGGAGTCGCAGTCGCAGTAAAATATAATTAGGTTTCAGGGATTATCCCATAGGCGAGGCAGATCTCCGTGCGACTGGGTACCACTGTGGAGGGCTTCTTCCTATCTCATTCAGAACCCTCCTGCTCACCCTTATCATCCGCCACTTGTCTATTTTCCTCTCGAGTCCTCCACAAAATTTTCGGACGGGGATTATGGGGTTTTTTTTCGGGGAAATCATTTCACGGTGCTTGATGCTAACTCCCCCTCTATTTTTTGTTTTACCGGTTTCATTAACGCTCTTTACGATTTGTGGGCGGGGGGAGGAGGGGGGGGGGGGTAACGGAAATTTGTGCGCAAAAAAAAAATGCTATGACAATTTTTGTTTGACAATATCAACGAATTGCTATGACTGTTTTGAATTAGAAATCGCGATGTCTTCAATTATTCATCTGGCGTATGCTCTCTGGCTCCTATCCCAAGACAGATCAATTCTAACGCCCAAGAATTTTCACCTTCATTCAATAATGTACACGAAAACATCCATCTATTGTGACAGTGCAATAATGGACCACAAAAGAAGAATGAAGATGTTGATCCGACGTCATCGAGTTGAACTGGGTTAGAGATTCCTCGATGGGCGGCCGGGGGGGGGGGGGGGAGGGGGGTACATCGAAGAATCTATGCCAGGCTCCTTGGACCGAGTTATTAAAAAATTCCAGCTCATCCCTGAACATAAAAACTGAATGTTCTCCACTGCTCGATAGTCACATTTCTCGGTCTATATCACCTACTGATAGCTTATCAGTATATTTTCTGCTATTCCTCTTTACATTTTTTTCCCAAACTTTTGACACCAACTACTCTCGAAAAATGCGCCAAACCAATTACAGTGATTATAGTTTCCTTATCAGCGCCGCAACTTGGTCAACTTGCCTCACTAAGCCGCTCGTATTTTTTTTCTCCCAAGCACATATAGATCCCCAGGAAAAGCAGTTCACGGGGATGTTATCGGGGGGTAGTATAATTACAATTCGTCCCGATCCTCCCAACCGAGCCTTTCTCACTCCCTCCCACCGCCCCCCACCCCCGCCACCCACCCACGCCCCATGAACGCTGATGGAAAGGCACAAAAATAAGGTGCAGAAAAAGAGCAAAAGAAATGAGAGAAAAAAAAATCTCCGCAGTCACTTCCGCCGCGTATCGCGAGGGAAGCCAACTTGCTTCATGGGCTGTTTTAAAATTCAAATTCACCCGATTCTGCGAATCGATCGTGCGACGTCTCGGCAATTCAAAGTCCTAGTCGCCTCTTCTCGTTTCTCAAACTGTATATATGTATGTATATAGAGGTGTATCTACATATATATATATACAGATAGTGGGGTACGTGTCCGGGCCCTTCGTAACATCGTACTTTTGGCGGTTCAACTAACTCCAGCCGAAGAGAAGAAGAGAACAAGAAGTAATTAATAAGGCGATCGGGTATTTCAGGTAGCCTTCACGATCGGTGCATTCTGATGTCAATTGTGTGTTAGATCCAGAAGGGACAAAACATGAGTTGAAGGAATGCGTGTAATTCGACGACATAATAAATACAATAGTCCAATTATCAACTGGGATATGGTCCGTAGTGTCAATTGGGACATTGTCCCAATTTTCAACTGGGACAATGGATCATGTATCGATTGGGACGATGCAACAAGTATCGATGGGGAGACCGTACGAAATATTAATTGGGACCCAAACATTGATTGGGACAATGCTCCAAGGATCAATTAGGACGATGCTCCAATGATTGATCGGGACGATGCCACAATGATTGATTGGGACAATACCCCACGGATTGACTGAGACAATGCCCCAATGTTTGATTGGTACAATGTCCCAATGATTGATCGGGACAATGTCCCAATGATTGATCGGGACAATGCCCCACTGATTGATCGGGTCAATGCCCCAATGATTGATCGGGACGATGCGACAATGATTGATCGGGACGATGCCCCAAGGATCGATTGGGACAATGGCCTAATGATTGATCGGATCAATGTCCCAATGGTTGGTCGGGACGATACCGCATTGATTGATCAGGACGATGCCGCAATAATTGATTGGGACAATGCCCCAAGGATTGATTGAGACAATGTCCCAATGATTGAGTTGGACAATGTCCCAATTTTTGATCGGATCAATGTCGCAATGATTGATTGAGACAATATCCCAATGATTGATCGGGTCAATGTCCCAATGATTGATTGGGACAATGCACCAAGGAGCGATTGGGACAAGGTGCCAATGATCAACTGGCGTAGTGTCCCAAACATCAATTATGATATTATTATAAAAGAGACATATATGTATACATACACACACACATACACACTAATATTTGTGGATAGAATACGAGTTACGTAGCGAAAATACCATTGTCGACATCACTGGTTATCCCAAATCACGGAGGTAAAATTTGATGACCTGCTTATAATTTTCGGAGTTATCATATTCTAAACAAATCTTCAGGATGAAATGTGGTAAGTCCCTGGGTGAAGAATTAATATATATACATGTATGTTGGGTGCATACGTTGAGAAACGTGGGTATCACTGTGGTATAGGGCTCCTACTGTATTGATCCCTGTGGGGGCGCCGTCGCGCTCAGCGCGGACCAGGACGAGAGTCGGGCATCTCCGTCGTTCTTCGGTGGGGGAATACCCTTACCCACTCACCCTTAACAACTCTGTATCCTCAACCTGGCCAACTGTCCAACCTCCATCTCTCTCTGTTCTTTGGTAACCCCACAGCTGACCTTCATCATTTGGCTTTTCACCTTGGTTTTCACTGGACTACCCCAGTATCACCTGGCAGAATATCTTTCACACTCACGCTTGGTCATCATCACGTTCCGCACATAATCGCCGTAATTATCACCAGGTATTTCAACTCCAGCAACATAATTTATTGCTCGTGCATTGCTTATTATTTTTTTCCAAAAAAATATTTTTTTTTTTTGGGACAAATATTTTTCGATTTACTGATAATGACATCTTCACTGATATTGACGGAAAAATTTAGCTGCATTAATATGTCATTCAAACAACCCAATATTCATAATTTTTCTGAATATCAACGAATAGAAAACTTTTTTTCCCCACGACAAAGAGGGAAATGTGCAGTGACATTCGACGCCAGTAATGGACCCCATTTCTGTGGGAAGGAGTTTGAAAAAAAAATGAGAGGAACGAAAAGTTGAATTTAAGAATTCTTTACACAGATAAAGGGGTTAGGTGGGTTTCAGTGCTCCAGATTTTTCTTCAGTCGAAATATATGCGGATGAAAAAATTTCAGCGACCTAGTTTCATTCTTCGGCGAGTGAAGAAAAAAAATTGGAAAAACGTGACGACCCAGCTGCGTACTAGAAACTTCGCTCCATTTCTTTGCCCCATTATACCACATAACTAGTAGATTTCGTAAATTAGCACTGTCATAGTTTTAGAGTAGTTTAGCACCTCGCGCTATGGTCTTTAACGCGTTACACACAGCCACACACATTCGTGAGAACCCACCTAGATTTGAGAGAAAATTGTAATCAATTCCAAAAATATTCCAGTACTTTGAACGATGTTGAAAATATTGAAAATGTTGAAAACGTTGAAAATGTTGAAAATATTGAAAACGTTGAAAATGTTGAAAATGTTGAAAATGTTGAAAATGTTGAAAATGTTGAAAATGTTGAAAATGTTGAAAATGTTGAAAATGTTGAAAATGTTGAAAATGTTGAAAATGTTGAAAATGTTGAAAATGTTGAAAATGTTGAAAATGTTGAAAATGTTGAAAATGTTGAAAATGTTGAAAATGTTGAAATTGAAAATGCTGAAAATTTGAAAATGTTGAAAATGTGGAAAATGTTGAGAATGTTGAAAATGTTGCAAACGTTGAAAATGTTGAGAATGCTGAGAATGTTGAAAGTGTTGAGAACGTTAAGACAGAGAACATTGCTTAATTATTTGAAAGAAAATGAACTGAATTATTTTTTCTTTCAATTCCAATAAATTCTGACATAACCAGGATAAAGGCCACCGCCTTCATGTAAATCCCTGAATTATGGAGCAAGTATTTCACTCAGCTTGTGAATGATGGTACAAAATCACGGATGATGCCGGCACTCTCGTCTACATCATTACTTTCGTTGAAAAGCGATCGCGTCTGACTCACGTACAAACGGCGTACAGGGCCGCCATTCAATAAACCAGCCACGACTTAATGGGTGGTTTATGCAAATTCCCGCCCCCCCCCCCGCCTGCTCCTCGATCCTCACGGCAACGCATACCACTCGACTACCCTCAAATCCCCACCCAGTGCCCTTTTCCACTTCAGACCCATCTCACTTCGCCCTTGACGAGGATAACGCACTGGCCTATCTACACAGGTACATTTTTCCCTCTGCTATAGGCTCTTTCACAATAACTGTGAACACGCCTATACAAATTTTTGTCTGACATCAGTTATCAATGAATATCTCCAAGTCTGTAGCATTCATCGATGCCCAATGGCTATGTTCAGATTTCAGGCCAGGTACCGGTAGAGTCATCATGAGTCAGTATGGGATAAGGTTTGAGCTTAGGGCTAAGTTGAGGTCCAGACCGGGGTTCAGGTTTTGTACGGCAGACGCATCTGTTATTAGGCTTAAATCTAGGGTGACGTTCAGGTTTGAGACTGGGTTCAGGTCAAGGAATAGGTTGAAGAGTAGGACGAGGTTGCAGCTTAGGATTAGGTTGAAGAGTAGGACTAGGTTGAAAACTGAGACTAGGACCAGGCTCAAGATTATGCCTAAATTGATGAGTAGGAGTAGGTTGAAGACTAAGAGTAGGTTGACCACTGGGACTAGGTTGAAGACTAGGACTGGGTTGAAGACTAAGCCTAGGTTGAAGACGAAGACTAGGTTGCAGACCACGGCTAGAATGAAGACTAGGACTAGGTTAGAGACCAAAACTAGGATGAAGGCTAGGACTAGGTTGAAGATCAAGACTAGGATGAAGGCTAGGACTAGGTTGAAGATCATGACTAGGATGAAGGCTAGGACTAGGATGAAGACTAGGATGAAGGCTAGGACTAGGATGAAGGCTAGGACTAGGATGAAGACTAGGATTAGGATGAAGGCTAGGACTAGGATGAAGACCAAGACTAGGATGAAGGCTAGGACTAGGTTGAAAACCAAGGCTAGGATTAAAACTACGGTGAGGTTCGGATGTCAGACTAGTTTCAGGTCTTGATCTAGGTTGAAGACTCAGATGAGGGTCGGGTCTAGGACTAGGTTCGGGTCAAGGCTTGGACGTAGGGCTAGGCTCAATTGCAGGGTCAGCATAATGATTAGTTTTCGAAGCCTAGATACACCATCAGGACTAGATCTAGAGCAGGTATTGCTTCAGAACAAGCACAATGACCAACGCTAGGTTCGACCTGAATCTAATTAAATGAGTCCACTAATTATCCAAATTGGCACATCTTTACCATACTTTTTTCGAATCCTCCATGGTTTTATCCATCAACTTCATACAAAGTTAGGGTTATTTGAAACATCCTATACCGCCATCATCTATGATGCGAAGTTAGCCTGTCTTCCATGGTCTCTTCAACGCAGCAGTCTCTCTTCCGGAACTTGCTCGCGGGGCGCGTCTGACGACCCCAGGGCCAACCTTCACCGCGCAGTTTACCATGACCTTCAGCCGCCTACTCTTTAGAGAGGACCCTTCACAACATCATAAGAAGTTTTCATTATCCCTTTTAAGTGATTTATATGGTGATTTTAGCCATTAAGGGGGCGGGGGGCAGGTACTTTTTACCAACTCGGAGAATCAGAGATTTTGCGATTACAAAATGATTTGATGAATGTAAAAATTGGCGGTTTGTAAATTTTTCGGACAATATACGTTTAGACAACATTGAAAATTGTGTATTAGTATTTGTTTAAAATGTTGCTGATTTCCTGGGTGATTTTCGATGCCTCCGGGTGGTCGGAAGCAGGAAGAGATTGTACAGTCTTTTTCCAAATAACTACACCATAATTTACTGTAAGGCCGAAGCCGTGTCGATTTATATAAAATTGGGTACACGGTGATGTACTAGTTATTTACAATGAAAACGCATTGTCGATTGTCTGATACGTTCACGGTGATGATAATGATATCATAGTTCTCTGATAATGTTCGATATTTTCACTGGGGATTGTCTAATAATAGTCAGTTGATTTATGGAAGGTTTCTGAGTTGAGGTTTGATTCTACAGGCTCGAGCTACTAATACTCGGTCTGGGTGATGATGATTCAGAGCAATACTGAAGAGCTAGATACTTGTTGACGCGTCGTATCGGCTACAGTCAATGTCGCTTGACTTCGGTGTAATGCGGAAGGGTCCGAGCGGTGTTTACTCAAATTTTGCTGGGTGAGTCAAGGCCTAGGAATTTGACCATAGGCATTTCAAACAGTATTTGTGAGTTGGAAAAAAAATTAAATTATCCACATGAGACCAACAGCGCTTAGGTGAGATAAGCCCCTTTTCAGACTAGACCCAGTAGCACCACAGAGTTTTCTCGTCTAAAACACTGCGTGGAAGGGTCTTCGGCAAAGCTGCCTTTAATTAACGTAAATTGCAGGCTCCGCTCGTGCCAACCCTCCCAGCCCCTCATCCACCTCTAGGCTTCTCACTCGTCGTATACATACTGTCTCACTCCGTAGCTTTCATTAAACGGAAATAAAATAATGTTGGCCCTCGAAATGCACCAGCCAAAGCCCAACGCTTGTACAAACCTTGGAGTATACCCCTCTTTCTACCATCTCCACCCATAAACTCGCGCACACCCTCTTGGTTCCACAAATGCAAGGGTACCAGACCAGGCAATAATTACGAGGGGCTTCAAAAATCCCCATCCCCCCTCCCCCCCCCCCCTCCCCCCGAGGTTGTGAACGAGAATTTTGGAGGAACTCTCCAGAGATGAAAACACTTGGAACTGTCTCAAATGTCTTCCTACATGTTATACCCTCCATTTTACTTTTACTACCATTTTCGCGGGGGCGGGCGGGTTAATTTAGGAGGGATGATATTGAGTAATAATTGACATTATTTTTCGGTCTTGAAGTTTTACAAATTTTTTCATAATAGAAAAATGAATTGTATGAACCGAGAAATTCTGGAAATTTTGGCGATTTTGGAAATTTTTGAATTTTTTTAAATTCTAGAAATTTTTGAAATTTTGGAAATTCTCAATGTTTAAAATGTTTTCACGGAAATATATTGACGAATATCGGAACTAAAAATTTCCTGTAGCCGACATTGAATTGCTAAATCCGTTGTTCATGAGTGGTACCTCATCTTCCCGCTCCCGCAGCTTCCGGGTACATTCATCTAACTCCACCCCCTCCATTTGCCTCTGCAAAAGAAATGACTTATAGAAAATTGGCCTACATAATGGCAATAATTTTCGACGAACGGAAACACGAGGGGCTGACTAAACAAATTGGTAATGGCATTCGTCCTACGCCATTGCTCCTTCCGCTTGATAAAATTAAAATAAAAAAATCACAAGTCATTTTATCATCAACATAATCCGTATGGGGAACCCCATATAGGGAAAAGGATTTTTGTAACCCATACCATAGGTTCCCATGGAAACGTTACATGGGATTCAGATTATGAACTTTTGAGTACGCGCATGGTGAGCGTGAGGACGCGACTAATGCGCGTTACGTGAGTGGGAGTGAGATGCCAATAGCGGTGCGACCACTCGAGGGTTAAACCCGTCATACCTCCTTAATCATGACAACTATAGAAAAAAGTCATAAGAAATTAAATGTGCATCTTCACTTACAGAACAAGTTCTATTTAACACTTTCTGCCGTATCTCTCACCGTTTTCGCAATAGAGCGGTGTGAACGAGTGAATTGTTGATATCAGAAAAACCGCTCGATCAATTTAAACCAAAAACGAATCGTTAACTAAAATTTTAATTGTACAGATGCAAACATACACACACACACACACACGACCATTTAGTCGGAATTTGATGTCAAAAATTTCGGTACACTTAGAACACTAGGCACAAATTGAAAAGAAATCGATTTCAAGGTCAACATGATTCCCGAAAAAAATTTACAACGTTCATTTCAGGCAGTTTTTTTGACGTATCATTTGTAATTTATGTTAATCACGTTATTGTCACCTTTTTCCATCACCTGGGTTTAAAATCGATGGTATGTTTTCACCCTCAATACCTCTCATCAATCACTAACCCTCGCAACACATTCAGAAAATCCTTGTGGAGAGGGTGTCGCAGTTTTTATACCGAATAAATGCGAATAAAATACATCAATTGATGAATAATGAATGCGGAGAACAGTAATTTGATTTTTTTGGGGGAAAACTTTTTTTCACAATTTTTTTGCTTCGGTAAATTTATACGTATTCAAAAAATTTGACGATTGATAGGGGCATTTATTTTTGGAATAGAGATAATTTATCAATTTTCACACCCACTTACCCCCCCTTCCCACTCACCCATTTTCCCGTCCACACCCCCACCCACCCTCACACCCACCCACCCATCCACCCACCCACTCATCCCCCCACCCATTCACCCACCCACTCATCCATCCACACACACACACACACACACACACACACACAGAGAAACGCATACGTTTGACTTTGCAGTTTCTGGTAACGTAAAAAAAGTTTTCCAATTGCTCTCTAAAAACCACCATCAAAAATGTTCGTCATTGCAAACTTTTGAGGCATAGTCAAGCCAATTAAATCGAATTTATCATTGTATTTTTGAAACCCAATAATTTCTTATTTTTATGTGAGGAAAAATGGCGCAGGATCGTCAGTACTCAAACGTCGGAGGAATTTCTCTTCGAAAATATTGTTTTACGCCGCAAAAAGTACTAATTCCATAATTCTATACTTGAAACAGTACATATATATGCTGGAGGTGGCTCAGGGGGCGAGTAGGATGCCACTGGCGAAAACATAAATTTCGCAAAGCGAGCTCACTTGGCGTATCGCGCCTTCGGGCCAAACGCGTGCACCCTTTTCTCTCTCATCGCTTTATCAAAGGCCGCCCTCCCTGCCGCCCCTTCTGGTCCACCCTCGCTCTTCACTGAAGAAGAGAGCCAGAAGAAGAAAAAGACGTGAAAAAAACTAGCTGGAGTGCGGGTACTTTTATGCCGAAGGCAAATGTAGGTATGCGAAGGCAGTGCAAAGTTTTCAGAATTGGCAAATTTTTCCATAAAACATTTTTTTTGAATTTCCTTGAACTAGTCAATCATTATTTTTTATTTCTTCTGAATTTTTTTGAAAATTAAAACAAGATTTCGATTACTCAAAATTTTTTTAAAAATTTTTTTAAATTGCTCAAATTTTTTTTTACATTTTTGAAAGTTTTACATGCTTCAAAATTTTCAGACTCTCAAAATTCTGCAAATTTCTTGAATCGTCATTTTTTTTTAATTATCCTGATTTTTTGAAATTTTGAAAATTCGTTGACTGGTTAAATTTGTCCAAATTTTGCGAACATGGATTTTTAAAATTTCCAAAATTTCCGTCTATCGCTTTATCAGAGTCCCCCTCCTCACCCCCTATCGTATCAGAAGAAACGTACGAAGAAGACGAAGAAATAAAAAAAAGTATGTGTAGTGTGGGTACTTTTATGCCAAAGGCAAATGTGAGTAAGAGAAGACGCTGCACAGACTAACGAAGCCTGCGAGCCGCATGCCTGATCCGCATCCCTTTTTTTATTTTGCCCCCCCCCCCCGCCCCGCCCTCTCCCACCCTTTTCCCTTATTTCTTTTCGGGTAGCATCGGCAACTAAATTTCCCTCACTGCCTCGATTTTCCATCTCTATCCCACTTCCGTACAAGTGTATAATGCTACATGGCTTTGGTACAGCTCTTCTCACTCACTTGGAAAGACTTTGATGCTGCCTACCTTACGTGAAATCCAAGAGTCTCAATGCAAAACTCCCTTCCCCGATTTTCCACCGATCCCTGTCGCCTTTTTTGCATGGAAAAAGATCTTCAATAAAATTCTCATACATCTCAAAGGATGAACA
Source organism: Asobara japonica (assembly GCA_026005395.1). Lineage (NCBI taxonomy): Eukaryota > Metazoa > Arthropoda > Insecta > Hymenoptera > Braconidae > Asobara > Asobara japonica. Next base: position 78,229 of record BQMI01000429.1, read on the forward strand.
TTTCGAGGGCTTTAATATAGGGGAATATTCGAATTTATTACTTGGCTTTAGTAATCATTTTTTTAGATAATCTCTTGAAATTATTCAAACCACAAAGTCAATTTAAATACTCCGTTTTCCATATTTCTTTCCCCAAATTTTAGAAATTTTGAATTTTCTTGAAAAAAAACCGCGTAAAATTGGCTAACGTGATTGGCATACCAATGTTACCAACGCGACGAGCAAAAGACGTGGTCAGCAGAAACTAAAAACGCTTGCAAAACGTTGAAGTCCCCTACTTCAGACATACTGAGTTCAAATTCAAATCCAAGCTGCGCTGATTGATACGAGCAACAATGTAATTCCTTTAAAAGTGCTTTGTTTACAAACAGATCGTCTACTACTCTGCTTCATTCTCTAGATGAAGCTAGATAGTGTAATAGTCTTCGATTATTAGAAGCCGCAGTAGCTGCTTGCGCCATGTGCGCGCGCATGCGACACTGACAGAGATAGCATGACGCACGCTGGGCCTCGGGCTCACAAAATGTAAACACATACCTATTCCTCGAAGGCTCAAGGTCTGCTCCCCCTATAAACAATCACTGACTTGTCAATGCGGTCGAGGTGATCGCGTTTATTTCGCCCAACTGTCCACAATATTTCGATAACGAATTGGTGATAATTCCTGTTACCCCGCTCTAGATTTTAAAAACTTTCCAAACTTCCAACATTTATGCTGTTAAATACATTTTTCCTTCATGACTTAGAGTCCAGTGCAACATACTGTTGCCATCAGCCCTGACGCCAGATCTCCCCAAGTTTAGACTCCAACGTCATCAATAGTTACTCGTACTCGGCAGCCCGTAGAAGGTATTTGGTATATAAGGAGATCCCTTGACCCAAAACTTCTTCATTATTCCACCGAGTAGTACCCATATCACATTATTGATGTTGTATACAGTAGAGCTCCCTTTATTTTCCGAGCTCGGGGGGTGACCTTGAAGCAATTTCGTGGAGAAAAAAAAATTAAGGAAGCCCCCCACTCTGCCCACTAGTTGGTTGGCGTGGTGGGGGTTGTCGGGAGCGGAAGGGGAAATAAGAGCAGAAGTAAACGGACTATGTATCAAAAGTCAATAGGTTATGTTTCATGAATGCTCGGTCCCACTATTGAGACGCTGCGCAGTCTGGAGCGCATGACGTCGAAAATAAGGATAGACAAAGTACGGGGAGTGGGAGAAGGTTTTTGAGGGGCGACAAGTCGTGAGGGGAGTACAGCGAAAATAAAGGAAGCGGAAAATTAAGGGAGCTCTACTGTACCTAATATTTTGCCAATTTTAGTATGCTACTAACCTTGTCCCATCTTAAAGTATTCACAGTTTGATACTTTTCCTAAATCTTTTATTAGGATTTAATTACCTTAATTCCTAAAACTACGAAATTGTCTAAATCGTGTCATTGCACTTATATTGGTATATATCTATATATAATGGTATTTTCCATTCTTCGAAGTCCTAATATGGGGTTTGCCCCATTTCTACGAAACCTTACTTTTCTCATTACTCCATTGCTCCCCTCATCGAGTCATACCTCTCCTCAACATCCTAAGTCAAACCCTCTAAGTACATCCCTCTCTTCAAGTGACCAATCGTAGTCCCTGGGCCTTACTCCCACCTATCTCTCTAACCCCTCTTATCAACCCTCGGAGGACTCCAACTCTAAAACCCTCAACGAGCAGTTAGAACAGAATTATTCGAGAGGTCGAAGCAGTACTTTCCCTTGCTCAGTAAGATATCCAGAATATCCTAACCAGTATTTGTATTTAATCTTTAAATAAAGATTTCGTGTTAAGTTGAAGCAAAGTATTTTTCGGAAATCCGGAATCCAACATTGATATGTCCCAACATATTACAGAATAGTACCTCGTTTCTTCAGCAATAACTCTAAAACACATTTGTAGTTGAAAGTGGAAATAAGTGCCTACACAAATAAAGTATTTAGCCATTATTGGACACTGCTTTGAGTCAGGAACATTATGCTAAATAGATAAGAAAATTGAAGCGGACAAAATTAACATATGTTAATAGGCACCGCACACTATATAAAAATACAATGTATAGAACAAAAATGTACAAACTTTTGGAATGCTAAAAAAAATGCTAGGACACTGCTGATTGCAGTACAACACGCACATCGTCACATACACACACACACACACACACACATGGTCTAAAATGGACGGTGCTTTGGCGTAGTCGGTAGAGTGTCTGCCTACTATTCTAAAGGTCCCGCGTTCGATTCCCGCTCACTGCAAATATTTTTTCGGAAAAAATATTTTCTCACGGACTCCGACCGATGGCAGGAACATTCCCTGTGTGCTATCGGCGGTATCCATGAAGTGAGACCGTGAGCCGGGACCGAACGCGACCCGTCGCGCGGGGGGGGGGAGGGAGGGTTCCATCGTAGACGCCCGCCATCGTATCACAGGGGTTTCTGGAGGTTTACCCTGTGATTAGAAATACGATGAGCTGAAATGGCGAAGTCGGCCCCAGCCGCAATGGGTGGGTACTCTGATCCGTAGTATTGCCCATGAAGTAATGCCTCACAGCGGTTACGTGGGCGAATACGAATAGAGCAAGAGTAGAAAAAAAAAGACACACACACACACATGGTCTAAAATGGTCAAAAATATCATGAAACGTGTAGATATATCGAAAAAATAAGGTTTTTTAAAATCAGAGACATTCCAATAAATAAGTAAATAAATAAATTTCAAATTTCTCTCGAAATGATGCCCACTACGCAATAAGCCATGGGCAAAATTATGTGAAAATATGATATTTGTTGGTGCAAATTTGCGAAAATTTCCATTATAATGGTGTGAATACAATTACAGTGAAGGCACATTGTAAATTGATGGAAATTTTGGCGCAGGTCAGATTGATGGTTGTGCATAAATGGACCTCGTTCGAGTAAGACCGATCCTCCTGCTTTTCAACTGAGCAAAAGGGAGAAAAAAAATTATAGATAATGTTGGGTCGTTGGTGGGTTAAATTATGAGTCCATCATGCAAAAAAAAGACATACATAATACTGAAAATTTTTAGCATCACAACCAGGATTACAATGCACCGTGCCAGTCTTTAGTATTCATTTCATCTGAATAATGTACCTTCAAATTATTGGGCTTGCGCTGGGCAGGCGTTAAACGATATCTCGTTAGTCAATGCCTTTGGCTTCGTAATAAACTCTTACCTTTTTATTTTCCCATTTCATTCCCTCTTTCATGCGCTACATTCAACAATTGACAGCACAATTTATAACGGTTATTTACGATTGATGGAGAAATTGATTTGAAATATCGAACTTTGAGGTGGAAGAAAATTATTTACCCTGAAGAAAGTGGGAAAAAAACTGTCGAAAAATTGAAAACTCAGAACTTGGAAAACTTCTGCAAAAATAAAAATTTCATAAGTTTTAAAAATTAAAAATTCAAGGTAAAAAAAAAATTCGATATTAAATCAAAGCCATTGTAACCGACTTATTGAATATTTCCATAAATTTGCCTCACTAAAAAAATATGAAATAAATATGAGCAGACAATCCCGCGAATAACAATGCAGTGCAATAAGACCGCACAAAAAAAGAAAGCTCGTTAAATCGATTCATTCGATTTGTGAAAAGCATTTGGCTTGCACTCGAAGGAACTGAGCCCAATTGATGTAAAATGAAATCGATAAATGCCCCAAAAATAGTCAAATCGCCTTCAGTGAATTTCAAGTACTGCGAATTCATATAACCGGCATTTCCATTCTGTTTTAGTCAATAAACGTTTTTGCCGGTTGAAACTTGAGCCCCAGTTCCCTGTTGCATCGTGTGTATTTCGGTTCAGGTTGTACGCTAATGCAATTTTGTGAAGAATTCATTTGGTAAATTAGGGGTCATGAAAAAAGGGTGCAAACTGTAGGTTCTGAAAGTTTACGATTTTTATATCATCATCTTTACAAGGCAATCCCAAGATTTCTGGGGAATTTTTAAAAAAATGGATGTGTGTGGGTATTTTTCTTTCTCCATCCCACCGCCCTGGGTAGATGGGTAGGTGTGTGGGTGAGCGGGTGAGTGGGTGATTGTGTGTGTGGGTGGGTGATTGTGTGTGTGAGTGGGTGGGTGGGTAAGTGGGTGGGCGGGTGGTTGTGTGTGTGAGTGGGTGGGAGGTTGTGTGTGTGACTGGGTGGGTGGTTGTGTGTGTGAGTGGGTGGGTGGTTGTGTGGGTGGGTGGTTGAGTGGGCGGGCGGGCGGGTGGGTGATTGCGTGTGTGGGTGGGTGGTTGTGTGTGTGAGTGGGTGGGTGGTTGTGTGTGTGGGTGGGTCGGTGGGTGGGTAGTTGTGTATGCGTGTGTCGGGTGGTGAGTGGGTGGTTGTGTGTGCGTGTCGATGGGTGGGTGGGGGTGGGTGAGTGTGGTTCAAATCGCAAAGTTGTTCGCACTGTCAGTATTACTTACATTCATAATTTATTTGCATTTTAAATTACCCATATATATGCGTCCAATAAACTCTTTTACTCTTTGAAACTTGAATCCGAGATCAGTAGAGAACACTGTGTATTTTCGGATAGCTTGCTCGTATACAACGTTTTCTTTTTTTTTTGTATCCCTCTTTATTATTCCAATTTTAACCCCCTCCCAAGCCCTAACATAACAGAGGATAGCCGATGGCTATCGGATTTTACGGCAATACAAATGAGCCGCTCGGGTAATCGCGAATCCTTCAAACCCTGTCCCCTTCCACCGGGCTCGATTTATTTTACAGTGTTTTTATGTTCGATTTCCTCGTATAGAGAGGAGCCGTATACCAAACGGAAACATACGGACTTTTACTGTCCTGGTCTCTCGCTTTCAAAAAGCATTTGGACATGTGCGTTTCCACGTATGTAATTCGAGTCGGACATCTTCATTCCAAGAGTCCTATATATCATTGAGCTCCATTTTTTTCCTCCTTTTTTCCTGAGATAGAGATGTGCATAAAAAAGTACCCTCAGTTATGCGCTCCTGGATCATCTTGAATGCTGCTGGAAATATTTGAAATTTGGACTTTGTCAAAAAAAAAAAAATTTTTTTTTGAAATCATTTCAAAAATTTCAGAATAAAAAAAAAATTTCCAATATTCCAAAAAATTCCGAAGTCGCACAGCAAATGAAAGTTACACTACCGGCCGTTTAGTTTTCAAAAATATAGGAATTGTATGGAGCCATTGCGCAATCCTACCGAGAAAAAAAAATGTAATAGGATTGTAATATCCATTGTTCTCCATTTTTCGTTCATTCCCTGACTACAATTTTAATCTCACTATCAATGCTCACGTCAACGGCGGAGAGTTATAGCCACGAATCGATACAAGAAAAAGGTCAGTGTACATCAATGAACATTGTAACATTTCATTTGATTATTCAATGACTCTCATATCTAGTTCGAGTAAAATAAAACAACTCCATATCATGAGTAACATGAAATCCAAGGGAAGTTGCTTTGGCAAACATTCACTAAGGTCTCACGTTGTAAATGCAATCTGGAATAACCTCGTACAAAGTGATATTACATAACCGCGTCCATATTCCGTTATTCCATATTGCAGTACCCGGAAATCGCATTCTCACGTCACGATTCATTTTTCCCTGGTTGTAGAACAGTCTGAGTAGATCTCAACTCCCTCATAATTTTTCCTGTATGTGTGCATTTTTGTTTGTTGTCCCTCCCTCCCCCCCGCCCCCTCCCGCCCACCTCCTGGCGGACCTTCATTATTTTAGCTCTCATATCTCTAAATACAGGGTAAACCTCCAGAAATCCCGATGCTACGGTTACGGACGGCACTAATGAACCCCTCCCCCCTCCTACCACCTCCCACCCCCCACCCACCCACTTTATGGCCGACCTTCACCATTTTAGCTATCGTATCTCTAACTTCGGGGTAAACCTCCAGAAATCCCTATGCTACGGTTACGGACGGCACTAATGAACCCCTCTCCCCTCCTCCCCCCCCCCTCCGCCCCACCCGACCACTTTTTGGCCGACCTTCACCCTTTTAGCTATCGTATCTCTAAACACGGGGTAAACCTCCAGAAATCCCTCTGCGATGATTACGGACGCCCCTAATGGACCCTCCCCCCCTCTGGAGAAATAATATTGGCCGAAGATGGTTTTCGTAGCTGCTCTATGGCCCTCATCGATCAACTCACCTGTAACACACCAAAAAAAACAAACAATTAATATCGATTTTCGAAAACAATATCGATGGTATTATGTGACAAATTCAGCATAATTATGTTTTCAATAAACGGGATGTGGGTGTGGCCCTCCACGAGCCAGACCAATAACTTCCCGATGTGTGTGTGTGTGTTTAATTAATTAAACGATATTACCTTAATTATGACAGTTACGCAAAAAACACATAAAATATAAAATGTGTATTTTCATGTGAGCAACAAGATTCATTACAAACTTTTTTGTTTATCTTCAACCGTTCTCGTGATAGAGCGTTTTAAACAATTGAAATTGTTAATAACAATTGAAGGAATTGTTGTATCAAATTTTTACTCCTTCCAGACCTGAACACTAGCGAAACACGTCGATTGAAGAAAAAATGAAAAGTTCAAGTTCGAATTTCCGTGTAAGATAATTAATTAATCAATTAATTATTTAATTATGCGTGTTAATAAAAAAAGGCATAAAACATTAAATATGTATTTTTTCGCGGGAAACAACTTTGATTCACCATTTTTTTTCGTATCTCCAACCCCTCTTGCGATAGAGCGACATAAACAATTCAATTTGTTAATAACAATTGAAAGAATCAGTTTTTCGACAAATCGCTCCTTTCAGACCTGGAGACCAGCAGGACGCGTCGAACAGAAAAAAAAAAGATAAATCGGTTCAGTGGTCCCGTCGGAAACGTTAAACAAAGTTTTGACCACACACACACACACACACACACATACGGCCACTTCTCTGAAATCGTGTCCGGATGATATCAAACATCGAGAAAAGTGAAAATTTCTTGAAAATTCCACTTTTCATTTTCGGGGTGATTACAATAACTTCCCTCTGGGATCGGGAAGTTAATAACATTATGTAATACCCGCGAATAAGTTATTGTAATACACTCGAAGCGGATATCATTTATCTGTGATTAAGCTACATTGACATAGGATTCAAGGAAGGAATACAAAATATTGAGCTATGGATATTACAAAAGCCATTACATTTTTTCTTTTCTGTTAAGTAAGAAAGCTGATTAAATGCAGCATTAAAAATCAAATTGATGTCTGAGTGATATTTCAAGGACTAAAGGAAGGCCCCAGGGCACTTTGTGAAATGCTTTTGAGCGGCTTATTGAATCGAAGAATGAAATTGATGGAAATCGTCCGATTCCATCGTTGAAATGTCATTTCCCCCTCGGAAGTAAATTTTCTTGGGGAATGAAAATACGTAAGGTGCGTCATTGAGTCGAAGAAGTCAACTGGATTTTAAGTTGGCTGAGCTTTTATATTTTGGGCACTATTCAAAGGTTCAATGTCACAATGTCAATCGATTTTCGTTTTGGAGGATTTCCGCAATTTTGGAAATATTGCAAATTAATGGCACCGAAAATCAAAAATGGAAATTTCATCGTTTAAAGATATTGTAACAAAAATGTCTGTATGCATGTAAAGCTGTATGTGCATCCGTATGTGCCATAAATTTTTGTCCCACGATTTTTTCAACACCAATGAAGCGATCGAGTTAATGAAAGTCGTAATTGGAAGATAAATGCGGTTTTCAGGCTTGTCTGAAATTTGGGCAAAAATTTTGGGCAACATTCAAACTTGCTTTCCATAAACCGCAGATAATCTCTCGGTCTTGCTGTTTACCTCAGAAATGAACCTCCAATTCTCCCGTAGCCTTTGAAAACCACAGGGGACCCTTGCCATCAAGCCACCACTTGAGCCCTCTGGGAAAATCCCCAGTGCGTTACTCCAGCCCACTGATTACCCACCCGGAAACAAAGTCACTGGACTAACGAGAGGTCCAATTCAAGCAAGCGGCATGTGTTACGTGCGCGAGGACCTCTTCGATCTTCCGGTCGTTGAACATCACCGCTTGGACGTGACAAAGGGAATCATGCGATGTTCAACTCATCACCTATGTTGGAATCAACTACTCGAAGCGTGTAATCCACAGACAGCCTTGATTCTGCGTCAATCCTGTAGCGACATGATCGAATGTCGTTATTTTCTCGTCTACGAAATATTTTGTCACCGTCCTACAAAATGTTCCGCTAAAGAGGTGTGTGTGCAAACCCCAGAAGCGAGGTTCAATGGTCTAGAGTTGAGAACCCCCGGCGAAACTTGATCGACGGGCCGCGCATGCGCAGCCCAGGTGGGGAATTCGAAGCTTGAACGATGGGATCAATCTTGGTCCGACCTTCGATGCCGAAGCTTGGACCTGATAGCGTCAACATAACTTCATCCCATGTACAAGCCTAGATCAAACCAATCTTAGTTATATCAAAGATATCCAAGCATTGTTGGCCCAGCTCGTGCCAAGCTTGGCTCAATCTTCGCGTCCCTAGCGTTGGTCCACAGGCAGAATCCAATCTACGTCCAATATTGGATACATACATACATCCAAGCTTACTAGAAGCATCCAAACCCAAGCTTCAAAAACCATGTTGTGCTAAGCTTGGTCCGAGTTCAGCTTTGTTAGCTTTGAATCTCAGCTTTAATAAGCATGAATCCCGGCTTGCTCATACCATCTAAACCCAAGCTTCTGAACTAAGGTTGAACTAAGCTGGATTGATTCATATTTTTCCTAGTTTCGATTTACCGGCTTAAGCGAAGCTCTGCTTAATATTGGACACATATATAAATCCAGGATTGCTGCATCACCTAAACCCAAGCTTGGAAACGAATGTTCAACTAAGCTTGGTCCAGCCTCAATGCTCCTATCTTCGAAGTTTGAACCAAGATAAATTTAATAGGTTGGGCCAAGATTAATTTCGATGCTTCGACCACGAGAAACTTTGGAACTTGGACGAAAATGAATTTCGAGGCTTGTACAAAGATAAAGTCCGAAGCTTGAATGAAGATCAAGTTCGAAGCTTGTAGTAACCTACGTAACCAAGCTAGGACCAAGGTTATTCTCTAAGCTGGGATTGGTGTTACATTCGCATGTTCTGCACAGATTGACCGAGGCTTCAAAACACAGCTTCGGCGAAGCTTAGTCAAGCCTCGTCCAAGCCCTGATCAAGCTTCATCGCATGGTCGATGCCCACCTGGCAACCACCGAATCAGCGTTTACGCACTATTGTTGGATCTCCACGTGACAAAGCCCAAACTTTTTGATCCGCAAAAGAGAAGATTGATCAATCTTAATTGAAGTACATCGTAAGACCCGAATTAAGATCACATCTCCAAAATAATCCTTCCTGGTCATGATGCCCTCCCCATAATTTTTCCCATCGTTCCCTGAACGTCCAAACTTTAAAGTGGCAATGTAATAAACCATCAGTTGTGAGGATAAAATCGAAGCCAAGGGAGCTACTACAGTGGTTCACGCATCCGTGAAAGCCAACGAAAGGGCATCCTGAGCTCGTTACACGGCCAATGGAGTCCATGGTATCGTGAGACGCAGTGTGCCCAGTGAAAATCGTCACGTCCAGTTGTCGTAGCAACGAGAGAAGGGTAGCCCAGGCCTGTCTCTGGGCTAGCAATGGCTTTTGAATTGAACGTCCCCGCACACTCATACGCGGCTAAAACCGACACAGCCCATATCCCACCCTCATTCCAGCATAGGTGACAGTGGGGCTCATTCGCACAAATACTATCAACATGAAAACTGATTCTCGTTATCAAATGGACGCATGTAACTGGTAGGGGAGATTCTCCTGGATGTTGGACGATGCGCAAGTAGTGCTGGAGATGCTGCTTCCTCGCAGATGACGTCATTCTATCTTGAACCTAAAAATCAACTAAGACAACACTGTCAAATATTTACCAAAGCTGAACTTTCCAGGCTCAACTATTCAATTCAAATAATTTTTTCGCCAAATTTGCCTCCATATATTTCTTCCCGCAATCCTCGATTCTCGATTCATCGCAGGAAGTTTATTGTCGACATAATAATTCGCCATTTACAAATCTATCGATAAATTCTCGAAATGAATGAAAGGGGAAATTTTAATAGGTGGTGGGAGGGGGAGGGGGGGGGGGGGAATGTGTAAAATAGAATAAAAGATAAATAAAGCATCGAGACATTTGAAATCGCAACTCGGGTAGCAGACACGGGTGGGTGGGGGAGGGGGGAGGCGGCGGGGGTGGAGGAAGGGGGATCCAATGCGAATGCTCGTTGCAACTTCTCCAGAAAAGCGTAAGAGAAATCCGTTTTCACTTTCCATCCTGAATCTCAATGCCGCCAAGTGGAAAACGAAGGAACAAAACGGCCGACTGCTGGGCACTGCGCCACACTGCTGAAGTCTGGTCGTGTACAGAATGCAAATGTTTCCACACCTTATCCATACCCAGGGGTTGCTTTTTTTTACCCCCCCCCCCGCCACCCCCTACTTCCTTCGGTCGTTTTAGTTCGTTTCCGTTGATTTGTACGTTTTAGTTAAATTCGTGCCAGAAATCGGGAAACATTAACAAGAAGGCTCGGCACGTAGTGTCGATAGGTTTTTCGAGACATTTAATTCAAACACTTGGAGAAGAAAAGTGTTGTGTTGAGATGAATGATGCATAGGCGATTTTTCGGGAAGTTATTGTAATGCCCCCTAAATCGATTTTGTTTATTTCGATTCGTAACTAGGGTTTTAAGTATACCAACATGCTTCCCGTCGAATTCCGAACAAATGTCTGTGTGTGTGTATGTTTGTATGTGTGCAATCGGAATTTTCCGTTAACGATTTCTCACGAACGGGTCGAACGATCTGGGTCATCGAGGTCTTATTCGAAGCGGTTTCATGGAGCTTAGATCGGATTAGTTTTTGGTTTAAATTGACCGAGTAGTTTTTTTGTTATTAACAATTGAATTGTTTACAACGCTCTATTTCAATACCGGTAAGAGATACGGCAAAAAGTATGAAGCAGAATTTGCTATGAAAGTGAAAATGCATATTTAATTTCTAATCAGTTTTTTCTATATATGTCATAATTAAGGAGGTATGACGGGCTTAACCCTCGAGCGTTCGCACCTCTATTGGCGTCTCACTCCCACTCCAGTAACGCGCATGATTCTCGTCCTCACGCTGACTATGCGGCTAGTCCAATATTCATAATTATTTGCTTGATGAATGGGATTGAAACATTTAATTGACGTATCGGGAAATGTAGGAATGGCAAACAGAAATTGTAAATTGGGAAGTTTTGTTTGTGTTCCCAACGGGGACACACTTTTTATAATTGTCGTCCATCGCGAGACACCCCTGTCTATTTAATTATGGATACTTAAATTTGAATGATTTCCGGCAGGGGTACTCTCTATATTGAATATCATTTATTGCTGTTTTTACCCCTCATTAATTTCCACCATGCGAATAACTCTTCGGTAAATTTCCCATTCATGGAACTAAATTTTTCAGTTTTTCCGGATGAGTAGTTTTAATGTTTCGGCGTAAGACTTACAATTTTCTCAACCCAGCCCGATGGCTCCGGTCTAGATTTTCCGAGAAATTTTCCATTAAATTTATGAATTCTTCCATTTGTATTTCTGTGCAGAAGAATTGGATGGGTGTCCAGTACGCCCTACCGAAGAAACGCTGAAGAGCGACTATTGTGGGGAGTATAAGAGGGAGGGAGGGAAGCAAAAAGAAAACACACACACATACATACATACATGTCTTCAATGAAAATCCGGACGACTTCCATCATTGCGAGTTCCACATTTTTGATAATATCAAATTTTATGAAATAGCGTATAGTGCCATTGCCGCAAAACGACATCTATATTTACTCGGTTTTCCGCAGAATGAATGGCTCTAAAATAATATTCAAGGTTTTAGTTTCATTCGCTCATGAAATTGAGGAAAGGCAGCTTTACAGGTGGATGAAGGAGAGAGCGCTGCTATGAAAAGCACTAAAGAAGGGAGAGGCAAAGCTCGCGGATAAAAGCAAATGCAGCACGTAACGTTGAGGATGCAGTACCTTGCAGGGATCAGAACGTGACATGGCGGAAGGATTGCTGAGTAAATCTTTGCCGAGTGTGCAGAGCGAGGCGGACACACGGTGGATAAGTACGAACGGCGGGGAGGACGGTGGGCGGGGGGTGGGGAGGGGGGGTCGCCGTGGCGCGGGGTGGGATGGGCGGGTATGATGGTAAAAAAGGAAAAAGGCCACTTGGTTGTATACGCGAATTGTATATGCTCGCAGAATGAGCTCCAGCTATTTTATTTGATAAATGGACAAAGCCGATCAGATACACAAAACTACGGACCTCGGCATTTCACGTTATGGAAATCTTCTTATCCTTTTTTTGATGTTAATAAACCCTGAATTGTAAAAGACATCGGAAAAGTGCACTGGGTGATAAACCATGATGGCTGCTTCTACTTTTTTGATTAGATAAAATGGTCGAATGGTCGAAGTGCACCTAACCACTCACACCCCTTTACCCAGGCACACCCACCCACCCGCCCACCTCGACACATCCAGCCACCCGCCCACCTCGACACACCCACCCTCCCGCCCCCCTAAACACACCCACCCTTCCGCCTACCTAGACAGGCCCGTCCATCTAGAAACGCCCACCTAGACACGCCCCCCACCCGCCCACCTAGACACGCCCACCCATCCGCCGACCTAGACCCACCAACACACACACGCACATGCACCCAGCAATGAGATGTCTTTTCAAGCTCTATATTTACATAAAACTATATCATCAAAGGTTAGAGGCTTTCAAAAATTGTGAAAAAATTTACCAAAGCCATAAGATGTCGAGAAATATATTAAAACCGTCATAATTATCAAGAATTTGGAAAATTGCCAAAAATTTTCTCCTCAATTCGGCAGAAAGTGGTCACCAGTTTTATGTGATGTGCGTTTAAGTTCTATATTTTTGACGTAAAATCGCATCAGCGCCGTCTAGTGAGTTTCATGTCATAAAGCCCGGGACAACCCTTCGGAGGTCGCTCTAGTCCCCCCCCCCCCTCCCCACACCGCCCACTTTCGACCCCTTTTCTCTCTTCTACCCCCCCTCGTACAGGCGTCAATTTAGTGGCGTTAAGCGCGAAATAACGTCCGCCGCTATAAATCTACCTTAATTCCGTGTCGACTAGACTAGCGCTTTCGTCGTTTCGAAATGTTCGCCAATCAACGCTAACGACGATCCTAAAACGCGGACGATATGTGCCTGCATATAGTTTAATCATTGTACCGGGTCTCCCCTCGCTCGTCTCAGTTTTTTTTTGGCTTTAATTAGCGCAGTATTGATTGGGGTCGTGCATTAATAGAAAAATTTCTGATTGCTCATGATGGATTTTTCAGTAATTACAGTGATTTTTAAAGTTTGGACAATTTGGAAAATTTGGAAAATTTGGAAAATCCGGAAAATCTGGAAAATGCGGAAAATTTGGAAAATCTGAAAAATTTGGAAACTTTGGAAAATGCCCCTAACCCGAAGTTAAAAAACCATGAAAATCTGGGAAAGCGAAGTAATTTTATGATTATGTTATAAATACTCTTGCCTTTAGTTTATCCTCCTACTACATCAATTCCAGCTATCGCATTACCCGAAATCAAATAGAGTTTACAGGTCATGACAGCTGAATTATTGAATGTGAATTAACCTCTGATTGTGATCAATTACTATTTAATGCGTAAACCCACATGCTTGGTCCAATGTAAAATAAACTCGAGTGGCAAATGAAATTATCGCTGAAAATTTCACTGATTCGTTGATAATTTGCATGATTCAGCGGCATGGCGGGTTTCCTGTTCTATCGGTGTATATGGTGTTCCATAATTACCATCAGATCCGAAAAGACATCCGGAAAAAATATCCGAAATTTCCAAAATTTTCCAAAATAGCACCAAATTTCCGAAGGTTTCCAAAATTTTCAAAATTTTCAAAATTTTCAAAATTTTCAAAATTTTCAAAATTTTCAAAATTTTCAAAATTTTCAAAATTTTCAAAATTTTCAAAATTTTCAAAATTTTCAAAATTTTCAAAATTTTCAAAATTTTCAAAATTTTCAAAATTTTCAAAATTTTCAAAATTTTCAAAATTTTCAAAATTTTCAAAATTTTCAAAATTTTCAAAATTTTCAAAATTTTCAAAATTTTCAAAATTTTCAAAATTTTCAAAATTTCCAAAATTTCCAAAATTTTCAACATTTCCAAAATTTTCAAAATTTTCAAAATTTTCAAAATTTTCAAAATTTCCAAAATTTCCAAAATTTTCAAAATTTCCAAAATTTCCAAAATTTTCAAAATTTTCAAAATTTTCAAAATTTCCGAAATTCCCAAAATTTCCAAAACTTACAAACTTCCACAATTTTCAAAATTTCCAGAATGTCATAACTTTTCAAAATTTCCAGAATGCCATAACTTTTCAAAATTTCCAAAATGTCGAAAATTTCCAGAATTTTCAAAATGTCCAAAATTTCCAAAATCTCCGAAATTTGAAAAAAAAAAATATTAAAAAAACTCAATGATTTCGTCTTATCTTCTCTTATTGAAGTACATATTTTTCGATTTTTAAACAGTACCAGAGAAAATTCAATGGGTTGACTTACACCGGCTATAAGTCACTGTGCGACATGTTTGGATTCACCTCAGCAGCGATTCACGAGAAACTTGGGGTGAGTATTTTTTTTCTCAGCTTTTTGAATGCCAGTGCGTTCTCCCCTTTTACTGCTCCACCGAGTACTGTACCTATCGCTGTAAGCTCATATTTCCTATCTTTCTTTCCGCACGTGACTCGTTTCACTCAGCTTGTGCGGCTACTGCAGTTATATACTCCCATGTCATCAGGGTTTGAGAGTTTTTTTATGTGGTCATAAAGAGGAAAACTAATTGAGGGATTTAATAAATTGGATGAACGAAGTTTCTCCAGTTTTGTGGATTATTCAGCGAGCATTTACGGACGGATGAATGACGAATATGAACTAAATATTCACGGTTGAAATTTGCACGATTATTCCTCCAAAAATTTTGCAAATTTTCGAAAAATTTACGTTTTTCAAAAAAAAATTTTTTTTTGCATTTTGAATTTTTTTTCAGATTTTTCAAATTCCCGAATTTTTTTTTACCCAAAAAATTTGAAAATAATGAATATTTTGTTTTTCGTTTTTTTGAAAAAATTTAAGTTCGAAATTTTGGGAATTTTTTGAAAATTTTGAAAATTTTCAACAACAAATAACTGAAATATTTCGAATTAAAAAAACATTTTAAAAAATTGAATTACAAAATTCACATTTTTTGTCGGATTGAGAAATTTTATGCCCGCAAAAAAAAGTCATTGACAGTGAAAAAAAGGCATTAGTAACCTCACGCGGATTTAGGGAAGCTACTAGGCAATTCGAATGGATATAGCAGGCCCGTATAGATAACCACAAGTCCGAGAGCTCTTGTTCGCTACACCCGGTCCTCTTATTTCGAAAGATTTCCCCTGATGCTCATTGCTTTTTTCCTCCTTTTCCCATGTACCACAATCCCCAGGCATCTCACTTTCTTTTCACCAACACATCCATCCACTGATACTCCTCCTTTGCTTTTTCTCAACTCCTCGAAACGGGGCCAAGCAATACTTTATCGCTGTGGAGCACACAGGTCCTGCGGATTCTCCTTCCCCACCAGAGGAGAGAAAATGAATCGTAAGAACTCCATTCATCATACAAATGTATCTAGATATCCACAAGAGAATGCTCGATTGCCGTTTGTTGGGTACGGAAAAACTATGAAATATTACCGCAACGATCAAGGAAAACGAGTTTCCTCGAAGATTCACGGGAAATATTGTCCATCCCATTATGTGAGCTGAATTGACTTGAGATAAAATAAAATGAGTGGATACATTGGTGTGTGGGTGGGCGGGTGTGTTCCTGGGGGGGGGGGGGGGGTGGATGGTGTATCTTGGTGGGCGAGTGGGTGGGTGTTTGCAGGTGGGCGGGTGAGTGTGTGGGATGTGTCCAGGTGGGCGGGTGGGTGGCTGTGTCTAGGTGGGCGGGTGGGTGGCTGTGTCTAGGTGGGCGGCCGGGTGGCTGTGTCTAGGTGGGCGGGTGGGTGGCTGTGTCTAGGTGGGCGGGTGGGTGGGTGTGTCTAGGTGGACGGGTGGGTGGGAGTGTCTAGGTGGGTGGGTGGGTATGTCTTGGTGGGCGGGTGGGTGGGCGTGTCTTGGGGGGGGGGGGGGGATGGATGGGTGCGTCTTGGTGGGCGGGTGTGTCTTGGTGGGTGGGTATATGGGTGTCTCTTGGTGGGCGGGTGGGTGGGTGTGTCGAGGTGGATGAGTGGGTGGGTGTGTCTTGGTGGGTGGGTGGGCGTGTCTTGGGGGGGGGGGGCGGATGGATGGGTGCGTCTTGGTGGGCGGGTGTGTCTTGATGGTCAGGTGGGCGGGTGTGGGTAGGCCGGTAGGTGGGTTTGTCTAGGTGGGCGGGTGGGTGTGTCTAGGTGGATTTTTGTTTGCAGTGTTATTGTCATAGACTAGGATGTGAATGTGTGCTTGTACCAACCTACCCACTCATTGATCCTCAATGGAATGGTCGTGCATTCTCAATTTCCTAGGCTTTCCATTAATTATTTTCACATTAATTAGAAACAATGGTATAATCCCAAATGTTTTGGGGTGTTTAACATTCTACAAAATGACAAAGAGTAATGACCCCGTTTAATTACGACCTTTAAATAGCCATTCACATGCAACAGTCCAGTTCATTATTTCCTCACTAAAATAAGTACCCCATCCCACTGAAAATTCCTGACCAACCCCTCTGCAAACTCAGCCCTCCCGCCCACCCACTCGCCACCCCATCAACCTACCACCCCCTCGCCGCCCACTTTGAAATTTACCTACTCGCCGTAATTTTATAGCATCGTTTAGTGACATTCTGTATAGCGGTGATTACTGGCAATTCAAATAACCGAATGGTAATACGAGATAACCATTTCCCAACGGTGCTCAAAAGGATTATCCAAAAGTCTCTGACAACCAGTGAAATTCACCGTAAATTACATGCAACTTGACACTATTTCGAGGGATGTTTTCATCGGAGTTTTGCAATGGAATCTAGGGATAGTCGAGTAGTTTTTTCAGTAAATTTATAAAAATTTGAGATTCGCTATTTTAATGAGTAAAATTTTGTGGATTTTGAGCCATTTCAGAACATTTTGATATTCCCAAAATTTTTGTAATCGTAATTTTTTTTTTAATTCTGCCAAGATTCCAATTTTCTTAGTAAATCGGGAAAAGCCTCACTCGATGTGTAAGAAAATTGTTAATTTTCAAGTTAATTATTTTAAATTTTCTCTATTCAAAGCGTCGTAAATTGACTGAGTATTCTGACTAAACTAATTTCATAAATAACAATGGAGATCTGATTACTTGCTTGAGTTATTCGGATTTAATTCCGCAGAAGAATCAAGTAAAGTCGATTTTCTTTCCTGGGAGATAATTCCTAGGTGCAGCTTTTTATCCATCTTTAATGACTGAACTTTTCAATGCCCCTCGTTCTCTCTTACAGATATAAAGGAAACAACCGGATTGTGATGAGAGAAGAGAAAACCTATCTGGAGGGTTTAGTGTCTTTTGAAATTGCCAGTATTTTTCTGACTTTTCTTATTGTTTAGACGTTTTTGAAGTTTATGTACTTAAGAAAAAAGTTGGGAATTTTGAAATTTTCCGCCATTTTAAACTTTTCAACCCGCCCACCCATCCTCCCACCCACCCTTCCCCTCACCCGCCCTCCCTCCCAGCCGCCCATCCACCCTCCCACTCACCCGCCCACCCACCCATCCACCCTCCCACCCACCCTCCACTTACCCGCCCACCCACTCCTCCCCACTCACCCGTCCACCCTCCCACTCACCCGTCCACCCTCCCACTCACCCGCCCACCCACCCTCCACTTACCCGCCCACCCACCCTCCACTTACCCGCCCACCCACCCCTCCACTTACCCGCCCACCCACCCCTCCCCACTCACCCGTCCACCCTCCCACTCACCCGTCCACCCTCCCACTCACCCGTCCACCCTCCCACTCACCCGCCCACCCTCCCACTCAGCCGCCCACCCTCCCACTCACCCGCCCACCCTCCCACTCACCCGCCCACCCTCCCACTCACCCGCCCACCCTCCCACTCATCCGCCCACTCACGCTCCCCCCCGCTCGCCCACACATACACAATGATATTTTCTATCGGGGCAATCAGATTTTTCTACATGTAAATCTAATAGCTTTGATTTATATAGAAAATGGGTTCACTGGTATATATGTAAACACCCATAATGAGTCATTCCCGCACTTCCATTTGTGTTTAGTGTCTTCCTAAAGAGCCCCAGCTTCTTTAGTCGGAAACTAAGACCACCCTATCACAAATGGGGGGACGGGAGGGGAGGGGGGATTTTGCCCCCACTTCAATTCGAAACATCTCGCGCCTTCACCCCTCGAGTATTCGGTAAAAGGGGGATAAAACTGACTGCTTACTCTCTCGTATCTTCCTTCTCCATCTATAGCCGAGCATGTCTCGAGGTGTTTTTCCTTTTCGCGCATTAAGGTCGAGATTGGATTGTAGATTTCACGCATTTTCGCTCAGTGCTATTTAAAAGTCCTAGTTTCGGAGCAGATTGGTGCTTCGGAAATTTTGCAAAATTTGCAAAGATTTTCACATCTTCCAATTTTTCTCCATTTGACTTCATATGTCTATATCTATCCCAAGGTCTGAATGACCGTTTTGCGACTAAACTCTGCACATACGAAGATACGTACTTAGTCCCTACCTGAAGACGTTTAATTAAGAGACTATAAATTCAGGAGCCCAGAGAGCCCATCGACTGTTCCATGGAATTAAATTAATTAATCCAGTAGAAATTTTTGTCAAAAGTTATTTGCAATCTACTCGGCTCCCCTCGAAGATTCCCAATCTTCCAGCAGAAATGACCCATAAAATACGCAGTAGACGACCCTGTTTGTCGACCTTGATACAAAGTCGCAAGCAAGGGGCTAAAGCTCCAATAACATTTAGGTCAATGGTCCATAGCATTCTTAACTTACTACGTTTTAAGATACGAAATTGCTCATCTCATAATTCCTCGACTTGATGTTGCCCTTAGGGCCAAAAATAGAAAGAGTAAAAAAAAATCCGTTTAAAGCAACCCCAATAATTTCCCGATTTTTCAGCAATTTTGAGAAATATTTTAGAACGCCGAGAAATTTTCCCAATTTTCAAAATTTTTTTTCCATTCCGGAAAGTATACCCCAAAGCACTTTGGGGCGAGGTAGAAAGTCTAAAACTGTTTGGAGACTTGACAAATTTTTTTTTCGGCTCCCCACTAAGTCAGCGAGACATAGAAAATATTGAGCAGTGAAATTAATAAATGAAAGGGTGTGAGCCTCAACCGTGAATTTTATTTGCTCACGTGTCGGCATTGGGTCACGTCAATCAATTTGAAAAATAAGGGATGATTCGGGGGAAAAACGCTTGGGCCGACCCAGCATATTTAGCCACGTGGCGCATATTAACGATATAGAACTCCGGAGCTGTCAAAAGGCCTTTGGGCATTAGCCGCATTTCAAATATTCATGTAACATTTACCCTCTCGCAATGACATATCCACAAACACTGGGAACAATTAAAAGTGGTAACTCAAATATCACAGAAATTCAAGCAGGCGTTACTTGAACCAGATTTACTAAATGCTTCCGTTTTGGAAAAATTGATTTTCAGAACGGTTGGTCATATATAGGGTGATAGACGAGAGAGTCGAGACAAGCCGAGAGAATCGAGCCAAGACGAGAGAGTCGAGACAAGACGAGAGACTCGAGTCAACACGAGAGAGTCGAGACTAGACGAGAGAGTCGAGACAAGACGAGAGACTTGACACAAGACCGGAGAGTCGACACGAAACGAGAGAGTCGAGGCAAGACGAGAGAGTCGAGACATGATGAGAGTCGAGACATGATGTGAGTCGAGACAGGACGAGAGAGTCGAAACAAGACGAGACAGTCGAGACAAGACGAGAGAGTCGAGACAAGACGAGAGAGTCGAGACAAGACGAGAGAGTCGAGACATGATGAGAGAGTCGAAACAAGACGAGAGAGTCGAGACAAGACGAGAGGTTCGAGATAAGACGAGAGAATCGAGACAAGACGAGAGAAAAAAGGACCGATTTATAAAAATATCGCAAATCTTCATTTCAAATTTTTCGTGACAGTTTTTCTCCCCATATCTCCCTAATATGTTTGTTTACTAATCCACGATATCCATAATTGACTATGTCATAAAAATAGAGTTATCAGAATTAATACATGGTAATGAACTTCCGAAATTCCCGGATTAACAGCAATAAATTGGCGTCAATACCGAGACTTTCGTTTTTAATAGTCCCCAGGGGAGGGCAAGCTAGTCTGTCTGCCACCCTATTTCATGTGTACATCACCCACCCAAAATATACCAAGCGTTTCTAGGGTGGGCATGGGTTGAAGCATGGTAAAAATTATGATTCCGCAGTGTTTTGCTTCATGCGAAAAAGGGAGAGTCAGTTGGTGCTTGGTATCGCGATTCCGGTAGAAACGTGCCAAAGTGGGGTAGCCATAGGTGGGGCAAATATTTCGACCAAGGGGTAGAACGAGAGGGAGAAATTCACTCGTACAAAATATAGAGAGAGGATGGAGTAGACGGAGATAGATAGATGGATATTGTTGTTTATTTGGTTTCATTTTTCAATTTGAATTATTTTTCTATTACTCCATTCCACGATACAGCGATCCCCACTCATTCCAAGGTGGGTTAAAAAGTGCGCCACCTAAAAAGAAGTAGATGCAAAAGTTCATTTGTCCACCCGAAAAAAAAGGAGTAGCGAGAGTTGGCTCTCTTTGCATTCGGTAGACACAACCACCACAAATAACCAGAGCGCTATCTGTAAACAGGGAGCGCTTTGTGTCCCGTCGCGTAGAGCTTACGTCGCTGCAACTACGAGCTCTATAATCGTAAAGCGAGCTTTTATTTTTCAAGCCGGTCCCCCAACCCCCCTCCCACCTTTCACTTCTCGATTTGCCTACCCCCATTGTGCAATGCTAAATAAAAAATAATAAAAACTGAGGTAGTGGATAATCCCCCGATCTCCAGTTTACGTTGAGACATGCGTGCACATACCCGTTATCCACTTGTTTTCTTCTCTCTTCAGGTTATTATTGCACCCATGTACCTCGATATTGGGGTTTATTTATGCAGGCAGGTACACCCTGAGGAGATACATATTTACTATTATTTTGTTTTCATGTGAAAATCCCGTATGTTATTTTGAGCAGCCTTTGGACTCTATTCGGATATGATTCTTCCTGGTAATGATGTTGGGGAAAAATGCAGATCGTAGCAGGACTATTCAACATTTAGACAATTCCACTCATAGACAGTTCAAAACTTCTGTTTTCTTCCTCACTTATTATTTGTTAGCGAAAAGTGTTCGGTATTGGAACCGAGAAATAAGAGAGAATTTCGAGATGTTAGTTTCGCACGAGGTTATAAAGAATGTCATAAATATGCCAGACTTTTTGGACAGCTACACGTCTGTTTTTCATCTCGAAACTTCCTCTTTCGTCAAATTTCAACTCTTCATAATAGAAGGAAAGAGCCCCAAATTTCCTTGGCTTTCGACTATCGACACGAGTGTCACACATGCAGTCGTGAAATGCAACAAACCCTCGTTCGCTCCACTTCCAAAAAGATTGGAGAGTTTCGGGACAAGAAGATATGGGCCCTCTGAAATTTTTACGTATTTTTAGTCCACGCCTTCGGTACAAGAAAATTTTGAGTTTCCCACCAATGAGACTTAATTTACCCTCACTTCTTCCACAATAATACTCCAGCGCATCTTTCCCGAGAAATTAGGCGTTTTTAGTTACCATCGAGATCGCGAATAGACAAGACCATTTGCTCTTTGTAAAATATCGAATTCATATCCAAGGCTTTACAATTATTTTCAAGTTAGTTATTTTTATATCGAGACATTCAGTGCATTTCGTATAATCAATACGTATGTTATTTTGTGTTATTAAAAATCAGTTTTTGAGTGCAAATTGTGTTATGCATAATTGACTGTTTCTGTCCTCATCAATTCATTACTTCACCTACATGTTACGTCGGCTTACATTTCCGTAGTAACCGTTTGGGACTATCGACGTGCGAATTCCAGCATACCTGAGGCTTTACGGGCCTCAGGGGAAAGGCCCTTTCAGTATGAGAGGCCCCTGCGTTGTTCATCCCAAACAAAAACTGTAATACACTTTCGTGTGTATGGTATCGTAATATCTAAGACACCAAAGACTGAAAATGTATTTTGTTGTCAGAACGTCCACCCATGTGCCTTGTTGTATGTTTAGTGTTTACTACGATTTGAGCATTAGTGATGAGAATTCACGGTCTCGACAAGGCCGCATAACTAAAGGGATACCGATTTTTTGTAGGAAAACGGCGTTTTGAATGAATTAACGATGATTGTTGACGAATTGGGCCTTTATTATTTCCGGTTTTTTTTTTCAAAAAAATCTCTTTTTTTCAAAATGATTCAGCCCGTGATTCTTCGCCAGTTTTCTCACCCATTTTCACAATCTATAATTTTATACCATAACCGCTGTATAATACGCCTGAGTTAATCTCCTCATTCAATCAATTGAACCCAAATATTTAATGACACGTATGATAGAACAAAAGTTCTCCATCACAATGGCCCTAGTTTAATAAAAGAATCAACATTTTCATCATCCCCCTAGCTTCAATAATAATTGTTTGCCAACAACATTAGTGTGAGTTCATGAAAACAGAACAACTCACTCAGGCCGTCACGTGCCAGTATTTACGTTGCATTAGCAATGTACAGTAGCATCAAACACAGTGTCAAAAGGGCCCTCTACATATCGGTTACACTAACCAAAGAGCCCCTCCCCCCTCCCCCCGACACTAGGTGAAACTCGTTGTTACTACCTAAAACCCAACTGTTGTACCGCTACCTTTGCATAACCCTATTCACATGTACAAGCGAGTTTAACCCTTTCCACCATGAACCGTTCAGCACTCATCCCTATTTGAGGAACTAGCTGTAGGAGCGAGAGGAAGACTATGGCAGCCCGCCGGCCGCCCACAAACTACCATTATTGCAAGAGTTAAGGGGGCGTACGTTCGCTTCCTCACTGAAATTATGCGCTCCGCGGGCGCATCCTTTGCGACTGCAACTCACCGCTAATGGCCTCGGGCACGCTTCGAGCGTTTAATAATAGCGTTAATAACGATAATTCGCGCGTACCACCAGCATCGATCGTCGAACAAGACTCCACTCTATCTCTACCTATCCCATGTATAAACACTATTTTCATCTTCGTTGACTACTTCAAACACCACTCGAAAACCCATCTTACATACCTCACCCAACAGTCAAGATCTTTTGGTGGAGAATTTATGATAAGATTAACCACCTCACCGACAATCATGACTGTACTCCTATACTGCCTTTATTGGTTAAGGATGTAATCGGTTGCATTGGTGGGTAAGGTTGAAGCTGTGGTAAAGGTAAGTACATCAAAGAATCAAGTTTTCAGGAGTTTCCACAATGAGCTTTCAGGTGTGTTAAAGCGTTAGAAATTATTACGAAATTCCATCAGACTTGGAAGATTTAATGAATAGTTCTTGAAAGGTGAAATTATAAACAGTACATATCGAAGTATACAACCCTGCTATGGAACCGAATATCAGTATCAAGGGATATGCATTCATGTCAGACTGTTCAAACAGCTTGGAAGAGCAAGCCAATGCACTTGCCATCGTGTCATGGGCAATCGTAGCTATCTTCTATAGTGGTAAACTGGTGCTGGTTGTACTACTGGATCAGCAGTGCAAATATACAGTTCTGGTTAGTATCACAGCAAACATTGATGCTTGGACGGTATACGTGATACTGGCGTTACCAAGGAGCCAGACTGTAGGGTTGAATTGAGGGGTAGGATGCCTGAGAATGAGGTGGAGATTTGGTGTTACATTTGAAGTTCGACGAAGCTCAATGGTGAGAGTGGGTAACAGAGATGTCAAAGGGCATGATCTTGTATTATTCGACATCACTGGATCCTATTCTAGATCAGATGCTATTATCACAATTTTCTTCCCTTTGTTTTGAAG
Source organism: Asobara japonica (assembly GCA_026005395.1). Taxonomy (NCBI): domain Eukaryota; kingdom Metazoa; phylum Arthropoda; class Insecta; order Hymenoptera; family Braconidae; genus Asobara; species Asobara japonica. Next base: position 102,549 of record BQMI01000429.1, read on the forward strand.
GTCAGAACATGGTTCAGCTTTTGGATCATTACCAGTTCTGGGACATCTCCAATGAGTTCATCCCAAGCTATAACGAAATCGAGGCCAATGACCTTGAGATCGTCAGTAGGAAGATACCAATCGGTAGCAGCGCCCAGCATGACCCAGAAACCCAGCAGCAGCATGACCCAGTACCCAGCACCAGCATGATCCAGCACCAGCGATCAGGACCTGGCTCGTGTCTCATCAAGTTGAGGTCCAATTTATAACAATTGCTCTAATAGTCCTTGGGCGGTTATCATTCTTCCAGGATTCGTACGAGATAGCATGGCCAAGATGATCGATTATCTCAACGTCGACTACTCTTGTGTTACACCTGAAGCATCATCATGGAAAACGAGGACAATGATAGAAGATGGAGGAGGCGGTGGAGCGTAAGCTTGAGTAATGTGAAACCATAAAATTCCTCTTTACACATTCTGCAATCACTCCACTGCACTACAGTAGACCCGGTATAAACGAAGAGATCAACGACACCTGAAGGCCAACAGCGTAAAGACTCTACAAATTATATATATATATATATACTAGTGGGATAAAAGTATGTGGGTCCTCGTTGGGAGCACAAACAAAACTTCCCGATTTGCAATTTCCGTTTGCCATTCCTACATTTTCCGATACATCGATTAAACGTTTCAATCCCATTCATCAAGCAGATCATTATGAATATTTGACTAGCCACATAGTCAGCGTGAGGACGAGAATTGTGCGCGTTACTGGAGTGGGAGTGAGACGCTAATAGGGGTGCGAACGCTCGTGGTTTAAACCCGTCATACCTCCTTAATTATGACACCTATGAAAAAAAGTGATTACAAATTAAATATGCATTTCCACTTACAGAGCAAATTCCGCTTAATACTTTTTGCCGTATCTCTTACCGTTTTTGAAATAGAGCGTTGTAAACAATTCAATTGTTAATAACAAAAAACTGCTCGGTCAATTTAAACCAAAAACTAATCTGATCTAAGGTCCATGAAGACGCTCCGAATAGGATCTCGATGACCCAGATCGTTCAGCCCGTTCGTGAGAAATCGTGAACGGAAAATTCCGATTCCACACATACAAACATACACACACACAGACATTTGTTCGGAATTCGACGGGAAGTATGTTAGCATACTTAAAACCCGGTGACGAATCGAAATAGACATAATCGATTTAGGGGTCATTACAATAACTTCCGGACTATTGTGCTTGGGAAGCTGTTGATTATAGATATCCCTATAATGGTCACGTGACAGGAGATTCACAATTTAATTTTAATGGTATTCAAAGAATATGACGAAGAAGTGCTCGTATTCCCCACGATTCCACTATTAAATAATCCAGAAAGTCGAAAAGTCGTTTGGTACAGGCAAATGTCCCATTGCTCTGGTGTTTGTATTTACAGCTGGCACTGGGGAGCATCGCCAAATGGCCGAATATTTTGATGGTATAGTCGAAGATCTCGAATATGCCATTGGCAGGCAGATCGAAACGACGGAGACGCTACGGGAATACTGAAGATTTCCATTTCCTACGGTCGTCTGGGCGCCCGAGTGTCCGTTGGTTGTAAATCCCCCTCCGCCCCCCCCCCCCCCCAGCTGTGGGGTGGGCCACAATCGAAATATAAATTTCTGCCAAAAACAGATGTTTGGTGTTGGAATAAACGTAAGATATGCTGCATTGAATTCTCAATTCAATTCCTCGAGGATCTCGAATATTTATCCGTCGAAGATCAGGGGTGACTGGTATAGAAGACATAACAGTGATGATCATTGTTCAGAAAGACTCATTTGGTGAACATGTTGAAGTCGTAACTTTTAGTGACTCTAACTTTTTATCGTGTGAGAGAATCTCCAGTGAGGAGGACAAACTCATGCTCCGTGGTTCTTGACGTCTAATAATTGTCATACAGATGATCGACAGGAGTTAGGCAACAATCCAAATTCAATCATGATCCTCTGTTGATATTCATCTTGTAGGATGCGATGTTCATGGTCACAACAGTTACAAAACACATGATGATGATTGTACGGTGAAAAGCCTATTTTTCCCCCGGACGTTAGAATGAGCCAATAGGTTAATTTAGGTTAATTGATTATGGGAACACCTTTGATTGACACTTATATTTATTAAGTTGTAAATATTTTTTAAAATGTTTATATTAATCTTTAACACTAAATAACATTGAGAAAAAACGGAATTAGACTGGTGACGGTGTGAAGTCGGTGGTGGATGAGTAAATGGATTGTATTTGAACGTGAGCAGAGGTCAACAATATGTACCTTTACTCGATTGAGGATAGAACTGTCTAAATTTTTGAAAAACCGATCTTAAATACTAAATGCTGACACGGCGGCGAGCGAATCCGATCGTCTGAAGGTCTACGTCTGAAGGTGATGACGTAGGGATAAATAAGGACAGAGGATAAAATGGGAGTATAAGGTAGTGAGGATATTCAGGTAAGGATAATGTCGATTGCTCATCGACGTAATGACGTACCCTGAAGGGGTCGATAAGGTAATGCAATGAACCATCAAGGTAGTCTAGTCTAACAGTATTGAAATGAATAGAAAGATAGGCGCCAACTGGATATCCAGGGAAACCACCCAATTTGACAAAGGATATACAAGCGCAGAAATAAAATTAAGGTGCCAATTGCCTAGCCAAAAAATTAACCAGTTCCACAATGGGAGTATTTCAGAGAATTATACGATGTTTAAGCAAAAAAAAAACAAATACGTTAATTTTTTTTGCTAAAATCTAAAAATGATGTTTGAAGGTAAAGTTATGTTTTTCAATGTCTTTTTATAATTTACGGTATGAAACAATGATTCATCACAAGTTGTTCTGTACCTAGCAAGAGGCGCGGGGATATCCTAGACTCACAGTGCAAGGTCCAGGTTCGCTCATTGCCTTCTTCAGCTTGCTGAATCGACACCATGACAGCTCTGCAAATCACAACCGCCAATTTATTGCAGTGTACAGGTGGTCAGGCACCAGCTTATCCATTTTAATTGTAGGCAGTTAACATATATATATCATCCAATACACCCCTCGACGTATCCCCACCAGGTTGCGCCCTACAGTGTACAATATCAAGGGCGAACAAAGTGGATAAACCCAGGACGGCAAAGTGCACCCAGCTACTTCGGTACTTTGACGGATATTGCGCTATCCTAAATCAACCCTCTCGGGCCTCGACACTGGGCACGTTCGCTCTTTCCAGTTTTCTCCCCCACCACCCCCCGCCAGCCTAGTGCCAGCCCTCGGCCGGACGTCACAGAAGATTTAAAACTGGTTGCGCCACGCTAATGACCATTAACGGGTTGTCCTGACTCCTCTCCAAGCGTATACGGCCCGTGTGCGTGTTTGACTACTGTCAGTTGTGAACGGTAGCAACCCTTGCTGTGGCCCCTGCATGGGCTAGCCCTCGGGAAATTTATGCGCCGGATGTGACTAGACCCCCTTCTTCTTACCCCCCCCCCACCCTCCCCCGCCCTCTCCCGAGCCCTTCACCGTCAAATGGTTTATGAGTTTCGGTTGAGAAAGGCAAGATTGCTGTCTCTTTTCTGTTGGCATTCGACTTGGGGAGCACGATGTCTGGAAGTCAGGTGGCAATTGTCAGGTTGAGAGTTATGTAACGGCTTCGTGGGGGCTCGTTGCGGGGTCGATGGTGATGGTTCAGCAGGTGGGGGGTATTTTTGGGTGGTATGTTAGCAGAAGAGGGCTTGGGGATGGATCCAGCAGCAGCAAGATGATGGATCAGCATCATCTCTCCATCATCTTGATGCCCCTATCCAAGCTTGACCACCAAACTTCATCCAAGCTTCCTCACTCATGTCATCTTCGCAAAAAGGTGATACTGATCACACAAGTTCATTAGCAGAACCTAGCTTGAAGCTGATCAGCAGCCACCCATCCAGTTAGTAATCCACTTTGAGGTAAGTTAACTGTTCATGCTGTCAATTTTTTCCTGCTTCTATGGAAGACAGTTATGAATGCGTAACCGTAATTTTCATGTGGAACTCGCGTTTTGCAAAATGCTTCTCGTTTTTCCTGGTGATGACTCTCACTATTTAGCCATCACCTGATTCCGAGACTGTTAAACTACGACAAATTGTGATTAATGAATAGAGTATCAACGTTATGCCTTGATTAATTTTACCCGTTATACACCATGGGTAGGAATTGATCGTCGGATAATAGTAGTTAGGTGAGCATCTTCGATGCGCCGTTTAGGTTAATGTCTCACTTCCTCCACCGATTAATCCTACATGATGCTGATCCACCAACGAGACAACTTTAGGTGAATTCTCGTGACAAGAGTGAATGAATTACTTGGTGTATTTCAGTGAGAAATTATCACCGAGGCTTGCAATCATTTTCATCTCATCACCATCTGTTTTGATTTGGGAGTGGAGAAAGTCGACTGTATCAATGACTTTATCAATGATTAATGGAGGTCGCGGAAAATTATATGCAACAAGGTCCGTGGGTGCGTGTGTATGTGTTTTTTTTTTCACTCTTTCTCTATTCGTATTCACCCACGTAACCGCTGGTAGGCATTACTTCATGGGCAATACTACGGATCAGAGTACCCACCCATTGCGGCTGGGGCCGACTTCGCCATTTCAGCTCATCGTATTTCTAATCACAGGGTAAACCTCCAGAAACCCCTGTGATACGATGGCGGGCGTCTACGATGGAACCCTCCTTCCCCCCCCCCCCGCGCGACGGGTCGCGTTCGGTTCTGGCTCACGGTCTCACTTCATGGATACCGCCGATAGCACACACGGAATGTTCCTGCCATCGGTCGGAGTCCGTGAGAAAATATTTTTCTGAAAAATATTTGCAGTGAGCGGGAATCGAACGCGGGACCTTTAGAATAGTAGGCAGACACTCTACCCACTACACCAAAGCCCCGTCCGTGTGTATGTGTTTTTTTTTTTTTTTTCCACTCTTTCTCTATTTGTATTCACCCACGTCCCCGCTGGTAAGCATTACTACATGGGCAATACTACGGATCAGAGTACCCACCCATTGCGGCTGGGGCCGACATTCGCCGTTTCAGCTCATCGTATTTCTGATCACAGGGTAAACCTCCAGAAACCCCTGTGATACGATGGCGGGCGTCTACGATGGAACCCTCCCCCCCCCCGCGCGACGGGTCGCGTTCGGTCCCGGCTCACGGTCTCACTTCATGGATACCGCCGATAGCACACACGGAATGTTCCTGCCATCGGTCGGAGTCCGTGAGAAAATATTTTTCAGAAAAAATATTTGCAGTGAGCGGGAATCGAACGCGGAACCTTTGGAATAGTAGGCACTACACCAAAGCCCCGTCGCCGTGTGTATGTGTGTATGTGTGTGTGTGTGTGTGTGTATGTCGGTGGGTGGGTGGGTGGCTGGGTGGGTGGGTGGGTGGCTGGGTGGGTGGGTGGGTGGGTGGGTGGGTGGGTGGATGAGTGGGTGGGTGGGTGGGTGGGTGAGTGGATGTGAGTGGGTGGGTGGGTGGATGAGTGGGTGGGTGAGTGGATGTGAGTGGGCGGGTGAGTGGATGTGAGTGGGCGAGTGGGTGGGTGGATGGGTGGGTAGGTGGGTGAGTGGGTGGGTGGTTGGATGTAGGTGGGTGGGAAAGTGGGAGGGTGGGTGGATGTGAGTGTAAAATTACCAACCACCTCCAAAATATTCCCTGCATCATAGATCTACCCCCAAAGTCTCCAGAAACTCCTGCAACCCCATTTCCACATGATGAATTTATTTCGGTCTTAGTCGCAACTTCACATGAATTTCACGTAATTAGCCCGCATGGGCTAACCCCATACATACGTATGTAAGAACAGAAACAAATGCGTATACCAACTCAGCGTCTACACCTACTGTACCGGTTTTACGAAGTCGGGCGTTAATTGCCAGGAGAGATATGCCCCCACTCAGGGCTCAACCGGTTGCGCACTCGAGGTAGGCCCCTCGAGCCCTTCCTCGTAATTCACGCATAAATACATGAAATTACTTTTCCCTTATTTAGGGGCTCGTTAAGCAGATCTACTGTTATTGCCGACAAACCGAGAGCCCAAGGTTGGGAATGATGCTTCAGTATAGTTTTTCCTAAATTCCGAAATTTCCAAATCCAAAAAAAAATCGAAGCGGAAAAAAAAATTCTCGAAGATTGGCGGATACACTCAAGCCCTCCGCATTTTTATTTTGAATTTTCTCCCCTCTTTACCGCTGCTTATTTTCAATTGAGATGGGCATAAGACGGTTAACATTTATGTTATGGGAATTGCGAATGAGGCTCAATAAAGATAACTAGCTTACATTAATCGTAAATAGGTGGTTTCCGGTGCAGGTGGGAGGTGCGAATAAAATATTGAGATGATGTGCGGCCACACCTGTCAATTCCATCACAATGGGCTTGTTAAGTATTTTCCATTTCTGAAGTTGGTAAATTGGCCGACCCTTCGAATTCTTCCCAGCAAATGATGGAAGTTTATCGTTTATGGCAGTGTAGTCCATCTAATATTCCCCCATCATTCGCTGGTTTATCGTCCATGAAATATTTTTTTCAAATTTTCTTGGCATTTCAGACTTCGTCAGAACTGTTCTCAATTTTTTTTCCAGTTTATATATTTTTTTTCAACCTCTCCAATTTTTTAGAAAAAATTTCGTGCACCGTATATCAAATTCACTATATGCGCTGAATTCTTTAGAACATTTTTTAGAAAGAATATTTTTTTTAATAGAAAAAATACTTTATTCTGCCGATTAAAATCATGGAATTTCGATGATTTTTTAATTGACTTCAATTTTTTTTTTTCACTGCAATGAAGTGGAAATAATACTATATGTCTTAGGAAGGTTGCATAATCCCACGAATCGAGTGTCCACTAAACACACAATCTGAAATTCCCTAATGAATAACGATAAGTACAAATGCGTCTAGACCGCAGCGGATAAACCGGTGGTTTGCAAGATCAACGCGGGGTAACGCCACCCTCCCGCCGTCCTCCCTCAATCCTCCCCTGATCTCGGTCGGTAATACAGACACCCCTCCACAGACAGCAAAATATACACCGCGGAAAATTTACATGCCTCAGAATTTCGGGTCCCCCCAAAAAATGGCATTTAAATAAATGAGTGACCTTGAAGAGTCGCACTATTAACTTCCCGATTGAAATTGAAGATGTTGACTATTAACATTTTTTTAAACGAATAATTACCACCTTGAATATTTTTCGGGTGAACGGAAAAATGTTGTAACATATTTTTGATAGAGAATTCCATTCCCGAGATCAGGTCTCTTACGTCATTTTTGAATGAGGAACAATATTGATTCCGAAGCTTTTTTTTTATTTTCAACGGTTCTCATGATAAGATCTTATCACCAATGGGAATGGTTAATTTTCGAAAATGATGTTAACAACTTGCAGAAAAAAATTTCTCATGCAAGTACACACACACAAACACACACCCACCCCTACACATCCACCCATCCACCCACCCACTCACCCATATCCACCCAACCACCCACCCACATACACCCACCCATCCCCCCCCCCCCCCCCCCACACACACACACACACCCACATCCACGTATTCACACAAGGCCCTAGGTGGTAACGATAAAATGAGACCTCAAGGCCGGGCGGGAACCTAACCCGGGGTGACGGGGGGGGGGGGAAGTTCCATCCTAGGTGACCGCCATCGTAGCACAGGGGTTTCTGGAGTTTTACCCTGTGTTCAGGAATACGATGTCCTAAATGGATGGGTGTCCAGTGCTCCCTTTCAAGAAATGCCGAACAGCAGCTACCGTCGGGAGAACACGAGAGAGGAACGCGGGGAAAAAAAGTCAATATTTGAAAATCTTGAAATTATTCAAAAGCGTGAACGTCTATAAAAAATGGAAAAATAAACCAAGCAGTACATATCAAAAGTGTAGCAGGGGGTAGCCGCAGGTTTGCCTTTGGCTGGTTCAGGGAGAGGGGTGCGCGTGAGCGGGAGTTACAACTAGGTGGAAACAATCCCAGCGACTTTTGATGGCGTTGGATATTAAATTTCGTCTGCGTCTCTCGGTTTTATTGGATTACGGGTAACCAGCCGGGGTAGCCCGTGCTCTCGAGAGCAGCCACCCTTGTGTTCCACTCTAAGTACCCTCCCCCCGCCCCCCCGCCCGCCCAACCCCCTTCCCCGTTGGTCGCATTGGCACGTAACGTTCACGGTGTACTCGAGACTCGAAAGGGTTGAATGGGGGGAGGTGGGAGTGAGACGACAAAACAAGCGATGACACTGGAACATTATAGCCGCTTGTTTGTATGAAAATTAAATTCATAACCGGCAAATACTGCACTACCAGATAGCGGGGGAACAATCAATCTTATTACCTTTGATGTTGGCGAAGTGCTTAATATTTCGAACATGTTTGAAAATGTTTTGGCATTTTAAGAATTTTCACAATTTTTAATTTTTTGGAAATTGTGGAATTTTCTAAATTTCTGTATCAAATTTTTGAAATTTCTGAAATTTTTGAAATTTCTGAAATTTTTTAAATTTCTGAAATTTTTGAAATTTCTGAAATTTTTGAAATTTTTGAAATTTTTGAAATTTTTGAAATTTTTGAAATTTTTGAAATTTTTGAAATTTTCGAAATTTTTGAAATTTTTGAAATTTTTGAAATTTTTGAAATTTTTGAAATTTTTGAAATTTTTGAAATTTTTGAAATTTTTGAAATTTTTGAAATTTTTGAAATTTTTGAAATTTTTGAAATTTTTGAAATTTTTGAAATTTTTGAAATTTTTGAAATTTTTGAAATTTTTGAAATTTTTGAAATTTTTGAAATTTTTGAAATTTTTGAAATTTTTGAAATTTTTGAAATTTTTGAAATTTTTGAAATTTTTGAAATTTTTGAAATTTTTGAAATTTTTGAAATTGTGGAAATTGAATTGGAAATTTTGGAAATTTTGGAAATTTTGGAAATTTTGGGGATTTTTGAAATTTTTGAAATTTTTGAAATTTTTGAAATTTTTGAAATTTTTGAAATTTTTGAAATTTTTGAAATTTTTGGAATTTTTGAAATTTTTGAAATTTTTGAAATTTTTGAAATTTTTGAAATTTTTGAAATTTTTGAAATTTTTGAAATTTTTGAAATTTTTGAAATTTTTGAAATTTTTGAAATTTTTGAAATTTTTGAAATTTTTGAAATTTTTGAAATTTTCGAAATTTTTGAAATTTTTGAAATTTTTAAAATTTTTGAAATTTTTGAAATTTTTGAAATTTTTGAAATTTTTGAAATTTTTGAAATTTTTGAAATTTTTGAAATTTTTGAAATTTGAAAATTTTCCCCACACAGGACTTCACTGTCAAGGATTTTCTCCGCCCCCCCGTGAGGACACTTGGTACTGAATTAATATCCCGGTGAGAGAAACTTCATTTCATCCCACACGGACTTCTCCGCCCTCCGCGAAGTGGGAACACACTCGGAAGTTGTAATGGAATTTTAATACAGAGATCAACGACGTTGTGTAATTCTACTCTTCCCGGCGCTGTTCAACCAGTGGGCATTGTCATTTTGATAGACCCGAATGCTGAACATAGCAATTGTCGCGTAATTATGGAATTGCATATGGCCATAATTCCTGGTGCAGTTTGGTCAACAGTTTTGGCGGTATCACCCTACATTATAGCATCGTAATTACGATTCCCCATCCCGACCTGACATAGCAAATCACGATTTTGGATCACAATACCCAGATCGCGAGTCACCATCTGGCAATCCTCCACCAGTATATGTGAACCTCTTCACCCGTAATTGTTTACAGCGCTATATCTCGAAAACTATCACAGATACAAAAAATGTTATATGACATAAAATATGCATTTCTAGATAACAAGCAACTTTTGTTTCAAACTTTTTTTCGTGCGTCTAGCCCTTCGCGCCGTGGAGTGTGATAAACAAACAGAGCAATTAGCAATGGTGGGACTGCACTTGCGGTCGACGCTTTTAGTGCGACACACACAAACACACACAGACAAACATTCTTCCACATATTTAATTGGACTTTCCGATAACCTCCCAGTAGTCCTACTTCTTTGCCAGACGTCATTGGTCGCATGATGAGCACTGCGCCGCCGTCTGTGCGCAAAGGTCTCAAACGGTGGCTTTCAATTTGCAAAAAATTTGGAAAAATTTCCCTGTCCGTAAGTTAATATCGTTTTTTTGTTCGATTTATCAATCGTGAAAGGATTGATACCATCCACCTGCTATGTCCGAATCGTTGCCCCTCAAATAGCGAACATCAATAGCTAAACCCAGATTTATGACACCGTGGGATTGGCAACGGCAACAAAATGGAAAATAAAACGAGGCCGGGGGAGGGGGAGGGGGGGGGGGATGAAGAAAAAAAAAATGAAGTCATCAATCATCTATGGAGGTTCTTTCTCATGACGGCACTGAAACAACCCATGAAAAATGACCCGCTCGGCAATTATGACGAGCGCCAAGTGCTGCCATGGACGACAGCGGCAAGTAGTAACGGTAGACGATAGGTCAGACGAAATAAGCTGCCCCGTTACGTTCCATAAAAAACGGCTTAATAATGAGAACTTAAGATCAGGATTGATAAATTGAATGGATTTGTAGACCAAGCTTTCGTATATACATACACACACACACACACACACACACACACACACACACACACACACACACACACACACACACACACACACACAGAAAAAAAACACACAGGCCCAGCCACCCCCGCACACACATACACACACACACGCACACACATACACACACACACGCACACACACACACACACACGCATACCCACACACGCATACATACTCTCGGTTGTTCCAAACACTGACAGATTTACGTTATCTCATTCCTGCTTTCACGAATGCGAGACTCCAATAACGAAGTAGTACGTAAATAGTAGATTTCGGCTGATGTTGATAAAAGAGCATTTGCCCTTGTTCCCTCTTCATTTACCCATGGAACCCACCACACACAGGAGCGATACCATCAAATGATGGAATGAATACTGGGAAAATGTTCGGGGTCAGGTGGAATCGAGTGCAAAGTAAATGTACCTTATTCAGAGTTGGTACTCTCAAACTCCGATACATGGGGACTTTTTCCCTCTTCCACCCTCCCCCCGCTGCCCCGCTAAAACGAGTGTCCAACTGTACCGGATAGGGTAAACATTAGAGTGTCGTATGGGGGTTATGTGTAGTACTGAGTCAATCCTCTCTGTCAGTCGGATTGCGGTCAATTGAAAATGCTCTCGGGCATTGGTTTCTTTGACTGTGTAACATCAGTGAGTATTTTCAAATCCCGAGGCTATCACACTACCTCGGGATATTTTCATTTCGATGGGTGGGAAAAATGTTAAAAGAGAATGGTGAAAAAAAGGACAAGTTGAACCGATGGTCTAGAGAGCGTGTACATACTATCGACGTTGATTGATTTTCGACGATCGGGGCGGGAAATGGGTGGGTGGGAGGGGGTGGGGGTGGGGGTGGATTTGAAATGTCTGATGTTTGACGGAGTTTTTATGAGCGCCGCTTCATAAACGCTGCAGTGATTGACGGGTTGCCCAGGCAAGAATATTCCGGTACATGGAAGAGATTGATTGCACGAATAGGGGGGGGGGGCCGGGGGGACTTTTCGCGGCAGTTTTAGAATATTTTGTCTATCTGCTTCAACCATGTACAGTGTGTCCACATGACGACTTGATCGATCATTATCTTATAAATACTGTCCATTAAAGCTTTAGAAGCCGACATCAAATTGCAAGAGTGGGGGTACTAACCCCTGCAACGACATATGCACCAATTTGCATGCAATGTTATAAAGTTAATTACATTTCTTTCCCTGAGCGTAAAAAAAACCTCGTGATTTTACGGGGAAAAAATTGGGAAAAAATTTCAGGAGAAATTGGGAAAGCATTGCTCGGCCAATTTGGGTAATTGTGGATTTTCCAATGGTTCCAATTGCAAAGGAGAGCAAATGGGTCGAGAGCGTTGGCATTCATACGTGAATAGCGTTATTTATATTCGTTTGTGGAGCTCATGTCCACCATCTGATTGTACGGGATGGCATGGGAATTTAAAAAAAAAAACAGGTTTGCGTGTAAAAGGCACACAATATGTTCCGATACAGTAGTTCCACTATCTGGGGCTTGTGAAAATATACCATCGATTATTTGGTTTATATTGGCGCTGTACCATTTCAGTGTTTATATGTAAATAGATATGTGTTTTTGATACACACACACACATACACCCACCCACCCATACATCCAGCTACCCACCCACCCACTCATACACCCATCCACCCACCGACCCACACATACGCTCACCCACCCACCCATCCATACACTCACTCACCCACCCACCCACCTTATCACCCATCCATCCAACCACCCACCCACCTTACCACCCATCCATCCAACCACCCATCTACCCACACACGCATCCACCCACTTACACACACATACGTACACACAATCACTGAGGACAGTATTTTCCACAATAGAGGATGAAACTCTACAGTGATTATAACATTATCGCACGTGAAAAACTGGCTCTTGATTGTCTGTTCACCCAAAATTGAGAAAAAACAAATGACCATTAAACCAAGGGCGAGCCTGATAAACAATTTAAAAGTCAACTTTACGGCGGCGAATAATTGAAAAAAAAAACTAAAAGTCAAATGAATGTATTACGAGGGTGAATCATTTGGGGTAGTTGGCGCGTCTCGTACTAGCGGCTCACTCATAAAATAGAAACCGATATTACACCATTTGCCCCCTTTCTTTTTTTTACTCCTCTGCGTGCATATTTCAAGTCCTCCAGGGCATTCACTCCCGACTGAACGCAAGAGCGCCAGAAACGATTCAACTCTACCACATTTTAGTATCACATTCAGCGAGAATCAAGGCGCCTCTGTGGCCATATCGTAAACCGGATGCCCTCACTCCGCACTGCCTATATATATTTTTTTTTTGCCTCCCCTCTGGGTCGATCGATGTTTTTTACACCCCCGAGTAAATTACGTCGCATTGTTGTCTACCCTTTCGTCGAATGGTGAGAAAGTTATTGGGGACCAATCCCATCTTTGATCGGCATCAAGGTGAGGTGAACTTCATACAAGCTTGGAGATCGGTTACAATTTTTTGTACCACTCATAGAACTATTTTGCATCAACCGTTTCAAAAATTTCAAAAAAATTCAAGAAATCTCAAAAAATTTCAACATTTTCAAAAAAATTTCAAAATTTCCAGAAAACTTCAAAATTGTCCAAAACTTTAAAATTTTCAAAAATTTGAAAATTTTCAAAAAAATCAAAAAGTCAAAAATTTGCAAATTTCACAAATATGTAACGAAATATATGTAATAAACCGAAATTTGACCAAATTATGTATATAGCTTCATGTGGGCGCGAACTAATTTTCATCCGTGCAACTCGTGTTCCTACTTCATACATTTTTATTTCATCGTAAAGTTGATTTCCTGAATTTTAAGTTCACGACAGCCCAGTTCGTCGTTCAATGTAAATTGTAAGGACATATGTCAAGCGGTTTACGAGTGAAAGCCAGAATCTTTTGTCGAAATACAAGTTTCTTACCTGTGTAGCAATTGAGATATTTTTTTCTCGGGGCTCAAGTGACATGTAAATTTCATCAAAAATTGACGGGGAAGACTAAACATTAGCATTTACGAGTGAATGAGACGAGAAATACAGAACCACTTTGGAATTGTGCGGGGCGAGAGGGTCGTAAAGAGGAGGACTGAATAATGTGATGGTGGTCGGAGTACTAATAAAGTTTTCCAATGTAAAACTTATTATTTACTCGCACCAGTGGGTTTTATGATTGTAACCATTTGAGGAGCTTTCATGGTTCCAGTATGGTATGTATTAAAATTAATTTAATCTGTGTTGACCCTCAATTATTGAACAAAATATTTCTTGCGGAGATTTCTCACGTTTTCTTTAACATTTAGAGAATTAAATTATTCAAATTAGAGAAAAATTACATATTAGTCATATCTAGTGAAAACTCACAGGTCTCGTCCACATTTAATGAAGTGATTAATGATGGTCTTATACGGCAAAACAGCAAACGGCTATTCAACAAATGTTTACTAGAAATAATTCCACTCATCACTGATTTAAATGTAGAACATGATTTCAATTTATATCTCCTCGATTATCCCACGACTATGTTAACACCGGCTAAAGAGGACGACTCTACTGAACTAGACCAGCCCTCACCGGAAACGTCTGAAAATGTTATTAGAATCTTGACCGATGGTAGCAACGCGGCTGATGGAATTTGTGTGGGATCGGCCCTTTTCTCACCAGATATAAATGTATCAATGAAGCTTAGTTTACATCCACGGTCTTCAGTGTTCACGGTGAGCTATATATGAAGCACCTAAAATTGCAGTAAACTTACCCCTCAAAAACTATAGAATTATAACAGATTCCCGCAGTACCCTCGATTCTCTCTCGCGTCCGACCACCGTCATCAGAGACAATAAATATATCTTAGGTATTAAACGAAATTGCGAAATCTTCACCCAAAATAATGACGGTCAAAACTCGTTGAAATCCGAATGGATTCCGTCGCACTCGGGAATCGAGGGTAACGAGGAAGGTGATCGTTTAGCAGTCGAAGCCACGAGGGACCCTCCAAACATTACGTACTTAATGCGATTTACGGACTTTCGAGAGAATTTCAAAAAAGCATCCCTAGACGAAACCTTAGACATTTGTGTCGAGCAAATCCAACACAAAGGCCAAGAATACTTTACTCATTTTTATTGTAAAAAACGTACACCGTGGTTCAAGAACGAAAATTGGGCCCGAGCAAATCATTATCACCTTGCTGCCTCGCTCGAAAGAAAAAATTTCATACTGTCCGCTCAATGCGGCTGCGGATATCCCAACGAAAGATTAGACCATGTCTTGTGGGATTGCCCACGATACAATCAACGGAGATTGAACATGTACCAAGCGTTAGCATTAATTAAAACCTCAATCTTAAATGTATCCAAATTATTACCAACTTTCTGAGCATATGTAAGATCGGTGTATAGTATATGACGAACCAAATGTTGTGCCATAATAACGAATGACTTTACTTCCATAATGTAATTATATTTATATTAAGCTGTATAAATCATAAGATTTGGTGCTTTAATAAAAAAAAAAAAATTTCAAAAATTTGAAAAAGTTCAAAAATTTCAAAAATTTCAGAAATTTCAAAAATTTCAAAAATCTCAAAAATCTGAAAAATTGCACAAATTTCCCAAAAAATTTAAAAATGTAAAAAAAATTCAGACTTAAATTGACAAATTTTAAAAATTGCAAAAACCAAAAAATTATAAAAAAATTGAGACTCAAAAATCTAAGAAAGTCTAATGATCACATAACTCGGAATGATAATTACAATATTCGGCAGAAATGTCAAAATGTAACAGTGATCCATCAACTGCGGTCCATTAATCACTTCTGAAATAATCGCCCAATGATTTTTCGTCAATCAATTAAAATCCAATTTGGGGCGTTCTCGAAAATTCCTGGAATTGAATAAGACCTGCAATTCCGAAAATATTTTGTAATTTCCTGTTGTGAAATTGCGCAGAAACATTCCATAGCTCAGTGTCATCCAAGATCTTGAAAAGTTTGTTTTTCTGTTTTATATTCAAATTTGGAATTCAAAAATTTCCAAAATTTCCAAAATTTACTCAAAAATTTTGAAAACTGAGAATTACAAAAATACGAAAAAGATATTTGAAAAAAAAAATTTTAATTCGAAAACTGCCAACTCAAAAAACAAAATGACAATTTTTTACAATTGTCAAAATAACTAAATTGCCTTTAGCGACACAAGAATACTGCGCCTCTGAATGTCACTGGAAGAACATTCCTCATTTATGCATGATGAACAAAGCGCTCTTTTCACGATGAGCCATCTCGATTTCACCAGAGCGCGACCCCCGCGGTTCAACACTGCTGGCGCGACGACATTCATCAATTACCGAAGAAACCGATCGACTTGAGACCTGTCAAGAAATATTTTTTTTTAGGTCCCTCCAGGCGTGTTTTTACAACGATGACCATCAGCATTTTTTGAGATCTATCTCGATAGTTCCGCTGTTGAAACATCTCAGCTCATTTGGGATCAATTTCCGTTGCTATTCTCCAATCTTATCCATTTTATTTTTAATTAAGTCGATTAGGCGGCAACATGATGAGGTGAGATTTCAGAGGATTCATTTAGTCGGTGATCATTGATGAAATTTTTCGATGACCGAAAAGTGTAGAACGTGAAACCCTGAATGATTGATTGGAGATAGTGAGATATCAAAATTGAGATAATTCTTCCAAATTGAAAAGTCTAATTCATTAGAATACATGGGAAGCTACAAAATGAGAAATTTGAAATTTGAGACATCGTCCCACTTGAAAATTGAGACATTGTGCCAGTCGGAAATCGGTCCATCGTCCCAGTTGGAAATTGGACCATTGTCCCAATTGGAAATTGGACCATAGTCCCAATCGGAAATTGGACCATAGTCCCAATCGGAAATTGGACCATTGTCCCATTTGAAAATTCGGTCATTGTCCCAGTTGAAAATTGGACCATCGTTCCACTTGGAAATTGGGACGGTATCTCACTTGGAAATAGGGTCATCGTCCCAGTTAGAAATTGGTCCATTGTCCCACTTGGAAATTGGGTCATTGTCCTAGTTGGAAATAGGGCCACTGCCCCGTTCGAAATTGGGTCATTGTCCAAGTTGGAAATTGGGCCATTGTCCCAGTTTGAAATTGCGCAATTGTCCCAATTGGAACAATATTCAAACTGGAAATTGGGACAATGTCCAAGTTGGAAATTGGGGCAATGGCCAAGTTGGAAATTGGGACAATGGCCAAGTTGGGAACTAGAACACGGTCCCAGAGGCTGATATGAACATTGTCCCAGTGGAAATGTGGGACGTCGGCCCATTCAAGACTCCATCAGCGTCGCAGTTGGCAATTGGAGCATTACGTCCACTAATATTGCAACATTATTAATACACACTTCTATTTGCAAACCTGCGTTTATGAGAAAAATTGTGCTCGTTTAGAATTATTTTAGCGCAGCAGAAAAATAGCAAAAAGATCCTTGATTATACCAAAACTGGCCATTTATCAGGGATCAATCAAACCAATTACTCATAGTTCGCTGATTCGTCTCAAATTCAGCATTGTCCAATTTTCTTCCGAAAATGATGACGGGATGGGAAAAAAACTTTATCGAATAAATAGTCAAGGGGACTCACTGGGTAGAAACGAATTGGAGGGAAAGCAGCGGTTGGCTATAGCAAAATTTAAGGGGTATAGCGATGGGGAAACCTATTAGCAGCACTGGCGAGGGGGGGGGGGAAGGCAGCAAGGAGGTATTACGAGATGATATTAGAGTTTCTCCCTCTCCAGCTCGATCCTATCTGCTTAATAGATTCAGGCGATATTATTGAATTAGCGGGGCTTGAACGAAGCTCAGGCTACTTGGGATGTTGGGGTGTCGGTACCACAGAATCGCAATAGGATCCAATCGTTTGTACCTTACTTTTTCTTTTATCTCTACCGCCCTAGGAAATTCAATTCAATTTCTATTTTTACACGTATTATATGTGGAAATTATCTTTTTATTTTATGGTGGCTTATTCACAGTGAGAATGCTTCACAGGATTTTCAATTATGTATAACAAGATGATGACGTGATGATTATCCGCGTAAATGATTACATGCGCGTTTTGAGTCAATAGATGTGTGAGTATGTGTGTGTGTATGTGTGTGTGTGTGTGTGGGTGGGTGGGTAGGTGGGTGAGTGGGTGGGCGGGTGGTTGGATGGGTGGTTGGGTGGGTGGTTGGGTGGGTAAGTGGGTGAGTGGGCGATGGGTGGGGGGGGGCGAGTAGGCGGGGGGGGGTGAGTGGGTGGGTGTGTGTGTGTATATATTTTCATAGTTCAATGACAATTTTTCAATTCACCCATCAAATAAAATAGTTCAAATCTTGTTCACCATAAACTGATGATTCATTTAGCCTCAGAATTTGTCGACTCAATCTACTTGTACTCAAGGCGCGAAGTGGCGCTTTGTCATTGCCGGCTTGGTAACCGTTATTCCTGTAAAAGTTCACGACTCCGTAACTTCCTTCTCAGGTCGAATATATATAAGTACATGCTACATCAGTACCCGCTTTCAACCCACTCAAGATGCTATGTGTTGTACAGCGCATCGAACTTAAGAGCCAAGTTGTTTCAGCACGGTGTATAGTGGAGTTACAAAAAAAATGGTGGAAAAAGCTCCTTCATGATCATATATTTGAGCTTGGAAACATTGAAAGATATTGAGCTGCATATGAGGTTCCAATGCCATGAGAGGCTCGCTGACAATTATGAATACCCCATCAAACAGATCTGTGTCAAAGTTCTGAATTTGATACCTCCCCATCATCACCACCACTTTGTCCCATTACAACATTTTCATTCTCAAGTTCCATGCCCTCATTTTGTCCATGCTAACCCAAAGGTACAAGCATCACACACGTGCGCCAACATGCGCGGGTGGCAATGATCTCAAATTGGTGGCGGTTCGTTCGCCAATTACCTCGATTACCATGATCATCCGATTACCATACGATTACCTGGCCATAGCAGCTCCAAACGAGCCAACCCGCCTAACTTCCATAGATATAGTATGAAAACACTTCGTGTACCATCCACTCGTATCCACCCAGATAGCTCAGGATGAAGGGAGCGAAGAGAGATGGAGGGAGTGAGGTCGATAGAGACAGGAAAACTGAGAGAGAAAGAAGTTCAGTGATGAGGAGAGAGAAGAAAACCAGCGCCTGGACCCATGTAATGCACCAAAAGGTCTAAAGTTCCGAACGAGATTACGGATTCTGGGTGATGCCGGACGAAACGAAGGGTCGTTTCGTTTGACCGACACCCGAGTTAATTTTCTCGCGGAGCCAAATCCGCTCGAGGGGATATATAGTGTTGAAACGTCATACGTTTACTTCAAGGTGGTTTTGATGGTTCCTCATTCCGACGGGCACTTTACAGAGGTCATTCGGACAGTTGCAGCAGACAGCGCTTAGCGGTTCACTGCGTTGTCGTGGTCATTCAGCTTGTCGATACGCTTCCAACAAAGTGTCCAGTTCCATATGATAGTCTGGTGGCTTGGATCGGTGTAGGTATGACATCGATTCTCCAAGAAGCTAGGCAGATGGAGCATGTTGATCACCTGCCACAAGAGGCCTGGTAGGGGTCCAAGAACCCTCCGCAATGTTCAGGTGCTTCCTGACCCACTTGGAACACGATTCCTGGCACGAGGTATCCAACGTCCTCAATCTAGATGTCCGCAATCCATTCAACTCTCCACTTGGCCCTACATGTCGATGATGCGGAGTCCAGGAAAGCATCATCAATTGGCCATGATTCGCCCATATGAGTTAACTCGTGGACAATCGTTGAAATGGGGTATACAAGCTCTCTGAAATAAGATTAAACCTGGATGTGCGGCTACAAGATGCTCTCACGTGCTGCCGTTGAAATTTCAGTAGACGTCACTCAATAATCCGGAAAGTACGGGTCTTGTAGAGGTCGGCCCGACGTTAAGACATGAGGATTAGTTGTCCCGTGTCCAGCTAACTGCTTCTATAAGAAGATCTGCTCGATGTGCTGGGAGATCAATTCCGAAAATGATGGAAGAAGAGGAGTTCTGATGGAGAGGCTCTGGAGGGAGTCGTTCCACCATATTCCCGTGCCATAAAATATAAATTAGTCAATTACTGTCGCAAATTACACGAAGACATTTCGAATTGTGGTGAGTATGGATAGGAATGCTATCAGCAGATACCTTCTAGATGTGGAGGAGTCCAAACTCGACTTTCTGCTTGAAATCAATTGAAAACGATTGACTGTAAATTCTGAAGGACGCAACCCCTCATCAGCGATTTACCCCTGACATATTCCCACAGCCCTTCTGCAATAGCCTCGAGCTCGCCGGGGAATTTGATACAACACGCGACAGAAGCGTGGTATATAACGCGGACGAATCAACACAGCTAATAATTACCCTACTAGCAATTGAGTTCCACTCCCTACCTATTTCACGGGCTGCTGGGCCCGGGTTTTCCATTTTGAAAGACACGCTTGTCGAGCATTTAAAGTCAGTTCGATCGTCTCACCATTTCGCTTTTCTCATCATTTTTTCCAGACCCCCCGTCGCGGGCTGATGGGCTATAGAGCATGATTCATGGTGGAAGCACGTCAACTGTGCAATTATTCAGCCTCCGCGGAATTTTATTTCAATTGTAGATATTGAGGAAAAAAATTGTCCAAATCTCCCGAATCAAAAAATTTTCACTCAAGAAATTTTTTTTTGGATAATCATGTTCGAGAAATGTTCGAGACCCAATGAACAGTCACAGAAATTGATCTTAATGAAATCGCGAAAAATGTTGGGTGACACCCCAGGTGAGAGGTACCCAGCTTCAACAATGGGAAGCTTGGGACTGTCTTGTTTTACCAAGCCTCAGCATTCTAGGTTGGGCTTAGCCTGTACCAGTGGTGATACCAGTCTTTGGCCAAGGTGGCAACGAAGACTATGAATGCCAAGCTTGGATCAGTATCGGCACAGGGCTGGTACCGAAGCTTGGGTCTTGCCGGATTCCAGCTTGAATCCACAGTGAGATCTCACTAGGAGACTTGCTTGCCAGCCTTTCTTAGTTCTTGATCAGGGCTGGTGCTTGCCAATCCCGTGGTGACGAGACTTGTCTCAAGGTCAATGCCCAAGCTAGACCCAGTCTGGTTTCCACCAATACCAAGCTAGACCTAGTCTGGTTCCCACCAATACCAAACTAGTGAGTCCTCATCCTTAGACCTAGCTTGACCCAATGTTCCAAACAGGACTGGCACCGGCTCGTTGGCGAAGTCTGGGCCAGGCAAGGCTAAAGACCAGCCTGGGTCAGGCATGGGCCAGCTATCGACACTCACCTGGACCAATCCAAGGACGTAACTGGAAGATTCGGGTTTACGTCCCGACTGGGTCCGTCATTTTCTTTTCCTTTCTCCATTCTTACTGTGTTGATTACACACTATATCTCATTTGTTATTTTATTCTCACTATTCGCACATCCCCTTATTGCCAATGGGGGACCTGATGAATGCAACTGTTCTAGGAGAATTCACAATCAAGAACAATTGGCTAATTTCACGCTCGATTCAGTGCTACGCCTCAAGCGCGTTTTAATCTCAAGCGCCAT
The DNA here is from genome assembly GCA_026005395.1 of Asobara japonica. NCBI lineage: Eukaryota > Metazoa > Arthropoda > Insecta > Hymenoptera > Braconidae > Asobara > Asobara japonica. Next base: position 123,901 of record BQMI01000429.1, read on the forward strand.
CTTTATCATGAAACTAATTACATTTTTGTTTGGCTCTGTAGCGTTGGTCTCAACATTAAAGTGGATGAAGGAGAAACGAAGGAGCGTTGGTGCATGAGGTGAGAGGGCGAGGGGGGGGGGAGTAAGGTGTACGCGATATCGTCCTGACCTCGGCATACCGGTGGATCGCTGGCGGCCTCATGAATATACTAATAGCCACCCTCATGAGTTTTCTCTGCTCTCCTCCTTGCCTTCTACGTTAGAACGCTTATAATGAGAAATATTGACTGAGCACCACATTCCCGTGAAACTGGGTCGCTTCCTCATTATCGATTGTGATAGTGGGAAATCGGAAAATTTTGGAGCTTTTAGAAATGTAGGTCTTTTTTTTTAATTTAAAAAAAAAATTTTTTTTTTCAATTTTCTTTTCAATTTTTTTTTTCAATTTTTTTTCATTTTTTTTTTCAATTTTTTAATTTTTTTTTTTGGGTTTCGAAATTTAAAAATTTTTTTGAGTACACTCAAAATTTTGAAAATACACCAAATTTTTAATTTTTTGATGATCTTGATTTCGTTTTGACGAACTAAAATTTCTAGAACGTTTCAAGCTTAGCATAGACGCCGGCTACCATAGCATAGGGGTTTCTGGGAGTTTACCCTGATCTTAGCAGTCCAATCGCGGAAACCGGCTCCAGCTATAAGGATGGGTGTCCATACACACACATTTGCATAATTAATTAATCCAAATTGATTAGTGACAATTGCGGTTTTTTTAGCACATTCAGAACACTTTTTGCAGTTATGTTTAATTGAAATATCAGTTGTTCCTAACAAGCTCGTCACTCAATTTGAGTGTCACCAACTTGGAATTATGTCACGGTTGTTTGCATATTAATTGTTCATTAAGACACTCGCGAAGAAGTCCTGAGAGTTTAAGCGTAAGAGTAGAGGGAATTTCGTAAATGACTGGGAGCGAGGAGAACTGATGAGGAGTTACCCTCACCTTTAATGGCCTCCTGGGGCGAATGGGGTATTCAAATTTTGGTTAATTTTTCTTCACATAATTTTGAAATACCGTGGGATTGCATTTAGGGCGTGAACTAGTTTAAGGACGTGAGGTCTCAGGTGCGGACCTTACAGCGCCAAAATTCCACGATTGGAGTATTTTCTAGATAAAAATTAAGAAAATTTTCCGTTTCTAAAAATTCTCAAATTTTCATGTTACTAAATTTTTTTTTAAATTTTGCGTTTTTGGATTTTCTTTTCCGATTTTTTCAGGCCCGAATTTTAAAATTTTTTAGACTTGACACTTTTTTTTCATTTCAAAATATTTAAATATGAAAATTTTTGAAAATTTTCGTAAATTCGGAAAAAATTAATTTTGGAACGAGTTTTGGGAAGTGAAAAAAAAATTAATCAATCAATGATAAAAAAAAAATTAAATCTTGATAACATGTCAAGAGATAAAAAAAGAGGCAATTATAATGAGCTGACATATATGATGAGTAATGAATTCCCTCATTATTTACTCTACATTTTCGAATCATTACGAAAATCAAAGGAATTTCCATCATAATTAATTATCGCAATAACAACAATAACTGGAGTAATAATGAGCAGACAGGTAAATACTGAGCTCCATCACAAACAATGCGTAACTGATATTATTCCGAAAATACCATAACAATAATTACCGCGTCCATCCGTTCATTACACAAGATCTCGTATACATTGCAATTTCCCCAAAGTCCATAAGCGCGAATTGGTAAATTTTTGAAGGTATGGCGTTACATTTCTGTAATGCTGAAGAGGTCAGCTGTTTAAGATGACGTCTGTATCTATATGTATGTATATGTGTGTTTTTCCCCTGTCCCCCTCTCTCGTACTCCCCACGGTGCCTGCTCTACAGCACTTCTTCGATAGGGCGTTTTGGACACCCATCCAAGCGGCTGGGTCCGACTTTCGCCATGTAGGCTATCGTATTTCTGAATGGAGGGTAAACCTCCAGAAACCCCTATGCTACGACGGCGGGCACCCATCACGGAACCCACCCCTACCCCGGCGTCGGGTTAGGTTCCCGCCCGGCCTTGAAACATCCTCCGGAGGCCGGACGCGAATCTAAGACCTTTAATGTAGTGGCAAATATTGTACACGCAGCAAACGTCGACGGGTGTATGTGTGTGTGTGTGTGTGTGTGACAGAATGTATGTGTGTGTGTGTGAAAGGCAGAATACATGTATGTATGTGTATGTGAGAGACAGAATGTGTGTGTGTGTGTGTGTCTGACAGAGCGTATGTGTGTCTGTGAAAGGGGGCGTGTGTGTGTGTGTGTGTGTGTCTGTAAAAGAGACAGAATGTGAGATCAAATGTATGTGTGTGTTTAATGTCCATTCTTCGAAATAAGACAGTTGAAATTTCAAGACCGTCTTTTGAAATTTTTCAAATTAATTTTTTTTATAGATGAATACTCCTCATTTCCCCAAAGGCGGAAACAATAAAAGCCCATTGTCAGAGATATTATTCTCCATACGATTTTCCTGGGAAATCCCAAAGATATGAGATTCAAGGGTAGTACTTCGACGACGAGGAAAATACTCAGTCTCATGAAATGTTGTGCGCGTGAATAAACTCGAGCGAGGAGTTTGAAATGGGGAAATATGCATTACCATTTTTCCAGAATATGTCGTACGATATATCAACGAAGGGCCCCGTATTTCCACTTCGTCTTTGATCGCGTAAGGAAATAGCAATAAATTTTAGAATTCGATACTCAAAGAATTTTAAAGGGCATCTTTATGAACAGTCGCGGCTGGCGATATTAAATATCAGGTTTTTCTATTATCGCGCGTACTGTGCATACGCTTTTCTGGATTTCTCGAAAAAAAATGTTGTCAACGGCGAGGTGCAGAATTTGACACATCACCGTACCAGGCTGTCAGACTGCAACCTGATAAATCGTCTTTTGCTTCTATCCAAGAGACATCCACCATCATTCTTGGCACCACCATTTATAAACATATAACAGATGATCCCCGCAATGAAGCGTATTCAGACCGAAGCGTCGCACATGTTATCGCCTCAGGCCCATATTATCCATTTGCACCAGAGATGGAGAACAAAAAAATTGTTGATTAAAAAACCTACTCCATTTCAATGCCTGATTTCAAACGAACTTATGTTACCGGGGAAAAAATTACTGTGTAATGTTGTCTACTTGTGCGAGTGTGTGTGTGTTTGTATACATGCGTGTATATGTATGTGTATGTGTGGATGTGTGTAGCTGTGGGTGGCTGTGTGTAACTGTGTGTAACTGTGTGTGCTAAGTAAATCGCCTCCATATACCTTCGTTCTGGAAAACCCATCGATATTCCACACATACATAACATTCGTTCTACATCACAGCCAATTGGAGATACGAAAAAATTTCTCTAACAAAAGTTGTTCCCCACCTAAATCCCCACATTTTTCATTACAAACTTTGTCCTCTAACCCCCCGCCATCGCGAGATATCCTAGGCTGAAGCTCAAGAAAAACCGAAAAAAATTATGGAGTACACCTCGTGGGTCGGACAGAACTCCATTCAATGTTTTTTATGCACTCGTGCTCCATCTGATTTTTGACGCAATTGTCCCCTGGCGGCAATTTTACCACAAATTGAAAAATCTCAATATCTGGTAAATTTAACAATGGCCGAACAATGTTTGTTCATCGACCTCCACCTACCACATTGCAATACTTTTCGATACTGAATCAGCATCAGCACTAACGGATGAGTCTTCCTGTACATACAATTAAATCGCGCAATTGCACCCAAACGCGCCTACACACACACACACACACACACACACACACACACAGACGTATACACATACACATATATATATATATATAGCGAATCGGATGGAGCTCGAATTTACAATAAGCGCGTGATAATAATAGACTGGTGGCACAGCTAAAATCAATCAGCCATAGGCAACGCAGCACAACCCAGCGTCAAATGATTAACAATGGGACTTAATACATAATGTTCTCACCCAATGGTTCTGATGAATCAGTTTGCATTGAAAATTAACGATATTGTGCACTATTGTAAAAGACACTGTGAGCATGATAGATGTATCTGCTTATCGGTTGCTGTACGAGGAATTTTGGTAATGACAATAAATATGGGTGACGGAAATTTGTGGTTTTAATTTCTCTTAACGGAAATATCGCCTCTTAAAAATTTCTCGCAATCAGAATTTTTTCTTTTTTTTCAAATTTTTTTTTTCCAAATTACACATATGTATACTAGCTCACTCGAGTGTGGAGCCCAAAGGGGGAAGAGTTTGAGGGGGGGGGGCACCTCCCCAAAATGTGTACTCCCGCCCCCCCCGGAGGGGGGTCGAAGGGGGTAAGGATTTGAGGGGGGCACCTCCCCGAAATGTGTACTACCGCCCCCCCCCCCCTGGAGGTGACGGGGGTAAGGATTGGAGGGGGGCACCTCCTCAAAATGTGTACTCCCGCCCCCCCCCTGGGGGGGGGTCGAAGGAGGTAAGGATTTGAGGGGGGCACCTCCCCAAAATGTGTATTACCGCCCCCCGGGGGGGGCCAAGGGGGTAAGGATTCGAGGAGGGCACCTACCCAAAATGAGCACTACCGCCCCCCCGCCGGGGGAGGAGGGCACCGCCCGCCCCCCGGAGGGGGGGTCACCTTCCCAAAATGTGTACTACCGTCCCCCCCCCCCCCTGGAGGTGACGGGGGTAAGGATTGGAGGGGGGCACCTCCCCAAAATGTGTACTCCCGCCCCCCCCCCCCCCGGAGGGGGGTCGAAGGAGGTAAGGATTTGAGGGGGGCACCTCCCCAAAATGAGTGCTACCGCCCCCCCCCCGGGGGGGGGGGGGGTCACCTTCCCAAAACGTGTTATTCTAGTTTAGAGAAATTTTAATTGGGACAAATTTTGGAAGAAAAAGTTTTGTTGAGCGCAATGAACAATTGAAATTGTTTATAACAGTTGATACTGTGGAACTCAACCAAAATGTAACCAACGCGAGAGGTTGGGGGGGGGGGGGGGGGGAGGGGTTCAATTGCGACTTGATCCGTCCAAACCTACTTCGAAAAATGGTCAGATATGCACATGATCAAACTCATCCTGCCCTCAAAATTATATGTGACATTTTGCACGTACAAGCCAATTTGGTGCGCAATTGGCATGTAAACTGGTAGAGTAATTACCAAGTACAATACCCAATGAATGGCAAGACTGATAGTGAATCGCAGACATCGCTGTAGTTGTCGAGTCACGCTCCAGGCACTTACTTCTAGCAATTCACCTACAAATGCACCTTATTCTGTGGTTAGGGGCTACAACTCGATCGTCAAAACTGGGTCGTCATTTCCCTCCCACCCCCACCCACTCCGAACTCTCTCTCTCGTGAGAGAATACCGTAATCACTTGAGAAATAAACGTAGTTGGAAGTGTTATGTAGTTGACGTATATGTCTGTCTCTCTTGACCCAGTACCAGGATGAATGTCCTTTGACAACTTATTTGGGTCGGGCACTGGGTTTATTGGAAATACGGCTCGGCTGAGTGGCGTTCAATGGGAGTTTCCAACTTGAGTTAACTTGACCAAATGCGTTGAGATGATTCTGCATTTCTGGGGAGCAAATTTTTTTCGTTAATTTCGAGGGCTTTTTATCGACTTTTGACGAGGTTCGGGAATTTTTAAAAAAATTTACTGCAGCGGAAGTTGCAGGTGGAATGCAAGAAATTTTTTTCTTTTGCTTGCTGAATTTTACAATATTTTTTAAAATGATCTTTACATTGTTTGGAAGCATGTTGAATTTTTTCAGATTTCTTTCTGCAATTTTGGAAATGACTTTCTGATTCTCAACAATTTTATAAATTTTTAGAATCCGTTTGGTTTATAATTTTGTAGGTTTTTGGATTTTTCTTTTAGTTTGTTCAGAAATATGTTCTCCATTTTTGGTGAGTTCCAATTTTCAGAAATTTTTTCTAGGATTTTTCACAAGTTTTTTTTAACCCAGTGTTCTGATTAATGTCCTCTGACAAGTTATTTGAGTTCGCCAGTAGTTCATTCGAAATACCGTTCTGCTGAATGGCATTCAATATGAGTTTGAAACTCCAGTTAATTTGACCAAATGGATTTCGGGGGGTTTTGCATTTCTGCGGATTAGTTGATTTACAATTTTCTCGAGAGGTCGCCAATTTGGTGGCATTTTCTCCGAAACTTCATCCAATTTTTTAGTTTTTGTTTGTAAATTTTACAATGTTGTCAATTTTTTTTCTTGTTATTTTTGGGAAACTATGTAATTATTTCAATGAACTCGTTCTGAGATTTTATGAAAAAATTTCAAAAATTTCAAAAATTTCAAAAATTTCAAAAATTTCAAAAATTTCAAAAATTTCAAAAATTTCAAAAATTTCAAAAGTTTCAAAAATTTCAAAAATTTCAAAAATTTCAAAAATTTCAAAAATTTCAAAAATTTCAAAAATTTCAAAAATTTCAAAAATTTCAAAAATTTCAAAAATTTCAAAAATTTCAAAAATTTCAAAAATTTCAAAAATTTCAAAAATTTCAAAAATTTCAAAAATTTTGAAAATTTCAAAAATTTCGAAAATTTCAAAAATTTCAAAAATTTTAAAATTTCAAAAATTTTAAGATTTCAAAAATTTCCAAACATTTCCAAAAATTTCCAAATTTCAAAAGTTATGTTGGTTAATTGCTCCGTTACGTTTTTTAGTCATCCAAGTTGATGAAGACTATAAAGTTACGTCAATAGCGAATAAGTCGTTCACCGCCCAATGAAGTTGAGGTGAAAATACTGAGCGTCCTTACTGAGTGGTAGCCTAGTAGACGGTGAAGATATAATGAGGTGGTAGCTAAAGGTAGATTAGTCAGCTGCTTTTAGTACCGAGTAGGGTTGGCGACACGAGCTTGATAAGCGCAGACTTGCAAGTTTGCAACCACTCGTCCTTTTCACGTGGCTCTTAAAATTTTATTAAGAGACAAAATGCGACTAAACATGCACACGGGTTTATCTAAATTGCGAGTCAAGGAGGGGGAACATAAATAAAGTTGCAAGCCATCTATCTTTCCAGTGCACACTGCAGAAAATTAAAATTATATGAGTATTAAATGTCCGGAGGGACAACCGTGCATTGTAGCCACAGAAAACATGGAAATTAATTCTTTTCTGAATGAAAAAAACGTGGAAATTCCATCATTAGATTCATTTTTAACGAAATTCTTGCATATTTCAAGATTTTTCATTTTTTGGGAATTTTGGAAATTTTGAAAATTTGGAAACTTTGGAATTTTTTTGCAAATTTTTGAATTTTTAGAAATGTTGGAAATTTTTGACTTTTTGGGAATGTTGGAAATTTCGGGGATTTCGGAAATTTTGAAAACTTTGGAGTTTTTAGCAAATTTCGCAAATTTTTGGAAATTTTAGAAATTTTGGAAATTTTCAAAATTTCCAAAAGTCTCCAAAACTCCCAACTTTCTGAAATTAAAAAAAAATCTGCTGTATTTTCCTTCCGAATATTTCCAAATTACCCCGGCTACAAATTTGGTGCTCTAAGAATGCAATAAGGGAGAGAACAGTGTAAAGAATGCCCCTTTTTTTCGTGAATTCAGTAAAACTCTTGCTGACTCTGCGTGAACCTTGGCGCGTCTACCCGCAAATTAAAGAATCCACTTTACTACCAATAATAACCCTAAATTCTCAGGACTGGGCCAACAAAAGGCAGCTTCCCCCACGCAGTTGAGCCTAGCAATGAACATAATTATGCCTCAAGCATGGCATATATTGGAACAGACGAAATTCCGTAGCAGACATTTACGTTGACGCTTTAACCTTCCTACTTTATCATTTCTCGGAGTTGTAAACCATAGAGCAGGGATTCAGCGTGCGGCTATTTTTGGATCAAGCTGTTCCTAAAATGGTTCATCCTCCAAAGTTACCTCCAAAATTGTCATCATGTCTGCTACCAAGCCCAAAGCATGGAAAGCCATCCTGCTCCGCTTAGCATGGTCCTCAATCGGTTCATCAGTTTTCCATCATACCTGAAGAGCTCCACTGGATCCAATCTGTTAATTACGCAAGCATGTCATCACTAATTTTCATCCACACTTAGGAGTGTCTTCCTCAGAAACCCTTGTCTCGAGCACTGTGAAATGTGTTTTGAACGATCTGCTCCAAAATCGCCTGAGCAGACACCAGACGAATGGAAGCTAAAGGAGAAAGGTTAACACGCTTGTGCTCCTGCATGATGGGTCCTGCAGTCTCACTGAATTCAGCTAATTCAATCCGAGTCCTCAAGCCTTGGGTTTGCGGCTCTATGCCGCAGATCGGCTTGGCTGCCTCCTTGAGGTGCATTGGACAAAGAGCCTTAAAGCCAAGGGCCAACCTCAAGGATTGTCACCGCGTCAGACACTGAATTTTCATGATTTTCGTTGGATGTTCCATGTTAGAAGTCATGTCTGCTTGCATTATCAGCGTCATTCACGATTGACGGTGTATGTATGAAGACAAATCCTTTCTCCAACAATTCCTCACCATCATCTTTCTTTTCATGCATCCATCAACTAACCTGCGATTATGGAGCCCGTTACCTGCACTGTATATTGTAATGTGCTATCAATTGTTACTCACAAATTTATTGTTTTTGATATCTTTTTATACTGCGTATGGCTTTGACCTTAGTCATTTTCTTTTGTCCAACATAATGTACAGTAATAAAGATCAATCAATCATCAAATCATGCGATTGAGATGCCGTATGGCGCAATGGAATGACGTGATCACGGCAAAAATATTAATTGCCGTCCACATGGTCACCACTTGTGTGATCCAAGACACCCACCATGAAATCTTAGCCTCGACAATTCTCAGCGAGCCTCAACTAACCTCCCACAGTCCAGGGAAAAAAATATCCCAGTAAATTAAACTTGAATCACGGATTTTGTTTCCCCATTATCCTTTTCAATATGAAACTCCTGGTCCCCTGGCGATAACGATGTGGTGAATGTTACCCGCGAGTGCTTCATTAAAACAAACTGCATTATTTTCCATTCACAACTGGCAAACAGTCGAATCACGCCCCCGCGTTTACAAGTGCCCGCAGGATTTCTTTGTACCATCTTTACGTTATTTCTTTACCCCCATCCAGCGATGAATGAGACTAACGGCCATTGTTAAGCTTACCTGTGAGGGCCTGCCCAGACAATGCTATTGTTTCCTCCCTCCCCTTGGCCTGCCATCCTCGAGGTCTTCGATATTATGATTGGCGTACCAACGTAAGCTAACTGCCTATCACCCATTGCCAATCCGTCAAAGTCGCTTCTTGTTCTGCCAGCGGAAGCTCGAGAGAACGTCATCAGAATTCGGATCTGGAGATACGATGGACTTACAGGAATGTCGACATTGCTTAGGTCGCGGTCCTTCGGCATCCTGACGTGAACCGAAGGTAAGCAAGCAAGTCAGCATCTTGCTGTGACGACCTGAGTCCAAGAAGACCAGCGTGTCTAAGAACGCTAAACAGCAAACCTAAAGATCCATCACAAATGACCTTCAACCCTGAAAATATGTCAGCAGCTCGAGTCTTCCCTTTCCGCCCTGCAGAAGTTTGGAACAATAACAACACAGAGAAATTTCGTCTCGTATATTTCAATCGGTAGTTACACCAACAGATGCTACAGCTCGATGTGATTCACTGTTGCAAAAGTAGGAACTATTTGTCCTTCCAAAATGCATTACTCCCGCACTCACTCACCAAGTATGATACACTCAATCATCCATAATGTGAACTGCGATTTTGCCCCTCTATGTGAAAATTCCATGCACGAATAGCGCATCATTGAACGCAAAACGCTCGTTTGACGCGTTCTCGATCAAGTACATTACGATGGTATGGCACATGGCCAATTAACGGACCATGACCCTCCCCCTCCAATATATTCCGCATGTTCAGTATTATTGGGTACACCACGAGCGATGAACCATTCACGCGTCCCTCTCCAACCAGATTTCGTTATTTTGCAATTTTTCTCCAATGTTTTTTTTTCCATTTACACCTGTTTTTTTCTTTGCTTCCTCTCCAGTTGATGAGGATGAGAATGGTATGGTGCATCCATTGAAAGGGCCAATGTTTGGGGAATGCATACAGCACTAGCGCCATTGGTGACTGTTATACTCAACTAGGGTGCGACGGATGTTGCACTGGCATAGACAATCGATGTAGCCATCAGTTGCAGTTTGCACAGCAGTTATGCCCGGGTCACGATTGTTATTGACAAATTGTAATGCCGGTCATCGGTCATGACATGCGACACGGTTTTGCGATTCGCCGCGATCCACAATGACTCTCCCTACCATGATCTAACCCTCTTTAGGTCATTATCCTATTGAATTTTGCAAGCTTCAGTGGAATTTATGATTATTGTATTTTGAATGTTCTTGAGATAACGTGAGTTTTTCTCTAATTGCAGGATTAGAAGATTTAGTCTGTGCCTGCGTAAGTAAGGGCATGTTCATGACCTCTGGTCACCGGATGTATTCAGTGACGTTTGTTCTGTTAATTGCAGTTCCTCCCACCTCTAGAAATAGTTTGTACCTCCTTCACGTAAAATGTCTGTCTCAGCTAGGAAAGAAAACCAACTAGTTAGTGGCCTATGAGCATTCTTACTGTACCAGTTGGGTTACCTTACATTACTTTCATTTTTCACCGAATATATTTTCACTTTGGTTCTGTTTCAATCATTGGTTTCTTTTCTTACTTCTGTGTAGAAAGACAAAACCCAACATATCCACATTGCGTTTAGTATTCGGAGTGATATTGTGCTTCTGTTCATGTGAAAAGAATCAAGTTGTGATTACGTATAGGTGTTACCTAGAAGCCTGCAGGGTGTTCAAGGGCAAGCTGTCCAGAAGCCTTCTTTCCTCGTCAATTCTCCCAAATTCACACCGTCAACACGATATTTTGGCATCAGTGTTTACCTTTGAATATCAAAACAAGGCACTAGCGAGTAGGAATTCCGCATTACCTACACGTGTAGGCCTACCGGACTTCTTGTTTATTCTTTACTATAAGCGATGGTCATCAAAACGAATGAGGAGTGATTTTGACGTTGCTGTTATGAAGCTTCTTATGGATGATTGGAATGCTTTCATTCTGAATCAATCGCAACTATCATTGCGGCATTGATCAGCATCATAGCAAATAGTTACGGAACTAAGATGTAGCTGACTCGTATGGTCATGATGGTTCCCATAAATCGTTGCAATCTTCCTCTGTAACAACATACCTGTTCATTGCTGCAAGTGTAGCTCATTCGCATTATCATGTCACGATATTTCCCATAAATCCTTGCAATCTTGTTCTGGAAAAGACATCCCTCGCGTGGCGGCTTCTGCAAATGTCGTAGGAAATGATCATGAAGATGAGATCTAGGTCATTTACAACAGCATGTTATGAGGTTTCCGATGAAATAGTCCATCTGTGGTTCCAGTTCTACGAGGGACATGATAATACATGTTCATGGACACTGTCGAAGATTTGAATGAGCACATTATGGCGTGTCTCACGGATGCTTATCATCTTCGGCTGAATCGATGTGACAGCTTCTGCTACTATCATGGCTTACCATGGCAGGTGGGCGTAGGGCCCCACCTACGACCCACCGTAGCTTCATCACTGACCGTCCGTCTCTGTATTAGTATATAAAATTTTCTACAAGCTCTGCTTTTAAAATTGGCTTCACTGATGTCCAACGAAATATTTGTTATTTGATCCTTCATTTATATTAACGACCCTGAAAATCGTTTCTTGTTACTCTCCTGGTTAGAATGGTGTAATCGCTGCCAAAGGGCGATCCACAAACTCCCCTGCGGCCCTTATATGCATCATGAACCATCAGATGGCGCGCAAAGAGTCTTCTGCGGCTTCTTCATGAGCTCGTAAAATAGTCGTAAACAGAAACTTCTCTGTATTTAGTCTAAACTTGAGGACTGATGCAAAAAGAAAATTTGATGGGTGAAGCACTAGGCGTTAATTACGTACACGCATCATGTCCCCACTTGGTATTCATAGTCTTCCAGTTTGCGGCTGATGATTGGACTATCGGCCGTTAAAAGTTCGTTACAATCGTTAATGGGGATACCGGCGAAAATCGAAGGTTCGTTATTGAATGGGGCGATTAAACCACTTTTGTCACAGGATAATTTTTTCTAGAAAATTATATGCTTTCAGGGTCTCATTTTTAACATTTCACTGGATTTAAACTTTTGAAATCATCCAAATTTTTTTTCAAATTTTTCAAATTTTCCAAATTTTGCAAATTTTCCAAATTTTCCAAATTTTCCCAATTCTTCAAATTTTCCAAATTTCCCCAATTTTCGCAATTTTCCAGATTTTGCAAATTTTTCTTATTTTACAAATTTTCCAAATTTTGCAAATTTTGCAAATTTTTCTTATTTTGCAAATTTTGCAAATTTTTCTTATTTTGCAAATTTTGCAAATTTTTCTTATTTTCCAAATTTTTCTAATTTTGAAACAGCAACCGCGGGACGACACGGCCGCGAGAGCACCGCCATATTGTTGCAATATCCATATGCCAACGGGACAGCCAACGTTTCTCATAATTTCCAGTAGGATATTACCAGCGGAATTGTACGCAAATAGATAACCATGTAACAATGCCTATTTGTTCCTACAGATTTTCAAGGAAATCAGGACATCTCAATTAAAACGCCACAGAATAGATGCCAACTGTTTGTACGTGACTATGGGGTGAGTATTTAATTAAAATCTTGGCAAATGTGGCGCCACAGGGAGAAATCGAAAGGGACTGTCGATCCTTGTGACACAGAGTGAGATCCCGAAATGGAGGATAGAGGGATGCTCGTTCACTTGAATGGGGTAAATCAGAACTAGGGGAACCCCCGAACCGGAAGCGTGGGTTGGCGTTGGTTCGTTACGTGTCACGTGGGAGACACCAGGAAAAAGTCCCTCCTCCCCCTTTATGCCTCACTTGCCCTTCGCCTCAGTACCCTGGGAATTCAATTATACCGGGAACAATACCTCTCGCGAGCGGTAATGAAGAGAATCCTGAATATCCACGATTTCAGTTACTGCTTATTGAACTTTTTTTTGTCAATTTTTTGACAATTGCATTCGCAAAGTTTTTGACCAGACAGCCTGTCATTCTTTGGGCATACGAAATTTCGTAGATTTTTCGGGCTTTCAACCGCACGGTAGCTTCTCTTCAGCATTTCTTCAAAAGGGCCTACTGGGCACCCATCCGCATCCCTGAGACCGACTTTTGCCATCGAGATCGTCTTTCTTGTCAACCCACGGGAAACCTCCAGAAATCTCTACAATGGCGGACGTTTACGATCGAATCCACTCCCCAGGGTCGGGTTAGGTTCCCGCCCGGCCTTACTGTCTCATTTTATGAATACCACCTAGGAGCTTATGTGGATCTGTGGATGGATGGGTGGGTGGGTGGGTAGGTGGATGGGTAAGTGGATGGGCGAATGAGTGAGTGGGTGGATGGATGGACAGGTGGGTGGGTGTATGAGCAGGTGGGTAGATGTGTGGATGAGTGGGTGGGTGGGTGGTCCTCGTATACGAACACACATTCCATGTTTAATAACTGAATCTTGACTCTCTCGTCACACGCTCGACGTTATGGCTCCAAATCATAAAGGGTCACACACACCTCCCTCTCACTTCTTTTCATACAGAAAACAATTAGTCTTTTTCCGTTGCCTCGTAAAAATCAATAATGAACGCAGGCAAAACTGATGGTATAATTGGGGATAGCACAAATAGTCACAGAAATATGTTCAAATAAGAGAATTGCTTTGACTGTCGACCAGAATGGTATAATTGAGTTGGGGGTTGAAAAAATGGGTGGATGGTGGAGAAGGGTCACGCTGCTGACCATGCGCTCAATTCGCCAATGTCTGAGTTGCCAATAATGCCCTTTCAAAAAGGCTAAATTCGTTAGTGCTCTCTAATGTCCCTGTTTCGAGTGCAAATTCTCAAGGGACTTTGCAGATTCACACACACACACACATCCACCCGATAATCGGCTCCTTCCAAAAATTGATTAATTTTGTTGATTTTCCTAACAACAATTCGTAATGTCGTTTCGCAATTGGATAATCATTTCACCTTTTGATTGTGTCAATATATAGAACTTGAGTTTTATGCTGCTCACATACAACCCCAGCAAATGAGAAATTCGGCTGATGGTTAAAATTACTTGTCCTCCCGTACAACGACGCAGGAAGGATAATATACTTCTGGATTAATTCCAGTAATTTCGAGTGTCGTTTCGTAGAATTATATTCTCCGTATACGGTATCACATGGGGCGGAGGGTGGGGGGGGGGAGGCAGGGGGTGGGGGAACTGACCCTCTTCTCTAGTGCGATTGCCGCTCTTATGGTTTAATTTTTGTTCCGTTCGCTGGAGTACCAGGGAGTAAAACTGAACCAGTTCTCCTATGATTGTATATTTTACTGTGAAAAAAGAGGATATGAGAAAATTGCAGAATTAAAAGTGCCAGAGGCAATTTCGAGATAGAGCTCCGATGATGACGATTTTTTTACTACTTACTTATATCGGGTGATTATGATTCGGTTTTTACGGAAATTTGATTGAGACTGAATTTTCATTGCGCAATTGAATAATTTGGAATTTTTTTCCGGATTTCTAGACATTTTTTTTCTTCTAATTTTAGAAAAAAGAAAAGAACATTCTAAATTTAAATTAATACTAAAGTTTTTTTCAAGAAGATTAAAATGGGAAAATTCAGATGTTTCCAAAGCTTTAAAAAATACAAAATTTTTGGAGATTTCGAAAATTATTGCGAACAAAATTTTGCTACGAAAAAATTTGCTACGAAGAAATTTTTAAATTTATAATTTTCGAAGTTGGAATTGTTAGAGAAAAAAAAAGTAATTTTAGGGATGTTTCCTGTGATCATATAAGAATTGCCCTCAGGTTAAACTCAATGGTTACCCCTCGTACTAGAGTACGATTGCAAAAGAACGAAAGTAAACTCTGAAGAAAACCCATAAAACAATTTTGATATGGTCTTCGGGAGAGCAGTGCACTCCGATTGAGCTTCAAAACTCGGAGGAAGTCCTTATATACTTTCTGAAGTAGGGGTAGTAGGAGAAATGAGGGGGAGAAAAGAAGTTGAGGGGAGAACATACAATATCGAAGTATCGAGACTTTGATGCATCGAGATATGCATATATGGCTAGATCAAAATATCGAGATATCGATATAGCAAAAAAATCAATATATCGACCAATATCGAAGTATCGCAATATCGATATATCGAACCAGCGATACAGCGAAAAATCGATGTATCGACGAATCGATATATCGACAAATTGAAACGTGGAGAAATCGATAAATTGAATAATCGTTATATTGAAAAGTCGATGTATAGTAAAATCGATATATAGTAAAATCGATATATAGTAAAATCGATGTATCGAAAAAACGATATATCGAAAAACCGATATATCGAAAAGTCGATACGTCTAAAAAAAATCGAAAAATCTCCACAATTAATTATTTTTCAAATATGTTTTAAAATGTACATGAACCTTTCACCCCTCCAAAAATAGCTTAAATTCTATATGCATGATTGCATAAATGCAAGGGTTGTGTTGGTTAAACGCGTTACGTTTCCCCGTGTGAATTTGGGTAGCGTTTGAATAGATGAATCCTACGATAGTTTCTGAATCTACCATTCAGGCCACGTAAATTGCTAACCTAACTTGTTTGGCGGTTTTAGTGGTATTTGATTAGTTGAGTGAATTTCCAAAGTGCTTTAGAGACAGACGAATGAAAGCCCATCGGGAAATAGATTCGGTGGCCTAATGATGAATTACATTTTTGTGAATTTTTCAACACCTTTCTCGTTGACTGCGATGAGGACCAGGAGCATATTCTGGGTCCCAAAATTCTGGCACTGATGTGGAAACATTATAATACAGGGCTGGACAAATTGTAGATGAAGCCTACCTTGCGAGTAGTTCATGTCCTTCGCTCATTCAGCTCATCAGCAGGCTCACCAAGGTCCGTGATTCCCATTTAACTCCTCATCTAAAAAAAATGGAAATTTTTTTAAATCGGCAAAATTTCGAAATTTCTTTGAAAAAAAAAATAATTTAAAGCCTCGCCGCAATTCAAATCATTGTAATTGGGTGCGGAAAAATGTGTGATTTTTTATCACCCCGGAGAATGGGCCCATTTGAAAATTCGTGGTTAACGACCGAAACGATTTCACGGACGATAGCAAAAGCGTATAAAATAAAGCGAAGGATCTATTTGGATATTCCGCGTTTATATAGGAGGGATAGAGATAGATATACGCGGTGGCGATGTTGGCGTCGAGTAAATTAGTTCCGGAAACTATTTCGAAGCCGCATTAACGTCCGGCTTATAATCTACTGCAGTTGGTACAACGTGGGCGCGAGAAATCCCGAGGTGTGCGGATAGAATTGGCCTGTTCCTTAATGACGAACGGAATGTCGTCTAATTAAATCGAATTATCGATTTTCAGCTCGAGAATTGCATACAGTGTCGATATCACCACCACCTGCCAGCCAAGGCATTTAACATAGAAACTTCCGACGTTGAAGTGGGAGCAGAACTTGAGATATCGCCACTAACGACTGCGGTCAAAGCAGCCGATAATTAATTAAATGGCCATCAGATTACGGGCTCATAAAATAAATTAAGTCAAAAAGTTGGGAGGAAATGAAATCCATACGTCCGAAATTTTTGTTTGGAAATTTTGGAAATTTTGGGAACTTTGGAAATTTTGAGAATTCTCGAAATTTTGGAAATTTCCAGAAATTTTATTGGAGGAGTCCTAAACTGAATTCTTTTCATAAAGATTGAATTCGAAGTTCTCCCTTAACTTCCCAGCCCATAAAACGCAAGTATTCATCACCTTGAGCTCTCCATTAGCAGAATTTCCACAATCGCCAAAATTTAGTAGTTGTTCTCGTGAAACAGAAAACTCGAGCGTCAACGGCAAAAGTACTAAACTTTTTTATTCTGATTACCGGCCATAAAAATTTGAAGTTTGTGAAATAGAATGTGTCACCACGAAGTTGAACATGTGGTGGAAGTAGATGGGTACTAAATCCCCCTCCCTTCCCCCCGCCCCTCCCACCCGCAAGTACGATATACGACACGGACTTATTGGCTAACTGAGCCAATACACCACAAATTGCCTGTCCATCTGGCAGGCTAATTAGCAGCTTGCGGATACACAATGGAGCCGCGTTTCTAATAAGTGTCGATATTGCTAGATTTTATTTGAACTGTGGTATCACGAACCCCAACTTCACGTTCATACACCCTCGGAATTACATTCCCTGATTATTATGCTTCTGGATCTTTGTTTGGAACAGGTGGATGTGCGTGTGTTCGGGTGAGTGGGTAGCAGAGGTGGGTGTGGCCATAGTTGAGAATGTGTGTCTGTGTGGGTGAGTGGGTGGGTCGGTCCGGGTAACTGGATGTGGGTGTGGCCGTAATTGTGATTGTGTGTGGGTCAGTGAGTGGGTGGTTGTGGGTAAATGGGTGGGTGGGTGTATATATAAAAATCGGTATCTGTAGACATTTGCGTATTTTTCAAATTGCATCCCAATTTCGCGACACCTTGCTGCAAAGCTATGGAAAAAACACCCCGTAAAATTGAAAATGTCCGCCTGAGCCCAATACTCCAAATACCAAAACGTAAAATTGCATTATCACAAAGCGATATGAACTCCATTTTACCCCGATGAAATACCGGGCTCACCCCATATGCTTGTGTCAATGGCCAATACCAGAGGCGCGTGAAGAGTCCAACCTCAAATTCCGCCTTCCTATACGCAAATGACTCGGTGCTGGAACCGCGCCAGATAATCCAATCTTTCAAGAAGACATCTCCCTTGATCAGATGATAAAACCCTTATGGAAAATTCTGTACTATCCCGAGATTCGATTTCATTGGAATGTGAATTACAGAAAAAAATCCTTCACCACTGGACGGCACTGGACCCCCGCTCAGCTTCAATATTAAATATTTCCTAAAATATGAGAGCTCGGCGAAAAATTCATAAAACATGGAATGTTCATTTTTCCGTAAGGAACAGCTTTTATTAAATACTTTTCTCTCTGTCTCCAACGGTTCTCATGGTACAGTGTTATTAACAATTGGGGTTGTTGTCAATGAGACCAATAGTTTCCTGGTGAGCAGAAAAGCCCTTCTCTATTTTCAAGGTCATTACAAAATAAATTTTCCCTAGACGAATGGTTAACAAGAGCACAACGAAGCCTAGTAGATATAGGAAAACTATATTATGTTACGTAAATAGTTTTACGGTGGGTCTACCTGTGTGGTGGCCGTTACGGCTGTCTTGAGAGTTTGCTTGATAAATTTTTTTTTATGCAAAGCATGGAGCCAAGTGGAAGATGGCAAAGGGGGATAGGGCCGAGCATATCGATACACCAATATCGTAATTTTAACGACACCCAAGGTAGATAATGTAAACTCAATATTCTACATCCTGCATACATGCCTTAGTGGCTCCACTTGTACCATTATATTGGCATGAGACTTGCAAGACCACCTTGCCTCACAGTTGCATCAAGCATCTACATAGCCCTCCTCGTAACGATTATACGATGATTTCTGGTTTAATAAGCCGCTGGTGTATCAGCATTGTCGTAACCTACGGTACTGATATCATTAGCATAACGTTGATGCAGGATTTAGGGGCACCCGAAGCTATCGTCGAACATTGGAGTTCATGAGAAGGTTTTATAGATGGAACTTGATGTTTTATTACCAGATTAAATTTATATTAACCGTTTGGTTCAGGCGGTAAGGTGTTTCGTACGGAAAAGATCAAATGTTACATATTTCGACGGTTCTTGGAATTGCAAAATATCTCACGTAAAAAATTCGAAATGTTTAATATTTAGTTTCAATATTTCCATAGTCGCTATACCATCATTCTATTTTTTAAACGATTTATGACTTTGCAACAAATGTGAACGGAAATGTTTGACCGTTTTATATATCATAAAAATTTATTTTGACTATCATAAAATTAATACTCGGGAAATCACGTTTAACGATGGACCAATCCCATAAGTCCATTGCATTTTTGCTCAATCCACAATTAGCTATCCCTACCACTAAGAAAGAAGAGGACAGACCCCAAATTTTCACCTCAGCTAGGTAGAAACAAATTGCTGTAGATACTTGGAATCGGCAGCTAGACCGGCTAACTACTCAACCAAACTTTGTGCGCGAATATTAAATCGTGAGATATTTCCAATTGGTACGAAAAAAATAACCTTGTGACTTGTTCGCAGTTTTGACTCTACGTAAATATGTTAATCAGAAGTTGAGAAAGGCGGCACTTAGACCGTAGTGCGACCTGGCCATCGGCGCAAGTGGTGCAACCGCATTTATGCGTTCATATCCGTCGCAAGCTCAGTCAATTTTTGGTAGTACGGACCTAGTGCCGTCGCAATAATTGATCAGCTGTTGGCTGTACGGTACTCTAGAACTGGCTTAAAATACATACGGGTCAGCGATGCTTCAGCTTTAGGTACTTTCAGGACTCGTCTTGAAACACGGACCAAGGAGTCTAACATGTACGTAAGTCATTGGGATTTTTTGTTGATTGAGGGAGAATGAGTTGTGTTAAGATACAGCTTCGCACTCCCGGGGCGTCTCATTCTCATTGCGAGAAGAGGCGCACCTAGAGCGTACACGTTGCTTAAGAGCAAGTAGAGACATCTTCAAAGTATCCTCAAAAATGACAAAACTCAGTAATGGAATTCAATGAGCTTCATACCGTAAATTGAATGCATAATGTCAATGTTGACATCACCTGTCACATCTCCAATACCGCCAAAATTAATTATTTATTCAGATAATCCATTGAAACACAAATTGGAATATTTCACAATCTTGTCATTGGTCTAAAAATGGAAATATCGTTGGAAGTATAGCTGATTAATAATGCACCCTTCGTCGTTGGCGGGATTCGCCAACATCAATAGCGGCTGCTGTGATCATGCTGCCCCTTGGTTTATATTTAATTCAACGCTCGACGATAATTCGTACCACATCCCGTGGTTCAATCTTAGCGCAAGTGTCCACGCTTGTCACCCCAGGAGATATTGCCGCGTTATAAGGACAAGACAAAGAGACCATGAAGCACATCTTGACATTGAAGAAGAGACACGAGGAAAAATGTTCACGATAATTCACGAGTAAGACGGTAGTTTTTCACGGATGAATCCTGAAATACGTTTGGATGTACATGATATGATAGCTATTATCCCTAAGTAATACTTTCATCTAGGCTTCAGAATGTACCTCAAGACTCCAAAAAAAATGAAATTTTAGCCTCGACCAAACATTCTCGATATCAATGGTTACAGATCCAGACTGAAGCACATCCTATTGCATCATACTCTGGGTCGAAACCGGAAGCGCCATCGCCAAATATATGTCGGCTAACTGTCAGGATAATGTGACGATCGACGATTATTCTTTGGATCATCATTTCCACTCAAGGGAGCACTTAGATTAGCTTTTTTTCCCGAACCACAACCAAGGAACGTGGCTTCTAGGGTCATGCGGAAGATTACACTTCATCCCTGCCCTTATTTATGTGACTTTTTTCCCAACGTGTACTCAATTTTAGCTTCCTACCACCGTGAATGAGGAGGGAAGCCTTCATCGTGTTCTTTCTTGTGGTACGAATAATGAAAAATCGAGACACAAGATCAGAATTGCGACGGCCTTGAGTATTTTTGGTTGCCAAAATTGAATCGCAAAATTTGAGAGTAGTCAACCGTAGGTGAGCTAGACGATACATTGTAAATACCAAACAGTTTATCTCTGTACATTTTCCACATCTACCATCTGCGGTGTGTATTATTTCCACAGTGTATTTTCATGGAAAGCGCTTGGAGGTTGAACGATAGTATTTTCCTCCACATGCTCAATTATCCGCGGGCAAGCTATGCTGCAATGTATACCGTATATAGCGCTTTAACCGAATGATGGATGACGCGGTATGGAGACGAAATACATACACGCAGTATACCTCTTCAACGCCCATTCCTCTTTCGCACTCTTGCATGACTCAAGCCTGGGGTAACGGGTGGGATGCCGCTTGAATAATTACCCCCACGGCGGACTAAACTCCCCAACTGGGTATGCGTGGAAATCCGACCACTAAATTTACCAGACCACACCGCCCAGTACTTTAAGGCGAGCCCTGCCAGGTACTTGTTGAGAAGTAGAAGGATTTTGATATTCAGTGGAGGACGCTGGCGAGGAAGAGGGCATGGGAGAGTCTCTAATTAATACAACCGTAGCTTGCCTGTTTATCCATGGGGCCAAGGCCATCAATGGAGGAACTCCTGGTCGAACTCATGGTAATCCAACACTCAAGGTTACCTTGATTATAGCAGCACGCCAAGATTGGCGGCAAGTTGGCTTCGACTTATTGGCACTCTGCTATACGTATGATCAAGATGGATTGAGCCAGACCCACATGACAACAAATCCAACCCTCCTCTTCTTGTACTCAAATTCAGCTGACAAAGCGTACTCCAACCACCCCACCTATTTCAATCAGTTATATTCTAGGGTCAAAGATCTGGGATGACATGGGAATGGAAAAAAGGTCCCACCGGAGCAAAGGCAGTGGAGCTTTTCTTTTTTATCCACTGAAGAAAGAGGGGTAGGAGGCATCAGTGAGTCTAGGTAGATCGACGAAGGGCGTAGGGTAGAGTGTTCACCAGTTGATCTTCCTAGTCAAGTCACGTAGCCGATGAATGGTCTGACGAGACTGCTCGAGTCTCAGCGAGACAATCGCTTGGGAAATCTGCTGGGGGTGCCCTCTGGGTGATCCATCCTTTAACGTCATACTTCATCTATATGTGCCATCCACGTGCTCGTTCGATCCTCGTTTGACGTTGTCGTTCATGCGTATTATCATTTCATATTTGCCTTCAATGAATTTTTCAGATAATATTTAAACAGATGGCTATTTAAATTTCATGAAAGGGAACTGTTGTAAGCATGTCATTCTTATTCGTGTGAGGATTCCATTTGTGGAACTGGGGAACTACCGCAGGAACTCTTAGTCTTAAAGCGCCCGTTAAAAATTTGGGAACGCGGGGATCATATCAGCAGGACCAGACCTTGTCTTATCTATAGCATGAATTTCCAGAACATGGATCATTCGTTGAGTGAATTTTTTGGGAACCTACGATCATTACCCAGTGGTGCTGAGTCCAAACTCAAGTCACACCAATTCATGCAAGCGTCGATCGAATTTATTTATAACCACTTGATTTATGAACACATCGTAGACTTTTGTTGTTATTTAGTAGTTGAGGTAATACAAATATAACGACGTTGAATAATAAAATTAGGGGGCGGTTATAGTGTACACGGTTTGTTGATCTTATGAAGCCGGGAGTTTGACCTATAAACCCAGTCATACCAACTTTCGGGGTTGATTGCACATTATTGGATTATTTTTGCTACTTATTGTGTGTACACACACAGGCGGTAATGCTCACCATTATACGACCGGAGAAATAAAGAACACACACACAGGCGGAAATGCTCACCATTATACCACCGGAGAAAAAACACACACACGCATACTCACACACATGCATACACATACACACACACAGAAAAGTGATGAACCTGTACAATGTACCTGTGACAAAATAAATACGACAACCTTGTTCATTAAGCAACTGTACAAAATTGTCTGGTAGCATACTCGGGCACCTGAGAGATATGAACAATCGTTTGCTAGTTTGGGGTGTTCAGCTGTCAACTCTGATGACTTTTCTCTTGAACCATAGAAATTTGAATTTTCAGCGGAAATTGTGGTTAATATTCCAGGCTTATCATACAATTCCATTGCCATAACCAAAGGCGGTACTCGTGACAGACCAAACGAATCGTAGATTTCTTTTACCCTGGTAATATAAACCACACCAACGCGGTAGAGGCGTTACACTCTTTTCTCGAATTCTCATTGATTGCGGCGTAGAGTCCACCGGGGCGGAAAATTAAAACCCTTCCCTCCACTTTTCACCCCCCCTGTACTAGCCACGAATCTTGCCTCGCTCTCTATTCAACCACCCAGCGAGCAGCATTTCGCGAGGTTGGAATGAGCCCCCGGAATTCAAGGTATCTGCCAGATAAATACGCCTCGTGAGCTTTTTTCAGAGGATCTGTGAAAAAAAAGAAGAAGAAGGGTAAAATGGAGGGAGCGGAAGAAAAATAAATTGTGGGATTTAAGATTGAGGTCTTTGATTTATCAGGACTAAAGTTTTTCAATAGTGGGAAAAGCTGAGGATAGTAGGAAGGTGGAAACTGGTTAATGAGGTATTAATAGAAGGTCCATTGCTATTTTCTCTGTGGCTTGCCGATGCTGGATGAGGGGCTGAGGAACCTTATCACTGATTACATTTGGAAAGGAAAAACAGGATGAACCGATACTTGGGGCTCGATTGGAATTTGGGAAACGACCATTTATAGCGGAAGGGTCAAAGGAGGTTTGCTGGGAGATGAGACCCTGTACAATCACATTCGCTAGCACCAATCAAAATTCTTAATAATTCAGAAGCCGTCAAATGAGGTATTAGTGGAAGAGCATCTGCGCTTTTCTCTGTGGTTTCGGAAAGTGGGTGGAAAGGGGGCGGACTAACGAACAGTGTTCGTCTGATGAACCTCATCGCTGATAACATTTGTGGAGGAAAGAAAAACACCTCATGCATAAACTTAGGGTACAAAGTTTCGCTCGAAAGAGATTTCCCGAGTGATGGGGGTGGGTGTTGTAACGAGAAGTGACGTAACTCGATGCAACAACTTGTACTGGGCAAATCTTGGGGTGCCTATCGGGTACGTGTACACTGGATCCGCTTACACACTGTTATGCAGAAATTTGAGTGACAAAGTGTAGACTGTGTATCTTTATACTTATAATATTGGAAGTTTTCGCAAAACAGGTGTGTCAAGGTCATGTGACTCTCGGTAATGTTAATATTTTCCAAATTTACAAAATTACGGGTCGTGACAATATATTTGGGTTTTCATGACCATGCATTATAAAACCTAACGCACACACATCGAGCCGAAACCAAGAGTAGGCTCCCTATAACAGCCTATGAAGCAAACATGAACAGTGATGATATAACACGTGTATCCCACGCGGACAATCCCCAAAACTGAAATTCCGCCGTCGGTTCCGATCAGATGAAAGCCCTGGTGGCCGGCGCTGGCGCCTCGGATTGTGGGAAGAGCCAAACGTCACTCGATCATCCTCGGGTGGCCCTCTTGGCCTCAAATGTTACAAGGGGACTCCGAAGTACTACCAAGACTGCATGGGATCACCAGGAGAATGATCTGGCAACGCTGGTCAACTTTCTTACGGATAAAAACAGGCGAACCATCAACGAAGAGATCCGAAATCTTGCCAGGAAGATCCAAACATCAGCGAAGCGATTTTACAGGAAAATCGACGATACGAAATTGAATTTCGCCTTTTTCCTCCAATGAACACCTAAATTTGGTGGGTTTCGTCGAGTTACCTTCTCATCATTAAACCCAGGGATCCTCGAGTGTTCCAGCCAGTGTTACTGGACAAATTTACATTCTTGACCGCAAACAGCCAACATCAGTGGCATACAGAAGATACCAGCCGAGTTGGAGACTGCTAGGATATAGGCTAAACTGACACTGAAGAGTTAATTTACACTCGTTAGTGTGACTTCGTACGTCGTACTCGTTACGTGATGGCAAATGCCATGTTAATTACATTAGCACGTGGTTAGGGAATTGAATAGCACTAATTGCGCAATTTTTTCGCTTGTTCTTGCACTTCCGGGTGGGTTGCCGGTGCCAATATTTTTTTTTTTTAGTAGAGCAGAACATCAAAAACGCGTATCATCATTTTGACTTTCAAAAAAATCGCAAATTTGATTCAAACTTGATTAAATTGAAAGAATTACGTTCTTTTATACCTTCACTCGCGAAAGATTTTTTTCCACCAGCATTTTCTCCTCTTTTTCGAGCAAAATCACGTCAGTAGTATTTCCCCAAGTCGCGCGACTACAACCAAGTGATTTACTTGTATTCAATTCAGCCACTTTATTCCAGGGACTTGTCACAGTTTTACATTTCCATCGGTTGGCAACATCTGGCATACCGCCGGCTATTCCTATATATGTGCAATATGCGACACCGGTATTCCCACCATTTGCCTCAAAATCTATATATCTCACTCAGCTCCACCCCTTTCCCGAAATCCACACTCTGTTGAGGTAAAACTTCCCCAATTTTCAAAATCTCAAAAGTAAAAAATTTTTTACAAATTTTTAAAATTTTTGACCAATTTTTAAAGATTTTTACAAATTTTTAAAAATGAAAAAAAAAAATTTTTTTAATCAAAATTTGTCAGAATATTATATATCCAGGAAATTCTGAAACTTCCTAAAAAAATTCAGAATTTCGAAACCTTTCAAATTCGAATTTTGAAAATCTCCAATTTTCAAGAATTTCAGTTATAAATTGCAATTCTTTAAAAATCTTCGAAATTTTCAAAATTCATAATTCTCAAATATTCCGAACTTAACAAAAATTGCAATTTTGGGTTTCAAAATTTTTCGAAAAATCTGAAATTCCCATAATAGGTTCAAACTGTCAGTGATAGATAGAAACGACCAAAGGCACTGTAAAAAAGGTACACGGCAGTATTAATTATTTCACTTTGCTCTTGCGATTGCAAAAACGGTGTTGACAACCAATGAACGTTCTTATGTCGTCAGATAAATTCGGAGTCTTCAGAAAATCCGCCAACGACGACAGTGGCAGCACCGTCCAGCATGTCATAGATTGGGACGTCAATATGGGAGTATAATAGTTATAGTATTCAGCTGAACTAGCCGGGGAAATTCAATCACCCCCCCCCCCCCTCCACTCGCCCACCGAGTCCACGCTTGCCATCCGCGGCGTCGCCGCGGATGTACTATTGTCTTCTGTGGCATCCTGTGTTTTGCGCTCAGGCACACATGCTGAGATTACAAACATTGTATATTCCAGAACATTACCACCAGGGAGAATTTGAACCTTTCAAAAATTTCCAAAATTTTGACCATCTTTAATGTGAAAACGACATCTGAATTTTTCTCGCCCAGCTCAGATGAACTGATCATATCTGCTACGGGTTTCACCCTATTCATCCACACATTCCTTTTACCTTCTCTGTCCAATGTTTTCCTTTTCCTTCCAAAGTTAAACACGGGGATTTATTAAATTTTATTGTCCCTCTTGACAATAACACAAAAGCAGGTGAACAAGTGATTCATGCCAGCGAAAAGTTCTCGTCAATAGGACGTTTATATGATGCGTATTTAATTTGGTTTCTCCAGGGAGCTTTTGATCTTTGGAGGTACAGTGTGAGGTATTCATTCATTCGTCCAGACAGAAATGAAAATTCTCCGGAAGCGACAAAGTATGCTCTCTTCAAGTTGTTGGGAAAATAAAGTTAGGCGTTATCAACCAGATACAGGTGCGCAATTTTTAACACTTTTGGAAATTTCGGAAAGTTCGGAAATTTAGAAACTTTTGACAAATTTGGAAATTTGCAAATTGTTGGATAATCTGGAAATTTTTAGAAGTTTTTCGGAGTTTTGGAAATGTTTGCAAAGTTTGCAAATTTGGAAATTTTTGAAAAATCTGGAAATTTTTAGAAAATTTGGAAAATTTAGACAATTTGGAAAATTTGGGAATTTTTGGAAATTTTGAAAATTTTGAGAATTTTGAAAATTTTGGGAATTTTGGAAAAATTCAAGGCATGCTAGCAACTTTGAATTTTCGTCTGGATCTACAAGTTTCTAAAAAAATGCAAATTTTTAAAATTCCCGAGACTGCCGAAGCATTCAGAATTCCATTTTAAAAAATCGCGATATTGCGTGTGATTATACGTAATCGAATGTGAACTTTTTTTTTCACAATTCCTCTCAATTTATCGTGAATGCAGCGTTTATTTGATGCGGATTTGATGCGATTTCTGCGAAAAGCTTTTGATCGCAGGGAGAATAGAGTGAGAAGACTTTATTCATTCATTCGTCCATATCATGGCATCTCGGGTTTACTGCTTTTCTCGCAAAATGTGGCCATTCAAGTTGTCGTATGACATCAGTGTAGTCGAGTGGAATATCATGAAAAGTGTTACCATGTGTTACTAAAAGTATAAAGATGTCATCCCAGATCTTACACTACACTTTTAGGCTTAAATTTGAATGAATGTTTTTGTAATAGAGCTCTTATGTCTCCTCATATATATGTGTCTGTGCATGTATATGTTGTATTCTGTCACGGTTCCCCCTCGTCTGGTCCCGACGCTGATCATAAGCATTTCTTCGGTAGGGCGCACCGGGCACCCATCCGAGAGTCCTAAACACAGGGTAGACCTTCCCCCCCCCCCACCCCCCGCGGCAGGTTGAGCTCGCGGGTGGAGGGGGTAGCATAAAGTGCATTCCGGATATTGTTGTTAATGAACAATAAGTGGAATTAAGAATTAGTAGTGCAGTCCGGAAATGTCTTATGTATTAGACCTGGTGCTCTCCCGGCATTAATGACGTAGGACATGTACTATGCTCAGAATGGGGATTTCCTATGGGAAAATGGACTATCGTACTCCAACTTACACCAAGGTGTGTACAAGCTGAGCTCTCTCACTCGGAGCCCTGAGACTGCGGTCGCTAAATGGATTCACCCGCATTAGCGTGTCAGTCTGAATGTGGCTCAAACCCACGGGTAATTCAACCCTTTTACCTTGGGCCCCCATTGAGACCCCTTGCGTATAGACTCCTAATACAGGTATCCTATGTACAACTATAATGTCAAACGCACCGTACTTCTATCACATCTCGACACTCTGTACGAGTAAACATGATGCAATTAATTAATCATAGCGCGAGTTGGCGAATTTTCCAAGCGAAGCTGTCTGATTATTTAAGCATTCTAATTTTGTTGTATAACTTTTAATCATATACAAATTTTCAAAATTGCTTTCATAATTTCTGAATTTTTGGAAATTCGAAAATTTTTGAAATTTTTGAAATTTTTGAAATTTTTAAAATTTTTGAAATTTTTGAAATTTTTGAAATTTTTGAATTTTTTGAAATTTTTGAAATTTTTGAAATTTTTGAAATTTTTGAAATTTTTGAAATTTTTGAAATTTTTGAAATTTTTGAAATTTTTGAAATTTTTGAAATTTTTGAAATCTTTGAAATTTTTAAAATTTTTGAAATTTCTGAAATTTTTGAAATTTTTGAAATTTTTGAAATTTTTGAAATTTTTGAAATTTTTGAAATTTTTGAAATTTTTGAAATTTTTGAAATTTTTGAAATTTTTGAAATTTTTGAAATTTTTGAAATTTTTGAAATTTTTGAAATTTTTGAAATCTTTGAAATCTTTGAAATTTTTAAAATTTTTGAAATTTCTGAAATTTTTGAAATTTTTGAAATTTTTGAAATTTTTGAAATTTTTGAAATTTTTGAAATTTTTGAAATTTTTGAAATTTTTGAAATTTTTGAAATTTTTGAAATTTTTGAAATTTTTGAAATTTTTGAAATTTTTGAAATTTTTGAAATTTTTGAAATTTTTGAAATTTTTGAAATTTTTGAAATTTTTGAAATTTTTGAAATTTTTAAAATTTTTGAAATTTTTGAAATTTTTGAAATTTTTGAAATTTTTGAAATTTTTTGAAATTTTTGAAATCTTTGAAATCTTTGAAATTTTTAAAATTTTTGAAATTTTTGAAATTTTTGAAATTTTTGAAATTTTTGAAATTTTTGAAACTTTGGAAATTTTTGAAATTTTTGAAATTTTTGAAATTTTTGAAATTTTTGAAATTTTTGAAATTTTTGAAATTTTTAAAATTTTTGAAATTTTTGAAATTTTTGAAATTTTTGAAATTTTTGAAATTTTTGAAATTTTTGAAATTTTTGAAATTTTTGAAATTTTTGAAATTTTTTGGCTATCTCAGACGATGTATATATATATATAGCGGAAATATATGTATATATTATAGCATATACGGTATTTATTGTGATTGGATGCTTATTTTTTGATCGACAATTGACTGATTGATTCACCAGCTTGTCAGAATGAAGTGATGTATGCACATGGCAGTACCTATCGTTTCGACGTTTCTAACGTTTCGACGTATTACCAATCATCAGTAGAACCCAGTGACCTCGATTTTCAATGCAATCTTTCTGTCTAGTTTAATTAGAAAAAGAAATCCAATTCACTAGCAATCGATTGAGCAATTTACCATATATTCAAATTTCGTGTAATTCAATTGTAACCGACATGAGGCATTCCACGCAAATGTTATTGCTAGGTGTCCATCAAAACGAGGGGGAAAAACGCAAATGGAATTGTGCTGTCCACTGAATTGAGTCATTCGGTTTTTTTTTATCCTTTTTGTGTGGAGAGTTAAATTTACACGAATGTTTTTTTTGGGGGATTCTGGCATTGGGAGGGGGGGGGGGGGGAGCGGGAAGTATCGACGGAATTGGTATCATGAGGTTGATATGAGCTCTTTGAGCCGATGGTAAGTTTCCATGGGGTTATACGTATTTTTTACCCCCTTGTTCGAATTTTTTTTTTAAATTACTAGAATTACGGAAATTTTGGAGACTGAAAATTTTGAAGAAAGATTTTGATAAAATTTCGGACATTTCGAAATTTTGGAAGTTTTGGAAATTTTGGAAATTTTGGAAATTTCGGGGATTTCGGAAATTTGGGAAATTTTGGAAATTTGGGAAATTTGGAAAATTTTAGAAATTTTAGAAATTTTGGAAATGTGGGAATTTTGGAAATTTGGAAATTTTGGAAATTGCGGAAATTTCGGATATCTTTCTAGGAAAAAACGAGCAGTAAATGAAGTACCACTGAAAAAAATTATTCTCCGAAGATAAAACAACTCATAATTCGCTGTACACAATTTCTGGCGACATATTTCCACCATTGCAAAATCTGCCACCACTCATTGATGTCTATTTACAAAACCTCAAATAAATGATAAATAAGCAAATAAATTATGAGGATGGAAAAAATGTCTCGACCGGCTCATAATTGCATAATATCGAGGCTTATTAAAACACAAATCTGCTGAATAGAGTGGAGTTCACATTTTTCAATGACAGTGCACACACACACACACACACCCGCACACACCAATACCCCGACGTCTATTTACATGCACCCAGATACCTACCCCTACACACACACACACACACACACACGCAGATACCCTTGCGCAAACCTAATAGCTCACCACGCGACCTACGTCGTCGCGCATTCACTGAAGTCGACTTAAAATGTCTTATCCTTAAAACAGTAAGACATAGAGAAAAACATGTCCTACAAATATTGTTCCTGGTATGATAATACACATTTTATGTCATATAATCCTTCCTTCTAACTCTCATAGATTACAAGATATCTTGATCGGAAATCATCGCCACGGTCCGTAACCGGTCGCACCCACACTTCGATTTTTTTCTCATTTTTCATTCTATAAAATCCAGAATGCAATTTTCTTTATTCAGCCAGATCTATTGAAATAAGCAGTCGTAAATTTTCTGCTTGGCTAATATTGTCACATTGCATCCCAGAAATACCTTGAATTTCAATATTGTGAGTGGTCGCGTGTGAAAGGAATGGAAAAAAATGGGCATTATGTAAAACCCGGAAGAAGTAAATCAATGGGATCAGGTTACCTGCTCACTTCATCAGTACATTAGCCTCGAATTCATTTAGTTGAATGCATTAGACAGTTGGCTATTGTGGAGTAACCCTCGTACGTCAATGAGCCTCACACCATTAAATTGCGCTGATAGAAAAGTTCAGTTGAGGTGAGAAATACGTAAATATAAATTTATTGCAATTCTTTTTACAACTCCTATTAAATTTTTTTTCCATTTCCGTTTTTTTCCAAGTTACATATATTTGCATCTAAAAAAATAACAAATTCGGTGCATATTGAAAATTCAAATTTTCAAAATTTTTAAATTTTACAATTTCAAAATGTCAAAATTCCAAACTTTTGAAGTTTCAAAATTTCAAAATTTCAAAATTCCAAAATTTCAAAATTCCAAAATTTCAAAATTCCAAAATTTCCAAATTTCAAAAAAATTGATAGAATTTACGAATTCCATTTTTCTATTTCCATTTGAAAATTTGAGAATATATATGATTGATGGAATTGCATTTTTGTTTCAATGAAGCAATTTCCAATACATTATAATTGGCACACAAAAAAGGCCAAAAAACGTCTGGAAAAACGAAATTCTGGAAATATCAAAAATGTCTAAAATAGTGCAATCTTCAAATTTCGAAAAGTGTAAAAAAAAATTGCAAGCCGCTGAACGTTTCCCAAATTAAAAGAATTTCCCGGGAGTAAATGCGTCATTAGTTGCGTCATTGCTATATAGCCCCCTCAATGGAGTTCACACCAGTGAATTATAATAAAAAAACCGTCAATTCTGCCTCAGTATTCCGAGTTGAGTCAAACGCAAACGCCTGGCGCTTGGACACCGGACATTAGCCATAAACGCGGTCATAGGGTACCGGGTCATAAATGAGTGTGCGATGTGACTGTGTTATCGTCCATCCAATTGTAATATCTACCATTCAGTGAATTCGGTGGACGAATATAATCAGAAGCGCTGAGCAGAGGAGAGAACGCGCTAACGGGCTCGAAGGCAAGGAAGAGGTGAGAGTGTTCAATATTTCAATATTGCATAATGGATTGCATTCTCGAGCCTCGAGACGAGACGAGATAACAATTGGTTTTATAATTTCGATGCAAGACGAGAGAGTAGAAATTCTCGTCTCGTACTGCGACAACACGATAAACAATGCGAGAAAATTCCCATCGGGAACTCTCGTGTCTTCCACATATCCTACTGGGCATTCCAATTTTCCGAAGCCAATTTTTTCTTACCATGAAACAGTCCTTGATTTCTGCTTGCTGGTAGGTCGCTAGTATTTCAGACGATCAAAGCATGAAACTGGGTATTTTCGAGCGTTTTTATTTCTGTAATTCTACTGAATTTCTGTCCTACAATGACGATGAGATCTTTATCGAATACGCGATGGCGTTTCGACGCTCAGTGAATGAATGGGGAGGTGGGATGGTTAATCGAGCGTCACTGCGTGCTTGCCGCAGTCACGGAACACCCAGGCGCAACTCGCGAACGGGAGAATCTTCTTCGTGGACGGTTATAAGGAAGAACGAATGGAGAACACGTGTCTGCGGAGTCACGGGTGGCAGTGTCCCAGTGAAATTAATCTCAAAGAGTATTTTTCCCCCCTCGGGGAAATAAGACAGGAGATGTGTGATGGAACTGGAGCAGTTGGATGGTAATTGGAGGTTGGGAATTCTTCGGAGCAATTGTTTCGGAGGATTCAATTGAATTCCATTGAATGTCTTAGAATAGAGGAATTAGAAAATTTTGCAGCTTCCAAAGAGTGGTCCATGATGCGACTCGTGGACTATGTCAACGCTGGTGACATGAAGCCTCAGTTGAACACTGTCTCTTCGTAAGATGAGCTATGATGCTACACGCTAAAGTTAGCGGCTTAGTGTCAGCACCTTGACAAATTGTGTACCCCCCCCCCCCCCACCCCCCGTCGCCCTTTTCTCTTCATCCAGAATCCCTCTTCGCTGTACGATGTATGCCCCCTACCCGCAATCTCCATTCCCGGTTTCTCTCCTATACCTCGTGACAATGCCACGATGGATGCTGTCATCGGTGCTTCGTATCCGCGAAACTCCCTCAACCAGATGAATATAACAGCGTCAGTCCTGTCAACTCGGTTAGACTCAATTCTTTAGTCATCATTGGTGGAGGAGCAATTTCGAAAAGTTAAAGGATCCTATCAAAATTACCAAAATGTCCAAAATTTCAAAAATTTCGAAGATTTCGAAAATTTTGAAAATCTCGAAGGTTTCGGAAATTTCGAAAATTTCAAAAATTTCAAAAATTTGGAAAATTTAGAAAATCTGGAAACTTTCGAAAATTTCAAAAATTTCAAAAATTTCGAAAATTTCAAAAATTTCAAAAATTTCGAAAATTTCAAAAATTTCAAAAATTTCAAAAATTTCAAAAATTTCAAAAATTTCAAAAATTTCAAAAATTTCAAAAATTTCAAAAATTTCAAAAATTTCAAAAATTTCAAAAATTTCAAAAATTTCAAAAATTTCAAAAATTTCAAAAATTTCAAAAATTTCAAAAACTTCCAAAATTCCATGACTCTGAAAAAATTGGACAAATTTCCAAAAATGTGGAAATTCCAATTTTTTTTTCACTCACACTTTTTTCCAAAGCAATTCAATTACCAACTACCTTAAAAAAACTACTGAATGGGCAAAAATCGGATGAATCTCACTTTGACCAACTTTCATGCGCCACGGAAAAAGTAAATTCATTTTTCATTATTTCTTTCACTGAGCGAGCGATCAATATACCTGCGGTTACCCCACTTCTTGCGGTACTCGACCGTAAAGAGAGATAAGGCGAGTAAAGTTCTTACTCCCGGAAAAAAAGTTCTTCTAATATCTTGCTCGTTTGCAAGCATTTAAAATCCGTAAATTTTCATAACGCTCTGACGGCATTTATTTCGCGAAACGCTCAAGTTTTCTCTCGCGACTATTTCCAAGCTCTCGGTACTTTTTTAGTCATTTTATCACCGGAAATGTCGCTACGTTGGCGAAATAAAATAGATAATGGGTGGGGGATGAATTGCTTTCCAAATTTAGTATATCATGGAAATTAGGTTTACAACGCTCTATTTCAAAAACGGTAAGAGATACGGCAAAAAGTATTAAGCAGAATTTGCTCTGTAAGTGGAAATACATATTTCATTCTTTATCACTTTTTTCCATATTTGTCATAATTAAGGAGGTATGACGGGTCTAACCCTCGAGCGTTCGCACCCCTATTGGCGTCTCACTCCCACTCCAGTAACGCGCATAATTCTCGTCCTCACGCTGACTATGTGGCTGTAGTCAAATATTCATAATTATCTGCTTGATAAATGGCATTGAAACATTTAAATAAGGTATCGGAAAATCTAGGAATGCCAAACAGAAATTACATGTCGGGAAGTTCGAGGGGGGGGGGGGGGCGGGGAGCAGCGCTGAGATTCGCCACGGATTAAAAATTGGCAGACCGTCTCCATCTCCTAAATTTGCCAACTTCATATTAATTGTAAAATACAAGCAGAAAACGGTGGTAGCTTTGTACCAACTTGCCAACAGCGCAGTGATGCAAGGTATAGGACCATTTCCTGCTCAATCTAAACAACCGCGCCACAAAGTTACCGCCAACTTTCCCGACGCAGACTGTGGCCCATCTCGTCACTTGTGGGCCACAGACCGAACGGAAGGAAATGGCTTCAGTCTGTCTCTTCCCTCAGTTTCTGCTTTAATTTGCGTTTGTATACTCTATAAATTGATCTGTGGGTTCTTCCACTTGTCAAAATGCAAATTAACTCCATTTTGTCAGCCTTTTCATTACGCAATTCTAAATAAAAAAAAGAAAAATTCCGGTTTCCGTCGAAATTATCGAAAAATTTGGAAAATTGAGAAGATTCCGAGAATTTTGGAAAAATTTCAAAAATTTGAGAATTTGAAAATTACAAAAATTTGAGAATTCGTAAATTTCAAAAAAATTGAAAATTTCGGAAATTGAAAAAAAATGAAAAATCGTGGAAATTTTGGGGATTTGAAAAGAAAATGGAAAATTTTGAAAATTGGTAAAAAAATTGAAAATTTTGTAAATTGCAAAAAATTGAAAACTTTTGAAACTATAAGCATGTGTTGGAAAATGGACTTATTTCGTGGACCACTCGAATTTTCAGGATGTTCGAAATTTTTGCGGCATCTGCATGACTCATAAACGAAAATTTATAAATTTTGAGATCGAAAAAAATTTCAACTCTCTGAAATGTCGAAAATTCTTTCAATTTTTAACCGCGATTAATCACTTCCAATATTCACTCCCATGAAGCTCTCATCTCGCGGAGATAAAAAGTTATTCATGAAATTAATTACTTCCCGAGAGGTGCGAAAGTGAAGGAGGGGGGGGGGGGTAAAAAAGTAATCACCGCGGAAATCGTTGTCACGTCATTTATAATCCCAGGCGGATGCATACTCACGTCAGTTACCCCTAGGAGGCGAATGAGACTTGGTAAAATAACAAAAAAAAAATAAAGTACAGAAAAAAACAGTATTTGAAACGATGAAACAGACGACTGGAAAAGCGTCGTCTCGACGTTCACGTACGGCACATGTACACATTTCCGTGTAGGCGTTTTTTTGCGTGACAATTCGCGGTGAGGGACGGGGGGGGGCGGGTGGGGTAGAATTCCAACGCAAAATCCAGCTTTGTCCTCAGCAAAAAGTCTTCGCTCAGCGAAAAACGCGGGATTTTAAAGTGAAGAGGAAAAAGAGTAATAGAACGGAAACGGAAAAATATGATGAAAAATAATACATGGTGGCGACGTTTGTAAAATGATGTCGGTGTTTTCATAGGATTTTTTTCGTACTGCCGAAAAAAAATCTAATATTTCCAATTTTTGAAATTTTTGAAATTTTTGAAATTTTTGAAACTTTTGAAATTTTTGAAACTTTTGAAATTTTTGAAATTTTTGAAATTTTTGGAATTTTTGAAATTTTTGAAATTTTTGAAATTTTTGAAATTTTTGAAATTTTTGAAATTTTTGAAATTTTTGAAATTTTTGAAATTTTTGAAATTTTTGAAATTTTTGAAATTTTTGAAATTTTTGAAATTTTTGAAATTTTTGAAATTTTTGAAATTTTTGAAATTTTTGAAATTTTTGAAATTTTTGAAATTTTTGAAATTTTTGAAATTTTCGAAATTTTTGAAATTTTGAAATTTTTGAAATTTTTGAAATTTTTAAAATTTTTGAAATTTTTAAAATTTTTGAAATTTTTGAAATTTTTAAAATTTTTGGAAATTTTGGGAATTTTTGGAATTTTTGTTCAAAACGTCAATTTGTTGTCATTTCCAAAGGATTAAAATTCCAGCGCAAGATCCCGTACATTGTCCTGGATAAAACATCCCCGCTCAGCGAAAAATACAAGATTTTCGAGTGAAAAGGGAAAAAGAGTAATAGACCGGAAACGGAAAAATATGATGAAAAATAATGCATGTTGGAAACATTTGTAAAATGATGTCTGAGCCGTGGAGGGCTATGAAGCGTCCTCAACTCTGCAATTTTCTTCAGCCTCTTGTACGACTCATTCCGCTCGGCTTTATTCACTCTAGCGCGTCTCTAACGATGTTTCCTGAAATGGCTTTCGACGACTATTCACATTTTGTCATTTCACGAACATTATTATTTTTTAATGGAAGGGGACATTGACAATATACTGAAAATGACGAATCGTACGAGAAAGTTCGAACCGTACTGTCAATTTAATTTTCGATTTTTTTTTCAACCCTTCCGCAATTTGATATTACTATTATTTCCAATTGCTCTATAGATCCCGGGCTATATTTCTCCCATCAAAAATTTTTCTCGAAGAAATTTTCGTCGCCAAAATTTTTCGGAAAATCTCTCGCCTAATAATATTGTTTGGGAAATTTCGGACTATGTAAAATCTGGGCCTTTTTTCTGATCTATTCAAATTGTGCAACGGTTGAAAGATAAATTGAATTTCGAGAGAAAAAAATCCCGGGTTCGAATTCGAACCCGGGACTCTCAGTTCCAAATTCCAACCCGGGACTAGCCGTTTCAAATTCGAAAGTGGAACTCTCAATTTCGAATACGAACCTGGGACTCGTAGTTCCAAATTCAAACCCGGGACTGCCAATTTCGAACTCGAACACGGGGCTCTCAGTTCCAAATTCGAATCAGGGACTCTCAGTTTCGAACTCGAACCCAGGTCTCCCAATTCAATCTCACCTTTGATTTTTTTTTAAATAATGCCCGCAGCTTTTGATACATTCATTTTTTTGCCCCAGTACTATATGAAATAGTTGTGGACTGGAACCCGGAAAAAAATCTTCAATTTTTCTCCCAAAATTTTTAAAATTTGCAGCAGTTTGGCAAATTAATGCAAAAAAAATGCAGTTTGCGATTTTTGGACACTTCCTCTGTCCCCGGCAGATCTCCGCGAGAACATTGAAAATTGGGCCATGGGAGAATCTGGGCGAGAGTTCGGGAAAATGCGCCCTTACGACCCATTTGCTTCTAAGACTTTTGGCATGGAGATAGGAGAAGTACAAGTTTTAGCGAGAGCCAACTTTTTTCTCCATCTCGCGAAGTTGAAAAGCAATGTGGGTCATCGCGGATGACTTCTCAGGGAAAAATTTTCTTGGCTATCAGATGAACCCACCTTGAACTTTGTCCCTGGAAAATTTTCGTGTAATATATGACTTTGAGCAAAAAAAAATGTCAGCATTTTGTAGTCTAAAATTTTCAAGAGCAGAAATTGCAATGCTCCAATTTTCTTGAACTTTCTAAATCTCGTGCTATAATGTGGACCCAGACGGCCAGAGAGCACAAAAATTGGAAAATTTTCACTATTTTAATATTTTGATAGTTGGTACAGAATTGCAAATCTGGACTTTTTTGAAAATTTGCAAAATTCAAAAATTGAAAAAAAATTCAAAAAGTGAAAGTTGTAAGAATTTTTCAATTTTTGGATTTTTGCAAATTAAAAAAAAAATTTGATACTTTTTTTTTTTGAAAATTTTTCAAAATTGTCAAAAATTGAAAATGTTTGCGAGTATGAAGCTTTAAATTGACCCGACTGTTTCGGACTTCTCGCAGTTCACAAGTGAAACTTTACCTCTCGTAGCTCCTCACTCCACCCCCCCCCCCCAGTTCCTGCTCCAGTTAAACTGCCCGCAAGGGTAGAAAATCCTACTGCGGATAATGGAAATGTCGCTGCGACGTGGGAGTAACGTTAAAACAAGAAAACTCCGTGAGATTCTCCATCTCCGTTGTTTTCTCTCGGGCTTCCCTTATGCGACAACACGGACACCACACAAATATGCACATATACATAAACCCCGTACATATAGTTCCGGAAGCGACAAAAAAATTCAAAAGTGAGAAAACAGTGATAAATATGTTGCATGTATTATTTCAACCAGAATTTTTATAATTTCTAATTTTCGGAATTTCTAATTTCTTATTTTCTAGATTTTTGGAGTTTCGAGCGTCTTTTGCATACACATACACGCACACACACCGAGCGGCCCACCCATCCACCCACATCCCCCCCCCTCCCATCGGCCTATACAACCACCCACTCACCCACCTACCTATCCACCCACCCACCTACACACACGCCCACCCATCCACCCACCTATCCTCCCACCCACCCACTCACCTATCCAGCCACCCACCCACCCACTCACCTATCCAGCCATCGACCCACCCACCCACTCACACACACACACACCACCCACACACCCACCCACACACCCACCCACACACCCACCCACACACCCACCCACACACGCACCCACACACGCACCCACACACCCATCCACACACCCACCCATACACCCACCCACCCACACACCCACACACACACACACAATTTTTCCAATGTTGTGAAAGATTTTCTGCAGCAAGACCAAAAAAATCGTAAAATTCTCTCTACATTATCCCTCGGTTTTCTCTTATGCGACAACACGGAGAGCCAACAGATACACCTATCAACAATATATGTAGGTAGCAAAAGGGAAAACAGGGAAGAGCGATCCCGGCATTACGCGTAATGCCCCCTCCGCCTTCAGCAAAAAGGTTGAAAAATGTATGCGTATATTTTTTTAGCCATTGTTCTTGGGTCTTTTCGCGTCTGGCTCCTCGCCTTGAACATTTCCCATCTCCTGCACTTCCGGGCTTTTCTCCCAGCGCATATAGCAGACGGGGATAAGACGTATGTGAACACGGCAGTTTGTTTATTCTTCAGTGACATACCGTCAACGGAATTGAGAAATCCGGACTCGGTAATACGCGACCTCCTTTGGTCCGCATTGCTTTTTTTCTGCAAAGAAATGTCCAACATTTTTGAATTTTTTTTTTTCTTTTAATTTATCAAATATCCCAAGAATAAATTTTTGGGAAACCTCAAAATTACCTGAATTTTTGGAATTTTTCGCAAAACGTTTCAAATTTTTGAAATTGTTGATTAGTAAAACAAATTTTTGAAGACCAAAATACATATGTCCACGAAAAAAAAATAGAACAATTCTGAATAACGTTTAAGACATCAAAGGTGTCGGTAATAAAATGTTCAGGTGCTAACGAGAGGTAGCGAAGCGTGGAATAGATGATGAGAAATAATAAGGAGAGATTGAAAGAGACCAGGTATCCTCCAGGATACCTCATTGGAGTCTCGTTGAAATATAATAACGTACCATTAGATTCTAATGTGTTTGCAGCCGCGCTTCGGTGTGCTACGAACCTGATACAACCTAATTACCCCGTTAGGGTGCGCGTGCGTATAAGTGAAATGCGGCGAGCGCGGGGCGGGGGGGGGGGGGGGGGGGGGGGGTGGGGTTGCGGGGAGCAGATAGAGCCGCGTGAACACCACGCCTATTATTTTAAACCTGATAGCGTCGACGTTGTAATTATATATCCATCCTAGCTTTTGATGCGGCTGTAATCTACTTCTAAGACTCACACAAGCCTTTACTCCGCTGGTTTCATTCGCGAAGCATGTCCAGTATTTGAAAAATTTTTGATGGCTAAAAAAATGTCAATTTTTATTTTTTCTTTTACTGAATGAAAATGTCAAAGCCTCGATTTTTTTCTGATAATTTGACAACTAGAGGGACTTCATGCAACATCTAAGTACCTGGAAGCAGCATAAGGGTTTCTGGAGATTTACCCTGTGTCTAGACATACGATGGCGATAGTCGGTCCCAGGTACATGGATGGGTGTCCGGTAGTACCTTCTGCGGAAATGCTGAAGAGCAGCTACATTGCCTTGGTCTTCGAGCCTACGCGTCCGCGGATCAGCATTGCCGAATGCGAATTGCGCGAGAGAAAAGGAAAGCACAAATGAAACGGAAAAAAGAGCAAATGAAGGTCGATAGGTCCCGATGAGCCGGAACGGCCACAAATCTTGGCTTAACGAGTGCACTGGAGTGTAGATGTTGCCACGGTTATATGTGAAAAC
Organism: Asobara japonica; assembly: GCA_026005395.1. Classification (NCBI taxonomy): domain Eukaryota; kingdom Metazoa; phylum Arthropoda; class Insecta; order Hymenoptera; family Braconidae; genus Asobara; species Asobara japonica. The sequence continues at coordinate 164,217 of BQMI01000429.1, forward strand.
GGTTCGGGATACTGGAAAAAGAGCGCCGGGGCGTGTTCACCAGCTGGTGGATATCTACAATGTTCGATCTGCTTTACGAATTAGTGGGCTCATGGACTTGAGGATATATCACGGTAGTCCCACAAGTTGAACACGCCCCAGTAGTGGAACATAATTTTTTCTTGATTTTTCTTTAATTATTCAGTTTTTATGGATGAGTTACACCGTTCTATGTGTGCGTACGAGTGTGTGTGTGTGTGTGCGCGCGTTTTCTTTCGTCCCTCTTTCTTGTATTCCCCTACATTTTTACTATGGTAAGAGGCATTGAACCAGGTCGCGTTACAGAATTGTGAACGTGGTATATTCCTTACACTGTCCTGAATCAGGTCCTCAGGGACTTTGATATTGAACTGGGCATACCTGAAAAGAGAAATGACAAAAAATTAATCGTACGCAGAATCCATGAGAGGTCATAATTTTAATTTTATAATCAGGAAATTGGGCTTTACAGTTCTCACCACACGCGCGTCTGTGTGTGTGTGTATCGGTGAGTGCGTGTGTTTTGGGCGGGTGGGTGGTTGTGTGGGTGGGTGGGTTGGTGTGTGGGTGGGTGGCCGGCAGGGTGGCTAGGTGGGTGGGTGGGTGTGTGGGTAGGTGGGTGTGTGGGTAGGTGGGTGGGTAGGTGGGTAGGTGGGTGGGTAGGTGGGTAGGTGGGTGGGTAGGTGGGTAGGTGGGTGGGTAGGTGGGTAGGTGGGTGGGTGGATAGGTGGGTGGGTGGGTACGTGGGTGGCTAGGTGAGTGGGTGGGTAGATGGGTGGACGGGTACTTGAGTAGGTGGATAAGTGAGTGAGTGGGTGTGTGAGGTGTGTTCGTGTGCTTTTTACCATCAATTTTGAAACAAATCGATTCCGTCGATTCGACGTGACCACTGACGTTGAACGCGCGGATCCGATCTGTCAAATGTTAAGTTTCCATGATTCATTTTTTATTCCAAAATCATCCTATGATTGGATGCTTTTGAAAATAGTACTACGTTAACAAAATTAACGTACACCCCGGAATAGGGTTTTTTTTCGAAATTTATGGAGTGCATGGGCGTTCGTGGTGTGGGCTAGTCTTCATACATCAACCTGGTGGACAGGGGTAAACTATCGGACGCGGTTACCTATCTTTTTTCCTGCTATCTAACCGAGCTGTTGCGCGTCTATGAGCCATTACACAGGTGCGCAGGCTCACGTGCTACTGTACAGGTGTTAAAACCACTACCACGTGCTTTTCTCACTAGTGGGTGGGGCGGCCGTGATGGGGGGGGGGGGGGGGGAGAACCGTTCAGGCGTGGAGAATAACAGCGTAGTGCAAGAAAAATATGATCCTCAGGAGCAATGTTTCATGGGGTTTTTTTTATCTGTTTTATTTCCTAAATTATTCGGTCCATGGGAATGGGCAAAAAAGCACGGAATGCTTATTGGTGAGGCTTTCTTTTAATGGTATTAGAGGAAGAATTGACGGATTGAGTTCCAACCAATTTTAGAAAGTTTTGGAAAATTTTGAAAAATGTTGGAAAATTTCGGAAAATTTCGAAAAATTTCGGAAAGTTTTGAAAAATTTTGGGAAACTTTTGGGAAAATTTTGGGAAAATTTTGGAAAATTTTTGGAAAATTTTTGGAAAATTTTTGGAAAATTTTTGGAACATTTTTGGAAAATTTTTGGAAAATTTTTGGAAAGTTTTTGGAAAATTTTTGGAAAATTTTGAAAATATGCGTGTGTGTGTGTGTGTATATGTGTATGCATACATGAAGGCCTACGTAATCGATTATTTTTTTTATTCAATAATCATCCACAATTTTTCTCACGTGAGATCATTGGGCGCAGACGTGAAAAATAATGTTGGCATGTCAAAGCATCTGTTCGAGACTGCGATATTTTATCCCCCACGTTGTTAAGGAGAAATAGAGTGAGCAAAGGGGGAGGAAGTGGAGGAAGGGCGAAGTTGTAGGAGCGTATGTACGAGGCGCCGCAGAAACCGGGATCGCCATATCCGATTGGTAAGATTTAACGAGGAGACCGTACGTACGGATAAGATTCATGAGTGAGATTGTAAAGAGGGCCTTGGCGTGAATAACGAGGTGCCCGGGCGTGGCTCGACCCCCCTCAACCACCATCTCATTCGCGTACTTGCCAATAACATTTCACACCTTCTATTCCTTCCTCTTTCATCGAATTATTAACCTTTGGCAGATCGCGCTTGCTCTCCCAACACCTGTGGTCGCGCCAATAGCAGATCGCCGCCCCTGTATTTGAGAATTTCGGAACTGAGCCTGTTTGAAGAATTCTTTGTTCAATAGATGCTCCACTCATTTTTTTTTTTTTGCTGCGCTTCCACGTACCATAAAGCGATATTGTTTTAAGTCTATGCGGAAAGGGGAGTCAGAATATTTACGTGGCCCTGCAGTATTCGAAAAGATGAGGGTTAAGAGGGTTATGGGGGCGATGGGGGTTATGGGGTTTATGGGGGTGTGGAGTACGGCAAAAGTGTATCTCATGGGAAAAGTGAAGACCAAACGTTACTACATAGGGGGTGGGAGGGGGACGCGTATGGAGCCCCTGGTACATCCTACATGGGATAACCACCCCCATGGACGTAATTTCATTCTCGTCGGCCGTAATGAAATTATGTGGGAGCAGTAAAATGCTATGGCGTTCGTGGTTTTTAGGGCAATTGATAAAATTTTTGAAAAACCATGGAAATCTATCGCAAAAATTCAAAAATATAAAAACAGAAATTTCCGAAAAATTGCAATATTTTAAAGACTCGAAAACGTCTATTGAAGATTTTTTTTTGATTATCCAAAAAGATGGATTTTTCTTTGCATCGGACACTGGCACCGGTATATCTCCTCTATGATGAATTCGCGTCCATTGCCCGGAGAATCTCGGTATGTCAATAGGCAAATGTCCAGCATCCTGAGAACAAAACCCTGGACAAGCACCTCAGGTCATCCGGAATACCAATTCACCTCGATTGAACCCAGGAACGTGTGTTAACCTGGAAATTAACGAGACTGGCGTCGTATTCCTAGGCATGTGATTAGAGTAAGAGGAGGGTGGATGGGTGGGTGGGTGGGAGCTATATACGCGTGCCGGCGTGACTGACGTTATTACAGGGCCTTCCATTTATTATCCGACAAGAGAAGGACCTCCCCCCCTTACCTCAACCCCTTCTCTCTATTGCTCTCCAAACCCACCAAGGCAGGACCGTTTTAACCCCCACCCCCTCCTGCCCTTCACAACCCATGATTTCATTAGGCCCAAGCGGAATTAAATTATGTACATCCTTATTTTCTCTAGGATGTAGAGACAATATAGATAAGTTCCCAAAAGTGTACAAAATTTTACAAAAACAATTTCTTTTATTCACCCACTCAGTCATACAAACCCCCCCACCCCCCCCAACCCATCTGTCGCCCCACGCATCCACTGACGCAACCATCCATCCTCCTACTTACCCACCGATCCAACCATCCCCCCACCCACCCACTCAACCATGCACCTACCCACTCAATCACCCACCCACCCAACCATGCACCCACTCACCCACTCAACTATGCACCCACCCACCCACCCAACTATGTACCCACTCACCCACCCAATTATGCACCCTCTCACACACCCAACTATGCACCCACCCACCCACCTAACTATGCATAACTATGCACCCACTCACCCACCCAACTATGCAGCCACCCACCCACCCAATTATGCACCCACCCACCCATCTAACCATGCAACCACCCACCCAACCATCTACCCACCTACCCACCCAAACATCTACCCACCTACCAACCCACTCACTCATATCGCTTTCTGACGCTTTAACTGGAAATTTGGACCAAGTCATTCGAAACTAGCATTCTGAGCAACCCTTCGTCTTTAATAGTGAAACAATGTTCCACTATATGACAGTTTCAATGATTTTCTAATTTTATTGAATCAAGTACGAGATTTGACGAGGTGGAGATAATACACTCCATCACTCCTTGGCATAAGAACTGTCTTATCTTCATTTCCCCCGTGCAAATCTCATTTTAAATTGATGGCTATTTCTCGAGCCATGTCGGCAAAGTTTTTCCAAGGATAATGGTGTTAAACTCTCTTTTCTAGACGTAACATAATATTTGACGAGTTGGAAGGTCCGCAGGCGCTTTCACGGTTGATCTTTGTTAAAAATTCATGGGGTCATGACGACCGATTTCAGTTCCCATTTCCCCCTTTTAATTCCCAACGTTTTTTTCTTCATTATTAACGTTATTTCCGAACGTAATGAACGAATTTATTGAGAGAATTTCAGCGTAATTGGTCACTAATATTTGACAGATTATGATGGAAGATAATGGTAATGAAATCATTTCCCACCCTTAATACCCACTTGGATATGTGAATCTCACCACACACACACACCCACCCACCCGCTCACCCAACCACTCACCCACCCGCCCACCCACTCACCCACCCACCCAGCCCCTCACCCACTCACCCACCCACTCACCCACCCACTCACCCACCCACTCACCCACCCACTCACCCACCTACTCACCCACCCACTCACCCACCTACTGACCCACCCACTCACCCACCACTTAGAAATATGGCCCCCGCCACATGGATGGGTGTCCAATTTGCCCTTTCGGACCCTTTCCTACCGTAAGAAGTACAAAAGGACGAGAAAAAAAACGCGCACACACTTCCACAAGTTAAAGGTCATTCGAATTTCCACTTCCTTGTCCCTGACCGTCAAAACGAGTACAAGTTTCTTGAACCTGGATGTTCATTCGTTGAACCCGAATTATCAAATTTCGATACTCGTAAGTTTTCTTTTCTGTCGCTTCTTCATAGCAGAGCAGTGTAAAAAATGATGCTGTATTATAAAACAAAAACCACTTTTACCGTAGGGCATAAAAATGTCATAGTGATAACATTTTGTTGAAACTTGTTAACATTGTTCCGCTCTGCTGCTCTGGTTGTAGTGTCCCTGGGACCAGCGAACTGGGATATCAGATTTAAAGCGATAGCAATTACCGACGTTTATTAAATTATTTCTGTTAACGCCTTAAAAAATTAAGGCTTAAATTGTAAAAAAATTCTGGGGATTTCCAAAATTTGACCAAAATATCAAAAATCAAAAAAATAAAATTTTTCTAAATGATTTTTTTTTAAATTTTTTGTATGGTGCTTACCAATTGAGAAAATTTAATGGAATTTTTTCACACCTAAAATTGCTTTGATTTAACCCGTAAAAAATCGCGAAAAGTGCTTGGAGATAGTGTGCAACAGTGAATATTCATTGGTACGTCGCCTCCTTGGTAGTTGCCATATCGTTTGCGATCGCGATTTCCTTCGGTATCCCGCCGAGAAACAACGTCCCGCGGGTACACTCAGCGCTCGACCAAGAGAAGTGGTATAGGAATGAGCTACTGCCTCACCAAGGACTTTGTCTCCACCGATTAAATTCCAAGACCATAGGGATCCTTTCTCAGTGTCTTCACCTCTCGATAAGGATCCACAATTTTGCCTCCTTCCTTTTCAAACTTTTTTAAAAATTCACTTAATGCTGAAAGTTAAGGGTCAAGCGCCTCGCGCTTACTCACGTATGCGATGGGGCGATTAAAAAATTTCTCGAGATAAACAATTAAGGGGGATTTTTAATGAAGTTGCAGAGATCTGGAAATGGAGCAGAGATCATTATTCACCATTTTTGTCAGGATGGCCGAGTGGTGGCCGAACTGAAGTTGCCTCGTCACATTCAACGGTGTAATTTCATTGGCCAAAAAAAATAAAACGGTTCTATACTTCTCAGTCAATTATTCCAAATTTCAATAAAGAGTTTGGATGTTAAGTAATGCTTCACACCAACACCAATTTTTTATGTTCACAAACTTATTCACCGTATATCTTGGTCATTTTGTTATCACTAATTGCACAGGTGCACTCAATTCTTCAATGTTTTTGGTTTGAACTTACCAGAATTGCCTAACTTTAATCGATATTTAGTAATGTTCACATCGAATCAGCGGGATAGATGGTCTCGGATTTAATATGCATTAGGATAATCTATGTGGTGAATCAGTAAGCCTCCATGGGGCTGGGTACATTTGTAAATGACTTACGGCCCTGGCTGGGCGCTATGAAGCAAGCGATAACATTTATACAGCGTCCTCGACTTGGATAACCTACCCCCTTTGGTAAAATGATACTGATCTCAACGATTCACGACTTCAGTATCGTTTCAAATGAAACTCTTGACCTCAATAAATAATATTGAAACAAAGACAATTTTCAAATATCGGAACACAGAATCTTTGATAAACTCGGGCTTTTTATAGATGTATTGTAATTGAGTTAAGAGTTGCTATTGTGAGCTTGAGTGGATTTTTCCCTCAGTGGATCAATCGATCAGGGACCAGCGGGTGATATTCCTGATTTGCAGACGTTAGTTAAACATGCATTAACTCGGGGGAGTGGTAAACAAGGGAAGTAGACGAGAGTATCAAATGAACACTCGCGACACTAAGCCGATGCCACTAGAGAGGATTGGAGATTGCAACTGACACCTCCAGTGCAGGCTTCAGGGTAGCCCTTGAGGTGAACTGATACAATGTAATTGTAAATTGTGCGGGTAAAGTCGTACACAATCATGTCAATTTCTAATGTAACGTCAATCTGATCTCGTGCCAGTGTTTAATCCCCTTTTGCCTGTTAACGAAATATCGTCAATTATAGCGGGTAAATTGTGAGCGTGACTTTCGCGAATTGTTTGAGGATACAGGAGCTGAGTTAGTTGGTGGTTTCTGTTATTTGCCATACCAGTATTTTTTATTTTAAGATTATGCAATTTTTCTGGTAATTTTCACTTAAATAACTTAGACTACACACACACACACACACATACACCTATCCACCCCCTCTCATGCAAACATACACATACCGATACACCCACACCTCACCACCCACCCCCCCCCCCCCCCCCCATCACAGAAACCCCCCCCCCCACACACACACACACACACACACACACACACACACACACACACAAGCACACACATTTCTGAAGTTATCCCCACTTTTCCAACACACCCACACACACATAACCACACGAAAGAAGTGCTAAATCCTTGATTTTTAATTCTCAAGGTCATTACAATAACGTCTCCGTGCGGGATAGTAAAAGGCAAATTCCATACTCTAAAATATTATCAAGGAAAAAAATGATAATTCTCCATGATATTAAGTTCTACTGTGGGGGCGTATAATGTCGTATTACCGTTATTCAAAATAAGGTATATCGAACCAATAGGCGTATAAGACGCTCGGGGCTTCGGTTTAGTCCAAGTATCATAATACTTGTAAGCCCTTGGACATATTAAGCCGGATCGTATCGTGGCTGGTCCTGCGCGGGCTCAGACATTTCGTTTCATCTAAAATACTGGATGTATACAGCGATATAGTCCGGGGACCTTACAAAACCCTGAGGTGTCACACATGTCTGTCCGCATGTCAGTTCTAATACCATGAAATATGACGGAGTCTTCCCAACATTGTTTTGTGTGAATTCTTTATTTCAAGCTTATGATAATTTCCATCAAATGATTTGGAAGTTAATGGTAGACTTCTCTAATTTTTTTTTCACCTGAAGAGAGAAAATTTGGGGCCATTCCTCGGGTTTCAGGTGTTTTTTTTCACAGAATTACAGTGATGACATAACAAATATTATGTTTCATAATGAGCCTTGCATGAGTGAGAGCGAGACGCTGACAGTAGTAACGCCGCTCGAGGATTGAACCCAAGATACTTCCTTAATTATGAAAATCACAAAAAAAATCATCGAAGATAAAATATGTATTTTTTCGTGACGAATAACTTTGGTCATTACCATTTTTCTGCTCTCTCCAACCAATCTCGCAATATAGCGTCTTAAACATTGAAACCAGTAGATTGGATCAGTGGCCGAGTTAAATATTGGAACCAGTCAATTGAATTGACTCTATTCAAGTTTTGGACGCTTTGAGCCAACTTAGAATATAGAGCCAAAGCTCTCAAGTCCATTCGGGAGCTGCTCAGGGTGATCGGGCCTCGGAGGGATAAGGGCCCCCCACTCTAGGGCTCCCCCTCCCGTACGTTCTCCTTCTGCTACCCTTCGTTCTCTCGCGCTGCGCTCTTCCCCCACCACTCCACGCACGTATCCTTCAGTGACCATCAGTGCTCTCGCTCCCTCGCTGCCGCAGTGGGGGCATTCTGTAATCGCCCACAAACGCTCGAGTCCGGACCACTTGGAAGACAAAGCTTGCCCAGCTTATTTTTTCAAAATTTGCGTTTGAAGATGAACCTGGATGACGATGACTCCACGCCTGGACCAATGTTCCTCTTTTCCTATATTGAAGAAATATAGGTGTAAGCATCCTGCTAACCTATTACAAAAATCCCATTGCTTTTTCCCCACAGCTTCAATAAATCTTTTAATGCTCCAAGAATAATACGCCCTTCAAGCGGATCTCGACACTCCATTGAAAATGGAAATCAATTCGCATAAGGTGTCACGGTGAGATGGGTAGCTCTCACTGCAAATCGTTGATTGTGACATCAGGCACATGGATGTCACTGGGGAGAGAATATGGGAATCAGCCACCTCGAGCTGTCTCCTATCGCGCACTTTTATCCATTCATTTATCTCCACATATTTTTCTTCCTCTTTTCAACGTCAAGACGAGAGCGCAACTGAGTTAGTGGTATAGTCAGGGACAATAAGGAAGACAAAAAAAAAATGAGGGGGGAGCATGGTGAGAGCGCGTCATCCGTCATCGTTAGCGTTTGGTTCCGCGACAGGGTCCTGGTGGAAGCAATGCCTCTAAAAGTGTAAATTCGCAGGTATTACATACAAACGTTTTATGAGTCCTCAATCGCACGTTGAAGATTGTAGTTCTGAAATTATTGCAATTGTTAATATCTTGATAACGTAATTTTTTGGGGTTGCCGGCGAACTTCAAAGACGTGTGTGTATGTATGTTTTTGTGTGTGGATAAAATTTTTTGGATGGCTTTGAAATCTCTGGAACTACTTGGGTTTCACGATTTTATCATATCTGTCAAGTTTCTAAAAATAAAAAACAAATCCATCATCCATCATCGTTAGCATTTCATTTTGCCATAGAGGCCCAGATGTCATAACCAACAGCTGTGAAAGTTGTGTAAATTCAGATAGCATAAACAAACTTTTTATGACTGCTCAATCGGATTTGCGTTATGTCACAGCAATTGAATTCCTATTTTATTACAGAGATTTCTCTCAATTAATACTATGCGGAAAAGTTATGCGCAATGGCTGCTGAATTAAAAAAAAAGTATTCGAATTCGAAAAATGGTTAATCTCTGGACTTTGCAAATTTTTGTGTTCAAATTGAAACTTGAAACTTAAAACGTGAAACTTTAAATTTGAAACTTGAAATCTGAAACTTGAAGCTTGAAACCTGAAACTTGAAAATGAAACTTGGAACCTGGAACTTGAAGCTTGAAACTTGAAACTTGAAACTTGAAACTTGAAACTTGAAACTTGAAACTTGAAACTTGAAACTTGAAACTTGAAACTTGAAACTTGAAACTTGAAATTTGAAACTTGAAATTTGAAACTTGGAATTTGAAACTTGAAATTTGAAACTTGAAATTTGAAACTTGAAATTTGAAACTTGAAATTTGAAACTTGAAACTTGAAACTTGAAATTTGAAATTTGAAACTTGAAATTTGAAACTTGAAATTTGAAACTTGAAATTTGAAACTTGAAATTTGAAACTTGAAATTTGAAACTTGAAATTTGAAACTTGAAATTTGAAACTTGAAATTTGAAACTTGAAATTTGAAACTTGAAATTTGAAACTTGAAATTTGAAAGTTGAAATTTGAAACTTGAAATTTGAAACTTGAAATTTGAAACTTGAAATTTGAAACTTGAAATTTGAAACTTGAAATTTGAAACTTGAAATTTGAAACTTGAAATTTGAAACTTGAAATTTGAAACTTGAAATTTGAAACTTGAAGTTTGAAACTTGAAACCTGAAAATGAAACTTGAAACTTGGAAGAGACAGCTTTGTTTAAATTTTCAGATATCTTTCCAAAAAGAAAGAGACAAAGGTCTCTGCGAGATTTGAAGTTAACAATTCCATTTCAGATCAATACATAGAGAATAAAAAAAATCGCTAGTAAATGAGTCCCAGTGCTTTTTTGACAATTTCCTGAAACTCTTTTCCGTTGTCCTAAAAACAAAGATGAATAAACCAAAACCATTTGCATGTTTGAATAAATTTGTTTCGATTGTGCCTCACTCTTTGTAAGCAGAGAGTTTGCAATACACCTGGAACAAATTTCCGATTCGAAGCAGAGCGTTAAAAAGGGTCAGTTGAAATAGAAGCAAGTCGCTGAACAAATGTTGGTCTTTTCGGCGAGTGAAGTGTGGAGTAATTAGGGAAAGTTAAGACCTCGATTCAAAGCTCCTCTTCTTTTTTCAGATCTATCAACCTTCTCATTCATCATTCGGATCGCTCCTTATCCGTATCCAGCAATTTAGATACACATATTCTACACATGAGCAATTGTATAATCACTTCATGTGCAGTAGTATCCACTTATGCCACTTCTAATTAGTCCCATATAGCATGTAACCATGATTGTTTCACAAGTAGAGCTGGCTTTTCAGCTTAATTCCGCGCTGCTACTGTGCAGATAACTTCATTCTTATCAAGGTAAATAACCTCCCGTAACACCGAGGCGTCTTTACGATAGCAATAATCGGAATATTATCGTCTGAAGCCGCCAACAAGTCCCATACAAATTTCCTATATTTTGATACTGTATCTATACTTTCGCAATGCCTCAGCTTACGAAATGGCATTTATCGAATACTTTTCCTTTGATACTCTTTGTATGATTCCCCATCAATTGATGATGTTCAATGACCTTGGAAACTTATCAATTTCGAAAATTTATAATTTCGGAAAAAAGAAAAATTCAATTTTTTCGAATTTTGGAAATTTTCAAGGTCTTCGAAATTTAAAAAAAAAAGGAATTCCAAATTTTTTTGATAATTCCGAAAATTTGAAAAATCTGGAAAAATCAAATAGTGAACTTTTGACAATTTTAATATTTTCAAAAATTTCAGAAATTTGAAAATTTGAAAAAAAGGAAACAAAATTGGATATGTGAAAACTTTGACGTGATTAAAAAAATCTGAAATTTACAAAATTTTTGGATTTTGAAATCGCCAGAAATTGAAAAGGACAAACGTTTCCAAAATTTGGAATTTTTCACGTGATGAATTTCTTTTGATTCTATTTTTTTTTCAGGGATTCGGAATTGAAAGAGAAAATGCGGTGAGAGTAGTTCAAGAAATGCTGGAATTTTTCCCAGCGCCGGTCTTAAAAGTATCACCAATTTACGATGCACTTTCTGAAATCGAGTCGTTTCGGACTTTTCTTGGTATAATTCGAATCGTTTGAGGGATCTAAAAAATGTCACATTTCAAAAGTTTCTCGAAATTAAAAACAAACATTTTACCAATTTCGAAAATTTTTAACTTTTTTGAAAGTTGGAATTTTACACATTCGAAGATTCAACAAATTTGATAAGTCCCGAGATAAGCATATTTGTGAACATTTCGGAAAATTCCCAATATTTGAAAAATGTGCCAAATTTTGATAATCAAAATGTTACAAAAATTGAAAAATTCGCAAAAATTTTGAAAATTTCTAAAATTTCCAAAAAATTTCAAAAATCGCACAAAATTTCCAAACCTTTACAAATTTCAGACATCCAAAAGTAATCCACTAAATCAAAAATGACCCAAACGAAATAAATGCCGATAGTCCAAGTCGGGCTTCGAACCCGGGCCTCCCAGTCTCGCTCCAGGCAATTTCCAACGAAGGCCCTGGCATCATAGAGACTTCCCATTCTCAAATTCGACCACTACATCCAAGACATTCAAGACATCAAACCTAAATCGAATGTCCACAGCAGAAACTTCGAATGGTTCAACTCGGGATTCGAACCCGAGACTCCCAGTTGTGCACCGCGCACTTTCCCAACTAAGTTACCAGGCTTATGGAGACTCCCAGGAACTTTCAAATTTCATCTGCCGCCACTAATTTGTCTAAGCGACTCAAAACGTTGATTCAACTTCCAGGCGCTGGAGAATATGCTCCCAAATCAGAAAAAAAATCGCAGAAATTTCTAGTAAAACAAAAAAAAAAGAAAGAATAATGCGGTGGAAATAGATGTGGACCAAATGCTGGCTTTTTCGCATTGCAAGCCCTAAAAGTATTACCAAGTTACGATGCACTTTGAGAAACCGAGTCGTTTCACCGAGTTTTCATGGTACACTCGGTGTTCGATCTTTCTTAGCAGAGGGGAAATGAGATGGTGAAGTGGTGGAGAGGCAACAAAAGGGAAATGGCGAGGTCAATGGATCCAACCTATTACGCAATATGACGATTTTAAATCTTTTCGGACGGAAAAGAGAGGAAGGGCAATCGGATTGAATTCATGAAAAGCCATTTCACATTATTACGAGTAAAGAAGATTGCGATTTTTGAATTGTAGATTGCTTTTTTTTCAGTATTCTCGTTCGGTTTGTTCCATATTGTTAATATTTTTCACCGAAACCTTTTTCGTCACTGATGCCTGATAAGTGGCGCTCTGGGGACTCTTTTTCGGTCGATAAATCGTAGTTATCGCATATGCTCACCGAACCCGCGCAGAAGTGAGGCCTAGTCCTTTTTTCAACATTTATCGGACCATGGCCTCACAGAACCATGGAAGAACTGCAACGACTCACGTAACGCTATACGACATAGTATATAATACGGCCACCGTACAGCGCCACTGATCTCTCAGGCACGCTACGGCAGCCATCTAACATCTCGTCATAGTTCGGGACTTGTTCAGTGGGAATAGCTCGATGATGCAATTTAATGATTTAATGATATTAAGCGTTTCGTGCAGAGTGCCGACTCCAGATGATGATTTTTATTTTTATTTTGATGTCTTGTTTTTTTCAGGTGGGGGGCGTCGCCCCCCCACACCCCCCCATCGCGCGCCCACGCCGCCCCCTAGTCAGGCATACGTGACAAAAAATAACCTGTGTTATTCGGCCGATAACGTTGGTTTGCGAGTCGTGTGAGTTTGCACCCTCGGGGTCGGTAAGTCAGTGACTCGTCCATGACTCACCGCCACCTCGTGGTGAAACTCACACTCCTCGCAAACCGCCGTTTATCGGCCATATAACACAAATAGCTATTTTGAAAAGGGGAATTTCATCATATCTTCACGTTTGCAGCTATTGCCAATCGTGTAAAGGCATTGTAACAAAAACGTCTGTATGCATGTAACGCTGTATGTGCATCCGTATGTATGTACCATAAATTGTTGTCCCACGATTTCTTCAACACCAATGAAGCGATTTGATTAATTTTTTTTTAATCGGTGCGTTTTCACGTTACTGAGAGCTGATTAGATTTTGGATTAAATCGACACAGTGGTTTCAAATTTATCCAGAAAAGTATGATGCCCCAAAACCATGAAAATTTTGAATGGATCAGCTTTTCTTAGCGCACGTTATGATCGAGTTAATGGAAGTCGTAATTGGAAGATAAATGCGGTTTTCAGGCTCGTCTAAAATTTGGGCAAAATTCATCTACACATTTAATAGTTATTCACGTTTTGCAAGTGGCGCGAAATTTTTCTTCACATTCAAACTTGCAGAGTCCCATATGCGCCATCTGGAGAGAAGATGACTCTCAACTTCTACCCAAGAACTTCTCTTTGGCTTGGGCCTAGTGTTTTCCGATGCACCAAAGAGTATCGATACTCTGCAGTGAATCGAATCGAAGAGTTCAGTATCGATCCGCCAAAGTATCGATCCTGTATTGAAAAAGCCTACTTGGGCCGGTATAACTGTGCATGCCTTCTACAATTTCATTTTGAAAAATTTTGCGTTAAAACATCCTACATGAAAATGTCCGTGTCAATACATCCATTCACATCATTTGAAGGGATTATAAATTTTGAAGCTGGGGTTACGGCCGTGTAAGTAATGTAGCTATCGGGGAGTTCTATGCGTGTCCCCGGTGCGACGTACCCGAAAATTTGGAAGACATCAATCAGCAGAGCCAAATATCAATTTTCTTCAACGGGTCCATCCTCTTCTATTTCTTCAGATCCCCACGAGCAAATTAATGCGGACAATTCCAACGCAGAGCAATCAGAATGGTAAACGGTACCAATACCGATAAATGCACTTGATGATGAATTGAGCTCCATCAAAACCTCGAACTACCACAAACTCACTCTCCTTTATACATGCGCGGTCGTTAGTTTCCGTCCAAGATATCAAGCCGGAGAAAAAAATACAACGAAAAAAAAAACCATTAAACGCCGTCGCCGTACGCGTATCGCAGATTCCACTCGGTCGGAATATCAATATTAATAGCTCCCAATGACGTTGACGTTCGATTCATACACTCGCCTCCGCTGATTCTCATCTCAAAATGAGTTGATCTTTTTGGGGGAGGGGGGGGGAGGGTCGGGGGTAGGCAGTGAAATCGAAAATTTCGCGAGTCACTCTGCGGGGCCATAGGAGCCGATACGAAGATAGAAATGGAGATAAATCTATTAGACCAGCCACCCACTTCCATTATTGTCACGAAAAATTCTGAAAAAAAATTCCAAGGCTTTCTACACTAGAAACGGTCGTTGAAATTTTTTTTCAGATTTTGTAACGAAATTTCCAAAGAGATAATTCTGCTCTCTGAAAACCCTTTTGGGAGATTTTTTATCGGCCTCACACATTCACACACACACACACACACGTTGTGGCATGGTGTCCGGCCGATAGCAGGAAAACTCCATGTGTGTTATCAGCGGTAGCGATAAAATGAGGCCGCAATGCCGGACGGGAACCTAACCCAAAGCTACATGGGGTGGGGCGGGGAGCGGAGGGGGGGGGGGGGGAGTTCCCGTCATAGACGCCCGCCATCGTACCATAGAGGGTTCTGGGGTTTTACCCTCCGTTTAAGAATACGATGGCCTAAATCACCAAAGTCGGACCCAGCCGCATGGATGGGTGTCCAGTAGGCCCTACCGAAGATGTGCTGCGGAGCAGCTACCGTGGGGAGTACGAGAGAACGGGACGGAGGAAACAAAATACACACACATTTCTGTTTCAAGATGATTAGACTGGTTTTGTAAGCGTCAAAAAATATTTTGGATAGTTCAAAAAAAAAAAATTAGGGAAATAATAGCCTTCATGAATTTTTATTTCGTTGTTAATTGTTCGCAATTTTTTTCAACGTTTTTGTGGTCATTGAGGCTAACGATTTCTTCATTAGTTTTTATCCAAAGTCTGACCAAACACAACGCACCATTAAGGGATCTCCTTAATATAATGTGGGCATTTTTTCTTAATGTCACCATTAGTCCGCAGCTGAATGGCTTGACATACATTCGATTTTCATGGTTGTTTAATGTGACAGCGTCGACTGAAAAATTGATAACAACATCATGAGCCAAAGTTTCTATTGGCTGAAGTCCATTATCTTAGTATTTTAGTTGACGTATCAGTATTTAAATTACGCCGCTCTAGCGGAAGATACCTAGGGAATTACGTAAAAAAATTCTCCCACAATTAATTATTCGCAATCAGTGGCCAAAGTAGTCAGCTGCTTAAAAACTTGGTGAGAAGTTTCTCAAGTTTTGGTGGTCCCAAATTTTGCTAAATTTCTCTCGAGTTTCTCCAAAGAAATCTAACAAACACACAATTACGCATTACCACAATTTTTTAAATTCCGATGAAATCGGAAAAGTTCAAAAAAATTTCAAAACAAAAAAAAACCAAAAGTGCAAAATTATATTTTTTGAAAAAACAGCAAACAGTTCCGACTAGACGAGCCTCCAGCTCCAAGGTCAACCCCCCGAAATAGCCGGTCTAACCAGTTTGTAGGATCGATATCTCGCGTCCAAGCCCACTTTCTCTCTCTCCACCGTTGACATTCCACTAGCCACAGGGCATAAATATTAACCAGCTTCTTCATATGCCCATCCTATTCATTTCTGTTTACTAATTTTCCATCTTTCTCCTACCAACAGAATATTCGGTTGTTCCCGCCCACTGGAGATATCAAGCTAGCGTCAGCCAACTTCGTAGCGAACTCGGTATAAGATAACGTGTCAAACCATTCGTGATGCTAACCACACTGGTTGTGTTTTGGTGACGTGAATTTCTCAATAGTGACGGATCCGCCGATTGCGTAATTAGTTCGATTGGAGAATAGTGTGACACGTGTGGGATTATAGAGAAGTGAGTATCGTATATTTTTACCTTTACCATTTAGTAAATTGTTAATTCGCGCCCAAAGTTTGGGAAAATGTGTTTTTTTTCTGAAGATTCAATACATTTCCAATTTTTGGCACGCGTTTTATTTAATTATTATGATGGATTAACGGCTAGCGGAATTAGGTTCAAGGAAGTGAACATTGGGTGTGGGTGGGTGTGGGCGGGTGTGGGCGGGTGTGGGTGGGTGTGGGTAGGTACGAGTGGGGGGGGGGGGTGTTTGGGTGAGTGAGTGGGTGGGTGGGTGAGGGGGTGGGTGAGTGGGTGGGTGGGTGAGTGGGTGGGTGGGCGAGTGGGTGGGTGGGCGAGTGGGTGAGTGGGTGAGTGGGTGCGTTCGGGGTGATAATGTCAGCGTAAACGGATAAATGTTTGTGTGTGTGTGTGTGTGTGTATGTATGCAGTTGAAATTTTTCATACATTTTTTGTACATGTTTGACAATGTCCTATGAATACAATTACGAAAAATATCGTAATGTTTTTTTTTTGAAAATTAAAGTATTTCAGATCTATGCAGTGTACAATGACATGATCTAAACTTTGTTGGGCAAATGTCTATCATCAACTTTTATTACACCTATAACTCAGGATGAAATAATCCAATCATTGCTATTTTCAAACGCCGTCAATATAGCAGTAAAAAGTGTTTCTCGTCTTCCGATAATTAATGTAGATAATTAATTCATGATCTGGCATTGTCGGTCTTTAGCGAACAGAGGAAAACACACATATACGTACACACAGATATTTAGCGGAAAATCTTCAAGCCAATACTTTGAAATACTTCCGTATGGGGAAAACGATTTCCATTTTCCACGATTTTCAAAAGTCAACACCATGAATAGCGCCGAATTTTTTCCGAGGAAAATTTTTTATCAAGATACATCAAGAACCAAAATCTTCTAGTCATATTTTTTTAATGGAGGAAAAAAAATAAAAAAAAAATTTGAAGAAAATTTTGAAAAAAAAATTTAAAAAACAAAAAAAAATAAAAAAGAAACAAAAAAATATTTTTTTTTATTTAAAAAACAAAAAAACAACAAAGCAAAAAAAAATACAAAAAAAAATTAGAGAAACAAATGGACACATCAAGCCAGATCAGTATCTACCAGAGTGCTTCATAATATTTATCTTATCTGGCTAATGATTTTATTTTGACGTTGAACTTCAACGTAAACAAAAATTTTCACTGATTCGAACTGATCGATTTTAGTCTCGTAATGGGAGGGACTTTGATCGATACAAAATATATGTTGAATCTATAGACGGACGTCCCTAATAATTGTGTTTATGTCAGTTATAGAGGTTAATCATGACGGAGATTAAGATGCCTGTTACATCTCAGTGATTCCCGAGCTGCGTTCAGAACACCACGGTCAAGTAACACAGCGGAGCAAACATGGGTAAGTCACGGAAACGTTCTCCAAAATTTTCCGAAATTTCTCCAAGATTTTCCTGCGACAGTGAAAAATTTTCCCAAAAATCTTTAGTACCAGAAAGGTGGTCCTCTGGCCAGAAACTGCGTGCTCTGTATTTTTTTTCTGGACTTTTGGGCAGAAAACATGCGAGTTCTCAGTACAACCGTCGCAGGAAAAATCCAAAAATTTGAAAAATTTGAAAAATTTGAAAAATTTGAAAAATTTGAAAAATTTGAAAAATTTGAAAAATTTGAAAAATTTGAAAAATTTGAAAAATTTGAAAAATTTGAAAAATTTGAAAAATTTGAAAAATTTGGAAAATCTGAAAAATTTGGAAAATTTGGAAAATTTGACAAATTTAAAATTTTTAAAAATTTCAAAATGGGAAAAAAAATTGGAATTTCTAAAATGTCATGAACAGTATGTTTATAGGTTTCGCTGCTGTCACACACATTTGCCGTCTCCTTCCGTATTTATTCATGTGCTTCTCACATTATCATGTCAATCAGTATGTCGCGTGTACCCGTAAAATTTGAAATAAGTATTCTCCATTGGCTGGTGCAACGACTTTTCCCATTTCTCTGTTGATCCAATCTCAAGTTCCCATTCCCCGTTTATTGCTGAACTTTTAAAAAGTTGGTAACAACTGCCAATAAATATTGAAATGTCTCTTAATAAATTTTATTACAGCTGGCTACGTGAGATTCGCCTTTGCGATAATGCTATGCATCGCCAATATGATAATCTATGGCTTAAAAGTCAACATATCAACAACAATAATAGGAATGGTGAGAGCAGGAAATAAAACTGTAGTCAATAATTCAGTAAATTCTTGTCCGGAGTATGATAATCCACTGAGTACGAATGGAACCATAGGACCTGAGGTACAAGGTCCATACGAGTGGACACCCGTTCAGCAGGGATTGGTGGTCAGCCTGTACTTTGCTGGTTATATGCTTGGCATGTTCCCCGCGGGATACTTTGCCGATAGGTTTGTATTTTATCAATACTACCTATAACTGCTAATCCGATCAGTAGTAATCATGATCAGCCTTACGGCAGTTCAAGCTTCCCACGAATTTCCCTGGTTTCTTGTGGTATTGCATGCTGGAGACCATCAGAATCATGACAGCCAGCAAAAAATAGTCAAAGATTAAATATGGATTTCCATGTAGCGAACGACATTTGTTTCAAACTTCTTTTTTGATTAAACTGTTATATTCTCGTTATCACTCACCTTCCGCATCAACGGCATAAATGACCATGTGGTCAAGACCGGTGACATTTAGCACACCAGGTCCAAGGATCGGATCCCCGGAGTCTTCTTCGGGGTGGTTGGGTGGTTGGGTGGTTGGGTGGTTGGGTGGTTGGGTGGTTGGGTGGTTGGGTGGTTGGGTGGTTGGGTGGTTGGGTGGGTGGGTGGTTGGGTGGGTGGGTCGGTGGGTGAGTGGATGGTTGGGTGAGTGGGTGGTTGGGTGGGTGGTTAGGTGTGCGTGAATGGGTGGGTGGATGGACCCGCGTAGGTGGGTGGGTGGCTGGGTGCGCGGAAGTGGGTGGGTGGGTGGCTGCGCGGGAGTGGGTGAGACATTAGCATGAAAAATCCAGATCTCAAGTTGGACGAGATCATTGAACAACGGGATATATTCCTTTAACGGCTATATCTTCATTTCACCTACCATCCATGGTCTGCAACAGATTTCCTGATTGTTAACAGGTTCAATACCAAGTACGTACTGCTAACGTCAGTCCTCCTGAACTCCCTATTCACACTCATGGTACCTGCAGCAGCAGAGTCCATTGGCGTTCTGCTGTTCTTGAGGTTCATGACAGGCTTGGTCAGTGCAGCTAATCTTCCAGTGGTCAACGTACTTGTTGGAAAGTGGGTTGTCTACGAGGAGAAGAGCACCTGGGTTGCCATCATCAACTCTGGAACCTCCATCGGTACTGTCATTTCCATCTTCACATCCGGACACATCATGAAGGACATGGGATGGGAATCTGTCTTCTACATCCATGGAGCCCTTCCTCTCATCTGGTGCGCCATATTCGCATTATTCTTCGCTGATAATCCGGAGACTCAGAAGATTATTAGTGAGCCGGAGAGACAATTAATTGTCAATACTTATGGCCATCGGAAACCACAATCGGGAAAGAGTCAAGTACCTTGGAAAGAGATGTTCTCATCAAGACCCTTCTGGGCTCTTATTGCTACCAATACTTTTGGTAATTTTACCTGGTACTTCATGCTGACCCAACTACCTCTTTATATGAATAAGATGCTGAAATTTGATATCAAAAGTGTGAGTATGTCATTTTTCAATCAGGAAACTGGCTTCATATCAATCAAAATGATAATTGCTTCATCGTTTAGAGTCTTTACAAGGTCAAATGTACCTGAAGAGACATTGCTACAAAAATTCGTCTCTTGGATTCTTTCAGAACGCTGCCATCAGTTGCTCTCCATACTTAATAAATGCCATAACGAATCCCCTGCTGGGTAAACTTCTCGACTGGGGCAGGCAAAAGGGCTACTGGTCACAGACAAATGGAAGAAAAATAGCTGTTGGCGTTAGTAAGTAATCATAACATTCAATGATCATCCAATAACAAACAATCAGTTACAAATCAATCTTACTAATTGAATTGTGTCAAGGCTGCATTCCGCCGAGCATTTTGATGGTTGCAATTGCTTACTCCGGCTGCGAAAGAACCGCAGCAACTGTGATGCTGGTTATTAGTATTGTCATCTCCGCCGCTATATTCCTTGGCCACTTAACGAATCAGAATGACTTGGCGCCAAACTACGCTGGTATTCTGATGGGTATTACGAATACTCCAGGAACTATATCTGCATTTATTCTGCCTGCACTTGTGGGTGAATTGAACAAAGATGGGGTAAGTACATGTAGCATATCTGTGTGTGTGTGTGTATACATGTAGGTGTAGGTGAAGGTGTCCGAATAAGGGACTGGGTGGTGTGGTTGGGTGGGCGGTTGGGTTAGATTGGGTAGGTGGGTGGTTGGGTTGAGTGGGCGGTTGGGTTAGATTGGGTAGGTGGGTGGTTGGGTTGAGTGGGCGGTTGGGTTAGATTGGGTAGGTGGTTGGGTGGGTGGGCAGGTGGGTAGTCGCGTGTGTGGGTGGCTGGGTGGGTATATGTGAGTTTGGATGGATGGGTGGATGGTTGGATCGATGGGTGGGTGGGCGGTTGGGTAGGTGGGCGGTGGGGTGGTTGCGGGGCCGTATGTGAGTTTAGATGGATGGGTGGATGGTTGGATTGGGTGGGCGGTTGAGTTAGGTTGGGTAGGTGCATGGTTGGGTGGGTGGGTGATTGGGTTGGGTTGGGTGGGTGGTTGAGTTGGGTGGGTGGTTGAATTTGGTGGGTGGTTGAGTTGGCTGGGTGGTTGAGTTGGGTGTATGGTTGGGTTGCATGGGTGGTTGAGTGGGCGGTTGAGCTGGGGTGGGTGGTTGGGTTAGGTTGCCTGGGTCGGTGAGTGGTCGAGTGGTAGAGGGGGGTAGGTGGCCGGTAAGTTTCGGGAGAGTGGGTGGTCTGGGTGGTAGGTTTGACTGGGTGAGTGAATAGGCGGTTGGTTTGGGTGGTCGGGTGGATGTCCTCGTGGATGGGTGAGCGGGGGTTTGTATGTGCATGCATGATTATGTGTCTGCGTGTGACGGATTTTTGAATTATCCTTCGACTGAAAATATGCTGAACATTTAATTTTCTCATTCAATATCCTTAGCACACCTTTGAGGCCTGGAGATACGTTTTCTGGCTAAGTATAATTTGCCAATTAGTGGCGTTTGGAGTATTCGTCCTCTTCGGTTCTGCGCGAATTCAAAAATGGAATTACCCTCAAGGATCGGCAGAACGAAACGCATTGAAAAACGGCGAAACAGCGGACGGAGCTTCCTCGCGAATGATTTAAAATAGGCCATAGTCTTAAAATAGAGAAAATAAAATTTCTTTCTATTTTTTTAATGTCAAAATTGACTGACAAATACATGGGACCACTGATTAATGCGGTGAGTATTGATAGGGAAGTGGCTATTAGCAAAGCACCACACACTTGTGGCTAATTAAGCGCCACCTGGAAACTTAAATTCTGAATCTTCCAATTAGTGCTGTCTGGTGATGGCAATGTTACTTTAAGGTCTTTGAGGAAAAAAAAGATACGAAGGCTGGGGGAGACTCAAACATGATTTACAGAGATGAAATATTATGTTTGTGTTCTATTTGTGGAGAGAAAAATTGGTACACACTTTGTGCCAAGTCATTTCCGTACTTGGAGTGCTGTTATGATTGTTCATGAATTCATTAAGCTTCTAAAAAGATATGAATGAGATAATGTAAACACATGTGGGAGATAAGATGAGAAGCTTAGACATTTTCTTTGAATTCGCTTTTTGTCGAATTTTGGGTTTTTATATAATTGAAATCTTTAGAACTTTTACTCATTTTTGTCCATTTATTTCTCCGATTTTTCGAGGTACTTTGAACAACTTGCAAATATTTTTTCATGTGCATAATTGTGCAGATTTAAAAAAAAATCTGTGCGTGATTTACATTGTCATCCGTTCAGTAATTCATGAGCGCGGTCCATTACATATGGACAACTGTAGGCAGGAGCATCATGAATAATGCCCTCGTGTGCCATTTTAACCCCTTTAAGAGCAGGTGACCTCGCGGATAAATGTGGATGAGTATCAACCTGCTGCCTTTGGAATTCATTCGATGATCCATTGGCGTTTCGCTGCTTTCCCCGTGGGAAAGCACCTGCTGTGTCAGATCTCAGTCCATATCCACATTGTACTCTGCTTTCGCTTTCAGTGTCCACATTCTTTATTTGGTAAATCCCCCCTTTTAGTATTTAACAGGACATTTTTACTTATTTTTGTTATTTGGGAAATTTTGAAAAATTGAAATTTTTAGAAAATTAAAAATTTTGAAAAATTAAAAATTTGGAAAATTTTGAAAAATTGAAAAATTTTAAAAAATTGAAAAATTGAATCTTTTGGAAAATTGAAAATTTAGGAAAATTTTAGATAAGAAAATTTCAGCTAAAAACTTTTTATTCGCGTGAAGGACTCTCATTTACTACTCGAGGAGACATATTTGCGCCTGTTTAATGTTTTGGGAACCTCTAAAGATCATCTTGATTTCAAAAATTTTCTTTGGGAAGGAACGTTCAAGTTTTTTTGTGCTACGTTAAGGTTCCTTAGGCATTGTCAACGAATTTATTAAATTTAGTTAGGAATTATTATAGCTCAATTTTTTTTTATGTCATTTTTTTTATATATAATTTAGCAATAAGTTAATTTTATATGAAGTGTGAAACTCAATAAAAATTGATCTTCAAGGAACAGAACTGACCAGATCAGATTTATTTTCCTGACCTTCTCCAAAAATCTAAAGAGATAAAGCAAAAGAAGAAGAAAAAGCAATTTTCCCACTTTTATTAAAAAAAAAAAATATTTTTTGGAATAATGTTGAAAATTGACAAAAAATTCCACAAATTTTAATAATTTCTGCACCTCCGAAAGAAATCAGCAATGTCAAAAATTCCTAAAAAATAAATTCCGAAATATCTCAAAAAAATGTGAAAAAATTTGATAAATGGTCGGCAAAATTTCAAAAATTTTGTACTATACATATAATTTTAACACACAAAGAAAGTGCCAAATTATTGAACCTCCAGAATACCATCGTACATAACGCAACTTAAGTTTCCTCAGTTTACCCGATTCAGTTATACTCCATTCGCTATATATGTCAAGTTATACTAGCACACTTGAGCATAAGAGACATTGCGAGAGTACCCGCCAGACCGCACCCGTTATTACTAGCGATAAATCGCCACATTTAATAAGAGACCGTGCGCGAAAGGGCTTTTGCCGGCGAGACTATTTCTAGGAGCGGGGTCGACACTAGGTTCACACTAGTAGACGGAAAATTGAGCAGGTGGATCTGAATAAACTTGCTGAATCATATGTTCGTAAAATTGGCGGGGAAAAAATTACACTTTTTCCTTCATCTAAATCGGACACATCCAAAATTTTTGGAATGTCCAATTTCAAAATTCAATTTTGGAAATCCAAAATTTTTGATAACTTTTGACATTTTGGACAAAAATAAAAATGGAAAAAGTTCATAGTATTTAATAAATTCAAAAGTTATTCAGCGTTGTACTTGTGAATGTAGGGCAGTAGTGGCGAGGGGCTAATGCAGTGAAGTTAAAAGGGTGGCGAGTGGACGTTTTTACCCCGAGGGTTGAGCCCTCTCCTGCAGACTGCCATGCTCCATTCGCTTACGTGCGCAACGGTGTAACTTACAGCATGGCTAAAGCGATGTGTCACGTATTTGCACTTACACCCACAAATGTGCGTTGTTAACACATATGCACATGTGTTAAGCCCACCCACCCCTCACCTATCCACCCCCCCCCCCGCCCATCCATCCACCCCCCATCCATCCATCCCCACCCACCCATCCATCCATCCCCACCCACCCATCCATCCGCCCACCCATGCATCCACCTCCACCCGCCCACCCATGCATCCACCTCCACCCGCCCACCCATGCATCCACCTCCACCCGCCCACCCATGCATCCACCTTCACCCGCCCACCCATGCATCCACCTCCACCCGCCCACCCATGCATCCACCTCCACCCGCCCATCTATCCACCCCCACCCATCCATCCGTCCCCACCCACCCATCCACCCCGCCCAGCCATCCACACGTACACCCACTTATAAAATGAAACCGCAAGGACGCGCGGGAACATAACCCAACTCGGCGGGAGGGGTGCGCTCCATGACAGGCGCCCACCATCGTAGCATAGGAGTTTCTGGGTGTTTACCCTATGTTTAGAAATACGATGGGCCAAATGGCGAAGGTCGGACCCAGCCGCATGGATGGGTGTCCAGTACCCCCTTTCACAAAAAGGCTGAAGATCAACTACTGTGGAAAGTACAAAATTTTCGTACAACTTCCGAAAATTTTCCACCTGCTCAGAACTGAATAGAGGTGAAATAATGAAACCGGAGAAAGCGATTCTCATTTTTTCGAGATTTTTCCCTCCAGTTTTATTTTAAAACCCCTTTCAGTTCCAGGGTTTTAATTTTCGTAATGAAATTTTATACATGGCTCATCCAAAATGCCTCTACGCTCTCCGTTCTGACGTGTAATTGCAGCTGAGTGCCTTTTCCCTCGGCCGTGTAATTATACGCCGACCCCCCGTGTGCAGTAACAGTGAAAATGTAGCACTATTATTCACTACTAATAGATCCGGATATAATTGAGCGACGTAATGTGTCAATTGAATACATTCCCACTGGAGTATTTTAACATGCATCTCTCGTATTTATCGTAATTATACAAATTTCTTGATAACATGAGTGCGGGTGCATGCAGAGTTTAACAGGGTGTGATAAACGTGACGTTTGATTTGACTTGGCAAATGAGTCAGGTGAATTAAATTTATAATACCCCTGAATTGGATTTAAAGATATGTTTAGAAAATTGAATCAACGAAGTTTGCAAAATTTCCCGCCATTTTTTTTCTTCAACTTTTTGAATCATTATAATTTTTTCACATTATCAACATTTGGAATTTTTGAGATTTTGATTTTTTGTAAATTTTTGAGATTGATTTTTTCAAATTGTCGACATTTTTCAATTTTGTCCTTGACTTTTTTTTATTAAAGTCCCGATTTTTTTTTCGAAGGAAATACGAATTGTGATCACCAGTTTGAGTTTCAGCTATTTTGAGAGATTTTCCCGTGTATGAACTGTGAATTGAACCAGCTGCAGTGCAGAGTGTCGTCGAGCGCGGCGCCAGGTGACGGCACTATGTCCTATAGATTTCGCGAAAGGAAATCAAGTGGGTAACGTACGACTCTACGATGTGATTTACAGCATCGCAATTTCGGAGTATATGAATCCAAGGGGGAACTATTTTGAATGAAAAATTCAGTGAGTAATGTTCTTTTCATTTATGGGGGGCTGTTGCGTAATTTCATTCAGTGCCGCCAGAGGGAGTCAAGGTCATTTGTCATCACCTCACTCCCTTCTTTGTTATTTTTCGTCGAAATTACGAATTGACAAATTCGGCAAAGTTCAAAAATTCTGAAAATCTGAAAAATAACTAAAATTCGACAAATGTCAAAAATGTCAATATTTTTTTCAAAATTTCAAATTTTGAAAAATTTTTTGTTTGAAAAAAAAATATTGCAAAAATTGTGATGTTTGTAGAGTGTAAACAAGAATGTGAACATTTGCAATTTCCAAAAAAATACCAATGAAAATAAATAATAAAATTGAGATAAATAACAATCTCTTAAAAAAGTCCATCGAAAATTAACGATTGGAATTACACAATGTCGCCGCAGTTATCTTGAAATTCCTGTCGTAATCGCAGAAGTGCATACCACTGGTTGACGGGGTAGGAGTAAAAAGGACGGGGGGGGGGGTACACAGAACATAGCCCACTCGACGCACGATTTCAACTCTACACCGGAGCTATAAAGGGTTGTGCCAACGTGCCCTAGCACGCTCCCCCATGGATCTCCACGGCGATTTGTCAAAAACATTCCACGCTGGAATTTATGCTGGTTTTCCGGGCGTGCAAGCAGCCCTCTAACCCCTCGCACCGCCCCCCACCACCCACGTACCTTCTACTTCTCTCGGGTTTTCTCTTTGCCTAATGGTAGATATATGCCAACGCACGCAAGAGTCCAGGAATGCGCATCGGGAAGTTGAGAATTTTTTGCCAATAAATCACATGAAATTCACATTTAATTGGGAGGAAAAAAAGGGTGGGATCATATAAAATTTTAATTGAGGGAATGGCCCTTTGCGCAATAAAAATTGAAAAATTTGAAAAATTTGAAAAATTTGAAAAATTTGAAACATTTGAAAAATTTGAAAAATTTGAAAAATTTGAAAAATTTGAAAAATTTGAAAAATTTGAACAATTTGAAAAATTTGAAAAATTTCGAAAAATTTCGAAAAATTTGAAAAATTGAGAAAATTTGAAAAATCACAAATCTTTCTTAAAAATGACAATTTAAAAAAAGCCAGTGAGAAAATGCCTGGGGCTTAATTCACTATCAAGCTTCACATTAGAAGGTAGTTTCATTGCATTAGCATAGCTCCCGCGCTGTACTCTAAATCGTAGCTTATTCTCCCACGAGAGACATACCCAGGTCCATCCGGCTCCATGCTCCTCTCATCACCACCAGGAGAGATATCCTGTTTGCTTAATAGGACGGATCGTCCATTTTTATAGGGCAATTATGTAAAGATGTGCGGGAAGAGAAATACCGAGGAGGAACATTCACTGGAGCACTTGGTAATCCATGTTGGGATTGATGCACTAACCATTTTCCATCTATATCACATCAATTATTTTTTACATCCAAACATTGGGAAATTTCAGGGCTTTGTAAAGGGAGCACAACCCAAAATTCCCGATTTGTAATTTCTGTTTGCCATTCCTAGATTTCCCGACGCGTCAATTAAATGTTCAAAGACAGGTTCCAGAGAAAAAATAGGAATCATGAAATTCGGAATATATCGTCGTGATAACTTGGGACCAGCATAAATTTTCATTGCGACTTGTTCGTAAGAAACCGACATATCTGAAAAATTCACTTTGTCTCAGAAGTTTTTAGGCATTTGTCCGCTAATCCACTGTGGTCCATTAGAGTCGTCACGAGATGAGGAAAAACCGTGAAAGTAGGTTGCTGGAAGTCCATCAGAAGTGTTCAATTATTCCGTAATGTTTCTCATCCCATCTAAAACCGAGAGACGGTCGTTGTGAAGCACGAGTGGTATTTTTTTCTCGTTTTTCCCCCTTTTCTTTTAGTTTTTTAAAGCGACAGAGACGAGAAATGCTGGTGCTTGGGTTTCCCTTGGCATTTCCAAGCCCATGCAGACACTCAAGGGGTGCTCAGCCACTTCATCCCGTGACCTGATATAGGTCGAGTTGCTATATATCATGACTTAATTAATTAACTCCTTTTCCAAGTACCAAGCTGTCCTGTTTCACAGTAAGAATACGGCGAGTAAATGACTACTTTCCAGGACTCGACCGTGCCTTTGACTTGGTGTACCTTTATACCGATAACTTGATTTTCAAACGAAGGCGCGAGCTCAAATCAGCGTAACGCAATTTCGTGCTTTCTACCTCACACACACATACACACACGCACACACGCGCGCGCACACACACACACACACAAGCATACACACAGAGCCATTAGTCAAGTATCACGTGGATTATCAAGCGGTCGTGCGACACTAAGAGAGCCATGCGTGTTACTGAACGAAAGGAAGCGAGACGCCAACAGCAGTCAGACCGCTCGGGGGTTGATTCACGATATTTCCTTAATTACGTAAATTAGAGTAAAACTCGTTAGACATAAAATGTGTGGTTTTGTATGAGGAACAACTTTGGTCATTACGATGGTTATGTTATCTCCAACCGTTTAGTCAATAGAGCGTCATAGACACTGGGAAGTGTTTTTGTCGATGTATTCACTGGACCGCAATCATCCAAAGTATAATCAGCTCTAGAAATTTAAAAAATTAAAAATTGGGAAAAATTTGAAAAATGTGGAATTTTTTAAAAAAGCAACATTTCAATTTCGGAATTTTCAATAATTATAAAGTGAAAAAACATCGGTCAAAATTTTTTGACACGAAATTTTTTGTAATGCAGAAAATTAATTTTGTTGAAAATATTTCCATCGTCGGTATAAAATTACTTCAAGACATCCCCACCCTATTTTCTATGCGCGAAGAGGAAAGAAAAAAAAATAAAGAAAAAATATAACCAATAAATATTCACCTCTATGCCGCACACTGATTTTCCCTACTTCTCGCCCCACGCTCCTGCAGTTCCAAGTAGAAGAAAAAAAAGTATATCAAACTCGATCGGGTGCTGGGAAATTTATTGCTAATTAGTTTTTCCCCCACCGTTGAAAGAGGTCGGGGAAGGGGGGGGGGGCGAAACTAGAGCAGAGACGTGACGAGTGCGGAATATCGTTATTTTTATTCTCTTTCCAGAAAAAAGGGAATATTTAACCTCATATTTCGCCGAGAATGGAGAATAATCTTATGTGCTGAAAAAGGTAATTTTGCAAACATGAAGCGCGTCGTTTCATTAAGTTTATTAATTTCCAAAATAGTATTTTTGAGGGAAATAATTGGAAAACTAAAATCCGAATTTTTTTGCAGGAAACGCAATTTAAAATGAAAAATTGAAAAACGTTTATATATTCGGAGGAAATTTTGAAACTCTGACATTTGAAATCGGAAATTTGAAATCTGAAATTTGAAATCTGAAATTTGAAATCTGAAATTTGAAATCTGAAATTTGAAATCTGAAATTTGAAATCTGAAATTTGAAATCTGAAATTTGAAATCTGAAATTTGAAATCTGAAATTTGAAATCTGAAATTTGAAATCTGAAATTTGAAATCTGAAATTTGAAATCTGAAATTTGACATCTGAAATTTGAAATCTGAAATTTGAAATCTGAAATTTGAAATCTGAAATTTGAAATCTGAAATTTGAAATCTGAAATTTGAAATCTGAAATTTGAAATCTGAAATTTGAAATCTGAAATTTGAAATCTGAAATTTGAAATCTGAAATTTGAAATCTGAAATTTGAAATCTGAAATTTGAAATCTGAAATTTGAAATCTGAAATTTGAAATCTGAAATTTGAAATCTGAAATTTGAAATCTGAAATTTGAAATCTGAAATTTGAAATCTGAAATTTGAAATCTGAAATTTGAAATCTGAAATTTGAAATCTGAAATTTGAAATCTGAAATTTGAAATCTGAAATTTGAAATCTGAAATTTGAAATCTGAAATTTGAATTCTGAAATTTGAAATCTGAAATTCGAAATCTGACATTTGAAATCTGAAATTTGAAATCGGAAATTTGAAATCTGAAATTTGAAATCTGAAATTTGAAATCTGAAATTTGAAATCTGAAATTTGAATTCTGAAATTTGAAATCTGAAATTTGAAATCTGAAATTTGAAATCTGAAATTTGAAATCTGAAATTTGAAATCTGAAATTTGAAATCTGAAATTTGAAATCTGAAATTTGAAATCTGAAATTTGAAATCTGAAATTTGAAATCTGAAATTTGAAATCTGAAATTTGAAAAACTGACATGTGAAGAGAAACCATCTTGGAAACTTCTTAAGATTTGCACATAATTTTCATCTGCATACAGTCAGGAACACGTCGGAATAATTTCAGAATTTTCCAGTGAATTCGTAAAGTGAATCGCCCACCCATTCAGCAACTCCAAAAACAAAATATCCTTCACGAGCTGAGCGACCCATTTCCGCGCCCTCATTTTCACAACCTTTAAGAGTTACTTCATAGCTATATCTCATCTCTTCCGGCCGGCTGTCCAAGACGCAAAAGCTACGTACTCCCAAAAGGAGTTAATTAATTAAATCATGAAAAATATCTCCGTTCACAAGTTTATGAAGTATTTAAAAACTAAAAAAATTTGCAGTATAGTTTCTTGAGAACCCTGCTTTTTTCCACTTCCCAAAACTGTTTTTATTTCATATATCCATCCATATATGTTGGTAATGATTTGCGATTTGTAAAAATTTTTCCAGTTTCGTCAGAGTCGTTGACATTTTTATACTGAGATATTTCATTAGGGAAATTCATGCACAAGCCACCTCACTGGGACATATTGAAACGACCAACGAAATGCTCTTCAGCAGAGCGTCGAGACTCTAATTAATTCCTGGATTGTTACAATTTGAGAAATTTTGCGGTCTTGCAGTTTGAAATGTGCAAAAGTTTGAAAGTACTTAAAATTCGAATTTTTGACATTCTCGCTTTAAAAATTTTTTTTTTTCAAATTTTTGAAATTTGAATTTTTTTGAAATTGGAAAATTTGAAACGTCGTGGACTTTTTTAATCCCTGCTTTTTAAATTTATTCTTAGATTTTTTTTTCGAATTTCTGACATTTTTTGGGAGTTTTTGTAATTTTTCCAAATTTTCAAATTTTTTAGTGGAAATTTTGCCATTTTTTTGGAACGGTAATTTCTGCTTGTCCATAGTTTTAAAAATTCTACTCCATGTTCGTGATCTTTCTCTAAACTAAAAAAAAAAATTACCAAAATATATTAGATACCTGAAGTGTTTCAAATTTTCTCACAGCAACATGCGCATGACTTTCTTTGCTCTCGTTTATTAAATAACATATTTCCTCGCGGATTAAACCGAGATATTTCATTAGGGAAATTCACTCATGAGGTGCCTCAGTATCAAGTGTGATATATTCCGACGACCAACGAAATGCTCTTCAGCATAACGTCAAGGCTCCCTAATTAATTAGTGAATGCCACGTTATACCGAAGCTTGACCTACTTTCTGATTCAAGGAGACAGGAACATCCTTTGACTAAAGCTCTTCATACGAATGTGGAGTATCCGGAATGCATATAATTATTTTTTCAAATGTGTGGTTCAGTCTCAAGGGTCATGAAGCACAATTAATCTTTCGCACGCAGCGGTCAAATTTTTTTTTTTAACTCGAATCAGGCATTGTATATATATATATACATGTCAAAAATTGGCGTATTTTCGGAAATGGCGCAAAAAAAAATACCCCCGTTCCCTGAATAATAGAGAATACAGAATTGTGGATGAAAAATTATCGCGTTTCGAAAATTGCCCGCGCATTTTTAATTAACCACTTGGCTTAGCCGTTTCTAAGGGAATCTGTAACCAAGAAGGGATGCACACAACTACACATTCACCTATGGAGCGCCCTCGACCAATGCATAACGCCAGTTATGCGTAAACGCGGGGAATGTCTGTGATCTAAAGCCTAATGAGCAATTAGTAACGTAGACCCTACGCCATATAACGCAAACGAACGTGGTCGCCAGATGCCTCTCACTAACCCACCGCATCCGGCTTTTCTCTATCGTCAAAGATTTCGTGGCCCGTGGCTTCTATCTCATTTTTATTGTACCCTCCTTATTCACACTTTTTATGATTTGTTGTCTTAAGGTATTTAAATTGATGGGATTGATGAAATTGATTAAATTGGGGAATTGATGGAATTGATGAAATTTATGAAATTTATGAAATTTATGAAATTTATGAAATTTATGAAATTTATGAAATTTATGAAATTTATGAAATTTATGAAATTTATGAAATTTATGAAATTTATGAAATTTATGAAATTTATGAAATTTATGAAATTTATGAAATTTATGAAATTTATGAAATTTATGAAATTTATGAAATTTATGAAATTTATGAAATTTATGAAATTTATGAAATTTATGAGATTGAGGAAGTTGATGAAGTTGATAAAAAATGATTAAAGTTGTGAATTTGTTTTCATCTTTCCAAAACTTTTTAATCGACGCACGCATTTCATTTTATAGCGATAATGAAAAGCGGTAAAATGACCATGGCGCGAGCAGCCTAGTGCGAAAAAAAAATTAATTATAAAAGAACTCTAAATGTAGCATGTGGAAATATAAGTCTGCAGTATGATGATCATACTACTTTAAAGTATACTTGAAAATTGCTTGCATATTTAATTTAAATATCCCGCATAGCGCTGTTGCATCGCCGGGACAATGTGACCCTTCTACCATATAAACACGTACACTCCATAAAACCATACAGAAACTTTTTACGACGGGCAATAAATTTCGTTTGGGTTAGACAAACGACATAATTCTCATTTTAGGTGACTGCACTATCGTCTGCAGGGCCATTTTCAACTCGGCGGGTTTCTTGGCACAGTTAACCAATGTGAAAAAGCCCGTGCTCTCCTACTATGGGTGTCTTCGCCAGTTGCAAACGAATACACGCATTTTCCTATTGAGTTTATACAGTTGAGAGCCGCCAAATGCTCTCATTCAGTTGAGAAATGTAGCGAGTAGAAGTGAAGTTCATTCATTGCCAGTGAGATTACGAATTCGAAAAAACTTTTGCGATTTGTCATCATGTTTCACATGAAGAACATTCCGTGTGTGCTATCGACGGTACCCATGAAATGAGGCCGCAAGGCCGGGCGGGAACCTAACCCGACACTGGGGGGCGGGTCCATTATAGGTACCCACCATCGTAGTCCAAGAGTTTCTGGACGTTTACCCTGTGCCTAGAAATGCGATGGCCTACATGGCGAAAGTCGGCGCCAGCTACATGGATGGGTGCCCGGTAGGCCCTCCCGAAGAAATGCGGAAGAGCACCGTGGAATTTACACGAGAGCGAAACCGAGGGGGGAAAAACACAAAAACCTTGTTCCAGGAAAGATTGCCTCAGCATCCTTCGGTCCAATTATCATCTAATATCAATAAATATTTATGCATCTCATGAAGAGTGATCCGTGGGAAGATGTCATCAAGATCCCGTGTGCCGGCAAAATTGAATGGGGAATACCCCAGGCGATGGGATCTTACGGAGGAGGCCTAGCCTCTTGCACATATAATGGAAGACTGATGACTCTTGTCCGGGATGCGAGTCTCTTCTATCACTCACTCAGTTCTCACTAATACCTTATTTCCTATCGAATATTCAGAGCGATTTTCAAATCGTATGTCTTCGTGGGGATTCCCCGCTGAGTATTATTCATTTTTCGACATTTGGAGACCTTCGCTGGAGAATGTCGACATAGCAATGGGGGATAATGATGCTTGACATGTCATGAATTTGAAATAGCGAAACTTTTTTGGAGTCGGACAATTTTGGAGCGAAGATATGTCCAGGAATTGTTTTACAGGGTACAAAAGTCCAGTCACCATGCATCGCTGAATGACAAATGGAGACCGCAAGATTGCACCTCCAACATCCAATTAGCCCGCCCTATTCCCTCACCTAGCCGCAAAACTTTTCCCTCTTTCTCGCATTAGCTCATGTTGAATTCACCCTTCCGTAGCATCCCCTTTTTCTGATTCACCGTGTCAGGTGCAGGGGTCACCGCGTCGCTCCCTGTAAATTCTGAGGAACGTAAACGGGTGGGGGGGGGGGGGGGAAGAGTCCAGCCCGAACTGAATCCCAGTCCGACGTTTAATCAGCCAACTTCAAACAGTTATTTTCTCCCCTTCTGCCTGCATCATACAGCGACACGATATGCTGCCCATGCGTAAATTTATGGAGACAATGAGAGCCGGTAGCATGAAAATCAATTGGATTTTAGACTGGAAAGAAGACGTACTTGTGATCAGGCATAGTACCTAAAATTACATTCCCATTAAAAAAAAAAAATGATAATTGTTTTACATTTTAATTGGACTCCACATTAGGTACCGGTACCTCATGGCGTTCCCCAAATTTTGCTACCAGTTTCATCTCCTCCACCCAAATGAACAGGATTTTCAATTACCAATTAGAAAAATTATTCCTCAATGTAAAAAATCAGGTCAAACTGCCAAGCTAATGATATAATACCTATTAAATTTTCCCCGAGCAGCAAAATTTGATTTGTCCTTCACTCTTCATGTTAAAAAGTTTGATTGGATTTAAGTGATGGTAATTGAAAAGTTTTGCAACTTTCATACGGGGATAAAAATAATAGCGGTGAGGTTGGCGAAAAAAAATTGAGAGAGGCAGACAGTAATTATTATGCATCAGAAGCTGCTCTATTCCACCGTTTGCAATCCCGCGTGACCGAATTATCTGAAATCCCCCCCCCCCCCCCTAGTGCATTTCGAATCCGCTTATCGAGCGAGGATGAACGTGCCAACACCGATCCATCTTCTTTATACGCCGATGGTAGAAGTCCTGTCGCTATGTTACTGAATGAGTACATTTGGGCTGTTTGAATACATTTTTGGCAATTTTCGTAAATCGAACCCGACGTTTTGACATGGGGACTCATACACTGAACTGATAGATGTGTGCGTACGTTTTCCTAAATCCCTATTTCTTGTACACTCCACGGTAGGTGCTCTTCAGCATTTCTTCGAAAGGGACTAGCGGGCACCCATCCATGTAGCTGGAGCCGACTTTCGCCATTTAGAGAATCGTATTTCTTGGCACAGGGTAAACCTCCAGGAACCTCTGGGCTACGATGACGCACCCCCCCCCCCCCCACATACAGATGTGTGTATGTGTGTGTGTGTTAGTGTGTGTAAGAATTTTACAAAATTTTATGGGTTGCACATGTACAGAAATTACAATTCGGAAAATACGTTTTGATCCATGCTGTTTTTCGAATATCTCAAAAGCACGGAGAGATAGAGAAAATATCATATAGAACTTTTTGTAGACAGAGTTATGCCCTACAAAAAAGTTTTTATGGTAATTTTCATAGAGCCCATAGATTTTGAGATCTTCATCAAAAACGATGTCCCCACATTTACTTTTTTTTTAATTTTTCCAATATCTGTTGATTTTTTTATATTTAACTTGCACTTTAACGATGGCGGAGACCAGGGTAGAAAGTTGAAAATTGGGAGTTCTGGATACAATGGACATATCGAGATGAATGGAGGGGGCCGGGAATGAAGTGGATAAAAGTCACTAACGAGTAACAAAGGTCGGCATGAAGACGACGTACAGACGGAGAGGGGGACAAGAGCAGGCCGGTGGAGGACTACATATTGGTCCGTCCTCTCCCCCTCCTTCTCCTCTCTCTCTCTCTCTCTCTCATTCTCATCCGAATCCTCTTGTTCCAATGTTATCCAACTCAGCTACCGCATCCCTCGTTGTAGCTTCGAAGGCGCTTTTGTTCCCAACGAAAACTGCTCGGACAGTTCCGGATGCTGAACTCTTCCGTGCCTTGTGTCCAACCCTCGGCATCAAGCTATTCATCCATCCGCTCATCCGTCCAAGCTTCAGCAGATTTTTTCCATGTTGCTGGTGGATAGATTGTGAAGGTTGCATGGAGAATTAAAATTGTTAACAGGTGAATTGTGAGTGTAATTTTGACTTGTTTCGATTTGATCTCCTATGGGAAAATATATATGTGCGCCAAGAAAATATCTACGTTATAACTACATCGGTCAAAATTTGGTAAAAACATTACAAACAATCTAGTGAATACATGTTTTCGCTACGACATGTCATTCGAAATCCTTTTCCATAGAAATCTATCTAAACCTATAGGAATCCTATAACCAGCCTATAGAAATCCTATAGCTAGTCTATAGAAATCCTATAGCCAGCCTATAGGAGTCCTATAGATCGTATAGAGATCCTAAAGAGATCCTATAGAAATCCGATAGAAATCCTATAGAATTCCTATCATAGAAATCCGATAGAAATCCTATGGAATTCCCATCATAAGATGCTATAGAATGTCCATTATAGAAATCCTGTACAATTCCCATCATAGAAATCCTATAAAATTCCCATCATAGAAATCCTATAGAATTCCCATCATAGAAATCCTATAGAATTCCCATCATAGAAATCCTATAGAATTCCCATCATAGAAATTCTATAGAATTCCCATCATAGAAATCCTATAAAATTCCCATCATAGAAATCCTATAGAATTCCTATCATAGAAATCCTATAGAATTCCTATCATAGAAATCCTATAGAATTCCCATCACAGAAATCCTATAAAATTCCCATCATAGAAATCCTATAAAATTCCCATCATAGAAATCCTATAGAATTCCCATCATAGAACCCCTATAGAATTCCCATCATAGAAATTCTATCGAATTCCCATCATAAAAATGCTACAAAATTCCCATCATAGAAATCCTATAGAATTCCCATCATAGAAATCCTATAGAATTCCCATCATAGAAATTCTATCGAATTCCCATCATACAAATGCTATAAAATTTCCATCATAGAAATCCTATAGAATTCCCATCATGGAAATCCTATAAAATTCCCATCATAGAAATGCTATAAAATTCCCATCATAGAAATCCTATAGAATTCCCATCATAGAAATCCTATAAAATTCCCATCATAGAAATCCTATCGAATTCTTATCATAGAAATCCTATAGAATTCCCGTCATAGAAATCCTATAGAATTCCTATCATAGAAATCCTATAGAATTCCTATCATAGAAATCCTATAGAATTCCTATCATAGAAATCCTATAGAATTCCCGCGAGAACGCTGAACACAACGCTATAGAAAATTCTATAGGAACCCCATAAAAATTTCATTTTCTCACACATTCCACCATATTCTCAAATACACGTGTCAGCTATTATCGACAACATGGATTAAAAGTATCACCCTTAATTAGGTCACTCTATTTACACCTAATGAATTAATTACTTTCGAAAATCGGCCTGAATGTCCAATAGTTCCCATAATGAACGAAGATTGCGTTAAAATTATGTAACACAGTGGAAACGAAATGTCTATTTGAGGGCCAGTGTGTTCAGTACAGGTGAAAACTCTGCTTTCGCTCGGTTAGTTTGGTCCACTAATTGGATTGTTCTGTCAGTTGAACCGATCCATCGGTTCGGCCTTTATTAAATATCTATACTGTTGGGTTTTCATAGTTAACCACATTTTTTTTTAACTTCCCGATTTTTATTTATTTACTTATATCAGTCAACCACAGAAGGGCAGACAATTGGCGGACTATGCACAGTGCATTCATCAATTAGCCGATTTTTTTAAAGTGTTTGCGCTGAAGTTAGCCTTTTTTTTCAATATATTTTACTGAAAAAAATTGATAATTCAAGAATTCATCTGGAGCTGTTTGATAATTCAGCTCCTGGCGCAACCGCGTTTGTGCTCCCATGGGCAAAAATCCAATCTATATGTCATGTTGGACCTATACCATGAAATTTTGTAAAATAATAAAAAAAATTGTCAATTCTAACTGTCCATTAGTTCTTTAAATTGAAAAAAAAACCATCCACTTCTACACAATTCGAATTTTTCCAGAGTGGACTTCCATATTTGGCATGACACACATATTCCCCGAATTGGGTTATCCAGCCAGTGATATTGAGCAACTTGCGCCATGCGACTGAAAAATCATTTTCAGGAATAAAGTGAAAAAGGTGTAAGAACGGAAAATAGCCGAACGTGATTCCATCTGTGACGGTGCGCTTGAATATAACCCCTTTCGCATTTATTGGACCGTTCTCGCCCCATTTCCGTTCTCTTTACTCTTGAGCACCTGGGGGAGGTAGAAAATAGGTGGTCCATTAGAGTTGAAAATTCCATTGATTTTTTTCACCTCTATTTGCCTTCTATCCTCCAATACCAGCGAATAGAAATTGGAAAGCAAGCGTAATTATGTAATAAATGTGTATCATGAAAGATACTTCTAAACGCCGCGGTATGCTCTGTTCAGACATTGTGCTCAAATGAGTAGTTAAATGCATATTGAAATATATGTTGTAAAATTTTAAATTCTATATTTCGTTAACACAATAAGCATTCTTCTTGAAAATTGGTGTGATATATTTCTTTTGCTTTCAATCCAAATTAACCGTTATGGTTTGTATCATGTAACAATCGATTGCATTTATCAAAAATTCATTATTATTACTTATGTAAGAATCAGAATGAATTTATAATATCAAAAATAATACCCGACGAATTTACGTCAATGTCACTAAAAATATAAATCAGTACATTAACTCAATAATGGTTACAAAATAATGCTCGAGGCAAGAGGACCATGCCTCGCTCCATTCTCACAAATTGGTCATCCATCCCCTCCCCTTGACCCAGTGTTCCTTGGTGGGGAATGGCAAGGAGTGGGCAAATTATACTACTGTATCCATTACAATGTGTAATTAAAAATTTTCGAAGATTTTCAGGTCTCAACGGAGCCATAAACTCAAAATAATGGAGCTTGTCGAAGTACTTTAGCTGAACCATCACGAAATCTCCTATTGCGTGTGTTATCGAAGAGGAGTAAACTATGGGCATCGATATATCGTGAATTATATCACAAACTTTTTGATAAGAGGTGAAGTCCGTGGAGGGCGAAAAAAGTATAGCCACGAAAAAGGAAGATGGTAACGTTCTGAGACAGATAGACAGATGACTTGTACGTGAAATGCTGCGATTTCATCTACACACCAGTATGTATAGTCGTTGAAAGGGTGAACGAACCCACATAATGGCCATTCGCGTTATATACGAAACGTTACAGTATACCTTAGGCGCGGCAATGGCAACTGGTAATGGCTCCTTATGATTTAGCGAGAGTGTTTTCTTACTCTTTGGAGGAAAAGTGGCGGGCGCGCGTAATCGTTTGTCAAGTTAGCCCAAAGGAGGAGAGGGGGGGGGGGGAGGGGGTGTTTGGTTGAAATAAAAGACGCGAAGAGTGGAAAAAATATTAGTCCAGTTGCCTGCCCACAGCAGAGGGCACCATATCAAAAAGGTGGTGAAGAGAGAAAAGAATAGAGGAATATCGGATATAAAGCTGGGACGAGCCAAGAAGACCAACCATCCGATATTTCACCATCATCGCTATTAACGCCCATTGCCAAGGATGAAGAGTAACGATGCGTATGTCGCACCAACGCACAGAGATATGTTACATCATGAAGGCTGCCGTGTTCTCAACTTGGTTTATGGTTCTTTTTATCTGTGGATGGGAATAACATTGCCGCGAATAAAATAAGTTTCCCTTAGCTTGTCCGCTTAGGGTATGTCCAGAATTAATGTGATTTTTGGATTGATGTGATAGCTGAGACCTGATCATTCCAAAACTAGACTGACACAGTATGGAAGGTAAGGATTTGAGAAGTGGACGAATATAGTCCGGAGATGAGTTGGGCTGTTTGGAACCGAGTTGAAGCAGCGGACCGCCTCGGAGAAAGATGCATCAGTCAATAACAGAACTTGCCCAGCTAGGACCAGATCTAGGCTTACGGAGCTAGAACTCGGTACTGAGCGGAAGTAGATGGAAATAGGGCTGACACAGCTAGAAACCTAGGTGAAGCAGCTAGGAACCGCGCCGAAGTCACTCGGAACCGAGATGAGGTACCTCGGAATTGAGCTAAACTAGCTCGGAATCGAGTTGAGGTATCTCGGAACTGAGCTGAACTAGCTCGGAACCGCGCTCAGATAGCTCGAAACTGAGCTAAACTAGCTCGGAACCGCGCCGAAATCGCTCGGAACTGAGCTAAACTAGTTCGGAACCGAGCCGAAGTAGCTCGGAAACGAGCGGAGTTGAGGTACCTCGGAACTGAACTGAACTAGCTCGGAACCGTGCTCAGATAGCTCGAAACTGAGCTAAACTAGCTCGGAACCGCGCCGAAATCGCTCGGAACTGAGCTGAACTAGCCCGGACCCGAGCTGAGATAGGTTGGAACTTAGCTGAACTAGCTCGGAACCTAGCTGAGGTACCTCGGAACAGAGCTGAACTAGCTCGGAACCGGGCTTAGATAGCTCGGAACTGAACTGAGCTAACTCGAAATAGAGCTCAAAGCAAAGTTGTACTACCTGGTTTGTTGGGAATGACTACTCCAGAATGCCAAAACTGCATCCTCTCATTTCTTTCACCATTTTTACTCTTCAACTCTCTATTGACTATACTTCGCCATTTTGCTAGTATGCCGAATTGGTCCCTGATTGCAAAATAAGAAAATAATTATTTCTTTATTTCTCATGAATACTTCAGTAATTGTGTTTGAATCCGAACTCATCTCTTCCAACCACTTAAGTCACTTCGTTGAATCGTTTCAAAAGTTGAAATCAGTGTCACACGGGCATCCCACAATGAAACTCTCTTATTAAAGGCACACCGTCAACTGTATAATATTACACTATTTGACTTCAAATAGATATCAAAGTTTCGTATTGTACGTGAGCAATTTCAATGTTCCATAACGCAAGTTCTGCTCGTCTATTAAAGCTTCGACACCTTATTTTTTCCGTCGCAATTCTTTCTTTACTGTGCTTTCAGTTCCTAGAACTTAATTTTCATCTGAAACACTCCTTGAAGCGGTTCCTCCACCTCGAGCAGTTCTTGGGACTGTCCCTGCATCTCGTACCGTTCCGGGAATTGAGCTTTCACCCGAAACCGTTCTTGGAACCGTTTCGAGAATCGAAGTTCCACCTGGAACGGTATCCGGAACGGACGCTTCACGTGGAACAATTCCACGGGGGGGGGGGGGGCGACGGGCAGGAAAATGAAAGAGGCGCTTTGGACCACCATGTTTCATTATGGAACAACTCATCATCCCAAGTTATCACGGAACCACTCCTCATGAGGACAATTCATCACAAGGACGTCTTAACATATAAACCACCCATGAGCAGAAAAAAATAATAAAACTGATTACTGCATCGAACTCCATTTATTAATAGCACAATATCAGAAATCGCGAAAACACAATAAATCTGCCACTTCGATTCCGCATCTTTTTCACAGGTCAATATTATAAGCAATCTTCTTTGAATATTCAACGACATTACAATCATTTGTCCAATTATTAACCAGCGCTCCAAGACGAGCATCATGCTTGATGTACCGCCTCCTGCTGTAGGCTCAGTATCAATTCAATTCAATCGCTATCCATTCTTCCACGTATCATCCGCAGTCACCAAATATTCCACCGAAACTTTGATACCTATCCGTAGACTAAATGAATGTGGCATAAAAATGACAATAACTGATAATATTCAATTCAATTCAATTTATCCTGCACTTTAATACATGGTATTATTTAAGCAGGGTGGTTCCAGTACATTTGTTACAGTGTTTTGATTACAAAACAAAAATAAGAGAAAAAGGAAAAAAAAAAGTAAAAAATGAGTGACCCGAAAACCGAGGGATGTGAACTCGGAAAAATTGATCATCCACAATTAGCTCAGATTTGGACGACTACTGAATTAATCGTTTCATGGAAGGGAACGTAGTTGGAGACATTTCGCTAGACCAATCAGAGCGCAGTATAAGCGGTCACGTGACACCTTCACGTTGGTTTCATTTTGGTAAATCACCGAGCCACAGGGGTTTCATCAAACTGATAAAACCCCGGTAGATCCCCAATTGTTATTCCGGATTTTGACATTTCGTTGTGATTAAAATTTCTACTAGAGGTTCTGTCCATTTTAAAAACCTGTGCAAAATGAGTCGATTCAGCAAGGAGTCACTGCCTGAAATTGATCAATGCAAAGTAAATATATTCAATTTGAAAAATTTTACATTTTGAATGCTCGGAAATACCACATTTCGTGTAAAGTGTCATATAACATCGATCATTGTGCTATGATTAGTCAAAATCAGGGGGTCAAAAATAATCCGCCGCGCTTCGCACTCGGGATTTTTAACCTGCCACAGTTCTCCCTCTCATTGCTACGCAACGAAGCTATCGGGAATTATCCGATAAATTTTAAGGTCTCGGGGTATTACAACCGACTATTGAAATAGTGAGGACAAATTACTCATAATAAAACAGGGTGTTGCCACTTGGGAATTGTTCGCCTTGCTATGGATTTCTCAATGAATCGTTCATAATGGCTAACCACCATCACAAAACATTCCGCAGATCTCATTAGAATCAGCTATGCACAGTACGTCGACGAATCTGGAGCAAGGGAGATCCATCGAAGACCGACGTAGTAAAAGAGTAGCAAAATTGTATGAAGCATTAGCATGCTTAACACTCAGCTTCTTCTCACGCTTATCAACACTGGATTGCCCCCAGCGTGTCTTGACTCGCAACATTTTTCTTTATTTAGGAGCACTCCGGCATAACGACCAAAGCAAAGATGCTTCTTTAATTGACACAGAGAAAAACTCCTGACTCCTCTGGAATATAAATACAGCAAATATATCATTGATGGTCCATTCATCGACGTCATTATTATTCAAAGTGAATCATCAGAATCCAATCAGTCTGTGACTGATTATCGTTATCCACCTTGTTCATTGGTAGCACTCGCGACATTTTAACATTTTGGCTTGCTGGAATCTTGGCCTCCTGGTCATGCTTTATAGTGTCTTAACACGATTTCCTGATAATCATGATTCGTGCTTACTCTTTCACATTCAGCCAGTTACGTTCGATACTTTGCAACAAGCATCCATGGTCACGCAATGCGCCACCGTATCACGCAACCCAAGATGCCAGAGACTTTCAGTGACTGGGGATGCAAAGTGGCGGAATTTTTTTGGTTGAATTTGCTTGATTGATAGATAAGAGACCAATAGATAGGAAGATTGGCCAATGAGGAACGGGACATGCGTTATTACCTTGACCCTTCAACAGTTAGGTCCATGGTTCCACCATTGTCATTGGCTTAGCATCTTGGAGAATGATCACTATCTATCAGAAGACTGTATAAGTTTAACGAACCATTACGAATTTACCAAATCACTTATTCGTAACAACATTAATGTAATGGAGAATGCCGGAGAAGATGTCCGATTAATTTGTAAAGATGTTCACTTCCTTGTCAACTCGGTCGTTATGAACTACTCCATAGCCAGAGTTTACCACTTGTTCTAACGATCCAATGACTGAGGGAGGGGGACCATTTCCTTTTGAGAAATCCACTTGCCTGCGGACGCCTCTTTCAACAGTTCACTGGGAATATGTTCGTGTTATATCTCCAGCCGTACACAGCTGTGTACTAACGTCAGAGACAGAACTAGACGGTCTATTATATTGACTTCAGTTGGATAAGGGTCTACTTTGGCATTCTGGACCCTCTGATTCAGCATCATGGAAAATCTCATGATATTAATGAATTGAAGATAATCAACCATTCAATTGCATGTTAAATGTAGAGTATGAAAGGTCACATACACACAGACACACACACACACACCCACCCACTTACCTACCCACATACCCAGCCGCCCACCCACTCACCCAACTATACACCCACCCATCCAACTAAACACCCACCCAACCGACTAGCCACCCGCTTACCCACCCACACACATACACCCATCCACCCACCCGCCCACCCACTCATCCAACTATACACCCACCCGCCCAACTAGCCACCCACCCACCCACCGACCCACCCACAAACCTACCCACACACCCACCTACAAACCCACCCACACACACACACTGTATGTCCCCAATGATACATTATTTGCTCAAAGATTTAATTCCCCGAAAATTCGGAAAAAAGTCCTAAACCACGGAATACCCATTTCAAGATAGATTTCTTGGTCTTGTATGGACGGCTCGGTTTACCATCCCTTTCATTCTCTCCATCGTGAGTGTTTCCCGTTTACCCACTTCGAAGATGAAACACGTCTGCTTGCACACCATGTCAACAGCCCACCCCCCACCACCCACCCCCCACCCAACCACCTCCTTCCCTTTCTGCAACTTTCTTTTTTTGTTAGTTTCTTTCCCTCAGCATTCTACTCCAATTGTCCCCATTCCGGTGTTCACCTATTCTTCAACCCCTTCCGTTGACGATATATGCAACAACATGCGTTATTTATAGCTGTGAAAAATCGTATAACCACCACTAGTGGTAAGATCCGCCATTGCAAGTGCTGTTGGGTTTTACGGTGTTTTTACGGGCCGTTTCCCACCACACGGAAATTCATCCTATCGGTACCATCTTTGTTTTACATTTGAACATTCACTGCTGCATTGCTCAGCTATTCCAACACTTGTGCCAGAATTTAAACCAATTGCTCAGAGTTCGGGAAAGCATAGGGATAAATTAGAGAAATTGAGAATTAAAAATCGAGGGAGAGAGTGGGGAGAAATTAATAAGCAGGGTGTATGACAACATGTAGAATTTGTAATTTCTGGTTGGTTTTTTCCAAGATTTGTCAATACTTCAAGTACTCGGTAATGATGGAGAGTGCGCGCGCATCCCATTCAAATGCTCCAGCATCCGCAAATGGGTACAGACACAAAATTATAGAGAATAAAATTTTTATTTCTACGC
The DNA here is from genome assembly GCA_026005395.1 of Asobara japonica. Lineage (NCBI taxonomy): Eukaryota > Metazoa > Arthropoda > Insecta > Hymenoptera > Braconidae > Asobara > Asobara japonica. Next base: position 208,878 of record BQMI01000429.1, read on the forward strand.
GAGCAACATCAGATATTGGCTATGTTCATTAGCTTGAAAAATTAACAAACTCCCAATTTTAGATTATCCATCAAAGCTTCTCATTCGCCCTGATCTAAATCGGGGCATTCCCTTCCCCTCAATTTTTCAATCGACCAAAATGCTCATGTAATTGACAACGTGACATGAAGTATTACTCCGAAAGTAATCAGGGGTTAGTGCCTTTGCGAGTGACCTGAAAACCGAGTACAGCTTCCCTATCTCGGTCCAGCTCCACAATCTTAACCTACATAAAACTGACACAGTCAAGGGCTTATGTCCCAATGGGAGCAATCAATGTCGCTCGCAAAAGCGATCGTTTGAGGGGAACTGCACTTGAAAGTTTTATATTTCCAGGGGATGATGTCAATATTACGCTTTCCGGACACAATCTTGAAAGCCCTTGAGGTTTTAGGATTAATCCGTAAATTAATGTTTCTCGGAGATAAATTTCTAGGAGTGCTTGGAACATCAGAGCAGAATGTTCACCTGTGCGCGAAAAAAAATGGAGGGAAAAATTTGAATGTTTGAAAAGTCAGAAATTTTTCCCAAAAAAAAAAACTGAAAATTAAAAGAAAAAAATTCCTGGAAGAATTCAATTTCCGGAAAAAAATTGATCCCCTCCATCAATCGCTGTTTATCCTAAAAATACCTCAATATTATGAGAAAAAATACGATGAAGATTGAATTAAAATAAAACCTGATTGTTATCCATAAGTGAAATGCCGAAGGGCAGAGCCCAGAGAGATCGAACGGGCTCTAATTAAAATTTATCTAGCGCCATCCCAGCATTTCCTTGGGCATTGGTCCTGAGGCTATCAATTACTCTTAATTCGAGGTCGGTTGCCTAGCGGTGAAAAGGGAGAGAGGGGTTCCGCTGTTAGCGGGGGAGCAAAAGAGAGCGATTGCACATGGAATTTCTCCCCATGTGAAATTCACCACCAGGAGTCGTTTCTGATACTTGGTGAGTGGGGGTGGTGACTTACAGGAGATGAGGTGGTCTGTCCACTGGAGACTTTGATGGAGATATGTTGATGATTTAAGTGGTGAAGTTGAGTAGCAACTGAAGACCTCAAAGTTCTCGCGGAGACTCGACAGACTCTAGGAGCCTTAAGCCGGACGCGAACCGCACTCCAAGTGGGCAAGGGGGGGGGGGGGGAGGGGGGTCCAACGGAGGCGATAGATGCTCAAGGTGAAAAAATAACACACACATAAAATTAGTAAAAATTTCGGCAAATTTTCAAAATATCAAATTTTTCAAATTTTTCAAATTTTTCAAATTTTTCAAATTTTTCAAATTTTTCAAATTTTTCAAATTTTTCAAATTTTTCAAATTTTTCAAATTTTTCAAATTTTTCAAATTTTCCAAATTTTTAAAATTTTTCAAAATTTCCCAAAAATCAATTTTTTTTAAAAACTCAAAATTTTCAAAAAGTCAAGATTTTCAAAAACTCAAAATTTTCAAAAACTCGAAATGTTCAAAAATGGCACAATTTGAGAAATAAAAATTGTCATAAACCCAGAAAAGTGGCATAATGAAAAATTATCAGGAAGCACTATATATAGTTTCCTTCTCCGACGACCTGCACAAATTTGCAATTATTCCTTTGCTGATGGAGCGCTTCCAGAGTGATGAAATATCTACGTTATTGGGGGCAAACTTGTGGCAAATGGAAATACCGGAGAACTATGGGTGTTCATAGGACTTTAGAATGAAACCTCTAGAACCCCAAAATGCCACAGAACTTTATCAACTTTGATCAACGACCAGAGCTCTGATGCTCACGTGATGGCCGCTTGTTTCGAGACAACGTGTGCTACAGTTGGGTTTCAGCTAGTTACAAGTTGCCAACTACTTTCCACGAGAAAATCGTGGCCCAATAACGCTTCGATATTGAGAACATATTATGAGTTTTTTCCTGAAGTCTCAACGCCGCCATTATTCGAAATTTCCAAAAGTTTCAGATTTCCAAAAATTTGCAAATCTTTCCAAAATTTCCACAATTTTCCAAAATTTCCAAAATTTTCCACATTTTCCAAAACTTTCCAAAATTTCCAAAATCTCCCAAATTTCCAAAATTTCCAAGATTTCCAAAATCTCCAAAATTTCCAAAATTTCCAAAATTTCCAAAATTTCCAAAATTTCCAAAATTTCCAAAATTTCCAAAATTTTCAAAATTTTCAAAATTTGCATAATTTCCGAAATTTTAATAATTTCAAAAATTTGAAAAATTCCAAAAATTTCAAAAATTTTAAAAATTTTCATAAATTCCAAAATTTTCATAAATTCCAAAATTTCCAAAATTCCAAGTAAAATTGATGATTCCAAAAATTGAATGAACCTAAAGATTCAAACGTTTGACCGGTTCGTGCGAGTAGATCTCTAAAAGATCTCTCGAATATCTATTTTTTTTTAGCGCGATGTGGCTTGTGTTATTCTTATCCGAAAATACGGATTTTCGTGTAAACCTTCACGCCAACATTTAAACAAAAGCGGAATAAAAGGGACACGGAGATGAAAGGCAAGCAAGATGGAAATATGACTCCAGGAGAGCCGAGTGTCACGCACGAGTGAACGCGTAAGACAGGATGTCACGGGCTCTTTGGACGGCGCGTCACGTACACCCGCGCGATTCCTTGAGCGAAAGGAGCCACTGGCTCCTCTCACTCTCCACACTATCTGGATTTATTCCTCCCATTTTTATCTTGCACTGCAAATTTTTTTTTTGCTGTCCCACCATTTTGATACAAAAGTGAACTTTCCATTTCACTCCAACTAATCTTGCAAATTAAAAAAACAAAACAAATTAAATCACAGTTCGAAAAATTACCAAAAAAAAAATTGAAAATTTTCAAAAACAAAATTATTTTTTTTTACACATTTTGGCAATTACCAAAAACTTTGTCAAAAAAATCCCAAAATTACAATAAAAAAATCTCTGAATTTTCCGAAATTTCAATTTTTCAATCCACCGACAAAATGGACCGCTAGATCAATCATCGCGATTGATGGATCCCACTGTACACCCTTTTTGGCAACTCATCGCCGTTGTATTCCGAGTTTTGCATAATAATGAGCCACTCCGACAATGCTAACGAGTGGGTGGGCGCGGGAGGGGTAGGGGGAGGGGGTGAGGCGGGGGGTGGGGGGGTGATCGTGTGCTGAGTTTGGATCGCGTTTCGCAATATTTTTTTATCCCCTGATTTCTCTTCACTCCCTCAATCTCGCTTCTTTCTGCACTGTGTGCTGCATGTACTGACCCTCGTCATGACTCTCAACGGAAGTATACGCATCTCTTTCATTCTCCCCAATTTTTTGTCATCGTAGCCACTTCTTGTTTTGTTTTTTTTTTTTTTTCATTTTATTTATTTTCATGTGACAGTCGGGAGAACGAAACAGAACAATCGCGTCATCTGGCGTGACCGCGAAATATAGTCTGTTGGAGAGACAGGTGGTGCACGAGTGGTCCAGTGGATGCTGTGTGGCTTTTCAGGAGTTATTTTTTTGCCAGTTTGTCAAGTGTATTCCCGGGATATACTGAGGATAGTAGAAATCCTCGAAAAATGAACAGATAAAAATCCCAATTTTTCAATGTGAACAATTTTATTGAAAAAACGATACTATCAGTATTTAAATAATTCGGAACGTTGAGGAAACTGCGAAAAATGGGGAATGTGCAATGTTCGCAGTATGCAAAATATTACAAGAATTTTAGAAATAAAAAAAATTGCACATAATTGAACATTTGATAATTTGAAGAGGATTCATTTGTCGAAAACAATTAATTTCGTACACTGTGAAATAATTGCCAAAACTTTCAGGAATTTTCAGGTTTTTAAAATTTCTGGAAATTGAAATTAGAGAATTACGAAATTATCAAAGTGTATCCAAAATTCCCGAAGTTTTGAAATTTCTGAAATTCCAAAAACTTCGGAAATTGAAAAAAATCCGAGAAATGCACAAATTCCGAGGATTGTGCGAATTCAAATTTTTAATTGCAAAAAAAAAAATCCAAAAATTCCAACCACTTCCATTTTTCTCGTAAATCGAAGATTTTTTGAAAGTCAGTTTTTTAAATCACTAGCTGGCAAAATTAAACAGGAAAATTTACCATGCATGTTCAATACTTTACCCTGAGTAAACTTAATTTTTCCGTTTTTTTTCTGCTGTATACCTGATAATGCAGTTGGTCCTGTAACAAAAAATCAAACAACATTATTAGAAAGTGCAATTTTTGTTTTTAATTCATTGATATCATCGATTGTATCAAAGTTTTACACACACACACACACTCAAACATCCATCCCCACACCCATCACCCACCCACCCACTCACCCACCCATCAGCCACCCACTCACCCACCCACCACCCACCCACCCATCACCCACCCACCCACCACCCACCCACCACCCACCACCCACCTACCTACCCACCCCCCCCCACCCACCCACCCACCTACCTACCCACCCACCCACCACCCACCCACCCACCACCCACCCACCACCCACCCACCCACCACCCACCCACCCACCTACCTACCCACCCACCCACACACGCAGACGGACAGCCACACACAGAGACACATACACACATCAAAATAAAATCGGAATTTCAGGGAGTAACGCAATAACTTCCCCTATCAGCGAATTAGCATCAAATTCTTCATCATATAATTATTACGTTTCATCTTCCTGTTCTACTTTCCTGATCTGCCCCGCGAATATTTCTCTTCTGGGCCACCAATAATGAATATATTAAATAATAAATCGCATTGAGTTGCAGGATAATCACCGAATAAAAATATAAATTCCCAGGAACTCGTCTAAAAACGACTTCTCCAATGCCGAATAAATTGCTAACCTCGGCCAAAGCAATTTTAATAGTCGACGATAATACTGACATAACTCAATCCAGATTCTTTCTTTGATCGGTTTAACGACGAAATCACTTGGGTGTACCGAATGGATTTTTCTTCTCAAGAAAAAAAAAAGCGGGAGGGTGAAGCCATTATCCTAATTGGTCGGACAAACAGTTTTCGATATGCCGACGAGTGTGCCTATATTTTCCGGATCTGTTTCTCATTCTTTCTCCTCTGGCGTTCTTAGATGGCTTCAGAAAAGAGCTTCTTCAGGCGTACATAAAACACGGGGGGGGGGGGGAAATAAGGAAAATTGCAGGGAGAAATTCAACGGGATATTACGTCTGTATTTTTCTCCACTCAATTTTAATTCGAAGGGAACATAGAGAATATTTTGTAAATACAGCAATTAGGTGTTTAAATTGGGAGAAAATTTTTAGATAAATATGTATTAATAATGCGTTTGAAATTGAAAAATATCAATTGAAATTTGAAAAAAAAACGGAATTTTAAAAATCGAAAAAAAAATAAATAAAAGTTGTACCGCTTATAGCTCCTTAATTATTGACCTTAAGGCAAAAATTATGAAACATGAAATGTGTATTTTTATATGACCTACAAAATTTGTTCACTTTGTTTTTATCAAATCTCAACCGTTTTCGATATATCTGCGACCAACCACTATCATTGTTATCTCCACGAAATGCGCGATCTCACTCCGCGATCCGCGACCTGCGATCCAGCGCCCCTAAAAAATTCGAAATTCACCACAATCAACTACAGCTCACCCAGAACTCATACAGAACTTGTGCCAGTATCTGGACTCTCTAAGAGACCTGTGAAATTAAAAAACTGAACAAAACTCCTGATTATTAATAAGCCCTGGAAAGCCACCTGAATAAAGGGTGGAAAAATCTGGCGCAAGAAACTAGTGGAAAAATAAAATGCGCCCTGTTCTTTTATCTCATCGTGTGACAGTGGGTAGTCCTGTGGAGGCGGCTCTGGTTTTTGCTACTTCGTTGTAACAGTTAAAATTGCACGTTGCACGACACCATCCCAGCTACTGGATTTATCTTCCTCATTCACTTTTGCACCCTCCCCCCCCCCCCCCCCCCACCCGCCCGCCGACCAACGGGATATGTGCTGTTTCGCTTTGTAATTAGAATTTTTTCCGAGTAGCTCTTGCACTCACACACGACATACAATGTCCCTTTTACTCGGACTTTTTTTCCCGTTGAGATTCCCGAGGGAGGGTACGAGTTAAGCGCGATGACCGAGCCGAGCTTAATTGACCCACCCATACAACTGAGTACGATAATTTCAATGGTCAAAAATTTTTATCTTCCAGGGGGGAATAATTACGAAGTAATTTTTGGAGTTTTTTTTTTATAATAGCCAAAAATGGAAATTGGAAGTACGAAAATTTTAATTGGATAAATGGTGGCTTAAAAAATTCAAAAATTCAAAAATTGGAAGAACTCAAAATAGAATTTTGGGAAATATTTTTTGAAAATTTGAAATTTGGAAATATTTGGGGACTCAAAATTCAGAATTCAAAAAATTGTGTTTTGCAATTTGTGAATCATGATTTCAAGGAGACACATGAGGGGTCAAAGAGAGCGCGAAATAGAGGAGTAATTCGATGAAGAAGTTCGTTAATGGGACCACAATGGTACCGCGATATATTGGATCTAGTGCTTTAATGATGACTGACATTGATTTCATGAGGTTTTATTCCCACTTAGAGAAACCCCCATGATTTGAAAAGTTTCGTGAGAAAACTCCCATGATGAAAAATTTCACGGAAGTTGAGGAAAAAGAAAAGGGAAAAATTTGAGATGAAATTTTTTTCGAAATTTACGAAATTTTTCATTCACAGAAATTTTTAAAATTCACAAACTTTTTTAGAATTCATACAATTTTTTCGAAATTTACAGTATTTCTCAAAATTCACAAAATTTTTCGCAATTCAAAAAATTTCTCAAAATCTCCAACATGTTTCGTAATTTACAAAATGTTTGTAATCTACAAAATTTATCAAACTTACCACATTTTTGAAAATTTCCAATTTTTTCAAAATTACTATAATTTTACAAAATTTACCCAATTTTTCAGAATTCTCACAATTTTTCAAAGTTTCCATATTTTTCATGAGGCTTCAAAAATCTCAAGATACATCAACGATTTTAATCAATCCTCCAAATTTAAATAATTCAAAAATTGAAAAATGAATGAATAAGTGGTACGCAAGATAACCCGATAAAGACTGTGTTTAACGAGCCAACAATGGTACCGCGATATATTGGGTCCCAAGCCCCTTAAGGATGACTGACAATGATTTTATGATGGACCAACGCCCATCTTAACTCCTCCTGCTCTTGAATGCCCGGAAATTCTTATGAAAATAAACGTTAAATCCTGGCAATTTTCTTTGGACCCACAATGGCCCACGTCTCCGTGACCTTTAATAACGCATTAAAGTCACAAGAATAATTTGATGAGCCCAAGATGATAAGTCTCGTGCAGTTGATGGCCATTAAATCTCCTCAAACCGCATGGAATAAATTAAGAATGATTTAATACCATCGCGTTTTAGTATTATGATGCTAAATAAAAAGAGGGAAAATCCTCACGTGGGCGACTGACTCGCACATTTCAAACTTGCTTATCTGAAATTTCGCCATTTTTATTGACTTAAATTCAGGAAGTCATCACAGATTTAATTCATCGTCACGAATTTCATAGATTTTCAACTGCAATTTGGGAGAGTAGAAGTCAATAGTTGAAAAAAAAATATGGAAGGCTGAGCTTTTTTTAAAATTTCAACTGACGATTCCAAAACAATCAAGTTCGATAATTTTGAAAACCAAAAAAATAAAACAAATGGGGGTAATTTGAATTTTTTTAAAATTTTGACAAGTTTTTCAAATTTTGCCAAATGTTTCAAATTTCGACAAATTTCTCGAACCTTTCCAATTTTGATAAATTGTTCAAATTTTTCGAATTTTGTAAATTTTTCGAATTTTGTAAATTTTTCGAATTTTGTAAATTTTTCGATTTTTTAAATTTTTCAAACTTTTTAAATTTTTCAAATTTTTCAAATTTTTCAAATTTTTCAAATTTTTCAAATTATTCAAATTTTTCAAATTTTTCAAATTTTTCAAATTTTTCAAATTTTTTAGATTTTTTAGATTTTTCAAATTTTTCAAATTTTTCAAATTTTTCAAATTTTTCAAATTTTTCAAATTTTTCAAATTTTTCAAATTTTTCAAATTTTTCAAATTTTTCAAATTTTTCAAATTTTTCAAATTTTTCAAATTTTTCAAATTTTTCAAATTTTTCAAATTTTTCAAATTTTTCAAATTTTTCAAATTTTTCGAATTTTTCAAATTTTTTCAAATTTTTCAAATTTTTCAAATTTTTCAAATTTTTCAAATTTTTCAAATTTTTCAAATTTTTCAAATTTTTCAAATTTTTCAAATTTTTCAAATTTTTCAAATTTTTCAAATTTTTCAAATTTTTCAAATTTTTCAAATTTTTCAAATTTTTCAAATTTTTCAAATTTTTCAAATTTTTCAAATTTTTCAAATTTTTCAAATTTTTTCAAATTTTTCAAATTTTTCAAATTTTTCAAATTTTTCAAATTTTTCAAATTTTTCAATTTTTTCAAATTTTTCAAATTTTTCAGATTTTTTAAATTTTCCAAATTTTTCAATTTTTTCAAATTTTTCGAATTTTTCAAATTTTTCAAATTTTTCAAATCTTTCAAATTTTTCAAATTTTTCAAATTTTTCAAATTTTTCAAATTTTTCAAATTTTTTCAAATTTTTCAAATTTTTCAAATTTTTCAAATTTTTCAAATTTTTCAAATTTTTCAATTTTTTCAAATTTTTCAAATTTTTCAGATTTTTTAAATTTTCCAAATTTTTCAATTTTTTCAAATTTTTCGAATTTTTCAAATTTTTCAAATTTTTCAAATCTTTCAAATTTTTCAAATTTTTCAAATTTTTCAAATTTTTCAAATTTTTCAAATTTTTCAAATTTTTCAAATTTTTCAAATTTTTCAAATTTTGACAAATTTGTTTGTCCCAGCTGGGTGTCCAGTAGCTTCCCAGGGGCTGCTCAGGAAGAGCTCCCCGAAGTAGACGGAGAACTCTCGGCACCAACGTTCACCAACACAGCCATACACACATAAATACCCACCCACCCACTCAAATGTCACCCAGATATCCTCACAAAATTATTTAATATCTCTGACTTTGCCCTAAGATGCTTAATTTTTTCCTGCAAAAAATTTAATCTTGATTTACTATAATCGAGTTTTAGTATTATGCTGCGAAAAAGGAGGAGGACAACAGGGGGGAAATCCTCACGTGGGCGACTGACTCCTGCGTTTTCAACTCATGCAACAAACTGCGTTGGTAAATGTGAATGTAGGCATTTTGGTGAAAACGTTTCGGTGTACAAATGGCATTATGCACCCACCCTCAGTGCGTGTTAGACGGTTAACTCGTACAAAATGAAAATAGGGGCCGCCGAGTTGTCTCGTTCATTTATCTGTACAGAAGAGTTTTAGCCCACGTGGGTGTTTATACAGAAATGGCATTTTTTTCCCCTCTGTGAAAGAGAAACGACGTTACGCACATGATAATGAAGGTGGGTGAGGCGTGTATACATCACTGGACCCATTGGCCGGATGTCACGTGGCAGTATGATTATCCTGTTCATTTATATCTACTGCAAGTCCTTAATAATTTGAATTTCAATGATGCAGTTTCTTTTATTGTAATACGGGAATAGGGGAATTGCAGCCACTGAACGTATGTTGCGATTTCTCAATTATTTCACACTTCGGCTCTTAGTTATATATACATATATATATATATATATTCACTGAAGTTATAAGGACCTTGCATGGGCACCTTTAATTTTTTTTTTTTGCACAAAAATTGAAAGATCCGAATTTTCCTTTTTTGCACTTTCAAAAATTGCAATTATTTTTTTTTCAATTCTGAGACACTTGAAATACATTTTTTTTCTCTCATTTCTTATCATTGTAGCTCGATTGCCCGGATGAGACGTGACACTGTGATCACCCGCTCATTCATATTTATTGACGGGCCTTAATAATTTACATTTCAATAGATGATTTTCTTTTATTGTGGGGTAAGAATAGGGGCAATTTTTTACTAAGACATGTTATGATTTTCGATGATGTATGAAAGTAAGGACTGAATTTTCAGTTACGTTCAAAATAATAGTAATCAAGCCGTTTTTTATCCTTCGTCCCTCGATGTTGTGCTCGGCACGGTGGCTGGTCTTCAGAATGTGTTCGGAGGGGCTATTGGACACCCATCCATGCGGCTGGGGCCGACTTCCGCCGTTTGGGCCATCGTATTTCTGGACACGGGAAAAACCTCCAGAAATCGCTACGCGTGTGGCCGCCTATGAGGGAACCCCCAGGTTAGGTATCTGCCCGGCCTTGCGATCCCATTTTATGGGTACCAGCGATAACACACAGAATGTTCCTGCTGTGTGTGTGTGTGTGTGTGTGTGCGCAATTTTTTCTGATTTTTTCCACGCAACCGGAAGTGCATTACAATCTCTCAACACCATAGAAATGCCACATAGAAAGCCAATGAATCACAATTCACATACCCGCCCGCCCCACAAACTCCGACTAATTTCCGAAATTGTCAAGTCAACTAATCGGTGATTAGCGGTCACGCGTGCAAACATAATCTAGAAATATATACATAATCTGACTCATCATACACATAACATTACGCATAACGCGCACACTGTATGTACAAATCTGAGGTACCTGCATACACATCATCGATTGTATATGTTTGCCATGATGATGAGTGGGTCGATAGTAGGGAGGTTCACAGGAAATTAGTAAACACGTAGGTTCAATCGATTACACTAGTTTGTATTTACGCATGGAACTCGGTTCTCGATTATTGGCACGGGCCACGCAAACGCAGAATCTTGATGAGATGGACAAGTGTGTGTACTCGGGATATTCAATGTTAAAACGTCAAATGCAGGGTTGTCAATTATTGAATTATTACAGTGGTGTCCAATGCCATTGGGTCAAATAATTTTTTTTTTAACTTTCCCATAGAGAGACATACTGTGCAGAGTTCCCTAAAACATGTTTGTGTGACACTGTGTAAGTGTTGGGATTTTCCAAGTTACACGATTTGATTTCCGAATGAAATCGGTTCGATATTCCATTGCTTATGACGCTGTATCGCACGAACGGTTAGAGATAACTAAATAATTGTAAGGACCAAAGTTGTTCGTTACGCAAAAATACATATTTTATGTTGAATGATTTTTTCTGTAAGTTGAAGAGTTAAGGAGGTATCGTGGTTTCGAACCTCAGACGGTCGCACTGCTGTTGGCATCTCGCTTGCGCTTGTTCAGTGACGCGCATGACTCTCCCAATGTCGCGCGACGTCTTGAGGGCCAATAATGATCCACGTGATACTTGACTAATGGCTGTGTGTGTGTGTGTGTGTGTGTGGGTGTGTGTGTGTGTGTGTGTGAATTACGAATTGGAAAGTTTTGGCTGTATCTCACATGGGGCACACCGACGGCCCTCAATTCTCATCTCCAATATCCTCTGACCCTTAGCGCTCATATGTCAACGCAGACAAATTTTTGAAAATATTTCCTCCAGTCGTGGAAATCCAACGTAGACATTAATGCAATGAATTGGCTGACACTGGGGGACGTGAGGGCTCTTGACACTCTGTAACGACGACTCCCCGTCGCTGCGTTGTCTCCCAGTAGAGGCCGTTGTCCCTCAGATTCCCGCAGGTAACTCAGTATATGTCGCGTGCCAACGTTTAACATGCATACGTCACACGCACTATGATTCACAAACAATGAGAAGACGATGGGGTTATCTGGGTTTATTGACCTTGTAATGCAAATACCTTGGAAGGTATTTGTCAATTATTTATTCAGCATTTTCAATGAGACTATTAAGTGAATAATCAATTACTGGAATACCACAGTAGAACTTTTTAATTTGCATAATTATTCATTCAAATTGCCAACTTTGGAGCTAGAAAAAAGTGTTTACATCGGAAAATGGTGAATGGTTAGTCGTATCTTAATTATTCACTTTCTGTATGTTATCAATTTCGAAAGTCTTTGGCATGCTTGAAACTTTGAGAATGTTCATTTTTTTCACAAACACATCTGTCCCCAATTTCAAAATGATTTTGTTGACTCCGAAGTCCAAACTACGCGCCCTCCCCCCCCCCCCCCCCCCCCCGCCCCCCATTCAAAAAAAAAAATAATCAAATTTGTGTTCAAATTTCTGAAATCACCTGTTAACACACCCCAAAAATGTAATATCCTGTTTGGCATTGTGCAGAAGGACCGGAAGTACACCCAATTGCTCGAAGTGTTTTCACCTCGTATTGCTCTTTCACGTCCCACCCCCCCCCCCCCCCCCGACAAGTCATGCACACAGTACATTCCGGAGATCGTTTCACGTTACGTCTCTACGAGGAATAGAGACACCAAGATATTACCTGCAAGGCCGAAGAGAGAGGACTTGACATGAAGAACGGACGAAGGCCAAACAGAATAGTAAGAGACGATAGTGCTTCCGGAAGTTAACTTGCTCTTGTACACTGGTACTGTAGGCAAAGACGGGATAAGAGTTGGAATATACCTAAACGTTCACCAAGACCCTTTATCTGGTATCACTGGAATGCGCTGAGAAAAAAGTTAGGTAAAAATTGCTGGTCCATTTGGTACAGCATCAGTTCTTGGAGTTTTGTTTTATCCCAGGAATGGAGTCAATGGTATTCTGTGATGGACCAGTTTTGTACTCCAATTGAAATGTTTGTGCAGTGAAAAAATATTCAAAATGTTAAATTCGATAGATCGTATTTCGTATGGGAGATCGAACAGCAAAATCACGCTCCAGGAAAACTAGAACGAGTCTCCCTGGGAGAAGTATATAAACCAAAATGAAACCGAAAAATAAAGAAAGGAGCGAGAAATGAGGAGAAAAATTGGCGATGTTATTTGTTGCGATCGCGGATATTTTCAGTGATACAGCACACTGTCACATGATATTGCCTCAATACAGGTGGAACCATGGAAGGGGTATAGAAAGGGGATGATCCTCACCGATCTACTGGAGTTTATTACATCGTTTCTATATCGATATTGGTGTCACACACCAGCAACATTCAGGCACTGAACTTTCAATGTGTTTTATTGTTTTATAGATAACACATTCCCAATTTCGGAAAATCCGGGAAATTTCAAAGTTCAGATGAGTCGCCTATTTTGAAAACGTAAAAAAAATCCACGGAACTTGCGATGCAGACAATTTTGAATGTTGAAAAATGCAATAATTTCAAAACCATCATGAATTTCATAAATTTCATAAATTGCATGAATTTCATAAATTTCATGAATTTCATGAATTTCATGAATTTCATGAATTTCATAAACTTCATAAATTTCATAAATTTCATGAATTTCATAAATTTCATGAATTTCATGAATTTCATGAATCTCATGAAGTTCATGAATTTCATATACTTCATAAATTGCATAAAATTCACAAATTTCATAAATTTCATAAATTTCATAAATTTCATAAATTTCATGAAGTTCATAAATTTCATAAATTTCATAAATTTCATAAATTTCATAAATTTCATAAATTTCATAAATTTCATAAATTTCATAAATTTCATAAATTTCATAAATTTCATAAATTTCATAAATTTCATAAATTCAATTGAAAATAAAAATATCATCAATGTGCCAGCATTCATTAAACCATTTCCGTGTCGATATTGGTGTCATATACAAACAAAAAAGTTCAATGTGCGCCATCCATAACTCCCGAGTATATTTCCCCTCCTCCATCGGCCAACAAAAAAGGGCTTTAGTAGAGCCCTTGTTTATGGCATTTGCCACTTTTTGATAAAGCCCGCATTCTATCCCCCAGTGATACGCTACAGTGTTTACTCTAATAAAATGAATATTTTTAAAACTGATGGGATGATAACGGAGAGTGTATGAAAACATTTTCATGAATTCTCAAAATTCCGCTGTTTTTTTTCATGCAGTGGATAATAATTTATTTAGCGATGAGGAATTATTCACAATGATAGCCTTTATCAGTTTCAAATATTCGCAGACCATCAAAATTTTAATATTTAAAAAAAAAAATTTTTAATGTTGCAAATTTCAGGAATTTTGGATAGATGTTGGTTTTCCGCAAATATCTCAAAATCTGGAGGTGGTAGCAATGTTGCCATAATAACCTTTTATGTAGATCATAATAAGAGCTACAAATTTGGTTATATATAAATTTCTGCTACCGCCGGTAGATTTTCAGATATTCGAGGAAAACTGACGCTCGGCGCAAGTAGACTTGATTAGCTCCTTCGCGACTACTGCTCCACAGTTTTGTCATAAATTTTCCATTTTGTCAAAATTTTGTCCATTCAAACCAATTTTAATACTTACAATATTGATAATTTTTTAAAAATAATGGAGGAATCAAAGGAATAAAACTGCAGAAGCGGGAAGAATTCTGCATACGTAGGAAAATAATTGAATTCCTCCACATCCGACCGAAGAAAACCGAGAAAGATATGAAATCCAGAGCTCGTATTAGCTGTCATGCTCCCGAGATCTGGGTTGACCTACATGCCGAGCTAATATCCCGGGATATTAGAGGCGCGTGAACTGCCAGCTGGCTTTCGTGCACCACGCGGTAATGAGGTGTAAAATGTGACCTGCATTCAGCATCCCTGTGTACCCCCCCCCCCCCCCGTTTATTCCATTTCGTCTCCCCTAACAGCATTGGGACTGGAATTTAAATCAATCTCGTGCATTCCATTTACCTGAACTCTAATTAAAATTTTAATTAGTTGAATTAAATCATTATCCGGTAATACCACTCAATTTCCCCTTTCTATCTCTCTCCCTCTCTTACCATTCGATTTATATTTTTAATTTTTTTCGTATCATTGCGTACGAGCACATTTGATTATAAAAAAAATTTGAGTCATATTCTACAGATCTGCGACATTTTTGGCGAGGCCCAAACACACACACACACACTTTATCAAAACCGTATGAGAATGCCCAACGCCGTAAACCTCAAAATTTCATCGACTCTCAATTTTCCCTTGCCCTTATTGGGAAAATTTTGTAAGGAGCTGATATCTTCACTATGATCAATATGCTTTGTATATTAAAAACCGGTGATTCGTGAATTTAACTGGCATTTACAAGAAGCTGCACGAACTCGGTCAAAAGTTCATTTTGAACTAAAAATTAAAGAAAAAGTGCAGAGAATATTAATATGGAATTTTAAAGTATAAAATTCCGAACAGATGGCAGGGATATTCAGGACCCGATTCCATCAATCATTAAATTCATTGCGAATGGCCGGAATCGTGACCGGATAAATTCTATCAATTTTGTGAGTGAATAATTAGCATCATTTATATGTGTGTGTGCACGTTAGGAAAGAGTATGCAACCACTTAAATACTGGGACAGAATAATGACTGTGCCATGTGGATAACTGGAGTTCCCAGAAAATCCCTTCCCAGAAAACTGTTCCCGGAACTTTGTTCCCAGAATCGTGTTCCTAGAACTGTGTTCCCAGAACTGAGTTCCCAGAACTGTGTTCCCGGAACTTTTTTCTTAGAACAGTGTTCTCGGAATTTTGTCCTCAGAACTGTGGTCCCAGAACTTTGTCCCCAGAACTGTGTTCACGCAACTTCGTCTCCAGAACTGTGTTCCCAGAATTTCGTTCCCAGAGCCGTGCTCCCAGAATTGTATTCTCGGAATTTTGTTCTCAAAACTGTGGTCCCGGAATTTCGCTCCCAGAATTGTGTTCCCAG
Source organism: Asobara japonica (assembly GCA_026005395.1). Lineage (NCBI taxonomy): Eukaryota > Metazoa > Arthropoda > Insecta > Hymenoptera > Braconidae > Asobara > Asobara japonica. Next base: position 224,667 of record BQMI01000429.1, read on the forward strand.
AACTGTATTCTTGGAACTTCGTTCCTAGAACTGTATCCTCCGAACTTTGTTCCCAGAACTGTATTCTGGTAAGTTTGTTCCCAGAATTGTGTTCTCGGAACTTTGTTCCCAGAACTGTAGTCTAGGAACTCTGTGCCCAGAACTTTGATCCCTGAAAAATTTCTGGGCAATCAGTGTTGACTGTCTAAATGGAGGAGTTCGACCAGGCTATAGATGGATAACGAAGTGGTTACTTAACGCTACATAGAATTCCGCATAGGCCTCCAACAACGCAACGTTAATATCATTTACTCATAAATGAAAGTAATCTATTCGCGTATATATCCAGACGGTTGTACCGCTAGTCCAACGAATCGTCACAAGCCCGTCGACGAGGCGTCGAATTGAATCTAGCCGGAATCCCGGTAGGCAGACGGTTGCCAAAGCAACGCGTCGCGCTTGCCTCACTAACCGTAGCTCCAGGTTGACGTTTCTGATTTTCCAAGCGGCATTAGCATGCAGCGTGAATCGTTCGCCCACCATTGCGCCAATGCGTGTCACGTCGTTGGGTTGGCGATGTCAACGTTACACGCTATATACCAAAGTGACTAGCCTTAAAGGACGTAGAATTACACGCCATTTAGCTATATTCCCATCCGAATTCCCATTTGAGTTGAATTTGCAGTTTGGAAAGTCATTTTACGATGACATTACGCTAGAGAATTTCGATTGCGCGACAAATGGAAAGGGTGCATGGTAAATGGATATTTTGAGCATGAAGATATCGGTATTTTCGGCTACGGAAAATGGGGTTAGTGATATATTCCGGGAATATGTATTATTCACGGGGTCGCGTCATCACTGAGGAATATCTCATTCCAAGATGCTGGTTTTATTCTATATCAAGCCTTCGGGAAATCGACTCAATTGAATGATTTAATTTGAATATGTGGTGGAGATAGAAACACGCACGTCATAGATGACATCTATGCTGATGAACGAAAATCAGGTTTCGATTTGGCTTGTCGATGGATTTGTGAGGGACAGTTGACTTTCCAAGATTGGGAAAACTATCGATCATTGAATTCTCGATTTTTCGGGAAGTTATTGTAATGACCTTAGTCGATTTTTTTCTTTTTGCTCCATAACTGGTGTTTTAAGTATACCAAAATGCTTCCCGCTGAATTCTAGACGAATGCCTGTGTGTGTGTCTATGATTTGTATGTGTGGAATCGGAATCGTTCATTAACGATTTCTCAAATGTTCATAATTATCTGCTTGATCAATGGGATTGATCAGGATCATGCTCCAAGTTCGAACACATGGTTAGGATTAAATCCCATCATTGATCCGAAAATACTCTGATCAGTATCATCAAGACATCTACTCTAAACCCGGAATTGATTGATAGTTATTGAACGGCATGGACCAATGCGAGAAACGGAATTCCCGAGTAAATACTCAGAATTTTATTCCCCTGATATAACACACGTAATTACCCTGATGCAGAGATTGACTAATTCAAAGCCAAAGCTGAATGTCAAAGGATCTAGCTCGTTGCTTTGAGTAGATGTTTGTCACGCAGATAAGCTGAATCCACGCTGCATAGGATTTACGTATTTCGCTTGACAGCATCCCCAGCGTTATTCACCGAAATCAGGTCCTATGGGTAGCACTAAAAATACCCACAAGGCGTATGTCCACCGTTGAAAGCCGACTCCATCCACCATCATTATTCATATGCATTTCTACGTACCAAAACAATTTGCGCGTACTTGTGAATTCTCTTCAGTCAAATGTTTCCTCAAAATTTGCGCGAAACTTCCTCATTAACTTTCAAATTAATTCCAATAATAACGCAACTTTGGGGGTAGGTACACCATGTACCCTCAAATACTCCCCGAGAATGCTATATCGATTGTGGGGGAAAACGAAAAGCCACCCATGCAATTCGTTTATTTGGCCACGCTCCAGAAACGATTAGATAGAAACTCAAGTGGTAAAGAAAAACAAAAAGAGTTATGCATGGTAGAACTTCGTTGGGAGTGGCGAGGGGGTGGGAGGTCTGGGGGGGGGGGGTTAGAATAGAGAGATTTCAAGACGCGGAAACTTGAAAATTTTCGGCTGGAACCTCCGAGAAAATAGCAACGAGGTCGTTCCATTGGAGATGTAAGGTCATCTGCAAGGCTCCGCTACAAGTATCCCACCATAAGGACCATAATCCTCCACAATGCTTTCATTGATAGGCAAAATGAGTATTGGCAAACCTGCCGTCCGGAGTCTAGGAATTAGACGTGTAGGGCTTATGATGTGTAATTCCACTTTAGATTAACTCAATTTAATTCTGCGTAATTATAATGCTCCGTGGCACGTGAGTAGCGTTTGAAGTCTTCCGGGCAAGTGAGAGCGAGAATGGGAAGAAAATGTGGCTCCTCAATTCTGTTTCACGAAAGTTACCGAACATTGCCGGAACGGATGTGTGTGTGCGGATATCAATTATAGGAGAGCATGTTTTTGTTTTTTTTTTTGGGAGAGCATGTTTTTGTTTTTTTTTTTTGGGAGAGCATGATGCGTAGATAGATTCAAATGTGCGATAACGTTAGCCACAGGCGTAAAAACTGGACAGTCACTGTTTCCACCCGCCGGGCTCATGACCATTCGAGCGATCTTACCATTCAGGTGCTCTAGTCACAATGTGTCACTTCTCCATTTTATTTTTTTTTTTTCATTTATCTCCATACACCTAGTCAAATATGCAACTCCGTGAATAATGCACGCAAAGCCGGTAAAGTTCTCCGTGAACGGATCTCAACGTGCTCTTCTTCCGACCCCCCTCCACCTGTACTCAACGGGGACGGAAGCGAGCCGAAATAATTCACATTGTCGTGTGAAGATTGCATGCTGCGCTTTTACCTTCTCATTCCCGTTATTCCGCCTTTGTTGGTTTTGTTTATACACTTATCCTGCTCCTGAGTCCTCGATGAGAAGTGAGAATTGGCTGAAGAATTAAAATTTCAAATAGGCAAATCATCAGCTTTCAAATACCGCGGGCCGTTGCTCTGGCTCAATTGTTTTTTCATCCGCAGTAATTGGCTGAAGAACAAGAGGACGAAATTTTCTTTTCGTTTATTTTTCGTCACGATTTTTCTCCACTGAGCTAGATTGATTCAAACAGATAGCCGTAGACTTTTCACTCAGATAGTACAGAGGGTGAAGACTAACGCCCGATAATCCAAGTGGCACTGGAACACGGGAATCACAGGATCAAAACCTGGTAGAGTGGTAATAGGGGTAGGGTGGGCGAGAGAGGGCGCCACTGGGGGGTGTTTTCGCGTGCGACAAGGCACTTCCGGCGCTCCGCGAGACTAACGACGTCCTCGTCGTCTTATCTGCTCGGTCACGTAGCCCCCCCCCCCCCCCCCCCGCTGGAGAACGATGCAAAATGCGGGATAGGAAGGCTCCAAGCTACTGAAGAGGTAGAGAGAGTGGGGATAAGAATCGCCGGCATTCCCAGTTAATTTAGCCGGTTAGGAAGTGCCGTAAATAGGAAGTGTCGTGTCACAATGGCCAGAGGAAGAATAAATGGCCAGTTGGGGGAAGGAGGTTGGAGATTTAAGGCCAAAAGACAAACATCAGATGCGAGTTTACGGAAAAAAAAATGAGATGAATATCTTTGATCTACTACTCACGCGGGCACCACCTGGTGGAATTTCCATGAACCTTTGATGTAGGAAATTCCGGGGAATCCCCGTCCGAGTCGATGATTTGTAGCTTTCAGATTGTATACAAATGTCGCGGTCGGCAGGGGGGTGTCATGGCGAGAACCCGCTGCCCCGAGTTACACAGGGTTGTGCTGGGTGGGCATAACGGGTTTTGGGCGAACCCACGTTCCCGAGCCGCCTTAGTAGTCTGGCCCCTTGGGTGGGGCAAAACGGCAACACCAAACGGAAGGAAAGCCATCGTGGCTTTTGCGGGAAATCGGGGACGATGGAAGCGAAGGGGGTTGCGTACACGTTTGGTAGAGGTGGGTTTGGTAGCCCCCAAAAAAAAAGGTTCAACAGCTCAGCGCCCCATAGGCAGAAAGTTGGGGAGTTAGGGGGTGGGATGGGTGGAGGGGGGTTTCATAGTCCCAATAATGGGGGTACCAAACGTCGGCACCCCATAGGGTAAAAGTTGGAGAGTAAAGGGGTGGGATGGGTAAAGAGGGGTTGTTGGTCCCTTGCAGGGGGGCTCCAACGTTTGTTCCTCCATGGGTACGAAGTTGGGTGGTTAGGGGTTGGGATGGGTAGAGGGGGTTTGGTAGTCCCAAAACTAGGGGTACCAAACGTCGACACCCCAAAGGGGAGAAGTTGGAGAGTAAAAGGGTGGGATGGGTAAAGATGGGTTGTTGGTCCCTTATAGGAGGGCTCCAACGTTTGGTACCTCATGGGTACCTAATTGGGAAGTTAGGGGCTGGGATGGGTAGAGGAACTTTTGTTGGTCCCTTATACGAGGGCCCCAAAGTTTGGTACCCCATGGTTACCAAGTTGGGGAGTTCGGGGCTCGGATGGGTAGAGGGGAGTTTGGTAGCTTCGAAACTGTGGGTACAAAACCTCGGCCCCCCATAGGGGAAAAGTTGGGGAGTTAAGGGGTGGGATGGGTAAAGGAAGTTTTGGTGGTCCCTTTTAGGAGAGACCCAACGTTTGGTACCCCATGGGTACCAAGTTGGGGAGTTCGGCGCTGGGATGGGTAGAGGGGGGTTTGGTAGCCCCAAAAATGGGGGTACCAAACTTCGGTAGCCCATATGGAGGAAGTTGGGAAATGGGGGATTGGGATGGGAGGGACTTGGTGGCCCCCCAAGAAGAGGGGTACAGCGTTTGGTACCCGTGGCGACGAGGGGTGGACCGGGGTTATAGAGAAAACGGAGAATTGGTGATAGGTACTGGCGGTTGGGCGGCGATCAGGGGGTAGGGGCCTGCACCCGGGGCTCCTGGGGCCCGGCCCCGAGCTACTGAACTGGGCGGCACGGAAACCTGGAGCCTCCAACTAACTCCATTTTCTTTCAAGTTCTTCCTTATCTTCGGGTACCCGTGTTCCCGAGCCGCCTTAGTAGTCTCATCCTTTGGGTGGGGCGAAACGGCAACACCAAACGGGGAAACGCCATCGCAGGCTTTTGGGGAACATGGGGGCGATCGAGTGGAAGGGTTTGTGTAGCCGATTGGTAGGGGGTGGGATTAGTAGAGGGAGGCTTGTTGACCCCTTATAGGGGGTACTAACGTTTGGTACCCCATGGGTACCAAGTTGAAGAATTAGGGCCTGAGATGGGTAAAGGGGGATTTGGTAGCCCCAAAAATGAGGGTATCAAACCTCGGCACCCCATAGGGGAAAAGTTGGAGAGTTAACAGGTGGGATGGGTGGAGGAGGTTTCGTTGGTTCCTTATAGGAGGGCCCCAACGTTTGGTACCCCATGGGTACCAAGTTGGGGAGCTCGGGGCTGGGATGGGTAGAGGGGGGTTTGGTAGCCCCAAAAATGGGGGTACCAAACCTCGGTAGCCCATATGGAGGAAGTTGGGAAATGGGGGATTGGGATGGGAGGGGCTTGGCGGCCCCCAATAAGGGGGAGATTGGCGGTGATTTTCTTTTTCTTTCAGGTTCTTCGCTTTCTCTTCAGGTTTTCCTTCTTTCTAGGTTGCAGCCCAACGCCTAGGAGGCAGCTCACTAATTATTCCTTTCCCTTTTATTTCAGATTCGCTTCTCTTTTCTTTCAGGCTTTACCCATTTCAGGTCTCAATCCCGCTGCTGAATCAGTGTTCTACTGACCAGCGGTGGCAATCGCCAGGTACGCAGAGGAGTCCTGGGTACTTACCTCCGCCCCAAGGCTGCGGGCCATAAGCCAGACCGGATTAGATTAGTAGTGGCCCTTGGACATGACTTGAGGACGAGATTAGGTGCTCGGTCCGCACAATGGGTAACAACAAGGCACCTGGTCTCGTTGAGTTGCATCGCATGGTGGATGCCTCAGAGGTCATCCCCATTATTCCATATCCAACATTCCATATCCAAAAATCGCGCAATCCCCATAAGAATCGAACTCTTTTGCAGATTTCATGTCGCCTCACATGAACAAGAATTCACCTGAGAAGGGCGATTGGACCTTACATGAGCACAAGTTCACCGAATAAACTGTTTATACAGTTACACTTCCATCTGGCGACTTAAGCGTAAACTTCTTATGTAGCAAATTCAGGAAATACGCGTTGATACATTCCTGTTGCAGCCTCTATTCATATATGATGGGCATGCTGATAGACAGCTCTTTCCGATAGATGTAGATTCCAAATACACCATTCAACAAATCCGGTATATCCCTTGAACTACGCATGCGCAGTAGAGGAATGCGCATGATCCGTCCACTCAAGAAATTCGGGGGAATCCCCGTAACCATTAGATCAATTTGCAGCTTTGGTTTATCCATTGCATATACAAGAGTTCCTCTAGCGTTCTAGCTATCCAATGTCACACAATGTCACCGACTAAACCGCGCATGCGCACCACCTGCCAATGACCGTCGAACCTCTAGCGGAATGCGTTATGAACTTGTGGTTGTGGCCCAGAAACTTCGGGGAATCCCCGTTAACACTAGTCTTTCTCATTTGTCGCCTTCATTCGTCCATTCATGCTGGACTTTTGACATTGTTAATGGCTCATGTTTTCCGATAGACGTAAATTTATATTGTATCTATGGGATTCGGAGCGGTGTCTCAGCAAACGAGAAGACATGAGGCACAAATCACGATAAAGCCAGCGCATTAGCTAAACATCATTCTGGATCGTGTTCGACGTGTACTGGGTACGTCTGTGTGGAAGAGAAGCATGCGTTCAGACGTCTCTTTGGGATACGCTGGTGATTCTCTCTTGGTGTTTGTATGGATGTGTTTAAACGTGAATGCGAAGGAGGAAAGGACCGGGGGGGGGGGAGGGGAACTGATGTCGCCTGGGGTCCTCGCGTTAGCAATAAACCACCTAGCCAAGCCCCGGGATCTCTCCACGTTGCTATCATCAGCGTACACCGTGTAGCAAAATGAATCGCATCATATCGTATAATATCAAATGGAGAATATTATCACGGTAATTTAGCCGATGTTGCCTCTAAGTTTTTTAGTCTATTGCCGGGATATCATAAGATATGTATTGTGAAATTATTTTGCACTTTATGAGCTTCTCATGTTGTAAAATGTTACAACGGAAAAAAATAATTGAAAAAACAAATGTTAGAGAAAAGTGGTTGAGGAAGAAAAATCCGGGAATCGGAGGGGAGGGTCGCACATAATTTCATACTCACAGTCTAACGGATTTCCGGAATGGAGTGGGTGATGTAGCACATTGGATAATTATTTGACAGACTGGATATGTTGCTGTATACTCACCTGAAACAATATAGAGAAAGCATATTAGCATTAATGAGCATGCCATCAGAATGATTTGATGTGGATTCCGAAATTTCCAAGAATATTGAACATGCCCCCGTTGGTAGCACAAACAAAACTTGCCGATTTGTAATTTCTGGTTGCCATTCCTGGATTTTCCGACACGTCTATTAAATGTTTAGCCTGGCTGGAGGAAGAATTTGTCTTCATACATACGCCCTCACATATACACGCACACACACATAAATTTCTCTCGTCAAAGTCAGCATTGAACAATCAATATTGCCCCACTCTTATCAATCACAAATATTGTCCGTGCATTATTCAACGATTCAATGCCAAACAAAGGGGTTAATCCTTTAATGAATCGCTCCAGTCAGTAAGTCCCTAAAAAATCGGTTGTTTACATTTCCATTAAAATCTACAGACTTGCACCCTTGTATCCCAATGGCTTTCAATGCCACTTAATACCCCTGCCCGCCTTAGCATAAACAAAACGTGAAAACCCTCTCGAGTATTCAATAATAAAAGGCCTGAGCAGACGATAACGTATTTTATTATTTTCTCAATTTTTTTTTCACTTGTCCCTTCATCTTTTTTTCTGGTTCAATAACGCTGGATATGGTATGGGGGGTGGAGTAGGTGAGATGTTTAGTATTCGCAATATAACGAGATACCACTTGAGGGGTAATTTACGCAATTTCTTAATTTCTTAAAGTTTCAAATTTTTAAGTTTTACACTTTTAAATTTTTTCCAATCTTCAAATTTTTTTTTCAGATTTGTTGAATTTGAGAAATTTTATAAATTTCCAAAATGAATCAGATTTTCAAATTGTTTAATGTTTCAAAAATGCAGAAAAAAAATTTCATGTGAAAATCTCATCATTTTTAAATTTCGAAAATTGTGAAAAAAATTTTGTTTTAGTTATGTTCCTATTCTTCTTTCTCTGACTGCATAAAGATGGCTATTCTATGTCGGTGTGGGGGAGGAGGGTGGTTATGGTATTGACAATGTAACGAGTTACGCGGTACTTGTGGAAGGGGCGGAGGGGGGGGGGGAAGGGGGAGGCCACGCGGGAACGGAGACCAAACACTCGGACGGAGAAGTTTGATTTTCATTTGCATATTGGGAAGGAACTTGGGGGATTCACTCGAGGACTCAGGGCTGAACTGTAATTCTGGATTTGCCTGAGGGGTCATGAGGATTGGAATCCATGGGCGATGATGCAATTAATTTTGTGCCTTTGTTTTGGTGAGACAATTGCGTTGGTATAGAATTGAGATATTAATTTTTTTTTCAGACAATTTGACTGATAATAAGAGCAAAATATTTGTGACACTTCTGTGAGGGCCAACCACGAACATTTTTTAAATTACAAATAGTTCTTCTCCCCCCCCCCCCCCGTATCGGCATGACCACTACAGCAAATCCCGACTGTGTGTGTGTATGTTTATGGATATATGCACACATGTGTACATGCATGTATGTGTGTGTATGTTTTTTCCGGTGGTACAGCGGTGAGCATTTTCGCCTGTGTGTGTGTGTTTTTCTCCGGTAGTATAGTGGTGAGCATTTCCACCTATGTGTGCATGTATTTTTTCTCCGGTAGTATAGTCGTGAGCATGTTCACCTCTGTATGTATCTGCACACTACTATAAGTGAACAATTTTCAAAACTTACACGCACTCGAAGTCTTCCATTCATTTTTGCCATTTTTATTTTTAGAGATTGAATTGTCTTGTCTTGGGAGGGAGAAGAACTATTCATAATTTAAAAAATGTTCGTGGTTGGCCCCACGAACATTTTTCAAATTACGAATAGTTCTTCTCCCTCCCCCCCCCCCCTTCCGCATCGGCATGCCCACTACAGCAAAGCTCGACTGTGTGTGTATATGTTTATGGATATGTGCACGCATGTGTACATGCATGTATGTGTGCGTATGTTTTTTTTCTCCGGTGGTACAGTGGTGAGCATTTTCGCCTGTATGTGCGTGTGTTTTTCTCCGGTAGTATAGTGGTGAGCATTTCCGCCTATGTGTGAATGTATTTTTTCTCCGGTAGTATAGTCGTGAGCATGTTCACCTCTGTATGTCCCTGCACACTACTATAAGTGAACAATTTTCAAAACTTACACACACTCGAAGTCTTCCATTCATTTTTGCCATTTTTATTTTTAGAGATTGAATTGTCTTGTCGTTACATGAAGACAAATGACGGAGAAATCGAGGTGGCACTAAGTAGGATGTCATTCACATGCGTCAATGTATATTTCTTTTATTTACATGTCCCCATCGTACCTCGAAGGCCACCATCTCATTCTCCCATTCGCCAATGTTCCCTTATTCGTTGTATAGTTTGTATTCTTTTGGTCCTACCCACTGTTTGAATGACACTCGGTATAACGAATGCGAGACACACTGGCATTCATCATGCTGGACCACTTTGTCACAGCAGGATCAACAACAGTTAAATTGTATTCGCGATATCCGTACAACTGCGGTCATAAATTTTCATCCATTGGAGTGGAGAAAGCAACGAATCTTTGCGCTTTAATGGGTGACGGTAGTCGAGTGGATAAACATGTGGGTTTATGGGATTATTATGGTGTTTCAGAGTTCCTCTGGTTCATCTCCAAATTTTTGAAGAGCCACCAATTTCCCACCACAAATATTCCTTCAGCACATACTGTATCTTCAATTCAATGGCCTTTCCATTCTTTTTATTCAATTTCCAAAGAACGAAGGGAAAATAATTTTCAATAGAAGACAAATCAAAAATATCATATTGAAATAATACGAAAAAAAAAGTGGGTATCAGGAATCTTAATTATTCCATTGAATTGCTGGGAACCAAAAGGATGTTACTGTCATCGTCCGGTGCAGAGCAAGAGAATGTATCCCTGTATTTTCCCAATGAATATTGGCGGTCGACGGGCGGCGAGGGGGGGGGGGGAGTGGGGGAGGAGAGGACGACGAGCCATTCTGGGTGAAAATGCGAATGCAAGCCCCCTGGAGATACAATCACATGCGGGATCCACGTGTGCTCGCGGTTGGGTACTTATGCAATTACGGGAATGGTCCTTGCAAATTGGATCTCGACCGTGGAGCCAGGACGATATCGAGTAAAAAAGAAATTAAAAATGGAGAAAGAGATGAGAAAAAAAATAATGTAACGCACGCTCTATTATAGTTGGATCTCGGCGGTGGTGGGCGTGGAGAGGGGGGAGGGGGTGGTGGTACCCGATGGTAGCAAGTGTTTGCACACTGCGACAGTCGAGATTCTTTTGGATGGGCGGGAAGACCACCGAGACCAGTGACCATTGGGGTGGTACATTTTGGTGGGGGGGGGGGGGGGGGGGGGGGGGGGGGGTTCTGCATAGTGTCGGCAAAACGATGTTTTTTCGATTTCAAAATTCTTTGAGGATTTTCACATTTTCCCAATTTTAAAAATTGTATGCAATGTTAGGTTCATTGAGGGACCAATGGTGCATCAGCAAATCCCCACCAGGACGAATATAAATTTCGTTTAAAAAAAATTCACGTAAAAACTTTAACAACTCAATCTTCATTCCCATAAGAAAATGTCTTTGCTGTCTCTACGTTGAATTAATAAAGCCAGGTTTTTATACTTTGAGTTTTAAAAAAAATTTCCTCAGAAGTACAATATAAAAAAAAGGCAACCTGCCCAAATTATATAAAATATTTTTCCCTTCATTTTTTTTTACGAGTGCTGGAGACGAAATTGAATTTACTTGAGTGTTCCTGGGGAGTGTACGGACTTGAAGAAGAAACTAAGTCGTTTATCGCAACGGCCATAAAGAGTTAATAATAATTCGGAAACTGGAACGATCCTCTCTGCGATAAAGTAGTATAGTTGGAATTTTCGGTGGGTGGGGGGAGGGGAGGAGGGAGAGGGGGTAAAACTTGAGACTCGAAAACCACGGTCGTTCGTTTAATTCGGCGAGCCCCTCGAGTACTTCCGCTGCGAAAATCCTTGAAAAAAGAGGAAAAGGGCTAAGTACAAGGTACAAGAGAAACGGATTGAGGGGAAACGTTTTATCGCAAAACTTCTGATTTTTACGTCCGGCAGTAGTGGAAAACGCGGAATCTAAAATTTCTATGGAGAAAAAAAACAGTGTTCTCTACTTTGATATTATTTCTCGTTCGATATTGTGGGAGTTTTTTTTCAGTTTAATGCTTGCGAAATTTTTTGAAGGCATTTTTTGGTTTTTAATGTTTTGGCAATTTTCGTAAATTTTTTTTGGACATTCAGCTTCGAGGAATAGGGTTAAATGTAAGGGACATGAGAAACGGATAGGGGTGCAACGCTTTATCGCGAAACTTTTGATTTTTATGTGTCGCAGTAGTGCGAAACGCAGGCGCTTAAAACCTTCCCGTAAAATACCCGCGAGAGTAGAGTAATAAAGAGAAGGGGAAAGCGAAGCCAAGAAAGACGAAGAGAAGTCCGAGATAAATTACTGAGCCGGTTTTTGGAGGTTCTGAAAATTTCAAAAATTTCAAAAATTTCAAAAATTTCAAAAATTTCAAAAATTTCAAAAATTTCAAAAATTTCAAAAATTTCAAAAATTGCAAAAATTTCAAAAATTTCAAAAATTTCAAAAATTTCAAAAATTTCAAAAATTTCAAAGATTTCAAAAATTTCAAAGATTTCAAAGATTTCAAAAATTTCAAAAATTTCAAAAATTTCAAAAATTTCAAAAATTTTAAAAATCTCAAAAATTTCAAAAATTTCAAAAATTTCAAAAATTTCAAAAATTTCAAAAATTTCAAAAATTTCAAAAATTTCAAAAATTTCAAAAATCTTCTAAACTTTGAAAGTTTTGAAAAATTGTAAACAGTCTCGGTAAGATAACTTGAACCATTCGTTAAGAATTGGCTAAATCGTTCCAACCTCTTGCACTTTTGATCATCAAAATTTAGCCATTAAAGTACCACACCACCACTACCCCTAAATCACACCTTGTGACGGTTGATTGTGTGCTACAAGTGCAGAATTATATAGACGGCCCCTTAAGAGATCCCATCCTGTGTCCGATTGTGACTCTTCGTCTCTGTAGGGAGAAACTGGGCGACACGAAGACCAACTTTGCCACTAAATTGGAAGTAATTTGCGAGAACGGAGAGAGACATTTAGTGGGATAACAACCGCTAGAACCAGTCCCTCAGGTCTCCACATTTGCGTTCGTTATTTAAAAGACTCTCATACTGAAGAGCTGCGCTCCCGATGATTAATACACTTTTCATGTACGGGCGGCGATCTGCTATACGCGCGAGCAGAGGCTATGGATAATCGACCCCTAACTCCCCTGGTAATGTCTCAAAAATTCCCTAAAAATTGTACGATTTTGTTTTTGGAAAATTAGATGCTACTCTAGGCTATTTAGAGCTCATGATTCTCGGAAACTGAATAGTGAATAAACCAGAAAAGAGAGAAACGTTAAAAAATCAGCCAAAAACCTCGACCCGTTTACGTGAAATCCCGAGGTAGAAATACGATGGTTGTTGGGCTAAAGGTGGATCGTACTCGGGGGGGCATCACCTCACCTCGTTGAGCTTGTGCAAGAGGTCTACCCTTTCCCTCTGACTTACGACCAAACACAGGGAGGAAACTACCCCTAGCAACCGGGGGGCTTTTGTATCTACCACTAGCCCGAAAACTGCCTCGGGCCACTGCTCAACTGCGAAACGACGCTACTATGTGTTTCTATCTCTACGTCTTGAAATAACCATGAGATATGCTACGACCTAATTTCTCGAGCTTTTAACAAAAATCGCATCATTCTCAAAATAGTTAAATCTCTACTCGAAATAAACCCAAAAAATAACTGAAAATTTTGGAAATTATTTTTTTTTATTTCCCGATATAGGGAAGTTATTGTAATGGCCTACCCACCCATCAACAGACCCACCCGCCCAACCACCCACCCTCCCACCCGCCACCCGCCCATCCACACACATACACACACACATTCATCATATCTCCACGTTTCAAAGTCTCTCTAATCGTTCTAGACCACTTTTAACAAGATGTCTGTATGTATGTGTGTACGTGTGTTTATGCGTACGTATGGGCCCACAATTTTCGGACAACGATTTCTTGCAAACCCGCTTTGATAATTTTTTTTAATCGATGCGTCTTCACGCAACTGAGACCTGATTAGATTTTGAATGAAATTCACGCACTAGTTTCCGATTTTTTTCGGAAAAACATGAAGCATGAAAATCGCCAGAAGTTTTAATCAATGATTATTTACGAAGGGAAGTTGTGATCTAGCTAATCAATGTCGCAATTGGCGTCTCTCGGCGTACCTTAGCTCCGACCAAAATTTGACTCACTTTCATGTAGTGAATTGTTCGTTATTGGTTGATTTTGAGTGGCGCGAAATTTTAATTGACTATTCAAACTTTTATATTCGGTCTAGATCCGAAGTTGTCCGAGTACCGCCGGCGCATGCGCGTTTGCCCGCATTTGCACAGGAGAGTCTGAATGCGCGATGCGCAGTGTGCTTGGTCAGTGCGTCACGTGACATAGTCGCAGGTAGCGACACCTGTTGTAGTCCCGTATTCAAAATTCCATGATTCCAATTTTTTTCTCTGGAACCAGTCTTTGAACATTTAATTGACGTGTCGGAAAATCTAGGAATGGGAAGCAGAAACTACAAATCGGGAAGGTTTATATGTACTCCCAACGGGGGCAAACATACTTCCATTCCACTAGTAATTTTTATTTCATCCACCAATGGATTTTGAAACAGGAATTCCGACTTTTTTCAAATGGTATCTCATCGGAGATCGCTTCAAAAAAAAAAAAAAAATCCATCAATCTAATGTCCCCATGGTGTTTGAGTCCTCGCATGAAAGGGTTTTTTGATGGAGGGTTTTCACCCTGGCTTGAATCATCGCATGTGATACAACACACTGGACAACATGAATCGCGGCCCGAATGACGAGGGATGCTGGGAAGGGTCCATGTGTCTGGCAATCCAGAGATTGCGGACGCTCTCAAAATTCTTTTCAAGGCAACAAATGAAATTGTGTGAACAGTTTTTATTATCACTCTTGTGAAAAATGCGGGGAGACAATTTCAAGAGGGTAAAAGCCCAGTACCATTACAACCCGTTGTTCGAGACGGGTATTTTTTAGGTGAGCTGAGTGAAATTAGAATTTTAATTGCGCGTCATTGTAATTAAACACAGCGCTGGAAAAATTCCCCCCCAAGTTTCTGCATTTTTTTCTACGAAAAATATTCAATACATAGGAGAGAGAGAGTGTCTGAAACTTTCCGTATAGAACGTTAATGAGTGACTCTACATAAAAATCGCATACTACATTTTTTGTGGAGAATTTCATTTAGAAAAGAAAAGTCCAATACCGTTTTTGTCTAAACACAACGGTTACCGAGATATCTCTCACTTTTGTTCCAGCATCCAGCATCCCAATCACACATCTCGTGAGAAAATCTGCTAATCGAAATTTCACGTAATCGCATAATTTTCCACCATTAATTTCAGAACTTGGAGAGCCTGTCGGTCATCCAAGACGTTAATTAGTGAGGACTGTCCGAGGGTAGGAAGTTGTCGGTTTTCACAGCGGTAGAATGTGGCCATAGTCTCTCCCCTAATTCGTACAACAGCATCTATTATTCAAGTTCCTAGTCAGAGTGTTAGACCACTTGCCCAGACATACACCAAAAGTGCTCGTACATATCAAGAGATAAGTGAGAGTGGGTGGGGGGGGGGGGGGGGAGAGGGCGCGAGTGAACGAGCAGAGGCAAGGCCAAGTTTGCTGGAACGCATAACTCCCACGGCTTACCCAAGTTTGCAAAATCTCTATTTCTCCGTCTTTGTCCCACTACTATGGGCCCCAAGCTTTGGGATGCTGTGGAGAAAACGCACGGGTTGGCAAACCCCTGGCCATCCAATCCTTAATGCGGTAAGCAACGCAACGACGAACCGTTAATTAATCCGACGGATTAGCCACAGACTCTGGTAATGGGCGAACGAGTGCGGGAATAAGTGCTCTCAGCCTAGAGAAAGAACTCGAAATTGAGCTTGAATCTACTCCCGGTGAGATGAAATGAGAGGGGGGGGGATTGTATGGTACATTCTGAAATCTGTAGGGTTTTTTTTTATGGTTAACACTAGGGTGGTCACCTCATGAGGGAAGTGCCGCCAGGAGCTCTGAGCTGTTAACGTTCTAGGGGTCGCGCAATGAGCAAAGTGCCGTACACCTTTTCTCCAAGGGATGCTGTCGCTCGAGGACCACTTCGGAGTCGCTGGACCAATTTTTGAACTGAAATTGACCGACTAGATCCAACCTAGCTTAGTTATATCAAAGATCTCCAAGCTTTGTTGGCCCAGCTTGTGCCAAGCTTGGGTCAATCTTAGTGTTCCTAGCGTTGGTCCACAGGCAAAATCCAGTCTACGTCCAATATTGGATACATACATACATCCAAGCTTACTAGAATCATCCAAACCCAAGCTTCAGAAACCATGTTGTGCTAGGCTTGGTCCGAGCTCAGCTTTGTTAGCTTAGAATCTTAGCTTTAACAAGCAGGAACCTCAGATTGCTCGTACCATCTAAACCCAAGCTTCGGAACGAAGGTTGAACTAAGCTGGATTGAAGCATATTTTTCCTAGTTTCGATTTACCGGCTTCAGCGAAACTCTGCTTAATATTGGATACATATATAAATCCAGGATTGCTGCACCACCTAAACCCAAGCTTGGAAACGAATGTTCAACTAAGCTTGGTCCAACCTCAATGTTCCTATCTTCGAAGTTTGGACCAAGATAAATTTTGTAGCTTGGACCAAGATTAATTTCGATGCTTCGACCACGAGAAACTTTGGAACTTGGACGAAAGTTAATTTCGAGGCTTGTACCAAGATAAAGTCCGAAGCTTGAATGAAGATAAAGTTCGAAGCTTGTATTAACCTACGTAACCAAGCTAGGACGAAGCTTATTCTCTAAGCTGGGATTGGTGTTACATTCGCATGTTTTGCATTGATTGACCGAGGCTTCAAAACAGCTTTGGCGAAGCTTAGTCAAGCCTCGTCCAAGCTTTGATCAAGCTTCATCGCATGGTCAAGTCCCACCTGGGAATTGAACTTTTTGAATTTAGTTTTTTCAATCAAATATCACGCGAAATGCACATGCAATTCTACTTGAATGCATGAATCGATACATTCTTGTCCTTCATTGTATCCCGAGAATTATGAGGCCAGAAGTGGTCGTAAATACGCTTAGCGGTATCATAACTCACTGGCATTTCCATACGATGATAAACTGAACACTGCGCAGTGATGATTTACAAGACGGTATATACATTGGTATGAGTCAGTATGGTGCACTTGAATCATTTCGAGCATGGGGAAAATCGACGGGTCTCAAGCGAATGTCTCGATTTACTCCCCCGAAGCTTCTAAACAAAAATCCGGAAATTATGGAGTCTTGTACTTGGAACTGGCGGAACCTTGTGACGTGGAACTCAAAAATGATTAAAACACGTGTTGATAGTGTGGAGCACACACGCACACACACTCACACACACCTACCCACGCCAACAGCTAAACCCAGTTACACTCACATTCACTCACACTCGTCCACATTACACCCACACACACACACAGACTGAAATCAATTAGGTACATACGTAAATTGATTACAGCGAGATGCCGGAACCACCTTTCGGTTGCAATCGTGAGGGCTTCTTGTCAAAATAATTTGAAACCTGTGTTGAAGCCGTGAATTATCGCCAAGACAGCCGAAGAAATCGAGACGTCGGCGCTTGTCATACGAGCCAGAATTATGGGTACCTGGAGCTACTATTCAAAAATATCGTGGGTGCCCCAAGATAAAAACAACAGTCGTAAAATCATAAATATATCAGCATCCGACACGTTTCAGATGAGGAGTGGGAAAAAATTTAGGGCTCTGAAACATCGGGTGGGCTGCCATTGGGACCTGACGGATGACCTTGGGAAATTTGTAATTTCTACTCATAAACATTTTCACTTTAATTTTCCCCAGACTTCGCTTCTTCAGGTTCAGCTCCTCACCAAGATGTCCAGATCAGAAATACCGGAAATAATTCCCGAGACCTGAGAACATGAAACCTTCCAACACAAAAAAAAATTGGTGAGAAAAATTAATTGCACTTTTGCACGAATGAAATCGCGGATATGACGTGGTCCAGGTGCGCCGATGTACATCACTCAATTAAAACTTTCCTTTATCCGCGAAAAAACGCCGCGGGTTACCTTCTCCAAGCCCCACGAATTCGCCGGGTGTATTGTGCAAAAGTTGAAGTCTCCTACTTTTTTGAGATTCCGACACTGGTTGAGGAAATCAATTGTTGAAGTGGAGTTAAGTCCGGAAAAACTTCTGCGTTCTAGGACGCTGCCAAGTTTGATTTGATCTAATGATTGTCCATTAAAAATTTCGGACAATTCCAAACCAATTTTCAGTTTCCGGCGCTTGTGCTCCTGAACCCCCACCTCCCCCGCGTGGGTTAGGTTCCCGTCCGGCCTTGCACAGCAAGTTTTGTGTGTGTGTATGTGTGTCCAGTCCGTACTAAGACATGAATCTACCATTTTCCTCCATCCAAAGCTGAAGAACACCCGGGCGGCGAACTGCTATACGCGCGACCACCGAATAAAAAAAACCGCATATGATTCATTCCTCTTCCAACATTCAGCTCCCAGACTCACCAAGTGCACTCGCTCTCTATTTGTTCCTACCAAACTTCCCTCGATAACAACTCCATCGATATTCCATTGCTCTTTTTAACCCTTTCATATTTACAAATATCCGATTTTTATCACTACTTATACGCAAGATGCGCACAACTTTTTTATTGCTTTTTACTTGAAATTTCAGTTTTATGGAGGTGTGGTTTTTTTTTGCCGCCCAATTTTATTATTGAAGTTTCATTTTTGGTACGTGTATTTATTTACTTTCTTGCGTTTTATACGCTATTTGGAATTTTGGTGTGACGCCCAACGGGCAACGATATAAAATCGAATGCCCAGTGGAGTGGAGCACACAACCAATTTCCATTTACAACCAACCCAGTGGGACCAGGGGCTGGGGTTGTCAAAGTGGGTGGCGGTGGGCGGCGGGTGGGAGGGGGGGGGGGAGGGAGAACGGGGTAAACTTAGAAGGCACTTGCGGGCGTGGGAGTACACGAAACTGGAGCATGGTCGTATCGGTTTTACTACTGTCGATAGGAATAGTGGCGATCGGGCTAGTGTCGATCGAAGATCTATAGATAGGTATATAGCCTACTCTTAGTCGCTGTCGCGGGATATTTGAATGGGATTACAAGACGGGTTCTAAAGTGGGGAGAAAATTGATGGAAACAATGTTTGGATGTTTTGGGGTGCGATTATAATCGGGATATTATTTATAAACATAGAAGCTTTTAAAATAGAAACAAAATATCCACGAACTCGTTATCGAGTAAGCCAGGGCAAGCTCTGCAAAAGTGAAACAAAAACTCGCGTGAAAAAGCGAAAACAAAAAGCCACACCAACCCACCTCGTTTCACAGTAGAGTATGGAGATAAGAAAGACCGCCCGCAGTAGATTTCGGAGTTTATTATACTGGAGTAACAAGGCAAAATGTTTGTATGCATACATGCCGGCGTAATGAGTACCCCCGATACCGCTCCCCTAAATCCAGTTTTTTAAAATTCTGGGTAACCCTTTTTGAAGCCTCTATTCCGCTAATTTAGCGTTGTATGTACTATATTTATGGGAGTGTTTTTTTTTGAGGACGCGAAGAAAAAGGTGGGGGAACATTACTCTTCCATATGTGTATTTTTGTTTTGTTTTATTCTCAGTTTTCGCAGTATTTAAAATATTTGAAATTTTTCACATTTTTTGAGATTTTTGAAATTTTTGAAATTTTTGAAATTTTTGAAATTTTGGAAATTTTTGAAATTTTTGAAATTTTTGAAATTTTTGAAATTTTTGAAATTTTTGAAATTTTTGAAATTTTTGAAATTTTTGAAATTTTTGAAATTTTTGAAATTTTTGAAATTTTTGAAATTTTTGAAATTTTTGAAATTTTTGAAATTTTTGAAATTTTTGAAATTTTTGAAATTTTTGAAATTTTTGAAATTTTTGAAATTTTTGAAATTTTTGAAATTTTTGAAATTTTTGAAATTTTTTGAAATTTTTGAAATTTTTGAAATTTTTGAAATTTTTGAAATTTTGAAATTTTTGAAATTTTTGAAATTTTGAAATTTTTGGAATTTTTAAAATTTTTGAAATTTTTAAAATTTTTGAAATTTTTGAAATTTTTGAAATTTTTGAAATTTTTGAAATTTTTTGAAATTTTTGAAATTTTTGAAATTTTTGAAATTTTTGAAATTTTTGAAATTTTTGAAATTTTTGAAGGTTTGAAATTTTTTGAAATTTTTGAAATTTTTGAAATTTTCGAAATTTTCGAAATTTTTGAAATTTTTGAAATTTTTGAAATTTTTGAAATTTTCCAAATTTTTGAAATTTTCCAAATTTTTGCTACTGAAATTTCCCTACAAATTCTGAAACTGGAAAAAAATTTGAAAGTGTCAAAAAGAATTGTCAAAAGTAAAAGAAGGAGGGCAAAAAACTTTAAAGAAGTGGATGCCGAATGACCGAAACGAATTGACCAACTCCCGTAGATTACGGCTAACGAGGTTCCGTTTCACCTCGTATTTGCGATTCCCCAAATCCCCATGCCTTATATATAACAACGAGGCGTGTTACCGTGAAACGTATGTGCGCACTTCGTGCGTATAGCTATATACAGCGCCAGTAGGAATAGCCATTACCGTCAGTTTGTGTGAACGTACGTGAACCTCATACAATTTTGGGAGTTTACATGGCTTCATATACAGGCAGTACCTGCGTATATTATACGCAAATCGAGCCCTGCACGTGAGGTAGGCACACTACCACGACTGTTGAGGATTTTGAATGAGGATAGAGAGAGAGATGACAGATGAGGTCGAAGACAGCGTTTTTTTGCTCAAATAATTTTTTTTTGCAAGCTCTATTTGGAAAAAAAATTGGAGTTTGCAACCCAGGATTTAAAAAAAAAATTGAAAATGTCAGAAATTCAACAATTTGTGGAAACTGCAAAATCCTCAAAAATTGACAATTTTGGATTTTTTTTTAAGTTTTTTAATCCAAAAAAAACATTGAACTTTTTTACATTCAAAATTTTTGGAATTTTCGAAATTTTCAAATTTATGTTTTTCGAAATTTATGTTTTTTGTGAAAAAAAAGATGAATGACAGGAAGATTTTATTGGCTTTTATGTACCAATATAACCCTAAACTGAGGCTGTATATGAGATTCGGTTGGGGATTTTGAATGAGAAGAGAGATGGAGATAGGACATGGGGGGGGGGGGGAGGTGGGAGGACTGTTTGGAGTAAAAGCCCTCCCATGGCAATGGGCAATGTATTTGCAAGCGGTGGCCCATGCACAACGACATGCATGCTATATACATTAACGTGTCGTGGACCATTGCAAAAGCGGGGCTTTATATCAGATGCGTAACAACCCTATTACCGTATACGATTGCTATAAGCCGTAGATCGCGGATTATATCTACACCGTTTGAACTACTGGGCTTGAGCTAGTGGGCCAATATGGCCGCCGAAGTGCCCTCGATACCGGATGGATGGGAGAGGGTTCATTATGTAGTAATTGGATAATCGGCGATAATGATAATTGATAAATTGATATTGGAGGGGTAATTGGGGCAACTTGCCTCCAACAAGTAGGGCATCTAAAACTTCTATTATAAATTGGAAATTTTGGAAATTTCGGGAAAATTTTAATTTTTGGAATAGGGAAATTTTGGGAGAAATTTAATTTTTTGAATTTCTTTGCAATTTTTCATATTTTGATGTGTGTGTGTGTGTGTGTGTGGATGGGTAGGTAGATGTGGGTGTATGGATGAATGAGTGGGTGGGTGGGTGTAGGGATGGGTGGGTGGGTGGGTGTATGGATGGGCGGGTGGGTGGTTGTATGGATGGGCAGGTGGGTGGGTGAGTAAGTGGGTGGGTGGGTGGGTTGGTCAGTAGGTAGGTAGGTGGGTGGGTGGTTGGATGGATGTGTGAGTGGGTGTGTGTGGGGTGGGGTGAGTGGGTGGGGTGGGTGAGGTGGGTCGGTGGTTGAGTGCACGTGTGTGACAATTCGTTGTTTTTCTACTACTTTTTTATACAATAGGCATGAGCGTTTTCATTTCATAACCAAGTCAATTTTCAGCATTGAATTATGTGGCCGCAAGCAGTTGAAATAAATGAGAACACGTTTTTCGTCCGGTCTTTTTCATAATACATTCGGTAATTTGTAACCATTCTTTGCAACAGAATGTACTTGCGGTACTTGTCATTTGTCAAGCGTTTTAAAAAAATACATATATACATTCACTTGGTTTTTCCCGTTCCCACGTGGTCGAAGGAAGTGGTGAAACGTGCATCTGTCGCATGAGTCAGTTTTTCAAGAGCAGATAATTTGTCGCATTTATGTACCTTATGTCAATGAAAATAAGAACAATATTAATTAAAGCTTTCTGCTTTGTTGACATCGAGGGCGGTGATAAGAGCTTTGTATTGTCAATTTTATTCAATTTTTTTTCAAGCAATAATACCCTATTATAATTTTTACCTTCTTATTTCTGTTGGCTATTGTACTGGGCCACATTTGGAAAATTGTATTTTCGCTATGGTGCTTCCCAGTATACTCAAATGACCTTGAACAAATTTTGGATACCCAGCCATGCGGCTGGACCAATTAGAATGAATCGTGTTGAGGAGGTTTTGTGTCGTTCATAACATTAAAAAAAACAATATTTGCGATTTTATCTACATTTATTACAATTGTGGATATGTGTGAATGTTATACCAAATTACAAATTTTTTTGAAACAGTATCTACGATAAATTCGCATTATTTCCGAGGGAAAGAATACAGAACTGCATAAATTCGGCGCAGGCCACGAGCTGCAGCAGATGTTACACTACCACTTCACTTGGACCGCTACAGATGCTGCGCGCATCTCAGTGACGAGCGGTTTATCTCTAAATTCATACTTCTATAGTGAGGAATATTCAACTGTAGATTTTGTGCTTAAGTTTATTTGGAATTTATTATTTAAGAAAATTTTGAACTTGATTTTTGAGACCTTAGAAAAATTTCGAGGTCGAAACTCGCTTTTTATGGAATGAGGTTCATCACAAATTAAAAAGCCAAAACCGTAAAAAATTGCAAAACCTCTCAAAGTTTCAAACTCGCAAGAAATTCAAAAGAGCAAAAATTGTCGAGAATGTCCATTTTTTTAAATTGAGACCTTCCCAAAATTACGAACGAAAATCGCTTCGTGAGTATACTCAAGGCATTACAAAACAGTAAAACAACTATCAACATCTTCACATCCAATATGTAGCATTCACAATCGTCAAGTATCTGGAGATCTCAGTAAACAGACACTTCGGTGACGTTAAGAAATTTTTCCCTCCGCTTGTTCTCATCGTCTCCCTCCGCCCCCCCCCCCAAATATTCTTCCCATCCCTATCAGACACTCGCCTACATGTCTGGCCATCCACGGTAACGACAGCCATCGACAAATATTCTTCCGACGCTTAGCTTCCCTCGAGACGTGAGTAAACATCGCAGTAGAAACGTACGCGGAAGGAGATGGGTCTGACTTGCCCTGGCATAGATGCCGATGCTGCAACAACCTCTTAGGACAAATGGGAGTTATTAGATACATTTCACATTTCACTCCACTTCACACGTGATGGTTGAAATCGGTGAAATTTTGGAAATTTCGGAAATTTTTATATAGTGTTGACATTTTGACAGTTTTAACATTTTTGACATTTTTGACATTTTTGACAGTTTTGACATTTTCGACATTTTTGACATTTTGAAATTTTTTGGCATTTTTGACAGTTTTGACATTTTTTACATTTTTGACAGTTTTTACATTTTTTACATTTTTGACAGTTTTAACATTTTGGACATTTTGAAATTTTTTGACATTTTTGGCATTTTTGGCAGTTCTGACATTTTTGACATTTTTAACAGTTTTGACAGTTTTGACATTTTTGACATTTTTGACCTTTTTTATATTTTTGATATTTTTCGTGCCTTAAATTCCCCAAAAGCTTCTAATTTTTACGAACTGTAAATTTACGTAATCACTCACATAAAATTTTCCGCTTTCATAAATTTTATTCGTACCCCCCGCTATTCCCCATTTTCCCTCTTTTTACTCGCGAAATTGCGATAATAGATCCGTTAATCGCACATTTGCGGAGCGTACAAAATGGACACGTACGTTAATGCCAGTCCCGCTCACGTAGCTGACCCAATTAGTGGAAATTACTATTGTAATTAAGGGCAAAAGCCGTTTTCACTAGTACACGACGAATCTCCGTTGGATGCACTGGCGAGAGGTTATAACGAAAAAAAAAGGAAGAAGGAAGCGTCGACAAACGGCATACACACTCAGACACGTAATTAGTACGTGACATGGCAGGATGTGACAAAAAATGGGGAAAAAGAAAAAGTGATGGAAAGCTCGGATGAGGGCAACCTAGAGCACAATACTTTTTCCCCGCTTGGGGAAGCTATTGTAATGACCTTGAAAATTAAGAGTGTGATAGAAAAAGAGAAAACAGAGAGAACGGTATAACGAAAACTACGGCGCGAAATGGAATTTTTACGTTCATTGATGTAAATTTTACAACGTGTAAAAATGATTATTATTATTATTATTTGACTATTGCAATTATACAATAACGTGCACGAACGTTACGGGAGTGAGGAGGAGCAAATTCTGAAATTCTTCAGGAGCACCCTTCATATGCATATTTCTCATTTCACCGACTGCATTAGATAAGGCGACAACTGATTTACTATGAAAACGTGGAACAGGGGGCAAATAGGACCGTAAAAATTCCAGTTTACCACTTGACCCGATTTTGCGATGCGGTTTTCCGCCGTATTCTCGTCTTCGACTCACTTGACTCCACGCTCATACAAGAAGCGCCAGCTGGGTGGGCCGCTTTCATGGCTAACCCTGTCTATCTCCAGCCGGCAATGCCAAGAATAGGCTCGTCAACGTATAAAAAAAAAAATATAGACCTCGTCGACATTAGTGACAACGACGTACTCCAGACTGCACGGTAGCTTTACTGAGATTTAGTTGAGTGGTGCACGGGTGGTCCAATTTCTGTTGTAAAATGACACTGGTGACATTGCCCGAGATTTCAGATATTTGTGGGCATGTGTGTGTATGTATGTAGGTAACTGGGTGGGTGGATGGGGTGATGTGCGTTTGTGTGTGTGTGTGTGTGAGTGTGTGTGTGGGTGGGTTGGTGTGTATTTGTGGGGATGGGTGGGTGGGTGTGTATTTGTGGGGTTGGGTGGGTGTGCATTTGTGGGGGTAGGTGGGTGGGTCTGTATTTGTGGGGGTGGGTGGGCGGATGGGTGTACTTGTGGGTGGGGGTGGGTGTATATTTTTGGGGGGAGGTGCGTACGTGTGGGGGCGTGGGTGTGTATTTGTGGGGGGGGGGTGGGTGTGTACTTGGGGGGGGGGGGGGGGTGGGTGGATGTTTGTAGGGTTGGATGTGTACTTGTGAGGGGGTTTTGTGGGTGTTTGTGAGGGTGGATGTGTGGATGCGTACTTGTGGGGTCGATGGGTGGGTGTTTGTGAGGGTGGATGTGTGTGTGTATCAAAAACCTTGACAAATACGACACCATGGAGGTACATGTATTTTTTCCACGTGAACTTTCGTGAACGAAAGCATATAAAAAAGAAGACAAGTATTAATGCCACTTTCTCCACAGGTGCTTTCTGCAGGTGAATGCGACGGATTATTCGCCACTTAAAAATTTGACAAATTGCAATTCAGTCGCATGCGATTGTGTGGCGAAATGTAGCAAGGATTTCAACTAAAGAAAATCGCAATATACACCTATACATTCTTCACTTAAAACACTTCGATCAGTTCGCCCGCACAATCAACTTTCGACTGTAAATTCGTTGTCTTGAAGATAACTTTCCTAAAACTAAGGAAACTTTCAGGATTTTTTACTGGAAAACCATTTGTGTCACCAATTTCAATTTATACCGCTCCTTCATATAAATCCTCCAATCCTTCACATAAAAAAAAAAAAGAAAAAAGAGTATGTCAGAAATATCGGGATGAGCATTACCCGACAATAAACCATTCCTCGGATTATTGGAAATATTGTTAGCTATATCAGCACGTGACACAGACGAATTGTGTGATTGGCACTCGTCGATTTCGATGATGGAATGGTTCCATCGGGAGAAAAAGGATCCAGTGGTCCACATGTGCACTGCTCCGAGTGTGCAGGGTGCGCGCTGCTCCCAGGCGCGAACATGAATAAGACTTGTGCAATCTTGATTGCTTTTGCTATTTTCGTAGCTCTGGTTCCAGGCCCTCCAACATTGCCCGATTTTTTTAAACATATATAAGAATTTTAACCCTAGGCAGATCACCTCAGCGGGAAGATGCTGCGACCCATCACATCCTCTTTCGAGTTGTCAGTCTTTGGAGACCCTGAACCTCCGCGCAAGTCTTATTCCAGAAGAAGGAACGTTGGCGAGAGGCATGTGGAGCTCGGAATGGGAAGAAGGATGGACAACTGTCCCGTTATTTATGGCTGCGTTACCAGACGCATTCGCGAGGACAATAAGTGCGTGGGAGCAACCGCCTGGTACTGCAGCATGAGGCGGGAGGTGGGGGGGGGGGGGGGGGGTGGAATTTTTGCGGGACCATACAGCGCTTAATCCAGCGGTTCGATCAATATCGGACGATTTACACATTTTTTGTCGCAAACTGCGAGCACCATGCGGAGGCTGATGCCATTGATACCAACCAGGTTTCTTTGAGGTTTTTTTGACGTGGAAATGGCTGTGTGTGGGGAGAGGTTCATTGATGTCCTAGCACAATGTCATGCCTTTTTTAGGGTACTCTAAATAATCAGTGTTCTTTATTGCTATCAAGGGCGAAAGTTGTCGAATTCCATGCGAAATTAGTAGAGTTGGTGGAGTCGAATTGAGGAGATCCGTAATTAAAAGAAACTTCACTTCGGAGGAGACACGTGGCAATCCTCATTTAATTAGCACTTTGTTTGATTTGGAACGGTTCGATGGATTAGGGAAATTGAAGGGAATTTCTAGGTGAGGTTGTCGGTGGGGGAAAAATCTTTTCGGAGGACACTTTAAATTTCGGGTCGAGAATTCACTAGGTTTTCAGGGAAATTTACAGGATCCATAACAGAAAAGTTCCGCGGAAAAATTCTGCGGGAAAATTCCGGGGAAGAGTTCCGCGGAAAAATTCCGGGGAAAAGTTCCGCGGGAAAATTTTGCGGAAAAATTCCGGGGAAAAGTTCCGCGGGAAAATTTTGCGGAAAAATTCCGGGGAAAAGTTCCGCAGAAAAATTTCGCGGAAAAATTCCGGGGAAAATATCTGCGGAAAAATCCCGCAGGAAAATCTTGCAGAAAAATTCCGCGGAAAAGACCCGCGGAAAAATTCCGTGGAGAAATTCCGTGGAAAAATTCTGCGGAAAAGTTGCGCGGAAAAATCGAGCGAAATTTGGAATTGAAAGTTGAAGAAGGGCAAAATCCAAAAAAGGTGAAGAACCTCTGGATGTATTCTAATAAATTTTCCCTGATTCTGTACTTATTTTACGATACCTGTTTGCCGATCCAAACACGTAGTCGCGGATATTCGCAAATGATAGGGAATCAGAGTGTCGACTCCCCGACTTGTTTCCGATTTCTCTCAGTTTTACCGATATACAATCCCCATTCCACCCCCTCTTTCAGCATTCATATTAATGTCTGTGGCGAGCAAATCCCTTGAAACCTTGGGCGTCATCTCTATCGGAAATCCATGGGCGGCAGATTCGCGAAACATGTTTATGCAAAGCGCTTTCCACGGAATGGCTCATTCGTGGGGGCAAATGCAACGGTTGGTGTGGGCGGGTGGAGGGGGAGGGAGGGAAACCTGGTTTAGTCGGAATCGGGAGAGAAAGAGGGAGAATTCGGAAAGGGTTTAGAAATATCCGCTCTTGTTGAGAGAAATTTTCATTTTTTCTTCAAGTTGGTAGAATTCTCAAAATGTGGATTTTAATAATTTTAGCAATTGAAAAAAAATGGGAATTTTGCAAATTTTTGGAACTTTGGAAATTTCGGAAATTTCGTAAATTTGGGAAATTTTGGAAATTTTGGAAATTTTGGAAATTTTGGACATTTCGGAAATTTTGGAAATTTTGGAAATTTTGAAAATTTTGAAAATTTTGAAAATTTTGAAAATTTTGAAAATTTTGAAAATTTTGAAAATTTTGAAAATTTTGAAAATTTTGAAAATTTTGAAAATTTTGAAAATTTTGAAAATTTTGAAAATTTTGAAAATTTTGAAAATTTTGAAAATTTTGAAAATTTTGAAAATTTTGAAAATTTTGAAAATTTTGAAAATTTTGAAAATTTTGAAAATTTTGGAAATTTTGGAAATTTTGGAAAATTTCCAAAATCCGAACAACTGGAACAATGTGAAGAATTCCAAATATTTGGAAATTTTCGTAACCTTAGACCCTGTATCGGAAATCCATGGGCGGCAGATTCGCGGAGCATGTTTATGCAAAGCGTTTTCCATGGAATGGCTCATTCGTGGGGGGCGGGGGGGGGGGGGGGAAAGCAAATGCAAGGATAGGTAGTGGGAGGATAGGAAAACGGAGAGGGGCAGGGGGATGAAAAAACTGGTTTAGTCGGAATGGAGTGGGAGAGAGAGATGGAGAGAGAGGGATGTCATAAAATGCATTAGAAATATATATATATACATTTTCTTCTTGGTGGAAATATGATTCTTTTTAGGTTAAAAATTTTGGAAATTTGGAAAATTTTCCAAAAAAATGCAATGACCTCAGAAATTCTTCGGCTTGTGACCAAAAATTTTAGAAATTCAAAAAACTCAAAATCCATTTTTCGCTTGAGCCTAATATATGTGAAAAGACCTCACAAGCTTCCTCAAAATCCCGTAAAAAAATCGGGATAACCCGAGCGATATTAAGATACGGAGATATCGACTCCATTAGCGGAGTGGCACAAAAGCCCCTAGGATAGTCTCAAACATTTTCCTTCCCTCCCGCTTGTTCTTCCCCCCCCCCCCCCAGTTTTTTTCCTTTTATCATCGACTAAAGGCGAAGAACAGTGCAGGTACACTTTTACCGGCACAGGGTGCAGATACTCTCATGCGAAAATATGGTACTGCAGAGTATAAAGTGGAAGAATATAAAGTGTAACAGAAATAGGAAAAGAAGAAGAAGAAGAAAAAAAATCGTGGAAAAAAAACGATCTTGAACAGGAGGTTTTTCCCTCACTTTTCCCCCCTGCAACCCCCCCCCCCTCCTCTTTTTACTGCAGGGAACGACCTCGTTTTGATATCATTGAGACGATTTCGCAGTCTCGTTCACGCCTCGATACTCAAGTCCTTGAGAATCCTGAAAGTTGGCTGAAGATGAGTGAAAAATTGTAAATGGGAATAGAAGTAGCATAGAGATAAAACTATTTTTGTATGTATTATGGGGAAATAGAAGAAAGTCGATTCTCGGTTGAAGTTTTTTTCTTGCACATGGAGATACATATTTACATGAAAAAGAGTATGAAAAACTTGGGTCAATGTGTGTGTGTATGTGTGTGTGTGTGTGTGTGTGTGTGTGTTTGCGTGTACTCATCAATTCCGTCTCATTCACCTCTTAATAGTGTAATAGCGTAACAGAATGAGGAAATACTCACACACACGCATACACATACACGCACCATAAAATGAGACCACGCGGCCGGGCGGAAACCTAACCCGATGCAGGGGGGAGGGGGGGAGGGGTGGGCTCCACCTTAGGCGCCCGGCGTCGTAGCACAGAGATTTCTGGGGGTTCACCCTGTGTTCAGAAATACGATGGCCTGCATGGCGAAAGTCGAACCCAGCCACATGGATGGGTGTCCAGTATGCCCTACCGAAGAAATGCTGAAGAACAGCTCCCGTGGGGTCATAAGAATTAGGGACGGAGGAAATGCGGACACAAACACACCCACACCAACAATCACATACACACACACACACACACACATACATACATACACACATTTTTCTTCGCATCCAAGTGAATGCAGGAAAAAATTTCTATACTGGTGCGGGGCATTTTCCAGGTGGCACATGATTTTTTGTTGCAGATTTCCGTGACATTTTGACAGGAATTCCCGTAAATTCCAGTAGGAACACAATTACAATTTTTCGTATACGTAGTTTTCCAGGACTAAAGTTTTCCACTGAAAGTTTTCTCCATCTGAATACTTTAAAAAAACATAAAGCATATAAATTTTGCATATAAATTTTTCTTATCGGTTTTAGGAGGCTGATTTTACCCAAGATCCTAGCAATGAGCCGAAAAATTCAGAATGCCAATCAACGGAGCGTTTCGAATAAATTCTGGGGCGATCTACGTCGTAAAAGTCAATGGGCCGGGGGTAATAGCTAGGAGCCGAGACCGAAAGTACTTCACAGCGAGAGTGTCATGTTAAGTTGCAACGCTCCATATCCACATATCCCCAGTTCTCATCTGGAAAATTCACGTCTAAATAAAGAAGTGAGAAAAAATTCTTTCGAACAGACCTGTAACGTTAGGTGACAAACTTTTATTATATTTTTACATTGTGCCATTTTTAAATGACATTAAAATTTACGTAAAAGTACATCAACAAAAGCTTATTAATAAACTTCCATGATCAACAATTTACTTCCCTATAAAATATCTCAATAACTCCTTCATTTTCGTAATCGTCAAAAACTTGCTCAGCATTGAGGAACTTTTTGCATTAAAACTTTCTACTCCCTATCATAAAATTAATTTTCAAAATCCTTCCTGCTTGGTTACAGCTTTCAGAAATCTACTTCAGTTTTGTACAATTAAGCTTATTCAGCTTATTTACGACTTTTTTAATACCACAAATTTAATTTAATTCAATGATACTTCATTATATGTAGATTTTAGAGCAAAGAGAGGAAACCCTTTGAAAAATTTGCAAAAAAAATCAAAATTTGAAACGTATGGCTTATGGGGGACAGTTTCTATGGTCACCATAAAATTGTTTTATCATAGGAACCAGCATGTATATAATTCCAGATGTTGTTGAGGCAGATATGGCGGTATGGCTCAATTGCCACAACGAGAAATTGTTCATTAAGCTCTGTTTCAAAAACCGTTAGAGCTAGAGGAAAATTTGTTTAAGAAAAATTGTAATACATATGAAAATACATATTTTATGTAATATGACTTTCTTTTGTAAATATCATACTTAAGGAGATATTGCGCGTTGCGTTGAACAAATCGTGAAGTTGGTACCACTTGGTTCATGCTGTCCAACGTTTCCACCCCCGTACCATCTAAACCCTTAGACATATAAAAAAAACGGTTCATATAAAAGTTGTTCCGTATCTAAAAAGCTACTCTTTTTGTTAAATAACTTTTTTTTTATCTCTTATATTTCACGAGATATCGCCGATTGAAGTTTGAAAAATCGACAAGGTCGCTCAAATTGTCTATGTATTTTTCCGGGTTCTCACACAAATATCTCAAAAAGGGTAACAGATACGAAAAAAAATTATAATGAAAAATTGTTCTACACATAAAATCCCATATTTTCAATAATACAACTTTTTTTCTAACTCGCATAATTACTGAGATATCGCGAGAATGAAAATTTTGCCTATTTTTTCTTTTGCAGTTTTATCATGAACAGTATTACGAATATAGTGCAACAGAGACATAAAGTGTGGCTAAGTTTTCCGACTACGTGGTTTCACGTTAATCGCGATAAATCTCGATATTTATAGGTTTGCCGATCGCTGTAGATACATTTTCTGTGCATTGTGTTGTTGCTTCTATAAATGCGAATGGCATTTGCAGCTGCGCCTCTGCAACTAAACTCGAATATAACATTCTCAATGCATTTGCGTTAAGATTCAAGTGTACACACACGTGTAATATTGGAAAAGGTGGAACCATACGGTGTGTGTTGCCGTTTGTGTTTCATGTTATTACGTGCTACAATGGAAACGAGGGTGGCTTTACCAAGAAGCCAGTGAGGAAAGACGAGAGGCTAGCGTTGGGGCTTACCAATATGTGTGTTTGAGTTTGGGCACAAGGGGAAGGGAATTTCAACACAGGAAAGGTATGATAAGCATACCTAAACGCAAGTCGAGTGCAACGGGTTAAGGGCGATTTTATTTCAGGTACAAATGTGCGGTATCAGGTATGATGCGCACGAGCGGGGAGTTCGGGTACTGGACGGGAGTCTTAGGGATCCTTTCTAAATTCCAATAAACAACGGGTTAGTGTGACATGCCAGAGTGGTCATGCGCTTTTCCAAAATTTCCAAAAATTTCTATAAATTTCCGATAATGTACGAAATTTCCAAAATTTCTAACATTACCAACATTTCCAACATTTACAAAAATTTCCAACATTTTTCAAAATTTCCGAAAGTTTGCGGAAGTTTCCAAAATTTTAGAAATTTTCAGAAATTTCAGAAAATTTTCAAAATTTCCGAAAATTTCTGAAAATTGCCGAGAATTTTCAAAATTCCCGAAAATATCCAAGATTCAAAATTCCACAAAATTTCCAAAAAAAGCCAAAAATTCCGAAATTTCCAAAAATTCCAAAATTTTCAAAATTTCCAAAAATTCCAAAATTTCCAACATTCCCAAAATTTAGAAATTTTTCCAAATTCAATAAAAGCTCAAAATTTCCATGATTTCCAAGATTTTCCACAATTTCTGAAGATTTACAAAAAATTCCACAACTTCCAAAATTTTGTCCCATAATTTTGAACATTTAGAAAGCTTACACATAATTATAAAAAAATCAAAGATGCCCTTAAAAATTGGGCAAATATGAATAATTTGAAATTTCTCTGCAATATAGCTTGAAAAAGTTGACATAAGCTTTGATAAATAGAAATCTTTGTCATATCTTACCTTTTCTTATAACAAAATTTTGTCAGTGAGCTTACCATCTCAAAAAGCTCTTCCATACGAGATAATTCATGGTAAGAGCGGTGGTAGGGTAAAAGGGACATAGAGAAGAGCTATCGCGTGTCGCGTCGAAAGTTTCATGAGGTTGTCGAGCCATTAGACGACCAGCGAAGGCCCTTCCTTGGCTTATACGATGTGCTTGGAAAAGCTCATAAACTGGC
Organism: Asobara japonica; assembly: GCA_026005395.1. Classification (NCBI taxonomy): domain Eukaryota; kingdom Metazoa; phylum Arthropoda; class Insecta; order Hymenoptera; family Braconidae; genus Asobara; species Asobara japonica. Next base: position 257,361 of record BQMI01000429.1, read on the forward strand.
ATCACCCTGACTCCCGAGACTAAGAGACAAGATTATTCAAAATTGCATCTCACCACAATGTGCAAGATCCACAGATTCCTTTTCGATATCTTTAACGTTTGCAATTTCGTCATCTCCGATTGTGTTAGTTTCTGTAATTTGAGAGAAGGTCTTCATTTTGAAAATTTTGAAAAATTGCAAAAAAACTCGAAATTCAAAAATTTCAAAAATTTCAAAAATTTCAAAAATTTCAAAAATTTCAAAAATTTCAAAAATTTCAAAAATTTCAAAAGTTTCAAAAATTTCAAAAATTTCAAAAATTTCAAAAATTTCAAAAATTTCAAAAACTTCAAAAATTTCAAAAATTTCAAAAATTTCAAAAATTTCAAAAATTTCAAAAATTTCAAAAATTTCAAAAATTTCAAAAATTTCAAAATTTCAAAAATTCAAAAATCTCAAAAATTTCAAAAATTTCAAAAATTTCAAAAATTTCAAAAATTTCAAAAATTTCAAAAATTTCAAAAATTTCAAAAATTTCAAAAATTTCAAAAATTTCAAAAATTTCAAAAATTTCAAAAATTTCAAAAATTTCAAAAATTTCAAAAATTTCAAAAATTTCAAAAATTTCAAAAATTTCAAAAATTTCAAAAATTCCAAAAATTCCAAAAATTTCAAAAAATCCAAAAAATGAACATTCCAAAAATTTCCAAAAACTCCGAATTTTTGAAAAAAAATCTCTAAATTGTAACAATTGTGATTGTCAAAGATTGGCTCGAATTGTTGGCCGTATCCTAAACTTTTCAATCCCGCGAATGTCCGCGTTTCATCAACTTCATGTACTAATAAAAACAGGAAAATTGACTTTTCAGGAAACCGCATGGACAATTGAGATGTAGAATTGGCTATTTCTGGCGGAAAATTTCCCCCTTAAATCCACTTGGAAAAGCAAGAAAGCCACAAGCACTCGTTGGTCCAAGTGTGTGTAAAGCCAATAATAGTATTTCAAAACGACTGAATCCCACGACTGAATTCTATTTTTCGATTATATCCAGAACGAAATCAAAAGGAGAAAATACGCGGAAGAGAGGAAAATAGAGAAAATTGAGAAAAAGTGGTTGAAACTGAGAATGATTGGACACTCATCTTCCGAGAGGAGTGATCATCTCGATCAGTTATCTCTTACTTTTTGCCTCATCAATTGTAGAAGTGGAAAGACGATTGTAATCAAAAAGTCATTATCATCGAACTTGCTTCTTATCGTAGTTAAAAACCCGTGAAAAAAACTTATGGAGAAGATATATGTAAAACATACATGGGACAGTATATGGATCAATTATGTGTGGGCCATATAAGAGAATCTATTGGTCCAGTATTTGGGAAAAATCCTCGATCTATTGAAAATTGAGAAAAAAATCAAAAACTGGGAAAAAAATAAAAGAAAAATTGGGAAAATTTCAAAGAACTTAAAATTACGCACAAAATTTTTAAAAATTCGGGATTTTGCAAATTGTAATATTGCGAAAATAAAAATAAGTGGGAAAATATCCAAAGAAAAAAAAATTAAGAATATCAAAAATGACAAAAATTTCCAAAAAATTTTCAAATTTCAAAAATTAAAATTTTTTCAAATTTTGAAAATTTCCCGAGAAAAATTAGAAAAATCTGAAAAGCGTAAAAAAATCCTAAAATAATTACATAATTATCGGAATATAGTATGGGGGCAGCATATTGCATTTCACGCTCACTTCATCATTTTCCCTCGTCATTCACATCCTCCCATAGCGCGATACAAAATTAATCACGTTAATTACACCTGATTAAAAGTGCGAGTTTGCAAAGACTTTTCCGTAGAGAGGAAGAGAAAATACATAATAGAATGAATGATCCATCTCCCGAGGTTCATCAGCTTGGTTACGTTGAAAAAAAAAAACGCGGAATGACGCCGTATAGAGCACGAGACAGTGTTTGGCTATACATTATTAAAATGAACGAGAGCGCAGACATATACATTGTGCCCTTGTGTGTGAAATATGTAAATATAGCCTCTCGCAGAGTATACGGATGCTGCATATGTACTGTTTCTTGACTCGCCCTCCGAGGTTGCAGGATAGGACTTTTTGGCGCCGTTACTCTTTGGCGCCAAAAAAAATTATTTTGCATTAGACGTCAATCGATTAAATGAATATCGATTACCCTGTGTTTGGAAATGCGATGGCCTAAACGGCGAAGCTCGGCCCCTGCGGCACGGATGGGTGTCCACTTTGCCCTACCGAAGACATGCTCAAGAGCAGCTAGCGTTGGGAGTGCAAGAGAGATTCCCAATAGCAGAATACGGGATCCATACGCAAATGCATCCATTGCATAAAATATGGCATCAATTTTGCCGCTTGTACCTAAGCCATTAGCCTGGAACGACCATCAATTATCCGTCAATCACCAGTAGTATACTCGTTCATTGGCATTGTTGAGTCGAGTCGTGTATCACTACGATTAGCATACACTATAAGCACTGAATCGAATGACAATGCGTTCCGCAATGTTTCTAACCGCATACCCACTCGCTGACGCTTCGAGATGTCTACTCGGTCTTCGGCAAATGCCTTTTGATCTTGAACCGCGAAACGAAGACGAAGACCGCGGCCACTCGTAATCGATAGCATTTCTTAGAAGAAACTCGCTCTTCCCGTCGCGGTTGCCATGTCCACGATTTTAACAAACGATCTACAGGTTTTAGTGGGCAACTGAGGGTGTACAAATTTTTGGTAATCCAATGATTCTTAAAGTTTTTTGGAGGTTTTCAAAAATTTCAAAAATTTCGCAAATTTCAAAAAATCTCCAAAACCTTCAGTAATTTCAAAAAATTTCAGAAATTTCAAAGAAATTCAGAAATTTCAAAGAAATTCAAAAATTTCAAAAAATTTCAAAAAATTTCAAAAAATTTCAAAAAATTTCAAAAAATTTCAAAAAATTTCAAAAAATTTCAAAAAATTTCAAAAAATTTCAAAAAATTTCAAAAAATTTCAAAAAATTTCAAAAAATTTCAAAAAATTTCAAAAAATGTCAAAAAATTTCAAAAAATTTCAAAAAATTTCAAAAAATTTCAAAAAATTTCAAAAAATTTCAAAAAATTTCAAAAAATTTCAAAAAATTTCAAAAAATTTCAAAAAATTTCAAAAAATTTCAAAAAATTTGAAAAAATTTGAAAAAATTTGAAAAAATTTGAAAAAATTTGAAAAAATTTGAAAAAATTTGAAAAAATTTGAAAAAATTTGAAAAAATTTCAAAAAATTTCAAAAAATTTCAAAAAATTTCAAAAAATTTCAAAAAATTTCAAAAAATTTCAAAAAATTTCAAAAAATTTCAAAAAATTTCAAAAAATTTCAAAAAATTTCAAAAAATTTCAAAAAATTTTAAAAAATTTGAAAAAATTTGAAAAAATTTGAAAAAATTTGAAAAAATTTGAAAAAATTTGAAAAAATTTCAAAAAATTTCAAAAAATTTCAAAAAATTTCAAAAAATTTCAAAAAATTTCAAAAAATTTCAAAAAATTTCAAAAAATTTCAAAAAATTTCAAAAAATTTCAAAAAATTTCAAAAAATTTCAAAAAATTTTAAAAAATTTCAAAAAAATTCAAAAAAATTCAAACAATTTCAAAGAATTTCAAAAATTTTCAAAAAATTTCAAAAAAAATTCAAAAAATTCCAAAAAAATTCAAAAAGTTCCAAAAAAATTCCGGAATTTCCAAAAAAATTGAAAATAACGAAAATTCCAAAAACTTCAAAATTATGATCTACCCACAACCTTTTTTTTACAAACGATCTGGCAACGTTGGACCGGCGCGTAAAGAAACGTCGTTACGGCCTCTTTGTGTCTTTCACCTCCCAACAATTGCTATTGTTCAATACAGGAATGGAATCTGCCGCTCTTAACTTATCGAGAGACATTTCGAGTGGACGCGGTCCATGTGCCGGCATAAAGAATTTTTTTGCTATGCAACCCCAAACCACCAATCTTGAGTGTCCCGCGGAGACATGTTAACGACCCACGGGGTTAATTAGTCACCTAAGATGCCGGCACCCGCGCATTTACCTCCTCCATTGAAGTACCTAACTTAGACCGCAAGTCAATTGACTGTCCACTTCGTCACGACCAACTACTCCGGAGTCCAAGAGGACACAAATCACTTGACCCATTTCGCAGATGATTTTCTCGCAAAATCCAACATTTGAAAACCTATAAATCATTTCGTGACCTCAGGTGCCAGCGGAAATTACCTTTATTTTTCACCACAATAGATATCATTAGACTGTTTTATAATAAAGGGGCAGGACAGGACAATGAGATATCTGGAATTGTCTCTGCTCCACGAAGAAGGAAAAAACAAAAAGTTCTTTTGGTATAAATTTACAGAAAGGCAAGAAATCCGGTTGGATGCACGCGTTTTTTGGTTCAACTATAACGAGCACCTTTGTGTCAACCCTTTGTTGAGAATTCAGTGGGGATTATGCGGGGGATTCAGGAAAATACAAGACACTTGAGGATATACTTTTGTAGGAATCGTCGGTTGTGAAAAAGTATCCGCAAAACTAAGCACATTGTAAAACATGTGCGGGAAAAAAAAATAATAAAAATTATACTTTCGTTTGGCAGAGATGGACTTTGTGGAATATTTGTTTCTTCAGAAATGTGGGAAAAATTAGCAAATGAGAAGCAAATTTTTTTTCAATCGACTTTGTCAATTTCTTGTTACACACAGGCACACACAGGTACACACACCAACACACAACCACACAAGCACGAACACTATGCAGGGGCTTTCAGTACCGTCTTTCTAAGGTTTTCAAGATTCTGGACTCGTCCCCCCTCCTGGAGAACATTGTCACGAGTATGCATATGTGCAGGCAACACACACACAACAACATAAATACACACACACACACACACCTACCCACAGCCGCAATTTTGGCGTAGTGGGTGGAGTGTCTATCTGTGACGTCACAAGATCTGGGTGTAATATCGGGGGGAACCAAACTCGCCGTAGGGGGGGGGGGAGAGGGGGGTTACATCATACCACAGATTAAAAAAAAAAAAAACAAAAAAATCGCCGATATTGACCAGTATTGAAAGTGAAATTTTCACAATACGACATTCTATATTTTCCCCGCTATAGACAAGTTCATAATGAGCGAAATGACCCATATACACTGGCCAAAATCTTACACTTTACAGAAGTAAGCGTATTGCACAGGACAGTTTGCACAATAAATCACCAATGTGCATTGAATGAATCATTACCATCAAGTTTTAATAGCCCCAAACACTCGGCCCATGTAACAGCTGTATCTGATTCAGGGAGACAGAATTTGCTGGAGATCAGTTGAAACCCAGTACAAACTCTCGGACTGGAAGTGGAACAAGCTTTTACGAGTGAGGGAGGTGAAACTAGTGAAAACTGTCGGTGAGTCTGTACTGTCTCTTTATCAACATCATCTCAACCAATTAATCTGATTCTCTCGCGTCGTTGGATGCTGCATCGGTACATGAGCATTCACGATTCATTAATTCAATGTTTTTTCATGACATTTTTAGATATTTATGAGTTAATGGGAACTGCAAATTTATCGATTTTGGTCAGATATTTTTGACAATATTATTTTTACTTGACACGTTTTAAAAATTGGAGAACATGGAGACCAGAGATCTGTGACATCTTGAAGTAGTCCTAACAAAATTTCTGAAAAAAAAATATCCCCAATCCTTCCACTGAATAAAAATCAAGTTCAATCACCCACCCACGCCCCAAAATATCCATTAAAAGTACTCCCAAAAAAAACCCGTTGAGACTGTTTTTTTTACTCTCTTCTCAAGCTTCCACCTCAAACTTTAAACATAGGAAAACAGCTGGTACGTCGCAACGAAGATGTTTAGCGGACCGACACGTTTAACATCATGGCACGTGCCTCACGTATCTCGCAGATGAACGCTATATAATTCAGGCAAAATCGAGCCATTAATAATCGCTTCTCGCTTGTCTGCTTCCTTCCCAAGCCACGCGAGTTGCAGCATTCCCCCCCCCCCCTCGCGCTATGCGCGCCAACACTCCCCCTCCCGCTCCCCCTTCCTACATTCCCCTGCCGCCCCCCTCATACTCCTCTCACTGCCCATCCCCCTCTCCCTCCCCCCCCCCCCCCCCCACCTCCTGCACCATCTCTGACGTCTTGTGCAAAGATGCAACTACAGAAGCTGTTATGAAGAAGCTGTAGAAGTCCGGACCATAAGATAATGAGTGAGAGGAGTTATACCAAAGAGTAAGATGAGGATGCAGAATTGCAACTCATCGGGGCACCCAGCTACTGGGATGCTCATTACTGGATAATTAATGTTCCGTTTTAAAGGCGATATGCATTTTCACTGCACGAGATCATGCAGCGTAATCGAAATTGCATAAAAAAAAAAGGAAAAGACTTTTCGAACAGTGAAATGTTTTTTCTGATGGTAACACCCCCTACCCCCCTCCTCCTATCCCCCCCACCCCCCACCCACCCACCCACCCACCCATGCACCCACCCACCCATGCACCCACCCACCCATACCGCCACCCACCTTTCATACACCCACCCATGCACCCACCCACCCATACACCCCCCCCCCCCCCACCTCACCCACGAGATGGATCTCTTATGTATTGCAAGATACGGGGATTTAAGATTTGAAAAATGCTGCACAAAATATGCCAAACAAAATTACAAATCGGAAATTTTTTTTATGTCCCCTATGGAGGCACGAACACATTCACCTCAGTTGTTTTGATATAATTCAAGTAATCAGGATGGGGAAGGTAGAGATGAAAGACGGCACACTCATGAACGTATCGTGCCAGGTAGTGGGATGGTTATTGGCGGGGGGGGGGGGGCGGAGGGGGAGCGAGGGGTGGCACGGAGAAGGGGGCTGCTCTTGCTAGGTGAATAATTATTAAACCAACGGTACACACAGCGGGTGCCTCGTGCTTCCGTTCGACGTGATACTTGTGCATTCAACTCACTGCGATTATTATGTGCACACCTTTGACCGAGTTGTGGGAGTATCTAGGGTGAAATCAAAACTCAAGTCTTGGAAAATAATTATAGTACTCGAGTGGAATTTATATCAATGCGGTTACAATTTTGGAAAATTCATTAACATGATGAAAATATGGGAATTTTCGGGTTTCTTTTTCAAAAGTTTTCAGCTTGCAAAAATTCTAAAAATTCGATATTTTTTTTTTTTTTAAGTTTTCGAAATTTTGTGATTTTAAAAAAAGATGAATTTTTTTCACATCATTGGGATTTTGGAATTTAGAGTCACAGTGCCCGATGTGCAGAGAACCATTAGAGATACAATAAAAAGTGTCAAATAAAGGTTGTTGTCTTTATTTTAAAAAATACACATATAATATCTAATCACTTTTGGTCCTAACTTTTGTTATTTCAGAGATATATGACATTAAAGCTGGATAAACCAAAAACCGCAATTCACCGTATTCCTCCAACATTCGCGACAGCTGCTTAAATTTTTTACCTCGTAAAAAAATTCGAATTCCCAATTTTATTTGTCCCTGGATTTCTCGATACTAACTCGTGAATGATGTACCTTGCGGTCTCGGACATTTCTCCAATTTTTGGAATAAATCGGACCGCAAGTAGTGGAAAAGAAAAGTGGAAAATGGAAGAGAGTTAGGTGAAAGTGGGGGATGGTGTACATATCAAATCGTGTCATATCATAACTCTGGATATTCCGACACCACGGGAATTGAACATCATAAACAATTCAGAAAACTTCGATTATGAAACTTTTCCGATGGATAACAGAGGCCAAGCCCAAAGTCAGTTGCTGCGGTGAATTCACTTCTTACGATTCTCTATGTGTGACGGGTACAGATATGCGGGGTCAAGCGTATTCGAATGAAGATGCGAGAACTGACTGTTGGACTACGTTGTTAAAACTTTTGCGCTACGCTTCTTCTTATGATTGGACTCTTGGTTGATGGATGTGCTATTTCTTGAATGGGGAACTTATGATTTATGTTTTTGTTTCACATAGAATATGGTCCCCATATCTTACTTCTCATTTTTGGCCAAATTTAACATTGGGACCTTATGGGGAGGCATATATCCCCTCCCCCACCCGTCCCCTCACCTCCCCGACCCACCCCCTCACCTCCCCCGCCCACTCCCTCACCTCCCCCACCCACCCCCTCACCTCCCCCACCCACCCCCTCACCTCCCCCGCCCACCCCCTCACCTCCCCCACCCACCCCCTCACCTTCCCCACCCACCCCCTCACCTCCCCACCCACCCCCTCACCACCCCACCCACCCCCTCACCTCCCCACCCACCCCCTCACCACCCCCACCCACACCCTCACCTCCCCGCCCACCCACCGACAAACACATACATACATACACACCCACATAGACACACACACACACACACACACACACACGTCCTGGAACGTGGAGATCCAATACTGTCATAATACCCCTTATCGAAAAGTTAGCCATTACAATATTGGAGAAATTTCGAAATCGTAGTTATTGGAATTGCGGCGAAAATTTACGTTGCCACATCGCCACGGGTGAAATTTGGATTTTCAAGAGATTCCAGTGTCAATTCTGCACTTGATCTTTTTTGGTCCAGAGGCCCACAGGTCGGATGAGAGTAGAGCTTACATCCCTGGTGCGGGTTTTTCGATTCTAACCTCGTATTTCGTCGCGGTCGCCGAGAGGATTGTCTCCAAGGACGTGCACTATTTGCCGTCGCATCCGTCGGACAGAAACGAGCCGAACGAATGACCGCCGTAAAGCAGAATGTCACCCAAAGGCGAATCCCGACTGTCTTCGTCTCATCCGCTTCTCGTGTTGTGGTTTAAGATATACATATTGCTGTCGAACAATTCAGTTTTATGGTGGAGTGAGCTTGTAAAAATGTTCACAGTAAATTAATGGTAAAAAAAAATGGAGAAATAGTGAAAAAATATTTTTCGAAATTTTTGAAACTGCCTCAAATCTCTGATTTTTTTTTATTTTGGAACTTTCGAAATTTTGAAATGTTTGAAATTTCGGAAATTTGTAAATTTCAAAAATTTCTGCTATATTGAAAATTTTCGAGCTATATTAAATTTTTGGAAAATTGTGGAAACGGTAAGGTGCAAAGTTTTTACCCCCAAAAATTTTCGAAATACCAATAATAAATTTGCGGGTGGTGAATTTCGGTTATAGTCCCCCAAAATGTGTTTCTTGTTTATTATCCCCGAGCATGGAGCTCATAAAAGGATGATGGGGTTGTGAAATGCTTCATTAAAGTGCAAAAAAAATGTGTAAACCATATCGTCTCCTTTTTTGATGAACCGAGGGGTGGCTCGTAGGGGTTATTAAGTCGATCCTTACTAGTTGGTTCTCGTATCGCGCATCGCGTCGTCGGCCTCGTAACTCAAGCGACGGCGACACGCCGCACGAGTTATTCCCCCATTGGGCGACACTAAAGAACCCAAGCGACACCCGTATTCGAGGGTTGTTAAGTACTTTGGATCGCGATTATTAAGACTACCCTCCGCCAAAAGTCAGCTATGTACAGAAAGCTAGACCATAAAGCGCATTCGCGAGAATTCAGGGGTGGCTATAAAAAACATGATAATATCACCCAAATTGTTAGTTTTAGTGCCTTCAGCATAATTTGTCTTTTTTTTGTCGTTTTAATAACACGCTTTGATTGTCACTGTCTTCGTGATTTGCAGAAATTAACCGAAAAAAAAATTATCAAAATCTTAAAAAAAAAGTAACGTAAAATAGAACGAATATCTGAAAAAATTGTTTAATTCAAAATTTGAGAAAAAAAATCCGATTTTCTTGAAATTTAGAAACTTTGAGAAATTTGATAATTTTAAGAAATTTGAGAACTTTGAAAAATTTGAAAATTTTGAAAAATTTGATGATTTCCACAATTTTGAGAATTTCGACAACTTTGACAATTTTGACAAATTTTGACAAATTTTGACAAATTTTGACAAATTTTGAAAAATTTCATAATTTTGAAAAATTTCATGATTTCGACAAATTTCATAATTTTGGAAAATTTAACAATTTCGAAAAATTTGGCAATTTCGAAAAACTTCACTATTTTGAAAAATTCGAGAATTTTGGAAAATTTGATAATTCGAAAAATTGTTCAAAGGACAAAGGGAGAAAAAGCACACACACATTTTGTGAAAACCATTTTGTTCGTAAAATTCTCGTTAAAATTATGTTTATAATCTCCCACATTGTAAAATTTATCAAGCATAAGGCAATGCGTCTCACGAAATATGCTAAATAGCCACGAACTCTGCTAAGTTTACTCCAGTATTTGCGAATATATAAAATATTCCAATGAAGAGAAGAGATTTTAGCACATTTTTGGTTAAGAAGGCGCACTTGAGAGCTCAGGATTTCAGCACGAGAATATCGTCCCGTAAATTTGCATAGACAAACGTCATCATTCGCTCTGGCGTATGCCCGTAGCTATTGGAGTGGGTGAGAAGCCCTCGTTTCAAGTTAAAGTTATTTATTCTGTCAACGAGTCGATTCAATCCAGCAGGGTTCTAGCCAAAGTGCCTATGTGTATAGACGGAGTAACGGCGAGCCGATTTGGTTAGACGATGCGCTACTATCGATTCGCTAGTCAAAAACCAACGGTGGGAAAACTAAACTCCTGGGAAAATCCGTGCCAACGTTTATTTAACTGGGTGATTGGCGATGCCTCATGATATTGGCAATCCCGATTAATTGGGTTGTAATTCCAATGACATGTAGTTGAATCCACTTGAAAATTTCACACATGTCCATAACTTGCAATCATTTATTTACATAATTTTAGTCGTCGCTGTATAAGTCCAGCTTTTCCCAACTTATCTTTTGATGATTTGAACAATTTTTTTTTAATTTTCAAATTTTGTAAAATGCACTAACAAAAGTAAAAAAAATTTGGGGTAAAAAAATTAAAATTTTCAGAAATTCTTAAAATATCAAAAATTTCAAATTTTCAAAAATGCAAAAATTTTTAATTTTGAAAAATTTCAAAAATGATTTTAAAAAATCAGAAAATTTCGGAATTTTGAACGTTTTGACAATTCCAAAATCTTCCAAAATTTTGTCGAAATAATTAGGATACGTTTCAATTTCACGTAATGTTTCCGCCATTTCTCCATATTCGCTTTGATCAATTAATCCAATTGACAAAATACGCTCCAATGGCTACAAATTGAACTCCACCACTCATCCCTTTCCTCTTTGATTGTCCCTTAATTGAAAAATCAAATCAAAGTTCAAGTGTTGATTAAAAATTAAGGGATTAATTTAAACTTCTGCAATTACTCTGCACCAAGCGACATTACAAAGCGTATTTCAAATAGTAATGAAAAATCCACCAATTCATTAAACATCTCATTGTTTTCAAGGAAGCAAAGTAAAAATGACCTGCTGCCTTTTTTAAGCATAACAATCGACAAAGTCGATGGGAAGAAGAAGTCGAAATTGAATCTATAGTTTTATTAAATCATGCACCCAGTCTCCCACGAACACCCACCCGCCTACCTACCTTCGCACACACACGCACCCATCCACCCTCCCACACACCCACCCAGCCACTCACTCTCCCACCCACACCCACCCCCCCCCCTTCCACATATACCCACCTACTTACCCTCCCACACACACTCATCCACCCACCTACCTACCCTCCCACACCCACCCACCTACTCTCCCACACACGCCCACCCACCTACTCTCCCACACACGCCCACCTACCCTCCCACATACACCCACCCACTTACTCTCCCACACACACACCCTCACATAGCCACCCACCTTCCCATACCCACCCACCCTCCCACACCCACCCACCCACGCTCCCACACCCACCCACCCTCCCACACCCACCCACCCACGCTCCCACACCCACCCACCCACGCTCCCACACCCACCCCACGCTCCCACACCCACCCACCCTCCCACACCCACCCACCTTCCCACACCCACCCACCTTCCCACACCCACCCACCCTTCCACACCCACCCACCCTCCCACACCCACCCACCCTCCCACACCCACCCACCCTCCCACACCCAACCCACCCTCCCACACCCAACCCACCCTCCCACACCCAACCCACCCTCCCACATACATCCACCGACCCTTGAACATACACCCACCCACTCTCACACACACACTCGCCCACTCGCCCTCACACACACACGCACGCAGGTAGAGACACATCCATTGAACCGAAATCCATCAAAGCACACAAACTTTCTCCCCACCCCTCGCATCTTCTCAGATATTATCATTAGGATGTCATTAATTCGACCCGTAGTACGGGTCGTACACCCTCCACATATATCTAATCACATTTATTCCCTGGAATTGTAATGGATACATATAACTTCTCACTTCCTAATCAACAAAAAAGGAAGGGAAATGCGGGGTCGACGCAGAAAAAATTGAGAAGTGGGATGAATGGCGGCGAAAATAAGACAAGAGGATTGAAACGTCGAAATCTCGACCAACTCAGTCAAGTCTTATCGCCGGATAATGGGAAGAATCACGCGCCGCTACTCTCGCCTCGATCGGCACCTCGAAGTGAGGATGGGCTTCTTACACCATGAAACGAACGAATTTCAATCCTACCACTCTTTGTTTTCCCCGTCAAAGCAGGTTAGGCGCTTTCGTTGGCACTGAGATAAGACTCGGCAGAACTGGGTGAAAAGGGGAAAAGATAAAATGTGAGGAAAAGAAAGGACTATTGTTCCGTTGTAAATGGGGTATCCATTTTAACCCTTCAGTAGGTGCACCACTACGACGGCGGTAGTCGCGTGATGAGCGCTGCGCCGCGCAATTTTTCAAATCTGCGAAAATTTTTGGGTAATTGTCAATACACTATTCTGGAAATTTTTGGCTTTTTTGAATTTTTAATTTCAATATTACTCAAAAATCTTGGTTTTAAATTCCCCTATTAAAAAAATAAAAAAAAATTCTCGTATTTTTATTGTTAAATATTTGAAGTCCAGGAGTTGTGGGCAAGCACTAGCTACAATGATGGACACGTTATTTCAACTTGGAGAATTTGATATTTATTGGCACGTGTGTGCGAAACTCAAGAAGGGGTGTACATAACCCATAAAACGCGGTGAGCAAAAAAAATGAGTCTGAAGAGCACCCTACGGGTGACAGAATGAAGTGCAATTGTAAGGCGCGAATTGTTCTGCAATATCTGCTATATTAACACTTCCCCTCAATGAGTGCCCTTTCATTTAAATTTTTGTAATAATCCCCATGTTCTCTAAACAAGCGTTATGTTTCGTTGTAGTCAAACTCTTAGTGAGAACGTCGGCGATCATCTCATCGGTTGGCTTGTACTCCAGACGAAGATTCTCACATCTCAAGGCTTCTCGAATGAAGTGATATCTGATGTCGATATGCTTGGTCCTCTGGTGATAGACCGGATTCTCAGCTAGAAGTTTTGCTCCTCGGTTGTCATTAAATAAAGTCATTGATTGGAGCTCCTGCAGTCCCAGCTCTTCCATCAGGCCCCTCAGATACAAAGCCTCCTTCATTCCCTCAGCAATACTCATGTACTCGGCTTCGGTTGTTGAAAGAGCCACAGTTTGTTGCTTTTGCGACTTCCAGCAGACAGGTCCTCCACTTAGCGTGAAAATGTATCCTGTATAGGATCTCCTATTAATGACACATCCTCCCCAATCTGCATCCATATAGCCCTCGATCCCGTTTTCATTACCTGTATACTTCAGTTTGTAATTTGAGGTACCTACGAGGTATCTGAGGACATGTTTGGCCGCTTCCCAATGTTGCTTCGTGTAACAATTGTTGAATTGAGCCAATACACTGACTGAATGGGCGATATCTGGTCGACTCGCTACTGCCAAGTACATCAAGGCACCGACAAGTTCCCGATAGGGTTTCTTCTTGGCTTCTTCGGTCGATTCTTCACCCTTAGTCAGACAAACACCTGCAGGTAGAGGAGTGTTGGCAGGTTTGGCTCCATCCATGTTGAATTTCTTGAGAACTTCCTTGATGTAATTTGTTTGACTTATGATGATCTCATGGGAATTTTGCTGGATGTTGATCCCCAGGCAGTATTCAGCCTTACCTAAGTCCTTCACATCAAAAGCATTTGATAAACCTTCTTTAATCCGTTGAATCCACTGGATGTTTCTTGATGCCAACATAATGTCATCAACATACAAACTGACCAGCATGATGTCATCATTTTGCCAAGCAAAGTATAGACATGGGTCAGCTACGGTAGGAAGTAACCCTAGATTTTTCAATTTTTGGTCAATTTTTTGGTTCCATTGACGACCAGCTTGCTTCAAGCCATACAACGCTTTTCGCAAGTGGCATACTTGATTTTCTTGTTGCAATCCGGACAGCATTTTGATTGCCTTTTGACGTAATCCACTGCTGTTGGGTTCTCTCCAAATTATTTCCTCCAAACATTCCTGGAGTAGCGGTGGTCTCTGCATAAAAATTTCTTCTTCCAGATGACCATTTAAATATGCAGTGGTTATGTCCAATTGATGTATTTCTAGTTTGTATTTAGCGCTCATGGCGAACATCAGGCGAATTGTCTCTAGTCTGACGACTGGAGCGAAAGTTCCATAATAATCGACGCCGGCTTCTTGTGTGAAACCTCTAGCCACTAATCTGGCTTTCCTTCTCTCGATAGATCCATCAACTCCCAATTTGTTAGTCAGCACGTACCTGCATCCAATGATGTTCCGGTCGCTTGGGCAGTCCACCAGGTTCCACGTATCTTTCTCAACCAGATTTTTCACCTCGTTCACTATAGCATCTCCCCAATCATCACGATCCATACCCTCGAGAGCTTCCTTCATGTTCACTTCGACGTTGAAAGCGAAACCTACTACGCCATCTTTCTGTTGAGAATCCTCTTCGAAGACGTCATCATCTAGGTCGTCAGTGATTACAATATCAGGGCAGGGCTGCCGTTGAATTGATGAACGAGTCACACGACGAACTGGAGCGTCAATTGATGGAACAGACAGACGACTGGTGGACCGTCGCGATTCACCTCGTCCTGGTACTGAGCCTGTGGTATTTTCCTGACGAAAATCAGCAGGTGATACAGCATGAGTGCTTCTTACCCTACTGAATACCTTAGTCGGTCTGCCTCTCAATCCAGTCCTCACGACTTTCGGGCGTCCACGACCTCGCTTCCACTGCAGCTCCTCGTCTCCATTCTGATTCCAAAAATCAGTGCATTCGTCGCAAGTGAATTCATTTGAAAGGAGTGTTCGACCCCCACTTGCCGTCCGATCGTCGATGATGTCCTCAGTGTGTTGAGGCGTCTCTAGTTCCTCGATGAATTTAATATCTCTGGCAACTATCACTTTTCTAGCCTCAGGTATCCAAACCCGATAGGCCTTGGCCTCGTCGGAATATCCCACCAATTTTCCTTCAACTGATCTGGCCTCAAACTTATCTTTCGACTGCTCCTTCTTTAGCACGAAGGCTCTAGCACCAAAAATTCCTAGATGGGATAGATTCGGAATTTTTCCAATCCAAAATTCATGTGGAGTCCTTCCAGATAACGTAGATGTCGGACATCTGTTTCTCACATAATTGGCCGCACAGATTGCCTCAGCCCAGAACGATGATGGTAGTCCTGACTGGAGCATCATACACCTTGCCATTTCGACCAAGGTACGGTTCTTGCGTTCCGCAACTCCGTTTTGCTGTGGAGTATGCGGCACAGTTAATCTCCTTATAATGCCCTCGGATTGTAGCAGATCCTTGAACGGCTTGGACAAGTATTCAGGGGCGTTATCTGATTGGAAAGACTTGATTTTGATGCCCATTTGGTTTTCCACTAAATTTTTATAGTTTTGAAATGCCACGAAAACTTCACTTCGTTGTTTCAAAATATAAACATGGCACCAACGGGAAAAATCATCGATGAAGGTTATGAAATATCGACCACCTCCATTTGAATTTGTGCGCATCGGCCCACAGACGTCTGAGTAAACTAATTGAAGAGGTTCTTTACTCCTCGACTCTCTGTTTGGAAATGGCAGTGCTGTTAGTTTACCAGTAAGACAGGTGACACAATGAGGAAGTTTTTCACCGTGGCTTAGTTGAATTCCACTCACTGCTCCATTGTTGATCATCTCAGCCATATCATGGGCATTCAGATGTCCTAGTTTCTCATGCCATCTTTGAAAATCCGTTGGTTTGGCCTTCAACGCAGCTTCAGCGGTGTGCACAGCTTCATTCGACTCTCGTATGTAGTAGAGGTCACCCACTCGATCAGCTATCATCTTTGGTTGACCCGCACGGTCCCGGATCACAGCTTGAGTTTTGGTAAACGTCACCTCGTGGTCCTTGTTGGTGATTTTTGCTACAGACAGGAGATTGACACGCAGATCAGGCACGTAAAGGGTGTTTTCAAGATTTACTGACCTGGAATTAATTCCATCGGTGGTATGCAGGCAAACTGTCCCTTTGGCTTTCACTGGAGTCGACGTATTGCTAGCCAGATTTAGTTGTCCTCTGTCAGTAGTCATCAGCTCGTTGAATCTCTCCTTTTCTCTACAGAGATGAGACGTGCATCCACTATCCAGGCACCAGGAACGTGAAGACTTCACTACCTCGGTTGTCAGAGCTTCATCAAGCTCAATCGGCTGCGAAAAGTAGGACTCGTCGACGACTGCAGCTCCTTCCCGAGAATATCCAGAACGTCTGCCTGTCTGCTGATGACTGTGTTGATAGGATCGATGTTCATGATGACCTCCACGGTGATCATTCTGATAATTTCCACGTTGATTGCTCATCTCACGGGTAGGACAGTCTGCTGCCTTGTGACCAACCAGATTACATCGACTGCATCGAAAAGGAAATTTCTTACTTGGATTTCCTCTATTTCCTTGAGGGGTATTGCTTCCCCTGAATTGGCCAGGATTTTTCCTCGCTGCTAACAAGGCTCCATTTTCATAGCCTTTTATTTTCTTTTTCCTCGCATCAGCTTCGTTCATAATTTTTATTTTTAGAACTTCCGTTGATGGCAGCTCATCCCGTGACTTTATAGCACAGCAAAAATTTTCGTAACTCTCAGGTAAGCTATTGAGTAACATTGTACTCAATAAATCGGCATGAATTGTAACTTCCATCGCCTCCAGCTTATCTACCGTGTCGAAAAATTTGTCTACGTGTTCACGCATGTCCTCATGTTCGGACATTCGTTGGAGAGTAATATCACTCAGGAGAGTAGCCTTCCTCGCTGGCTCAGAGGACGCGAAAATTTGTTTAAGTTTCAACCATACTTCCCGTGATGTGGGAAGTTTACTGACCTTCTTGACTTCCGACGGGCTAATTGACAATATAAGATCGGATCTCGCCTTCCTGTCGGCTTTAATCCATGTTGCCAATTCAGTTTGCGCGGCTGCAAGAGTAGCCCCCTCGCCTGTAGGCTCTGGTGGTCTCGGTATTTCTCCACACACATATCCCCATCCATCAGTTTTGATCAACAATGCCTCTGCTTGCACACACCAGGTATCGTAATTTTCTTTCGACAATGACTCGATCTTTGTCGAGGTAATGGTGCTTGTAGTCGTCATCGTAGCAAAAATTATTGCGACTGCAACACGTGCGCTTCTATATGGGACTAACCTCAAAAATATACTTGGACTTATAATTGAGTCTTATTTCGGTTGACCGTGCGCCCTGGGCCCATAACCTGTTAAATATTTGAAGTCCAGGAGTTGTGGGCAAGCACTAGCTACAATGATGGACACGTTATTTCAACTTGGAGAATTTGATATTTATTGGCACGTGTGTACGAAACTCAAGAAGGGGTGTACATAACCCATAAAACGCGGTGAGCAAAAAAAATGAGTCTGAAGAGCACCCTACGGGTGACAGAATGAAGTGCAATTGTAAGGCGCGAATTGTTCTGCAATATCTGCTATATTAACATTTATAATTTTTTTTTTCAGTTTTTTACATTTAGGGGGGTGGAAATTGATTAGAAAATGTTAATTAACAAAAAACTCCCAAAAAAATTAGAATGCGTATTTCATCATCTAGCATCGAGAAAAAAATAGATGAACTATATATATGATGCCCCATATATACATCTGATCCAAACTTGCTCTGCAGTTTTTCTAATTAAATTACCGCTGTATTCAAAACGACGCCAATTGCATAATTAAATGAATTATCATGAAAATTGTAATACCGCGTATGCCAATAGTTGCTTTTGTATTTGTGATGGAATTTCCGTGGGATGTTTTGGATTAATAATGTTTCACTCAGAGTTATGCGCTCATTCGAATTTTCCAGAATGAGACCTGATATAGAAATCCCGCGCGGGGTCTGACTATTGAGGGATTGCTCTACTCATTTGAAAATCCTGGAATTGCGGAAGTTATGGGAATTGTTGAAATAGTCTGTGTGATGGTGCCCACTGATTTTCAGACTTATTTCATAATTATGCGCACTATTTATCGCAAAACTCTTGTGCGGTATTTTACAAAGTTCAGATAAATTACTGCCTTTTTTTTTCATTATCCAAAACGCCAAACACGTTTTCAGGCCTCATGCCACCAAGTACTTTTTTCCCAACCATAAATTCTGTCAAAAGCGGTCCATGTCAATTGTCCAATTTTCGGGAAGTTATGTCCGCGACTGAATCATACCCACATCTAATTTATCTACTGCTGTACTCCGGTAAATACTTGAATGGATTTTGGCTCGTAGTGTGTTCCAGGGAATGGTCGCCAGTGGGGTACCATACGCTCTGAAAACAGTCGCGGACAAGTACGAGCCGGTTGGTGGCTAGCCACATGCCCGAAGTTTTAAGTGCCCACTCCCTTCCGCTCAAAAAAAGGAGTAAGAAGGATCGACGGAGAGAAAGGCGGAAGTGAGAGCGAGAGAAAGAGATCCAGAGAGCGAGAGGGAGAGGGCCAGTGGGTGGGGGGGGGGGGGGGGGGGGGGGGGGGGGGGGGGGGGGGGGGGGGGGGGGGGGGGAGGGGAGAGGAAAAGGGAGTGATAGGGGGGACGATGAACGGGGGGCGGAGAGGGGGGGGGAGAGGAAAACGAAGCGATAGGGGGAAGAGGAGGGGGAAGGGCAGAAGGGGGGGGGGGGAGGGTGGAGAAGGCGAGATTTCGGAATTTCTGCATATCTTTCTGGTCTTTAATTTCCTAAGAATTGAAGAATCCGGAGGATTAAGCTGTGAAAAAAAATGTAGTAAATATGTTGAAATGCGATGAGTCGTCGCAGCGGCTTTAAATGCGGTTGAGCATTCTATAAAACACACCACTCGTCGTTGGACTGAAGCACGCACTAAAATTCCCATCTACCTCTCTCGCTCTTTTCCCATTCATATATATTCCTGGACACCGACCGCATCCTCTGAACGGCTCTTCGTTGTCACGGAGTCGCGGGGTATTATTTACGAGCCCAGGACTCGTTCGCCACAGTTACCAGAGGTCACAGCGTTAAATCCCGCTTCATCTATAATCGACCAATATTTTTTATCCCATCATTTTTCTATTTTCCATTTTCCGCTATGTGTCTCGAGCGCATGTGAACTTGTTTTCAATATTTGTCGTGGTCTAAATGGTAGGTCCGTTTTGTGTCCATGCGATAATGTGGATTATCAAAAATTACGGTCTTCGATAATTCCGAAATTTTTAGGATTGACACATTTTGAAGGTGCGAACAAATTTCGAAAAATTTGAAATTCAAAAATTTTCAGATTCAAAAATTTTGGGAATTGCAAAATGATTTTTTTTTTCATTTGGAAAAATTAAAAATTTCCAGAAATTTCTGAAATTGCGAAAAAATTGCTAATTTTGTGATAAGAATATTTCCTTTTAGTAATGTCCATTCATTCTTTTACGCTTAATCATCAAAATATTTATCTACTGTTTGTACGTGTATTTCATCGTGCATACTGAAATTAATTCGGGGGAAAAACAGAGAATAAAAAATATTCAACAATTTGATTGCTCGCTTTGAATTCTATTGAGGTGAATTCGTTGACTGACAAATTGAAGCAAAATGAAATAATTGACGATTTTGCTGGCTCCACCGAGCCATGTGGGTGGCATGAATCTGTATCGGTAGGGGGGGGGGGGGGAGGGAATGTTTTAATTACGAGTGAGTATTGCATTGGGGGAATAGTGTTTGAGAATATAAGCAACTAATCCTACAACATTTGGCGTGATTCATTTCCAGCGCGAAACTGTCAGTCCCGGGTTCGTATCCCGACTGGGACTATGGCGATTAGTTTCTCTGGCAATTTGGTGTATCTTGATTTTTTTTTAATTTGTAAAAGTTAAAAGATTATCAAAAATTCCAAAACTCTCAAAAATTTCAAAAATTTCAAAAATTTCAAAAATTTCAAAAATTTCAAAAATTTCAAAAATTTCAAAAATTTCAAAAATTTCAAAAATTTCAAAAATTTCAAAAATTTCAAAAATTTCAAAAATTTCAAAAATTTCAAAAATTTCAAAAATTTCAAAAATTTCAAAAATTTCAAAAATTTCAAAAATTTCAAAAATTTCAAAAATTTCAAAAATTTCAAAAATTTCAAAAATTTCAAAAATTTCAAAAATTTCAAAAATTTCAAAAATTTCAAAAATTTCAAAAATTTCAAAAATTTCAAAAATTTCAAAAATTTCAAAAATTTCAAAAATTTCAAAAATTTCAAAAATTTCAAAAATTTCAAAAATTTCAAAAATTTCAAAAATTTCAAAAATTTCAAAAATTTCAAAAATTTCAAAAATTTTAAAAATTTCAAAAATTTCAAAAATTTCAAAAATTTCAAAAATTTCAAAAATTTCAAAAATTTCAAAAATTTCAAAAATTTTAAAAATTTCAAAAATTTTAAAAATTTCAAAAATTTCAAAAATTTCAAAAATTTCAAAAATTTCAAAAATTTCAAAAATTTCAAAAATTTCAAAAATTTCAAAAATTTCAAAAATTTCAAAAATTTCAAAAATTTCAAAAATTTCAAAAATTTCAAAAATTTCAAAAATTTCAAAAATTTCAAAAATTTCAAAAATTTCAAAAACTTCAAAAATCTCAAAGAATTTCGTCAATTTCAAAAATATGGAGGCCAACCATACCGAAACAGTTTATTAAATTTGGTTTTGAAAAACCAAAAGACTGAATACAAAAAAATGTGATTGTGACTTTGTAATGAATTATAATCGTAGGCGGAAAGTAAATAGTTCCCTAAGTCTACTTTCGGGCTCTGGAAATTCATTTGCATCTTATTTTTCTCGCACGCCCATAAAGTTATGTAAACATATGTTGGCGCCGTAGGCACCGTCATCAATGACTAATTTCAAAATGTCAGCAATTAATTACACGAGTCGAAAAGTTGAACGGGCGTAGAATAACCTACACAATTGTCTGCGCTCAGAGATTCATGAGCATGGATTTCTCCATGACACCGAGGAATTTCCGCATGAGTTACTGCTAGTGAAGACTAGTTCTTGGGGAAAAACCTTTTAATTTTAGATGACGTTGAAAATAAATCCGCGAACATAAACCATGGTCGGGCTTATTGGATCGATAAACGTCTCAAAAAAAGCTTACATGAAATTTTCGATAGAACGAATAGGCGAAATTATGTCGGGAAACAAATTGCAAATTTAGGAATTTTAGGAACTGAAAACAAGATCTTGAGATAACCTTTCCAATTTTAGATGGCATCGAAAATAAATTCGTAAAAATAAGCTGGCCTGGATTATGTGATCGGTAAAGGTTTCGGAGAGACGACGAGAGATCGATTAGTCACCGTTACAAAATCTTCTAAACGAATCATGAGTAAAAATAGCAGCTCTTCAGCATTTC
The DNA here is from genome assembly GCA_026005395.1 of Asobara japonica. Classification (NCBI taxonomy): domain Eukaryota; kingdom Metazoa; phylum Arthropoda; class Insecta; order Hymenoptera; family Braconidae; genus Asobara; species Asobara japonica. The sequence goes on from BQMI01000429.1 coordinate 279,254, forward strand.
GAAAGGGAGCACTGGACACCCATCCATTTAGGTCATGGTATTTCTGAACACAGGGTAAACCTGCAAAAACCTCTTAGTTTCCAGCGCGATGGATGGGTGGGGGGGGGGGGGGGGGTGGATGAATGGGTAGATAGGGAGGTGGGTGGGCAGGTGAATGGGTGGGTGGTAGGCTGGGTGGGTGGGTGGTAGGGTGGATGGGTGGCTGGGATGGTCGGAGGGTGGATGGGTGGGTCGGAGGGTGGATGAGTGGCTAGGCGGGTGGGTGGGTTGTAGGGTGGATGGGTGGGTGGGTGTCTGGCATGGTCGGAGGGTGGATGGGAGGTTGAGTGGGTGGGAGGGTGGGTGAGTGGGAAGGTGGATGGGTGGGTGGGAGGGTGGACGGGTGGGTGGGAGGGTGGGTGGGAGGGTGGATGGGTGGGTGGGAGGGTGGGTGGGTGGGAGGGTGTATGGGTGGGTCGGAGAACGGATGGGTTTGTAGACGGGTGGGTGGGAGTGGGTCGTGGGGTAGATGGGGATATGTGTGAATGAGTGGGTAGATGTGTGTATGTAAATGGGTCCCATGGATTTACCCCACCAGCCTACATTCATCAAGAACTCCAGTGGATTTTCACCCATATTTCAATTTTTAATCATCTTTCCGGTCATTTTTCCTGTTTGATACCTGACATTAATTCTCCGTATTGTTTTTTTTCCACTTCCCTGAAATGAAAAGGTCCATTCACTCCATGGCAAATACTTCATAAATCCCGTAAGACATAAAAGGTCGAACGACCAAATGATACGATTTCGAATGCCACAACTTACTAAAGCACGAAGTCTTAAGTATTTTAGTGTAAACAACACTGTGGCCCAGTGTAAAAAGTGTTGATAGTACAGTCTCTAGTATACAGCATCGTCCCTCCATTTGGAGCTCTAGTAAGGCTTTTATAGACAGCTGCACTTGCCTCCTGCCTCGATCCTGGGTTGGGGTTAAGTAAACACTCTTTACAGTCTTCCCTCTTTTCCCCCACTATGGACTTTCATCCCCCGATAAACGTGCCCTCTCAAGACCAAGATGAACCCACGCCCTTCCTTACTATTGAAAGTTTTTCCTCGGATCGCTCATTAATCCTTGAGAGGTCGCGCTGTGGTCGCAGCGCCGCCGTCCTTCGAATTTTTAGAATTTTCAGTAATTCCAAAATTTCCAAAATTTTCAAAAATTCCCAATCGATGAAATTTCCAAAAATTTCAAAACTGTTTGAAAATTTGAACAAACGACTTCAATTAAATAACCCTATATACTTAATTCCGCGCCAAAGTTGAAAATGCTAAAAGTTAAGTTCTCGTGGTGATAAAGATCGGTCACATTGAACAAATGTGGCAATGCAAAACGCGTAGCTAAAGGAAGGCCCTTTAACAAACCGAAGTAATTACGATTCACGTCGGGTAATTAGTCAGAGCCATCAGTGTGTAGATTACTGCGATTTTTTCTAAGGACACCTCTCGTTAATCGTGGTACCCAACAAACTGAGTCAAAAGACTAACTAAAATAATATTATGAAACGCAAATTTCCTAATTTTTTAAACTTTGCAAATTCATTTGCAATACCGAAAATATGATATTAAAATCTATAGTACCACAATTCGCTTAATACGAGTTGCCAACACAATTATCAGTTTATCAGGATATTTCTATTCATTATTTATCCTCCCCCTCCCCCCCCCCCCCCCCCCCCCCCCCCCCGCCCCGCCCCGCCCGACTTTGACGATTTCCCCGCTGGGTTTGCTATCACGAGTTTACTCACAGGATCTTTCGGATGACGGCATTAACGACGGGAAGAGCATTTTAATTGCTTCCGTTTAAACTCCCCCGAGTTTCTCCAAACCCGGTGACAGGAAATTTACCGTCGCATTTCGATGATCAACGCGTACTCTATAAACTACTGTCCCGCAAATGTGGGTCAATCGAACACGCGCTTCTATCTCCAAATGCACTTTTTTCCTCCCCCCCCCCGCCCAATCTACCCCACCTATCCACCATTTTTCTACAGATTACAGCCGAAAGCACGTACAGACCTTCGATCTCCGATTATTTCGACGTTAATATCCGCTTGAGCTTGACGGAAATGTGAACACTTCACACTGATTGCTCCACCATTTTTTCCATTCATTCAACAATGAAAAAATCACTCGACACATTTTCCCATGCATTATTCATCTCATTGTGAAAATAATATTAATCATTCATTAGTGGGGCCTCTCTGCTCGCATAATGAGCACTGCGCCGCCCTATGTATTTTAGCTTAACCCAGATATTGGAGATCCCTGACCCTTCGAAATTGATCATCCATTCTCCTCATAACCACCCTACACACCGCCGGTCAATTTGCTCTACGCGCGACCACTGTGCCAAAAAAATGCAGATAAAAAATTTAATTCCAATTGCTCCATGCCTTTTATCCTCATTCATCCAATACCGAAAAAAATCACTCGACACATTTTTCAAGTGATTACACCACTCATTACGCGAATGATATTCAAAAAGTGTAAAACAATGTACGATAGCCACGTATGCACATGACACGGTGAAACATTGACTGGCACTTCCGGTTTTTAGCACGAAAACTGCCACCATACCACCTTTCGCAATATAACGAGTCATTACCCGTCAATCATTCCCTTGAATGAGCCCACCCTCACAAGCACTGCACGATTTGCATGCACCTCTCTACCAATTTTAATCCAAAATGGGCGTTTACCTAAGGCTGATGACACATTGACTGCTGGTATTTTATAACTTTCTACGGGTGAAAAGATTGAGTTGAAATTTTCGTAATGTTGTCGTTTAGAAAAATGTTCCAGCATTTGAACCTATTCCTGTTCTATTGTCCGAACAATTGAAGATTCCCAGGACCTTCTATAAGCTGATCATTTCGGAGCTTCAACTAGTTGGTCCTTCGGATTCTTTCCTCAAGCTGTTCAACAGCACAGTGAGCACAGTGACCAGTGAACATGCTGCATCCGCCAATTTCTAATTGAAAATTGTCAAATTCAAACCTACTGCAATCCGTCGGATGTCCACAGCATAGGCGAACAAAAGTTATCCATTTTGTCCAGGAAGGGATAGAATATCAAGAGGGAAGGGTGGTATGGGTGGATGATTGGGTGGGTAACAGGAGATTGGTGAAAATTCGATAAACCGATGTCAAGGACGAAGTTGGTCCAGGGATGCTGCCAATAAAACAGTAGCGCCCATGGTGATGGTATATATCACTTGGTGTTGGCCAGGACGTGTTGGACGATACACTGCAATATATTACACAGATAGCCATGCTAATTCGGTTCTAGTCCCGTGGTGCACCCCAGTGACCACCTTTACTGGCATACAACTGGCCACTACCACCCCCAATCCGCTCTTTCCACATTCACCAACATCATCAACTCCACCACTTTAACCTTAACACACACACATGGAATATGGCAATGGCAATGCGTACGCCCATACATATGCAGATGCCTTGGATGGTCCGAGCGCTGGATGAAATCCCCCATGCGTCTGGAGGCCACTCATGGATACCAACCGACCACCTCCACATGGCACCTGGGATTCTGCATTGTACAGGATCGTTATCACGCATTATCTGGATTGGAGAGATAGCAGCGGATTGGTCCACTTGTTTCAACATTGAGTCTTTTTGCACGCATACAATGGATAAAATGTTGATTCAATCACTAGCTTTTGCATACAAACAAAATGAAATAGGAAGAGCTCCAAGAATGCCCAGGATTGTCAACTAGGATCATTGACCGCTCCAACGAGTTTCATGTTGACTAGGTCCTATGTGGGACTCTCTGCTGTGTGTTCATGTGCAAGAGTCGAGAGTAGACTGGGTTTTCTGGACTTGAAGAACTTTGCTTGCAGGGTCTCGGGTGATGATTCGGTGGTCTCACGACTTTCGCAGTTGGTTTTAGTTCCCTCAAGTTACCGCTGTAGAGCTAACGCTCTGCTTGAAGTCAAGGCTCTACTTTGTGACAATGCTCTACTCGAGGTCGACGCTCTACTTGGAGTCGCCATTATTCTTGAAGTTGACACGCTACTTGATGTTGATGCTCTACTTGAAGTCCACGCTCTACTTGAAGTCTACGCTCTACTTGGAGTCCACGCTCTACTTGAAGTCAATGCTCTACTGAACGTTGACGCTCTGCTTAGAGTCGCCACTCTACTTGAATTAGACGCTCTACTTGAAGTCGACGCTCTACTTTGGGACGATGCTTTACTTGAGGTCTACGCTCTACTTGGAGTCGCCATTATACTTGAAGTTGACGCGCTACTTGATGTTGATGCTCTACCTGAAGTCCACGCTCTACTTGAAGTCGACGCTCTACTTGGAGTCCACGCTCTACTTGAAGTCAATGCTTTACTGAACGTTGACGCTCTGCTTAGAGTCGCCACTCTACTTGAATTAGACGCTCTACTCGAAGTCGACGCTCTACCTGGAGTCGCCGCTCTACTTGGAGTCGACACTCTACTTGGAGTCGTCACTCTACTTGGAGTCGACGCTCTACCTGGAGTCGCCGCTCTACTTGGAGTCGAGGCTCTACTTGAAGTCTGGACAACTATTGGTCCGACCAATTGGTAAAGGGTCATTTATTTCACCCTCTTCTAGGCTTGGTTTATGATTCTTTTGAATTTGTTTGGACGTTTTTGCGATTTACAATTATTTGCCTTCAGTGTTTTTTTTTCAAACCGCTCATTTGTTTGCTACTATTGTCATTTATTTTTATTAGAAGAGCATTGCATGTTAAAGAGATGTATCGCTCTCGTGAATGGATTGATCTATTGAAGTGGGGAAATTCATAAGGCCATGAATACCAGATATCAATACTATTTACGGTGATGGGGTATGTCGATTGCCACTGGCTTATTATCGATTTTGCGGATGGGAAATACTGACGTAATTTGTCATAATTTATGGTAAGTGGTAATGACCTCGTAACAATTAATGGTTGAAATAGCATTACAAGTGGGAGGTAGATATTATTGGGCTGGCAGGGTGGGTCTGCAATTTTTCCTCCCACTTCTTTTCTATTTCGTTCAGAAAACTTTATGACTATAGCTACTGAGAAAGCTGAGACAATTACAAGCCTTGCTCACCCAATGAGCACTACGCCGGCCGACATAATTTTTGACATTCTCTGGTCAGTCTGGTTCGGTCTGGTTGACCGAAAAAAAATTGAGATAATTTGGGTTCATCAGCTGAACTGTCTTGAATATTATGATAATTTTCGTTGCGGCTTGGACCTGCGACTTGGATCTCCAGTGTACGAAAAGAAAAATTGGGAACATACAACGCATTCAGTTGAACCATTGACGAATTCATTTTGATAAAATGTGGTGGTATTTTCAGATGCGTCTAGGTAGTCCCCGCTAATGAGCTCATTAACGATCACGCTAACGAATGTGTGCTAGACTATCAAATAAGGCAGATATAGCAACGGTGAGGTCTCTGAGATTGGAATCGTGTGGAGAACGTGGCTATGATTGCATATTCTAAAGGAAGAGTAAAATGACACACACACACACTGTAAAAGCTTTGGTATAGTGGGTAGAGTATCTGCCATGATGAAATCTTGTCTTACGGATTCCAATTGCTAGCTGGAGTGTTCCACGAGTGTTATCGGTGGTACCCATGAAATAAGAACGCTAGCCCGGACAGGAACCCAACCAGACGCGAGGGGGGTGAGGGTACCATCGTGCCCGCCACCCTAGCATAGGGGTTTCTGGGGATTTACCCTGTGTTCAAAAATGCGGTTCCCTAAATGGCGAGAGTCGGCTCCAGCTACCTGGATGGGTGTCCAGTAGGCCCTCCCGAAGAAATGCTGATGACCAGCTACCGCGGGAAGTATATAAGAGAGGGAAGGGGAAAAACACACATAGACACAGAGACACACATACAAGTAGTTGAGATTTAGTCGACTCAAGGGAATGAATAGCTCAATTGAAAAATTTGTACTGGTTCACCTAATAAAATTCATTCAAAATAGCTGAAGCGATTAGTTAATGAATTGCTAATAATTATGAATGCCCTTAATGACTCAATCCACTCAGTCCTTCATCACCTCTGGCTTGTAAAACTTCCTCACAAACTTCAATTCCCTCCCCGGTTCTCCACATTCTTCAGTACAACGTTGAGCTTGTATGGAAGTTTTACGTAGAAATTTGTGACTTTACAATTTGCTGGGTGGTTGTAGTCAACGCAATGGCTGCATTTTGCTGCCAATTAGCGTTGCTTCGCAGTTCGTTAGATCTTTTAAAGCTGGTTTTCTCGGGGCTTTAAACGTTTTTAGGTCGACCCTATGTCAAAAGAGGTGGCACGATATGCTATCGGTGTAATGCGAAAGCTCGTAGCTGAAACGAGTATATAACGAAAATTCACGAAGATACCTCGTTTTTTTTTTCTGTGACGACGGAAATGCTCCACCCCACCCACCCACCCACCCACTTCCCCCCTCCCCCCTCCCCCGGAAAAGGAAGTAAAAGAAATGACGAAAAGCTGAATTCTAGCGATCCAACGATATCCTTGAGGTAGTAATTAAGCTCGGTGGAAACTTCAAGGAAAAACAAAATTCAAGGGAATTTTTTGAAACTGGGATTTTTTTTGAAATTTGGGATTGTCGGGGAAAATATATACCACCGATCCGATTTTTTTTTCATTTTCTGCTATTTAATCTGCAGATAAATTCAATCCAGACAGTTGTCTTTATCGTAAATTAATTTTTTTCTCAACGGAGGCGGCAAATTGACATATAGAACACCCCTGTTGGACCCCTGGGTTATGTATCATACGTCATTAAACAGAAAATGTGTCAAACCCACATTTCAACTCCCTCGTGACATTGCGTAGTGAGTTTTTCCCAGGGGATTATGAAACTCGGTAGAATGCGGTTTATTTAGCAAATTGTGGATGACAGAATAATGGGTGGGCTCTAGTATTTGATTTTAATTTTTCCACTGGTCAAGGTGTGTTTTTTCGGGGACATTTCCTTATATTTATTGACGAGCAATTTAGTAGATTGAAGTTTAAAGGAGCAATGAGTGGGTGAGGGGGTGGGTGGGTGGAAGGATGAAAGGTTGGGTGGCTGGGTGGGCGGGTGAAAGGGAGGGTGGTTGAGAGGGAAGGTGGAAGGTGAAAGGGACGGTGGGTGGGTGGGTGGGTGACAGAGTAGGTGGGGTGGGGTGAAAGAGTGGGTGGGTGAAAGGGTAGGTGGGGGGTGATGGGGTAGGGGGGGGGGTGAAAGAGTGGGTGGGTGGGTAAAAGAGTCGGTGGGTGATATTATGAACTAAGCTGACAATTGGTGGTATAAATCGGATCTCCCACCCACGCAACTGGTCCAGAATTTCCGTACGAGTGTGTGGATACGTGAAAAGGGAGTCCGCAATTCTGCCAAAGTTGCTGGGAGTTTTAGGTTGGACCGTAGTTGCTAGGAACTCGTTCGTAACCAGCGGTCGATTTCGACGCCCCTGTAATTACAATTCGAACAAAGTTATGCCGTTGCGCGGTATAACACGGGGCTCGGGTGAAAGAGGATGGAGGCCGGATGAGGTTATGGAGGGGCAAATCAGAGGAAGAGGCAAAATGGAAGGGGGAAGGGAGGTAGGGGATGTGTCAAGTATTTAATCAGAGCTTGGAGACTGCGTGAGACAATGGGGAATCCTCAAACTCTACCACCAAAACCATACCGAAGACCCTGAAATTTGAGTATTACAGGACCCGGGGATGCTGCAATTATGTCAACTTCATGTCGGCATTCTTATATATGTAATACGAGGGGGTTGAGTGGAAGTCCACCTCCATTCTTGTGTTATATCCTAATTTTTCAGTGGTCGCACGATGAGCGCTACGCCGTACAATGTTCTTTAGAAGTTTAGGAAAAACACACACACACACGAGACGGATATTGTCTCGAAAAAATGAGCTCACAAAATCTTCCTGTGAACTCCATATGTTGTACACGAAAAATTGCTCTTATTTTCTCCCATGGACAGCATACTCCACGAGAAACGGATTATGCACAAGGAGAAAAAAAATATGGGGGGGGGGGGACAGGTAGGTAAAATATAAAATAAAATTGCCAACGAGTATTATGGAAGGCCCGGGAATTAGTGCGGATTTTTTACCGCGTTCTAGACCGTACTCTATATGACTGCGTTTCTGTTTCGCAAAAGCCCTTGACGACAGAATATATCTCCGTGTGAGCTGATGCATAATACAAAAAGGGGGGGGGGGGAAGGAAAAAATAGGGAAAAAGATAAAAACAGTGGGGACTAAAATTTAATTTCTTCGCATTTCCCTGTTTCACTGTTCTCTGTATATGCTACCACTTATGGGAGTGGGGTAATCCAGTACTATCGGTGAGAATTTCTCTTTTCTCGCCCATGGTGTCCAAAAAACAGCGTATGACCATCGTTTAAATTTCATGGGACAATAGGATGGCGAAAAAAGGGGAACAATAACATTCGTCAGGTAATCCGTCTCGCGGAATTTACGCGCTTGCTGCTGCAATATAGTTATGGGTGGGCGGGGCGGGAGGGGGGAGGGTTCAACTTATTAATGAAGTTTTTGAAATGATTTGAAATACTCAAAATTTGAAATTTTAAAAATTTGAAATTTTGAAAATTTGAAATTTTGAAAATTTGAAATTTTGAAATTTTGAAATTTTGAAAATTTGAAATTTTGAAATTTTGAAATTTTGAAATTTTGAAATTTTGAAATTTTGAAATTTTGAAATTTTGAAATTTTGAAATTTTGAAATTTTGAAATTTTGAAAATTTGAAATTTTGAAAATTTGAAATTTTGAAAATTTGAAATTTTGAAATTTTGAAATTTTGAAAATTTGAGATTTTGAAAATTTGAAATTTTGAAAATTGCAGTTCGAAAAAACGACTACAAATTCTGAATTTTGCAATAATATAAAATTGTACGAGGAATATGATTAAACTATAATACGTATGTATGCAAAATGTAGGAAAGATCGCAGGGGAATATGATGCTGAACGACAGGAGCTGCGCTTACCAAAACATAAACCGCCCGCGCGACTGTGATTGTCTGTCAATTATTTATGATTGGCGCCAATTTGTTCAATCGGAAAGTAAGCCCCGTCGGGACGAGCTGGGCTTCACCCAACTGTCATTCGACGCCTCTCTTTTCTCTCCATCTCCCTCAAAACTATGGTACTATCATTTTTCCCGCAAGTTCATTTCAAATTCAGAAAAAACTTGAAATGATATGTTAAAACTTTTCGATTTTGCCCCAAACATGGGAAAAAGAATGATATATATATATACATATAAAAGCGGACCTGTGTGTGTGTGTTTACATTTATTCAATTTTTTTTAAAAATCAACAGATCGAAAAAAAAGAAAAAAAATGAAATCGAGAAATTGAAGATAATTAAATTTCTTCCAATGATTCCAATGATTTGATCACCCATATGTTTCAACCTTTTCACTCCTATGGTACATACATCTACACCCACAAGTTTGTTTTCCATGTCACGTACCACAGTTGCATCGCCCCCTATTTTCATCATTCACCCATTTATATTTTCATCCGGCAATTAGCCAACAGCCGTAGTACGTCAACCGCTCGCCACAACATAGCGGCACTTATCATTATTATTTCTACAATTACAGGCTCAGTAGACACGTCGTGTCTCATCATCGTTCCACCACGTCTCTTTGCTTTCCCCCAACTTTATTTCGTTTTAATTTCAGCTGTATTCACTCTCCCCTCCCCCCTCTTTTCCCCCCTTCGACGCATTTACCATGTGGACCACCCAACGAGGTCCGCGACTGGCCTTTCACTCACGTCGCTTTAACGTCATTCCCCCATTCGCGTGTCGTCAAAACTTCTCCACGTTGAGTTTAAAAAAGTACGCAAGCTATATCACACCAAAAAGCTATTAATTACAGAATGATTTCGAGAAGAATATGATATTCCACTTTGTTCTCGTAGTCCCTACGGTAGCTGCCCTTCACGATTTCTTCGGAAGGGGCCAGTGGACACCCATCCATGCGGCTGGAGCCGACTTTCACCATTTAGGCCATCGTATTTCTGAACATAGGGTAAACCACCAGAAACCCTTATGCTACGATGGTGGGCACCTAGGATGGAGCCGCCCCTCCGTGTTGAGTTAGGTTCCCGCCCAGCCTCATTTTGTGGGTACCACCGATAGAACACATGGACTGTCCCTGATGTCAGTGGGAATCGATGAGATTTTCTGTCATCATGTGAATTATTGTCTGGAGGCTGGGCGTGAACATGGGATCTTCAATTTTTCATTATTGAATAAATTTGGTGGTCTGACCAAACTGCTGGTATTACTACTCCGACTTTTCCTTAAAATTTACAAAACCACGATGTCGAATTTTACATGTATACTCTCCGAGTAATTCACCCGATATTTCGTATGTCATCTACCGATAAATTTGATGATCACTTCAGTCTTGAAGAAGATTCAGGGATCCAAGATTAAAGTTCTTGCTCATTTTTCATGAAGGATCTATATATACGGGACGTTTATGTTGTAATTTGTGTTCGATTAACCTTTCAATATGCTCGATATATATTGCTAAGCAGGATATAACTTTGTCTTATCGGTGCATAAAATATAAGGAACAAGTGGAACCAAGAGGGACTCTTTTGTGAACCAATTTTCCTGCTACCGGAAATTCGTTGAAGAAAAATTATTTGTCGAAAAATATAATTTGAATAATGTTCCTTATGTTCCAATTTGTGCAAACTTTGATGTGTGAATGGCACCTGAATTTTACAACTGAGGCTTAGACACAAAATTAACGTTTTTAATCAGATGTGGGCTGCCCAAACTTCTGGTTTTATTACTTGCAAAACTAAGTTCGTTTAATTTTCCTTCAAAATTCCCAGATAAAAATTTGTAATTTTTGATATGTACTATACAAGTATTTTACGAAATATATCTCGATATTTCGTGAATATTTCATACGCAATTTCTCATAGATTATCCCTCGTGTACTCATCCCTTGATTTCTGGAAAAAATTCCTGACACCAAAATGAGAACCCTAAATAATTTTTGGCGAACGCTCATTATCGATATAAACTTCCTATCACGATCTGTGCATGCCCAAGCGTGTAATATATTCGGTATAAGTTAATTACGAACTGCTAAATAACTAAGCTCTATCGCGAAATAAAATATGACAAATATATCCTAAAATGTTTAATAAATTAAAATTTTTTTGGAACTCCTCAAAATTTATTGAACCGTTCATTGATCAATTTTCGATGCAACAATAAAACAATGAAAAAATACTACGTCCAAAAAAATGATTTACATGACGCTGCTGTCTCAATTTTTTTAAGCCCGACTAAATTTAATTTTTGGTCTGACCGAACTGCTGGTTACACTCCTTCAAATTAAATAATATTCACCTGATTTTACGTAACATTTTCAAGAACAGAATTTCGTATTTTTTCTACCTCCCCCATCCATATTTCGATTGATATTTTATAAATATAATAAACAATTTGAAAAAAACCACAAAATTATAAAAAATGGCTTGTAGAAATTCATTCACCGGTCAATGGACAATTTTCTCTATTTATCTATACCAAGATACTCCAAAAAATTATTTGGATACCTCTAATTATGTGTCAATTCCTAGTAAATTCAAAAATTCGTCACGTCTGCCCAAACCCTGGTGATACTACTTGACATAATATCTCCCTAATTTTCTGTACCTTCGCTAGACCAAAAGTTCCCCTTTCTCATATACATTCTATAACTCTTTCAACTGATATGTCATGGGGAATTCTGCAAGAGATTCAATCATCCATTGAGCCTTGTAAAGCTGAAAATAACGTACGAAATATACTCGTGGATTTGTTGGGATCACAACTGACTCACCAAGCACGTTGACACAGTGATTCTCTCAGCCAGTCTGCAAATTGGCTTTATTTGTTCTCCTTAAAACTGAAACACGTACGAAATCTTCACGTCGAGGTCCCACGAAACTGTGTCTCCTTCATTTATATCAATTCCCTCTCTCTGTCCTACAATTCGAGTTCTCCTCAAATTTTATTAATTCCAAAATCGTGCACTTCACTCATATCGTCCCAATTCCATTTACCCGCTAAAAATTCATTAAATTTTACTCCCATAAAATATGGAAAATTTTTCACGACATTATTTCTACAAAACGATTGGCTGACCGCACATTGATTTTATCACTAGTCCCTATTTTTATTCTATCCAATTTTCTTCGTGAGCTTTTTTCCTTTTCTCACTAAGTACTTCCCCCAAAACTTAAAAATTAAACGTTGTACTTTGTTCACTTTTCTTGGTGTACTTCAGTAATCGTGCAAATAGTTTGTGAGAAAAATTACGTGACTCGAATGAGCGTAGAAAGTGGCTGGGAAAAGCGCGGGAAAGATTCAAACTTTTCGCCTCTTTTCAAACTGTGGCAAAAACTTGCCACATTATATATACATTTTTTTCCCCGTTTAACCATTACAATTTTCTGTTGGCAGATTAGCTCATAGTGTGTGGGTTGAATAAAGGCTATGGAGTGGGAAACTGAGTCCAAGTTTTCGAGCGCTCTTTTTAGTCACGTGGCTCGCGTCGCTGATTGCGCTTATCAAATTTATGATTCGTTAGAATTTTTTCTAGTCACTAGCTCCAGATGTGATGGTGAAAAAATTGAATATTTGAGCCTGAGAAGTGGCTCAAAACAATTCTCGTATTCGGCTCACAAAATTTTGAGCCCTAGCGTTAGTCACAATTTTGAGATTCATATGCGCAAAAAAATGGGTCGTCGAGCTCTACATTTTTTGCTCAATTTTTGAGCGTAATTGCGAGCTATAGATTCCACTAATTTGCAAGTTAATATAAAGGGAAACCTTCAATTTTAATTTTCATTAAAAAGTTCACACAACTAAATCTAAAGAGTATTGCATTATTGAGATAGGATAGTTGTTTACATAATTTTTATGTATGCAATAAGTGGCCATTTGACTGAAATTCACCTAATTGTTTTCTTTCCTGGTGTTGGTGGGACTTTGCAATTATTGACTATTTCAGATTTTGAATTAATTCGTAAGAATTAATTCAGATCAACGAATTTCATTGATCGCGACATACAGAAAATTGGCGAAGCAAATTTGCATTTTCAATCATTTTTGTTTTGGTTTTTCTTTTCTTCGTATTTTCTTTCACTCAAAAAAACAAGCCGGCTCGATTCAAGGTGGCCTATAGAATTTCGGAGCTCACTTGGGAACACGTCCATACGCGAACCGTTCGCCAAACGCACTGAAGAATCAGAAGCTGGTTCGCCGGTGACGTTGGATCCGCTCTACGAGCTTTTCGAATTGAACCCATGGGCATGCGCCAAGCCCATTCTACCCCGCGAGGGCTCAACTCTATACCCCATTCAGAGTTACGTGGGGAATGAGGGAGGATTGCCGCTCGCTCCTACTGCGGAGGTAAATTGCGGAGGGCACCCTCCAACGCGCGCCTTTCCCTTCGTTGTTTCGGGAACGGGAAGCGCTGAGCTTTCCATTGGGTAGTTTGTCCGATTTTTTTGTTCAGAGTCTAAATATTCGTAATCAGAACATATTTTTTAGCCGAAATTATTACCGGGAAAAATTTTCCGGATGCAACTTTTTAGCACTCGTTCATGGACCAAATTGTCATTCTGTGGAAAAATTTTCCGGGTTGACATTTTCCGGGCTACCTATTTTCAGGCTGGAATTTTTGGAGCTGAAATTTTCTGAGCTAAAATCTTCCGGGCTGGAATTTTCCAGGCTGGAATTTTTCGGCCAGAAATTTTTCCGGGCGCCAATTTGTCGGCCTAGAGTTTTTCGGGCAGAAATTTCCCGGTATGAATTTTTCAGCCTGTAATTTTCCGGGCTGAAGTTTTCCGGTCTGATATTTTCCAGGCTGGAATTTTCCGGGCTGAAATTGTCCGGGCTGAAATTTTCCAGGCTGACATTTTCCAGTCTGAAATTTTCCGGGCTGAAATTTGCGGGGGAAACGCGCACCTGCATGACCTTGAAAAACTGACTTTTCATAGAAGAATTTCAACCGCAATTTTCTTCCACTAAATTGTTGTAATTTTGCGGCCTACATGTCCTCCTCCGATGGTAGATATATAGCGGGACCCTCGAGCGCTTACGGCATATGCAACATCACTTATGCGCCCAGAGATGCGGAAAAAGCTCATGTTGGGACCACTTTTCAATTTTCCTTGACATCGTTTTTGAAGTTACTGAAGTCATTCTGCGCTTCGGCGCTTGATCCATAATTCTCATATCATTTAAAATGTATACATATACACATGGCCACATCCGCGGCCACACATACATATTTTATGCACGAAATTCGAAATTTGCATTATTGACCAATTCTATGCACATGCACCTGTCACAAGTGAAAATTTTCATAGACCCATTTGAACTGCAACATTTCCACTGATGATATATACAAACTATTCCCATTGACCAATCAACCGTTGAACTCGTATACTACGAGATTGCGACGATGCATGCACTGGATTACACCACACTGGCCTTATACTGGCAAGGAGAGACTGAGGTTTGCACATGCCACTTTGTATAATGCTGTCGTGTGCCTCCCCGTAGAAATCCAATAGTAGTATGGTATCCAGTTAAACTGGTAGGTTGATTGCAACTGACAGGTGTTACCTGCCGAAGTTTGCGAGAGCCTCTGGCGTTTGGTACTTGGCTCTAGGGGCTGAGATGGAACATTCATGAATTATAATATGTAGGTGAAGTTTTGCATTGATTGTTACCAACCGCCCAGATTGACCGGCCCTAGTAGAAATCGGCCGGAGCTCTGCGAGGTTGAACGGCGCGGCGGTGTTGGGACTGCAACGTTGTGCGGATACAGCGCCGCAACGCTCCGGCGGGGTGCGGCGGGGAAGTTGATGACATGTACATGACTGCGCCGCAACGTTTGATGCGCATGTTGTCAGGCACTTCATTTAACTCATGATTTCTGAGGTTATGGTGAATGGTTCCACGGAGTGCATATTAGTTACTTGTGAACAGTGAAAAATCATAGATAAAATAAAAAGATGACCGGTGAACAATGGATCCAAAATCCTTATTTTATCCAAGTGTTTTGCTCCGATTTATGTATCGTAGAATTTTAAAATGTTCAAACATGATTATTGTCGCGGTTTTGCTGTTTTGAGTCTACGTTTAGCTGAAGTCAACGATGAATGACAAGTATTTT
This sequence comes from Asobara japonica, assembly GCA_026005395.1. NCBI lineage: Eukaryota > Metazoa > Arthropoda > Insecta > Hymenoptera > Braconidae > Asobara > Asobara japonica. The sequence goes on from BQMI01000429.1 coordinate 294,529, forward strand.
AAAAAATTGCACTGATCTCATGAACAACTTGGGTTATCAAAAAAAGTACAAACTAGTTGTTTTTTGTGGAAAATCACCGCACTCATGATTCGTTTATTTTTTCTTCGATTTATTTCAAACTGATGAACGTTTATGTCATTAGGGGCGTGAAGCAGTTATTCTAACCTCAGTTCGCTCGGGTAATATGTGGTTTTGCCATCTACAGACAAAAAATGAGTAATTTGTCTCGAGAATTAGTTTCCCACACATGTGATCACGATGGAATTTACATTCATCATAAAATCACTTTTCAAATACTCACTAATCACTAAAACTCAGTACTAAATCATAACTAAAAACTAAATCACTAATGTCAATATGATAATCTATCATACTCCGTATTTTCTTCACCGCGCATCAGCGTTATTTCGCAGCCTTCTGAGGACACCGCTGCGCTGGGTCCGCAGAACGTTGCGGGGATAGTGCGCGGCGAGGTCTACGCGACGTCAAATGCCAATGCCGCCGCGCCGTCCAACACCGCATTGCAACGCCGAGGCGAGGTCCACGCGGTGTTGAATTTCTATTAGGGTGGTTATTGAACTGAGATTCAATTATCTTTGCCCAACCTTTCTGTAGATTGAAAAAAAAAGTGAAGCCTCATGGGACACCTGGTAGATGTGAAACATGGAAACACTAATTTTGACCTAAATTGATTCACAATTTTTGACGATTTCTCGAGAATTATTGCAAATTTTCAAATACTCTGTTCTTTTAAATCTTTGAAAAGTTTTTTTCAAATTTTCAAATTGTTTCAAAATTGTTCCAATTTTTTTCAAAATTGTTCCATTTTTTTTGAAAAATTTTCTAATTTGTTAAAAAAATTTCCAACATTTTTCAAAATTTTTTGAAACGCTGCAGCGTATCTTGATGTGTACATCTAGATTGTGCGCATCGCATTGCGTCGATGGCAAAGAGGGGGCGATGGGTAAGCAGCGGAGTATACCTGTATATATTTGTCAACGAAATTGCTTATCCGGAGAGTAAATCTTTCCGATCCCATGCGCCGCATTAGACGTTTCACATAACAGCATTCACGGATTAGATGCTAAACTTGGTTCATCCAGATTACAAAACGAAAGGTTCGAAATTTATTCTATTTCCATATCAATGAAGTCCTGAATGATTTTGCGATTCGCGATCTAGGGCCTCGCGGTTTTGAAGACCCAGTAAGATTGTCTCTAATAGCCGTGGTCGACCCTCACAAACCATTTCTATAAGTGTGTCTCAAATTTCCGAATTATCAACTTCCGAATGCTATCACGATCAGCCATTGGACGGCTTGCCACACTGAGAGAACAATTTGGTTAATAGTACACAGGCTCGGTAACTGTTACCTCATAGCGCGGTTAAATAAGAACAATTGAATGGCCCGGTGATAGTTACCGAATGGCTCAATTGAGAGGTCAAGGTTGAGCCAACTGGAGGATTTGATAATAATTACCGAATCGCTAGTTGGTATAACATCTCTGTTATTTATTATTAAGCATTGATTGCCATATAAAAATTTCAAAATACGGGTTGTCTATAGACATATTCCTTGAACAATTCTTCCATTTTATTTTCACTTTCTATTTGTTCTTTGATCTTTATCACTAATTTTTTATCACAAAAATTGACCCGAGCCGGCCGGCGTTCACACACGTCATGGCTTCTTCACCGGGCACTATTATAACTAGACGGCGCGTTGAATTAGCTTCCATTCGGTAACTATTACCAAACGCTCGGTTGTATTAATCGGGTGCCGGTTTGCGTCAACTGAAAAATTCAGTACAACCAAATGGTGTCAAAATCAACTAGCAGTTGAATGTACCACCATTAGCTCTAGCTATTAATGAATGTACGGTTATGTGAACCTAATCGTAGAAAAACCTTCAACCGAATCCGTTAGGCAGATATAACCAACTCGTTCTCTCAGTGCATGAACCATCCCATACATTGAAAGCATGTTTTTTTTTAAAACCCATTTCTCTTGAGACTTTGCCGTACGGTCTTCTTCAAGGGCTCATTCATTTTTATCCGTTTCAGTCCTACCCCACTGGTGAAACCCACCGAACATACCATCAATGGTCGAGAAAATGGTTTTGTCCTTTGTCTCCACTTTGCCGTCCAACTTTTCGATTCGCCCGAGGCTATAAACCAAAAAGGGTGAGATGCTTCCGGCGATCGCTCAATCTTCTCAGATTCTGCCCGTTTTGGACTAGACGATGTTACAGTATGGCGCGGGTGGGAGGGGGTGAGGTGGGGGTAGCGAGGAGGTGAGGTGGGGGGTTGCACTTACCTATACTCCATTTTACTGCAGTTTTCAACACATAAACGAGAGTGGAAGGGCGAGAGATCCCATTGAACGGTCTTTGGTCCAGGGGTAAAGCAAATGGACATTGACAGAAGCAAGAAAAATTTGAAGCAACAAAAATCTACCAACAGATTTTTCATCCTGAATGTTTTTATTCCCTCTAAAATGGCAATTTTTAAATCAACATAATCATTGGCACAAGCACCAAAACTCACCACACACACAAACACACACGAGCGCACACACCCACACATGGACCTCAACATTCTTTCTACCCCTTCCATTGACAAAGCCCGACATTTTCTGCAGACCGATGAACCGAACAATTGATTTAAAACTGGGTTATGCCACCCATTCCTGAAACTTCCGAAAACGAATTCGCGACAGAGCGAATGTTCTAGGGTTTTTCCGCTGACTATCGCCCACCTATAAAAGGACCACGACGTTACCATTGTGCAACGCTTGGAGTACAACCGGATGCTATCTGCACCGAGTGGGACAATTGTTTTTGTTTCGTCCATTTGGTCGGTTCCAGTTGGGCTTTTTATTTACAGTTTTCAGAGCCAGTGGATCAAGGAGAAGTAATCCCTTCCTGATATTGAGGCGAAGGTTGTTGCGCCATCTGAATTATGGTTGTACGATTGGGAAAAGAATAGGTTAGTGGAGGCAATAAAAAACAAGGTAGCAGACTATAGGGGTATACCATAATTTGATGAAGGTATGTGATTTTTTTCTATTTTATTTTTTTGTATTAGTTGCGACAGGAACTTATACACACACACCCACACACACCAACACACAGACACATACACCCACACACACACATATACAGGTATCACGCACGTCACAAGCACTCCCGTGCGGTTGCTTCGTAACCCCGACAGTGAGAGACCCATGCGCGTCACGGGAGTGTGAGTGAGACACCAACAGCACCTCGACGGTTCAACGTTTAACCTCACGATACCTCCTTAATTATGCAAATTAGAAGAAAACTCATACAACATAAAATGTGTATCTTTGTATAGGGAACAACTTTTATTGAACAATTTTTCCACTAGCACCAACCGTTTACGCAACAGAACGTTATGAACGCAACATGAATTTCACTCAAAATTCTATTTGCAGTCGCACGAAGACATATCAGCAATTAAATGTTCCATAAATCAGCTGATCTCATGTTTTTCAGAGAAGTTACTCAGGAGGTAATTCAATTTTTAAGAAAATCGTGAAAAATTATGTGCGATAGAAATTATAAATCGAAGATTTGTTTTTCGCATGATTGTTATCTATTTTCTCTGTACAAAAATTATTTTTTCATTTCGAAAGCTCTGTTTCGTCTCGTCTGACTCTGAAACAAACATAGGAAAAAGCGTTAAAAAAATATGCATTGAGGTGGGGTTGAGGGATCTCTCGAGGTCGCGAGGGAACTCTAGACGGAGTTTAATCCGTAATGGCATTGCGAATACTGGGGATGATGTGGGGGTGTGCAGAAAGCATCAAGGGGGCACCGGGCTCCGCCATACATACACTACTCATGAAACCATGAGAAGGGTGAATTCATTTCTCGCTCTTTTCTGATCTCTCAACTCTTTTTTACCCCCCCCCCCCCCATCCCGTTTCCGTCTACCATCATTCACCAACACTCCACCAATCCGTTCACATAACCATCGCTATCAATTTCTGGTATTTATTAATCGATTACAAGATGGTACCAGGAACTCCTATCCAAGTGTCAGTGACATTTCAAGTTTAAGACAGATTCAATTTACGTTTTTTTAGTCTGATAAAAAATTGAAAAAATCCAAAAAATGTTGAGAGGATTTATGGAAAAATCTTTCAAATTTCTGGAAAATTGATAAAAAAAAAAGGGAAAAAATAATAGAAAAAAACGAAAGTATGGTTTCGGTCCTTCCTTTTCCATCCCTTACACTTTTAACCCCCGTTTTATCTACCCCCATGCAACATCACTCAAGCAATCCGCTCGCATAACCATCGGCATTCATTTCCCGTATTTATTAATCCAAAAGAAACTCCCATTAGTTTGAATCCAAGCCAAGGATAATTCGAAAATTAAAGTGTTTCTGGAGAAGCATGAGGGGTAGTTGTACACACACAAATGTACCCGTAGATCGACTCGTTCCGAAAATTGATTAGTTTCGTTGATTTTTCCAGCAACAATGTGCAGTATCTCACTAATTATGCGAGGTAGCGTGAAAAGTCATATAACCTAAAATGTGCATTTTTACACGTGAAGCAACTTTCGTTATAGATATTTTTTTCTGGCCCCAACGGTTCTCCCGCAACAGCGCTATGAACAATTAAAATTGTTCAAATTCAATCGTACGCTCGAAATTTTAGTCGCAAACATACAGACAGACAGACACACACACACACACACACACACACCGACGCCCCACCCCCTTACCCACCCTCCCCTCCACCCATCAACACACACACGCACACACACACACACACACAAATATGGAACCATCTCAAAACGTACCAAAATGATTCTGCACATTTCATAACTGCAATGAATTTGGGACTTTGCATTTTCGAGGGCACTCACCCTAATTTTTTCCCCTTTTACCCTCGAATCGAATTTTTTTGCTCAAGTTTACACCAAAAATGAGACTCGCGTATTTAATAATCCTGAAAAAAACTGCCGTTAATTCGAATCCAAGCGTAAGTAAATTTGGGTATAAGACTACGTCTCGAGATTTGGGGGGGGGGGTGATGGGGGTGGAGTAAATGTATGGATGAGGGGACAGGAATGCGTTTTATGGGGGTTTCAATCTCCGAGGGTGTTTGGAAAGCTGACGATTACAAAAGGCTGTTCATCACTCGAGTGCTTTTACCAAGGATTCCTATCACTTTCAACCCTTTGTAAAATTTTGGAGGAGTCAAGCGTATGATCATCTTGGATTTGTCTGATTTTTCATAAGCAGTGGCAAATTTTAGGGTATCATGTGAGGGAATTTGGCAATCGAGGATATTCCAAATTTCCTGTTTTTTTCTCTGAAACCAGTCTTTAAACATAACTATATCATACTTTGTGCTCCACTATTTTCACCCCACTTCCATTTTACCGAGGAATTTTTTTTAGGCTATCATTAATTCGTAGGGTGAAGTCCAAACTTCGTCATGCATAATTCTGCACTTGTTGGTTTACTCAGGCAGATCAACAATTCTTCAACTCGCGAAGTAAATTTCAAAACTTATTCGAGTGCTCCGCAATTAGCACGAGGCCAATTATGATGATTATTGTGATGGTGAATCACGGTCAAGTTGGTATTAACCTGGAGCTGAAGATAATCGATCGTATCAATTTATTGAGCCTGTAGATTGCGGAGTAGAAAGTTGGAGAGTGAGTATTTAAACTTACTCTACACTCGGGATTGTTTTTCCTTGTTCAAAAACTGCGCGAATGAACAAATTTATTTGCATTATCATTCATGCGTGTGTGTGTGTGTGTGTGTATTATTTTTTTCCCTCCCTCTTTTCGATCATACCACCGCCATGTGACCTTGGACTTTGCCCAAAATTGAGCACACACGAACACACACACATGATCCGAACTCCACTTGTCCCCCGAACCTTTAAATATTGGTCCTTCGCAGTCCACTTAAATCACCTAAAAAGATTAAATCTGAACGGTCCGCATCATAAAGATGGGATTCCTAATCATCCCTTATCGCACCGTGATTGAACAATCCATAAACCAATTTTTTTACGACTAGAATGTGCCCTTTAGAATCCTAAGGAGCTCTCCCCAAGGGCATCCATGCGATACAGAAAAAAAAATGAACGATATTTCCTAGACCCCGTGCGGGTATTTGCGTAATGCCCGACGAGACGCATTCAATTTCGCATTTAACTTGAGATTTAAGATGCGGCGTCAGCATCACTAGATACGCATCTCCATCATCCCTGCTTTCCCTTTCTCCGAACTTTTTTTTTTACTCAACACCGGGATCACGTCGAGTCGATGCGCGATCTGATTATTTTTCTAGCCGATACCCAAGTGAGTTATCTCCATGATTCCGCGTAGCGAAAATTGTAGGCGGTTCTGAGACAATACTCGAGATTTTCTATGCGTTGTGACATTTTACGACCCTCGGTAGTTATTCAAATTTCTTGCATCACTTGATTCCCAGAATTAGCTATGAAATTTAACTCCAGGGACGCATATCGTCCAGCGGACGTCCACAGGACATGTCCTTATGACGTCCCGACTTAGTTATGCCAAGTCCTTATATTGAGGATGTGTCGATTAATTTGACTCTCTGGACGCGGATGGTACTGTCCAGCGGACGTCCGCAGGACATATCCTTATGTTGTCCCCAGTTCGGCATTCCATGTCCAGCGGACGTCTTCCGGACATGTCCTTATGCCATGCCCCGACTTAATCATTCCAACTCGTATTCTCATTTAATTATTGATTTTTTTTTGTACGTTTTAAAAACGTAAAGATGCAGTCATTGGGATGCATTGCAGTTTTTTAAAAATTCCGCTCATCGTTCCAAATTTCGCAGATTTTTCATAATTCTGGAAATTTTTGAAAGTGCTGCAAATTTTTCCAAATTTTGCAATTTTATAAAAATTTGGTCATTTTTTGGACATTCTTGAAAAAAAAACATATTTTTTCAGATATTCCAAATTTTTGGAAGCTTTGAATATCGCAAATTTGGCAGTTTTTTGGAATTAAATTTCTTCATAACCAGAAAAATTCACTTTATTTCGCTTGCAAAATTTCGGAAAATGGGTAAATACGTAGACGAGCCAAACTGCAGCAAGACAACAAAAAATTCAACTCATAATCTGCACTGGAGGGACCAGTTTACTCGCAATATTACAGTTTACCTCGCATTTCCACTCGACGTCCATTGTCCCCTCCCTCTCCCGCCCCCCCCCCCCACCCCCCAAAAAAAAAAAAAAAAAAAAAACACCTGCACACGTGTCAAACCTCAGTTCCCCCATGAAAAAAAAAATTCAGATTTTTAGAGCTACATTCCCTCACAACCGATTATATCATCCTCGAATTATGAACAATGCTCGCCCAGACCACACACGCGACCGCTGAATTTCCAAGGGATTTAAATATGGCAAAAAAATGCCAAGAGACAAAGAAAAGGAGACACGACGCCATAGGAATCGTTAATTTTTTTTCCATCTTTGTATTGCCAATTTACGTTGAATCTCAAGAAGAGTAAAGTTGAAAATCCACTCGAGAAGAAATGAATAATAAAACGATGATTTGAATACAATTGAATATGGAATGAGACTATTTTTTCCCCCTCAATTTTAACCCCCCCCCCCCTCCCGCGCCTTTATTCCGTATTCGAGCAGCGTAGGTAAATAATGCCGGTATTATTACGAGTGATGATTTCCGAAATTGCAAGTGGAAAGAGAATGGGAGGTTATTAGTGATTATACCATCTTGTCATTTTTTCCCCGGATATTCGCGAATAGAAATCTTCTTCCGTAATTTAAAGAAATTTCAACAATCTCCAATTTTTAGAAGATTATCTGACATTTGAGGAGTTGTATAAATTTGAGAAATTTTGCCTTGGAGGCATGGAGGGCCAAGGGACTACTGGACACCCATCCATGAAGGTGCTTCTGTCCTCCGATGCATGGGTAATTGCAGTGATTTCAATGACATGCGGCTCTTCGGCATTGCTTTGGTAGGGCACAATGGACATCCATCCATGAGGCTGGGGCCGACCTTCGCCATTTGGATAATCGTATTTCTAAACACAGGGTAAACCTCTAGAAACTCGTCGGTGTGTGTGTGTGTGTGTGTGGGTGGGTGGGTGGGTGTGGGTGGGTGGGTGTGTGTGTGGGTGGGTGTGTGTGGGTGGGTATGAGTGAGTGGGTAGGTGGGTTGGTGGGTGTGAGTGGGTGGGCGGGTGGGTGTGGGTGGGTGGATGTGTGTGTGGATGGGTGTGTGTGGGTGGGTATGAGTGAGTGGGTGGGTGGGTTGGTGGGTGTGAGTGGGTGGGCGGGTGGGTGTGGGTGGGTGGGTGATTGCGAGTGGGTGGGTGGGTGGGTGCGTGTGGGTGGGTATGTGTCAGCCCATCTGAAACTCGCCCATCACATAGTTTTCACCCAATTTTTTTTCCCGTGGGTTACAGTCCATTGATCGATACTCATGTTTTGTTAAAATGTACATTGAAAGCGTATCAGTCGCGTGATTGTGTGCACATATAGAAAATACAGAAAACTTTGTAATGTATATATATGTGCGCGTTTGTGCCTTATCACCGAATTGTACATGTCCAATCAATTTTCAACGTGGCGGCACATGAGCCCGCTTTTGTGGTAATATCTATTATTCCGGAGAGCTCATCGCTTCCAACAGCCCCAACCGGATCCTCACCCTCGCGCGCTTAATAACACGCATGGAACCGTATGCGCATCATCTCATCGGAACAATCTGAACAGGGGCTTTTCAAGGGGAATTCGAGATCCGGATAGACTGATTGCAGTAGGTCAATACGTTTCTCCAAAAGTCACTTATCTCAATTGGTGGAAACAGGGTGAGTTGAGTTTGTGAGAAAAGGAAATGCACTGAGTGGGTTCAGTAGTTTTGGTATTGAAAATATTTCAGGCACTTAAACACTTAGAATTCGAAAATTTCAAAACTTCAAAATTTCAAAATTTGAAAAATGTAATATTTGACCATTTGAAAATTTGAAAATTTGAAAATTTGAAAATTTGAAAATTTGAAAATTTGAAAATTTGAAAATTTGAAAATTTGAAAATTTGAAAATTTGAAAATTTGAAAATTTGAAAATTTGAAAATTTGAAAATTTGAAAATTTGAAAATTTGAAAATTTGAAAATTTGAAAATTTGATAATTTGAAAATTTGAAAAATGGAAAATTTCAAAAGATCAAAATTTCAAAATTTCAAAATTACCCAAAAAAAAACAGTTGAATATGTACAAAATCAAAATCGTAGAATTTTACACTAGATTATGCTCCATCTCATGATTTTAAACACGTCCACAAAACGATCCGTGGAATTGATTTTTTGTTCTTCAAGAGTGATTTCCTGCCGCTCCCCAAATAATGCCCTCAATTATGAATTTCATAAATGTTTCCTGTCTGCAAAATGATCACGGATCTAATTTAGTAGACCCTCTACAATCTGATAATCGACACTTAAGCAAATGCGTCTAAAACACAATTCAACGTATTCAAATTACACGTTTAATTTTACCCACAAGCTTTAGCTTGTATACGAATCATCAGCATAATGACCCCCAATCACATAATCGAAGCGACTTTTACATTTCATTAGACTCTAATGATACGTTTTATGACCACGCGACTTGCGTAAGTTTTTTTTCCCTCCTGCGAATCACGGATATAGATATAGCGTTGTGCACTCACCAGACATCTGACGTGGGACGCACCACTTATCCAATGGCATTCCTGTCTCCTCGGTATGTTTCGTGATTAAAGGGCGGCATTGACGTGACTTGATTCGCAGCTAGCGTTCTGCAGATATTCCCAATACTCATGGGAAAATAAATTGAAAAACGAGGGAGGCAATTGGAAATTGTGAATCATAATTCACATACCGTGATTTACGATTGTCAAATTGTGAATGAGGACCTCGAGCATTTTGAATCACTACATTGTCCGCCAATATTCAAGAATCGTGATTCAGTATTTTGGAATTACTGATTCTGTGATTCGTGATTTTGTGATTCGTGATTTTGTGATCCGTGATTTTGTGATTCGTGATTTTGTAATTCGTAATTTTGTGATTCCTGATTGTGTGATTCGTGATTTTGTGATTCATGATTCTGTGATTCATCAGTTTGTGATTAGTGATTCGGCAAGTCAAAAAAAGGAACGTGGAAATTTCAAGCAAGAACGTGAATCGTGAATTTCGGATTGGGCGCGATCCCCCCGCCCCTCCCCCTTTTCGTGCAAAGCCGTTGGAGTTAATAGGATTCGCAAAATTAATTACCCACATTTGCATAAACCCCCATAAACGTTTTTCTACCCACCATGGTATGCGCATCAATTTTTTTTTTATTGAAAATGCTACAATTGTAAATATTAATTACTCAATTAAATTTTTTCTGCGCAGTACAGTAAAAACTTATGGGATTCCCCCAATTTTTACTGAAATTTTATGGAAGGTGTAACTGATTGCGATAATTAAGGGATGTCTTAAAAAAGGTCTTAATTCTTCTGAGGAAGTACCGAATGCCTTAATTTAAGACATTGAGAATCTCAATTTGAGTCACCATTATTATACCAATTCAAGTATGCAGAAAACATAACTTGAGGTTAAGCTTTTAGGATTAAGCACACCTTAAGCCCTGTATTGAAGGCCAAGTAATTCCAACTTTTCATTGAGATAAAAAAAATTTTTTTAAGGATGTTTTTCTTCTGTATGTCTTGAATTAAGTCGATCAAAGTTCTGTAATTGGGATTAGAAAAACGCATTGCAAGGTGTCTTATATTGCATTTTAATGCAACGAATTGCATACATAATTAATGCGAAATATTGATGCGTTTATGGTTGCCAATGCCAATATTTAGTCTGACCGAGACTAAATTTAAATGCACAAATAAACATGATTAATTAATTCAGCTGTCAATTGCCTGAATCGTAATATGTCACATTTATACGACAAATATTGTTAATTACAGGGTTTACAGGAGGGGAAAGAGTTGTATTTAGATGAAAATTCAGTATCAATAATGCATATTTAAAATAATCTATCCATGACACTAAGTTTACCAACGTGGCGATGGAATCAATAATATTTTAATAACTCTCGAGAATTTGACAAAATTTTAATTTGTTCATCCTTCACCGTTTTCAATTGAACATTCCAGACCATCAAAATCTGATTTTTCCATTAAAAGCGAAGCGATCATTCCGAAATATTGCGGTCATGCTGTCACATGTGAGGACCTCAATTTCATTCATTCCTGTATTTTTGTCATTTATTTTCTCGATTTTGCCGGCGCCATCGAGGTTACGGTTAATGTGTCCATCGTGAAAAATTCGTTAATTTCACAGTGACTGGGCCTGAGTGGCAGTGGTTTTCCCAGCGTCGAATTGGAATCACAGAATAGTATTCGGTTATACCCCAACTTCATCTATATTTTATATTTGATGCATGTGTGTGGGTGTAGGCAGTTGAATGACGTCTGAAGAAGTCATGCTTATCTTTCATGAATTTGTTGTAGTTGTGTGTCTGTGTGGGTGGATGGATGGGAATAGGTGGGTGGGAGTAGGTGGATGGGTGGGAGTAGGTGGGTGGGAGTAGGTGGGTGGGAGTGGGTGGATGGGAGTAGGTGGGTGGGAGTAGGTGGGTGGGAGTGGGTGGGTGGGAGTAGGTGGGTGGGAGTAGGTGGGTGGGAGTGGGTGGGTGGGAGCAAGTGGGTAGTTGGGTGAAATGTGAAAAAAATTAAATTTCAAAAGTCGCTCATCAAAAATGCGAAAATAAAAATTCAACGAAAATGAGATAAAAAATCCATTAAATATGAGTCTAATGGCTACCACAAACAGCCTGGCCATCGGTCAAAGCCCACCCCCATCCCATGATAACCCCACCAGTTCCATACCCCATCAGATTGAAAGTCGATTGAATGGTCCCCTCTCCCCCGCCCCCCCCCCTCCCTCCCGCCCTCCCGTATATCCATCGAGCACTCTCCTACAGCTCCCAATGGATAGAGAATTGTGTCTGTGAACTTGAATCCCCGCATACAATGGACCCAATGAAACGCGTCATTATTGTTCGATTCCACTGTTGCAATTGTACCTACCAAAATGCAATATACCAGTGTATCTGTGCGCGTCAACGTAACTATAACTCCAGTACTCTCCGTAATACGGAGAACATTTGTATGGGCATACACAAGGGCCACATCTATTGGAGTGTACAACTGAAAATGCTGGGTAAAAAAAAAATAAAAGAGAAAGAAGGGACAAAAAAAATCCATTGCCGGATTCAGCAAAACGGAAGCTTTTTAAGTGCACTGATTACATTCGATGTTCGCAATTTTTTTTTAACCTCCCAGTATGAGAAGAAGAGATAGTAAAATACCCTTTTTGTATACACGCATACAGATATATATATATATATGTAGATTCCATGGATGCATTACATAGCTGCATTACATAGACTCATTACATAGATCCATCACATAGATCCATCACATAGATCCATCACATAGATCCATCACATAGATTCATCACATAGATTCATCACATAGATTCATTACATAGATCCATCACATAGATCCATCACATAGATCCATCACATAGATCCATCACATAGATCCATCACATAGATCCATCACATAGATCCATCACATAGATCCATCACATAGATCCATCACATGAATCCATCACATAGATTCATCACATAGACTCATTACATAGATCCATCACATAGATCCATCACATAGATCCATCACATAGATCCATCACATAGATCCATCACATAGATCCATCACATAGATCCATCACATAGATCCATCACATAGATCCATCACATAGATCCATCACATAGATTCATCACATAGATCCATCATATAGATCCATCGCATAGATCCATCACATAGATCCATCACATAGATCCATCACATAGATCCATCACATAGATCCATCACATAGATCCATCACATAGATCCATCACATAGATCCATCACATAGATCCATCACATAGATCCATCACATAGATCCATTACATAGATCCATCACATAGATCCATCACATAGATCCATCACATAGATCCATCACATAGATCCATCACATAGATCCATCACATAGATCTATCACATAGATCCGTCACATAGATCCATTACATAGATCCATCACATAGATCCATCACATAGATCCATCACATAAATCCATCACATAGATCCATCACATACATCCATCACATAGATCCATCACGTTGGGCTCAGACTATCTGCCTAACACGATGCTCAAGGTCAAAACATACGCATTCATCGGCGAGCGGAAGTTTCGTAAAACAGCCGGACGGTTTAGGAAAGAGGCGGTTTCCATTGGCACCGCCGGGAGCGCTTACGTTATATCCTCAATTGCATCGAAGCGTAAGAAATTGAAGACAAAAAAAACATAATCACAAGTGGGGTGGTCACCTCACAACTCCCACTTAGGCGTGCTCCTCATGTTCTCCTATTTCCCACGAACACTTATCCTTTCATTGGTGTTAAAAATGTGCAACATATTCTATTACATTAACTATCGGTTAATTCCCACCATAAGCACACAACTCAGTACCGTATAAATTCTCTCCCTGGATTTTATTTTCCATTTGCTATTCAAGCCTCCATGAAATTTGAAAAGCAGCCATTTTCTGGGCAATGGAAGCCAGCCAACTAATCACGATGATTAATGGCAGTGGAATACCGAAGGGGTTAAATCATTACACAGATGATCGGGGCTGCGTTAGAATGAAAGAAAAGCTCTTTCTCTCTCATATATTTTTTTTCCTCCCTTTTTTTTCCCTACTTCCTACACTTGGGCTCGGTTGTGGATACGCGTTGGAGCGAGCGAGACGTGAATGGAAAAAAACGAAAATACAAGAGCACTTTTTTTGCCAAGCTCAGAAATGAGAAAACGAGCGCAAGCGAGATGGATATAAAGTCGGGTATCGAGGGGAAGTGCATTGAATGCATTTGGTCGGGAGTGGGTGGGTGGGGGTGGGAGTGGGGGGGGGGGGGGGGGGGGGGGGGCCGACATGACTACCAACTCGGGCTCCAGCCTCGCGAATTCCCTTTGGTTGATTTTTCCATGCGTAATGAACTCCCTTACCCATTGGATGGAGCGGGGCTTCCCGCTTTCTGCTACCACAGAAACTCGTACCCCTGATATTCCCATTTCGATCGCTTTTGACTTGCCACGGTATTAGTAACATTTTTGGTTTTTTTTATTTCATGACGCTAGGTTGGGACTGCGAGGATGAACTCGTGGAGAAGCGGTACAGGGGATACAGGGGTATTATGGGACAGCGGGTATTATGGGACAGCGGGTATTATGGGACAGCGGGTATTATGGGACAGCGGGTATTATGGAACAGCGGGGACTATGGTACAGCGGGTATTATGGGACAGCGGGTATTATGGGACAGCGGGTATTATGGGACCGCTGGTATTATGGGACCGCGGGTATTATGGGACACGCTTCTGGGATGTGCCCCATTATGCACGTCGTCCCATGATACCCCAGCCCCTCCATCATTTTTGAAAATTACATAGATTAAAAAATTCTAAAATTTCAAAAATAAAAAAACAGTTTGAGACTTTTGGAAAAAAATTTTGAGCTTTCAAAAGTTGGAAGATATGAAATTTTTTGGGGAATTTGCGAATTTGAAATTTTTAAATTCGCGAAAAGTCCGCGGTGAAAACTAGTCCCCTCGGTATTCGCATCGTATTCAACTTGCTACGGTATTATCAGCATTTTCAACATACAAACTCTCTCGTCCTTTTGTCGGAGCGGAGAAGGACTCGAGTGGACGTGTCCCATGGCTGAGAATCTCATGTTGGCCGTTAGGGGTTTTTGGGTAAAAGTTTTAGACCATGTGAATGGATTGTGAAAAAAAAGAAGGAGTATTTGTGGAGTGTATGAAAGGTAATGGACGGATTTTGCAAGGTACTAAGCTCGAGAACAAAGTGTCGAGCCTTTTCTGGATTCCGGGCTCGCGAGATGAGAGGAAAAATTGAGGAAGCCATATATGACCTGCCTATTCAGAAATTATTTTTTTCCGGCGCGGAATCATACGACAACTTTTTGGGGATTAGGTTTTGTTGAACGAGTTTCGCTGTGGCGTTTATTCTCGAATTATTTTAATGAAAAAATACTTAGAGAGGTAGTTATGAGGGATTGTGATGACCTTGAAAATGAGGAAAATAATGTCGATAAAATTTTAAGGTCGTTTAGAATCGTAATTTACGATTCCCGAACCCTAATGTCGAAATCGTAAATGATGATGGCAGAATTCGGAAATTACGATTTCAAGATCGCAAGTGTAAATTATAATTTTACGAATCGTAAATTACGATTTTACAAATCGTAAATTACGGTTCCAAAATTGTATTTTCCGAATTTCAGATCGTAATTTTTTCAAAAACGTAAATTACGATTCTCAACTCGTAAATTACGATGTCAAAAGCGTAAAAATTACGGTTTTATGTTTTTAGTGTGGATCAATATTACGCTGTTTTATCAATTTTTTCTCCAAATTTTGCAGCACTTTTCGCAATGATTTGTTACGATAACCCGGCAATGCGCATAGAGTAACTTTTATTTCACATGACTTATTTCAATGTACACATGATGTATTAGATTGCGATCCCATGGCTGTCCGTTATTTTACACCGATACACCTGTAAATCAAATCTCTTTTAGCTCGCGGCCGAAAGCCTCATACCACCCACACAGTTATATTCGTGGGCAGAACACGCTTACGGGCCCAGATTCACCATAAGATTACAACGCCAATGTCTGTTTATATCTTGTCTCAGAATCACATTTATCCGAAACTCATATACAATGTGCGGCGTCTATAAATGATAGCGCGTTGTAAACTCATTGCGGAACAATAGACGTAAGTATCTACCAGTAAAGTGGCATTTATTATAAATATTACATCATTAATTTTTGGGTGAGGTACAATTGATCCAAAATTGATTGGTCCATAAAAATTTTAAAAATATGTAACCACTTAACTGATCCCAAAAATTATTATTATTATTATTGTTATCGTTATATACAGTTCAGAATAAAAAAAAAAGAGACATAAATTCAAGTTAAAGTGAATTAATCTGAAAATGGAAAAAAAAATTGTAACCGCTAAGAAGCGTGTTTATCTTCTGATTGATATGCGCCACCTGATTTCTTTCTCACTTTCCATCTCTTCTCCCCCCCCCCCCCCCCCCGCCCACTTTCGCGTATTCCACGATGCCGAGATTTTTCCAATCTCAACACTGGCATCTGCTCACCGCGCTCCAGATTTTAAGCGTGCATAATGAATATCCCTATGGAGTACAGATTTTATCAGCGATAAAGAAAAAAAAAAGAAAGAAGGAAAAAATACAGCAACTGGCAAAACAGGCCGTAGTAATTGCTGTGTACGGTTATAAGGATTTAAAAATGTACCATGCAATAAATACATGGTATTTACCATTAAAAAAAAGTGAGGTGTATTGGCAAGTCAGCTTTCTCGGTGTGTGGAAATGTCTTGGTCGATATCGAACAGCTGTTGACCAGGTGGTTATCAGGATTTGAAGGTGTGGGTAGATATATGGAGCTTACTTCTTTTTGTTTAGTTAATTGCAATGGAGTCAATATGTTCATATATTTTTTAATATTAATTTTATTTTTTTTCTATGTTATACACCTGAACGTGCGGGCTCTTATTTCACTGTTGAAAAGAAACACTCCATGAGCAAATTTAGGTGGGTGTCGCTGGGTGTTGGTGGGTGTCCTTGGGTGTGGTTGGGTGTTGTTGGGTGTGGGTATGGTTGGGGTGGATGGGTGTGCGCGGCTGGGGGGGGGGGGCGTGGTTGGATGGGTGCGCACGGCTGGGTGGGCGTGGTTGGATGGGTGTGGTTTGAGGCGGGTGGGTGGAGTTGAGGGTCAGTGGGTTTACTTGGGATGGATGGGTGTAGGCGGCTAGGTAGGCGTGGTTGAATGGGCGTGGTTTGGGATGAATGGGTGTGAGCGGGTGTGTGGGCGTGGTTGAATGGGTGTGGTTTGAGGCGGATGGGTGGGTGTGGGCGGTTGTGGGTGAGGGCGGTTGTGGGTGAGGGCGGTTGTGGGTGAGGGCGGGTAGGTGGGTGTGAACGGGCGGGTAGGTCTGGTTGGATGGGTTTGGTTGGAGGCGGCTGAGTGTGGGTGTGTGGGTGCATCACAAACCGGGGACGTTTTTTTCCCATGAGAGTACAAACACATTACAACCACTGCAATTTTCGTACTATATCTCAGTATTGATATTGACAAATCTCAGCGTTCCCCAATCGGGAGAAGTAGAACGCAACTGCAAATGAAGTTACAGCTGTCACTATTATTTTTTTTTATCCCATCCGGCGATCCATCAATGTTCGTCGATAACAAATTTTCATTGCGATACTTTCATCTTTCCCATTCCCCAAAATCAGTGCAGACTGAGATTTTTGGGATGCGTTACACCTGTCATGAAAATTTATGATAATAAACGGGGTAATTATGTCGGCGGGAACGATTTCATTTTTGAACAGGTGCTTAAGTGAAATGCTGCAGAGATTGTAAGAAAAGTGATTTTGCAAGTTCGTGATGAGATTATTGGGAGATATTTATGTTTTTCGCACATCTGGTGCTCCAGTTCTTTTTACGGCGGTGCCTCACTTAACTTGGTAATTCAAATTAAGCGAAATTCGGGAGCATCTTAATTACGGGATGATAATTTTATGGCTGTTTCTTCGATCATTCGGGTCTTTTTTGTATTACAGATTTACGGAATGGGAAGAAAATTTCCAAAAATTTCCAAAATTTCAATCAATTTTCCTATAATTATAGAATAATAACTGTGCGCATTGGTGTCCCAAGTACCAGGAAAGTAGGTAAGAGCGATTGAAGGTCTACGTTTGTAACACACCTACGTGTACACACCCACATATATATACGTATATGTTTGTTACACGCAATCGTCATTCGTAGGTGTCACCTACCCCTGGCGTCGTGCCAATGAAAATCTGATTGCAACCCGTGGGGCGTCAAGCGCACGCCACGGCATATTTCTCACCCCCGGAATGCCACTATATATACCTACTAATATATGTACCAAACACATTGTTGGGTGGATCAAGAGGGGCAGAGGAAATGCAAAACACGAGTGTGTTACCTCTCCCAACTGAATAAAACGAATGAAAATTGTGGTTTGTCAATGTTGTCATTTTTATTATATAATTATATTAAAAATTCTAATTTTTACATTCTTTTTTAATTTTGAGAAATTTTACATGAATAATTTGAATTCAAAAATTTTCAAAATTTCCAAAATTTTCAAAATTTCCAAAATTTTCAAAATTTCCAAAATTTTCAAAATTTCCAAAATTTCCGAAATTTCCAAAATTTCGAAAGTTTCTAGTTTCTAGAACTTCCAAAATTTCAAGAATTTCAAAAACTCAAAAAAATAAAAATAAAAATCATGAAAACTGTCAAAATATTTTCAGTTTTGTATCAATTTTCAGGCGTTATATTTATTTCAAAAACACACAAACCTGTCGAACATATTGCCGAATGGCCTGGGGATATAGACCCCGGGATTAAAAAAAACCGGTTTAGATCCTCAACGTCCATTGTTATGATTATTATTCACTTCACATATGCTGCCGAAAGTATTTGGCATCTATTGAAAGTCAAATAAAAACAAAGTTGTTTCATTTTCATTCACGATCAGATATTCCAATTTTTGCTTCCATTCTTTAGCGTTGTTGGAACATATGGCATCACTTTCCAGTTGTAATCGTTCGTTTTTGAACACGCTACTGTCGAGAACTTCGGACATTTTTTTTTCTAACACGCAAGCTAGCATCGCGAAACAAATTGCTTGGTTAAGGCTTAAAGTTGGATCTGTAATTAAGTCGTAATCCATTAATTTTGATTGTATCAGAATAACCTGACATCATATCAGAATACCCGGAAAAATTAAAACGTAATTCACGATTCTGGAATCGTGATTTACGGTACCTTAATCGAGGATTTAACAGCATAAAATAGTGATTTCAAAATAGTGATGTCAAAATAGTGATTTCAAAATAGTGATGTCAAAATAGTGATTTCAAAATAGTGATTTCAAAATAGTGATTTCAAAATAGTGATTTCAAAATAGTGATTTCAAAATAGTGATTTCAAAATAGTGATTTCAAAATAGTGATTTCAAAATAGTGATTTCAAAATAGTGATTTCAAAATAGTGATTTCAAAATAGTGATTTCAAAATAGTGATTTCAAAATAGTGATTTCAAAATAGTGACTCGTTCATAAATTGACATTCTCAAAAAGTTGAACAGTGATTTTCAAATTGTGATTCACGATGAAAAAATCACAAATCACTTTTCTGAAAAAGTGATTTATTTTTTGACTCGGTGATTTATTATTCTGAAATCACGATTCGTGATCGGCACGAAGTAGAACCGAGAATAACCATTTGAAAATTGTGATTGATTCATTCGGGAACCACCATTTTCAATTTTTTTTCGCCACCTTTTTTTCAATTTTACTAAACATTGTAATCGCCAAATGTTTTCAACCCATCAATCTCAACTCGGCACTCACACATCAATTTTTAACTGACGAAATATTGAGGCTAGAAATAAAACCTAAGATATTGTCACCTCCTTTTTGTTAATCTTAATCACAATAAA
This sequence comes from Asobara japonica, assembly GCA_026005395.1. Classification (NCBI taxonomy): domain Eukaryota; kingdom Metazoa; phylum Arthropoda; class Insecta; order Hymenoptera; family Braconidae; genus Asobara; species Asobara japonica. The sequence goes on from BQMI01000429.1 coordinate 314,273, forward strand.
CACTCAAGCAATAATGAATGAGCAATGATCGCATCAGTCCATTACCCTAAAACATTTAAATGAAAAAATATACTTTTTTTTTCATTTTGTTGAAATGCTGGGGATAAATGGAGCCCCATATAGCTCGTGCGTGCAGTTGTTGCCATGAGTTATCGCACCTCTGAGTTAACCTCGTGGGGCTATAACCATTCTCCCACTCCACACTCACCCTTCCCTCCGCGCCCTGTTTCTCATACAAGAGAGAGATACTCCTGAACTAAGAATTGAGACATTCATGGATGAACAATTTGTTTATTCTATCTCAAATTCACCTACGATGGCTCAGTTGGCTAAGGCGACGGTTTCCTTTTACGCAAATTACCCCAATAGTCATTTAAATGTATCAATGAAACATATTCAATCCACAATAAATTCATTTAGCACCTAGTTTAGCGAGTCCTTGAGGACCAAGCTTTCTTTAAAAAAACTATTACAACAACGCCATACTTTTTTTAAGACTACTTTTTAGGATGTTTAACTGTAAATATCTGTAAATATATATGTGTACTAAATAAAAACATGGTTTAAAAAAAAAACAAAAAAACGGATTCGTAACTCCAAGGTCCTGACTTCAAATCCAAGCGGCGCTTTGTTTACAAACACATCGTAGACCTCTGTCGCTGATTCGCACTTATAAAGAGAGCATAAATAGGTCGACGTTAAAAAAACAATCTCAAATTTGGTAGAGTTTGCGGAAAAGAAAGTAAAGAAAAATAATGAATTATTCGACAGTATTTCATGGAAATAAAATGGATATCTCATTCGGAATGGTACGCTCTCCCACCCTGGCGTTTCAGTCGTCACACAATGGGGAAGGTACGACACAGGGCATTTCGCATCGATGCATTATTTATCATCGTGTATGACAAGCATTTTCATGTTAATACAAGTCCCAGGGGTCATTACATTCGTGTGCCAGAGTTCGAGTCGTGTGGTCTTCGTTTTCTCGAGTTTTCACGTATGCGCCCATGCCCCCCTCCTCCCCCCGCCAGCCCCTCGAAGCGACGTGTGCTCACGTCGTCACGGACTTGGCCCATTCATGCACATTGAAAAGTTGAATGCATCTGTTGACTATATCCCGTTGCTTGGCTATAGCACTAATCTTGAAATTTCAATTGGGGATTTTCGCTGGGGAAATAAGCTGGATGAATTTATTAATATCGAGTGATGGGGTTGGAAGTTCATGGGTGGTAAATGCATTTTTAAGGGCTGTACAGAAAGCCCTCAATTGGTTAGACGTTTAGAATTTTGATTTTTTTCCAGTGCTTGGAATTTTGAAATTGTGAAGTTGTTGGAATTTTTCAAAGTTTTTGAAATTTTTTCTTAATCTGGTTAATAATTTACTCCGTTGGGTTTCCAATTTCGGGCAATGCCATACTATATGGCCAAAGTCTTGAACTTCCGCGCCACAACAACTTGGATCGTTGATAATAGCAATTCTGTGCAAAGAGGCTCCTAGGTAATAGTGGTTTGTTCTGACACGATTCACACTCACGATACATTCTGTAGACAGTTTACCATTTTTGTATCAGGGGTACGGTAAATTTGTATAATACAATTCGAAGAATTTAGCGCCTTCCTTCTTATTATTATTGAACCTGTTTCTGACGTCTGTCTCCGGAATTGGGAATTCGTCAGAATTATCTTCGGTCGCATTTATTGCCAGCTATCAGTATCTCTGATTCCGCAATGTGGGGGAACCCAAACAATTTTTATACCGGTATACCTATTATTTGTCATTATTTTGACGAAGTGGTATCTCATTTTGGCAATATACGCATTGATTTTGATGGTGAGTTTGGGTGAATTCAAGGCCTGCAACACACTGAGGGAGTCCGACAGTATAACATAGTCTCTACCAGGGTTACCTCTAATAAAACTACTGGCAAGAAAAACCGCAATGCATTCTGCTGTGAACGTCGAAGTGGAGCTATCCAGCCTGGTTTTGAAATTTTTGAAATTGTCGTCGTTTTAAAAAGTTTTGAAGTTGTTCAAGAATTTAAAAAAAAATTAAATTTCGACTTTTCAGGCGTTTTAGAATTTTTCGAAATATGTAGAATTTACAAAATTTGAGAAATTGAGAAAAAAAATGTTCTGGACAATCATCTGTTCCAATAATTTCTGTGATTAATACCAGTAATTTCGAGTTCGTATTAATGCTGGACGCTTTTCATCATGGCATCAAAATGCCAGGATTTCTCCACTCCACTTTTCTCTGCCGATATCAGCCTATTATATAATGCGTATTTGCATACACACTCTTTACCCTTTTACGCAAATGAGAGAGCGACGGTTCTACCAACATTCGTGTATACTGTACAGAGAGAACTTTGAAGAGTGGGAATCATTGAAAGAGGATTGAGTAATATGAAATGCTGAAAGAAAGAGTCCCAATTCCATTCACTAGCAAAGTGCGGTGAATCAATGGCGGGTCATTGGTCAATGCCCAAGTGAAAAAATTTCAAGTCATATTAATCATCTTCGTTGAAAACGATGAAGTCGCCTAAATTCTGCTCGTTGTAAAATCAAATAGAAATTTGAAAATTTTGGAAATTTAAGAAATTGTGAAATTTCCGAGTTTTTAAATTGTTGAAATTTCTGAACGTTTTGAAATTAATGTACAATTTATAAGCGGAAATCAATGAATGAACAAAATAACCCAGATGGTAAAAATTGCGCGTCATGCAATCATGTATTTTTTAGAGATGAGAGAAAGTTGAATGATCTAGCATTTTACTGCTTGTGTACAACGAGGGGAAAGCGACTTTTCAGCCCATCCAACATTCAACCCGAGCTTTTGAAGAAACTATTGGAGATAACCATAAGACTCATAGAGCCTTAATGATTCCCCATACCGTGAAGGATATCTTTTATTGAGAAAGCTTTCCTCTACCTCTATGATTTAATCAAATATTGAAGCAATCGAAATCAGACCTCGAGAATTTTTCTGTGCGACCCCTACCGGTCACCCATCCACTTGTCAAAATTGATTTTTAACCCTTGCACTGTCCTCGAAAATTGTTGAAAAAAAAAGAATTTCACATTTTCTCAGGCTGAATTTAGGCACCACAGTTGGCGAAGTGGTCCATATATTTCTCTTCCTTACATATTTCTTTGTACCTTAGTAGTGTACTTTGTCGGCGGTAGTCCGTTCCAGTTCCTACTTGAATAATTCCCCGAGTAAACGGAGAAGTGAAACTAAATATTTAAAGTTGCATCTTCTTTTCAAGCTTAAAACCGAGATGGTGAATAAATGCTAAATTTAACTCCGAAGTCTCAGTTTCATGAATGAATCAGTGCAGTATTATTCGCAAAAAAAATTTGTTAACTTCCGTCAAGTGCTCAAGTTCTCGATATTCACGAATTACTCGATACGAACCACCTTCCGATAGGTTTTGATTGTACATCATTGGATGATTTTTGCTCCTCATTTCGTACACACCCGTAGATCCGTCCGTTTCGAAAACTGATTAGTTTTTTTTATCTTTTTAGCAACAAGTTGCAATATCTCACTAATTATGCGAGATAGCGGGAAAAGTCATATAACTTAAAAGATGCAATTTTACACGTGGAGCAACTTTTGTTATACATATTTTTTTCTACCTCCAACCGATCTCCTGAAATATCGTTATACACAATTCAAATTGTTGAAATTCAATCGCACGGTGAACAGACGCACACACACACATGCACATAATATTATCAACGTTTTGATGAGCCATAATATTAAAAACGGAAAATGTGCATCCTCGTTTAAATCTCAATGAATGACACGGTGATTATCGCATTCAAAATTCGCTCACGACAACCAATCTTTTTATTTTGCATATTCTTTTCGTTACGAAGAAATGCTCGCATCCTGGAGTAATTTTATAAAGGAATTCAATTGGCCTGCTACATCCGGGAATGAAATATGAGTCTGCGTCGCGTGAAATAAGAGCCGATTGGATTGAAAGAGTATCTTACTGCCACTCGATATCTACTTATACGACCTGTGCAGACACTCTACCTCACACCTACTCTACACTCTTTCTCTTCCTACTTGGTAGGATTTTTTTTTTCACTTTCATTCACTCCTCTTCTGGCTCCAGCTCAACTCACTGGGCTTTCTTGGACGCTTCCTATCGTAAAAACTCAATTTAAAAATGCATTCCGAGGATTTTTCAACAGACACACGCCCAATCAGATTCATGATACTGTATTCAAAAGTAATTTTTTTTAGGTTTTTTTTTTTGAGGAGGAAATGAATGGGTTTCACGTATTCAGGAAATTGTCAGTGTTTGGGATAAGGAATAGATGAGGAATTCATATGGTATCGACAAAGTTATTTCAGAAATTTGATTTTTGAAAATTTTGAAAATTTTGAAAATTTTGAAAATTTTGAAAATTTTGAAAATTTTGAAAATTTTGAAAATTTTGAAAATTTTGAAAATTTTGAAAATTTTGAAAATTTTGAAAATTTTGAAAATTTTGAAAATTTTGAAAGTTTCCAATATTTTGGAAATTTTAGACATTTTGGAAATTTTCCAAAATCTTTGAAAACTCAATTCAATTTTTCTCATTCTCTCTGTACATAAACCGAGAGCGCGATCACCAGAGAGAGCTCCCTAAAAATTGGTGGACCTCGTTTTATGAAAAAAAACCGTGCAAGGTATAACATCGTATCCTTTAATTCTGAAAATCCACTTTAGAGCAGCCGACACGGGCTCGTGGCCTATACGTTACTATGTACAGCATATATAGCACTCTGAGAGAGGTAAAATTTTCGCATAACTCAGTGGGCAAACAGTCAGTCCCTGGGCCGCCGCAATCTGGCCAACTACAACTTTCAATCACGTTTAATTGATGCTGAGTGCGTATACACAAACTTTGTCTGGCTAGCGATTCTCACGTGAAGTGGGTTGCACTTTATGGTAGTATAATGGAGGGAGGAATAGAAATTTTCTGTGTAAAAAAAAGTAGCTAGAAAGCCCCGGAATGAGAAAGAATTTGAATTAAATGTTGCAGATTTTTCAAATTTCAAGTTTCTTTTTGCGTTTTAAGCTTTTTGCAGTTATTTCCAGCAATCTTTGCTAAAATGTGTGTGTGTGTGTGTGTATGTGTGGGTTGGTAAGTGGGCGGGTCGGTCGGCCAGGCGGATGAGAGGGCGGGTGCGATGGGGTGGGTGGGTATGGGCGGGAGGGTGGGTGGGTATGGGCGGGAGGGTGGGTGGGTATGGGCAGGAAGGTGGGTGGTTATGGGCGGGAAGGTGGGTGGTTATGGGCGGGAGGGTGCGTGGTTTAGGGGCGGGAGGGTGGGTGGTTTAGGGGCGGGAGGGTGGGTGGTTTAGGGGCGGGAGGGTGAGTGGTTTAGGGGCAGGAGGGTGGGTGGGTATGGGCGGGAGGGTGGGGGGGGGGGGGTGGGCGGATAAGTGAGTGGGCGAGGGAGTGAGTGAGTGGGTGAGTAAGTGGGCGGGTGGAAGGATATCGGTTGCGTGTGTGTGTGTGTGTGTTTATACAGCACTTGAAGACAAAAAAGTTCAATGGCAATGTAAAATCGAATTCAAGATGGAAAAATTGTGCATATTTTGTCGTCTATACTGCATTCGTCACCCAGTAGGGATCTAGTGGCCACCAGGGGATTCTCAGGGGTGAGATAGAAAGGAAAACGAGATAGTAACGAATAATCTCAATGTACGTACCTCTCTCAGCCCTCATACATATTTATCCGTGACGCGTGTAGAGCGAGTAGGATGCATCCTGATGATCCATATATGCATGCTCTGTGGGTACGCCACACATAGAAGCTAAGGTACAATGGTAACACGAAAAGGGCCGCGGGACCAGAAGCGTTCGTGTTGATTTTTTGCCTCAATTCTTTCGGCTCTCTAGCCTTGGATCTTGAAAATAATATGCGCGATGGTTGTGTAAAAATTCCTAAAGGTGATGATGCTCCAGGAACCTATACATGGTGTTCCAGAACAAGATTCAATTTTCCAAATTTGGAATTTTTTTCAACTAATGGAAAATTTTGAATTGCTAAAAATATCCTACCGAAATAATTTTTTTTTTTTCAATTCAATAAATTCACAAAATTATTAATCCCCGAAGTAACTGAAGGGGATATCGCTGCGGGTGGTCCACTCCTCGCCACCCTTTCGCGAAATTATGATGTACTCAAGAGTACTCCGACTCGTGCACGCGTCTCAATTTGTTTGGACCATCGTCGGGGATCGTTTGATTCATGTACCCAACACGGCGAGAATCCATGAGGGGGCAAAAGTCACAAGCGTGCCAGAATGAATAAGAAACACAGAATGAGAGGGGGGGGGCGTGGGGAGGGGGAGGTGGAATGGTCACGCGCAGTGATTTTGTATGACCCTTTAATGACTTCTCATGTATCAACGACGGGAGCGAGTGATCGTGTAACATTTTAATTTGGCGCTTGTAAGGGCGTAAAGCGAAAACTATATATTTACTATCGTACACTATCACTCCCCGATGTCCAAGCGTAAACTAATTTTTGTGAAGATCTATAAAGGAGGGTGTTAGTTTCTATGATTGCAATTTTGTATCAAACAAGTTTTAAATTGGATTCTTTAGAAGGAAATTCCGGAGGAGGTTCCAGGTTTCTGGGACAACCAAGTGCAGGATTGAAAATAGCGTGAAAAATGCTGAACGCTATTCTCCGCTAATATCATTAATTACCCCGATAGTGAAACCATTTGGGAACAATCAACCGTAGAATATGACGATCCATTATCATAATCGACACTATCTCGATAACGTCGAGTGGTTAAGTGTTATCGTCGTAGATCTCGCACGATTTCCGCTCCGCCTATGTAACGGACAAGCTATAGCCAAACGACAGCACGCCAAATCGCACCTCCACCAGCATCAGGGTCATGTTGGTAACAGCGTGACTTGGTCGATGTCACGATCGTCACGAGAGCCTCGATTCCATAATATCCACCTGGAAAATATCCAGAGCCATCGATGACAGGTCAAGGGGATCCAGCAATAAAGAAAACGGTAACCTTAGGGGAGATGAGCAAAAGTTTCGCGATTCTCATCTGATACTAGCTGTGAAATTCACCGAGAAAATAGAAATAAAAAATTAGCGGAATTCCGTGGGAACCGGATTTAGCTGGGGTGATATTGATGTCACATCATTTTTTTTTTAATTGCATATTCTTGAAAACTTGGAAGGCTTGCTTCATTTTCAATTTTCAAGAGCATTCCACAATTTCCACATCATCATTTGTGATGAGAAAATCTGATGTTACGCGGCAAAAATTGTAATTTACGATTTTTAAATTGGAATTTACGTTTTCGGAATTGTAATTTACGTTTTCGAAATCGTAATTTACGATTTCCTATATCGTAAATTATCATCTCACCACCGTAAATTACTATTGTGAGAAGCTCAAATTATGAATTTCTAAATCGTACTTTATGTTTTGTAAACCGTAATTTACGATTTTTGATATGGAATTTACGTTTCAAGAGTCGTAATTTACGATTTTCGATACCGTAAATTATCATTCCACCACCGTAAATTACTATTGTGAGGGGCTGAAATTACGAATTTCGAAATCGTAATTTATGTTTTGTAAAGCGTAATTACGATTTCAACATTGTAATTTACGGTTTGTAAACAGTTAGGTGACATTTAAACACCCTAACTTGAGATTTACAAACCGATGTACATGGTTTACGATTTCCAAATACTGATTCACCCTGCAAAACTCCATCTCCACATACTTAAAACCATGTCGTAAATTACGATTACGAAAATGTAAATTACGTGTTTTACCTCACTAAGATATTCACCATCGTAATTTATACCAACACTTCTGTATTAACTACTTTACGATTTATGAATATTAATTCACGATTTTAAAATTGTAATTTCTGATGTTAAAACCGTAAATTACGTTTTTACCACCGTAAATTATAAATTCCGAGCTTATACTTCAAATGTACGTCAAGAAGTATGTGGTATATATTTATAAAATTGAAAATGCATATTTGAAATATATTTCGGACAATATTTTTCCTTATGATTCGAATATTTTCTGCTTACCAGACATTTTTCCGCTTCATAAGTCCCATGATCCAAATATATTTCACTTATTACTTCATATTTATATGTAGTTTTTCCTGGTGGGAGGTGGGGGGGTGGGGGGTGGCAACGACATATACAGTGCCAATAAATCTGATGAACATGCTCAATTTGAATATCCGATAACATTATCAAAAAGCGATATCGAGGATAGTCCATGTGTGGTGGAGGTCCTATGGTGCATATCGTAACGTACACCTTCATAGCATATAGATTGGATAAATTTATAATAAGCCGGTTTAGTTCGGGTTTTCCCATTGAACGCTCGGAATATGTGCAGTCATTGATGTGAGTACCCTGTCCTCTCCAACGCACATCCCCCCCCACCCCCACCGTCCTACAGATTGATTCAAAATGATTCCAATACATTGAATGAAATTGGGAAAGTCATGCCGCGTTTCTCTCTGACCGGCTGACAAAAATGTCTAAATTCCAATTATACTGGTTTACATCTGCAGAAGGGTGGTTTCCTATATATGTATACATCTACGTGTGCCCGAGGGAGGAGCGAAAAAAATTTAATTTCTGAGGTTTCTTCACTAGCTAATAAAATATTGGACGTTCCAGAAGAATCTGATTAGAAAATGAGAAAGAATGGGTCAGGTGGATTTGCTACCCCTAGCTACCATATATCTTTCCACCAGGGTCGAAAGTTATTTTGAAACAGCCTGTATGTACCATATGCGAGCAACGTGAAAATTGGTGGCTGTATTGCTTCTGTATCTCACTCGTCCAGTCGGCTCAAAACCCACATAGGCGTGCCTAGTTGCCCTCCAAAATGTGTATTTACATTTTGCATTTATTGGTTTAATGCCCGCGCATTAGCACTGTTTATTGAACGGCCGTGTCGAATGGTTACGTACCAGATTCGCCAGTTGAGTTGGATCGCCAATGCTGCTCCCATGGTAGAGGCTAATATTTGTGAATGGATGCGGTGGTGAGCGTATGCAGTTTGGGACATTCGTCGGCCCATCGTCCCTCCCAGATATTTGTACGGAAAATATAGTGGATGAGAAATGAGGGAAAATTATCATGCAGTTTTTTCCAATGCTTGCCGGCCATAATTAAAATAACAATGATCAATTATATTTTCTGTGGGAATTATCGCGGTGTAGATAGAAAGTCTTTTGAGACACTCCGCAAAATTTATGAGCACTCCCACTGGATGTCGACATTCTTTTTGTCTCGTTCTTGCTTGTACTACACACGGTAGTTGCTCTTGAGCTCTTCTTCGGACGGCCCTACTGGACACCCATCCATGCTGGGGCCCACTTTCACGATTTGGCCCATCGTATTCCTGAAGACAGGGCAAACTCCCAGAAACCCCTATGCTACTATCGCAGGCGCCTACGATGAACCCCCCCCCCCCCACCCTTTTACGTCGGGTTAGGTTCCCGCCCGGCCTTGCCGTCTTTTTCTTCTCACCGCCCCCCCCCCTTTGTAGAGAAATTGAAATATGAGTTTTCTCCATCATCTCACTATATATACTGTCGACAGAATTCTGGAGGAACATAAATAGAGGAGAACCAAAACAACGGAACAACCAAAATCCACAGATATAGACTATATCCACCTTGTACCGTATGTTTGTGACGTACATGCGTGCGGTAATGAGAAGAAAAACGAGACCACCGAGAGAACGGGTATTTTCCAGCAACCATAGAACCGTGACTCATCCAGGGTAGGGGGTGGGGGGGGGGGGGGGGGAGCGGGAGGGGGGAGGGGGTTAATGAAATATCCAGAGTAGAGGTTTCCGCGAAAATAGAGTGGCGAATACATATGGAACTCGGTGATTTTACGGTTTCGATCGCCGAGTAATCGTAATCACCTGATTGCGTATCATTACACCATTAGTTTGATGATTAAACGCATGGATATATTGCCGATTACTGCAGTAAATTTTCATGCTGAAAACAGAGTATCGGCGAAGTCATTTATAAATGAATGAAGCAGGCGATATCATACATGGAATATTACATGCCAATTTCAGCCGCCTTCGCCAGCAGTGAATTTCATTTTGAAATTATCTGTGAAAACGTATTTGGATTACTTGTTATCCCAAAATTCATTGTGTGTTAATTTTTTATGGTTTTTATTTTTTTTGAAAAATAGGTTTCAAAAATTAAAAATTTTTGAAAATTTTGAGATTTTTTTTTTTTCAAATTCCAGAAATTTTCGAATTTCGAATTGAAAACAAAACTATTTTTTTTCAATTTTCTGTTTTCAAAATTTTCCTCAATTGTTTTTTTCAATTCTTTTTCGTAGCCCTGGAATTTTTGAGGAGATTATTCTTCACAATTTGAGAAGAATGTCGACAATTCAGATGATGCTGAAGACCCGGGCTGGTATTGCAATATCCCAACGCTATATATCTCAGCAGTTTGGCTTCAGGCCGCTTCGTGGACAAGCTATCCTTGCCAACTGTAAGTTCATTAACAACCTAAATTACCGTATACTTTTATTGTGCTATGGGCGGTGTTATGCCACCCTCCCCCCCCCCCATTCCCTGTTCCAAGGATTTCACTTGGGTCTAACCTAGTTGAGCCTGATGAGGGGCTGGGGGTGTCTCTCGGGATATTTGGCACTGAATACTGAATTTGGTTTGCTTCCGGTTGTCGATCAACTGTCTACCTAATTTCCCACTACCTACAAAATTCATTTGCAATTTTCGGGTATCACGCATTTGATCTAATGCGATTATGTTGTGCTGAAGTGCTGACCACAACGACGCACCAAAAAATCGGGCTTATATAAAAGAATTCTATCGAATTCCTACAGAAGTCTGCTTCTGCTACTTCTGTTTTCACTGCAGTATATCATCCTATATTCTTCACCTATGCATCCCACGTGCTACATTGTGATCGTATATCTTCGTCTGAATATACATTAATAATTCTTTTTCGCATTGATCTTCCAGAAACTACTAATCGAAAAGTGTTTATAGCCCTCTGAAACAGACAGATCGTTAATGACGAAGGTAGGCCATAGACGGGTCGTTACATCTGGAACGATCTTGACGCGTCCTAGTGTCGATCAATCAGCGGAGAATTAACGACCAATTACCAAGACGATGAGAAACCAATCATGGTGGGAACGCTAATCATTTGGCTCGCCTTTATTGGAGCACACTGCGTAGATGGTTCATCATGTGGAACTCCATCTTTTGTACGAAGACAAATACTTGGTCATACCATCTCCACCAACATGAAATTGGTACACCCATCCCCACTTATTGAAACTGTCCAAATCCCGAAAATTTATCAAAATTTTTTAAATAACTGCTCACTACTGTATGCCGCCATCAATTACTGTACGCATACGGCTCAGTCACATATGCCGGAAAACATTAACGATAACTAAACTGTTACACTTAATTTATTCCCTCAATTTGCGCCCTGTGCAATGGGATATAAGAGGAGGGGGCGGTGGGGGGGGGGGCGGTGGGTGGCTCATTGGCGGAGTATGGGACGATAACTAATGTCCGTACTGGACGGGCTTGGGCTTCCGTGAAATTATGCAGCCGATAATTTTTTGTTGTACCCCCCCCCCCCCCCCCCCCCCTTCCTAGTAAATTAGTAGACTCGTAGAGCCAACGCAACCACATTACCCCACGCCAACCCGCCCCCCGCGACAATGCCCCGACCATGGGAATGCAGCGCACTGACGCCATATATGTATACGTATATATATATATATATATAGATATAGAAACGTTAGCATTCATATTTATATATTCGATCCCAAAATTTGAATGTAGAATTTTTCAATTAGATATAGAGCTACCGATTGAGCCCTGACATAATTTTCGGAGATTTCGTTTTGGCGATTTGGCTCGGTCTCCCTTTTCAGCAGAAAGATTTGGCAAAATTTAAACTGTCATCAAAAATATCAGACAACTCATAAAAATCCCTAGAAATTTTCCATTTGCATAGTTCGTAATTTTGGACATACCAATTGGAGTTCATGAAATGAAAAATAATCAGGGTAGCTGAGTTGACATAGACTGGCCCATATATATACCTTATGTATGTATGTATTAGACAATATATATATATATATATATGTGCATACCTATGTGCATACTCTCGTGTTCATTTGCCAAAAAGCAGGAGCTGGCTACGATAATTTAGTAATTTATTTTTCACTCCCGGTACTAACGCGTCTGCCGAATAACATTTTTTTTTCAGGGGGTGGTGGGGTGGTAAATGTATTTTAACCTCGTAAAAATGATTATACGTGGGCGCGCGTATTACTAAAATTTTCCGGCTGAAAATTAATGGGAATTTAATGGAGGCAATTAATCGTGTGACGGGTGAGGGAGGAGGGGGGGGGGGGGAGAGTAAAAATGTATGCGATTTTGTGGGTGCATACGGTCTTCTACTATTATATTTGTTCATTTGAATTCAAAGTATGTCACGTGATCATTATTTTCACCACTTGAAGTTCATCTAACGCAAAATAAATTCCATAAAGTTTGGAAACAAACTTGCAGTGTACTATTTGGTGCAAGTTACCATTTTGGTTCTACCAATTATGTTTACGAGAAGGTTAGAACTTATCAATCAACAGAGAATTCTTTTAATGTGTAAAATAACAGACTCTCTGGTGCCACGCAAATTCCGGCGACGATAGTCGCGCATGCGCACGCGCAGCGTCTTGCAGCGTGCTTCGGTTACCACCGGCCAATGCGTCATCGAGGCAGCTCCTTTACCTGCGCAAACTGCGGAATGTGTTCCACAATGAACCATACAGTGGGATGAAAGAGTCCTGGTACTTACCAATCAAAAAAGTGGTTACAAACACTAAAAGTAGTAAGAAGAAGGGATCAAAGATGGATTGTTGACGGACTCGGATCGGAGTCTTACCTCGATTCACTGAATTTTCAACGACGGCCCGAAGAAACCGCCCAAAATTTTCAATTACCTCAAAATAAAAAATGTTCCAATGCCTAATTGCAATAAATAATCAATCTGCTTCCACCAAGCCTCTCAACTCTTCCAGCGTTAAGCTCCAACAAAAGTGCGCTGGTCCTCTCGCAATAAACTTTCGCGCCATTAAATCACTCTCTCACCTTGGATGGGCCCAGAGGGCAGCTCCCATCGTCATTCTTAGCGTTCCATTCCTCCTTATATATACCTTTCGGCAGGTGTATCCACCTTTCTTCCACCTACACAAGCACACCATAAGACGAAGACCAGGCAAAAAAGAACAAGTGAAAAGAATGGGAAGAGGCACTCTCTCATTTTGTTTTGGTCTTCCTTCAGTACACACTCCACCAAGCTGCTTTGAAACAATGGGTCTATATATCGTGCAGCACATGCGTGCGAAATCGTATTAATTTATCGCAGGGCAATTACAAGGAGCCATATATTAGCTCAGGCCCTGGGCATACGAGTCTTGCCGTATTATGTACAGTTGGGTGGGTGTTTTTCACCAGTGGGAGGATGAGAATAAGTGGAAGGATAGAAATTTCGGGCGGGCGGCGAGGTGGAGGAGGTGGTGCGGGCTTGGATGAGACGCCGACCGTCTGGGTGGTCGCTGTTTCCAAAAGCCGAGTTCATTTGGATTTAGCAAGGGATATAGTGGATGGACTCTCTTTCCGATTCGACAATGGTCTTGCAATGAATGGGGGGGGGGGGGGGGGGGGGGGGAGATGGCGAAGCTAACGATCAAACTCACACCGATAGAAGCTCTGGAAATATCTGCCCAACCAATTCTGTCGAACGTTTTTCCTGCTGAATGGAAGCATTACAATTGCTCCATTCCTAACTGCGGTCAGTTTTGTCTGGGAATGATCTTGAAAGCTCGTCCACTTGCTACCTTATTCCAGATGTCAAGAATTGCGATGCACATGGTCAAATGTGCACATGCTCCGAAATTTGGGAATAGTTTCCAGCAATGATTACCTTTCGTTCAACATCATTTGGTAAAATTTCGAGGAATATCCTGCCATTGGATTGAATGGACGGACTGGGTGGTCGTTGTTTCCGAAAGCCGCATTCATTTGGATTTACCAGAGGTAATACTCGATGCACTTTCGTATCCACTCTCTTTTCGATTCGACAATTCTGTATCTTCGGAAAGTTTTGGGGCAATCCAACTGGTTTCGAGGGATTTTGAATCTACTTTTTTGGGGGAAGATTGCTGGTAGTCAGGTGGGCGGAGTCTGTACTTCAGTGCAAAGACTGGGTTTATTCACCATGGAATTGCAGGGAATGCTTGGTAGTACAGACCAATTATTTAAACTCCATGTGCATATGTGATTGCAACTGCGATCGAAGATTTGGGGTTATGAGAACGATGTGGATTGCCGGTCTCTTGGATTTTTTTTTTTGTGAAACCTGATTTTTGGTAATTGAGTGATGAAGGAGTTGGAACGATCAATTAGATCGGATTTGACGGTATGTAAACAAAGTATAATTACAAAAAATTGGGATGCTGAGAGGGAGAGACACAGCTTCCGGTTCGCGTAACCAGCGAATCATCAGGTAGATGATCCAGCAAGCCTGTCTCATGCCGAATATCTCATCCATATCACAACATTGAACGAAATTGTACGAGAGGACGAGTTTATTGACGGCACCCACAACAAGAAGGTATCAATCCTAATGATCCTCGAGCTGTTGCCATTCTCGCTATGATTCACATGAATCCACACATCAGTTTGAGAGAAATCGAACGAGATTTCGGTGTAGCAGGAAGCACAGTCCAAAGAATCTGAGCCCTTCAGGAGATATTTAGGTGGATTATTTCAAATGGGACCCCCTGTATATCTATATATATTGCATACATCTGGACGGCAAGAACAGCGAACTGCGTTTCAATATCTTATTACGGTACTAATATCTTGGTTCCTCCAGGAAAGCTTTTTTTGATAAAGCATGGTGAAAAAAAAATGTGCTATGAATCGATTTCGTGGAAGACACCTATGTGAATTTCAACCTTCTGTTTTCTCTATCGAAAAAAGCCACTTTCACGTGGTGGAGAGCATCAATTCAAGAAGCAGAAGCCATCATCCGAGCCGCTTCGTGACACGCAGCCCTTCGTGAAGGACATCTTATATCTTCTCCCCCAATTTTTTTTCTCACTCCACCACTATAACACGAAACAAAATTTCTCACCTAGCACAATATTTGCCCTCGTTCCATATTGTCAGTGTTATTTTAGTTTCACCACGTGCTGCCGGGGGCACGCTTTGAAAATTGGCCGACAAAAAAATAGGGCTCGAAATAGTTTCAAATTCTCAGTTATCGTATTCTTTTATGTCACGTCTGTCATCACTACAAAAGAGTTGGGGAGAATAAACAAAAAGAAGACATTGCCAACTGTTGTTTGGGGTTTATGAGGCCTATTCTTACGCTCTATTGTTGCATTGCGGTCGATCAGCGGCATGGCGTTGCTATTAACTCCTTCGAACAGAGAAAAAAACGGCGGGTGTTATTATCGGTATTCACTGGAAATTCGTTGGGAATTTTCTTCTATTTTTTGGTCGTAATAGTTTGAATAATTTAACGATTTAGAATTTTTTCAGGCGAAGTTATTGATAAAAAAGGAGAAGAATCTTCCCGTCCACTTACATCCCACTAGTTATTTTTTTTTTTCATTTTTAAAATCTCCATCGACATGGAACTTGCAAAAAAGAATTCATCAAAAATTTACTTTTCTTTCTAACATTCTGCATACTCCAATTTTCAAGACCTCATCCACCATAAAATGTCAAATCAAACCCAAACCGCGTACCTGCTCCCTAAATATACCCATCCAAACTGTTGTTACATAATTCTTGCCTCTAGTATGTAATTCCGTGTCTCTCCCATAGTGCACACGTGATAGTGCAAAATGAAAGGGATGAGGAAGAATAAATAACGTTAGAGATAAAGAAGGAGACACGTTTCCATGTCAAGTTGACAGGGATAAACGATTTAACGTTGAAATTACGTTGCCTGCCTACGTGTCACCGGTGCCGGGGACCCCATGCCTGGGTAACATAGTGGATAGTGGGAGTGAAATAAGCAGAGTAGTGGGGGAAAAGAGGGTTAACGATATGTAGTAGAGCAGTGTGGGTGGAATCGAAGAATTAGGAAATAATACAAGAGTTATAGGGTCTTCCTGCAAAGATAGTTCAACCAAAGGCATACTCACGTGATTCTGCATGCTATCCTGGACCTATCAGAGCCCTCTTTCAGGTTGTCATTGCTTGGACACCTGGTCAATCACGAAAGGTAAAAGACTAAGACACTTTGCCGCCACGGTTCCTGTTCTTGACTAACGATTCGAGGGTTGTTAGCACAAGTCTTGGTACGTATGGTGCCTTCTAGACACAAGTCAAGCATAGAATCAAGTACAGTGCACTTCCCGGATCTCTTCAGTTCGTGGGCTGAGGTTTCCGCAGACACTGAGCTATAGATTACCCCTTCCACACTCGCAGGAGACGTGAACACATGCAACGACGGGCGACCGCATGCAGCGAAGCGGCTGTACCCCTCAAGCGCAAGTGCTAACGTCACGTGTAGTGGGGGACGCGTTCCCCTCTGCTCGCTCGCGCTGACAGAGTTACGGAAACTGTAGGCACAGCAGATAAGACAGTGTATATAGACGTGCTTAATAAATCCTTACTTGATCTATATTGTGTTCAAACATTATTTCCAACCGATAATCCATCACCATCAATATCGCATTTGTTTATAATTGGAGATTCCTGTAGATCAGAAATTTTCCGTCGATATTAATAAGCTGGAGAATGCTGTATGAATTGTCATTCAGTAGAAAAAAATGGGGCAAAGGGGTACACGGAGTAGAATGTGGGTGAAAAAGGGTTAACGATATATAGTAGAGCAACATGGATGTAGTATCGGCGAATTGTAAAATAATACATGAGTTATGGAGTCTTTCGGCAAACACAATTCAAGCGAAACTTTACTCACTTGATCTTCGATGGTAAGCCCGGAGCTTGTGGGCTCCTATCTGGGTCAATACCTTATTTCCATGAAGAGTTTAGTTTGTCGAATCCGCCCAAGGCGGAAGACATACCAGCGATGGACCAACACAAAGTTATGGTGACAGACACACATGCACACACACACACATACACACATCTCTATGTGACAAAAAATAGCTACATGATTGCAATTCTTTACGCACATAATCTATGGGAATAACATTCCACACATAGTCTGAACTAAAATGTTTGAGCATAAAAAACCTTGGAATTAATTTTTGCAAAGACTTTTTCAGTGCTAGAAATTCACCATTGAAAATAATAGAATAGAAAGAAGACTTTAAAAAAGGGGAACAGAGGCAGACCACAATCTACCACGCAGTTTCGCACGGACGAGTTACGATTATAGACTGAAAGCCGAATGGGCTTCGACCATTGTAAAATTTCACCGTGTATTCGAGCATGGACTGAGATAATGACTACTGTCGTCTCAAAAGCATTCATCCCTCTCGTCATGCCTTGTCCAGCGATTTTCCGAACTTCAATTTGCCACGTCTGCGGAGCGCCAAAATCGTGGTTTTATTTTTTTTACACGAGAAAGTCGAGTATAGTTGGCTGATCGTTTCTCACTATGGTGTCTATTTCTTCAAAGGCTCAAGATTTTTTGGGCGTCCCTAGTATTTTCAATTTTGCCCTTTACAGAAATCCCAATTAAAAATTTTTTTTATCATATAATTAATGAAATAAAAAAATATAAAATAACTAAAAAGATGAGTCCTAAGCATCACCGGCGATGGGACCGCAGTATTGAACAATGTTCAACAGTAATGAAATAGTGTTTTAATCTTCTCCCGGGACAAGGCTAACTTCCAACTGATTATTGCATAATAGCGGCTGGCTCCAACTTCGTGTATTGCGCTATATCGAATGAAGCGATAACGTTCTAAAAGCACAAGTGGCGCCACCTGTGGCCCCTTGCGTGAAGCCTCTCGCGAGGCAGGTAGAGATTCTTCTTATCATCTTTTTCGATTATGCACAGCCGCAAAAAGAATCCGTTACTATTCCGAAAATCAAGTGATCCAATTAATCATCCGCAGCCTGGATTAAACCATCCACGAGGCGATAATATCGTATCTCATCGTAAGTTGTTGGAATTTCCTGATACCGGCACTCTTGGAACGAAAATCCTTAGATACATTTTTTCCCTATATTATACTTACATAATCAAACAAGTACACCTTACTTTGTCGATTGCCTTCACCAACGATAAAAACTGTTTTAAAATCGTCTCAATTTTTGATGACCCATCGCAAGAAAACGGACCAAAACTTTAGAGTCCAAGTGTTAGACTCACACACGCAGTAACAACTTTGATTCTTCCCCGAGACCATCGACAAGTGTCGGCTCCTCGGAAGCGTGGAAATAAAAGTGAAAAAAAGGGCCAAGTCCGGGGTGGATCACTTGCACTACTCACATCCCATTTGTCTCGTTATAGTTTATCGATGAAGCGAGCAAGCGCTTCCAGTAGTTGGGGACCATCACGACCACTTCACCCAGGACTATCCTCTGATAACACTTAAAAACCACTTTAAAACTTCTCCTTTTCTTCCTAAAGGGGCACGAACCATTTGATTTCCGAGTGAGAACAAATAAAAACCAGGTTATCCATAATGTTTTGCCAATGACACTTTATGATTTGTCAAAATGAAAAATTATTTCACAAAAATTTGGGGTCGTGGATCAAGTTTTCCTTTCAAAGTGTTCAAGGTCATTGCAAAAAAAAAATTTTCTGCAACGGAAATGTTTAGAAGATGTTCTATGGGGAGAACCCATGTTTCCATGTTCTATGAGGGGAACCCACGTTCTATGGAGGGAACCCATGTTCCTATGTTCTATGGGGGGAACCCATGTTCCTATGTTCTATGGGGGGAACCCATGTTCCCATGTTCTATGGGGGGAACCCATGTTCCCATGTTCTATGGGGGGAACCCATGTTCCCATGTTCTATGGGGGAAGCCATGTTCTCATGTTCTATGGGGGGAACCCATGTTCCCATGTTCTATGGGGAGAACCCATGTTCCCATGTTCTATGGGGAGAACCCATGTTCCCATGTTCAATAAGGAGAACCCATGTTCTATGGGGAGAACCTATGTTCCATGGGGGGAACCCATGTTCTATGGGAGAATCCTGAGCAGGTGGTACCAAACAGTAAGCCCCCAATTCTCGAGATACAAAAACACCTTGGCGATGATAAGTGACCTTATCTCATTTAATCACTTCGTTACCATCGCCAATATCACATATAACGTGTCCATTGTTCGCCTAAGGATCTTTAGCCGGACTGACATTTTATCCTCTCTCTGAAAATTTATCGGAAAATAATGGAGTGAGAAGGAATGAAGGACATCGGAGGTGGTGGGTTGAAAATACATAGATACGATGGTGTGAAAATGTTGAAAGTGTTCTGGTCTGACTGGCTTTTATATCCTTCATCTTTTCCTTCCTTTGATGTTCCTAAATTGACCGTCGGTTGCGTCCAAGCCATTACTGCACAAGAAATATTTTCCACCCTCCATCTCTTCATCTCCGCTTGCGCTCTCTCTCTCCCTCACCTCTTCTTGATCCCCATGATCTTCCCTTCGCTCGGCACTATGCTGACGTTGTGTGTTCCTTGAATTAAAAATAATGATCAGAATATTGCTTTAAAAAAAAAAATGTGATAACCTTCTGCAGATGAAAGATGCCAAGTGACACTCGCGCCATTTCAGTGCGGAGTCTTCTCGTTAAATAATGACAAAGAAGTGAAGTAGAAAAGACTTTTTTTTTCTGGGATGGGTAGGGGCTGAAAAAAAAGCAGAAAATATGAAAGAAACGTGGAGAAGGTGGAGACAGTGGTGAAAATGGGGCCAGCCGTCGTTACTTCCCGTTTCTGGAATCTAGGTAGAGACGAGGCTGTAATTAATGACTTGAGAAGTTGTGGAGCACGTGCGGGAGAGACTCAACGACGTTAGACGTTCAAGTGAACCACCGGGGGTTGAGACAAAGCGCAAGTGAGATGTAGGGAATAACGTTGGGGGGGGGGGGGGTAGGGGGGGGGGGGGGTTACCTGGCCAAGTGAATGGGCAGGACTTCGAGTTTGTTTGTTTCCATCGGGATTTATTTAACGATGTCACTTGCCAAGAAAACTTAATGGCTCTATTTTGTGGGATTTATTTTATCAACTTGGTGGAATTCGGAAATTATTGCCATGATGTCTTACCTTGAAGTCAGCAATATGTCATTAATAGGTCTGGTATTTAGTCCCGGATAGATTGTACCATCCGGTGATGACAGCCCGCGTGGGTCATGCACTGATGTCAGACGAATGCTGATCAACACTTGGTTAACAAATGAAAATAATCTTCGCAACTTTTGGCACCCAATTTGGAGGTATAGCCTGCGGCTTCACACCAAACTCTAATGCCTTTGCAGAGGGGAACAGTTAAAGGACTTTTATGACGTGCTATAAGTGTTGGGTTTGGGTAGTTTCGTACAAAACAATACTTGCAGGTTTTTATTCCACATTATTTCAGTTTATTGGACATTCCGGAGTGTACTCACTCACTGCTGTCTTGTTTTGTTGAACCCACATGCGTAGGCTGCAGAGCATTTTGAACAATTTGGTCTTTTGCAAATTGATCATAATCTCCAACAATCAGGCTCGTGTTTGTTTATTTGTATCTAGATTTATTTAACGATGTCACTTGCCTCGCAAACTTAATGGCGATATTCTTCTCGATTTCTTCTTCCTTCTACCAACATCTTTTTCTCCTCTCTCTCCTCAATTTTCAGCTCTACTCGGCAAGCATAACCGACTGAGAATCGCCGAGATGTTGTACGGTGGGGCAGGGCTGTGCCTTCCTTTTTCTTATTTTTATAATCTCCATTATTTTTGCTTAACGAGACTCGCGAATCTACTGTGCCGACTCTCTCTTCACCACGGGTTACATCTGCCAATTATTTTTTTTTTGCCATCGTGCGCTCTATCCCTGGGCCATTATGTCTCACCGTTTGGAGCTAACAATGAGAAAAGAAAGGAATAAAAGTGGAGGGACAAATAATTGTTTGGCAAACTTTCGTATCTTATGTTTTAATGTCTTAATTATCATTAGAAGTTATAGTTACTATCAGATAATTAGAAAAATGAATTAGTGCCTAAGTTATAGGGGTTGAATATGATGTAAATCATCGTGTACCGAATTTTATATAAATCGACACGGCTTCGGCCTTACAGTAAATTGTGGTGTAGTTATTTGGAAGACCCCTTAAAAAGCACTTCCCCCCGGCCACCCGGAATCATCGAAAATCATCTAGAAAATCACGAACATTTTCAACATTGGTGATTGTGTCATGTTAGACCACTTATCAAATTCTAAAATAGCTATTTGTGTTATATGGCCGATAAACGGCGGTTTGCGAGGAGTGTGAGTTTCACCACGAGGTGGCGGTGAGTCATGGACGAGGCCCAGTCACTGACTTACCCACACCGAGTGGTGCAAACTCACACTCCTCGCAAACCGCCGTTTATCGGCCGAATAACACACGCTATTTTTTGTCACGTATGCCTGACTAGGGGGCGGCGTGGGCGCGCGATGGGGGGGGGGGCGCAACCCCCCCACCTTGAAAAAACAAGACATCAAAATAAAAATAAAAATCATCATCTGGAGTCTGCACTCTGCACGAAACGCTTAACATCATTAAATCATTAAATTGCATCATCGAGCTATTCACACTGAACAAGTCCCGAACTATGACGAGATGTTAGATGGCTGCCGTAGCGTGCCTGAGAGATCAGTGGCGCTGTACGGTGGCCGTATTATATACTATGCCGTATAGCGTTACGTGAGTCATTGCAGTTCTTCCATGGTTCTGTGAGGCCATGGTCCGATAAATGTTGAAAAAAGGACTAGGCCTCACTTCTGCGCGGGTTCGGTGACCATATGCGATAACTACGATTTATCGACCGAAAAAGAGTCCCCAGAGCGCCACTTATGAGGCATCAGTGACGAAAAAAATTTTACCCTCAGTTCGGTGCAGCTACCAATGTAAGACTCGTAAAGAGTTGGTGAAGGCGACGATTGCGAATCGCATTAACCCCCGAACAATGGCTGCATTAAGGATCCCGGGCCCGGACAATGTTTTGCCCATGCTGTCGCATTGTTGGAAGGCACACGACCCAACGGGTAAATGAGTTTGCCAAGGCTTCACGAAATAGGGGGGAGGGGGAGGTGGCAGAGTCGGGGGAGGCGAGAAGATACCTCAACAATCTATATCTGTCGCGATACAATGCAATCCCGTGGGCGAAAACGAAGGAGAGAGATAACACGCGTAGAGGGATGGAATGGGCTCTGAGACGATGGGAATTCGACGTTGAAATTAATCTTCCCCCTTCAAGCCGAACTGAAACGGAGAACAATGGTGATCGAACTTACGAGCCCATCGATTTCAAGATAGGAAATTTTAGGTTAAGGAATTATCAGTCCCCTTGTCTTCATTTACCCATGGAATGTCAATTCATCTGGAAATGGTGTTCTGCTAAGTACACGTGAAGAAAAGATTTTCTTTTTTACTCAGATGTACCGGAAGAGGTCATAAATAAATTTTAGCACATTGCATTTGATACTGGACCAAAATTGGACCCTCATCTTTGGGATTGTTTTTTCATCGTCGTCTGCGGCGACGGATGCTTGGAAAAATAATTATAATTTTTTTTGAGGATGCTGTCAACTTTTAAAGTATACTTAATCGTTCCCAAGTATGGAAAACTTGGTATCGACTTCCAGAATTCGATATTGAATTGAATACCACACCAGTAAATGAAGAGAAGACTGCGCTCAATATTTCCCGATGATAATAAACCCTCAGATCCCATTATCTTTTATCCCCACTCCCCCACATTTTCCAAAGTTACACTCTTCCGTTGCTCCTTGTTAGATCTCTCGGTAATTGCGTCTCTGCAAACGTGCTGCGATTTCCTCCACTCCCAAACGGGCTGAACTCGACCAGAATGGACTGCACTGGTTCTACACAAGAGTCAAGTAGTAAGAGATCTCCAGGACCCCGGAAAAAAAGTGAGAGAAATTGAGAAAAAGGAGCGTTATCACTCGAGATCACGCTAATCTAAGGCTTTACCCCGCCCGCCCCTACCCCCCTAAGCCCCCTCATACCACCCCTTCGGGCTGATTCGCCCCGACTTTTTGTAACGATTTCTCCCTATACTCTCCAGGACTCAGTAATGTTCTTAATGTTCTGCACTCTCACTTACCCTCCTCCCCTCCCCTAACCCTAGCTATCCAACAAGAACCCATCGCAGTAATTATCGGATAAACGGAAGAAGATTTTCACCAACGCTGCCTAAGTGGAAACGAATCCAGATATGAAAAAACCGGAGAATTTTGAAGCTTGCGAAACTCCACTTTAACCATAGAATCAACATTCAAAACAAGGATTTTTTTCCAAGTTTCAATTGTTTTTAAATTGTCAAATGTTTCAAAATATAGAAGATTCAAAAAATCTTGGAGAATCTACGATTCTGTAGCCTTACTTATGGTTCTGCAGACCTACTCATGGTAGCCCTGTTCACGGTCCAGTAACTCTATTCGTGGTCCTGTAGCCCCCAGTCGTGGTCCTGTAGCCCCCATTCATGGGCCGCCGACCCTGCTCAGGGTGCTGTAGCTCTGGACATGATCCTGTAGCCTTAGTCACGGTCCTGTAGCCCTAGTCGCGGTCCTGTAGCCCTAGTCACGGTCCTGTAGCCCTAGTCGCGGTCCTTTAGCCCCCAGTCTTGGTCCTTTAGTCCCAGTGGTGGTCCTGTAGCCCCCATTCATGGCCCGCCGACCCTGCTCAGGGTGCTGTAGGTCTGGACATGATCCTGTAGCCCTAGTTGAGGTCCTGTAGTCCCATTCATGGCCCTACGACCCAACTTATAGTACTGTACCTCTATTCATGGTCGTCCAACAATAGTACAAGCTAAATGGTAGCGAAACAATTCTACGCCTATCAAAAAAACCATAGACATGATAAAAATGACACAATTTTAAAAAATACAATGAAATACTGTACAAAAAAAAACTCATTGAGAAAAGAGTGAAGTTATGCAATGGATTTCAAAAAATCCTATAAATCTGGACAAATTCAGAGCATATTAGCGTGCTTACTACCTACCTCCCCCCCCCCCCCCCAATTCCCTATCTAGCCCTCAGAAATCCATCGCAGTAATTATCCGATAACCGTAAGAACCTCCGGCTTCTCACCAAAGCTGTTGATGTGTATGCGTATTCCCAGCTATACATGAAGATTCAAGATCCAAGATCAAACTTGGTTTCCAATTACGGGGTTGAGGCATCGAATGGCCCCAATTTCTCCCCCTTAACCGTCATCTCTGTATTTTTCTCCCATCACCCATTTTCATTTCCCAGATTGTTCGGTTCTCATTCTCATTCCCCCCTTTTACCACCATTTTTGTTCACCTCACTTTCCTGCAAAGCCCCCGTCTTACCGAACACGAATTTCTCTATATGGTAGACATTGCTGGTCGACGTGAGCCTACTGCACGGAATCTAATTTTCTCAAGGCAGCAATTTTAAAAACTAGATTGCAGATGGGGAAGGGAAATTAAAGAATAAACGAGCAGCATCTCGTACGATTTTACGGGCTATGACAATCGTCTGCCGGACCAATTTTCTTGTGGGATATCTTGGCAGACCTGTTGCTGATATTACGAGAAAGAGAATGGATTATTCTTAACAATTGCCCAGTTCACACCTTGTGAATGAGTTTTATGGAAGTGAAATTGAAAATGCTTATTACATTCCGTTGAAGGGATTCAAAAGACATTTTCAAATGGAAATGAATATCTGGTGGAAATAAGTAGGTAATATTGTGTCAGCGTTGATAAGACAATTCTGACTGTTCAATGATACCTTCAGCAACGACAATCAGGTAACCAGGTGTCAATAACTTGTCCAATGAGTCAGAGCAGGTAAGTCGTTACAAAAACAGAGTGCTGGAGGTTTGTGGCCGTCCAGGGTGAAAAGGGCCCACTTTGTCGGTATTGAGTTATTTTCATCCCGCAAGCTTTCTGGAGTTGGGACCAAGCATTTGGAGATGTTATACTGTTAATTTGATTCAGTACACTGCATGGTCAACATCATAAATATTCCGCACACATTCGACAATTATTGTAATTTTGTTATATATTAAAAAATTAGAATTGCCAGTACTGCGTGCGATAAATAATCGCATTATGCAATGTACGAGGGACTTTTCGCTTTTTGGTAACATGGCCATGAGGGTCACGTGGTATTTGGTGCAGCCTGGTGGCCCACCAGAGTGCTGGGGTTATGTGTAGCTGCGGTCATGATGTTATCATGATAATCGCAGCTCGATAATATTCTCCAATAAATTTTCCCCCCGATAACGAAGAGAATTTATATTATTGGAGCTCTCCTGCAATGACCATAAACGCCTCCCCTATCCCTCCCCCTCCCCCGACCAGTTACGATGTTACTCCAGGGCCAATTCGTTTGTATTTTGACGTATCCACTGGAGAGCCGATAATGACACGATTCAATGGTCTATTTGTCATATTTTTTTTTTTGCAATTTTTAGTATTGCCTATTTCAAGTTTTTCGGGGGTGGTTGAATATCGGTTTAACCTGCAAAAAGGGGTGATAAGCATTTTTTTATGGGGAACGATTGACGACAGCAATATTTTTCGTAGGCTTAACAGCACTTCACGTAACCATGAGTTTATAAAACCGTATGTGTGACGGTTCATTTTGTCGATCTTTTTAACAACAATCTGTAATATCTCACTAATTATGTTATACATATTTTTTTGTACCTCCAACGGTTGAACAATGAAAATTGTTTATAACAATTAATGCAACGGACGGATTTCAACCAAAATTCAATCACACAGACACATAAACGACGACCCGATTCGACGATGGCATTGATGATATCACTCGTCCCCAAAACACAAGCTAGACAAATATTTGTGCGCGTTTGTAAGTTTTACACATCTACGCTCATCAACAATTGGTTATTATGCCATGTGAATGTTTAATCAGCCGTTCATCTAGTAGAAGATAACCAAATTGTTTTCGATAGCTGATGGAAAACATGTGGTAAAACGGTGGATATAAGGGACAACTGATTCAGTCGGTAGTCAAGAAGCATCACTTGAAGGCATCGCTGACACTTGTTCAATATGAAATTCCTGGACTCGATTGTTATACTGCTCGTCCTGGTCTACTGTACCTTTGATTTGGGTAAGTGTCGAACATGAAGTAATTGATCATATTAGAGCTGAATAAGTCCTTATCTTTCCGGACCGAATGTACTATTGCTAGTAATTGGTGGGTGTAATGAGCCCTTTCAATGACATGTATGAAAACCGGCTTTTTCACAAACAGCCTTTACGCGCTTGAATCCGAATTCAATGCCCAAGTGTGTTTACTCTCTGTGGAAAACCTCAATTGGTACCATCGTTTCTTTAACGAACCACCAGTTTGGCGATGACTTAGAGCCTGAACAATTCTACCCCACTATACCGGAAGCAGACTCCCTGTACGGGGATTTGATCCTTAGACTTTGTGTGTCGAAGGCCAGTGCTCTACCCACACGGCTACTGGCGACACGAAGATTATTTGAATATGTTAAAAGGCTTCTCCCGCATTTTCATTCTACAGGTGCAGCAAGACCCAGGGTTGATGATGTAGAAAAATGGTGCAGGACCACTGGATGCCCCGGAAGCACTACGTCAGTATCAACCGAATTTGATGAAGATTCATCGGAATGGATCTGCCATTGCACGTAAGATGATAAACCATTACTGTTAAGATTGAATTATTAAGTTCCCGATCGGGGAAGTTACTGAACTGTCCCCGATCTGAACAACATGATTTTTCAATATACCTCCCACCATTCATGACAGTTTTCTCCATTTTACACGATTTTTAGCAAAATGTATGTATGTGTGTGTGTATGTGTGTAGGTAACGGTGGATGTATGAAGACAAATTCTTTCTTCAATGATTTCCAACTATCAAATTATGCTATTGAGGTACTGTATGGCGAGATCGAAACGTCATTGTGGCCTTCAAAGCTCATTAGGTTTTGGTTAGAATCGGTTTTGTAGTTTTTTCATATTTCCAAAAAAAATACCGTTTTACATGAAAAAAGAAGAAGAATCTTCCCGTTTCAAATAGCTTCTAGTTGGATCGGTTGTGACGTAATGTTCGCTTTTAACAATGTTTTTATTCTAATTTCTTTCTCATCACTCATTTTTCTCACCATAGAGCTCTGCGAAATTTTGAGTTACATACACACACACGCACGTACAGACATTTCATTTTAAATAGTCTACAAAAAGTTCAGAAATCGCTTTTTCATTTTCGGGGCAAAAACAGTAACTTCCCCTATCGGAATATTAAAAAAATAATATAACTGAAATTGTTCGTTCCCCGATTTTTACAGCGACCAATCAGCCAATACAACGGACATTATGTTTCATCCCAGAAGGAAGTTGACTAAGAGACAGCTAATGATGATTGATCCGATGCCTTACTATGATGTGGTTGAGGACGCAACTACGGAAATCGATAATAGGTTCATGTACTCTAGATACGCGTAGCGATTGCTAGGGCTAAATACTTGAGCCACAATTGATGAGCGGAGCAAGTTGGGTGCCAGGCTTATTTTAATGTGGGGGGATAATGCTTGGGGGCAGCTGGAAGACCAAGCTTCATCCACGCTTCGTCACTAGACTGCCACCGTCCTCCTCCGCTCATCGAGACTCGGCCAAGGATCAAATAAAATCAACAATTCATGAAGATAAATAAACGTAAATTGATTTTCAATCGTGTCTATGACTAATTATACCCTCACTCGTCTACGCTAATGTGCTTTCACCAGAGTTAATTCATTTGGTTAGGTAAAAGTGGTCCGCTTGGGACTGGGATCTAGCCAAGGACGATGATAATAGTCGTTCCATACTTCCATACTCCATACTACATGCCTCGAACATATCTATTTCATGACCAATACATGTAATTCCATGGGGCAATATCCCCGCATTCTTTGGAATAATTGGAATATCTTGGTTCTACGGAGTTTGAGGCTTAACAAGTCAGGAGATCGTAACATGTATCCATCTGATGGTGTAAAAACCGAGATACGATGGAACGTGCCATTAAGAACTATGGTGGAATAGTTTTTAGGGGGAGGGGGGCCGGCACTTGCTGTTTTAACTTTTAGGAGCTCGTTAAACCAATGGGTAGATTCTCTTTCTCCGTTCTCCATTGTCCCACTCCAGTCAGTGTATATGCACGCGCTTCTGCATTTAGTTGTAGGTTATTAGAAGGTAAGATCTTGTTTACATGAGAAGCATCCCGATATTATGTACATTTTCTACTGGAGGTTAACCCAGACATCCGCATTTTCTCACCTACATACGGACTTCATGTACAATGAACAATACGTTGATGTACAGTGTTCCACATATCGCAGGCAGAAACCTAACTCCATAAGACAAGGGTGCCAAGAGTGAACTCCCTGCACCAGCGTCGGTGGTGCTAAGGTGTACGAACGTCAGCACCTGTAAAGGTGTCGGGCACAAAGTCACCATGAATGTCTCCCTCTGCGTAAGGAGTTAACCCCGGAGTGTATACAAGTGGCTCCATCTCAACATTCCAGGGCTCTGTTGAGGCAGACCGTTTATTTCCTTACAACTCGTAGGACCGAACATGGATTATGATTTTTTAAAAACAACATTTGAAGCGAAGTCGAGAAAATCAGAAGGATATTTCTTCAAAAGAAAGTATTCAACTGAAAGAAGAGATGGCGGATGCGTAGAAAAGGCATGAGGAGTTGATTGCCGAAGCAACGGAACACCTGAAGAAACAGAGGAATGTAATCGATGCTACCTGAAGGCTGATGAACAATACGTACATCGGTGAAACGGCTCGGTGCTCTGGATGGAGCTGTGGAGCGAGTTTCGCTGATACCGGACCGCAGGCCACCGAATGTGGCCGTACCCCGCAAACCGGCGAGATCGTTAGCGTTAGTAGCGTCACCCTGGATAGTGACGATGATTGTGTCATACTGGCGCCCAGATGTAGAAAAAGGAAGTCCCCGTGGAGTAGAGGAAATGGGACCCCAAAAAGAGTCTCACTTCTGGGGCTGACGCAGCTGGGGACAGAAAAAGGACCGGGTCAGATTGGTTAGAGGTGAAGCAGAGGAAAAAGCGCAGGCAGAGGAAACAGCCGGCGATAGAAAGAAGCGAACAGAGAGTGATCCAAACCAGGCAAAAAATGGTAAGGTTGAACGCACTCATCTTCTGTCCATCGGATAAGAGTAAGTACTCAGAGA
This sequence comes from Asobara japonica, assembly GCA_026005395.1. Classification (NCBI taxonomy): domain Eukaryota; kingdom Metazoa; phylum Arthropoda; class Insecta; order Hymenoptera; family Braconidae; genus Asobara; species Asobara japonica. Next base: position 343,767 of record BQMI01000429.1, read on the forward strand.
ACCTGGGTCGCACTGAAAATGAAAAAGCAACTTCTACTGCTAGCGCATGTGTGTGTGTGTCGAACAGCTACTGGAGACGTTCTTCTAGTGGTGAGAACAGGCAAAAATGCCGAAGGCATTGAATTGGAGAATGCACCAACCGAAATTCTTGGAAACAAGGCAAATGTGCTGAACAGAGCGCCCCAAGAAGAAATAGATATTAAAGATGCCGATGACTCCACCACAGAGGAGGACACCCTCTGCGCTTTGAGAAAGGCAGATGGGGAGGATAGCGATATGACCCTCGACAACATCAAATCCTTGCATCAAGCTTACGGTGGAACACAGATTAGTTCAGCTGTGCTCCCCATCGAAATTGCAAATCGAATACTGGAGAAAAGAAACGAAAAAGGCATAGTGTATGTGCTACAGGTGAACATTGCTCATTGCGCTGCCGCATACGATGATGTGCAGCGAGATCCATGGGCAAACAACACAGAGATACTCATCAACGCCGATAACTTAGTAGAAGTCAGGCTGTCATCAACAGCGGCATGGGATGCGACAAGTACTTTTGAAACAGAGGTACTCAGGGTGCCGCGGCGAGAGGAGTAGCTGAGGAAGCACCGACTCTCACGGGAGGAAGTTCCTGAAGAAGATGGCCCGAAAGAAGAATTTTTGCTGAGAATTTGATGGAAAGTATTTTAGGATAGTTAAAACACTAGTTACGAATTGAAAAACAAATCGATTAGGGGTCATTACAGTAACTTCCCGAAAAATCGTTATCAAAATAGCATACGAAAAGAGAAGTCCAAAATTTACAATCGCCAAGCGAAACCTGACACATATTATTAGATATATATGACCTTCTGGACTTACTATGAGTAATAAAGCGAGAATTGTTTCGTGTGACCGTCTAACCCAAGTCCACCCAATTCGACTATGGCATTGATGATATGACATTGATAATATGGCATTGATGCTATCAATCGTCACCAAAACACAAGCTAGACAAATATTCGTTGGCGTTTGTAAGATTTATACGTTCACGCTCATTTAGAATTGGTTATTATGACACGATGTATGTTTAATCAGCCGTTAATCTAATCGAAGAACCAAATGGTGGAAAGCACGTCGTAAAACGGTGGATATAAGTGGCAACTGATTCAGTTGGTAGTCAAGAAGCATCACTTGAAGGCATCGCTGACACTTGTTCAATATGAAATTCCTGGACTCGATTGTGATACTGCTCGTCCTCATCTACTGTACCTTTGATTTGGGTAAGTGTCGAACATGAAGTAATTGATCATATTAGAGCTGAATAAGTCATCTTTCCGGATCGAACGTACCATTGCTAGTAATTGGTGGTTGTAATGAGCCCTTTCAATGACATGTATGAAAACCGGCTTTTTCACAAACAGCCTTTACGCGCTTGAATCCGAATCCAATGCCCAAGTGTGTTTACTCTCTCTGGAAAACCTCAATTTGTACCGTCGTTTCTTTAACGAACCACCAGTTTGGCGATGAATTAGAGCCAGGAGAATTTCACCCCACTATACCGGAAGCAGACTCCCTGTACGGGGATTTGATCCTTAGACCTTGTGTGTCGAAGGCCAGTGCTCTACCCACACGGCTACTGGCGACACGAAGATTATTTGAATATGTTAAAAGGCTTCTCCCGTATTTTCATTCTACAGGTGCAGCAAGACCCAGGGTTGATGATGTAGAAGAATGGTGCAGGACCACTGGATGCCCCGGAAGCACTACCTCAGTATCAACCGAATTTGATGAAGATTTATCGGAATGGATCTGCCATTGCATGTAAGCATTACTGTTAAAATTATTGAAATGCCACCGATTTGAAAAAATTGATTTTTCAATATATCTCCACGTTTCATCACATTTCTGACAATTTTAAACCATCCATAGTGGGAACGGTCGTGATAACGCATTATTCGATTTCAAAAACATGTTTATTCCAATTTTGTCAAATTTTCCGGAAATATTGGCAGAACAAGTTATTAACACAATTTTTTCAAATTGCGCGGTGAGCAGTGTGAATGCAATCACATCCATGGTCAGTGCGTCACGTGGTATATTTGCATATAGCGATACCTGTCGCATTTCAGTATTCGAAATTCTAACTTTAAACATTCAATTGACGTGTCGGAAAATCTAGGAATGGCAGATAGAAATTACTCAGATAGAATGTACTCAGTACTTCAGTTTAATACTGAAATTGTTCCACGTAAAATGTACGGTGTACGGCTCTGGCGGTCGCCCATGTTGAGCACCGAGTAGTGGCATCTGAACACGGCCCGCTTAGTGTGGCAGAGCTGTACATTGAATTCCTACAATATCGGTCTTCGGCGAATGCAGTACAATTTCGGAGGATAAGAAATCCAGGCTGTACGACGCTACAGGGGAGAGGGGATGTATACATGAAAGGTGGCGGAGGGGAAAATATGTAAAAACGGAGAGGGTCTACATTAAGAAGGAAAAATAAAAACAATAATGTTACTGAAATTGTTCGCTCCCTGATTTTCACAGGGACCAATCAGCCAGCACAACGGACATTACGTTTCACCCCAGAAGGAAGTCTCGGAAGAGTAAAACAATGTGGATTTTGGACGAACTAGATAGCATTGACAACAACGACGACTATTTGAACAACTATGATGATTTCCTTTATTCTAGATACGCGTAGCGATTGTGGGGAGTACACCTGCGCCAAATTTATGTTTACGGATCATTCATACAAATATATTTTTTACAATCCAATTGGGAATTGATGAGCGGAGCAAGTTGGGTTCCAGGCTTGTTTGATTATGGGAGGATAATGCTTGGGCGCAGCTCGAAAACCAAGCGCCATCCACGCTTCGTCACTAGACTGCCACCATCCTCCTCCGGTCACCGAGACTCGGCAAAGGCTCAAATAACATCAACAAATCATAAAGATAAATAAACATAAATGGATTTTCAATGGTGCCTATGATTAATTATACCCTCCTCAGTGATGTGCTCTTACCAGAGTTAAGTCATTTGGTTAGCTAAAAGTGGTCCGCTTAAGACTCGCATCAAGCCAAGGATGATGATGATAGTAGTTCCAGGGAGTGGGCTGCTGCCATTGTGGGATTCTTACGATTGGTACTTCGGGTCGCCCATAGCGACTGCGATGGTTGTTCTCACTTCCCCATTTTTCGGGAAGTTCTTGCCTGAACTATGATCTCAGGAATCGTTAGTTCGCTATGTCTAGTCTTCGAACTATACCCAAATGATTCCCAACCAATTCCAAGACCTTGTGGGTGTGTTTGTATGCGCGCAAAACTTTGATCCCAGTTCATTTTACACGAACGAACAAACTTATGACGGTCATTCCGATCGCAATCGAAGCATTACAGCTTGGCAGCGATGGTAAGATCTTTGGATTTGGACCTATTACAATAACGTCCCGACACTGGAAGCTTAAGAAGAAATGCAAAATAATATTCATCTCTAAAAAAAATATGCGACTCATGGAATCCATCGGATTGTTGAAAAATAAAAATAATGGAGGCTTAAAAAAATTTTGTTTGTAGTTTTCCGGTGAAGGATTCTGTGATTTCGCAAATAGTCCGGAAACCTTACAAAATGCTGCCTTCCCTTTGATAATTTCTGATCCGAATTATGGTATGGAATGCACACAATGGGAAGATCGAGGGTGGTTCATATATAGGCCTTTTGGCGAATTAGTACCTTCGGGAATTAGTATTCGACATGCGATAAGTACTTACGAGTAAATTTATGAAGGACCCGCGATTCTGCTACCTGGACTATCCATCGAAGGCATAATCGTTGATGTCAGTAGCATTATGTGCCACTCCTCCGATTGAGTTTCCCAGCACCATTGAAGTATCTCAAAACTCGAGCCAGAAAACCGCACTGCATTGAATGGGCTTCTTCGAAAGCCGTTTATATCGGCTCTTGGAACTGGTCTCCCACGCGTTTACATAATTTAACCGCAATATTCTGCATTTTCGAGAATTAAATTGGCGCCCTCATAGATACCATCAACACGGGAATTAAATAAAAATATGAGATTTCAATTTTCATGTTTTCACTAGTACCAAAGTTTTGATAATTTCGAATGACCTTGAAAATAAAAAAAAATTAAAATTGCAGAAAATTCTGTATCTAAATTTGTAATTTTTTTTTGGAATTTTTTTCTAAATTTGAATTTTGCAAATTTCCGAAATAGTAAAAACTTGAACTAACATATTAGAAAAATATCCGCTATCAATCGGATTCCGATCAGAAATCGCCCATCTGGCGCAATAATAAGTTGGAATGTAATGGTCCAGACCAAGTGCCAAACTAGCATGGCATTTGGCTTGCATTTAACGGTGTACCAGACGATATAACTTTGACATAGGCATAGAATTTTACTAGATCCAAACTCGATGGAAGATGGGATTTTCCGAAGAATTAGGAGAAGTACCCCGAGTCCCTATCCCTATTTTTTCCTTTGGCAATATGCCATACGGTAGCCGTTTCCGATATGCAATTTCAGTTATTTCCAGATCGTTTGGTGGGCCCATGCGTTAACGCAAAGGCTAATGTAATGGAAATAGTATAAGCCCAGTGTGTCTATGCATATTATGGTGCCCACTTTCTAGAGCTCGATTCAAGCCTCTCCGCCATGGTAATAATTGTTATTGCTCGATAGCGTGCAATTGTCAGAGGACTCCCCGTGGAAAAGGAGTCATAAGCTCTGCTTGGATCTGTCATTGAATAAATTTGCCTGTGACGATACCAAACTAATTTCACAGGCCAGTCTATATATATATATATATATATATATATATATATATATATATATATACATATATATATACATATATATATATATAGATATATATATATATATATTTAGGATTACATTTTTTGAATTGAATATTGAATATATCATGTAATTGTATATGCAGAAGTAGCTTCAGGCTAAATAAATACAAGTTATTATTATCAGATGGAACCTAATTCTGCTAACATAGTACGGCAATATGGAGCAATAATATCGATGGAAATATCGATATCACTGGTCCCGTAAAACAAGTCACCAAAGTCGATTCCGAAGAATGTAATCAAAAGGCCAGTGTGGAGAAACACGTGTGACCACAAACCTACATACTACATCTACTTAGCAGACACATCAGCCATTCCTGCATTATAGCACCCAATCACGTAGAATGACCTAGCATATCCATCTGTAATATTCTGCATGAACAGACCTACCAAATTCTTGATCACTCATGTTTGCTTCCAATATCATTCAGCTGAAATCCATTGCTCCGGCCAATAATTTGGGGGGGGGGCGGCGAGGGGGAAGGACGGGGGGGGGGGGGCATTCGTGGCTTTAACGTGCAACTACAAAGCGACCTCCAACGAAATCTCGTTAGACATGTGGTTGTGTATGTGGTACCAATGGCTGATGCATGGATCCTATGATTCAATGACATCAAAGAGATTTATGTAATTTGGATGCAAGCAAATTATTGATTATTCTGGGCTTTTCGAATAAATTTGTTAATTCAATTTTGTGGTGGCTAATGAATGGCGTTTGAGAATATCACTATTCGTTCTTTATTATTTGAGGTGCATTGGGAGGGAAATAAATTATTCTATTACTGATATTGGTGAATAATTATCACGTGACATTTATGTAATCGCCAATTTCAATACGCCAGGAAATGAAAATTTTTTAGGATCTCGAAAATGAAGTGGTGGGATGAATGTGTGTCTGCCCTCATTAGGAGCACAAACAAAACTTCCTGAATTGTAATTTCTGTTTGCCATTCCTAAGCTTTTATGGGGTAGTTCAAAATAAATGCAAATTTACAAACTTTCGAAAATCTAAGATTTTTCAAATTCCCATGGATAATCAGAGAGCATAGCAGAGCTCTCAAAAAGGGAAAAACGGAAGAGGAAAAATCTCCTAAAAGATGGAATGGAGCGTTTGAGACAAACTTATATTGTCTTCCCAGTGCATCCGGCTCTCACTTTGATAAGCTACTGGAAGAAGGAAACGCATGGAGAGGCCAAGTGTATTGTATTATATCAGCTCCATACAATTCTACTCTCGTCATAGGCACAAAGCAAGTACCTCCTGGATTCGTCGTCTTGGCGTGATAACCGATAACGAGAAATAGAAGCCCGAGTTTTCTACCGTGCTATACGTGTTTGTCGTCAGCTCCGGCCTCTATAGCTATTGTCTCTCCCTTGAAATGGTCAAAGGATAATCCTGAAAAAAAAAATCATTTCAACTGACCGGATGACAATCGTTCAGTTCCCATTCGGCGTTGATTGGTTTCAAGATTGCAGTACCTATCTCTTCATGCTGATCACGTGCGCTCACCTTAACTCGTTCCTTGGATAACCGCAAATTTACATTAGTTCCGGATGAAATTTCGGTGGGGGATGGAGCAGCATGTGAGTAAACAGCTCTAGAAATTCCCGGAAGAATTCCAAGGAGAAAAATTAGACTTGCTCGTCAAATTCCATGCAATCTTTATATTAATTTGAACATACAAGTCATCTTGTGATCACAGAAGAAATAACATTACGAGGGGTGAGAAATCAATGGGTGCAAAAAATAGGGGATCGAGAGGCCGCTAAAAAAGAGACGAAACAAAGGAAAGTACGAGCACAGTGACGGAGACATACTGGTCTTATAGACAGAAGAAAGGTCAGTCGACGAGGGTAATCCAAGTATATGCGGGCGCCTGATTGCCGCGTCAGTACTGCCCAGCTACTTGATTTTTTTCTCGATTTTTCATGGAATTACACGGGCTAGAGGACCACGTATGGCTTTTCTTTTTTCCTCTTCGAGTACCATTTCTACGGTTCGGTGATGTCCTAAGGTTCCAAGACCAGATTCTATTTGACATGGCAAAGAGCAGAAAATTTCAGCAAATTGTCACATTCGAATCAGTTTCAATCAGTAGTTCTAGGCAGCAACGTATCATCCCATTCATATTTTAATTTGAGTACATGCTCTTCAGGTTGTCTTTGAATTCCGGAGAACGGTTGGAAAGTGGGAACCCCCTTCGGAGGGGGGGACGGGGGACTTGGAGTCGAATGCTGCTTTTTTACTCCGTACAGCGCGTTCTTGCCCTCACTTGGTCCCTTCCTGCACTCACCAGGGTCACGTGGACATTCCAATCCAGTCACTGTTTCATCTGGCGATCGAAGTTCAGGCACAGTTCCGAGTCGTGGGACAGTTTGGGGAACGGTTCCAAGTGGTGGAACAACTTAGGGAACGATTCTAGATGGTGGAACCAGTTCGGGAACAGCTCTAGATGGTGGAACCGGTTTCGGAAGGGTTCCAGGTGGCGGAACTGCAGAACTGTTCCAGGTAATGGCACGGAGTGCGGAACCATTCCAGGTAATGGGGTAGGTGGGAGGTTCTAGGTGGTGGAATACATTGGAGAAGTGTTGCAGGTACTAACACGAAGGACGGAACGATTCCAGGTAATGGGGTACGTGGGGGGTTCCAGGTGGTGGAACAGCTGCGGAACTCGTTCCTGATGGTGGAACTGACTGTCATGTGTAATTCTTAGACACAGTTTCTAACAAAGTGAGTGGAGCTAAGTATCGGGTAGCACGTATCTGTCTGTAAACTTGAATGTTCCATAACTGACAGTAAGTGTTTGAATTCCTGCACGTTCCTCGAATGGAGGAATACGTGGAACATCTTCAATTCACACAATTTTCTTTGCTGTGCAGAAGTTGAAAAATCTCCCTACTACATCGTTATAGGTATTCTATGGAACAAAAACTGGAACGGGCGAAAATATGATAATATTTTGATCTTCACCTTTTAATTCTATGATATTTTCCGCTATATTACTGACCTGAAATGATAACGAGAATGGTAGAAAGATTTTTTCATCGTCCTTTAATGCCTTTCCCTAATTTTTTCTACCAGCCGCAAAATAATGCCCGTCATAAACAAACTTCCAGATTTTTATCATTCCTGAAATACAGTCATCATCGAGCTTAATTGCGTAATAAAATGTTTTTGTCTGCAGTGTTTGTCCTGATGAAAAACTACCGAAGCAGCCACTCTCGGTATGAAGTTTTCACAAGGAAAATAAATAAATCGTGGTGGCCCAGCGCCAAATCTTTCTCATCTCTATGCCCACCCTCACCACCACATTTCCTGAGGATTTATCTCCATCTTGTAACCCCTTTGACTTTTACCCTAGCATAGTCCAATGAAGTGTCTTTAGGTGGTTTTGAGTATGATAGAGCTCGCATGCAATTCCTCCTGTAATTACACACACATACACACAAGCACACACATTGAAGACGTTTAAAAACTGCAATGTCAGAATTTTTCACCCCAAATCCCTTAAATCTTTTTTTTTTCAAATGATGCTGTGGTATCAATCGATATTGCACAATGAGCTGAAAAATATCTGTATTCCTTGGATTTGCTCAGTGCAGAGGTTCAGGCAGATTGCCGAGTGGATCGCAAAGCATTTCTCCATTGATACAGTCCCATTCCCTTTCCTGAATGTCCTATTCCAGTCCCTTTTATTTTTTTTCCGCCTCCTACAAATCCCACGGGCCATTCCCCCATTTCTTCAACTCTGCGAATTGAGTGACAACAATGGACTGATAGCATTATGAGTAAAGGATTGGTGCTGAAAGAAACGAGAATCTCGACGATACGCCATCATTATTGTTGTCCGTCTCGCTGGTGGAAATACCCGATCACATTTATCGATTTTGAGTTGGTAATGGTGAGTGGAGAGCTGTAGCATTCTTCATGGATAGCTTCACTTGGTTTATCCTGGATTACAGTGGCAAAAAAAAAATTGCAAGGCTCAGATGTACCAAGTAGAGAAGAGTTATTGATGCTTGGAGCTATTAACTGACGATACTCGGGCAATTGCATCGACTCGTGATATTGAATAGACATACAAACACAACAAGTCAATGAAATGCTATTGATGACAAGGCTATTCTGCTCCTGATTTATTCTCAATTGCAATTGGTCTCTTCCCATTTTATTGCGAATGATATTCAATTTGTTTGGCATTATTGGATATTTCAGGGAGGCGACAGTTGATCCCTCGTTAAGATGTTGGAGAGGCAACTAATGGCGATGTTCATTAATGGACAGGACTGGAACCTTTGGAATCGTTCAATGTTGAGATGTTGAAGTTCTCCAGAAACCCTTGTTCTCTGATGCCCCCCCCCGAACCAAGGACCTTTGACGTGCTAGGTGGATGCTCTTCAAAGATTCAACTGTCACGAAACTACAAAAAATGACACTGAGAATTAAATTGATTTGAGATATGGATTGATGTTTATTCCGATTTTTGTTTATTCGCTCGATTATTGCTCGGGGACTGACTTGAAAGACAGTTTTCTTCCAACACGTAGTGTGGTTAGAAGAGAAAGTGGGTTGAGATTTGGTAATTTAGCAGTTCATTGGTACAGAGAAATGAGACTGGGAGGTAAAAGGGATGAACCTCGGGTTTGAGTGAGAATTAGTTTTCGCCGTCTTTTATTTTTATTCTCCTCGACTGCAAGTTTTGAGAACGAGAGACCATGTGTTGTCCACTTGAACTATATGTGAGGATGGATAGTTGTGTCTGTATATTTTTTTTTAGTCAGGCTTGAGAGATTAGGCTGGAACAGACGGTTGAGAGAAAAGTGCGACTAAATTTGAAGGAATGACGCTGGATAGTGGGTTATTGATGATTTTTTTACATCGTATTCGACCGTTACATTTTGAAGCAGGCTGAAATATGCAGACGGTTAAACTCGGAATTTCAAAAATCTTAAGAATGAAGTAAAAATGGATGAAAAGGAGACTAATTTCTGAAGCCTGGAAAAATACTAAAATGTTTTAAATCAAGATAATAAAAATTCTGATTAATTTTCGTACGGAACAGTGTATATGTGTGTGTTTGCAGAGTATTGGGTATTCTGTTCACCATTCACACATAACAATTCATATAAAAATTCGTCGATGAGGCATTTTATTTCCAAACGAGAATAGATAATATGAAGCTGGTGGATGACGGCCAGACGATGGGTTAAAAGGATGGGAGTAAGGATGCGCTGGAAGGGGGTCCCGGAGAGAAAAAAAAGGGGGGTCCTGGGCAGTGATGGGCACAAGAGGATGGAGGTTTTTCCACATCGGCGCTCACTGTGCACCGCCCGATCATCCGGAAAACGTCCAAACTCACAGTCGCCCCCGGGGAATATTTCATTCGGCAAAAATTTTCCCCTCGTATTTTTCCCTACAAATACGGGTCACTATATAAACGACAGACAAAAATAGGGAATGAGATGGTGTAGGCTGAAAAAGTTGACATTGGCATTGTCATTTTGAAAAAAATCCTTCAGTGCAACGCACATCATCAACTGCAATTAATTGGATTTTTTTTTTCGTTGAATTATAAAAACTTATGTTGAAGAAGAAAAAGCCTTCTGAACATCTTTGGAAGTGTTTGGAAATTTTCTAATTTTTTTGAGTGGGAGGGGGACCTAAAAATTAGATACAATATTTACAGAAGTGGCTTTTCGCTGGGTGTCGGCGCAATGGACATCATTTGCGATTCGCCCTTTATTTGGCGGATTATTTACACAACAGAGGAGCAAAAAAAATTTATTTGATAAAAGCGGGGAATCAGAAGCGTTGGACCATAAAAGCCAAAAAAATCACAGAGCTGTAATTTTTTTGGATGACCACATTTTTCCAGGTTTTGGGGCTCGAGGGGGTGCCGAGGTCGCATAAGGTGGGAAAGACATGCGAAGTTGACATTCAGTTTTGCGTGTAAACTGTAGAATAAATACGGTCTATGATGGGTGATAATTCAAGCGAGAATCTTTACGTATGTCGAATACGCTGACCCCTGGGCTCAAGACCGGGGATTATGTATGTTTGGCTAAGGCATTTTTGTTCTGACAAGCTACGGTCGCACATTCAGCACAAAAAAGGAATTTATTTGAGTATCTGATTCACAAAATTGTGCCTTTATACATTGGTACGGAATATTCAATGAACACCTGACGTCATTTCGGCACTTATAAAAAAAATTTTATTATTTTGTTTTTTTTTTTACATATATTTCGATGCCTTTCAGGATATGCTGCTGATGAAGACTATACAGGGTCAGATGTCACCATTTGGCTCATAGATCGCTTCGTAAAAGATTCGTTCTGAGAGCTATTCCTGGTGGAACTTCAGTTCCAGGTTCAATTCTGGAAACGGTTCCCGCGATCTGAAGTTCCACCTGATACGGTTCCGAGAAGGTGCCTTCGGAGGAAGCAATTGTTGGAACTGTTCGTTCACTTGTGATGGTTCTCGGAACTGTTCGTTCACTTGTGACGGTTCTTGGAACTGTTGGTTCACTTGGAACCGTCCTTGAAACTGTTCATTCACTTGGAACCGTCCTTGGAACTGTTCGTTCACTTGGAACCGTTCTTGGAACTGTTCGCTCACTTGGAACCGTTCTTGGAACTGTTCGTTCGCATGGAACCGTCCTTAGAACTGAAAGCACTGGACCAGTTGGAATTGCTAAACTGTTCAACATCAAAATTCAATAACTTCCGGGGGGAGACAGCAGACAGACAAGCTACAGAGGCACTGTCGACTCTCAAAAATGAACTCCAGTTATGGAATAATCATCTCATACCATATACCGTCAGCATATTCAATGCCATAATTTTCACCTCAACACCATCTCATCACGCTGACAGAGTGATCAGACATTCAAAACTTGATCAACCCCAGCAGATTAATTCACCAAGTCTTCAACTGATTCACAACAGCAAACTACTTGTACTGGATAGTATCCCTATGGAAGGAGGTCACGTTGAGTTATCCACGCGAGCGTCATCTCGGATCAATCATGGAACTAGGGGTAACGTAATCGGAAAGTCCTTTATATCCGGTGAAACTAAGTTCCAAGGCAATTTGTGTGTCTCTTTGTAAGAAGGAATAGATGGGAGTTTGAATGGAGAAGTGAGGTGGTGGGTGGGGATTGCTGGGTAAGAGACGCACGCTGAGCAACACATAGGAAATGTTTGGGACCAGAGTTGCCAGGTTTTTTTTGCAGCTGAATGTAATCCTATTTTACGATGCAAGCACAGATTTTCTTCGTCTGTTACGTGAATGATGCTAAAACAAAACGCTTGGTGAACGGAAAGACGGCTTGGACAAAAGGTCCAATTTCTTTTGCACAGAGAAAAGCAAATGATGCTTATTTTGGGATGAAGTAGTACATCGGCTAATCCAAACTTGGGGTAGATTGCTCTACAAATCTACCAACAATATCCAGAAATACGAATTGCTTCAGAACCTGGATCAGGATGGTGGTCATATTGCACAAAGCTAGAGGATAGAAGGCAGAAGTGAAGGGGAACAGGCAAGTTCCACACGTTCCAAAGTACGTACAATATGTCGTACAAATTTTATAGAGATCCTGGGGTCCATTCTTGATAGATCCCAACAGTGACTGGCGTCGGTGTCCCACTAGTGACTCTCGCCTGCCGTTCCTCTACCACTCCGCAAATGTTCCCGGCGCTTTAAATGCTACCTGACTAGGACAGAATCATTGACGAGATCGGCCGGAGAACCGTCCGGTTCCAAGCAGTGCCTTAAGTGGAGGATGGTCTGCAATGAGATCTCCAACGCTCTAAACAGACTTCAACAAACTAGGTCGGTTCCACCTGGCGAACATCAACGTTGCTGCAGAACTGGGAACTAGGAAGTATATTAAAACAAATATAAATTAATACATAAATAAATGTGAAGAATCCGGCAACGCTGGTTGGTACGAAGAGTGATATCGAAGCAGAGACTGTTCTTGAGTCTGCACAGTGCCGAAACCCTGCCCTCATCCCCATTACTTCGTATGAACCCAGTGTCTGGACGAAACAAGTCTTCGTATTTTCCTGTCCCTGTGGCTCATTCCTCTCATCTCAGTATTCTCCTCTGTTTAAAGTGGGTGGTAAACTGGAGATTGGGTATAGGAGGAGGAGGAGGAGGTGGGCGGTAGGGAAACACACAAGCAGATTCACCCTTGTCGTCTTCACGACACCCTACCCTACGGTATTCCCACCTTTCTTTACCTTCCCTTTTCCCTTTTAAGCTGCCTACTACTGAGGCACAAACCTCCTACCCACCTTTACAATTTCCTCCAATTCTTTTCACGAAACAAGTTTGTAAAATGCAATTTTCCCTGTAGGTTGACAAGTCATCTAATCGCAAGCGGCCCATCTTCCAGCCGTTCCTTTTTTTTTTATTTCTCCCACCTGTTTCCTTTTCACCATCTCCCTTTTCTGACTTGGTTCACGAAGATAATACAGAATTCACCGGTTTTATTCGACTTTTTAGAAGTAGTCGGGTTGTTTTTTTTTGCGAATGTGTGTTCGGGTGATGTCAGGGGAGGCGGAGGTCTAGGTGCGAGGGCTAACAATTCTGTCACACCCCCGGTATTTCTGATAATAGGAACAACGTGGATGCGAGTTGAGGATGGGGGCATTTTGGAGGAATTGTGGAGGAAGTGAGTGCGCGATTTTGGAGGTTTGCGATGGAGCGATGGTTGGTCGGAAAATGTGACTTGGAGATGACAAGCAAAATTACATCAAATGTTCACAACGACTCATCGCCAAAATGGTTGGAGATACGACGAAGGTTATTTAACAAAACTTGTTCTTTATTTCAAGTCGCACATTTTATTACTTGTGACCTTTTTTCCTAATTCTCATAATTTAAAAGATTACAGCACATCCAATAATCTCTCCAGTTCGCCTTGTGCCTAAAATGGAACCCCCATTGATTTCGTTCTTTCGTTAATTCATGTATTAATTCATAACAATTAACCAATATTTTCTAAAAACACGCCTTTGGTAAAGAGTCACTGAGGCACTCCCTAAAATGAGAATGAAATAGTCTCTCATCCGACAAACAGTGTCTTCGGTGAAAATTCCCATGGTACCATCACCCCCATCCCCCGAAGCCTCGAAATGAAGAGAAAATTGGAAGAGACCTGGAGAGTAGACTCAAGATAGGCGGATTGAATGGAAAGAGTACGACGGGGAGGGGGGAAGGGGGGTGAGCCCAACGGTGTAAGGTCCCACCGATATCCTCGCACTTTCCCATGAGACCAGAATATCGTAATTCCGGGATTGTTACCCGATTTTATCCCCTCGCGAGCGTCTCTCGGTTCCACTGACTAGGATCGTCCCCGTTAACCCCCCGCCCACCCCGCCTACTTACTCCTTTTAACCCTGCGTTAATTGTCCACCGTTTTATAATTTCATTGTACGGACGAAAAATTTTATCGTCGAATTACAAAACAATAGACACATTACAGCGAAATTGCTTGTTCCAGGGCCAAATTGATGTACCGAATTTTCCACAATGAATTGTGAATGGATTTAGTAGTGCCGAGAGTGAAAACGGTGCAGCGTTTGCTTTCTCATGTTGGATGTGTGGAAAATTTTAATGTGTTAAACTTTTGGATGCTTTGAAATGGTTGAAAGGTATTTCATATTTTTTCAAATGTTTGTAACAGGCACACATAGACACACACACACACACACACACATCTGCCTATAGCGTGTGTGCTATCGACGGTACCCATAAAATAAGATCGTAAGGCCGGGCGGGAGCCTGGCCCGACACAGGGGAGTGAGTCCTATCGTAAGCGCCCCTTATCGCAGCAGAGCGGTTTCTGGGGGGTTAACCTGTGTTTAGAAATATGATGGCCTAACGGGCGAAAGTTAAACGGGACCGCCCAGCCGCATTCACCCGCCCACCCAACCACACCCGCCCATCCAACCACACCCGCCCACTCAACCACACAGGCCCACTCTGCCACACCCGCTCACTCAACCACACCCGCCCACTCAACCACGCCCGCCCACCCAACCACATCCGCCCACTCAACCACACCCGCCCACTCAACCACACCCGCCCACTCAACCACACCCGCCCACTCAACTACACCCGCCCACTCAACTACACCCGTCAACTCAACCACACCCGCCCACTCAACCACATCCGTCCACTCAACCACACCCGCCCACTCAACCACACCCGCCCACTCAACTACACCCGCCCACTCAACTACACCCGCCGACTCAACCACACCCACCCACCCATAGCCGCAGGGATGGGTGGCCAGTACTCCCTCTCGGAGAAATAAAAAGAGAAGGGGGACGGAGGATCCTAACCCGACCATAACGATTTTTTAGGGTTCTGAAAAAAAAACTTTTTTTTTTAGGTTTGCAATTTTTTTGTTTAGTTCATTTTTGAAAGACCGAAAATTGCAACTCATTCTTATAGTGCCGGGACCTAATACAACGTGATAAATAACAATACTTGCCATTTATTTTTTACCCCACTTGTCGTAGTCACATCGTTGACGGGATACACTCAAGTAAGAGACAAAAGTTGATTCTCCGCGCAGGGTTGACAGGGTAGTCGACGTGTTCTGGCACGAACAACCCTATTACTGTCGACAGAAATACGGCTGTTACTACTTTTCCCGGATTGTATCCTCCCATCAACGTCTCACTTTTTTTTTCTCTTCCCTCGACTCCAGAAAAATCCGGAAACGAGGTGTCGCAGACAAAAACTCCCCGCCAATCAACGCAATCGTTTCCGGGGAAATTGAGGGACAAGTGGGGAATAGATAGAATTCATGATTGGATAGGAATGACTCATAACTAAAATTTCATCGCATTAGTCTTCAATTTGTTTGGAAAAAAATTGTAATCTCGTGTTTTGGGAATTAGGGAAAGTCAATTAATTGTCTTGAATTTTTCATATTTGTAAAGTTTCCAAAATTAGAAAAAAAAAATCCATAATTTTAGTAATCGTTAGTTATCGTTATAAATGTATAAAAAAAAATTGAAAGGTAAAAAGTAAAATAGAAGAGAGGTCGTAGTTAATACTCAGCTATTTGTCCTGGGATTATTGAGGACGATGCGGATAACTTGACTAGTATAGCCGATATAGAACTACGCAGAGAAGCCTCGTCGATTAGCATGCCACAGTGTTGAGATAAGCGGCCTAGCCATGACGATATACAAGTAGTTGGAGCAGCTAACCACCTACAATCCTACTGTTCTATAGTGTATCACGGATGGCAATCTTAACTCCATTGTCTCAAACTGTCAAGTTCAAATTACCAAATCGTTACAGTATCAACGCTAATCCTGTATTGCCCTAGCTGCGAAATCGTGATTTCCAATTTCAACACTTTCTATTCTGCAATCGTAAATTACCATTATCAAAATTGTGATTCACAATTTCTGAAATTGTGATTCACAATTTCTGAAATTGTGATTCACAATTTCTGAAATTGTGATTCACAATTTCCAAAATTGTGATTCACAATTTCCAAAATTGTGATTTCAAATTTCCCGAATTGTGATTCACAATTTGGTGAATTAGCACTTACATGTGCTTTTATTTCATATCTATATCTATATATTCCATTCAAATATTTGCTCTCAAATATTGTGAGCCTTATGTGGAAAAACTGTTCATGTTTCATTGATACTAAATTCGATTTTGACTTTCAAGCTTTCAAAGATGAATTATCCTTTCAAACTGGTTTAGTTACCATGGTCAACCGTGCTTTAAACTCGCGTATACCTATATACCCATACCAGCGTGACGTAGATACGAAGCGAACAATAATTGATCGAATCCGGTAATCTGCCGCTATAATCCTATGATCCTGTTATTGGTGATACGCCACTGTAGACATATATATCTATGTATGTATATATCGATATACATATATATATTTCGTCTCGGAGTTTCGTCCCAAAACGCCTACCCCGAGTTGTAGCACAGCACGTGCACATATCCTTGTCAACCCCCCCCCCCTCCCCCTCCCCCCATCAACCATGTGTACCGTTTTGTTCAGTTAGGAACTCGATTCGTTGAACTGCGTAATTTTGTTTTCATATTTCAAACCCACTCGTCCAAGAAAAAAGAGCCACATCAAACCCATTTATTTTTCATTCCATTGATTACAATGTACGGTAATTGCTGTGAAAAGTCAAATGAAAATTTTCCAGCTTTGTTGGGTTGTAACGAAAATAAAAGGAGGTAAAAAAATTGTGAGGGTAGGATTTTTTTAATAACTGGCAATTTATTACGCGAGAATAAACGGGAGGAAAGTTTGCACCAACAGATGTCCATCGGGGGATTACAGGGTCGTCACCTATTTGTCCGATGGTGTGTGCAATTGTGAAGGGTTTCCGTTTTGGCGGCAATATTTTTGAGCTCCCGGTTCTGAGCATTGGGACTGCTAATAAATTCAATTCCTTTCCATTTTCAATTTTGCGATTAGCTTTGAAAAATGTTAAGAAAAAAAATCTTGTGTGTCTGTTTGCAATTTTTGAAATGTCGCATTTTTGCATTTCTGTTTAATTTTTTAATTTTTGGAAAATCTTGGTTTTGGACTCTCCGGTGAACAGCTGTCGATTAAAAAAAACAGCCCCATCACAAATTTCACCTCCCCCCCCCCCTCCCCCAGGGTCTGTACTTGTCGGCTACCTCTCGATTACAAAAGGGACACGAAAGCCAACCGCATTAGGGTACTTGAATTGGTCTCCTATTGGGCAACATTGAGTAGTAAATCTGTCATTTTAAAATAGAATTAGATCGTAGTGCAGCATCGGCAGTATCAACCCTCTTGGCAAAAAGTATGGCAAAATCGCCCCATGAGAAATACTAGGGGGGGACACATCTGTTCGCTCATCTCGATGACAAGCTCTTTCCATCGATCCGAGGTAAGAAACATATCCCAAATGCTCATGTTTACTAATTTTCAGCTCCGTTTTGAGAATTTCAAAAATTTCAAGAATTAAAATTTTCGAAATGGCAGGAAAATGCTAAATTCGAAACAATTTTCGAAATTCTGAAAGTTGCAAAAATTTCCAACATTTCTAAAATTTCCAAAATTTCTAAAACTTTCAGAAGTTTCAAAATTTCCAAAATTTCCGCAATTTCCAAAATATTCAAAATTTTCAAAATTTGCTCATATCATCTCTTTCCCTTTGCGTACCTTATTTTCTATATCACGATAATTCACCACTCAGCTCTACCAATGGCACCCCAATAAAATTGATTTGCTTCACGGCTGCTATTGACCAGGAATCGACTGGTCTGAAGATCAACGGCATTACCTAAACTCTAGATATTTGGAGGTGAACTGTGCCGATTTATGCCCAGTAAACGGTGCGATAAGCAAATGCCAACGGTGTAATGGCGCCCAAGGCCATAAGCATTGCCCGGTTCACTCAAGATTTGCATGACAATGCCTGCATGATTATAGCAGTAGCCCAATGAAATCCTATACACACATCGTTTAGAACCTAGTGTTTATTGCCAGTGCAACTATGCAAATTGCTGACATGCGTGCACGTTAATATCTGTCTTCTTGTATGAGGATCTAAGAGGGTCATTCGACCTCATCAATAAAATGGTTCGATGACTTATCGCAGGAGAAAGAATTTCAGTTCGCCTACTAATCTACGGCGGCGCTGCTGGTTCTTCTTCTATAGAGTCCGAGTCACAGTTTGAGTGTGTTTGATGCACAGTTAGAATATGTTATGGTTTTACCCAGTTTTACTTATCCGCATTGTAAAATAAAAGGAAAACCGCAGAATGTAAATACATAATATGTATATATCGTCGCCTTAACCGTAAAGGTGCATATAATCCTGCCAAATGGCATTCAACTTTTGTGGACGAAGGTCCAAGTCTGGCCCAAACCCGTCTTTAGCTGAGATCGACAAGATTGGGAAGTCAATGCTGAGCCAACATTGGCCCAAAGTCGTTTGCCGACGTTCGTCTATTATGCGGACATCAGACTTGGCAATTGCAATGGCTCAACCTTGGTCCAAGCTTGGGCCAGTTGTCAAAGCTTGGCATCGTTCACCTGGGTAAACTCACTGGCCACCAGAGGGATCGGCTATTCAGTTATATAGAGATCAGTGCTTCGAGCCGACGAAAATTCTTTCGTACGCCTAAGTACAGCCCACCTCTCGATCAATGAAATCGGACAAAAAATTATGACGTCAATCTTGCCTGCTAAAACTGGCGTGGTATCTAGCTCCATAGTCACTCAGGATAATGGCTGTTTACCTGAAGGACCATTTGTCAGGTAGGCACGGACGCAAGTTTTGAGATAACAGAATATCTACTGAAACTCTAGAGTTCGTTTCCACTACGCTACGAATAAGCTTTAAGCGCTCCAGTTTCTTGTGATATCTTTCAACTTATCTGCTGAGACTAATTGCTGAAGGATTGGATATCAGTTGGGCATTCAGAAATCCAAATATAGGGTTCAATGATTAGAGCTGATTAAAGTGTGTATGTCGAGACAGATTTAATGCACATTTTTTATTACATTCTGGGATAAGTAAGGAAATTAATAAAAATTAATCTACATGTTATTTTAATTAAAAACTAGGGAAAAGGGAACAAGATAGCAATATAAATGCAAACTATGCAAAATTGCTGCTTACAGATTTACTCCAGGTTTGTATAAATGTGTATCGCCGTACGCGGTAGTGTATCGGGCCAAGTCAAGCTTCGATCCAAGTCTCCTACCGTAAAATCTAGGGAAATCCTTTTCCATATCGTCATCTTCATATGTCCTTCTTCACACATTCTCCGTTGATGCAGTGCTAAAATTTCAATATTCAATCATTATAATAAGTATAGAAATAATTATAATGTCGCTATGAAAATATTGATTGATATAATTTGACAATAATATAATTTGATAATATTTGTAATACTAACATGACCGATGGAGCAGACCGATCCTTGAGCAGCGGGAGTGCCAACTTTCACGCAGTCAAAATTGAAGAAGGGGAATAGATCATGAGTGCAGGTTAGAGCTTGGCAGTTTTGAGGACCCTGTAGAAATAATGCAGATGCGGCCTATGAAACCCAATATCTCGAACACTATATATAATTGAAGCAGTGTCTATTAACACAGACCACAAGGATTGACCGGGAATCTAAGGAACTTGGTATAGAAATGGAACATTCATCTGGATCGGTTCTAGACCTGAAGTTGTACGCAGCACTGTTCCCAGAACGGACAGTCCAGGTGAAACAATTTTTGGCACTGTTCGTCCACTTGGAACTGTTCTCGGAACTGAAAGCACTGGCCCAGTGGACTGTGTGACAGACTGATGGAAGCTTCGATATGAAGCTATACCATCTTATAGTACTTCTCCAAACGTGGCACCTTGGTGATGGACGAAAACTATGTACAATTCATAATTACCGCACAGGCTCGATGGTATCCAAATCGACGACACTGGCAATCAAGACCAAGTACTTCTCCCGGCAGAATTGCAGGTAGTGGAGCATCGTCCTGGTTCCACTTGGGTGGATTGCGCAGGCATTCGGCCGATGAACTCCTGACAGAGCAGTGCCATTTGTTCTTAGATTTGGTCTGACATGAATGCCTTTAGCTTCTACGGAAAGTCAATTCAACTTACTGTAACATTTTCTTGAAGCCTTCCAAACTGCACCTAGACCAATGAAGACTTACGACACTGGAGTCATTATATTTTGACATCAAGTGACCATCTTGGGCGCTACAGTCTTGAGTGCCCTCTGCTTCTTCGCCGTCGTGTTCCGCTCCAATTCTTCAAGTTTGATAGGGTTAACAAATTACTAATCGTAGCGAAGTCAGGCTGATCGACTTCAATTATTATTCTATTTAATTTGATATATATATTCTATTTAATTTGAGACCAATGACAACAAGAACCGCTGTCACACAATATAGCAAAGCAATCCGTGAAACTGTGTAACACCCTAAATAACCCAGAAAACAACATCTAGAGATGTCCCCGGAACAGAACATTCGTCTAATTGTTCGAGCCAAGCTATCAGCCGATGGGAAGATACCAAACTGATAACGATTTCCATTGATATGGCTATCCCAAAAACACTAATAATTTTCAAACTGGATAAGTCGCAAAACTTACATATGACCTAATTGATGCGCAGCCATCCTCAACCCACTGAATCCTAAATTATCTCCAAAAATAGCTGCCATGCTGACAACTGGATAGTTATCTTTGCACAGTGGTTCGACGCTGGACACACCTAGATTATGAAGTGTTTAAGAT
This sequence comes from Asobara japonica, assembly GCA_026005395.1. Classification (NCBI taxonomy): domain Eukaryota; kingdom Metazoa; phylum Arthropoda; class Insecta; order Hymenoptera; family Braconidae; genus Asobara; species Asobara japonica. Next base: position 364,932 of record BQMI01000429.1, read on the forward strand.
TCATCAATGTGATAGAAGTCCTCCCGCCCATTTCACTTTTTGTGACTCCAAATTCAAATGCACAAAGTGCTAGTGATTCTAGCAAGACGATAAGGAATTTGCATGTTGGCTTTCAAACATTGCATGTTCCTTCATGAGTACATGGCTGGCGTAATGTCCATGAAGAATAAAAATTGGGATCGTCCAATACTATTATTATTAATTATTCATTTTTCAAACTGTTCAAATTTTAAAAGCTCGCAAAGCCCGCGTAGTGTAGTTAGACCAACTCGACGCTGTCTTGGCGCCACGGTGCGCGGCAGAAAACGGTACTAGCGCGGTCAGTGTATATAGACGCCGTCCAACGGACCAAGCTCCGCGTTCAATGGCGTCGCGAGGGCTTATAGAGCGTCGCTATTTCGGACTTCTCTAAACATTCATGATTCATTACTGGGCCAATCAAAAAATCTTTGATATGAGACACCGATCATTGGGTGCGATGCGTAGTTAGCATTCTGTGTATTTTGAGAAAATGAGCCGTATGCCAGATTCCTAGTCAAGAGTTTTGACTTGCCAAAATTCTTGACAGCCAATCCCATGTTAATTATACTATTCTATGATGGTGAATTGTGGGTACTTACCCGCCAATGCTGGGCTGCAAATTTCTGCTTCATGGTCGTTGCATATGTAAGTGCTAGAAATAGTTAAGAATGAAATCGTTAGTGAAGGGGGAAAATGATTTTTTGCGAAATCTATCACGTCTACTAATGAATAATTTACTTGGTCAATGTGGTTATGATGTCATAACTTCCGGCAGGAAAGTCTTTGTCGTGCAGAGCCTCGTAGAATCTTCCCATTTCTGCCAGTGCTTTGGTGGCGTCAACTGCTCCGGTAGAGTTCTTATTTTTATGAATGTAGGGGACTGCTGAACGGTCCTTGGACAAATAATTCAATAGAATATAACTAATCGGTTAATTGTTCTTATCGCGTGATTTTTAGGGCTCTAAGAAATTTGGAAAACATCAAGAATTGTGGATTTGTCGAAATTCCCAGTTTCAGGAACTTTAAGATTTTTCCAACTTTTGAATTTTTCTAACTATTCTGAATGTCAAATTTAGGAAGTTTTCGAAAATTTCTAAACTCAAAAATGAAAAGAAAAAATTTCCAAATTTTTTGCATTGTCAAATTTTTTCAAAATTTGTGGAACAATTTTTTTAATTGTGAAATTATCAAAACTTTCGATCTTCAAAATTCCACAAATACATTTCTTTGAACTTACAGCTGCAACAACGATACCCGCAATATGCAGACGAACTTCCGGGTTGGACAACTGATGGAATATGAGATCCAGACCATTGAAGAAGGCCAAAATGTATATCAAGTGATCGTAGAACTCTCGGCTGGACACTCTAAAAAGCAGATAGAAAAGCTGCAGACAATTGTCTCCCCAACTCTGACAATTAACTTTCATAAATGTCTTACGATTCAAACGGAATATTGTAATCAGTTGTCACAAGCAATTGTGGGTAGATAACTGACGCATTGGAATCAGCGGAACTCTGCTGTATCTGAGATTGAACGGCAGAAGCGACATTTTGTTCCGCCTCCCTCGTTCGCCTCGAAATTTTCGACACGAGATGAGCGTTGGAACCAAAGTCGTCATCAATCGAACGTCGATGAATGCGGCCGCTTATTCGTACCACCATCGGCTGGTACCGAATATGGAATCCTAAGATTGTTCCCAGCTGCATGAAAAAGAACAGCATTAACAACAAAATTATTATTATCAATCATGTTGGAATATCTAAAAGAATAGATTTTGTCCAACATATGGGAGCTTAGCAGAGTAGATTTCCATAGAATCCAAAATTTGTAGGATTCGAGGATTGTGGGACTTTTGAGTCCAAAACGTTTAAATATTCATATATATTTACATATCTATTTTGTAAAAGCTGTCTTTACACTCTCGGATATCACAAAAGGTTTAGTTTCCGATATGTAACAATAATACTTACGAATAGAGGATTAATGCCAGGGATGACTAAGATGGATGACTCACTCTTTTGATCTTGATACAATTTTACTGCGTCCCTCAACGCCTGAAGGACAAGTAAACAAAATGAGAACAGAAATCTTATCATTGTTATTGACATGTGTTGTCAAATGCTTAAAAGCAATAAAATGCAGAACAATAATATTCTGTCAGAAATGGACTACGACTGTGTTTACTCACCATATACGTAGAATATTTCTAAATGCCAAAGGAAAAGAATTTTAAAAAAATATATTTATGATCAAATTAGGTGGAGAACCCAGGATCTCTCAAAATGGCACACTTTCTCCTGAAGGGTGGACAAATCAAATTCGAAAGTTCTTCTCCCTCTCGCTACGATTCAGTTCTATGAAGTTATTCAACGCCCGTTGGATACTATAAACGCCCGTGGCGTTTATACTATCCCATTGGGACTCCTAGAAGACACTCCCGTCGAATTGGGGTCGAAAAAGTCAAATTAATTTTTTTCCATTTTCGCCCAATTTAACATTGGGACCTTATGGGGAGGCAAACTTAAATTTTTTAAAATCGGATTTTTGGCCTCGTGGGCGGTTATACTATCCAATTGGGACCCCTAGAAGACACTCCCGTCGAATTGGGGTCGAAAAAGTCAAATTAATTTGTTTCCATTTTCGCCCAATTTAACATTGGGACCTTATGGGGAGGCAAACTTAAATTTTTTAAAATCGGATTTTTGGCCCCGTGGGCGTTTATACTATCCAATTGGGACCCCTAGATGACACTCCCGTCGAATTGGGGTCGAAAAAGTCAAATTAATTTTTTTCCATTTTCGCCCAATTTAACATTGGCACCTTATGGGGAGGCAAACTTAAATTTTTTAAAATCGGATTTTTGGCCCCGTGGGCGTTTATACTATCCAATTGGGACCCCTAGAAGACACTCCCGTCGAATTGGGGTCGAAAAAGTCAAATTAATTTTTTTCCATTTTCGCCCAATCTAACATTGGGACCTTATGGGGAGGCAAACTTAAATTTTTTAAAATCGGATTTTTGGCCCCGTGGGCGTTTATACTATCCAATTGGGACCCCTAGAAGACACTCCCGTCGAATTGGGGTCGAAAAAGTCAAATTAATTTTTTTCCATTTTCGCCCAATTTAACATTGGGACCTTATGGGGAGGCAAACTTAAATTTTTTAAAATCCGATTTTTGGCCCCGTGGGCGTTTATACTATCCAATTGGGACCTCGAGAAGACACTCCCGTCGAATTGGGGTCGAAAAAGTCAAATTAATTTTTTTCCATTTTCGCCCAATCTAACATTGGGACCTTATGGGGAGGCAAACTTAAATTTTTTAAAATCGGATTTTTGGCCCCGTGGGCGTTTATACTATCCAATTGGGACCCCTAGAAGACAGTCCCGTCGAATTGGGGTCGAAAAAGTCAAATTAATTTTTTTCCATTTTCGCCCAATTTAACATTGGGACCTTATGGGGAGGCAAACTTAAATTTTTTAAAATCGGATTTTTGGCCCCGTGGGCGTTTATACTATCCAATTGGGACCCCTAGATGACACTCCCGTCGAATTGGGGTCGAAAAAGTCAAATTAATTTTTTTCCATTTTCGCCCAATTTAACATTGGCACCTTATGGGGAGGCAAACTTAAATTTTTTAAAATCGGATTTTTGGCCCCGTGGGCGTTTATACTATCCAATTGGGACCCCTAGAAGACACTCCCGTCGAATTGGGGTCGAAAAAGTCAAATTAATTTTTTTCCATTTTCGCCCAATCTAACATTGGGACCTTATGGGGAGGCAAACTTAAATTTTTTAAAATCGGATTTTTGGCCCCGTGGGCGTTTATACTATCCAATTGGGACCCCTAGAAGACAGTCCCGTCGAATTGGGGTCAAAAAAGTCAAATTAATTTTTTTCCATTTTCGCCCAATTTAACATTGGGACCTTATGGGGAGGCAAACTTAAATTTTTTAAAATCGGATTTTTGGCCCCGTGGGCGTTTATACTATCCAATTGGGACCCCTAGATGACACTCCCGTCGAATTGGGGTCGAAAAAGTCAAATTAATTTTTTTCCATTTTCGCCCAATTTAACATTGGCACCTTATGGGGAGGCAAACTTAAATTTTTTAAAATCGGATTTTTGGCCCCGTGGGCGTTTATACTATCCAATTGGGACCCCTAGAAGACACTCCCGTCGAATTGGGGTCGAAAAAGTCAAATTAATTTTTTTCCATTTTCGCCCAATTTAACATTGGGACCTTATGGGGAGGCAAACTTAAATTTTTTAAAATCGGATATTTGGCCCCGTGGGCGTTTATACTATCCAATTGGGACCTCTAGAAGACACTCCCGTCGAATTGGGGTCGAAAAAGTCAAATTAATTTTTTTCCATTTTCGCCCAATTTAACATTGGGACCTTATGGGGAGGCAAACTTAAATTTTTTAAAATCGGATATTTGGCCCCGTGGGCGTTTATACTATCCAATTGGGACCTCTAGAAGACACTCCCGTCGAATTGGGGTCGAAAAAGTCAAATTAATTTTTTTCCATTTTCGCCCAATCTAACATTGGGACCTTATGGGGAGGCAAACTTAAATTTTTTAAAATCGGATTTTTGGCCCCGTGGGCGTTTATACTATCCAATTGGGACCCCTAGAAGACACTCCCGTCGAATTGGGGTCGAAAAAGTCAAATTAATTTTTTTCCATTTTCGCCCAATTTAACATTGGGACGTTATGGGGAGGCAAACTTAAATTTTTTAAAATCCGATTTGTGGCCCCGTGGGCGTTTATACTATCCAATTGGGACCTCGAGAAGACACTCCCGTCGAATTGGGGTCGAAAAAGTCAAATTAATTTTTTTCCATTTTCGCCCAATCTAACATTGGGACCTTATGGGGAGGCAAACTTAAATTTTTTAAAATCGGATTTTTGGCCCCGTGGGCGTTTATACTATCCAATTGGGACCCCTAGAAGACAGTCCCGTCGAATTGGGGTCGAAAAAGTCAAATTAATTTTTTTCCATTTTCGCCCAATTTAACATTGGGACCTTATGGGGAGGCAAACTTAAATTTTTTAAAATCGGATTTTTGGCCCCGTGGGCGTTTATACTATCCAATTGGGACCCCTAGATGACACTCCCGTCGAATTGGGGTCGAAAAAGTCAAATTAATTTTTTTCCATTTTCGCCCAATTTAACATTGGGACCTTATGGGGAAGCAAACTTAAATTTTTTAAAATCGGATTTTTGGCCCCGTGGGCGTTTATACTATCCAATTGGGACCCCTAGAAGACACTCCCGTCGAATTGGGGTCGAAAAAGTCAAATTAATTTTTTTCCATTTTCGCCCAATTTAACATTGGGACCTTATGGGGAGGCAAACTTAAATTTTTTAAAATCGGATATTTGGCCCCGTGGGCGTTTATACTATCCAATTGGGACCTCTAGAAGACACTCCCGTCGAATTGGGGTCGAAAAAGTCAAATTAATTTTTTTCCATTTTCGCCCAATTTAACATTGGGACCTTATGGGGAGGCAAACTTAAATTTTTTAAAATCGGATATTTGGCCCCGTGGGCGTTTATACTATCCAATTGGGACCTCTAGAAGACACTCCCGTCGAATTGGGGTCGAAAAAGTCAAATTAATTTTTTTCCATTTTCGCCCAATCTAACATTGGGACCTTATGGGGAGGCAAACTTAAATTTTTTAAAATCGGATTTTTGGCCCCGTGGGCGTTTATACTATCCAATTGGGACCCCTAGAAGACACTCCCGTCGAATTGGGGTCGAAAAAGTCAAATTAATTTTTTTCCATTTTCGCCCAATTTAATATTGGGACCTTATGGGGAGGCAAACTTAAATTTTTTAAAATCGGATATTTGGCCCCGTGGGCGTTTATACTATCCAATTGGGACCTCTAGAAGACACTCCCGTCGAATTGGGGTCGAAAAAGTCAAATTAATTTTTTTCCATTTTCGCCCAATTTAACATTGGGACCTTATGGGGAGGCAAACTTAAATTTTTTAAAATCGGATATTTGGCCCCGTGGGCGTTTATACTATCCAATTGGGACCTCTAGAAGACACTCCCGTCGAATTGGGGTCGAAAAAGTCAAATTAATTTTTTTCCATTTTCGCCCAATCTAACATTGGGACCTTATGGGGAGGCAAACTTAAATTTTTTAAAATCGGATTTTTGGCCCCGTGGGCGTTTATACTATCCAATTGGGACCCCTAGAAGACACTCCCGTCGAATTGGGGTCGAAAAAGTCAAATTAATTTTTTTCCATTTTCGCCCAATTTAACATTGGGACCTTATGGGGAGGCAAACTTAAATTTTTTAAAATCGGATTTTTGGCCCCGTGGGCGTTTATACTATCCAATTGGGACCTCTAGAAGACACTCCCGTCGAATTGGGGTCGAAAAAGTCAAATTAATTTTTTTCCATTTTCGCCCAATCTAACATTGGGACCTTATGGGGAGGCAAACTTAAATTTTTTAAAATCGGATTTTTGGCCCCGTGGGCGTTTATACTATCCAATTGGGACCCCTAGAAGACAGTCCCGTCGAATTGGGGTCGAAAAAGTCAAATTAATTTTTTTCCATTTTCGCCCAATTTAACATTGGGACCTTATGGGGAGGCAAACTTAAATTTTTTAAAATCGGATATTTGGCCCCGTGGGCGTTTATACTATCCAATTGGGACCTCTAGAAGACACTCCCGTCGAATTGGGGTCGAAAAAGTCAAATTAATTTTTTTCCATTTTCGCCCAATCTAACATTGGGACCTTATGGGGAGGCAAACTTAAATTTTTTAAAATCGGATTTTTGGCCCCGTGGGCGTTTATACTATCCAATTGGGACCCCTAGAAGACACTCCCGTCGAATTGGGGTCGAAAAAGTCAAATTAATTTTTTTCCATTTTCGCCCAATTTAATATTGGGACCTTATGGGGAGGCAAACTTAAATTTTTTAAAATCGGATATTTGGCCCCGTGGGCGTTTATACTATCCAATTGGGACCTCTAGAAGACACTCCCGTCGAATTGGGGTCGAAAAAGTCAAATTAATTTTTTTCCATTTTCGCCCAATTTAACATTGGGACCTTATGGGGAGGCAAACTTAAATTTTTTAAAATCGGATATTTGGCCCCGTGGGCGTTTATACTATCCAATTGGGACCTCTAGAAGACACTCCCGTCGAATTGGGGTCGAAAAAGTCAAATTAATTTTTTTCCATTTTCGCCCAATTTAACATTGGGACCTTATGGGGAGGCAAACTTAAATTTTTTAAAATCGGATTTTTGGCCCCGTGGGCGTTTATACTATCCAATTGGGACCCCTAGAAGACACTCCCGTCGAATTGGGGTCGAAAAAGTCAAATTAATTTTTTTCCATTTTCGCCCAATTTAACATTGGGACCTTATGGGGAGGCAAACTTAAATTTTTTAAAATCGGATTTTTGGCCCCGTGGGCGTTTATACTATCCAATTGGGACCTCTAGAAGACACTCCCGTCGAATTGGGGTCGAAAAAGTCAAATTAATTTTTTTCCATTTTCGCCCAATCTAACATTGGGACCTTATGGGGAGGCAAACTTAAATTTTTTAAAATCGGATTTTTGGCCCCGTGGGCGTTTATACTATCCAATTGGGACCCCTAGAAGACACGTCCCGTCGAATTGGGGTCGAAAAAGTCAAATTAATTTTTTTCCATTTTCGCCCAATTTAACATTGGGACCTTATGGGGAGGCAAACTTAAATTTTTTAAAATCGGATTTTCGGCCCCGTGGGCGTTTATACTATCCAATTGGGACCCCTAGATGACACTCCCGTCGAATTGGGGTCGAAAAAGTCAAATTAATTTTTTTCCATTTTCGCCCAATTTAACATTGGCACCTTATGGGGAGGCAAACTTAAATTTTTTAAAATCGGATTTTTGGCCCCGTGGGCGTTTATACTATCCAATTGGGACCCCTAGAAGACACTCCCGTCGAATTGGGGTCGAAAAAGTCAAATTAATTTTTTTCCATTTTCGCCCAATTTAACATTGGGACCTTATGGGGAGGCAAACTTAAATTTTTTAAAATCGGATATTTGGCCCCGTGGGCGTTTATACTATCCAATTGGGACCTCTAGAAGACACTCCCGTCGAATTGGGGTCGAAAAAGTCAAATTAATTTTTTTCCATTTTCGCCCAATTTAACATTGGGACCTTATGGGGAGGCAAACTTAAATTTTTTTAAATCGGATATTTGGCCCCGTGGGCGTTTATACTATCCAATTGGGACCTCTAGAAGACACTCCCGTCGAATTGGGGTCGAAAAAGTCAAATTAATTTTTTTCCATTTTCGCCCAATTTAACATTGGGACCTTATGGGGAGGCAAACTTAAATTTTTTAAAATCGGATTTTTGGCCCCGTGGGCGTTTATACTATCCAATTGGGACCCCTAGAAGACACTCCCGTCGAATTGGGGTCGAAAAAGTCAAATTAATTTTTTTCCATTTTCGCCCAATTTAACATTGGGACCTTATGGGGAGGCAAACTTAAATTTTTTAAAATCGGATTTTTGGCCCCGTGGGCGTTTATACTATCCAATTGGGACCTCTAGAAGACACTCCCGTCGAATTGGGGTCGAAAAAGTCAAATTAATTTTTTTCCATTTTCGCCCAATTTAACATTGGGACCTTATGGGGAGGCAAACTTAAATTTTTTAAAATCGGATTTTTGGCCCCGTGGGCGTTTATACTATCCAATTGGGACCCCTAGAAGACACTCCCGTCGAATTGGGGTCGAAAAAGTCAAATTAATTTTTTTCCATTTTCGCCCAATTTAACATTGGGACCTTATGGGGAGGCAAACTTAAATTTTTTAAAATCGGATTTTTGGCCCCGTGGGCGTTTATACTATCCAATTGGGACCCCTAGAAGACACTCCCGTCGAATTGGGGTCGAAAAAGTCAAATTAATTTTTTTCCATTTTCGCCCAATTTAACATTGGCACCTTATGGGGAGGCAAACTTAAATTTTTTAAAATCGGATTTTTGGCCCCGTGGGCGTTTATACTATCCAATTGGGACCCCTAGAAGACACTCCCGTCGAATTGGGGTCGAAAAAGTCAAATTAATTTTTTTCCATTTTCGCCCAATTTAACATTGGGACCTTATGGGGAGGCAAACTTAAATTTTTTAAAATCGGATTTTTGGCCCCGTGGGCGTTTATACTATCCAATTGGGACCCCTAGAAGACACTCCCGTCGAATTGGGGTCGAAAAAGTCAAATTAATTTTTTTCCATTTTCGCCCAATTTAACATTGGGACCTTATGGGGAGGCAAACTTAAATTTTTTAAAATCGGATTTTTGGCGCCGTGGGCGTTTATACTATCCAATTGGGACCCCTAGAAGACACTCCCGTCGAATTGGGGTCGAAAAAGTCAAATTAATTTTTTTCCATTTTCGCCCAATTTAACATTGGGACCTTATGGGGAGGCAAACTTAATTTTTTTTAAATCGGATTGTTGGTCCCGTGGGCGTTTATACTATCCTATTGGGACCCCTAGAAGACACTCCCGTCGAATTGGGGACGAAAAAGTCAAATTAATTTTTTTTCATTTTCGCCCAATTTAACATTGGGACCTTATGGGGAGGCAAACTTAAATTTTTTAAAATCGGATTTTTGGCGCCGAGGGCGTTTATACTATCCAATTGGGACCCCTAGAAGACATTCCCGTCGAATTGGGGTCGAAAAAGTCAAATTAATTTTTTTCCATTTTCGCCCAATTTAACATTGGGACCTTGTGGGGAGGCAAACTTAAATTTTTTAAAATCGGATTTTTGGCGCCGTGGGCGTTTATACTATCCAATTGGGACCCCTAGAAGACACTCCCGTCGAATTGGGGTCGAAAAAGTCAAATTAATTTTTTTCCATTTTCGCCCAATTTAACATTGGGACCTTATGGGGAGGCAAACTTAAATTTTTTTAAATCGAATTTTTGGCCCCGTGGGCGTTTATGCTATCCAATTGGGACCCCTAGAGGACACTTCCGTCGAATTGGGGTCGAAAAAGTCAAATTAATTTTTTTCCATGTTCGCCCAATTTAACATTGGGACCTTATGGGGAGGCAAACTTAAATTTTTTAAAATCGGATTTTTGGCCCCGTGGGCGTTTATACTATCCAATTGGGACCCCTAGAAGACACTCCCGTCGAATTGGGGTCGAAAAAGTCAAATTAATTTTTTTCCATTTTCGCCCAATTTAACATTGGGACCTTATGGGGAGGCAAACTTAAATTTTTTAAAATCGGAATTTTGGCGCCGTGGGCGTTTATACTATCCAATTGGGACCCCTAGAAGACACTCCCGTCGGATTGGGGTCGAAAAAGTCAAATTAATTTTTTTCCATTTTCGCCCAATTTAACATTGGGACCTTATGGGGAGGCAAACTTAAATTTTTTAAAATCGGATTTTTGGCCCCGTGGGCGTTTATACTATCCAATTGGGACCCCTAGAAGACACTCCCGTCGAATTGGGGTCGAAAAAGTAAAATTAATTTTTTTCCATTCTCGCCCCATTTAACATTGGGACCTTATGGGGAGGCAAACTTAAATTTGTTCAAATCGGAATTTTGGCGCCGTGGGCGTTTATACTATCCAATGGGGACCCCTAGAAGACACTCCCGTCGGATTGGGGTCGAAAAAGTCAAATTAATTTTTTTCCATTTTCGCCCAATTTAACATTGGGACCTTATGGGGAGGCAAACTTAAATTTTTTTAAATCGGATTTTTGGCCCCGTGGGCGCTTATACTATCCAATTGGGACCCCTAGAAGACACTCCCGTCGGATTGGGGTCGAAAAAGTCAAATTAATTTTTTTCCATTTTCGCCCAATTTAACATTGGGACCTTATGGGGAGGCAAACTTAAATTTTTTAAAATCGGATTTTTGGCCCCGTGGGCGTTTATACTATCCAATTGGGACCCCTAGAAGACACTCCCGTCGAATTGGGGTCGAAAAAGTCAAAATAATTTTGTTCCATTTTCGCCCAATTTAACACTGGGACCTTATGGGGAGGCAAACTTACATTTTTTAAAATCGGATTTTTGGCGCCGTGGGCGTTTATACTATCCAATTGGGACCCCTAGAAGACACTCCCGTCGAATTGGGGTCGAAAAAGTCAAATTATTTTTTTTCCATTTTCGCCCAATTTAACATTGGGACCTTATGGGGAGGCAAACTTACATTTTTTAAAATCGGATTTTTGGCGCCGTGGGCGTTTATACTATTCAATTGGGACCCCTAGAAGACACTCCCGTCGAATTGGGGTCGAAAAAGTCAAATTAATTTTTGTCCATTTTCGCCCAATTTAACATTGGGACCTTATGGGGAGGCAAACTTAATTTTTTTAAAATCGGATTTTTGGCGCCGTGGGCGTTTATACTATCCAATTGGGACCCCTAGACGACACTCCCGTCGAATTGGGGTCGAAAAAGTCAAATTAATTTTTTTCCATTTTCGCCCAATTTAACATTGGGACCTTATGGGGAGGCAAACTTAATTTTTTTTAAATCGGTTTGTTGGTCCCGTGGGCGTTTATACTATCCTATTGGGACCCCTAGAAGACACTCCCGTCGAATTGGGGACGAAAAAGTCAAATTAATTTTTTTTCATTTTCGCCCAATTTAACATTGGGACCTTATGGGGAGGCAAACTTAAATTTTTTAAAATCGGATTTTTGGCGCCGTGGGCGTTTATACTATTCAATTGGGACCCCTAGAAGACACTCCCGTCGAATTGGGGTCGAAAAAGTCAAATTAATTTTTTTCCATTTTCGCCCAATTTAACATTGGGACCTTATGGGGAGGCAAACTTAAATTTTTTAAAATCGGATTTTTGGCGCCGTGGGCGTTTATACTATCCAATTGGGACCCCTAGAAGACACTCCCGTCGAATTGGGGTCGAAAAAGTCAAATTAATTTTTTTCCATTTTCGCCCAATTTAACATTGGGACCTTATGGGGAGGCAAACTTAAATTTTTTAAAATCGGATTTTTGGCGCCGAGGGCGTTTATACTATCCAATTGGGACCCCTAGAAGACACTCCCGTCGAATTGGGGTCGAAAAAGTCAAATTAATTTTTTTCATTTTCGCCCAATTTAACATTGGGACCTTATGGAGAGGCAAACTTACATTTTTTAAAATCGGATTTTTGGCGCCGTGGGCGTTTATACTATTCAATTGGGACCCCTAGAAGACACTCCCGTCGAATTGGGGTCGAAAAAGTCAAATTAATTTTTTTCCATTTTCGCCCAATTTAACATTGGGACCTTATGGGGAGGCAAACTTAAATTTTTTAAAATCGGATTTTTGGTGCCGTGGGCGTTTATACTATCCAATTGGGACCCCTAGAAGACACTCCCGTCGAATTGGGGTCGAAAAAGTCAAATTAATTTTTTTCCATTTTCGCCCAATTTAACATTGGGACCTTATGGGGAGGCAAACTTAAATTTTTTAAAATCGGATTTTTGGCCCCGTGGGCGTTTATACTATCAAATTGGGACCCCTAGAAGACACTCCCGTCGAATTGCGGTCGAAAAAGTCAAATTAATTTTTTTCATTTTCGCCCAATTTAACATTGGGACCTTATGGGGAGGCAAACTTACATTTTTTAAAATCGGATTTTTGGCGCCGTGGGCGTTTATACTATTCAATTGGGACCCCTAGAAGACACTCCCGTCGAATTGGGGTCGAAAAAGTCAAATTAATTTTTTTCCATTTTCGCCCAATTTAACATTGGGACCTTATGGGGAGGCAAACTTAAATTTTTTAAAATCGGATTTTTGGCCCCGTGGGCGTTTATACTATCCCATTGGGACCCCGAGAAGACACTCTCATCGAATTGGGGTCGAAAAAGTCAAATTAATTTTTTTCCATTTTCGAAAATAGTAGTTTATAATAGTAGTAGTTCCACGATCCGGAACTGTTCCCCAACTTGTCCCATGCCCTGGGACCGTTCCCCAACTGGTTCTAAGGCCTGGAACCGTTCCCCAACCTGTTCTGCTTAGTGGAACTGTGCCTGAACTTGCACCGAAATCGGGAACAGCCATTGGATTTGCACCGCCACCAATACTTAGTATGCACGACGACTGACTAAATCAGCAAAGCAAAGTGGTAGGCATACTTACGCGCGGAGACTCACAGTGAGGCGGGAACTTTGAATGGCAAGTTTCCCCCTCTTCCCATCCCATACACTCCATACAAGTTTGACTCATAATATAGCATAACTCAGATTGTTTCCGATCATATTCCGCTTCCGTGGCACGCACAAATTCACCAATTGAGCATCAAATTTGTGTGCATCAAATTGCAATCGTGTACATTTTGCGATGTATACGGAAAGTATCAGGCAGTACTAGTACTTACTTTTTCGCCAGCTCTCGTAAATGTGACATTACCCTCTTCCGACCCGTGAGCGAGCCAAATAGGCGTCGAAGTACCTACTAAAACACTGCCGACGCGTGTCAGATTCACAGCCAGGTCTTGCCCAAAAGCGTGTAGTTTCAGGTTCAAATCCGAATCCTCATCGCGATTAGCGAAAGAATGCGTAATCTGTACCAGCTCTTCTATTGAACATATTGCGATTTATAGTATATCGTCTCATTGTAAACAAGCAGAACATATTAATAGATTTGATGATATATGCCAGTCACCCACCCACTTACTCACCCTAATTAAGCCACCCACCCTCCCCCATCCGCCCACCCACCGACCCACCCTCCTCATCCACTCTAATTCACCCACCCACCCTCCTTATCCACCCCAATTCACCCCCCCCCCCTCACCATCCACCCCAATTCACCCACCCACTCACAACCCGCATACACACATATATTACAGATACTTCTTAGAATATTGCCCGTATAACCATTGAAATGGCGACCATACCTTTGACAGGACTATCAGAAGAACCTTCGATCTCATTATCAGCATCCAGATTTACTCCATAATGCACGTAACTATTGACGTATGGTAAACCACAGCAAAAACTCGCTATCACGATAAATACGACTGCCGTCATTGCAGCAAAAACTTGCAATTACAATTCAAATTTCGTAAATGAAGACTCCCAATTAAATTGAACCCACTGAATCAGGTTAAATCATTTGATTGTTAATATAGAGCATATATAAAAAATGTTCGTGAATGACTGGACATCGATTCAGGCCTGCCTTTTAAATATGTGGAAAAAGAATTTTGGGCTTCCCCAGTTTTTAAAGAATAAATGTGTTATGTTGACGAAGAGGAACTGCCATATTTTTCTAGTGTACAACTATAACTTTTTACGACCAATAAATCATCGCCGTCCAATGATTGGTCACGTTCTTCGTCATTATCAATATGAATTTGCCAAGGCTGAATGAGTCGAGAATTTGTTTAAAGTTTGCAGAGCTCAAAGTTCTGCCAGATTTGAAAGAAAATCACGAAATCTAACAGAAACTTTTGCCATCTTATGCTGTCATGTCTGAGTTCATCAGCCAAATATGTATCACCAATGCAGAAATTCCGTGCTAATGAATATTTATTAAGTGTACTTTGTGCAAAATATACTTCAGTTACAGTTATTGCTCTGACCTTGCCAAATTTTGTGCATTTTTTAAAGTACAGTGTCAATATCGTTGACACTGCCAAGATGTCAGGTTCATCCTCATCATCATCTTCCAAAGTTATCGCGCCCTGCACACTCCGTTGATGCAGTGCTGGGAAGAAATGAAGATTTCATTATAAACTTCATCAATAAAGTACGAGAAGTACTTTTTTATACAGTACAAACTGTACAAAAAAAAATATTGATTGCAGTGTAGTATGACTTGATTCGAGTATATTTCATACTTAAATCGAGCATTCTTCCTACGTGACTGTAGTTGAAAGAAAGTGACGTTTCAGTTGAACAGAAATGCTGAATCAGCTCATCAAATATCTGAGTCAGGTAGAGTGTCGAGCTGAGTCAACACGGCTAAATACAGAAACGTCTACTTACGCGATTGAATCCGCAGTAAGATCCTTGAGCAGCTGGAACTCCCACTTTCTGGCATCCGGTACTTAACAGGAACGGTTCACTTGTACATTGCAAAGAACTGCAGATGTTTGGAACCTAGGCAAAAAGTTACAAAAATATGAGAAGTGTGCTCACAAGCGGTTACCACAATCATGATTGCAATATCAGCGAAGGTTCTCCACTCCCATTCTCTGACTGTTTGAAGCTTAGACCAATTTTGTTGACGCTCTATGACTCCCAAATGTGTCGTAGTAAGTTCTAATACGGAGTTACATTTATGTTCCAGTAATTAATGTTAAAAAAGATTGGTAGATCTGATCATAGATCGTTTAAATACGTATTTAAACCATCTCAACTTACCAAACATGCCTTCACGTAGCCCAGGGCTCGACACTGAGCACTGGAACCTTTGATCGTGCTTGGCAATATTGGAGGCAGAACTTTTCCGTCCTTAGTCCAATCTGGAGGATTGCGCAGGCACTGTGCAATGGACTTACTGCAAACCACCAATCATGAATTAGATTCTGTCGACATGATAGCTACCTAGATCCTTGGGAAGCATCTTGATGACGCATAGAAGACATAAACTGATTAAAGGTTTAATAACTAAATCCAACTTTACCTCAACTCTTCCTTGAAGGCCTTCTTGCTACACTTGGACCACTGAAGACTGACCGTGCTATTTTCATTGTATTTTGACATTATGTAACCATCAGCGAAGTTACAATCTCCACCACCTTCAGCTGCAACTCCATCATGCCCTGCTCCAAAGCTACAATAACACCATGAAACAATCAAGTTAATTTTAATAAACACAATTCCTGGTGCTTCCCTAGAACGGCCAACAGCTTGGTAATTAGAAAGGTATGACTCACATGTGGCCCAGTTCATGACCAGCAATTCGAGTTCCACTGAAGGCTGAATCATCTCTGATTATGGCTGACATGTTTACAACAGGATAATTGTTCTCGCATACCGGATGAATAGTTGATACACCTAAGAATGTGCATAATTAACGAAAGCGGGTGCATTCAAATTCGGAATACTTACCATTTATCAACTTTGTGCAAATGGTGGATTCATACTTGCTGCATATGTAGGAGCTGAATCAGAAATCAAGTCATGAGTTTCAGAGTAATACAAATATCTAGAATGGTTGAAAAGCTAGGAAGACAGCATACTTAGTTAAGGTTATCACAACATCATAGGATCCAGCAGGCAAGTCATTGGGGTCGACATTGTCGGCATAGAAGGAACCAGATTCAGCAACTGCTTTTTTAGCTTCTATATGACCATCTGGAGCAATATTGTCGTGAATATACGGCACTGCATCATGAGTCTGGAATCAACGAGGTTGATTAGGTCTTGTTGGACAGGTACTGCTCTGGAAGGATATCGTTATGTACTTACAGCAGCGACAACAATCCCAGCAATATGCAATCGAACATCCGGATTTTCTATGTCTTCGAAGAGAAGATCGACGCCATTGAAGAATGCCAAGAGGTAAATCAGATGCTCATAAAACTCTGGAGTGTTCGTCCTACAATTACAGGAAAACTGAATGGATAGCTTCTGACCGTGCTTCAGCTCATCATAATACCCAAGGATCTCTGTAAGGGCACAACCTTTTGCTGTGCAGTTACTACTTACGATGTGAATCCTATGTCGTAATCACTGGCTACCAGAATTTCTGGATAAATTGTTCCCGAATCTGCAGTGTCTCTCTTAAATCGGTCTGCCAATTCGGAAACAGCAGCTTCCCTCCTCTTCCTGGAATACCTTGTTACGTAATGGTAATCGGAAATCGTATATAAACCATCCGCAGATCGACGTGTGATGGAACGCTTTGATTTTCTGCCATATGAATAAGGACGTATGCGATGCCCCGCCAGTATCCCTGTCTAATTGAACAGAAGCTGTTAGGTTTTTGGAGAGCCAACAGAATTGGCTCGATACATATTATGGAACTTGTAATGTCCATCAAAGTTCTTATATCAAATCAAAGGAACAATGCAATACAAGCTTGAGAGATTCAACTTTGGTCTTTTAGAATTGTGCTGGAGATGTCTGGGTATGAGCTCGTTGGAGACATACTAGAAGTTGATTACAAAAAGTTGAGTCAGATTGCGTTGAACATGCTATATACGAATCATTAGCAGTACTCAAATCGTGGAACAAGTTTCGTTATTGCACATGCATTCAAAGTGATTTGAACATATTTACGAAATGGGCGACGCCGTCAAGATCACGTAGCAGCATGACTGTTGATTGGGTCTGACGATCCTGGTATAGACGGAATGATTTTTCGAGTACCTGGAAGGAACGATTTAAAGATGTGTTGACAATAGAAAAAATGAGATGAACAGCAATGAGTTCTGAGGCCAGATTGTCAGGTTGGTACTGAATAGAAGACTGGCATTAAGCTACGTTGCATCATAATGAACTGAACTTACGTTGGAACCAGCACGCGTAAAGGTAACATTTCCATTGGGTGACCTTTGAGCAAGCCATACAGGGGTCTTCGTACCAGCAAGTTGACTATTCACTCTTTTCAAATTAACATTTACCGGTACCCCAAATGCTTTAAATTGGATTATCAAGATTTCATCATAATCTTCATCGGACTCAGATGATGAATCGAAATCGGATGACGAAGAGCTAGATTCAGAGCTAGAGCTGAAACTTGAGTCAGGTCCAGAACTAGAACTGGAATCGAAACTGGAATCAGAACTGGAACCAAAACTGGAACCAGAACTGGAACCGGAATCGGAACTGGAATCAGAACTAGAATTAGAATCAGCACTCGAATCAGATTCTGAACTAGAACTCGAACTTCTATGACCATGTGAATGATGAATCCTTATCACTTCACCTATATCGAAAAAGGAACATAACGAATAAGACGTTGCAAAATCTCACATCGGCGCGAGATATATCTACTGTACCATCGTCTGGAACCTCACTATCGACATCAGATTCTACTCCATAATGAACATAGCCATCTACATTTGGCACTAAGCAGAAGATACTGGTAAATAGAGCAACTTGCAGCACAAGCATGATGATTGTCATTCACACCACTTCCTTGTGAACTACGCAGAATACCTAGACGTACCTGTTTATATTCCTCCAGTTTTCCCTACTTTTACCATTTTCTCGAACTGATAACAACTTGGCCTGAGTTATATCACGGAAAGTGGACAACCTTGCCGATAAATCCACTCTTCTACCATTTAATGATTTACGATTTTAAAAATATTTAGGGGTAATCCCGATTCATTGAGGAAACCCATGTAGAAAAAGTCTTAGGTTGTCTGCATTCCAATGATCCATCTAGAGTCTGAGATCCTGAAGATTTGCTCCCTGGCGGTTCCTCTGGTATTCTCATGGAACATTGATACAATGATTCGTCTACGGGGGCGGGGGTGTAGTAGGAAGTAATCAAGGTCTCCCTTACGTCAGGGCCTCAAAATGCAGGTCGAAATGCGCAAGTGGGTATCATAATTGCTAAGACGTATGAGGAAATTTTGTTGTGCTGGGTAACGATTTATTATTCTTATGGTTTTCGACCGTTAATCAAAAAGAAAAAATTATAAACCTATGATTACAGTATGGAATTAATCATGTACGCTTTGGAGTTACTTGTAAATGGTGAACATGCGTCGGCGTTGTAGCGATGAGGTTTTATGCATCTTCGTAAGCTGATCTATCCACCATAGACAGTTACCGCTCTCATTCCTGGGCGACTATAGTAGAAATATAAATTGTACCACGTAAAATCGAGTAAACATTGAAATCCCGCAAAAAGGATGGACAATACTTACGCGGCATAAAGAATCCATGCCGGAACCCAATGCCAGCGCTGGCCACGCCTCAATCTGAGGCCACATCCTGAATGACCTCCGGGTCTCGGAACTTCATTACTTCCAGAATCGGGTTCAGAACTGGAGTTTTCATCAGAACTTGAGTTAGATTCAGAACTAGAGCTATCAATTGGTTCAGAGCTCGAGCTGTCCACAGGTTCAGAGCTGGAACTGTCCACAGGTTCAGAGCTGGAACTGTCCACAGGTTCAGAGCTGGAACTGTCCACAGGTTCAGAGCTAGAACTGTCAACCGGTTCGGAGCTAGAACTGTCAACCGGCTCCGGACTGGAGTTGTCAATCGGTTCTGAATTAGAACTATCAGCGGGTTCTGAGCCGGAACTGTCTATCGGTTCAGAACTGGAACTGTCAACCGGTTCAGGACTAGAACTGTCAACCGGTTCGGAACTGGAACTGTCAACTGGTTCGGAGTTGGAGCTATCGACTGGTTCGGAGCTAGAACTATCCACAGGTTCAGAGCTAGAACTGTCAACTGGCTGGGGACTAGAGTTGTCAATCGGTTCTGAATTCGAACTATCAACTGGTTCTGAGCCAGAACTATCAACCGGTTCGGAGTTGGAACTATCAACTGGTTCGGAGCTGGAACTATCCACCGGTTCAGAGCTAGAACTGTCAACTGGCTCCGGACTTGAGTTGTCAATCGGTTCTGAATTCGAACTATCAACTGGTTCGGAGTCAGAACTATCAATCGGTTCGGAGTTGGAACTATCAACTGGTTCAGAGCTGGAACTATCCACCGGTTCAGAGCTAGAACTGTCAACTGGCTCGGGGCTTGAGTTGTCAATCGGTTCTGAATTCGAACTATCAACTGGTTCTGAGCCAGAACTATCAACCGGTTCGGAGCTGGAACTATCCACCGGTTCAGAGCTAGAACTGTCAACTGGCTCGGGACTTGAGTTGTCAATCGGTTCTGAATTTGAACTATCAACTGGTTCGGAGTTGGAGCTATCAACTGGTTCAGAGCTGGAACTATCCACCGGTTCAGAGCTAGAACTATCAACTGGCTCCGGACTGGAGTTTTCAATCGGTTCTGAATTCGAACTATCAACTGGTTCGGAGTTGGAACTATCAACTGGTTCGGAGTTGGAACTATCAACTGGTTCGGAGCTAGAACTGTCAACCGGCTCCGGACCGGAGTTGTCACTCGGTTCTGAATCCGAACTATCAACTGGTTCTGAGCTGGAACTATCAACCGGCTCCGAACTGGAGTTGTCACTCGGTTCTGAATCCGAACCATCAACTGGTTCCGAGCTGGAACTATCAACTGGTTCAGAGCTGGAACTGTCGACCGGCTCGGAGCTAGAACTGTCAACCGGCACTGGACTGGAGTTGTCAATCGGTTCTGAATTGGAACTATCAACTGGTTCTGAGCTAGAATTGTCAACCGGCTCCGGACTGGAGTTGTCAATTGGTTCTGAATTGGAACCGTCTACTGGTCCAGGTGTAGGAGTTGGAGTTGGCTCCCCACTGGAACTAGTGGTGTCGTCAGGCGGAGGATGATAAACTAATACTATACTTCCATCGTCTTGAGATGCATGTGGAACAGAATTTCCGGATTATTTTAATGATACTATAGTCACACGAAGCTTTCGATTGGTCAAAGCAAAGCTACCAATGTAAATACGTTGAAAGCAAATTGATTCCATTGAATTATAGCCAGAACCTACTTTTGATTATTTAAAAAAACATTAATTTCTTTGCAACGTCAGTAAATAATTGAGATGAGAATTCAACTATGACTTATGATCAAACATTATAGTAGCAACACTGTACCTTTCCTGATAACTTCGTTGGGTTTGGATTGATCCGGCGTCCACTCCTTGTTTTTTCTCTGCGGAAAAGCATTTGCACTCCATAACAAACATAATAAACTTGATGCGAATAAAACTTGTGGTAAAATCATCATATATCTGTTATGCTCAGACCCTACCACAAGATTTATATGTGGACGGAAGTCAAATACTAAACCGACCTTCTTATATCCTCAGAAATTTTCACAAACTAATAAAAATTTAGCTGACTTATGACGCGGAAAATACTTCCATAATTCACATACGTTGCAATAAGTATTTTTCGCTAGACTGAGATAATTTCACCATCTACTTCGTCATTTACATTCGTTAACTGCCGACCATCCGATGGAAAAACAATGTAGTTTCAGCCAAACAATCACAATTTGAATAATACAATTGTTTACATGATGATTCTATTCGCAAACAATCGGAATTCAGTGATAGCCCATTGGAAGATAATAAATCATATTATAGAGGAAAACTACAGAGGAATTGAATCGGAATGCGAAGTTTCAGTTGAAGACAATTTAGATAAATAAAAACGCCCAATCAAAGGCTTGACGGCCAACCATCAATTCACTTGTCATCGACAACAATGATGTCCACTTAAATGTAGTTCTGTCATCAATTAGCGATGCGGGAAAATTTTTTTTTCACCACTCTCTATCCCGGGAGAAGAATATATAGGTGCGGCGTGTGGGACTTCCTTGGTGATAACTGGATAAACATTAACTAAAGATGGATTGTTCTTGAGAAACTCAGCTAAGTATCGAGTTGCACAGGATTATTGTAATATTGTGTATATCCCCCAAACGGGGATGTTTCATCTCTGACCTGGGGATCGATTATCCCTCAATCGAGAGATAGTGAACAAAATCTGCCACACTTTATGCCCGAAATGCAATCATTTACTTCCTGACTTGGGGATATTTATCGCCGGATGAATTATATTTATGTGACCAATTCAGGGATATTTGTATTGGAATTACTTCACTCTCGAATTGCAGATATTTTATGACTGAGTCGCTGTCATAGCTGATATTTGTACCTGATTTGGGGGAAAAATATCCCCAACGTGAATCCACTGTATTTCTTATTTTCTTGATCTTTTATTTTTGGTTTCGGGATATTTTATCCCCGACTTGAATATACAATTTTTTAATTTGGAGTTTTTTTCCGATCTGGGGATATTCTATGCCCGACTTGGGGATTTTTCATCCCCAACTTGGGGATATTTCATCCCTAACTTAGGGATATTTCATCCCCAACTTAGGGATATATCATTCCCAACTTAGGGATATTTCATCCCCAACTTGGGGATATTTCATCCCCAACTTGGGGACCCTTCATTCCGAACTTGGGGACATTTCATCCTCAACTTGGGGATATTTCGGCCCCAACTCGCACCATCTTCCTCAACACCACACATGTGTATCATTTCGGCGATCCTGATTAGATGCCAAATAGGGCCGTTAAGCCCCAACCGGATTTTACAATTTTCTGAATAACCAGCTGCGAACTCGAACTTTAAAGAAGATGGAACGGATATTAATGTATCCGTTTTCATGGATAGCTGGAAGCATAATTAAACTCAATACAGGAGGGCTCCTCTTATTTCAACTGTGGAAAATCCCACGAAAGTAACGAATACATATAATATTTGTAACTAGTAATCGTAAACTCTACACCATATTTGTCATATACGTTCACTGCAAAATAGAGACAGAAAATAGATAAGTTCTATTTTAGGCAGGTCCATTAAGACATTTTGAGCTTAACAACTTTATAATACTCCAAGTTATATCGCTGCTCCACCACCATTAACATAATCCAGAAGACAACGGGGAATAAAGGCAAAATGGTGACAATTTCATTTGTAGCGAGACTCACTTCCTATTTTCATGAGGATTTCAATTGCGAGTGAGGGGAATAACCTTCCATTCTATCGCTGTCAACGTTTGTCAGAAAATAATGAGCTGAACACGGGCTACCCTTAAACCGTACAATCAATGGTTCATTGCGAAGGGGTTGATGATAATAAACTTGGTACTTGCTGGTGGCAGGAACACCTTTGAATTGTACGTTTGTCGTGGTACTTACTAGCTGTAGACTGCGAAGTTGATAAAACGTGAATACACCAGGCGACCATTTAAGTTGGTGTTTCTGATGGTTGGTGTACAAAGGGAATCATGAATACCGTAATTGGCACATGCTTGAATAGATTGTATTGAAGGAGGTTGAGCAAATTGGGTACATTACCTGAATGGACCATGCATGGAAGAAAATTTTGAATTTGCCAAAACTTAGCGGTTTCTTATTTACACACACATACACACACACACACACACACCCGCATCTACCCACTCACACACACACCCGCACCCACCCACTCACACACCCACCCACCCATCTACGAACGCCCAGCCATCCACCCACAGACGAACGCCCACCCACACACACACATACATACACATACATATATACTCTCTCACACACACACATATACGCAGTTATCACATAGATCATTATTAATCCTTCAGTAGATATATAGTCACTGTGACGTGGAAAGACATCAGTGAAAATACGAGTAACTCCCCTCCCCCCGCCCGCCCACCCATCAAAAATGAAAATACCTAAAAATTTTCATTCTCACATCAATTATACCCTTTCCCACCTCACATCCAGATTATAAACGTCAATTTGCCCAATTTCGTTCGATACGATTGAACCAGTAATCCAGGTCCGTAATAAGTCCTCCAGAGATAGCAGTACCCCAGCAAATAGTACTGAGTTGTGGTTGTGAGCTTGTTAGAGCCAGTTTTGGTGTTGGCCTGGTTGGATGGTGACGAGATAGTAGGAATAGAAGGAGAAACTAACTGGACAACCACTGTAAAGCTCTATATAGTACCCTAAGACCACCACTTTTCAGTCGACCGCAATCGAGTATGCAATTTACATGGTGTTTCGAAACCCCTTGACACAGCTACACAGTGGTCAAAAGCTTTTCTTACTGTTGGACATTTAGGAGCTTCTTCCTTGACAGCTTTTCCCCCCATGTTTTCCAACCGCAAAGATGAAACGAGTCCCACATACTTTTTTCAATATTTTTGAACACCCTAAGATAGGGATTTGCATGACAAATATAGCCATGCACACATGCGCACACGCATTAGTCGAATCATGCATTGGTGTAGTGAGTAGAGTGTTTGCCTGCCGAAGGTCCTGGGTTCGCGCCCGGCCTCCGAAAGACATGTGCGACGCAGAGCGGAGCGGGAATCCCACCCGCCGTGGTGGGGGGGGGGAGGGGGGAGGTGGGTTCCGCCAAAGATGTGCACGGTCGTACGATATGGATTAGAAATTTGAAAATTTCCACAAAATAATTGGGATTTTTTTTTCAAAGTCTGGAAAAAAATTTAAGGTTGGAAGAAATACAAAAAGTTGGAGTAGAAAAAAATGCAGGGCATTGGACTAACATCTAAATCGAGTGGCTAAAAAATTGAACTTGAGTGAGGACGAGGAGCGAATGAATTTTACAGTGGACACTGACATCGGTCAGACTCCCAAGAGATCAAGTGCTCGTTCGACACGTAGTCATGCAAATTTTAGGTCGACTCGGTGTTCAGGTAATGCGTATGTTAATCGGCCATCCCCTTCGTTGGCTGGGGTCGAGCGTCACATAATTTGGCCAATTTACAAGCATTATCGTGACGTAGTATTTAATCACATAGAATTAGGTTTCAACGTTGGACAGCCAATGTGCAGTGAATGCTCACCAAGAGTGATGTGAAAATTTGGTTTGTGATTAATTGACACGTTACGGATGGGCATTCAACGTTAAATGTTGCAACAATTTGTTAATACTGCGCGTTTTACAGAGCGAAAGCGGCGATTAATCTACTGTAGCGTTCTCACGAAAACGTGCATATACCTATTGGATACATATATATATGTATTATCAACAATGCGTAGAGAAAAAAAAAATTTCAATTTCCAAAATTTTGGAAGAAATCCAAATTTGGAAATTAGAAAAAATTCAAAAATTGGAAAAAAAAATTCTAGAAAAGATTTGGGTCATCGCAAAAAACTGCCATTCATATTTTGTCAGTTGACATGCTCATCCATACTAAGTGCATTTAATTTAGGGAAATCCATTCGTTGATGAATTTATTATCTCCCCTCCGGTGAATTTCTCAATGATAACATAAAAAATTCAACATTACTTATCGCACATTAGGGAACTTGCATATTAAATTTTTTTTTTATATCGAAACTTGTTTTTTTAGAATTTTTTTTTCGATGGACGAACAAGCGAATTTTCAAGAAACATAAATTTACGCGAACAAAAAAAGTTTTTGCTATGAAGAATCCATTTTTTTAGTCCCCGAATTCAAGAAAACGATATTGCATTCTTCAAACGTATTTTCAGAAAATGCCTTATCACGTCAAAAGCGCAAATGGCGCGATAGGCATAATCAAGAAATACGCATAACCACTTTAGCCAGAAGTATATATTCCTCGGTGGAATATGAAAAAAAAAGTCAGTCAACGGGTTAGCACAAAATTTATCACAGTTGGCTCTGATAATTTATGTAAAATATGTATACTAAAATGCAGGTAAATAGACAATTGATAAGTTGCCCATTGCACAATCTTAATCATCTCACTTGTCATAATCTTGAAGGCTGTAGTGGCGATCGTAACTGGCGGAGCTTCCGGTATAGGTAAAGCTGTGGTTGAAAGAATCGTAAGGCATGGAGGTAAAGTTGCCATCTTGGACCAGTCCCTTCTTGGTCAACAATTGGCTGAAAAACTTGGAGCCAACACGATATTCTGCAAAGTTGATGTAGGTCCCAGTCCCGAAAATTCTAAGGCCTCTTTTTAATATTTCGAAATTCTGAAAAAAATCCAAATAATTACCTTTTTTTCTGTCGGTAAAACGGAGAAGAGCAATTACAAATTACATAATTACAGGTGACATCAGAAGTCGACGTAAATGAAGCACTGACACTTGTCAAGCAGCGATTTGGTTGCATCAATGCAGTGATAAATTGTGCTGGCATAGCAATGCTGCATCTTCCCTACGACTTTGCAAGGGACAGAGCGCACCCACTTGAAATTTACCAACAAGTGATGAACGTCAATGCTTTGGGTACATTCAATGTGACCCGCTTAGCGGCCGGTGTGATGGCAGCCAATTCACCGGATGAAAATCAACAACGCGGTGTTATCATAAATACAGCTAGCGTTTGGGCACGCGATGCCCCGTCTTATGCTGTGGCTTATGCTGCTAGTAAGTCTGCTATCCGCGGCATGACAATTCCATTTGCAAGAGGTTTTGCAGGGCAGGGAATACGCGTTGTATCGATATCTCCAGGTTTTACCGACACCCCAATGACGGGTAAGTAGTTTAACTCCAACCGAAGCAGGAATGTTCTATGTGTGGTACATAAAATGAGACCGCATTTTTTTTCCAGCTAACGTTCGAAACGACTCAATGAAATATGAAGAAACTTTAGAATGTGTCCTAGCCCCTGTACGACCGGCAAAAACTGACGAAATAGCTCATTTGGTTCAGAGTATTATTGAGAATCCATACATCAATGGAGTGGATATGGAAATTAGTGCAGGATGGCATTTCTTCAAGAAGAAAGATGAAAGTATATATTGGTCTTCAAATTAGAGTAATAGGATCAAGAGTATCACTTCAAAATGCAAATGATGTGTTCTTGTAGTACGTTGCGTCCGATATGAGTCGATGTGAGCAAATGTGAATGTGAAGTATCGCTGTAATATACAGGACCATGAAATCCTCTAGCTTTATTGCACACTCACCACCCACCCATTCACCTACCCGCCCAACCACCCACCACTCAGCCACTTGCCCACTCACCCACCCACCCACCCGAATTTATTTTTATTTGCACTCTATATTCAACTTTAATATTCCTTAATATTCCCACATTCATTGTATTATATCATGTTCTTTATTGAAATCTAATTTCTACAGCTACCTACAGGATCAATTTGTACATAAACTACAGTTCTCCTCAGAAGCAATTTCAATATCTGTCAGATTTTCAGTAATGTCATATTACAAACTCCCAAACTGTATTAATATACAATTCACAGCTCAAAATTTCCATTTTTGATTGCACACCATATTTCCTAATTGACATAATTTTTTTATTAAATTTCGTCTACGTCGGTTCCATACGTCCGGCACATTACCATCAATTTTCCGTAAATATCTCGAAATCCAGAGAATTTGGAGAAATATTCATAAACTCTTTTTTATAGTTCACATTGCTGTCTATAAAAAAGCTTGTATATAAAAATTGGCAACTCTTTTAGATTCCGAGATATTCTCCACAAATTATTCTAACCTAAAACCGCACCCAAGGGAGGCCAGGTTGCGTACCCGAACTCGAGAAAAGCACTCAGTTTCGCCCGCAGTATTTGAAATTTCGGAGATGATCTGATCCGTGAAAATGGTCCAGGCAGAGCATGAGACGTCCCAACTGAACCACCATTTGGCACAAACAAATATTTTTCTCGACACGGGTATTCGTTTCTGTTATTGATTCATACGACGACCGATGAGTACATTTTGCACAGATTTTGCAACTTCACCAGATAGGCGGATCCCCTCCTGCAGTACACGAAAGCCGATTACGAATGCTGGGCAATTGCGTGCAACGGCTAGGTAAGTGTCCAGTATCGTTGTAACAAGCGTGCGTAAAGCAGCTGTTGGATCGTTGCTGTTGAATGCCTCTTCAATGGCCTGCTGAATGCCATCAATCAGGTTATTGCCGATGCCCAAAGTCGTGTTGAGATGCTCTACAAGATGCTCCCGAGCAAGTAGGATGGCATCCTGGAGACCTGGGATGGGTGGAATTGGTGGGAAGTCTGGGAATCCAGGAATTTCCAGGTCTGTACTGTTGAAATTTGAGGGAATTTGGGGGATCAGATCTCGTACATTGGGTAGCTTGAATGAGGGAAACGATGGCTGACTTGGCGGCTGATTTTGACGAGGTCGGAAGATTCCGAAGGGGTCCAGCCAATTCAGGAGACCACCGAACGGCGATCGCTGCTGCTGCTGCTGCTCTGATCGTGGTGGGAATAGGGGCGCATTGATGCCTGGGATCTTTGGGAAGACAACTTGACCTTGGAATCCAGCCTGGAAGCAAGAGGTTTTGGTAAACATGAGAAAGGTCATTTACCAACTTTGCTAGGCTAATGGTTAATGGTTTGCTCTAGAAAATAGGAGGCTGTTTTTGGCAGCTGATCAAGCTCGGTCAGATGTCAACACCCGGTCCACGATTGGATGCAAGTGGCGAGGAGAAGATTCTGTTTAGAGAAAATCTGCGTCGGGTCTCATAAAATTAAGAAATTCATAACCAATTTCGATTAAATACAATTTTGCACAGAAAGTCTTCCAGACCACATTTTCCTAATACCACTACTTTAAAGAAAAACTGTCATAATTTTTTATATGCATGGTCATATTTTTAAATATTTACTTACGGAATTGGGATCGAAATTCACACCTCCATAGACTCCAGCAGCCGATGTTGCGGCGATGGTCGCTAGCAAACAGACGAGTAAGCGATGCATCGCGGATGATCGCGGTCCAACTGTGCACTTCCTCAACCGTGTCATCGACTGCATTTATACCTACCTTCCAATACCCGACTATTTACTTCCGCCTGGCGTCGAACAATAGCCAACATCTGTGTCACCTGCCGATCAGTGGATCCATGCGCTTCATATGGAATGATGCTACAAATGATGAGCATTGAACAATTGCAACGAATATTCTTTTCTTGGTTACTTACAATAGCTGTAGTTACGTCCGCGGTTTTCTGCGTCGCAATTCGCGGGCAAAATTTTTTTGCTGCTGCATTATTGAGCTTTGCAAAAAGTTCAGACACTCCAAATTTTACAGTAATTTCGGAGAGAATTTTTTTTTTTTTTAGAACTCATTTGACAATTTTGAAAAATTTTGGATTCCACAAATTTCCGAAAAACCAAAAGTCCGTGAATTAAAGTTCATTGATTAAGTCCGTTAATAGATATTGGTTGCAATTGCCCAAAAAGTTCCTCTGCAATCCTCCGAGTACCCACCGAAGGCCGATGATCCATCTCCGCGATTGCGTTCAACCAAAGTATCAACTTCAAACTCTGAAAAACTTCTTACCGCCTCGCGGCAAAAATTCCCAAGTAACTTGCTCCGAAATATTCAAAGAGATTGGTAAGATGGACCATTCCAGAGTAAGCACCATCATCCAGAAAGATTGTTCAGACAATATTTGGTGGTTGAATATTTTTCCATGAAAAACTTTTTTCGCCAAGCCTAAGAAACCATGCGTATGGGAATTTCCTCATGGCTTTGATATAGCCCTAGGTATGTAGGTTTTAGAAGTAGTAAGAATGGAGTTGGGGAAATTGAGGTGGTACGGGAGGAGGGGGAGTTTCATCGTCCGTGGGATTTGCCTTGGGATTTCGAGACGTATGAGCCCATTCTATCGACTCGTCAACTCTCAACTATTCCTTAGATCTTCGGGTGGATACACAAACCCCCCCTCCCCCCCCCCCCCCGCCTTATTCCGCTCTCTGCCTCATCGCCGTATACGAAGTGCGCAAAAGCAGCCAAAGGCAGCCACGATACCATTGAAGTGCAACCAATTCGCGTAAACGCATCTTGGCCTTCCACGTGGGAACTATTAATGCATTTCATTGTGATGCAATATCACTACTATTTACGTCAGTGTGCGTGTGTGTGTGTGTGTGTGGGTGGATGTGGGTAGGTGGGCGGATGTGTGTGTGTGTGTTTGCATCCCTCTTTTATATGTTCCCACGACAGCTGCTCTTGCGTATTACTCCACAAGGGACCACTGGCCACCCATCCATGTAGCTGGGGCCACCCAAATCATCCATAATTTATTCGAACGTGAATGTTTACTTCCTAACGCAAAAAAACCATTGAACTCTGTAAGCATCGATTATCGAACCTTGCTCTCATTCATAAAATCTAAATGTATCTCACAAATTATTATTTCTATGTCAAAATAATCAGCAACTGAATCACGAACGTGCGTGAGTGACAGAAATTAATTTTCCAACAATTTGCATGACACGCACGGAAATTGCGTGTCTGCACAATCTCAACGGCTTTGTTTGTGGGCCACAACGTTTGTCGTCTCTACCTCTATATGTATCTTCCAACTCTATCCACCCCCCTCCCCCCACCGACCCCTACTGTCTCTAGTATTCTTGAGATGGAAAGTAAGCCATCACTGGAAAGCCAACTCTGTGGTAAGGTATATAGTGCCCAATATTGGGCACAGATGCGCAAGTGTGATTGCTGACTGCTTGATAATACACCAAGACGCTGTTGGCGCGTATGGAGATATAGCCTTGTCCCCTTTTGAAAATTCAGAATTGCCAATAGGGTTTTACTGATGTGTCAACTATCACGAAGAGCTGCTTCTGCTTTCGATTCTCCATTAAATCCCTGACAGGTGCTTTGAAAACTTGGTTCAATTCAGAAGGGGGGAGGGGGGTGGGGGGATTCGAGAAAGTGGGTTGGGGCGTTAGAGCAACATGTGCAATCAATTTACCAAATACTCTTGAAGTTGTAATTTATTCATGGGTCTGTGGGAGCATGCTACCAGCCGGATTATATATGTTACATGTAATAGAAAAATTATCTTACGAATGCTATTTTACCAGTACTTTACTCTCGCGATTGTTCTTACATCGTTATGTGCAATTCCGACTGGTAATGAGAAAAAATAGAACAAAATAATGCGAATGAAATGACAACGCTAAGCCGGACGGGAGCCCTACGCACCGGAGGGGGGGGGGGGGTAGGCGCCAATAAGGCGGGTTTACATCAAGATCAACCACCGTGGGAGAGGAACAGCTCCTTACCATAAAAACCACATCAATGAGAAGATGAAGGAACAAGTGCGGAACAAACTACACCATGTTCGTCAATCAAAACAAACTTTTTACCAAGGTAGACGTGGACTTGTCGTTGTAGAAAAATATTGAA
The DNA here is from genome assembly GCA_026005395.1 of Asobara japonica. Classification (NCBI taxonomy): domain Eukaryota; kingdom Metazoa; phylum Arthropoda; class Insecta; order Hymenoptera; family Braconidae; genus Asobara; species Asobara japonica. Next base: position 395,716 of record BQMI01000429.1, read on the forward strand.
CTATCGTATAAGCCATGTATTTTGTCCAACAATAGGTCGACCAATCCCCGAGGCAACTATAGGGGATCACTGAATAGAAGTCTGACCTTCATGTCTGCTGATTAAAATGCGACTTCAGGATGCTGAATAAACCAATTCAAATGATATTCGTGTGCCTGACAAGGATTCATGAAATATCAATTTAATGGTAAGTTGATATGGAGGCTAAACACGCCCATTGGTCCCATCGGTTATTGTGCTGTTGAGCGAGGGATGTGTTTACATAATACACTGTACAGACTGTCACGTGCAATAGTGTTAGCTGCTTAGGGGGAACTTAACGATCCCGCAAACACGGAAGATCTTTATGAGTGGGAGTGATTTGGTATGGGGGTTGGGACGTTTGTCTCAACTGGAATTTTTACTGAAATATGAGAGAATGGAGACAATCAAGCTACCGTATTTTCACTTGGTGCGTTAATATTTATATTTATACCTCAACATCGTTCATGTTCACCACTTCGTTATCAAAATAATTTTCAACAAAATTATCAGACCTACTATAAAGATGTTGGCAAATGCAAATTGATCGTAGTTGCTCTCGATCTATCGTGCTCCTCTATCCTCGTGTCTGGCACCAAACACTGGCCGCGGTAATGGGATAGCTACGACCTCAATACACCCTTCACCGAAGCGGAAGAGAAACAAGGGAATGGCATTACCCTGGGGATAACGCAATGGGATTTCCAAACTGCTCCAAGAATTACCCCCTTCATGGAAACCCCAAATTCACCCACTCTGAAAACTGAATGTCATGATCCACTAGCAATTGACAATGCATGAACAGGGTGCAACAGCAAATATAACCTAAATTCATTGTATCAATGTCATTGTAAACACGTATTGCAGTCTGATTGACGACATGTTGACTTGAATCAAGAGTCTGTACGTGTTATACTTGATGAAGAGGTCATCAACAGGAATGAATGGATACGATTTATCAAGTTGGGAAGTATTTCATTTCAGGTTTTTTAGATCCAATAGCACTGTGTTACGATGCTAACGACAAAAATCGTGTGGAAAACTCGGATGGAAGATGAGCCCTAGCAACTAACAAACCGCAACTAATCACGAATACTCCGTGATTTTAAAGGAAAAGAGGAATCGGATTGTGTGTGATAAAACACTAAAATGTAAGATGGTGTATGGAGGAGGGGTTATAGAAGTTTAAACCACAGAGAAAGAAAGGCAGGCGTTTACTATTTCACTGTTAAACACTATTGATTTCTAAGAAGAGAAGAAACCGACATGAAATCGGTAGAAGTATAGAGAAAATAGAAAATAAAAGAAAAACGAGCAAGAATGAATAACTTAATTTGTGTGACTTACATTAGTAGTCGAAAAAATGGGTGGGTAGCGATCACTCGGTATCAAGTGATGGTTGAGCTCTTCAGAAGGTTCGCTGGTCCACGGGTGAGCGAGAGAGATGGAGGTTCGCTTGATCGTTCGCAGTGGTTGGAGATCTTGGAGAATGCACGTATTCCGATAATCGCGTTAAAAATCGGGTGAATTTCATTGTTCGTTAATGTTTCAAAAATGTAGGACTGATGAAGAGTAGAGTTGCTCAATGATATATTGAGTGAAGATAGTTTCGATGTCTTTGAAATTTTTAAGTATGTAATTTGAACAGACAAGGGTGAGCCCAAAGAAACAGAGCTGCAGGGGTTCCTCACAACTAGGAAAAATTTGATATCTGTGCGTCGCCTACGCACTTGTTGGGGTCAATTTTATGACTTGTTACATTTTTCAGTTTTGAGAGTTTTCTGTTGCTGCCTTATCTTTCATCTATTTTACTAGAGATTTTTCTGGCATTTGAGAACTCAATGCTCGACTCACCTGTGCGTCTCTATTCACTCGTCGGGGTCATTGTACGACCTTCAACGGCTTTCGATAATTTTCCTCTTCTCGTCATTTTATCTTCACTACAGATTTTCATTTGGGTTCTAAAAAATATGCGGTCCGCGACAACTGGACCGATGACATGATCCAATGATTAGCACCAACGTCATCCTGTATATGCAGACGTCAGTTGGCTGATCTGGTCAAATGAGTATTTCATGTTTGGCAACATTAAATAAAGGACACATCTCCATGCATCGAAAGATATAGATGTTGACGCGATGTTGGCTTCAATCAAGGATCCAAGCGTGTGATATTTGATGAAGAGGCTATCAAGCAAAACGGATGGTTGGATTATCCGAGTCCGATCCCTTTTGAATTTCACGGACGGGTATGCTGCAGTCTGCATGCAGAGGATAGATTGTGGATGATGTGGTGGTAACGGCGGCATAACCAATGGACGACTTACCAAGTAGTTACTAGGGCGTTACCATGTTGATGGTGGCACTTGTCTCGAGAGGCTACCGAGAGATCTCTCGCAACTGGCCGAAGGACACGATTGCGGCTCTCGGGACCTCTATCGCTCGGTTAACCTTGGCACGTCGCGGTACGCCGATGATACTCCTGTGCTACGTAGCCCGAGCTCATGCAGTGAGGACAAGATATATGTACCAAGGAAGGATGAGTCTTTAACCCTTGTATTGTATTGTACGAAGATTTGGTGCTATAATCAAATATATATCCGACAAAAAGGCACATATACATATACATACGCACATACATATATCTTTATATATATTTTGTCCATGTATGTCGGTGGTGAGTGGGCGGGTGAGTGACTATAGATATATATAGTGTGGACCCCAAAAGATTTTTTTGATCCAAAATATTATCCCAGATATTCACTTCAACTTTTGCCGTTTGGGAGAGCTTAAAAATTCACGCGATCTGATCACCTGATGAAGATATAAAAAATGAAACTAAACGGGGGGCGGGGGGGGGGGGGGTGAGAAATGGCGGGACAAGAGGAGTTGATGCCTGAGCTCCGACGATTTCTGCACTCTACCGATAAAGCAGGGCATGTCCCTTCCAAGCAGGTTAAATGCATCCGGTGTGGGCAGCACCATTGGAGAGCCTCTTAAATCACGAGTAATCATTTCCGGCCACTCGCACCGTTTGGGTGGGCCCCACGGGATCAAACCAGCATGTTCCCCCCCCCCCCGTGTTGGTTACTGGCTTCTTCCACTTTTCTCCTTTTTAACGCTCTTGTTGCTGGTATTTTTCTCTTTTTCTTTTCTTCACCCTCAGTCAATGGTTTTTCCCAGTCTTACAAGCACCAAGAGCTCTCGATTCAGTAGACACAGACTAACCTTTTTTTTTATTGAGCAAAATGAAATACATGAGCAAAGCTGATTTGCCAGTCTTTATGGGTGTTGTGTAGAAACTATCATAGTTACGAGATCATTGGTTCTCTTATTATAGCGTTAAAATGTGATTTTTATTCGTTTATCCAATTATTTCATTTTCCTTAACAGTATCTACCACCAAAATCAATGTTCTCCTTTTTCAATAAGGTCTACTGAGAAAAGTAAGGTCTACCTTAAAAAAGCGTAACAGGAAGATTTCAATCGAGAAATTTCTTCTCTCTTCCAAGCCAACCAGCCTTCTCCATTCTCCGACTGCCGACACATTTTTTAGTGAAAAGAACCCAATACATTCACCAAACTGATTTACCACAATTGATGGTTGTTGCATCACTGGTGAGGCGCAACATTCCACTGGAGAGATTCACGAAAAAGGACGAAAAAAAACAATAGGGTGAGTGAACGAGTTGGTCCAGCAGGTGAAGTTGAGTGATTGTGTCACGATGTGCGTTCGTTACACGATCGACGTCATTTGCTCCGGGAATTACTGCCCTCTGTCACACTGACTAATTCGCTTCATTACTAACGACAAACGCAACTCTGTCACCCGGCTCTATTTCCATTCCAACACCGAGATTTGCCTATTTTTTTTCTTGTTGAATTTTTGGTCTATTTTTTCCTACTTGCATGAAATGCAGTTCTTTTTAAGGTGCATCGAAAGAAATGGTCAATAAAAAATTACCAGGAAAATGCGGCACATCCCTCATGATGCGGCCAATAGCAGACTCAAATTAATGATATTTCGGAAACTATATGAAATTCATAAATCAGAAAATATTGGAAAATTTCACAAATTGTTGGACTTTGAAACCTCCGAAAATTTCCATACTTTGGAAAGTTTTAATAATGATACATATACTTTAAACAGGAAAAATAGAAAATAAAATCACAGACTATTTCCAATTCCAGATCGTCTGCTACTCCCTCCAATTGAATGAAAAAGACATTCTGGATTGGAAATGTAAAGTAAAGGGAAAAGAGGAAAATATCCTCAGCATGTTTCTGCACTTCGATATATCGATAAAAGAATATTTGATACGGCGCCAGAAGGAATTTACAAGAGTTTAAAAATGCATTTCCTGGAAACATCCTCTTCCTTTCTATGAAACTTAGTGTTAGCCCAAGGACAAGCACTTTTTTCATCTCCTCGTTGACATTTCCAGTTCAGGGAATCAGTTCATTTCACATTACCTAAATAAAAGAAACACATCAATATTTAATGAAATTTGATTTCTTTTTTATTTTGTAGCAAATATTTAAATGATCATAAATGTACGAATAAGTTGATTGGTTTGTCAATTCTAATATTTTTTATTCTTGATTTTTTTGTTCTTTTCCCATTTTGTTTTTGTTTTTTTTGAGTCATCAATTTATCTGTCAATTCGATATGTTGATGTATCCAACGATCGATGTATCGAACAATGGATGCATCGAACAATCGATGTATCGAACAATCTATGTATCGAACAATCTATGTATCGAACTATCGATGTATCGAACTATCGATGTATCGAACTATCGATGTATCGAACTATCGATGTATCGAACTATCGATGTATCGAACAATCGATGTATCGGACTATCGATGTATCGAACTATCGATGTATCGAACAATCGATGTATCGGACTATCGATGTATCGAACAATCGATGTATCGGACTATCGATGTATCGAACTATCGATGTATCGAACAATCGATGTATCGGACTATCGATGTATCGAACTATCGATGTATCGAACTATCGATGTATCGAACTATCGATGTATCGAACTATCGATGTATCGAACTATCGATGTATCGAACAATCGATGTATCGGACTATCGATGTATCGAACTATCGATGTATCGAACAATCGATGTATCGGACTATCGATGTATCGAACTATCGATAAGCCAATATTCACCCTAAATGAAGTGCATATTTACCCTAAGAACCGGTGTAACACGAGTGACACACGGGATAATAGTTTCGGGCGAACGGGAGAATATGACCGGTCAGTGGTACACCGGTGTCTCAGCCCGTGCCCTAGATTAGTTACTTCTCTCACTCTTTTTTAGTTGTTTCATAAAAATAGTGTAATAACGGAATTGCATTGTTGGATTGGAGTGGGATAGGAATCAAAGGTTCTAACTTAGGGCTCCAACTGTCGATATAAAGTGAACTCGTGGAAACACAAGATGATTCGATGTGAAATATGCGTTTATGTATGTAAATTCTTTGTTCTCATTGGTCTAAAATACGACTAGATCGACTCGAATTATGAATTTCATTGAGATAAAACGTTATAAATTTTTCGAATTTCCACTGACCACTCTCCTTTATGTATCAATTTCCCCAATTCCCAACTAAAAATTTCCTGGCTTCCAAATTTATGAAGTTCTTTTGATCAGAATACATTTTTCTTGGACCTCATATTCATTTATCTCCGCCTTTTTCCTTTATCACCCTCCTTTTTCCGCCTGTATTCAGCGGATGGCGAGCTCTATTAAGTTGATGTGCCTTCATTAGATGAATACGCAAGAGTCTCATCTGTCGTATATTGAGTCAGATATGCATCTTGGAGCTCCATTAACTCACTCATTTAAAACGGAAATTTGTACTTTCCATATTTATGAAGTCATCGGTTTTCTTCAACAATTTAAGCGTAGATTGTCTACCTGGACAATCAGACGTTTCTGGTACATGGTTTCTCCATTTCATTAGATGTATCGCGCGAGATGGCCAGACGAGAGGGATAATCGTAATTAAGGAATTTCAATAGCTCCAGTTAAAATGGTGAAATTGATGAAGCTGAAGATATCTGAGAATATTTTTCCATCTCACCATTTCTCCAGGTGATATTCCAGTTGTCAGGACTACCCTTACTTCAACCCCCTATTTCTTTGTTGTTTTCAAAAATCCTTTGAATTTTCTTATTCCAAATGGTTTATGGCGATCAACCACCCCTAACGAACGTGGCGTATATACTGTGTCTATTGCACATGATGGACGGCCGTTTGGGAAGCGTAAGGGCGCCAAGCTGAATCAGCTATGATCAGCCAGCCGAGACACCCCATTGTCGTCTATAATGTTACTTTCATTTTCTCCATTCCGCCCTAATTTCTACCCACAAATCTCAGTTTATAATGAAAATAGACATCCAAGTCGGAGGACTGAGATTTCATGCATGTGTGTGGGTGTGTGTGTGTGTGTGTCCACTGGGCGGCGTAGCGCTCATCGTGCGACCAAAGACAAGAAATTCAGATTTTTTTTTTGAAATGGAGTGAAAGACATCTCTCTCACTCCCGCGAAAAGTGTGAGAGCCTGGAAATGGGGAGTTAAATAAATACGAGCCGCGGATTGCTGGGAAACAGGAGTGATTTTTGAAGTAAGCGGAAAGTCGGATAGCCCAAGCCTTGGGTATTGTAATTATGCTAATAGCTTTGGCGCGAGCTCTGTCCGTCTGATGTGGTCTAGTGGCTCCCTCCACCCCCCGCTATTCCGGTCCGAGTTGGTACGACTGATCAAACCAACTTTTCTAACTCCCCCTCCCCCCCCCCCTCCCCCTTCATACCTTTCTACTTATTAATATTACCAGACGAACTCACTCGACGGTTTCAACATTGCGAGTGTTCTCAACGCTCCTTCTGGGCTTCCGAGCTTTCCACAAATTTCATGTTCCCGTTTTCCCTCTTTTCTATATTACTTACTCGAACCAAGGAGGGACAAACTTGGGTTGAGGAGGGAAAAAGAAGAAAAATCAAAGAAAAATTCCATCGAAGATGAAACGTATTGTAATTGTGAGGATTTCAATTTTTTTAAAGACCCCAAATTTTTTGACTTGCTCGTCAAAACGCGAAAAATTCCAAAAATTCATTTACTAAATTCCCAAAATTTTGAAAATGTCCAAAGTTTTGAAAATATCCAAAACTTTGAAAGCTTGGAGAATTTTGGAAATTTCCAAAATTTGAAAATTTCCAAAATGTCCAAAACAAAAATCAAGAAATTTTCAAAGCTCCAAAAATTTTGAGCATCTATCCGTTGCTCATGTGCTTTCAGGCTTTTCATAAATTTGCCATCTTTCCTATATTAGTTACCCATCCAAGGCGGGACAAACTTGGGTTGAAGAGGTAAAAAAAAGGTAAAATACGAAAGAAAACTCGGGCAAGTCGAAGGTAGAAGTATGACGCTTGAACGAACGCATCATCATTGGCTCAAACATCTTAGCACGAAAATTTAACGAATAACTTTGCTCTTCGTTCCATTTAGAAGGTACATTAATTAAGAAATTAATGGTAATCCTCGGGAATTAATGAATTCACTTCAGTTTTACTCCGGTGTTTTAGAAGGAAAGTTCATTACGGAAATTTGTGGTAATAAGGGGGAGTTAAAGGTGGTGTATCAAACGGATTCAGCGTTTGGCGAGGAGGGGGGGGGGGGGGGGGTGGAGGTGGGGACAGATGTTAGTAGGTTCAAAAAAACTTCCTTGCTGAGGGACTACAAATTCGGATGTTTATATGTGAATATGTTATAGTGTCATTTTGAAAATTTAGGATTTTGAAAAGGTTCCAAAATGTTTTCAAATTTTTCCTCATTGTAGTATAGCACTTGATAAAAATGAATTTATGAAAACTTCTTGGTCACATAATTCTTTCGGTATTTACCCAATTGGGAAATTCATTTTTTCGTAAATATATGACATGGCTCGTTAAGCAACAGATGGTGCTTGATATTTCCATAAAAAAAGACGCGCTCAAAAAAATGGAAAAAAAATGAGAACAATATGGGGGTGTGCAATACACAGGTAGCGAATGAAAATGGGATTTTCAAAAATGCCTCTCGAAGATAATGAAATTTTGAACTTTTTGAAATTACGGGCAGACTCAAAATTTATGAGACTTTCAAAATTTTCAAAACTGTCAAAACTGTCAAAACTGTTAAAACTGTTAAAGTTTTTCAAATTTTTCAAAGTGTTTGGGATTTTCCAAATTTGAGTTTCCAAAAATATTCAAAATTTCAAGAATTTCCCTAACTGCCAATTTTTCCCCCAAATCGCCACAAAAACCGAAAAAATAAAACAAAAACAAAATTTCAGACTTATGAAGAGGAAATTTAATCTTCCCCCCTTCTCCATTGATTTTGAAATTCTCCAAGCCTGTGACATTTGACAAGGGCAATCGAAAAACGCTCCGGTTGAGAGTTTGTAAAGCGTAGATTTTTCTGCGGGAAAGTTAAAAAATGTAGAAAATGAAAATTTTAATGGTATTTCGAATTGGATGCCAACGTGAAAAGAATGATGCAGAAGGTTGTACCCGATTGGCCTGCACGTTGGTGCTTTCTCGTTGATGCGTGCAGGGTTCGCGGTTGACTGGAGAATTGGCTGGTTAATTTCACACTTCCATGATTATATAGATGAAAGGGAGGGCATTTATATTCGGGCGTAGAGAGCCAAGAGCGCCTGATTGGGTCCCATGTTTCATGAGTAAAAAATGGGGGGAAATAAGGAAAATGACATAGTTTTAGTTTGCTTCCACCATTTTTCTCGCACACATGACTAGTCCAAATGAATCGCTAGAAAATTTCAAAAATCCAAAAATCCCAGCATAAATTAATTAATCAAATTCTTTAAAATGTTGAAATGTTAAAATGTTAAAAAAAAAAATACACAAAAAAGAGCAGTCAAAACGTTTTGGCATTTCCAAAAATTTTGGCAAATTTGGAAAATTGGAGAAATGATTTTCATATGTTAAGGTTTGAAAAAAGACGAGAGAAGTAAAAGAAAATAAAATTGCAGGAGCTTCCACAATTTATATCCCACACTCTATAAGCGATCACTGTATGGATAATGTGTCTCAGTATGAAATCGAAATGCTCGATCATACGCGAGATTGACTCATTCTTTACATTTCAGGATGAAGAGTCTATTTCCATGAGCTCATGAAGTATAAGAAGCCACGGTGCTTGTAAAAATCTTCAGTATATGGCGGCATCTATAGCGGATGTCCGGAAGAAGGTGGATTGAAAAATAAAATGGATAAGAGTGAGGCATGAAGGAGTAGGGAGACATATGGATGAATGGTATATGATGTTGACTTGGAGATCGCAGCTTCACTGCGCCAGCCTTGATTCATACGAATGCCAGCGACATATCCGGACTACAAATTTCCACCATTTTTGAAGTTAAAAATTTCGCCTAAATAAATCTATTTCAATTGAAAAAAGTTCGAGTGAAAGTTTCAAATTTGGCCCGCGACTTGAAAAGCTCAATTTGCAAGCTCACACAAGCAACCGGTGATGTTCTGAATCGTTTAATTCAAGAGATGACCATGGAGCTTTCAATGTTCGGGCCCGAAACTTGGAAAAGCTCACCCGAACTTGTACACGAAATATGGAATCCATGGAAAAGTATATACATCAGAGACACAATTTGACGAGTTTTGCCATGTAAATCCATATTTTAGTACTCACTCGCCCTCCCCGCGATTTCGCTTTTTTCTCGTAATGGACGCACTTGACCTCGACAATGGAAAAATGCATCGAGTGCATTGTAATCATCTAAATTTTCCAGATGAAAAAAAAATAACTCAAAATAAATGCGGCAAAAAAAATTCGCGAGTGATCGCGCGCGGAGCTTGCTCGGACCATTCGGATTCTCGGCTTTTAGTGTGAAATGAATGCTTGTAATTACGCCCAGTGCGACCGGAGTACTATACATAGAAATAGCGACCAAGGGGAATAAAGAGCAAAGGTATTTTCGAACGAATGGGGGGGGGGGGAAGGGGTGGATGGGTGGGTGGGGGAGTGTAGGGGGGCGTAGGGGGAATCGTACGAGCGCTTTTGGGTAGATTCGCAATGATAGACTGACGGGTCGCCTCGGTCATCCGGGATTGAATCGGTTGGTCCATGTGGCACTATAGCTGAACCCACCCATAATGGCGACTAATTGTAATAGCCACCCTCGGCCCAGCATTTTGCCTCACGATAGATGCAACCCCCTGCCTTTTGGTATTCTATTCAAATGGATATAGAGATGCTCAATCGTCTGCAGAAAATTCGATGCGTGATATTTGAAACATAATCGGGGGGGGGGGGGGGGGGAGGGTGAGGCGAGTTCCTTGAAAAAAAATGAAATCAGCCGATGACTATAACTTCTCGATTAATAATCGATTCTTCATCTTCAGGAATGCAATGATGACTTTCTCTATCGATAAGTTAAAACTCAAATTTTTTTTGGCATTGAAAACATATTTTCTCTTTACATTTTCTGTAATATCCTTAATGAAGCTAAATTGAGTCATAGCATTCGCACGACGGCGTGACGCTTAATGAAGTAGCATACCTCAAATTACAGGTGCCTCACCTGAGTAATTCGAGAAGCCACGATTAAAGGGGACTGTACGATGTATCGAGCGTGAACTGGATTCAACCCTACTATTACCGAAGAGCACTACGTTCTGGACGTCCTCTTGTGATGATGACAATCGATTTTCCGACTATCTCAGCTTCTTGAGCTGGACCCACACATTTGTCACTCCCTCATCCAACTGTTAATTCCGTTAATTTGGAATTAGTGGGCGAAGCTTCCGTACATTTTGATTCGATGATGATTCTTCCGGGAATATTTGACCTAATTTTAACTCAGCTTTGAGAGGTCGCAGTGGTGGGGGTGAGTGGGTAGGGGTGGAAGTGGGTGGGTGGGTATGCGGGTGGGTGGGTGGCTGTTTAAGCAGGCGGCTGGATGCGAGGGTAGGTGGATGGGTGGGAGGGAGGGTAGGTGGATAGGTGGGAGGGAGGGTGGGTGGATGGGAGGGTAGGTGGGTGAGTGGGTAAGTGGATGGGTGACCATGTGTGCGTGGATGTATCCAGATTCTCCAAACTCAAGGTTTTTAAAATTTGTGCAAATTACCCAAATTTTACAGATTCTCCAAATTCGAAAAATTTCCGAAATTTTCCAAATATTCTAAAATTTCCAAAGGTCCAAAATTTTTTGGAAATTGCTTATTGGATAATAACGAAGTAGTTGTGAATTTTCAAAGGACCCGATAAATTCCATGCAATTCAACTTTACGGATAAACCGTTTTCCAATTTTGGTGAAATGAACTGGCTTGGCACAAGCAAAGCGGTTTTCCCGTTCGGTAAGAGGGGAAATGCACCAAGGGCATTGGTGCGGCAACGCGTGGCAACTTGGTTGCTAGCCGATTAGACTGCCTGGGATGCTAGTAGTCGGCGTCCTCACAAGTTTTCGGGTATATCGGTCCAATTACCGGGCGGGTGAATCTGCCAACTAAGAACTCTTCGCCCAGTTTGCGCGGAGGGGCGAGTGAGCGAGAGCTTTCCACCCCTCCACATATATCTAATCCCAATTATTAATTAAATCTCGTGCATAAAGCCGTTTCGCCTGGCAAACTTCACAATATATTACTCTATTGCACAATTAATGTACCTACTTTGCATGCGCATTCCATGAAACAGTCCAAAAAATTGGGGTGCTCCGAAAAAAATAAAATAAAAATTTCCGCTGTTCCCGAAATTTCCAAAATTTTCAAAATGCAATTTTGAATAATTGTAAACTTTTTAGAGTTTCCAAAATTTGGAATTATTCTTCCATCACAAATTGCCGAAGAATAAAAATTCAATCGCGATCCCGTCTCAATTCCAATTCCATCGTCTAGAGATATGACACCCACTGCGTTCAACTTTTTAAAAAGCTCTGTGCTAAAAAATATGGGACCATTTCAGGGTCTTGAAATGCCGTTAATTACGGCTATTGGAAGGGAAGTTAATGCACCATCACCTTCAAAGGAGATAGGACACCATTTCCAGCATTGCCTGAGGGCTTTTCCGTAATTAGGTACCACTGGCCCACACTCAGGCAGATATCCTACGGTGCTTATCATATTCCCAGACAATGTCACTGATGCAACAGTCCTTAACTATAATTACATCCTCATGGGAGAGCGTCTAATAGACGAAAATTCAGCCAATTTCAGTGAGAATTGTTGGAAAACATAGGGGAATTCTATGCTTTCACACAGCTCTATACACCCATAAAGCCCCATCTTACCATACATTTTCAAATTTCAAAATTTTGAAACTTTTCCATAGTTAAAATTTTTGTAAGCTCATCAACGTCCTCAAAACTTCCAGGTTCCAAAAATTTTGAAAATTTGCAAAATGCAAAAAATTTCAAAAAAAATTTATAGTTCTCTTTTGAATATTGCACAATTCTTTACGTAACCCGTCACAAGAGGGGAGAGGGGGGGGGGGAGATTCGATTAGAGGCCCTCGCCATCATAGCACAGGGGTTTCTGGGGGTTTACCCAGTGTTTAGAAATACGATGGCCTAAATGGTGAAAGTCGGACCCAGCTGCATGGATGGGTGTCCAGTAGGGCCTTCCGAAGAAAATGATGAAGAGTACAAACAAGAGCAAGGGGGGAAAAGGAGCGTGTCCAACATGAAATTTTCACTTCCGGTAGCGAAACTATAACTTCCCCCATCGGAAAGTTGAAAAGATCACAAGAGTATGTGTGGAATTTCGATGTTTTTCAACGGTCTGCCATTCACAAATAACCTGAAATTATATGAATAAGAATGATGACAAACGCCAGCAGTGGGAATCGTAACAGATAGGAATGAAGTTATCAACGCCGAGGGATCATGCCCGTAAAAGGTCTTAGTTATTAGACGAATAACGGTGATAAATTTCTCAGCTACTTTTATTGCCGCCGGGGCACTTTATTGCCGCGTCTAAACCGGGATGCGTGTTTACTTCACCGCTTAATATTCTGCGCCTCTGGCTGCCTTCCTTCTGCTACCAACAGAAACAGGAAGAGTGTGTGTGTCTATGCACAATTTTACAAGATGCAAAATTTGCAGTTTTAAAAATTTCAAAAGTTTCAAACAGTTTCAAAAATTTCACAATTTTCAAAAATTTAAACATTGTCAAAAAATTCAAAATTTCCAACAATCTCCAAAAATGTACAAAAAGATCAAAATTTTCAAAAATTTCAAAAATTTTTAAATCTTCAAAAATTTTAAAATTTTTAATTTATATAGAAATTTGGGAAATCTTATAAAAATGTGTCAATTTGAAGAGGTTAAATAAGAAATGGGCAGCGAGACGATGTGTGCGCGGGTGTGTGTGTGTGTGCGTGCAGAGAAGGAAAATCCTGGTTTGAGTTTACGATCGTCCTCGTTTCCGGCTCCACTACCACTATAATGCTCTTTTAAGCAACGACTTGCGTATCCACGGGGACCACTGATAAACTACTGACAATAATAATGGTTTACGTGGGGGTAAAACCTGCGGTCGAGCATCATGCCCTCCCCTTTCGGGAATAGTCGTGCAACGCCAGAAAATTCATTAAAGTTTCAACGCAACAGGATTAAGCGGTCACAATCACCGCTCTTATGAGTTTTGAACGATAAAAAAAATATTAGTTAAATACCAACAATACTCAGATTTAGCCCAGATTTTTTCTGACAAAATATACTATTTTTCATAATACATATATATATATATATATATATATATATATATATATACAAAGCTTACTCAATAAAACATATACCCAATATGTCTGATGCATATAACCCCCTGTGCAACGCGTTTCCCGATTCTCTATTTCTTCTGACTTTCGTGCACTATATCTCTTAATCTATCATAGCTAGAAGAAAAAGTTATACGACATAAAATGTCTGTTGCTACATGAGGAATAACTTCCATCTAACATTTTTTCCTATATTCCCAACAGCTTGCTCGCTAGAGCCTTCCAAACCAAATACCTAGGAGACATGTATAATGAGCACGGTATATTCCGTTAATAAAAACGTGAGAGACCCAAACAAGAAAGATTTTATCAACAGTTTTTCGCATATCTTCACAGATCATTATATCTCCCATCTTCTATTGGGAAGTCGAAAAAATGATTTGAGAGTTGCATCTGGGAAAATCCATTCATGACAGCTTTAAATTAATGTTACATATAGAACCAATAGTCGAACGAATCTGAGATGCTTGAAGGCAAAGGCGCTTACGAGATTTGCTCCTTCATTTCATTTTCCGCATATCATAAGAGATTTTCCATGTATCTGTCAATTTTTTTTTCTCACTCTAATTTTCCCCTCCCCCACCCCCAACCACTCCCATTCCATTCGCTCGTTTTTTTTCCTGAGCAAGCTAAAGCATGGGATCAAATCAAAATCTCGTCTCGTGTTTCACGGCAATGATTCCAAATTAATTTTTCCAGCCCACCCTTTTTTCCATCAATCTGCCCCTTCGCGAACCCACCCCCACGCGATTATCCACGTCATTGTCACTCGTTTCTGCGTGCGTATAAACCCTTGACTGGTGGGGTGGGTGAATGGAGCAGCGAGCCCATTTGCGACGAGGAACACGTAGGAACGAAATGCCATTTTTCTGTATTTGTAATCTGGACATGAGAAAAATTCGGGAATTTTGTCACGAGCGGAAAATTTCCAAAATTCAATTCGAGAATATAAAAAATTAGAGACATTATAAAGGTTCAAATTTTAAATATGAAAGATTTAGTAATGTTTGGGAACTCAATCATCTCGATAACTTCAAGCCTTCAACCCGCCCCCCCCCCCCACGCGGATTGGGTTCTCGTCCGGCTTAGCGTTGTCATTTCACGGCAAGCGCCAACATACACACGGAATGCCCCTGCTGTTTCATTCTGGAATTATTTAAGTTTATTCATTTAATTGTCATTCAACATAAATTCGAATATTTGAAATATCCTACCATTTCTTATAACGTTAAAATTTACTAATACTAAGATAAATTTAAGAATACCACAGACTTTAGGTTCGGGTCATAGATCAATTTCATTATTCGAGAAACTTGAACCTCAAAATGTAATGGCTGAATAACACGTGGAAGACTGACAAATTCTGTTTTCTTCAATTAAAAAAAAACAGGGTAAAATAAATCCAACCAAACCATTCAAAGTCAAGTCAGTTTCAAGTGGACTACACATGGGACCTATAAGCCTGAGCGGAGAAAGGAGTCAGTCCCATTGTCAGATTCTTCAACCAAGCAGCGCCTACTCGCCTCCCACCCTATTTTCATGAACCAATGAAATTGCCAAAATATTGTAGAATCCACCTACTCACTCTCGCAGACAACTTAAAACATCAACTTGTTAGAGAATACTCTCTTAGCAATAGCCGAGCAAATCAGTCTTCCACGCAATAGTCAGTCGAATCAGTGTCCTGTATCTAACAGGGAATAAATGCAACACTATTCATCAACCTCAATCACAGTTGTTTCAAATTGTTTTTATTAAATAAATCCCATTATTTTGAACTAAATTACTAGTATTACTCAGGTGAATACAGAGCCTGGGAGCCACTTGGTGGAAACACCTGCTATCGGACAGATACCATGAGAAAATATTTTTGAAAAATATTCCTTTTTCTGTGATGGTGTGTGGTCGCGGGTATGTGTGTGTGTGTTAAATTTTCTTTTAATTACAGAAATTTCAAGGCATTCAAGATTTAATTCAAACTTCGTTTTTCCTCAAATTTCCAAAGGTTCGAACACCTCCAAAATATTCAAAATTTGCAGAATGTTCGAAAACTTCAGAAAAAAACTCCGACTACAGGACGTATAGCTTGCTTGCTCATTTGTGACGGAGAACACGTACACCTGTAAGGCAGGGCCATTTTTTTTATTTTACGAAGGCACCCGGTGGGGTAAGTGACGGGCCCGTAGGGTGGGTGGGGGGCAGGGGGAGGAGGATTCGATGCATCGTAACATCCGTAGCAAGGAACGTTGCCGAGGGAGGCGTGCAGGCCGTTAAACGCGCCATTTTACGGTAGCTCACCCCCTTAGACAGTTCATTTCTTCGAGAAAACCAATCTCTCCTGTAATGATTTCCTCGGTAGTACAACGTGCGTTGTAAATTTTGCTGTAGACAAGTGTGAAAATTAAGGGGGATAGTCATTGAATATGCGTTTGGAGGGCAACTCGAGTATAACCAGGTGAAATATTTCAGGGGGATTAATAATTGTCGAGTATTTTTCGATAACTTCGACAATCTGTTGGGAATGAAAAGTCCAATTAATTTTGCAAATGCAAAGATTCGAAAAAACAGTGGGAAAAATATTGTGCACTGCAACATGCACTCTCGCGCCCCTCACCCCTCATATTGAATTCAACAAGTGAGCTAAAACGAGAGGGGCTGCACGAGTGTCCACCATGATGCCGGACAGACAGGTCCGTCAACGGGGATGGTTAGGGGGAATCCCCTTAACGACGATGAAGGGGAACACCATTGGAATTATACCAACAACCTGATTCAATCCAAAGCTTCTAGACGATCCTGATGACCTGAGCAAGATGACATTCAACTAGAAAAGAAAAACAAATAACCCGCGGGGGGGGGGGGGGGGGTCCATTGCATGCCCCTGTCAGCGTAACACTCTCTCCTCCCGTCTCGGGCTCATCAAGTGCATCTCGGTCTCCTCTCGTCTCGGGCTCATCAAGTGCATCTCGGTCTCCTCTCGTCTCGTCTCATATCATCGATCTCGTTCAATTAAAAAATTTTAGAAACTATCATTTTCATAATTTTTTATTCATTTATAAAAATATCATTACCACAGTATCTAACGTAAGTAATTTATACACTTATGAAAAACACAAAGTTATAAACGTTCTTTTTGGCTATCAATTGCACAAGTGTAATAGCCTAGACAGGACATTTAGCATTTCGCCAGAGTGATCCATCATATTTCAACAATTCCAAGATCGTCTTTCATTTCAGAAGTCACCCAGGAGCGTAGGCATAAAGCAGCACGAATGGACTCATCAGTCAGTGAGTTCCTCGACTTGTTCACCCTGCGAGAGAGAACAAACTCTCCGCGGGCACTGATGTGGTCAAAATAGAAAAAAATAGCTCTGGCCATCCTTGCCAAACAAAGGCAAAAAATTTTGGAACAAAAAATATCGCGAGACTCCTCAGTTTAAGCCAGTATCGTCTCGATATCGCGATAATCCTACGCATGATATCGTCTGGATATCGGTCTCGAAAACGAAACGATACGAGATGGTAACAAGAGTAGTCTCCTTATCGTGGGCAGTCCGATATTTGAACGTGGCTCTCTTGGCAACGACTGTCTTCTTAATAACAATAAAGGACGGAGCATACCCTTCGGAGCTCTTGTACTCGGCACATCGTATTCCACCATTGTAATTAATAAACCGCCCAAACATTTCATTGACTTGCGTCTCCTTTATTCTTCGTTGGATTCAACAATATTTGCTGTCGAATCAGCATCAGTAAATGATTTTCCGATTAATACCACCAATTTCAACTCTTACTCGCGCCCTGCAATGTCTTCATTGTGAAATCTCCTTTAAGCCCTCATCGTCGATAAGTTGCGCTACACTATTCCGACATACAGCTTCACTCGGCAGTCTCTCAGCCCGTTACATTCGTATGCAGATGCTCGGCCGCTTGATTAGAGGATGCTAACTGTGTCTGCACCTTGCCAAGAGGACCTTCATCGACCCTTCGACACCCACCATTCCACCACCCTGCATGGTGACACTGTGTGACTACGTGTGTGAGCGCGCAGGATACCATTTGCCCTCTACCATTGCCTTCAAGGTGTATACGAAAATGTAAATTCAAATGTAAATTAGGAGGTAGTCTAATGGATCGCTTCTCGATGGCCTCTAAGCACCTATGCATTCAGCGTATTGCTTTCATTTGGAATTCATGATTATTTTTTTTTATGCAATGTCTGGCTCAAGGAATTACGGCAGGTATTCATTTGAATACCAACGATTTTACGTGAATTTTGAAATAGCTAAAGATTGGTAGATCCAATTTCGTCTGCAATATGTTCATATTTTCTGAAGAAAAGAACACAATACCGATTTACAAAAGGTTTCTGTAGCAAAGCCAACACTCAGTTCGAAATTTTTTACATAAATTTTCTGTACCCCTATAGATATTTATATCCATTTTCATACATGTACATGGTAGCGCGGTAAAACCGAGAGAATCGCGCTCTTGTCAGGGCCACGTGCTGGCGCCGCAACACGGCTCACCGGAAATGACGTAATAATTAATGGGCACGTATCAATTAGCCAACGCCTACCATGCGGCCCCGTACTCGCTGCATACGCGAATCGATCTCTCTCTCTCACCCTCACCAGTCGACAGTTTTAAATCTGTTGGTACCCCTGACTACCACCCCCATCGCCCCCCCCCCCTCCCCTCGCCCACCAACGCGAACCACAGGCATCGGTCCACTGGCTCCCATCCCCATGGCTCACTAACCATTTTCACCGCTTGGGCGGGCGCGGACCGTGCCGCCCCTCCTATTAATTATCAAAGGCTTCATCAATTATAATCGCGGGGTGCGCGCGATTTTTGACGCGGTAACGTATCGCCCGTGCAGATGTCGCCTCGACATTCTCCGTCAAGCGTGAAGTCGGGCGGGAAAAATATTGACGGCGGCAATGAAGCAATTTAACTGGTTCAACTTTATTTGGAGGGATTTTTTAATTTTTTTGTAATTATCAATTATTGGTAACTGATTTCATCCCTCAATTGGTGAGGGAAATCATGAAATACCAGAGATACCTAATGAACTCGGGTGAGATGGAATCGTCTAAGACCCGCAGCAGACGGCAGAGGGTAAGCGGAACCGCAAGAATTATTTATGGGGTTAGAGGGTGGCAGAGGGGGGTAGGAGGCGGGCACTTGGTCGACCGCAGAGGCGACAGAGTCCTTTGCCACTGTACTCCTTGAGCGCACGACCCTCCTTCATACGTACCCACCTACTACTTAACCAAGTGCAAAGTGAGAAGGCATTAACTGTTTACTATCATCCCACTAGCGTCACGAGGGTCGTCTTAGAATCTCACGCGTATTGTTAGTTTCCAC
Organism: Asobara japonica; assembly: GCA_026005395.1. Lineage (NCBI taxonomy): Eukaryota > Metazoa > Arthropoda > Insecta > Hymenoptera > Braconidae > Asobara > Asobara japonica. The sequence goes on from BQMI01000429.1 coordinate 414,921, forward strand.
TCTCACCCCCCCCCCCCCCCCACCCCCCTCACATTCCTAGCTTAGCTTTATTATTTCCTCGCAATTTGCAGCTAATTAGTTCTCTTAAAAAGTTGTAGGAATTTTTGGAAATTTTCACAATTTGGAAATTTTGGAAAATTTTCAGAAATTTGAAAGTTTGGAAAATTTTCCAAATTTTGAGGATGTCAAAAAAAAACCAAACCGATTTGATCTCAAAAAAATAAAAATGAACAGCCCCTACATATGCCGTAATCAAATACCACTTTCGCCAAGTGTTTTCGTTACTGTTATCAAATTGAAGGTCGTGAAATTACCAAAAGGAAATGAAACAGAGGGAGAAAAAAATATGTGGTTATGTTAACGAGATGTGGAAAAGTGAATTCCCTATACATTTTCATACTCTTCCCTTCCCGCCCCCCCCCCCCCCCCCCCGCTACAAGCCACCCCCAATTTCAGGAAAGAATAAAGTTTCGCCGTCTTGTTTGCTGAAGTTCTGTGTGCGGAAATGGCAATAAACCATTCGCATTTTTTCCCTTCGTCGAATGTCTCTCCACCTTGTTCTTTTTTATGAACATTTGAGCTCGACTCACCAAATTTTCATTCCTCCTCGATGGTTGAGCCGGGAACCACAGTGTGGGTTGGAGAAAAGAAGAACACAATAATGTAGACGTAGAATTTCACCGTTCGTCCGCAGCGATTTTTTCGGAATTTTGAAATGTATAAAATGAACAAAATTCAATAATTTTTTTGCAAAGTAATTGATTTTGTCAAATTCGTGACGGTTTTGAATTTTCAAAAAATTCGAATAAAAATTTAGAGCTCTTTCCCCCCCCCCCCCCCCCCCCCCCCCGCCTCTAATACATAAAATAATTTTTTTGGAAATTTACGAAATTTGGACCATTTTTAAATCATTTCGGAACTCCAGTATCTTCAATTTAGCGAAATTCTGGGGCTCAATCCTTTCCAATTCTTTCCGTTTTCAAAATGATGACAATTCTGAATGATATACCCACAGATTTTCCCGGAATATCATCCGCCGAAAGGAAATTGGGGTGGGCTCGTGAATTTCTTCTCGCCCAGCCTCCCCCAAGAAATACCCACCCGAAAAACTTTTCATTCTAACCCCTGGACCTCTCACTCCGAAAAGACAATTCTCGAGTGTGTATCCCCGATCCCCAACGCCGCATGGTTTCACCCCATTTTCTTAGATACATACTTTCCCTTTCTGCAACGACCCCCACCCCTTGTTTCTCATCTCGCTCCGGGAGAAAGAGATTGTTCCTTTTGCTTCCCCCATCTGCAAGACACAGACTAAATTAAACTCGGGTATGTTATAAAGGCTGTCTACGTATGAATTCATTAAAATAGGTTTGATCTGTAAACCAGCTCATAAATGAACATTCTTTATATATAGTGAAAACTGCGAGTCTCGTTTTAATGTTTCTGCGTGTGTGTCTTAATTTCCAATTTTGGTAATGGAACAACTTAGCTAAATACAAAATGTAACAACCTAGAAACGACAATCCTCATTCACCTCGAGCCAAATGTGAATAATTACTAATTGAAGATGACTATCATCCCTCGGGGCCGGTGGAAGGGTATGAATCAAAATTGTTTTCACTCCACGTGTATCCAAGTCGATTTTGTCACACGTCCAGTATGGCTTAACTGGCGGTACCACTCAGAAGCGCATAACAGTCAATTTGCATTTATATTAGTGTTCGTTGATGCGCGCTACGATCCATTGTTCAGGGATGGGTTACTCGAGACCATACCCCCTCCCCCCCCCCACTCCGCTCAACCCTCTTCTCCACCCCTGTAATTTGAGCAGTAGTTAACCTATTCCCTTCACTGTTCAGATTCACTTGATAGTTCTCATCGAGGATAAAAATATTGGTCCATCCACATGAAAAGGGCCCACTTTGTCGGAATTGAGTTTTATATGCTCCGGTAATGTCGATTGTTAACTGCTGCAATTTGAGAAAGTATCTAGAAATCAGAATTTCTTCCGCCTCTGATGTATGTGTGTGTGTGTGTGTAAAATAAAAATCAGAAATTTTTCGTTGTGACCCTCATGGGCCACGTTAATTAACCCCATGAGTTGATATTTTCGTCCAATTCGTTTAATTTTTCAACTCTCTGCTGGCGCAATTATCCTTTTCTCCCCTCTATATATCCTTCGCCCCCCCTCTCCCTCATCAGATAGCGAATTAACACCGTTACGAATACACACCCGACACTCGGACCCTCCCCCCCCCCTCCCTCCCCCGCCGCACCCTTGTTATGAACTTAGCTATGGGACAGTGAGATCGGTGTGTAAAGTACTGTAGAATGCACTAGCCAACTATAGCGCTGGACCGTCAGCTGGTATTGTACCTCTGTATATCTCTCAACGATCATTCCATCCGATTAAGTACAGCCTTGGTGAAGTTTACTGTTGGTAGGGATGAGAAATCATCAAGTGAAGCTAGGGAATGGGGGAATAGGTTAACGGCTTCTCAAATTGTCGAGGGAGAGGGGTGGGCGGTGGGTGGTGGTGGGAGAGACTCGCATAACCCTTCCGGGAACGATAGATCGTAGCGCGCATCAATGGATGCTCATATTAACGCAAATTGAAATTTTGAAAAGAGTGGACCTCTATGTGTGTGGAGAAAATTTCAAGATTTGCAATTTCGAAAATTTGAAAATATTGAGAGTACCAGTAATTTAAAAAATGAGGACAATAGGGAAATCAATAGCAGAAATTCAGGCCATGATTTGCCAATGCGTCTATAAATTACGAAGTTCAGATGAATGTTCATAATAATTCGCTCATGGCTATAGTCAGCCCGACCTTGAGTCCGAAACTTCACCTGTGCTCCACCAGTCCCGGGAATGGAACGGCAAGGCGGCAGGGGCGTTCACCGTCCGTCTATAAACTACCTCCAGGATGTAGTTTTTCGTAATTGCAGAGAAACATCCCCTGGCCTTAACTTGACTTTCCCTCACCGCACCCTAAACCTGCCAAAGCCACCCTAAAACTACAGTCTATCTTTCTCCTTATCTCGAATCCATTGCACTCCTGATCTCATGAACGTTCCATACAGAACTTCACGTGCATCATTAATGATGGCTAATGGGATGGGAGAACTCAGTAAAACTTGGAGGAGAGTGGGGCATAATGGGATGGGGTCGATGTTCAAATTGAGATCGAATTGTATGAATTTTGAATATTCTGGAGGTTTTGGAATTTTTGAAAATTTTGGAGATTTTGGAAATTTTTGAAAATTTTGGAGATTTTGGAAATTTTAAAAAATTTTGGAGAATTTCTAAAATTTCCATGATTTTTCACACGTTCATATTAGATTCCCCATTTTCTTCAAATTTGTCAAATTTTTCAACTGCAATGCACTGAAGTGAAATTCACACCTTTGGTTACGCCACTTTAAAACAAAAAGCCAGAAGGAAAAACAGAATGCTAGGAGGAATGATTCACCTTTGGTGTCCGACGAGGCGTTTAGTTTTAACCAAACACGCGTCAAAAACTTTAACCAAAGCCACGTCAGTAGCGTGTAAATGGTAATTACGAGAAGAGGGTGGGAAAAAGGTTGAGTAGACGGCAAAAGGAGAGAATAGTGGTGTGTAAAACACATGAAAAAAGTAACACAAAAAGGTGGATGAGGGAGGAAGAAGGGTGGATAGTAATAATTATTTTCGTTGCTCCACACGATTAATTTAACTGGCAAAGGCACACTAGGTACACCCTCCTCTTTCGAGTACAAAGCAAAGCGCCAACGTTAAATATTACGGGCTCCACATAGTCTCTTACTTGCTCGCAAGGTTACGCCACTACCCCGCTGCGTGCCTTTATTTATCACTCCATATGAATATTCATATATAGAATTTTTCGTTAGCACAAACCCGAGAGGATTTGTTGAAAAAAAAACGAAAATTTCAACAATACGAAGCTGTTTACTAAAATAAAACTGAATGTCGCAGCCATGTATTCCCGGGCAACCTCGCGGGTAGGGGCCTGCGACATGGTTGCGATGCTGGTGCGACATTTAGACAGCAACATCGCAGCGATTTTCTCCCGTATAAACTCGCAGTGAACGTGCCGCGACATCGACGCGAGCTGGGTGCGACATTTCGCCGGCAGCGTTTTTTAGGAGTATCTCGGAACCTAAAGCACTTATGCAAATCTTTATAAAGACTTTTTTGTAAAGGTAAACGAGGCCTACAAAAAAGGTCTCATAACCTTTTCCATAGCTTTCTTAGATTCGGAGATATTTCCTCAAAACACCGAATAATATGAAATCTAGTTGATACTGTAAATGACATCGAATTCATAGTCAATAAAATTTCTTACAACAATTTAAAAATCTGAAATATTGTAGATGCACATAAAACTGTAAGATATGATAAACAAGTTTTGAGAACAACATCACCTCACCGAAATCGCTTCGAAAAGTCCCCACATAATTTCTCTAAACCTCCTTATGGATAATTTTCAGATAAAAATGGTGATTTCCGTACTTTGCCCACTGGAAAATGAAGTATATCAAAGAAAATACAATTGGCATTATTCATGAATTGGAAAATACGAGACTCCAAACTTTTAACCCGTTGAAATTCTTTTGGGCACCGATTTTGCGGATTGTGATGACCAAACTTCGAGAGACAGTGGAAATTTATTCGGTACTACTGTTCAGTGACTTCTAAGGGAAAGAATGGAGACGTTTATTCAGAAGTGGGTATGGAGGGCTTATCGACATCTTGAACTGAGCTAATATGAGTCTCTCTTATGTCACTGATGATTCTTTTCAAGGAAGAGAACCGAAACTCGCGAAAATTCCATTTTAAACTCATTGGAGGGAGTCATTGCTGTGTGTGAGTGGGTCGGTGCGTGGGTGTCTGTGTGTGTGAGTGGGTGGCTGGGTGTACTTGTCCATTATGTTCAATATTCCATTTTTTTTCATAATTGCGCCGCTTTCCAAAATGCCTAAAGACTTTGAAAATTTTCAAAATTACCACAAATCGAATCACGACAGGTGTTCTAACTTTTTCATTTTGAAAAGTTTTCATCGACCACTGCAGCATTTTCAACTCAACTAATTTGGCGTTGTGACTTGGCAAAGGTACTTCTTCAAATAGGCACACTTTTATATAGTACATGTCGCAGCTTCTCTGGCGTTCGAATCACGTCTTGACCCGGGTCCACGTACCTCTTCTTTTCGAGAGTCCATGGACGTTGGCTCATGTATAGCCGTCGAATCTGGAAGCACTGCACCGTGAACGAGCTTGATTGTCCATATTGTAAGGTGCACCCATGTCCCTTTTTTCCCATTGAAGTTATGGAGATTACCGATGGGGAGACATTCTGCCATGTCCAGTCATTTCATCGGGAAACGACTGACCAATGTAATGTCCAAAAAAAAAAGATTCGATTACCATTGACTACTTTTGTTCAAACGAAACTGGTGGAGTGGATGATTGTGTGTCCATGAGGGGTAAAACGAAAACTATGGTTTTCTATTTTGCTCATACCCACCCAAACACTCATACCCACACAGTCCCATATCCAGACACACATATTTTTCTTTTTTTTTTTGTTAAATTTCCAAGTTGAAATTTTTTTTAGATTCCTCGACTTTTTCATATTTATCGAATTTCCCCAATTTTTATAATTTTTCAATAAAAAATTCGATACTCTTCCTGCAGCATTGAGCCCCGAAAGGAGTATCTGCAGGTCGTTGTAAACGAAATGAGACAACTTGCGAAGGCAATAACAATGGTAACAGCAGAAACGTAGCCGCCTCAGTAAGTCACTGCGTACCGAAGGTGGCACATTAGGATCTCTTCCTTGACTTTACGTCTGTCGAGAACAGTCGTAGCTTCCAATTATCCCCCGACGCCGTTCCTTTATTACGTGTAGAACAGAGCGAGATAGCTTGAGCCCAATGTGAACATTTGTCCATTTAGTTGACCCCCGGGAATACCTAAACGACCTTTAGTTGATAGACCTTGCATTGCACGTTGTACATTATGTGAATAGCGCAGTGGCAATGGGAGATAAGTCGACATATTTAAACACTCGAGATACACCGAATTAGGTCCACGGGATATGGATGTGTCCCTCGATGCCCCGAATGAAGAAGTTCCCGCTGTGTGTGTGTGTGTGTGTGTCAATATCAGGAGGACGTAAGTGGAGAAAAATTTGGATATCTTGTTAGCAAGTGGTATCACCAAAAACATTATGAAAGGGATTGGAATAGTCAACATATACTGTTCTGAAGCTTCTCCTGGGACCTCCAAAATTAACCAATCACCATTGCCCAAAAACCAATCGTACAGCAATATAGAAATAGAAGAAGAATCCCAAAAAAAAAGGAAAACGTAGGGGTGAGTGTGCGGGCAAATTTCCAGGGACCTTGCCGCGTTAAACGACGTTAGTCTCGTCTGGTAGTGACGCTGAGCTGGCGACTGCGGGGCTAGGGATGTGCCGGGTCCTCGTTAGCACCCCTTTCACCCCTCCACTTGTCCGCCCATTTCACCCAGTCATTTATGCCTTCCTACTCGTTTTCCTACCAAGTCACACTTCACTTGCCCACTTGTATTCTCCCCCCTTCCCCTCCCCCCCCCCCCCTCGCCTTGAGGGAAACACACGGTAAAACGAACAATTGTTCTGTAATTGTTACTAATCGATCAATCGTACTAAATTGCAGTAAAAATTTCAGAAAAAAAAATTCGTTCGACCACAATTTTTCATTACAAAATTTTGTCGAGTTGAAAATTTTGAGCCTAGGAAAATTTTTAGCAGAAAATACAATCGTTCTGCTGAAAATTTGCCAGATGAGTAAACCCTTCCGAAAAACTAGCGTTTCCAAAATTTACCAAATTCCAAATAACCACATCAAGGTAATAAAGATTGCTTCATTCAATCGTCCCTAACAATTCTCTGGATTTTTATGATCAACCCATTCAGCAAGAAGCCCAAGCGTTTACGTGTCTCTTAGCTGTTCTTCCGTTGGTGGAATGGACCTTCCAGTGAGTTACCGCTCGATTGACCGCACTTCTAGCACCATCACTCGGTGTCTCAACCTAGTACCGGTCTTCCGGTCACTACTAAAGCCCGCCATTACCACCCACCCTCCCCCCTCCATGAACCCAGCATTCTCAACTGCTATTCCCAACATAATAATAATAATAGTTTTAACCATCATGGAGAATCCATTGATCAATAGCAATTACTACACAATAGTACCACCGTGTTATTCACTTGGAGTAGTAAAGGCAGAGAATTAAGAGAGACGACACCCAGAAACTCCGTCAGTACTAGGACAGTACAGTACTGTGACAATTATATACAGGCTGTCGGCGGCAAAATCGCAAAGGAACTATCGACTCCAAATTTCATCCCCCATCCACCTCCTGAAGGAAAGTCCACCCTTTTAGGGAATAACGAAAATTGCCGCCCTAAGTGAGTGGCAACAATCTAAAAACCCTATAATTAAAATTTTGATAAAATTTTCGTCAGGTCCATCACCGCGTCATGCCTCAGTGGTAATTGCAACATTCTCCCATGAAAGTAATAACATCATCCTTCTATCTCGGCAAACATCTACCTCACATTTACAATCCACTTATCCCCGCAATACTTTACACGTTCTCCGATTAGAGCTTTAATGTAACACCCACACACACCCATAAGTCACTGTGGAATAGATTATAAAACGCGTCTGCAATATTCCCGTATAAAGTGGGTAATAGAAGCGGAGTAAACGCAGATCCATTGCTCTCAGAGATAAGAGATGGGGCAGATAGGGTAGGTGCTTCTGCAACTAATGATATCCATCAATATTACCTATTCAAATCACGTGAGAATTTTTTAAAGTTGTGTTCAAAGTTCAAATGAATCGATATAATTTCGAGTTCGATTTGTATTTCGCCATCGATAATCGAGATTTTTTTTTTCTACTTTCGAGTTTTCGAATTCGATAATCGATTTATTTTCCTGGTCGGAGCTCTCCATTATTTATATAAATTAATATACAAGGACATATAGTTTATAAAATATCAGGCCAAAAGTCCTTCAATGAATCACATTGAAAATCACGTCCGTCAGCACATTGACCAGAGCAGTTGGAAAATAGTATATCCACAACCAGAATCTGCCATTAACAATGACGAGTAGAGAATGGCGGCGGGGTGAGCCGAGGATTTTCAAGTGGCATGACACACAGATCGCATAATGGAATACTTTTACCAACATCCATTGGCCCTAGCATCATTAATTATTCAAGAACGAACGTGTGCATTAACCAGCGGCCCACCGAAAATTCGCTGAACCCTGACACGAACGTTTCTCGTCAAATGTGTGGGAGTTTGCGGTCTAGTGCTCCAATGAGCCTCCTCGGCACAAATACTATAGCGATAGAAGTTCGATGGTGCTTTATCAATTTCAACGTCACCAAAAAATATACGAAAAAAAAGAAGGTGATCCATCATTGGTACACCAATAATGAGCCCCCAGTATTATCCTGGAGCGTAATGATTTTTCTTAAAGTTTTTTCTCAAAAGTTCCGCGAATTAATGATTCGTCAAACAATATCGCTGAACTTTTTGATAGAGTTTTTATATTTATTCAATGGGAATAATTACACTCAGGAGCATTTTATCTAATCGAAAAAATACCTGCTAATTTTGGATGAATTGTCTCACAGCCATGGTCAGGTGGTTAATTTGAAGCAGGATGCTTTAGAGGATTATACGGAACCTGGGCGAACTCCGCATTTTCATACCTTCAGACATACAAAAATTGATGAGTACTGCATAACAGAGATGGATTTTGTTTACTACAATAACTTACATGCATAAACAAACCCAGGTATTGGTTTTCAGAATGTGTATAGCGTTCACAAATACACTGCCCACGGGACATTGTCCTAGCCTCAATTCGCGGTCTTGTGAGCACCAGTTAACGACTTCTTCCCAACCATCTTCACCTATGTGACACCGAGCCATACAAAGTATTGGGAAGTTAAGAATCCCAAAAGTTGGGAAGTTAATGAATGTATTACCTACCTTGGCATGAAGGAACAGCACAGTAGAGTATAGCTACAAGACCAACAGCAGCGGAGAATAACTTCATCCTGAAAAAAATGATTGGTCTCAAATGTCAAATCTTGATGACGGTGAACGTTACCGTCCAACTGTTCCACAGGTTTATGTTTCTATGTAGATATGAAAAACATCGTTATTCAGGAAATACTGCGAACATTAAATATTACGATAAGTTGCAATATATTCCATGGTCGCACACAACTTTTGTTTGTATACTCGTGTCATAATTTCAAGCCTATTTCTTTCCACTTCTTTATTTTTAATTCGCCTTAATCACTTGGTAACTGACGCGCCAAAATATAATTCTCAAAAACGACTTTCTTCCTCACAAACCTGATGCTGTAATCTCAAAAAATCTCCCTATCAGACTATGGAAAAATGATCCTGCCAAAAGCTCATAAAACTTCGAAAGCTCTGTCGCGTTTCACTCGAGAGCTAGGTTTAAACTATGGAACACCACAGAAATCTGAGCTTTTTATACGTTATATTCCTAAAGCGCATAATCATTAATGCTCCAAACATAATTTGTGTTACCAAATTATCGCGTAACAATTTTGGTTGCACACAGAGTGAGCTTTGAACCTCCACTTTTCACTTTTCATCATTACTCACCACATTCTGCCCAAAGTTGTCTTAACGACTTGCTTTCAGAAGTGTCCCCATTCTCGTTAATTCCATTAATAGCAATAACCGTAGTTTTTGTTTGATAAGGTTGTAATGGAATTTTTAATGATCTAGGCAGATAATAAACAGCCGAGAAGAAGGCCAAATGCAATAATTACATACTCTCGTATACTGCGTACCATGAAAACAAATTTATTCATGCTCACCAACATACATATAATCATAAACAATAAATGAGAAAATTACAAACACTTTGTTTAGTCATACTGGTCCATTTTGCACTCATGTCCTCTCATGCCCCAACCTCCGCTGCATGGCTTCTTCCCTATTTGGAAGCCCCACTCCATGGGATGTCAAGCTGATCCAAATATAGTGAGCATCAATCGGAGGAATAAAGCCAATTTGCATGGGGATGGTGTGCTGATTCTTAGCAAGGAAAACATTCGTTAGGATGAAGCCAGTCCCAGAAGAAAAAATGAGAAACCCTACTTATCTAGCCACAATAGGATGACTAGAGTTCACCTGTGATAGGTGCAGTAGGCATATTCAAATTGCTGACACCATTCCGCGATGTGATATCTTGGACATTCCCCGGATTTTCACCTGCAGCTCTCCTCTGATTGGCTAGCTTCTGTCGATTCATAGGTGAGCCTGGAATTGCATTCCATGAAATGAAAATATCTTCTTCTCAAACTAGCCAGTTCATCATATTGAAATGAGAACTTACCTATATAACTGAGGAGTACTGGTAGGAAGATCAGACCGTGAGCAGCACCAAACAGCACGATCGCTAGATACATTCTGAAGTAAAATACCTAAAATGTGGATGAAGATTAGTTAACAGTTAAAATAGTTGAGAAAAAAAAATAGTATACCATCTCAAACTGACCTGGAAAATTTGGCTTTTAGCAAAGCCGAGTACTATAATTCCCCCGAATTTAGTCAGCGTTATTCCGCTAAAAACGGAGCTCCCCATCTTGGTGACAGCTTCAGCGACCCGCTCAATTTTCGTGGTCTTCATCGACATTGAGAACGAATGAACCAAATGACTACTGAATTCCACAGAAATTCCCACAGCCATGACAAGATTCACCAGCGACACAGCATTAAGCGTGATATGCCACCAGTACATAAGCCCTCCAATATTAACCAATATCATGGTAATAGTGATGACGACTATTAACGTCGAGAAGATATCGAGGCCCATCAAAAAGAACGTTACAACCAAAATGGCCAGCAGTGAAATACCCAAACTTGTCAGCGTATCCTGCCACATCGTCAAGTATTGCTCATAGAAAACGTAGAAGACACTGTAAGGGAACACTTCAGTTCTCTCAGTCCTATTCATCGCCGCCATATGATCATTTATCATATCAGTTATATTCGCCGAGATGGACCTCGCCGATCTCATCGCCTCGTAGTAATCTGCCGAGGACTTCAAAATAGAATGATAAGTCATGAAGTATGATGCACCAATACTCTTCGTATCCGCCTGGTACTTGACTCCCTGTCCATAAGCCGCATGGCCAGCCTTCACGCAACTTGAATCTGGATTATCCTTCAAGAAGAATGTCATATACTTATCGAAATTCACAGCATCCGGCCGCCCATACTTATTCCTACTTATTGGGCATGTCTTACACGTGACATCACCGTGATAACAGAACGAGCCATTACTTGGCAAATATCTACAGCAGTCACTCGACTGACTCCAGTCGAAATAGTCATCCAACCAAGATGCTGCTGGTTTCGCTATATACGTTATAGACGACTGTTGTGCAGCAGAGAACACTTGTGTTGACAACGAATCAGTATTACACCACGTGCCTCCACATATAACGTTTTGGGTATGCGTATCAGTATAGTTTAAACCGTCCTTAACCACAAAGTACATTGGCGGCCCAATCGATAAATACTGATTCAAGAATCTGAAATATTTCAATACGAAGCTGTCCTCTGCCATGGAAAGCTCCTGATCTAGGCCGATCTCAATGTGGGGTACCACAGCGATACTTGTGCATAACCATCCGAAGAAGATCACCATAACTGCTGCCCTAACCCATTTCTTCATCAACCAAGGTGCATAGGCTTCTTTGAATATCTTGTACAGAACACCATCGACCTCTCTCTCCCCATCATCCTTCTTCGATCCTCTCATCCAACAGAAAATGTCAAATCTGTATTCCGAGCTTCTGATTGTATCCAGAGTTAACAAGCTGACAAAGCAAGTGATTTGTAAGAGGAAATCTAGAAGAAGTGCCATTCCTGCATAGAGAGCAAATGCTTTAACAGCAGGCATGTCTGATAGTCCTCCCAAGAAGAAACAGCAGCTTTCTGATACACTTGTTAGTAGCATACTGGGTCCTACCTGTCCTAGGGTACGGCCTATGTGCTCTGGAATTGACTCGTTAGGTCTCCGGCCATCTCGCTGATGTGTCTGTACCAGGATAAACACATTATCGACACCAACAGCCAGTACTAGGAACGGAATAACTTCGATGATGATCAGTGTTACTGGTAGTCCAAAGAACCCAAATAGCCCGACGGAGCCTACGACTGATGCTAATACGATGAAAACTCCTCCAAGGCCTAAAGTGATTTTAGAGTCTATCAGAAGTCGCTCCGAAGACTTCATCTGACCCAAAGAGATCGTAATATAGACGAACATAATGATATAAGAGATGAGAATGGTGAAAATGTCGGACTGGGATGCTCGGTAGAGCTCATCTTCAATGGACCTTTCTGATGTAAAAGCGACATCCATGTAATGAGGCTTTTTTGTGGCTACCCAATCCTTCATGAACTTAATGTAATCTTCTTCCCACTCCATTGCTGGCTCAAGTAGCGATTTATTATGGTGATTATTCACCAGGAATGTTAGAACTATAGCTGTTGCATTCTCGTATTGCGGATCTTGGAGGTGTTGTCCAGGCTCTAAGAATCCTCCGACAGCGATTGCCGGTTCTATAGGACCACCATAAGGAGCTAGACAATAGGGTTCTGTGACGTAAAAGGGGTTTCTACTGCAGAACCGAAAGTGGTCTAGATAAGTGAAGATCTTGTCATGGACATCGACTTCGACGTTGTTGAAGTTCTCCACGCTGTCTTGCCAATATCCCCAGATGCTCTGTATTGTGCATTTGCTGACTGAGGGCTCGGTAAATGCGTTACTCAATGGGGCAAAACATATTTTGGCTAGAGTGACATTATTCTTGGTCTTGATTGCCTTGATGCTCTCTTGGAGGTCTAGAACTGCTATGAGGAATTTTTTATGAAAGACAGGGCCGAAAGCGATGGGACCATCTGATGCGTTATGAACTATGGTGGGGAGATTGACAGCCGAGATTATAATCTGTTCTGTTCTGTAGAACGGTTCAAAGTGCTCGTCGAAGTACTGCCTCTCGATGCGAGATCTGGACGTTGGTGACGCCCATAGTTCAACGGGATCTGTTGTAACATGGCTGTAGATGATACCAAAAGCTAGCACGATGATTACGAAGGAGCCTATGAGGAGAACCTTGATTGGATGCTTGGCGCAAAGTATACCCCAGGCGCAGAAGAAGTCGTGGAGGAATTTGTCCGTTGCTGCTCCCAGTCTCTCCCAAGATGTTGGTTGTACCTTATACGGGTCAATTGGTGAAGTGTCTGCTGAGGTGACACCTACAAAGTTTCTTGGTTACAAAATCTATGGTCTCTAAAACGCTGGGGAAGCTAAGTGAAAATCAATTTAATTTTGGACCGGGGCATTCGTGACATTGACCAAACAAAAAGCCATATAGGGAAAGTATTTCATACAACATACGGGAATCACAACCTGAATGTCTAGCTTGAGCACCCAATTAGGCAAGAACGATGGGACATTAATGACCAAAAGTGATTTGCTGTACCCCGACCATGATAGCTTATTTACTGCATACGTGGGCAAATTAACATGCAACGGTCTTGTTCTGAACAAAAAATGTTGATGAAGAGAATGTTTATCAATTACTTACCACATTTCTGCCGACCACTGAAACAGACGATTGCCAGTATGAATAAGGTTGTTCCAATGCCGAAGATGATGGTCATGATCATAGAGTGACCGACGATACTGAAGGGTTCAGGAAGTGGAGGGATCGACGTTGCTACCGGACAACTCGCCTCACAATCAACGCAGCCACAAGCCACTGCTGTCGTCTGATAGGACATAAAATTTGTATGCACTTGAGAATATTGCTGCCCGTAATTCAGATAGCTGATTTGCTGATCTCTACAAAATAAGTGAGAATTATAAGGGCTTACAGAAAGTTAGGAAACCATGAAAATACGACGAGTGTGGATTAAAGAAACTGAATAGATCGGTAGATGGATAGATCAATAGATCGAAACATTGATACATCGATACATTGGCAGATTGAGACATTGATAGATCAATACGTTGATAGATCGACATATCGATAGATCGATATATCGATACATTGACAGATCGATACATCGCTAGATCGATACATCGATCGATAGGGATGTTAATATCTAGGCAGAAGGAAATCGGATACTTCGTTTTAAGCACGAGAGTGCAACCGCAAGAACAAGTTAGACCGCAAGAGTGACTTACATTGAAGGGCTTGCTGCAAGGTACGACTTCTGGACGAATGGGCGTGAAATTTCCAACTTTGGTATCCTTGGCCGGAATATAATTTATCTCGAAGGGTGCATAGCCGCTGGGCAAAGGTGTACCTAAAAATTTGAACCATCGATGAGCGGTGCAGGTTCTTGCAGGTTCTCCACACATCATATCCATAACCAAGCTAGCAGTGCTTGGTAGCGATACCCGGCGGCATGACTCATAAGTTCCTTGTAGATACTCATCAGCTACATAGACATCAATCTTATTGATGTATTCAATTTTTTCGGCAGTACGAATTTCGGTTACATGGATGAAGTCACTCTGGCGTGGACTGCATGTCAATTCACAGAAATGTTTAACTAAATTGCCATAACAACTTGGACAGCGGCCGAGGAGAGAAGCTGCCATGTTAAGATTGTGGTGGAGAATCTTGAGCTGTTCAGTGTCGCAGCATGTTGATGTAGCATTTTCTGAGCCTTGTATCATGTGCGGACAATGTTGCGATAGTAAAGCTTGACCAACGCTATCCAGGGGCTTGGCTGAACCAGTGTAGGGACAATTCTTTTTCTGATCATAGGAGTTCTTGAAACATCCACCATACCATATACAGTGACCTTCGCCAATGATAACCTAATGGAAGAATCAGATTAATTTTTTTGCGGTTCGACCCTGGGAGGAGCTTTACAACATTACAAACGTGGTTTCTTATAGATGGAACAATACTGAGACCAAGGTGGTATGGAGCTTCGCAAGGTAGCATACAGGCGATATAAAAAAAGTACTGATCTGCAAGTTTGACTGAATCCCTCACTCTGGTGCGTTCAGTATACATTTTAATGAGAAGCTCGGCCCCCCATCAAAGTGTCTCATTGGATATTTCCGACGTTGGATAATTTATTAATTGGATCATTTTAACGTGAATATTTACTGGGTATTTTGGGTTAGACATCTAGACCGGACACCAAAATTTCCACAATTTTTTTTTTTTTAAACACATCTCAAATTTACGAGAATCGTAATTTTGTACATCTATGCAGTTCTGACGCACACATTTTTAGGAATGTTTTTTGGTGCTTGGGGCGTACTTGATACCGTCAATTTTTCTTTACGAAATTCTCAGAAATGGTGAACCATCAAATGAGTCGTTGATGAGGTACAGTATTTTGTACAGTCATGTTTTTTTTTAGACATCAGACATGCGCAAAAGTAATTAACCGATGATTAATTGCCAAGTTTTAGTTTCCAAGTTCAATTAGAGCTAATATCCCAGATACTCTAACTGGGCTAAAAAAAATGATTCTTTCTGGTTTTCGCTAGTTTAGAGTAAAAAAAAAAGATCCAAGGACCTAAAAAGATTATGCGGTTCGAAAAAAATTATACATTTTTTTCACAAGGTAATGAAGCTTCCCAGAAAAGAGCGCGACTAGGCAAATAAGCTAACAGATGTCGCGTGCCTATTGCTAGAAAGACCCGCGAAGTGGAGTATGTTCAAATGCGCCTAATTCTATCACTCAGGAATGTTAATGACACTCTTCAAAAACTCACCGTTACAGCAGAGAATAGAATCACTAATAATGACGCTGTTATCGATGACATTCCGAAGCGCTTCATCACCTGACGCGTGACTCTGCGCTTGAAAAAACACTTCTGTTGAAGATCGAACCTTCTCCTGAACCGTCACAACTCACCTGCGACACTGTATATAGCACTATGGTCTTGACACTGATGGCTGCACATAATCGGCCCTATCAGGCCCTGCTGAATTCACTCTCCCTACTCCGTCCGCGATAAGCAATCATAAGATACGAAAACCACCGATATAAGCCGACGGTGAATTTATTGGAAAAATATGTATTGGGGGGAAATTGTAATTTTGGGAATTGAATCGAAAGATTCAGCCTTACATTTTTCTGCAGCCATATATACAGTTGGATGTGTGTATGTGTGTAAGTGTATACAAATGTGTATGTAATTCATTGGTGTCACCCACACCGACATGTGTGTGTGTGCGATGGACTTCGATTTTGACTTAGGAAATCATTACAACAATTTAATAATATATTAAAAAATCCTATAAGTCAGTAAAGTATGCAGTAAATTTTGTACACATAATGAATACTAATGATACAGGTAATGCAAAAAATTCTATGCTCGCAACGGAGCTGGAGGAGGCTGATTTGCTGGAGGTCTCAATAATTTGCTCTTCAAGGAGATCATGAACCTCTCCGCTGATTGGCTCCTCAGGTATAGTGGGAGGTGTTGGGTCCGGACATATTTCTTCACATCGCGCGCAGCCGCAATTTGATTTTGTTGCCTAATAAAACAAAAATTTTGTATGAGTCATGTTACTAGTACTATATAGATTTATGAAAACTTTCAAAATCCCCGAGTTCACGAAAACGACTTCAATAACTCACATTACGGTCTATCTCGCATGTCGTGATTTCTGGACGTAGAGGCGTCATATCATCAACTTTGGCATCAGTCGTTGGTATGTAAGTTACCGGGAAGGGTAGTAAAATATTATTCTCCCCATGGTGCATAGCATGAAACCACTGATGAACGTCACAATCATCTTCGTCGTAATGTATACAACCCAAGTCCATTATCAGATTATCAGTATCTGCATCCACAGCTGTACTGCATCCATCATAAATAGCCGACATATATTCCTCAGCTATATACAAATCTATACTCCGGATTAGCGGATAGGCGTCGTCATGATTCCTCAAAATTCCAGTTATGTTCATGAAGTCACTTTGGCGCGGGCTGCAAGTCACTTCGCAAAAAAGTTTCACCAAATTCTCATAACAACTTCGACAATGACCAAGGAATCGTCTTGTTGCATAAATTTGCCGGGCGAGTGTGTTGATTTGTTCAATATCACAACATGTTGATACGTTTTCTGAGTCGATCATGTGCGGACAATTTTTCTCCAGAATAGACTGGCCGAGATTATCCAAGGGCTTGGCTGCACCATCGTAAGGACAGATGTTTGTGTCAAAGAAAGACCTGCTGGGACAGTACCCATAAAATATGCAGTGACCATCGCCCTTGCTGACCTGTTGGAATAACAAGAATGCATTTTCAATTAATTTATTCGTAGACCCGTTCCGAGCTTTTACGATCTGTTCCCTGCCCTTGCAGTGCCAATGGAAGCCAACGGTGCTTGAACCGGCTGCCCTCAGCCCCAAAGTGTCGGACTCGAACCACTCGGCTACTGCCGTCGGTCCCTAAACTATATTCGTATAGTAATAAAAAGAGACGAAAGAACCTATCGATATATATAGAAATTATCGAAAATTGTAAAACCGACTCGACGCGCCACCAGTCCGTGCGGCGGAAACAGGAAATGCGCATCGCACCACGCGCCACCGGACTCATACCCGAAAACAAGTCAAGCCGAACTTATATACTAATAACCGGTAAGTATTTAATAGAAATTGACTGAAACTAACCTTCATAACGAGTCGATTATAAAAATTCTAATATTTGACCACTGACTATCTTAAATGATTGTGGATATTGCCTTAATTTTCCCATTAATTTCCGATTAAGACCCTTGTTTCCCAATGTATTGGAAAAAAGGATAATAATCAAGACAGTTGAAACATTGTGTGTGTTATTCAGAGAGCGTGATTGCCTTGACCGATTTTGTCAAATGGTGGGAAATTTTCGAAACGAATCCATATATAATATAATACAGTGGGTATCCACTGTCAACGGACTACGAAATAAGCGGGCAAGGATGTCCTAAATTGCTTAAAGGGTAGAAACCTATCGTTAGCTTTGATATTCAAAAATATGCCCTTAAAACTGCGAAACGACAGTTACATTCGTTCAGATTTTATAAGCATGGGACCGAACGCAGTCTGAATGCTGACACCGAGCTGGAGCAGGCCCTTAGAATCGATCTTGGAAATCCCCCTGATCCACTCCACCGGCATGTCAAGAAGGAGATTCTGCCAATTTATGAGGATTTATCAAAGAATGAATTACTGAAGAGAGATGTTTAGGTGGCCATTCAGAGAATGCAAATGGGAGTTTCAAGTCAGCCATTTGGAGCTTGGTGTCTGCAGAAGGAGCAGTGGAGAAAACAGTCGTATTGAGCCCTAAAAGTGGTTAAAATTCCCTCGTATTGAGCAACAGACCCATTCAACGGAGGTAATTCATTCCTTGTAATAATAATGAATGAGGTAGGAATAATAGTTAGCAGCTAGAGTTACAATTATGTCCAACAAATGGATGAACAATGTGTAGAACGGCAAAACCGTCGTAACTTCGTGGAAGCCAAGGAAGCTTGAAAAGCTATTCTGTCAGCTCACAATATAGTTAACTTTTTTCCAGATTTCTGGGAAACTATCCATCAGATTCAACAAAAGCATAATATTAACGAGATTTGTCAACCAGTATAGGATGTAAATATATCCCCCGCCTTTACATATAAGTACTACGATTTTTAAATGTTAATAACAGCCTTAATTCACTCACCGTACCTGCTGAAATTAAACACAGAAGTTGTAATAATAAATGTTTTGCCGATATCATCTTTCGATATCTATGACTGTTGGCTTCGTTACAGAAAAAACTGCTATATAAACTACTGGCGGGCGCTTCGTACTCGATCTGTAACGATGTACGTTCTGCGCATGCGCCGGGCAGTCATGTCATACGGGACTTGGCGATGGCGCCCGGGAACCGACGAACACATAAACTACGCCAATTGCGAGTCTATGACCCATTTTCCAAGCACTTCGGTTTAATCACAGTTCATTAACAGTCTATTAGAAGAAATGAATAGCTACCCAGTCATACATTCGATTGGTGATTAAACAATCGAGACAAATCCAAGTTCAATAAGTATAGCGTGTTTCGTTTTCATAGGATGCGAGGTATGTGTTTTCTTTTTCTTCACGAAACACCACTAACTCCTACCAATATATGTACTCCGTAGATACGCAACAGCTCACTGAAGGTGCGCATGCGCAAAAGTGGATTACAGAACAATTACACCTTTTCTGAACTGCTGCTCTCTGGGACAAAAGAACATAACGTAGATGAAAATGCTCCAGTATTTATATATTGCTGTAAACAATTCCAAATGTTCTCAACTCTTCATAGTATGATAGGTCAATTTTGGCGAAAGTTTCACTTGCATTGGTCGCAGGTCGCCATAGCATTGCCCACGCGAAGGCCTCAAGAATGTTCCTCTGAGTCAATACGAATGACGGAAGTCTACCATTAAAATAGACAAACAAACATGATCATTCATCTGGAATAATCGTGCAAATCTTGGAACCTGGAAAAAGGAAGACAACGTGACTCTTCATCTGTGGGGTCATCACAATAATTCCCAATATGTATTATTCAGGGAAAAAGATTCCAAACATTTGGGATACATAATTCGCAAATATCCTGGGTAGATTGAATATTTTTGCAGTGAATAATTCTGCGGTGGCGTTGGACGGGGCTCAGTCAATCTCAAAGTAGCTATCAGTACCGACGTTGCTAATTGATTCGTCAAATGCAGGCGGCAGTGTTGGTGCTGGACAACTCGCCTCGCAGTCGGCGCAACTGCAAACTCCTGTGGTTGCCTATTGGAAAAAAATCATAAATAATATAGAATTTTATCTGCAGTTTTTCAGAAAATAGGAAAATAGAGGCTTCAATAACCCACATTGAAGGGCTTGTTGCATGGCGTGACTTCCAGGTGCAGAGGCATGAAATCTCCAACTCTGCCGCTCGTGGGGATGTGATTTATTTGAAAAGGTACAAATGGATTGATCTCAACATCTCCCATGGATATGAACCATCGATTAGCGGTACAATTCTCTGCGTCCCATGACCCACAAAGGAGTTCCAAGGCCAGTTCACCGGTGGTTGGTTCAACTACATTTTTGGACGAATTATAAATCGCCTGCGATATGCATCAGCTGCGTAAACGTCGATCTCATTGATGAATGGGCGCTCAGGATGCATGACAATTCCGGTTATATTGATGAAGTCACTCTGACGGGAGCTGCAGATGAGTTCACAAAAATGTTTAACGATATTGCCGAGACAACTTGGACATTGAGCTAGAATGGGTGTTACTAAACGAAGCTGGCTGTCCAGGGTCTTTTTAGCTGGTCGGCATCGCAGCATGTTGATACCGTTTCTTCTGATCCTATCATGTGAGGACAGTGCTTCGCAAGAATAGCCTTCCCCAGACTATCCAAGGGTTTGGCTGGTCCAGTGTAAGGACAGTTCTTCTCCAACCACATGAAGTTTGTGAAACACTTGCCGTACCATGCACAGTGACCACTGCCATTGACAACCTGATGTAATGATGAGAAGTCTTTTTGAAACCGTATTCAACATAAAAAGCGACAAAGTGTTCAAAAAAATTTGAACGTGAAAAAGAAGAAAAAGTTTCTTAGTTGACCAAATAAAAATGGAGATAAAAAGCGGAAAATACTGATAAAAATAATGAAATCTGGGCCTTAGCAAACAATTGTTTTTCAATTCACTGAGAATGAAAAACAAAAATTATCAGAAATTAATGACTTAAGTAATTACCAGACGCGAGGAGCCAGCGGTCATCAAGCGAATTGATAAGGGACGGTCGTTAAGAAACTGTTAACGCTTTTGGATCTTATGATAAAGTTGGTGACAACCTTGAAAAAACAATTTTTCTTATGAAAAAGTTACCGGGAGGACTTTAAATTGCTAAGAATAATTGTCAGTATTGATGGATCATCCAGTAAACCATTGAAGATGTTCAATAGTGTTCTGCAGACTTGCAAGCTCATAGGACCACTACAGTCCTTCCTATGAACTCCACTCTTACGAGACTCGTTCCTCCCATAGAAAACCGTAAATAAAAAGAAGGTCCGGCGACAAATATAGTAAAAACAAGTTCTCAGATTGTATCAATGCGATTCGATAACCAAGTATGCTCTACAATCTGAATCGGCTATATTCATAAGTACCAATATTTTGAGGTTCTAATAACAATCTAAATTCACTTACCGCAACTGTTACAATGGAAAATAGAACTAATGACAGTGAGTATCTTGGTAATGCCATTGCGAAACGATGACACATCTGTCACTGTAAACTTTGCGACAGAATATAAACTATTTCGTGAATTAATAGCGAGCCCTGGGTCCTCCCTACTCCACTGGCTATTGCGATTTGCGTTCGGCGCATGCGGTCTCCATTCGCCTAGTACGGAAACCGCTGACGGCGCCCGAATGACGATTGAGCCAATGAAGAGCAACAAAATACGCCGATTTTCCTCCCATAACACAGTTTTCATAGTATATGGACTTGATTACAGCCCATTAAGAGGTGATTAGCAAAAATAAGTTAGTATTTCAAAACATGAACAATGTCTCTTGTTTTTGTTCATTCACCTTTGCATTCGACTAATGAGAAGGCTTAACCCGAAGGTCAAATATGGCGCCAACTAACCAAACACTGGCCCTTAATGGCGATAAGGGTGAATGAAACAAAAGTGAAGAACATGGGACAATATAAAAAAAATATATATTCATACAAATTTAGATAAATTATTACAGTCAATGGCGAAAGAAATTCCTTGATGGAATGCCGGTCAAAGAAACTTTTGCTAACTTTTACAAAAGACTGAAATGAGGTTTGGCATTTTTAATTCATTGGAGAAGAACTCAATTTTTAGGTTCGATCATTTATTGGTTCTGTTCCGGCTCTTTCCTCAATCCTTCATCCTCCTCCTGACCTTGGTCTACGAGACAACAACTCCTGATCCTAGCCCTTCCCCATCCTGACCTCTTCCTGATCATGACCTACCCTTGGTCCTGTCCTACTCTTGATCCTGTTCCTGTTTCTGTTTCTGTCCCTGTTCCTGTTCCTGGTCCTGAATCTGTTCTTACTCCTGATTCTGTCCCGACAGCTCCCAGTACTCCTCCTGTTCCTATCCTGATTTCTGCTCCTACTTCTGGCCTGGCTTGAGTTCCTAGTTTCGCATGGATTTGTTCGCGATTCTTTTCATCATCACTCTTATTCTCGGTCAATTGTCGTAAATCAACATCCGCTGGACCTTGTGTGACTTTCTGCTGCGGCGATCTCTTGTTATGTGTACCGTGGCCAAGGTGACAATCGGATGTAATGATTTCATGTAAAACTTCTTGAGTATTGCAGCACTGAGATTGAAGACATAAATTGCCCTGACAGCGGATGAGACAGTCCGTCTTGGCGATGGATGATCGAACCTAGAAGAAAATTAATAGAAGTATTTAGACTGTTTTGACTATGAACACAACAAATCAAGTTGTGCACCAAATTATATATCGTCGAACCAAAGGGGTAAATTAGAATCATAATAAATTTTTTGTGAAACCAAAATTTTTTCTCTGCACAAAACTGGATTTAAACGCATGTCCTTCTGAATAACTCGAAGTAGTAGGTAGTTGCTGTTAACGGCTACACCCAACTTCCTCGGCGGATATAAGCATAACCTACTCTAAGACAATCCAAAAAAATGGAAAAAAACCGTAGAATTTCCTTTATGCGTATCGCGAAACCCTCGAAAAAATCTTTTGAAAATATTTCATCCTCCATTTGCGAGGAGGTACATACCTTGTGGAACTCCGGCTGTATTGTCACTTGCGTTATGCCCATTTCTACGAAGAATGCTGTGACTTGATCCTTAGTAGTTGCATAAACCTGCAAGTTCCCAAGTGAATACTAACTTTCATGACCTTAACTATAACTTATATTTCTAGTATACCAATTAAAGTACTGACCTTCGGAGTCAAAAATGTAATATGAACTGTGGACACCACTTTTGTACCAGCAAGATGCCAAACGTGAAAATCATGAACATTAACGATCCCCGGAAATGTGCCCAGTAATTCCTTCTCTAGAGCTTCGATATTTATGTGATTTGGGATTGTTTGTAAAAGTATCATACACGATTCTCGCACTGAAACAACAAAAATATGAAGGTGTAAGAGATGGACAGGTGGATGAACTACTTGGACTACTGTAATATGGAAGCACTGGGCGGGTTGTCGTGTATTTCTTTGGGCGTTTAGGCTGCATGTGAGTTCAGCATTAGAGGATGAACCAAGCTGCCCATTGACCACTGTGTTTGTGCGTTCAACCTGTGTGAATGCTGCACAGTTTGGAAAAAATCGGTGTCCATTGACACTACCGGCTCGCAATGTATCCCAACTTGGATCGAAGCGTATGTCATAAAAAAAACAAATTATTTTCATTAACTTACGATAAGGATAGCTGAGAATGATCAAGAAGATTGCTGAGACGACTGCAATAGCCGGATCGAAGTACTTCGATATATCGTCCGGACTGGGTTTGCCCGGCTCACCTTCATCTTCCTTGTACGTAAACTGAACAAGTAGGGAAGCCACAACCACCAAAACGCATCCAAAAACGTCACGAATGAAATCCATGAGTCTTCGGCTTTTGGGAATTGCAATTGGTCTACGCCCAGCAGGTGCCAACTGCTCTTGCTCGTCAGCTACAACTCTAAAACGATTAAACATGTGTCAATTTATCGTGGAGCAATAATATAATTGATTTTAGTTTGGACTGTGCATGCTTTTAGAAGAACTTGGGCTAGATTCTAGTGTCTTTCTCTAATATGAATTTAAAAGTTTAATTATCCAACCGGATAATGAAGTTCGGAACAATTGAATTAATTACAATTACATCGCTGATTGATCGGTCTGGTGATCAACTAGCGATCGATAGAGCCCATAAGTCGATTTGGGTGCTCAAGCTATCATTACTTAATCGCTAGTTGATACATCTACCGAACTACCAATCTACTACTAATGGACATGTGTGTGTGTGTGTTTGCAATCCTGTGCTTTCTGTCGAGCCTGTGTGGGTGTGAGCGGTGAGTGGGTGGGTGGGTATGTGTGTGTCGGTGGGAGATACTATGCATACCTCTGCAGAACAACATTTCCATCTTTGGTTGTATGTAGGCGCAGGCTCTGATTGAGGGTATACCCTCCAATCATAATATAACAAAATGCATTTAAGATAATGCCAATGATGCCAATGCCCATAACAGTCATAGGTAAATGCATTTGATCCTGATGGCTAATGTGACTGAGTGTCAATGCAGCTTCCAACAGCAGAGTGAAGCAGAACGATGCCAAGAACACACCGCGCACCAACATTGTCAAAATGTCAATTCTCGCCCAGCCGAAAGTGTTCTTCATTTTGGTGTCCGGGCTCAAGGGCTGCAATAAATAATAACTTGGATGAGGCATTTCAAATATAGAAAATGAGCATCTTTACGGTCAACTGTGCATATAAGTTGTCAAAACCTTGTCTGCATACGTATGTACGTGTGTATGTATATACCATTCTTTTTAGTCTGTGTGTGGGTATGTGTGAGTGGCTGGGTGGGCATGCTGAGTCGGTGGGTGGGTATGTGTGGATAAGTGGGGACTCTAATATTTCCATTTCTATCAAGAAGTTATTATCTCGACCAGCTGAGGGTCACATCCGGTTTATTTGAATTGAATCATACCTTCGGATCACTTGGCAATGCATGATACGATCCTTTTTCCTTGCAAACATCAATACTGCAATTGCCATTAGCGTTTTCCTTTCGACCATCTTCGCAGTATTCTTGCCGTCCGTACTAATTAAATAAAACCATAATTAAATTCCCAACTATAATTTTTCTCAAAGTTTTGAAATGTTTGGAGATTTCCAGCCAAAAATATTCTACAAATTCGGTAGAGTAAATACACTTCCGGCTATGAAACTTCAATTTGCACTCTGGAATCTGCCAGAAAAACAGCAATTGTGGATTTATCTCGCGAACAAGCAATTTTCCAACAAAATGGTATTGGACGTTTCTTTTCCGAATAAAATTCTCTGCAAAAACTGTCTTGTACCACTGTTTCGTAAAATCACTCGTTCCCGAGTTATTGGCGTTTTCCGGTGAGCGAGGAGGAAATCCAATGATGCCGGAGGAACGTAGGAAATCAGAGAGTCATTGATGTGACGCTGATGGACCACAATATCTCTGCTAACTTATAACAATGATCACTAACCCACAGAATAACCGAAGCTAACTCACCTTGAGCGACACTATACAACCGACCAACGCCACTATATTGCATAACATGTGGTAGGCATTCAGCAATAGAGTAAGTGAGTGTGTCACGTGACTCACGATGATTTCGACAATGAAAAAAGTGGCAGTGAAGAAGAGCACTCGATATAGTTGAACTGTTGTGATTTGTTTACTGCACTTTTTAGCCACCATGATTCCAAAAAAGTTATTTTTTAGCCTTTCTAAACTAAAAAATTAAGACTAACAACTAATACTGGAAGGGCCCATAGCTATGCCCCCTAAACCTTATCACAAAAGATTGAGAGATGAACGGTACGCTGGCACTTGAACGACTGATTAGTGACTGCCGGGCTCGGTCACTCCAATCATTCGTCCGACTGTTGCCATGTCTAATAATACCTATCTCTACATTTTTACATTAAAAAAAAAAAATCATTAAGATTGAGATCAGAAGCGCCAACTGATTACAGCAAGATTAAAATCGTGACTAATGATATTTAATGGAGTTCTCAAGATAGGAATACTGTCTCTGAAACTCCTCGGGACAGTTGAAATCATTAAGATAACACATTCAGACATGTGATAGGAAGCACATGCTGCACAATTTGTATTATGTTCGAGAAATACAACATTGTAGAGGAATTGAAACCGATCTAACGTCTTGAATGGTAAGTGTGGAAGGAAAAAATTGATAACAAGTCGATTGCGCGTTTGACCCATGAGGTCAGGATAAAAACTTCTCGATTTGTAATTTTGTGTCGACACACTTTGATCAAACCAGAAGTGAGCGAAATGTGATCATTATTCAGGTTACACATAACTTCTCGATGAAAATTTTGAAATTCAATTACGATTCACGAAACAAGTTCTCGACATAAAAATACACCTTTTATTTAATATGAATTTTCACACACACACACACACACACACACACACATACGAACTATGTCACTTATTACCTAGATCATTACTAATCGTCAGGGAGCGTCACCCGAATCGGCGAAAAACGCCAACAGCAGTGCAACCGTTCCGGGTTAAACCTACGATACCTCCTTAATGATGTAAATTATTAAAAAAACACATAATACATAAAATATGGATTTTTTCATGAAGAACGACTTTGGTTATTACGATTCTTTCGTTATCTCTCATCATTTAGGGAGGATGATTTTGATGATCCCCGCACACATTGGGAACCAAGCTTCCCTGGACCAAAAGTACCAGACCCGTGAATACAGTAAATGCACGCTGCGGTTTCCGGTACGCAGCAAGCTCCATCCCTGAACTCTTCAATCTTTCCATCTAATCTCAGATATCGTCTCATTCACTTCTATTTTTATACGATATACGTATCCAAGTAAATAAGGTGTTCAGTAGAAATCTCATATAAGGAGAGAAGAGATCGCATAAAGTAGGCTGAATAAATCACACAGTCGGGGTAAGACAAACTTTCACCCAGATTGGCTGCGCCCGTGGAATCTCTCATTCCCCTCATTTTACTTATTTTCTTAGCCCTCCCCCTCCCCTTCCCGCCCACCCACCCACTTTTTCTCTACTCTTTATTCTTCTCCTTGGGCTCTAACCATTTTCGCCGCTCGCGTTTTCGCAGTCGAATGGCGATGATAACGGTGCGGTTCCAAGGAAAACTGATATTGGCTGCAATATCCAGTTGTTTGCATTGATTCGCTGGGTTTTAGCTCGAATCCCTTTTTACTTGGAATCGCTCATTCTTCTTGAGTGGAAAGAGAGAAATATATTCGTGAACTGTATTTCGGGAAATGTAGGGAGAAACTAATGTGTAGAGAGCCATGCAAGTGGATCGCTCTTATTTCGTTTTGAAGTTTTGGAAATTATTGAAGTTCTGCAGACACACACACACACACACCTACACAGTTTCACATATGTGGAACCGTGAGAGCAGGAACCTAACTTGACGCAGGAAAGAGCGTGGCCTCCATCATAGGCGCCCGCTCATCCTCGCATAGGAGTTTCTGGAGGTTTACCCTGTGTTCAGAAATACGATGGCCTAAATGGCACCATAAAATTAGTCGGCGACATTTAAAAACAAACCATTTCTCGCAATTGACAAAAATCAATTACAATCCATTAAATTCGTCACATCAATCGAGAAAAAAAAGGGAAGCCTTATATCATTTTAGATACTATTCAAAAACTGTGATTGAAGATGATAGTAGTGGAATGGAATTCCTTAGAAAGAGATGATTCGTCGGGTAGGGTGAAATACAGGCCTTGGAGTACGACAGGGGTTACGTTCACCGATAATTCGTGTGATCCATCACTTGGCCCCGACGTCACCATTGCGACGGGCCTCTTCCCTGAGGCAAACTACCCTTACGATGATATATCTATCGGCACCTGTTAGATGACAGCCTGCAACGTGCAATGTTCCACTCTCGTAGTCTCCCTTGCACACAGTGCGTGCCAATCCTGAGATTCACCCCTTGTGTCCCATGAATTATCTAGCATGGTGCCAAGATCATGTGATACCGGGAGAAACCACTTCGTGATTTGCGGATCAGTGGCTTGTTGTTGTATCAAAAAATGGGTTTGGTATCTGTTCTCAAAAGCATTTGGTCGAGTATGCATATTGTCCCATGGGAGTCATGGTTCAATTCGCCGATTAAGAAACGGCAGCGTTGCGCCCTCACTGGTGCCGTGTTCCGATTTTGTGTGTGTGTGCGCGCATGTGTCTGTGTGTGTGGTTGGGTGAATATGTGTGTGTGCGTGTGGGTGGGTGGGTATGTGTATGTGTATGTGTGTGTGAGTCGGTGATGTGTGTTTGTGTGTGCGTTCGATTTTTTTTCTAATTCTCCCCTTCATGGAGTTCCACGTTTTTCGAGCTCTGCTCAAGTGCATGTATACCCTGGCCACTCCTGAATGAACGATCAAGTGCCCTCCACCATCATTACAAGGAGTCGTTCAATAAAGGAGATACAGAAGGTTGCGATTTTTTTTTTGCACGATTGAATACAAATCCCGAGCGCCCGTATTTGTTCTGCGTTTGATGTTGCAGTATGGTTCATTGAGCATAGATTGAAGATTCCGTATCTTTAATTCAATGGATTTTAAGGACCCGCAGATTTGCCTGTCTGATCGACTACTCATAGCGGTAAAAGTGTCCCCCCCCCCTCCCGCCCAAAAAAAAAATCGAATGCACATTCGACATGGAAACAATCCTGTAGAACATCGTACCCTATCGTCAAGAATTATCAACGGAAAGTGAAGATAAACAAATTTCACTTTGGCATCCAGTGATTCCAGTGAGTTAACAACCCTTCCTTTGGTGAACATAATGTCCAGCAAAACATAAATCTGTCTCATCCCAACAATACCCCAAGAATTCCCTAAAATCTTTTTTCCTCCCTCCCCAACTGTAGAGTTCTGCCCGCTATTACTCCACCACTGGGGTTTACATTCACCAACAGTACGAATATAACAAGTGTATACCAGTCACTCGTGTGAATGCCCCTGGCGCGGGTCTACCCAACCAAAGCGCAGTAGTTCTGCCGGACTGGCAGCAACAATGGCATGCATTAACCTTTGTGCAATCGTAACTGCAGTTGCGAGATAGTGGTATTGGCCAGGGCGTTCAAGGGAGGTAAAAGAGGGGGAGGGGAGATGTATGGAAAGAGCTGAGAGAGATGGTCAAATGGCGGATGGCATTTACAACCATTTCGCGTAATCTCAACGAATACATTCATCGCAGCGGCTGGTACTGAGTAGACGAACCAATTATCGCTTTAGCTTCGCCAGACTCACCCTAAATTGGCTCGAAATGCTGTCTTGTATTACGCGCTCGACACTCGCCTCTCAAATGTCCTTCGGTTTCCTTTCTTACTGACATTTCCCAATGGGGTTACTCCCCCCCCCCCCCCGGAGCCCACCCCCCACCCATTTACTCGAGAGAACTTCTATGGTGGAATAGACGTGGTCAGATAAATCCCTTCCAGTCGTGTTTAGACGTTAAAATTCAGAAGAAATGTGGAAAGTAGTGAGTGGAGTAAAATAGTGGGACCCATCAGGATCACAGCGATAACTCTCCGATTTCTAATTTACACACACACTCGCACAAAATTTGGTCGAGGCTTTGAGAGCGCAATGCCGGCCGGGAGCCTAACCCGACGAAGGAGAGGGGTTCCATCATAGGGGTTTCTGGTGGTTTACCCTGTGTTTATAAACCGCACGGATGGGTATCCAGTAGGCCCTCTCCAAGAGTAGGACTCCCCAAGGCCCGGAGACCTTGGGGAGTCCAAGCGAGAGGTCTAAAATAAGGAAATTATTATTATTTAATCATTATAAGACGACTTGTAAAGCAAAACAGATTTTGAAAATTACTGAGGTTGCGACGGCGAGGGGCAGTTAGATTTCCAGAACTGTTAGACAATTCAACGAAATGAAAAAAGGAATCCCTTCAATGTTTTTTCGCTATGCATCACGTCTGTCGTGCGCCATGATTTTCCCAAAGGGCCCCCCCCCCCCCTGAAAATCTCTCAAGGAATCGTGCCAGCCTGAACCATAGAAGCCCTTTCCGGTCTTCCTGAGGATCCAAAACCCCAACCGGATTCACATCTGACTGACTCAACGCGACGATTGAGTTGATTTTAATTTGAACCCTTCAGTGACAGCTTTACGAAGGGTGTTAATCCCTAAGGGTGCTCTGATGACAAGTTGATATATTTAATTCATTCCTATGGATCCATTGAAATTTGAAATACGTCCAACAATTTTTTTACCTTTCCTGTACCTTCGTTTTTCGCTCTTTGAACGAAGGTTATTGGACTTGCTCGAGTAAGAATGACGATGGAAAAAAACGAGTAAATGAAAATCGAATGGAAAGCAATAATGGTGAAAAGTTTTATACGATCTGGAAAGGGAACAATCAGAGTTAGCTACTGTGTAGCTTGCAACTCTCGACTTGGAACTTTACCCCTAGAGCCCTTGCTTTTTCAAAGTTGATACTAATTTTAAACATCCGCAGGGTTTACTTGGCGCGCAGTTTATATCAATGTCGAATACTGATAGCAATGTGGAAGGAGTGGTGGAAATACGAAATTGAACATACGAAATTGACAATTTCTAAGACGTGTTATGCTCCTAAAAGTTAGGACCTCCAGAGTGACATCCTGGTCATCCCAATTGTTTTCAATTTTTTATTTGGCACTGGTCTTCGAGATCTAATCTTCCCTGTTAACTATATGCAATATTATTGACTAGATCCCAACACTGGAAAAAGTTTCATGCGGCCTGGATGGTCTGATCTGATCAGCAACTTTGCTTTTTCAAAGTTGATACTAATTTTAAACAACCCCAGGGTTTTCCTGGTGCGCGCTTGATATCATTGTCGGTTACTGATATTGAAGTGGGGCCTACTGGTACCACCTACAACATCGTAATTACCTGTACTATTATATTCAGATTTGAGTAGTATGGGGGGGAGCCAGACTGATTGGCTTGAGGGGCCAAACCCTTAGTGAGTGTTGCTTGAAAGCGAAAGTACACTCGTCGGCAAATCTTGAGGGCGGGGGGAGAGAAGGCGCGAAATTCAATGGTGGAGGAAGGTGCGCGTAACGAGAATACAGGAAATACTACTACGAATTGGTCCTTATGAGATTATAAATAAGTTTCAAATGAGCCAAGACTGAATCGTGGCGGGTGAATATATGCGGGGGTGATTTTATTCAAGTCATTTACAGTGGATGTTGGGTTCTTGAGAAAATTTGATTCAAGAGCTCATCATTTGATGTTATTGAAACCTTTTATAATGATACCGGGAGTGAAAAAGTGCAATGTTTTGAAAATATTTAAGTTTCTCCATGTTTGGAAGCATGATGGCACTTTTTTGATAGGATTTGTGTGGGTATGTGTGTGTGGGTGTGTGGATATGTAGGGGCTGCGAAAATGGTTTAACATTCATGGATAATTTCTATTTTTACATTCTCCATAGTGCTACGAGAGACCATTCCATTTAGAACGTATTATGCTGGAGAATCCCCAGGGACAGAAGCACATACCGACCATAATAACTGGAAAAAGGCTGGGGAATTTCGGAACAGCAGATAAGCATTTTCCCAAATGTCCAAAAACTGCTTTACCACAGCTGAAAATCGGTGGATATTACTCTCCATTGGTAGGGTGAGAACTAATAACGAATAAAGTGCATCCAAAGCGTTATAACCGGATAATGGTAGACAGTTTGGTGGGTGTACAGTCGCCGAGTGGTCCAGCAGTCGCAGGCTGTAAAATTGCTACTGAAGGCTGTCCACTGAGAGGGCAGAAAATTTGCCATCATTTAGAATGAGGAGTATCACATACGTGATATAATAAGCTATTATCGTTCAGGTAATAACGATATCGTTTCTCCTGGTGAAAACCGATATGAGAATCTCTATAAAACAGAAGGATACAGTTCGGACCGCAATGGTCGGATTAGTTTCTCAAAATCATGGAGCAAAAGTTCCATTTCGATACTTTTTTTCACTCTCCAAACTTCTCATGAGAACACAATCTCCACCTGAAGGAGATGAAATTGTATTGTTAACACGAGAAATTTAAAACCAAAATGTTGCCCATTTTTTAGTGGGCGGGTCTCCGTGTTGTTTGGCTTGTGAAAATATCTAAATTAAATGTAAAACGTTTATTCAAGGTGGATTAATTAAAACACTTTGTACGAGATGGTGGAGGACCCTGAGTGCGAAATATTACTGGCAGGGCTGCCAGGACGAAGCAATATAACGACGGCAAACCGGTTAATGACGCCAACCCAAAACCGCGCAAACGTTTCCTCGCTGAGTGCGAGGCCAACGAGTCGAGCTTAATAGGCTGCCAGACGCATCAAGGGCTACTTAACCCTCGTTTCTTGATGAAACTGTACAGAGTGAGCGAGAAAAAAGGAGAGGGGGAGGGGTAGGGTGAATATTATCTGATGAAAATATGAGCAAATTAACGAACAGTCAAGATGTTCAAGGTCATCCGCAGGCTGTGGCTTAATAATTCAGTATCGAGGGCAATGGGGAGCATTAGTTTCTTAAGTGGTGGAGATTAAATTTATGGGGTAAATGTGATGAGAGGCAGTTGGAATATTCAGTAGCACCTGGAACTTAGTCGGCTACAGACTATACCAAACCCCCCAACGTGTGTGTGTGTGTGTGTGTGTACCACCAAAACTACTCAATCAATTTTTCATCTTAAAATATGTCAAAGCGCAGTGGAGAAAGGAATCTCTATTTTTTTTTCTTTTCCAAATTGTTATTCTATCCAACTTTTGAAATTGTTGATTCTTCCTGGGGCATTCGAATGCCCAAATGTATGTAGTTAAGGTCCAACATATTTTCCACTCGCCTGGACATCTCTGTGGGCGAGCTAACGCGCGAAAATTACCGACACGCTACAGTTCAAAGAGCTCCCCTCAGGCTTGCTCTCGCACCCCAGCAAAAATTTCTAAATTGCTGGACTCACATTTGAAATTCCCAACAAAATGATCGCGTGGCCACTGTTACACTAGCATGCATTATGTACACTTGTCTAAATTGTGGATATTTTTTTTCTTTTTAGGTGCTGATGATGGAAATTCGCGAAGCCGCGACAGTGAGCGTATTCCCACGGGGGTATGGCTGCGTGAGGACGATAAAATGAATAAGTCATTAGATCGTTAATCATGAGAAAATACGTAAATTTAAAAAAATTTCCATCGTTTCTTAAATGCAATTTTCAGCATTCTTTGTTTTGAGGGATTCAAAGTATAAAAACAAAAATCATGAATTGTTCATATTGAAAAGAAAAAACATCAGCTTCTGCCGAGGTTATTGAAATTATCCTAAATTCTTCGACAGCTTATAATCCTTGGTAAATCCACAAAATTGTGTAGATTGTTCAAAGTTTTTCAATACTCAAGTTAATTTTTTTTTAATTTCCGAAATTTCAGATTCGACCACTAACAGAGCTTTGGCAGCACCTATCAACAAGCCCTACCTATAGAAGAATAATATTAAGCCCCAAAAATTACAAGAATTCTTAAAAAGAAAATTAAAAAATACGGAAGCAAAATTATATTTCAACAGTCAGAACGAAAAGTTCCCAACATGTCCGATATTTTGTAAGGCAGTGCCTGAGTTTTGAAATTTCTGTTCTCATTTTATTCAAAAATTTCAATGCATAATTTCTCTCCCGCATAGCGCCCATTTCAATTTTCCTCGCCCACTACACGGAATAGAATTTGCAAAAAAAATGAAAGAAGAAGTAGACATGGATCTGGAGCAGATGCAGCCGCTTTGTTCCGCAAGGAAACCACCACTCTCATACTTTTATAAAAGTTCTCAAACAGAGTCGGGGCAGTGGTTGAATGAGGTTGACATCGAGTTTTCGGAACTTCCAAACGAGAAATCCTTGAATCCGGTATTTCGTGAGTGTTATGCATCCTCATTGAAATTGACATAAAATTTTTATCCATTTCCATGTGATCGGAAATAGAACAGCGCGCAACCTTTAATTTTACTTGTCTACTGATGCCGTCAAATGACATCTATTTGTAACTACAGCTCAGCTGGTGGTACCCTTTTCAATCCTTCCAACCTTTTAAAAATATTTGATTTTTTCTCCCCAAGTATGTATGCGAGTGTTTATTCACCTTTTCCTTTTATCCCTCCTTATCCTTCATTCCATACCCTCATAACCTAGACGTCATCCTCCCATTTTTGATATACTTTAACCTCTATTTACATTTCCTTCCTTATTTAATTACTATACTCATTATACTTTAACTGAGCTTACATCTATGTGACCTGAGCTTGAGCGGACCTTCTTCTCCCAAGTATTTTACAATTGGTCACTTTCTCGGCAGCCCGGACACACAAAAGCTAGAACCTTTAGGAGAAAAGAACGAGCGAATAGAACAAAAATTGTTTCATACATATGGCAATGGAAATGGCCACTAGAACCCCCCCCCCCCCCCCCCCCCCCCGACACCGTATGTAGAACTTGTGCAACATCGAGGTAAAATGTACCCCGGGGTAATTGGCGCACCTTTCAGATGTAAATGCGGTTCGTTAGAGGGTTGCCACTGTCGGGCGAGACGCAGAGGGGGATGCTGCAGGGGGCGGGATCTCATGGACCAACTTCCCTGGGTGCCTGTAGCAACGTGTTACTCGCAGATACTAAACCCTCGAGGCGAAGCCAAAACGAGATTGCCCACAGTTAGCAATAACACCAAAGACACATGAAGATCACATATTATATAAAATTGACCGAGGCATTTGCAGTCGGAAAATTTTCCAAACGTTCGATGTCATTGAGAAATAATGTAATCCCAGACAGTTTATCTGCTTGGATTTCATTGATTTTCACGAAATTGTTCCTGCATCGCAACCGATGAGAAAGAATCCTCCAAATTCTTAAAAGGTTAATACTCCCCATCAATATCTCCTACCAACCTGACTTATAACAAGCATAGTGAGGTGTCATAAAAATTAATCGCCTTCGCCATAACCACATTTGTGTCTTGTTATGCAGCTGGGGATAGGAAGATAATCCCAAGGATTATTTACGCGACAAGCGCGAGAGGCCTGTATTACTTAGACCAGTGATTATCGCATGGGTTGGGTGGACAGCCGATAGAATCCACGCGTGCTTAGCCATCATTGGAGTGGGATGTATGTGTGGTTTACACGCGTTATATGGTACACGCAGAGAGAGCGAAACCAACCCTGGAGGCTTCGTGCTTGTACATCAGACTGATCCTCCCCTCCTCTCCTAATTACCTATGTAGCAAGCTCCGGGCTCTACACATGGCCCGTCAACATCATCATGGTGTTCAATGATAGATCAATGAAATCAAGTTTACAGTATTCAATTCGTTCAATTTTCCAGGCTTCCTGCACATCCTCCATCTGCACTTTTTTTTCGTAATGTTACCATTTTCTACAGGTGTAGATAGATCCGTTCTCAGCGATAACTGTGTTATGATCCTGACGATGAAAATCGTATGGAAAACTCGGATGGCAGGTAAGCCCCAATAACGAACAGACCGCAACTAATCACGAATACTGGATGATTTTAAACGAAGTGAGGGATCGGATTGTGTGCCACAAAACACTAGTGTTCGATGATTTAATACATAGGAGTTATAGAAGCTTAGATCACAGAAAAAGAAAGACACCTGTTGACTACAGATTTCCTGTTTGGTTTGAAAAATACGCGATCCGCGACAACAGGCTTAGCACCACTGAATTTTTACCCGGCCGGAAACGAATCCAATACGCCATCAAATTGACCAACTGATCAAATATACAAGTCAAATAAGCCCACTGCTTATCTTCTCGTCTTGGAGCTGTCTTCCATTTTTACCTTTTGCTTCCCTCAGCTGATAATCCAAGCAATTATTCGGGTCCATATGGATACACAATTATCATATTGCATTTTACAACTTTTTAATTGAATTTTTCCATTCCAGAACCTCCGAAGACCTGCAGAGAAATTTCAAAAAGTACAAATAAAAAATTCTATTCACCAATATGTGAAGTATTCATCCTAACCAATGACACATAGAGCCAATATTTGAAATAGATGTTGAGCCAATCGGTAAATGAAATTGAACATGAAAGTATGAATGGATGAATAGTCGTCATAGATGAAGTAATACCTATAAACGGAGATCAGGTATAATCTAGAGAGTGGTATCAGACCCTTCAGTCAGTATCGGAGGGGCTTGGATCGCCCCACCCTTCATACTCCTCACTCCAGTCCAGATTTCCAACAGTGAATGGAGTTTCATGCAGACCAACACGGTAATTATCCAACAGTAATTGCAAATCGATGGCCGCCAATCTCTGATCGTCTAGTATCAATAGAGTCCGCTGGACGGTTTCATATAGCTGATGTTCAGGTCATGTACCGAATTCATATAGGTATTCTGATGGAAATTGGAAAAAGCAAACAATTCATCATTCGGTGCATTACATATTGGAACTGTGAGTATTGAGTTTGTGGACTCTTTGAAGCATTCATCACTTTAATATTTCCGGAATTGTTAACGCTCAATGGCTCAACCATCGCTACCGGTTCATTGGATTTCATCACAGGTGGCACCTTGAAATTAGACACGCGCAATGATTAGACGAGCGTTCCTAACGCCATCTATAGGACATTTCCCAACAGATGATGACGGGCGACCCATTGGGGATGAGGTTTGCCGAGAGAGAGAGGAAGAGAGAAGGTAATTCGTAATGTCAATATGGGCGACACACTGCGCTATCCCCAATTATCAGCCGGGAATTATCGTGATTAGTATATTATGGGCATTCTGCTGGGTAATAGCCGTTGGGAAATGTAAATTATGTTATGTATCGAAATCATTGTATGAATACAATCAACAGTGCTGCTAAGTTTTAATTAATAATCATGCAGGAACATATTCATAAAATTGAAAACCCAAAAGCGTAGGAGAAATGAATTGATTCCCATGGAGAATTAGGGAAAATAATTATGTGAATTAGTACATGTGGTACATGTAGTGAATTTTGCACATACTTGTAGGTTACGAAATTAATCCACAACATTTATTTTGGTCTTTTGCATGGTGGTCCCGTTCTAATTGCTTTTGTAATTGAGTCTATTAAATTATGTCCGAATAGAAAAGCCACAGCGCGGTCCCCGTGTCAACTGAAACACAATCGCGATTAATATATTATGAAGATTCCAGTGACTAGAAGACAGAACAGAATTTGAATTCTGTCATATTCAGAACTTGTTTCATGAACACAATCGATCATGATCTGAAATCCATGATTTATAACCATAGTCGAAGTTATTCATAAAATTGTAAGCAGGCAAGTCTCCGCGTGACTTCCACTTTACTTATTCTCCCCATCGTAGTCTTCCTTTTCATATGTTATTTTCCAATTGCAGTTTATATTACTAAGGTGAATTACCTCAACCCTGAGCACTGGTTATCAAACTATGAATAATATATCATGAGGGTTCTGAGAACTGACAGAGAGTGTGATATCTAAATTCCGTTACATATAGGCATCACCTTACGAATACAATCAACGAAAATGCTAGCTGTGCCTGAGCGCCCATGAACGATCATGATCGTGCAAATGAAGACCGGAAAAAACACGAAATGTTTTTTCTAAAAAAATAACAAAAAACAATCCACTTCCTCTCTTCATTCCAAATAATTGATTTTCAGAGAATACAAACAAGAATGTACATACAAATGATCGTAAGTTCGCCAATACATTCCGATACCCATGGTGTACAGCAGGAAATACATTGCCCTAGCCTTTGAGCTTAAAAACCCAAAGCTAACCCCGCAAATCCAACCATGGGATCTCGTCGATTTCCATATAGTGTCGGTTGTACCGTGAAATACGTACTTAGAAAATCTTCGGTGCGGCTATATCCAACTAACGGTGAGCGGGTAAAAAAGTTAGCGTTCGTTGAAAAAGTTTAAAGTAAATATCGTAAAAATTCATTCCCGTGGGCAATACGTTGTCCCACCTTGCTCCCTCTTTCTCTTTCCCCTGGTGTGTTTCAGCCACTAACACCCCGCGTGCGAAAAGGGTTGGTGGATGGGGAGGGAGAAAAAATACAATAATCCTTGGTGCGAGTTCTGAAATTTGTGAGGTAACCAGAGTGAAAGTGTATATACCTTTTTTTTGCATGGGCAATGCTGAAATCAAAATGCAGGCGTTGGTATAAATCGCTTGAATGCTTCTTTATCGGTGAATTAAAACAACCAAACAATATTGTTGGACGGTTAACCTGTATTTGTGGCGCAGAAAAAAATCCCCCGGTGATCCTTATGGATTCCGAAGAATTAAACAGCTTGAAATCTTCGAATATCGATTATGATCAGTCTCCACAATCCAAAATTTTCGAAGGAATCCGATTTTTCTTTCAAAAAAATCAAGTTAGTGCAAATGAAAGCCAATGGGTCATGCGTCATCGTAAATGTTTGCTTATCAAAAATGATTTCCTCCCATATGCCGACGAAAGACCTATTCTGGAATGATGTTGATCGAAATTGATGTGTATGCAGAGCAGAATTGTACACGCGTAGCATACAAAGGAAGTATCAAGCATTGCGTAGTTGAATGTCAACCGACGAGTCATCACGGTGTAATTAAACAGACAGCCAACCCTCGGCATTATTTGGATTTACCTGACTCAGTTCCCCCCCAGACAATTCCCGCCAAATTATTCCCATCAATCTGTTCAAATATGGCTCCCTCAAAAATTCTGGAAAAATAATGTGGCTTGTGTGGGGCTCAAATATTATTGAGGATGAAAATACATGGTTTGTTGAACGCAGAAAAATCATCAACATTAGGTCCGCGGCAAAACGTCAAGATCTCCCATAACATCCTGCATCAAAGAACCCATAAAATAAGGTAAATGATTCTTCTATTGGACCAATTACTGATTCATATATGGGTGATTAGGGGGGGGGGGGTGGGGAACGAGCAAGATCCCCCTCACTGTGCGATCACTAGAGTATCGATAGTACAAGATAGCTTTGCCGATGAAGCGACTGAATGAGGTGACAAGTAGGGTCCGCGCCCGAGCAAGGGCGGAGTGGAAAACGTTCCACATCGACCTCACCATTCGGTGTATCAGCCGACTATCGATAGACCAACACAGCTTTACCGATGAAGGGACTGAGGACTAATTTCTGTAATTTCTTGATTCTTCCCCATCCATTTAATTCTATTTCAAAAAGCACAAAACTCTCAGTAAATTTCGAGTGCTACACATTGGTGGTATTTCAGAGCTTTCGAAAAGAATAGTGTATCAGGAAATTGGACGATTGTAAGGATTTCATTTGGAAGCAATAAAGGGAAAGCATTGGAAAGACAATGCTACAAAAAGAAAAATAGCTAATGTGACTTGTTAATGTAAGGGCTGAGTTTCTTTGAAGTGTCTCATTAAAGGTAGGTATTTCCATTTAGCTAGTGCAATAATCGGCAAACAAAGTTGCATCGCTCCTTCATAATAGGGTAGCGTACAACAGCCATCGTTATTTTCTATGAGGGCCTGGAGAAAATAAAGGCATTAGACGTTGAACCAAGCTAATTTGCTTGCGACAAGCCATTTACACATCTAAACTTACCTCTCCTCACATTTCACACCAACCCTCTAGTTGCAGCATCCCACTACATCCGCGGATGAGTAAGTATAAAGATTTTATGGATTCCCATTACGGTATAAAGTCGAGCCAGAGAGGCTTGGCAAAGTTTTTATAGATTTCGAGGCGAAGCGTATCTGAAGAAAGTGCAAGAAGGCAGTCGACTGAAATATATCGTATCCTTCAACGATTTTTTTCTTCATCTCTCAACTTTCCATTTTCTCTATACTCTATATATATGATATATTGTGGGAGTGAAACTTTTTTGGGAATAGGGAAAATTGAAATAGCATTTCGAACGAGCTAAAATTGTGTCACACAACAACTACGTTACCAAAAATGCTAAATGTAACCCTGATTCGGATCGCTTGTATTTCTTGACTTCGCGTCTGTCGACTACTAAACGACTTTCTATTTTTCTTCAGTTCCCAGCTAGATCAAATATACCTGTAGCTAAGGCTCCTGGTGGTCTTCTCTCTGTACGAATTGCAAATTTTCGTGCAAGTTTTCGTTAGGGAAATCCAGACGCTAGTGTTCAACGTATACAAAGTGGCTTTGCAGGTATAGATAGAGGAAGATAGTATTGCCGATGAAGCGAGTGGATGAGGAGGACACAAGTAGGGCTTGAGGAGAGTTAGGGAGTGGGGTGTATGGCGCATCTCCGCCACGGTAAAAGCACAAATATTTGACGGGTAAATAGAGTGATACTTGATGCAGAGGCTAGCGCCACTAGCGTAGCACAGTGCTGCCACTACACATCACTCAATGGCAGCGCTGCCACTGTCTACATAAAGTAAAAGGGGTACCCACTGGCCGCTGTACGTAGCATTGCACTTCAGTATCTCGGACCTAGCAGCGTTTACTTACTGATAAGTGGGATACGTGCAGTGTGTCTCTTCATAAATTGCAAACATTGGCTTACAACTTGCAGCTGGTTACATACGTTATAGATTGGCCATGCCTTATTGGTTCCAATAGCAAAATCTGGTGAACTCCAGCCCTTGGTTCTTGATGTCATAAGTAAATGTTGGGATCCAGTTATGTCAAAAGTCGACGAAAAGAACTCCATAAAAGACTGCACAAAATGATGATGCCATGGCTCCTCAATCACTGGTCGAAGATAGAACTATATTTAAAATAAATCATCATCAAATATCGTGACAGAATTTTGCATGAAAAACAAACAGGAACAACGAAAAGTAAAATCGGCAAGATCAAATCCCAAACCATACTCTCCACATTTGTCTCCACATACTGCCCCCAAAGCCCCAAAACTGAAGTGTCAAAGTTGGTCACCAATTTTCGACCGGAATCCACCCTCAACAACTTCTAAAATACCTAATGCATGAACTCAGCAGTAACGTCGACAAAATCCCTAAATTTTACAAATATTCCACCATCCCAATTTATGCAATTTTCATTCTGATCCGGTCCACGTCACTGGAAATAACAGAATGTGGAAATTCCCATGAAAAGACAAACATGGTACATGTCAGTTTCTCCAATTATAAATTTCAGTCGTGCAAATGCACTGGTTAGTCACCTGTCTACCCAGGAAAGACAGCGACTGGTATTGGTGTTAGTGAGACCATTTCTCCATACATAACTGTGCAAAGAGTAGTAATCTGAGGAGGATAGAGAATAACAGTTGAAGGGAATAGGGCATTGCCGTGGTGCGGGATAGCTGATTGGTAGGTGGGGTTGGTTGAAGACAAGTCCGTAGTCAGCTCAACGCTGCGTCGTCATCCGTGTGACAACTTATAATTTGATTGCGTTGCCTTATCCCTCCCCCCGGGTTGGGCGGCAGTTTTCCTCGGGTATAACGGGGTAAACGGGGTGGAGAATGGCGAGGTTGGCTTGGGCTTTCCACTTCACATCATCCTAAAATCTCATCTTATGCCACTGGTGTTCATCCATTTCTGTTATGCTTTCTTCCCACTCCTGCTTAGTAGGCCCCGTTAGTCGGTACAATTCAAAAGCACACTGGAATTGTTTAATTAGCCTGATTATATCGCAATGTTTGCTGTTAAGAATCCATGGAACGACTGGCTCTTGTCACTTTTCCATGCAATCGCTCGGGTGATCACGATTTTCCACAGATTTTAGCAATTTAGAAGGAAGCAACTGCTCGACTCTCAAAATGCTCAAGTATTTTCATCATCATTTTCCTCATTTAGAAGGTCTAATATGAAAATATGAAAAGTAAGAATTCAAGCTGACACAACAGAATAATACACCCAGAATATAATGCGAAAGTTATGGGTTCCATAAATTTTTATGGTTAAGATAACACACAAGGGAGACAAGCAGTAGTTATGGTCAACGCCTAGATCAGACGACCATTAACCACGTGAGAACTGGT
Source organism: Asobara japonica (assembly GCA_026005395.1). Lineage (NCBI taxonomy): Eukaryota > Metazoa > Arthropoda > Insecta > Hymenoptera > Braconidae > Asobara > Asobara japonica. The sequence continues at coordinate 456,841 of BQMI01000429.1, forward strand.
GAAATTAGCATCTGATTATTTATTCAGAAATCAGCTATGAGAAATCTTATAGGGCATTGTCTAAGGGTTCAACCGGTACCTAAGAACCTCCAGGAAGAACAACCCTTCATTCTCAAAAAACACACTCAAATTATTTCCCAATTTTGCCCATGATTTGGGCAGTTTCCCCCTCATACGTTAGACACTGAACAGCAGGGATGAGTATTGGGGGTAGGATCGACGAAAGAGGAAAAGAGAAATCGTTTGCTCAGCAGATTGGTATCAATGGAGACAAATTGAGTTGGCCGGTGATCGATGAAGCTCACCATCCGTGACGCCAAGTTACGCCACTGTGCGCACAACGTTTTACCCCCGTGCCCCCCTCGCCCAAACTCATCCTATACCTCACCTATACCTATTCACCTGGACTATCTATATTCCTTGCCGCCCATTTCCCATCAGTCGACCCATACAACCGATCAGCCCTCGACATACACTCGTTACGGCTTTGATCTCATCCAAAATGCTTAGGTATTCAACATTTGGGGGGTAACACGTTACGATCAATTATGAAGTTTAAATGGGTTTTATGAGAGTGTATTGATGGCTCTTTGATTCCAAGTTTTTTTTTACTGTTGAGTTAAGATTGACGAATTGAGGAGTTGATCAATTTTGGCGTGTGCAAAAGGGATCGTTTCCTATACCATAATCATGTATGAGAGGAATTGCCACGGGCCTGATTGAGATACCATGTGCAAACGCAGACAAGCCAAGCTTTTAGTTGATTAACGCGCTCCGCTATCGGTGTAACAAGGGTACGTCTCATCTACAATCTTGAGACAATGAATGTAGATTTACGGAGTACTGGAGACGAATAGTTTGGAGATTATTGACTCATCGTTTGTTCCATCAATTTGATGGCTTTGGGGAGAGTTAAAGATTATGGAGTATCTGTGCAATTAATATTCGCTGGATGCTTGAGTTTGTTGGCGGGGGAAGAAGTTTGAATAGAATCGATGGGAATTTATTGCGATAAGATTGTGATTTATAGGAGTAAAGAATATTTCGGTAAAGTAATAGCACGTTGCACCTCGTCAGTCACAGCAATTTCCTTCAATCGTTAAAAAAAAAAGTGATTTTCCAACCAACGACGTTAACATCTTATTTACTTTTTTGTCAGCATCCTTCGGTCCATTCCCAACTTAATCCTATCAGGCATTTTTTTTTTTTTTTTTGTTATTTTTTAGAAGCAAAATCTTGGGTCCAAGTGGAGAACAATACGCTCGAGAGTAGAGTCGAAAAAAGGAAAGAATGATGGTGAAAAACACTGATGGAAAAGAACAAGATAGCCATCTTGACCTCTTCTGGCGGAGACATCAGAAATTGCCTGTAGGCTGGTCACGAATGTGACGCACGAATGCCCGCCACACAGTCGTTTCGCTTTTTCCCCGCCCCCGCCCCCTCAAACCACCCCGCGCCCTTTTGACCATCCCATTCCAGAAAAGAAAACTCCACATACGAATCCTAATATCCAGCGTTTGACGTCATGCCAAATACTTACTCTTACTCGTCTGGAATAAGACTCGAGAGGATAGCCGCAATAAGGCTCCATGGTGGAGGCTGGAGCCGGGTCCAAAAATTTTTCAATAAGGATCAAAGGATTCTTCATTCTACTGTCTCAATTGAGTTTGAGGATATCCGAGTGGTTCAGACCAGACTGTAACAGTCTGAAAATCGATGGCTACCATTGTTTCGTCCACCAGACAAAATGTCCTGAGATTGCCCAACGCCTTTGGTCGCGCGTATAGCGAATCGCCGCAGGTGGTAAATAGAGATCGGCGGTGACATGTCGCGCGACTTATACTCTCATTGGATGAGAAGCAAGTTTTCAAAAAAAAAATCTAAATTTGAAAATTTTTAAAAACTTCGGAATTCCAAACATTTCAAAAAGCTTCGAAAAGCTTCTTCAAACTTTGAATTGTCCAAAACCGGTGAGGATTAAACCGACCAATTGCCCTCGTAACTCCAAATTTACCAACTCCGATAATACCTAAAATTTGATTTGTCCGTGTTGAAAAAAATTTTGCCACGATCCCTAACATTTCACTATTTATCGAGTCAATTTTTCATTGGCTATGGGAATCCCAGGGCGTGTGAACCGTACCACCAGTTAGTCAATCCAGCTCGTTTTGGGAAATCGAGGGAATTATCGTTGAAAGCTCCACCGCATAGGCGGGACAATCGAGAGGCAGTGGTCCAAGTGTGCAATGTAACTGACGCAAAATTTCCGTGTCCCACCATCACTGTGTCGCTCGATTTGAATACATAACTGGCCGGATATAAACGAGCCTATGAATAAAATTTAAATTCCAATCAGCAGACGAACAATGCAACAATAGGTGGTAGAACGAGGAGACAGTAGCAATCACAGTGTATAATGTTGAGCCCAGCCGACGATGACAGTTAGAAGGGTGCGTCTAGACAACCCCGGTTGCCTTAAGGCTAGGGTGGACAACTTGCAAGATCTCACAACCGCAATCTCCATCAGTAAATTCGCAAATGCATTTGCAATTGTTGGCTGATATATCCAATTATCAGTTACCAGTGCAATTCCAATTTACACACTAGGGGAAGCGTAGAAAAAAATTGTGAATTTGTAAGTCTTGTCTGACCTGATTTATTCTGACAAGATTTTGGAATATCTCAGGCGAACTTTTTTCTCAGGGATCCCGGCCAGTAGCAGGAACATTCCGTGTGTGCTATTGGTGGTACTGATAGAATGAGATCGCAAGACCAGACGGGAACCTAGCCCGGGGCAGAGGTGTTTCTGGAGGTTTACCCTGTGTTTAGAAATACGATGGCCCAAATGGGGAAAATCGGCTCCAGCCGCATGGATGGGTGTCCAGTACTGACTGTTGAAGAAATGCTGAAGAGCAGCGAGGAAGGGAGGAAATAAAAATACCCAAATTGAAAGCTCACTTCCCCTTTCGGGCAGTTGAAAATTCAGTTCGCTAACGAGTGTATCAAAATGGCGGCACCCAAATTAACTGATTTGCCAGGAGTTATTTGGAGGGAGAACGCTGACGATCCAGCGCTGAAATGTAAACGTTCATAATTGTCCCGTAATTATGCGCATTTTAATTTTTTCGTATTTACCAAGCATAACCTAAAGCTGCATCGGTGTTTACGTACACGCTCAACGAAATTACAATTATTTGGGAGAATTGTATGTGCAACCATGGTAGTTTGATTTATTAATCATCAGTGAATACCATGCACTATATGATTTTTTTTATATTTATTATTTTATGCAGAGAACTGCGTAGTATTTTCCAATCGAATTTTATATTTCCATCTCGACTCCTGCTGCGAACTTTTGAAACGATAGATTGTGGAAATACTATTTGCTAATTATGAAGTTTATATGGCAATAATTAATTTATTTACTCAACTAATTAATCCAATCGATTTTAAATTATCTTGAGTTGTTGAGTTTTCGAAGTTTTTTAAAACGGCTGGAAATTCTTTTACAGTTCCCAATTGCGCACGGGTGCATGTGTGTGCGTGTATGTGGGTGTAGGTGAGTTGGGGACTGTCTTGAAATTCTTAGACTGCCAAATTTCCAATTTTTTAAACTCTCTCAATTGTTCAAGACATCCGAGAGTTACACCATTAAACAGCAATATAAGTCAATCATGATGGTTGCGATGGACGGAGCAACCTACGTTTGCTCGGGTGGAACGCGTAAGACGGAATGGACGCGATTCGTGGCCGACGTGTTCGTCGTTAACCGGGAATGAAGGGAGGCAATGGGCGCTGAGACGTGGGGCGATAGATCAGCGTCCTTCTGTGTTTCACGCGTCGGGAGGCCCACGGATATCGTACCGCTTTATATATCAGTCGCGTCAATCCTCCATCATTCTCATTGCAATCGTAATCGTAACTAATCCTCGAAGATACACGGGTCCAACTGCTTCAAAAAATTTTCCCTCCACGTTGCTCAGAAGTTTTAAATTATTGAGCATTATATATACTTTTTCCCCTATTTTTCCTATCCATACCACCTCCTCAAGTGATTCACAGAGGAACTCGGAAGTAGAAACGCGTGCGAAGATATTCTGAAGGGTGAGCGATGCTGGGTGCATCCCCACATTTCTGTGTACAAAAGATCATGAGAAAGGGAAGGGATCCCAAACAACTTATCACTTTCCCTTAATCCGGATCAGAGGGGCTCGGCGCGGAATGTTTGGACTTTCGGCCACGTTAAATATTCAGAAGTTGCTGCCAAGGTGTAAATCAGGGCAAAATACACATGGATTTTTTGCCTTTCAGAAGGTCCATGTGCCTTATGACTTTTAGAAAATCTTGAAAAACTGGGGAAATCCATCGATTCATTATTGTCAAGTTTTCTCAAGAGCACCATGTGTGTGTATGTATGTGTTTACAAGTGAAATTTTAAAAAGCTCGAAACTTTGGAAAATTTCAAAAGTCTAAATGTCCAATAGACTCAGTGAATATTGAAACTCCCACCCCCCCCCCCCTCCCCCTACCCGCAATATATCCAAGAATTTCAAAATAAAATTCTGGCGTTTTACGGTCATACATTTCCGACATAATTCAGTCATCTCGTTATGGTGCAAATAAAAGTGGAATGGGAGAAAAATAAAAAGTATGGAAATATAGTCTCAAGTGTTGCTACTTGAAAGTTGAAACTTGGTAAAGCTATTGAAATTCATTTCTCCCCCCCCCCCCCCCCCGATGCAGTTATATATTTTCCCACAAGCTTGTTGAGGAGGTTACCAATCGACGGAGTGCTTTCCATTGCGCGCCTCACGACTAGTTCTCGAAAATTCAATACAGCTATTCAGGTGAATGAATACAAAGCTAAAAATCACACTAATTGGATTTTTGAGCATAGAAATTGTGAGGTACAAGGAAAAAAATATTCAACCAGATTTCCCATTTCAATTAAATCAATGGGCAAATGGGAAACGTTCATTCATTATAGAGAAAGCATGATGTGCCCAGCTTATCGATCTACAATTTTCGTGTTTTGAAATTTTGTCAACCCTCCTTTCCCCTCCCCCTCATCCCGCCAGTCGCACCTCCCCGTCTAACGTCATCAGGCGCATGGATTTTGCGAAAATTTAATTTTTAAATGGATAACCGATGTACAATTGCAAGTATTTCGCAGTTATATTTCAATCCCTCCCATTGATCCCCATGAAAAAATTTATTTCTAGAAACAGAAGAAATAAATATATTCTGGTCAACGCCATAATTCCCCAATTTTTCACTCCTACTTCCTGTCAAAGTTTTTCCCCTCGCAAAATCTCCTATCCGCTATACCCAAACATTTGACGTGCAAAACTTTAAATGAAATTCATTCCAAGGGGATATTCCTGATTCTAAATTACCATAAATTTGCAAACTCCTGGGGTCCCAGTGTGATTGTTCGAATATATTTCAAGTTGGAAACGGCTTGGGCCCACCAAACACATTTTACGAATTCAAAAAAATAGTGGGAAAATGTGAATAAATTAAGGCTGAAGCCAATTTAATTTCAATTCAATTATCATGTTAAACATTAAGGTTGCTCTGTGCCCTCTCATATAATTTTCACGGTTTCTTTGATTTTTGGAAAAAAATTGATTGATGGTTTTATTAATTTTTATCCTATAGCAATTCCACACATTTTTCTATAGCATACTCCATAGAAAGTTCACGCAATAATTTTTGCGTGATCCCACATACATTCCAATAAATTTGCTGCAAATTTAAATGCACTTCAATTACCATGTTGGACATTAGGCAAAAATGAGAATAACACAAATCTTGGAGAGGATTCAGTGCATTAGATGGAAGACGAAGAGCGCCATTATAGCTGTCAAACAAATGTGGCCACTTAATTCAAGCGACGCGAGCGTTCTTCAGTGGGTGATTCAACTTTTCACTTCTTTTTTTCTTCTTTTTTTGAATGGTGGCTGAAGGTGGCAAACGCCAGCGTTTTGTCACGAGGAGCAAAGTCACGGTAAGGTGGGCTCACGAATAATATCCTCGGCAATGCTAAAATGCTACTTGCTATATTACAACCGCAATGCGTATACTCACATCTACAACAGCGCATGACAACAATTCGCGTGAATTGTTATGCACCCAAACACGATGGAGCGAGCTGAGAAATTTTCCCGACGACTGAAATACCTCAAATGATTTTCGAGAACCAGCAGATTGACTCCAAAAATGCAACGGACGCTGCAAAAATGATGTAGTGTATGCATAAAAAATATCAATCTGCCCGAAGGAGGATCGTAGAGTAGAAATAAATGAATCGCAAGCACAGGAAGTATACCAGAAAAAACGACTTCGAGACAGCGGAAAAAAAAGAACCGAGAAGCAGACAATGCAAAAAAAGTGAATTATATTGTACAGTGTTCACAATGAGGAATAAGAAAAGATGAGAATATTTTTCCCCGGAAGGAGTCTTCGACTGTAAGGATCGAAGCGCATCATTACGTTAATTTCCCCGGAGATGCCAGCATTTTTCTGATTTCCTTCATTCGCTCTTTGTACTTTTTTTTTATCTTATTTTAGGTCCTGGAGGAGGTAAGGAGAGGCGCTGAGAATAGGAGCCTATCTCTTGAAGGATTTTTATATCGAGTAGAAAAGCCAAAAATGAAACCATTTATTGTGAGTCGAAGACCCGGAAGAATAATAGGTTCCACCGCCCACGGGAAAATACAAGTACGGATGTATTTCAGGATGCAAGGAAAGAGTGAGAAATTTTTTGAGGGAATGCGAATTTTGCCATGAATGAATTTCCTTGGCATTACAAAAATCTAAAAGTCAAGTCTTGCCAAGTTGGAGTAATCGACCATAGTGAACGAGGCATGCAAAGAGTCCAGACAATTGAGAAACTCCGTACCGGCATGTTCCCGCTCTAAACGCTCCCTCTCATGTCAACGCGTCATCGCTCTAGCGCTTCCCCCACCCTACGACTCGCCGGGCCCGAGAGCTCAATTATGTTTTTCTCGGACCCATGGTTTCAAGCAAAATTGGAATTTCGTGAATCTTAACTCACTTTTGTAGTGTCCCACCGAGGGGTTCTAGTCTCTTAGTAGAATATCATATTGTCATTGAAAGTGCCTGATGGATAATGCTGTATATAACTCAGCGGCAGTGCGTGGTGGGGGTAAAAGATAGAGTGGCGTTCGCCGAATTGGATTCCCCTACTCCACCGTAGACATGATATTAACAGCGTTCCACTGTACCTGCAACACATATAATAGAATAAGTACACTTTGTTGAATTCCGAAAAAAAGTTTCATGAGACATGAAAGAAGTTTGCAGTGGCCCTTCATGGCAGCCAGTACCGTTCTTACCAGGTTCCTATCCATTTTCATCGGCTCCCTCGTCCTTGTGGGGTTCCAGTTGCGGATGAAACTTTTGGATTGTCTGGCACCTGCAGTTATCATCCAGTTCTGGTTCATCTGATCGACAGCCCATTTCTGGATACTTCGCATCACAGCTTGCCTCGGTAGTCCTACGACAAGCCGAAGGAAACGGCCGTTCCCCTTCCCCACCCCCACCCATCTTGACACCTCGTCAGCTTTTTCGTTACCCGGTATGTCCGAATGGCCCGGTACCCAAATCAGTCCGACCTTGTTTTGGCAGGGCAGCATGTTCAATGCGTCCCTGGATAATCTCACAGCTGCCGACTTAATGTGCGGATTTTCAAACGCGTTAAGGGCTGCCTGGCTGTCCGAACGTTTCACCAAACGTTCCTTCTCTTTTCTCGCAAACTTTACAGCCTATTCGGAAAATGTAAAAACCTAGTGCTAAAAAAGTTTGTACAAATGCCGCTATCAGAAACCAATTACCTTGTACTCAACTGCCTCACTCCAGTTGAACCTCAAAGCTCCAACGATCATTGTCCCGTGAAGTGCGTCCATGCACACTTCTAGTAACATTTTGCGCGGCATTAAGGTATTACTACGGCACTGCTCTTTTCCACAAAGTTACCAAAGACCCATATAGTTTCCACTGTGTATGGTTAAGTAGACATCTAACTGTAGGGCTTCCAATTAAACCAAGCATTCAGACGTGGCGGAGTACGATAATGTAAGTATTCTCCGCTACGTACGACAATTGCAGGTTGTTCAATGGTACAATGTTTTCAAAAATTTCGGGCCAATACGCCCTGGTGAGAAAAAATAAGTCTCAAATAAGACAATCGATATGAAATAATTGATCAGTTGCAAAGCCACCTTCCACATTACCCCCTTCCCGCTCGCAGTGGGCGTGTCCACAGAAAGAGAGAGATAATATGATGACAAGAGCGAGATAATATGATGACAAGAGCGAGAATGTCATGTTGTTTTGGGTGCTAACCCTTCCAATGCGTTCATATTGCATCGTCCATGAGTCCACGCGCGTCGGATTGCATGGAAACGGCCACACCCCTCCAGCGCAACAGCTATGCCCTTCCAGCGTCACGTGGAGTGGGGAGGCCTTCCCCTCGGCTCGCTGGCGCTGAGAGAGCTACGGAAAGTCCACTGCACCGAGGGTTCGCCGACCCAACGTTTTTCAATTTTACCTACAGGGTTCGGCTGATTATTCATTCATGCGATTTAATAAACAAACAATTAACGAAAATAGTCTCATGAATGTAAACTTCTAAATTAAATAGTTCCAGTTATTTCAGATTTCTAGTACGCATTTTCTACAAGTTCGAAAACTGCTCAGGAATTCTGTAAAATTAGAAAAATATATAAAATTGTTGAAACAAAAAACAAATCTCTAGGATGCTATTCAGAGTTTTGACCAACGCCTGAAAAAGTCCCTACAAACTTTCTAGGAATACAAAGCAAATTGAAGATTGTAGAAACAGGACCGCAAGTTATCATTGCACATTTTGTATTTAATAAATACTTTTGCCATGAGAAAAAAAAACAATTGTAATGATAATTAAAGTGAAGACGCGACTACGTGTGAAAGGAAAATGAAAAATAACTGGGATAAAGCTAACTAAGTATCACAGCTCTCGTTTATTTCCTCTCTTTTTATTTCCCTCCCTTGTGGAGGTGGTTCAATTGTCCGCGAGAAAGCGGGAAAAAGATTCTATTAAAAGTTGACGAGGTATATAGCGGAGTGGTAGCGAGGAGTCGCCTCGGCTCGACGGACTTTCGAGTTTTAATGCACTCGATATAATCGGCCCTCTTATCTCGAAATACTAAGCGCCTTTCTCGTAAATTGGAAAAATAATTTGCTGCTTTATAAGTACCCCACCCAGGTATCTTAATTTTTTTTTCTTCCCTGACAGGGAAGTTTTGAATCGTATATTGAGGAAAGTGGGATAACTCATAGGATCGTTACCTTATTTCGGGTTTGCAACTCAAGTTTAGCAATAGAACAAATACCAGCAAATTCGTCTAGTGAGATTCTGGGGCAATTAGTGAGGGAAAAATACGCTACTGTTTTAATAATTTGAGAAACTCTGCAAATCTTAACATTAATCAAATTGAAGGAAGTATGAAAATTCCAAGAACGCGAGAATTTATAAAATTCCATACAAAATCTCACACATACACCCACTCACCCACCTATTCACACCCACCCCGCCATCCACACCCACCCCTCGCAACACACACACACACACACAGAGAGAACTACGCGTCCCCTCGAAAATTTTCGACAAGAGCAAGTTAAACAAATTCCAAAAAAAAATGAATTGGTGAAAATCTAAAAAAAAAAATCAAATTATTCTTGTTTCATTACAAAGCTTTCCCAACAAACGAGAATGAAGAGATGAATGTTTCTACGTCTACAAAACAGATGGAACCAGAGAATGGAATTGTAGATAGGGCGTCTGACCTCACCCCACCAATTCGCCAAGAAAAGAGGAGGAAGTAACTTTAATAATACAATCTTGGCATCATTAACTCTCAGATAATGGTGTGAACTTTTAATTAGTTGTACAATTCCATTCGGAAACACTTTCCCGCCAAATGCATTGTATTTCTATTCATTACACCACAGCCTACGCCTACCGAGTCTTCTATTACTCCCCAAATTGTGAGTTTTCACATGAAAGCCCCCGCACTCTATACAAAAACTAAGCTCACTTTTCGCGCGCCCTTTGATTAGTAAAAAAAAGAAGTTACTGAATGGACTCCCATGGGGTCAAGGAGTTAAAAGTTGTTCCACTGTTGAACGAATTTTACCCTCTAGTACAGACGAAAAGCCAATTTTCATTTTTCCTTATTTAGGTTAAACGTATTAAATGTACTGATACGTATTTGAGGATGTTAAACGGTGCGGAGAATTTTAATTGGCTTCAGCTAGCATTCGCTACAGAAACTACGGATGTTTTGTGAAATGCAGATGGCGCCACTGGGAAATCCCACCTCAGTGTTAGCGGAAAGTAGTGTTGCCACCATGAACAAGAGAATCGGGATGAGATGAGATCATCATGCCTCGATACAATACCAGAGAGTAATTTCATGGTTATTGACAGGTCGAGACGAGACGAGAGAGATGTGACGAGAGCCGAGAGGTCTCGACAAGAATTCGAAAAACAAAGTCTTTTAAACCAATGAATTTCACTCACAAACTAATGATTTTTTTCGGAGATTTATGGTGATTTTATGGTAACAAACCAGCCTTTGAAGAGTCGTTTTGAAGCAGGACTTGAAAAATGAAAAACATCAAGGCAATACGAGCTTGAGTTACTTTCTCCAGCCTCGAGACGAGAGGACATAACAATGGATTTTATAATCTCGATACAAGACGAGAAATTCTGGCGTCATCGAAGAGCAATGGCGTCGAGGGGCAATTTCATGAATATTAAATTACTCTATACTTTATAAATCTAAATCAATGTAATAACGTAAATTCAAAAGGCTCCCTACCACCAACACATATTATGATACTTTTGCTTTGAATTTTTCGACGCGTTATCAGATATAGAATATTCATGAAGCTAACTGAATGTGTACAGTTTAGTATGAATTTTATCATTTTTCCGGTCTGATAGTATTACAAATAAATAATCAGAATTGTTATAAAAAATAGGCAATCTTGCCTTGAAAGTCCGATCGTTTCATTTCAATCTGAAAAAAAAACATTTAAAAAAATCATCAAGCGACCTCCTAAAATTCATAAAATTCAATCACAGATTAAGCTCCTGGATAATTTCCATGAATCACGTTATATCCACGAAATTCATCGTTCAGCGATTTGCATGTTTATAAGCAAATGTCAGTAGAAAAGCCAAAATGGTGATATTCCCGGGATTCCCCTCAATCGTTTTCGAATTGCCAATTTACGCCCATGGGAATGGCCCCAGTCATGCACACTTCAATCGTCTGGAACAAGGGCTCATTCTCCAATATATGGTAACCGGAAAAAAAAATGAAATAAAAATGGAAATGGAATATGTGGCTGACCCAAAACTCATGACTGAGCAATGAATATTTTTACTGTTATAAAAATTAAAATCAAGGTAAAAAAAATAGGGTTCAAAAAATTTCATTTAGCATTTGATACATCATAATAGTAATAAAAGTGTGTCAACAATGGCGTAAAGTCTTAATAACGTTATAGCCGCCAGTTTCAATTTCGCACATTGCCCACCATGAACTCCCCTTTTCCACAGCTCTTCATATATATGATGACCAGCCCTATATATCAGTCTTATAGTCCTCCTGATAACAATTTCATACGAGGATTACCGTCGGACACGCGAACACCACCACTCACCTCCCCCCCTAACGCAAAGGGGATAATCCCGTGAATAATGCGCATGTTGTTACTGCAATATTAATCAGATTGTAAATTAAATGATAATTTACTGAAATGACATTTTTATGGAGCTTCCGGATTAGCGCTGATAGAATTTCTCTTAATTTAATCACTGATTGAGGGTGAAATAAGTACCGTTATTGCTGCTATTGCAAATTTGTTCGTCGTTAATAGGGGAGCTTTCATTGCAGGAAATCGATATTTCTGGAGATATTTTAGGGGTAGTTTCAAGAGATTGAGAATTTCCACAATTTTGTTAACTCATCATTATTCAAAATTGTTAGAATAGTCAAATTAAAGTTTTTAAATCTCGAATTGCTTTCGCACGAATACGACTAAGCTTTTGAGCTTGCAGGGCTTTGGAATGAATCACCTAGTCAATAATTAAGAGATAGCACCCATCCCTCGATGATAATCACACAAGAGATGTCAGTGATCTCTTCATTAACCCGGGATATATGAGGGCTTAGAGTTTGACGGGGGGGGATTTAGCCCTAGCGTGAGATTTCAAAGTGTCAAGGATGAGGTTTATTAGGGAAGCGGTGAAATACCAACGAATATATTATTCTGTCCTACGCAACATGGTCCATGCGTTTATACTGCTTTCCACTGTCAGGCAAGCGGAACGCGCCAATGCGACAGATTGGCTCAGATAAATTAATTTAATTTTCGCGGTGATTTAAGCGAGGACTACACATCGCCAAGGGGATTCAGAATATATTGAAAGTATGCCCAAAAAATATCCCGCCATTTTTTTCAAACAAAAATCGAGGCTTATTGGATTGTACCTGTAAAAATACTCGGACAATTATGCGAATCAGTATTGTTATTTTTTTATTTTATCGATAGATGTTAAGAAATAAAAGTACTGCTCGAATATGGGAGCCAGAAAAAAATTCCCCGATTTGTAATTTCTATCGGAGTTTTTTTTCCCCGCAAGACTCGTAAAAGCCTTAACTTGCGGATGATACGGCGGAGTGCGCGCGCATCTATGCGCGCCAAATTCAAATAGTTAAACAGCAGCATCTTAGCTTTTGTCTTAACTTAAGTTTGAATATTAGCTAAATTTGAAAGTGAATTCATAATCCAGGAATTAAGACCACATACTTGATCTATTCTTCGTAATCAATATCCGAATAATTTTCTTCATTCCCACTTCATTTCAATATTTATCTTCGCGCATGCATTAGCCTGAGTACTTTCATCCGTTAAAATTTTTTTTTACGGTCTGCCAGCAATTTTTTAAATCAAAGCAGCTCACCGAATCATCTTTTACTTCCACTCTTATCAGTCTCTTCAGTGAAATGCACCTAACTGAATTCCCCCAGAGAAGGCAACTCCTGAAAAAAAATGTAAAAGAGTAATATTAAAAAATGAGGAAAAGTAGAGGATAACCTCATGGAAAAACTTTTTTTTCCCATTGAATTTCTTTCATCCGTCGCTCGATAGCGTGCAAATACGTTTTGACTGAAGTTCCACGTTGATTTTAAGTCGGTTTCAATTCAATTACTGTAAAAACCCATAACATGACCGCGGGGATTTCACCTTCGTCGAGCAGGCAAGGGATGAGAATATTCTTATCAAAGAGAGATTCACTGCAAAGGCAAATATAGGGCTGAATGAAGAAAGAATGCAATTCATTAAGAACAAGTGGGTTACAGCAAGTGTGACCCATTCGAGAAAAGAAATTTCATAATATAAAAACATGCATATATATATATATATATATATATATATAAACTGATTCAAAATGACGAAAAGTTTTTTAAAATCAATTTTTTCAATGTTACAAAATTTTAATTTTTTTGCCTTGAAATTTTTCGCAATTATAGAACCAGATTCACAAAGTTTTAAGAATTGTGTAGATTGTAGAGTTTACAAAGAGTTTCTATAAAGCAAGGGGTCCAGGGAATGAGAACAATGAGACGAATGAGCAAAAGAGTCACACAATATTTCTCAGACGTGTTGCACACAAGTTTCATTGGACGCGCGAGATATAGGGGAGGGGTGGAGATATATCTGTGGCGTGCAATTACGCCTTAAAAAAGTTTTTCACCCCACCTCTGTAGTTTAAGGTGGTGGGCATTCGTTACCCAAAATTAATCCGGTCTGCAACGTGCCTACGATACAAATTGTAGAGAATTTTGTCTTCCGCATAAACTGCGTAATCTTTTTCTTTTTTTGTACTTGGAGTTGAAAAATGCAGAAAGTTTTGGGATATTTAACTGCTGTGAGGACACTAGCTTGTGTTTTATTGTGCAAGGGGCAGAGAGATTAATTTTTAATGTTGGGTAAATTTCGTAATCTGAGTAGCTCAATAGAGATTGAATTTATGTAACGGACTCCACCTGCGCGCCCGCGCGTGTGTGTGTGTGTGTATGTGAGTGTGTGCACAGGTGGGTGGCTAGCTGGAGTAGGTGAGTGGGTAGCTGGGAGTGAGAAGGCGAGTGGGTGGGTGGGTGGAGATGAGTAGGTGAGAGAGGGGGTGGAGATGAGTAGGTGGCTGCGACTGAATACACACATACATACATGACCGACATTTGCGAATGTACACACATCGACAAGTTGTTATTGGAAATGGAGAAGTGTCCCACCCACCTCCCGTTTATTGAAATTTTGCCCATTTTCGCGTCGAAGAGACGAATCTCAAAGGAAATGGGAACCAATGAAAACCCTGAAAATTTTCCTCAAATCGCTTTGTTTCAATTTACGAAAATTTGTCGGAGCCCAGTGAGGGTATTACTACTGGAATGATGGAGTATTTTGGTGTGAGGATATAGCCATGGGGTCACAAGCGCGTGTCGAAACAGGTAGGCCGGAGAACGGCGTAACGTGAAATTGGTACTTTGAAATTTCATTAGTGAAGTCAGGTGGTGTCACAGATTCAATTAGCTTTTTATTGGATTTCGAACTGTGCGAACTGTCAAAGCGGCAACCGCCGTGCCCACTTCTATTCTATATATAGTATTATACGTTTTCCCAGAGAGTTTGAGGGTAGGATCTAGCCCATCGTTCCGTATAACATACGTACTGTTACATACGAATCGACTACCAATTTCGCTTCGATTATAAACTTTCTGGATCTCTAACCCATGTCGTAAAATACATTCCTATTTTCACTGTTGCGTATATCAGTGAAGAAGTATTTTTTTTTCGCCCGCCTTTTTCTTCGGAAAAGTTGGGAACCGCAAAGTGGAGGAAAATTTCCTACAAAAGTAAAACTTTGTGGGAATGAATGATATCAAGGAAAGTATTTGATATAAAATTTGCTTTCCATTACTCCGTTGACGAGTGAAATTTCCGGTAAAGAGTGTGGATCAACCGAAAATCCTATAACATTTCGATAGGTTACACTATAGAAAATCTCAAAAGTGACAAAAATCGCAATTTTTTGTTTTTATCAAAATTCTAAAAACGAAAGTTAAATTGAAACTGAGATTCCGCAAATTCCAATCGAGCTCCAAAAAATCTAATTTTCGAATTCTCTCATTAATATGTCATAAAAAAATTATGTTACAATTATGTTACAAATGTCTCACAATACCCCATCACCCAATTTTCGTGAAACTGACAAA
The DNA here is from genome assembly GCA_026005395.1 of Asobara japonica. Taxonomy (NCBI): domain Eukaryota; kingdom Metazoa; phylum Arthropoda; class Insecta; order Hymenoptera; family Braconidae; genus Asobara; species Asobara japonica. The sequence continues at coordinate 472,197 of BQMI01000429.1, forward strand.
CATTCTTTCCCCCAACCGGTATTTTCATAAAGCTCCATTTGACGTTGACGCTTCGAATAATTATGATGACGGAAAATACTTAGTCAATGATTTAGTATCAACAACAATTTCAATATTGCATGGGGAAACCATCTTCAAGAGCTAAAGGGGCTTGAGTGAGCACAAGGTTGAAACTTGAGTAGACGCGAGAAATTTCCACCCAACCTCTTACCACGCACAAAACTATTCCAGTAACGCGAGGAGAGTTGTTAAACCATACTGAGCACCGGTTAAAATTTTATCGCTTGGAAGAGACGACAAATTAACTGCTTCAAGTTCCCAATGAATGTTCAGGAATATACTGAATAAATTTTTGCAATATCAACACCGTTGTTTTTTCTTCTGCAAAAAAAATTTCATGGCAATCTTGTTAGTACCTTGGTCGCGGATTACTGTGAGTTCAATCGGTTCAAAAAAATTTTGTGCGAAGATTATATGAGAATGCGAGACTGTGGTTGGCTCCGTAACTAAATAACTGGAGAACCACTTCGGAGGGTAAAGATAACTCACATGATTATCCGATTTTGATGAATAAATTTATGTGTCCGTTCGTTCTCCCCCTGCTTATGAATCCAAGAACAATAACGCGGATGAAAAAAAAACCTCATGAATACAGTCATGCAGTGAGCCTCGGTTAGAACTCAATTGAAACAACACTAGAATATCGTTAAGAGGCAGAGGGAAAGAAACCCTAGTGCTTGGCAAGAGGGTTGAAAATTTCAACGCAACTTTCAGCCTCTCTACCCCAGAGATGGTCGTGCATCATAGGTTTATGGGAGTGCCATGACGTTTATAAGGTTTGCTCGACTTGGCAATCGCTTGGGCCCCTCCCCCACCCGGCTCATCCCCAACCCATCAAGCTTCAACGAGTCGCATCATTACCATTGAGATCTATGGAGTCGCTGGATTTTGTCATTAATTCCCTTTTTCCAGCGGCCCATTGCATTCCCCTCATCATCACAAAGAATCGGTTTCGAGTGGAGAGGAAACCTACTGGCAGTATCTGTCCTTGATGAAATGAGGTAATAATTGTTCCAAAGTGACGTCAACCTCCTACTTTCTAAAATTTAAACAAATTTTCTTTACCCAAATTTGCAATTTTTGGATTTTTTGGATTTTTCATATTCGTGAAATTTTCAAATTCGGGAAATCTTACAAAAATTTGCAAATGTTTTCAACATTTTTCCGTCCGGTTCTCAATATAAAACATTGCTTGGATGAGAATTGAGGAAGCCCTCAAGCAATGGTCGCGTAATAAAACCGCGAAAACTATCTAAACTAAAAATTTGTCAAGTTTTTTAGTAACGAATTTTGGTTTGCTGTTCTTCGCATTTTGTTTGGATTGCGCTTGTACTCCGTCTCCTGTCGCTCGTTCCGACAGCTGTCCTTGATCCAGTACATTCACTATCACTCTGTGAAAATCCTCTCGGGAAATTGTTCGCGTAGGGATGCGTCACTAAAGTAGGAACCAGAGGTTTTCCAAATTTATAGTCCCCAAATCCCGAAAAATACCGTAACAGTACCAAACTCATTCTGTTCGACTTTTTAGAATTTTTTTAATTCCAAAATTATCAAAATTCTGAACATTTCGGAAATTCCAAAAGTTGTCATACTCCGGGTTTTCCAAAATTTGAGAAACATTTTTTTTTTATCATCAAAAAAGTTCGAACAAATGAACCAAAAACCCGAAATTACGAGTTGCCCAAATTACCATTTTTTTTAAATTTCAGGAACAAAAACTGGGAGGAGTTCAAAAATCTCAGAACAGAAATTTCAAATTTGGTCTGAAATAATTTTTTCACTAAATCGTACAAATTCTTATTCCAGAGAGGGTTATTACGAGGCTTGAACTACATATTGTAGAATATCTGTGGGCGGGGGAAAGGGTTAGGACCGTGGTGGCCTGATTGTCGGTTTGTAATGATCGCGTGTTGCACTATCACGTCACGCCACTCCACTTGAGCCGATGGGTTTTCACGAAAAAAAAAGAAAAAAAATACCAGAACGATCGAGTTAAAATTAAGTTTGAGGAGAATCGAAAACTTCAAGTTTAGGACCCTTTTACCACCCTCATTCGCCACGTGATTTCGTGAGTTGGAACGCGGTTAAAGTCTTTTCGTGATTCGCTTTAGGCGCTTTAGGGTATCCTACACAGAATTGTGGTAACCGCAATTGACCTTTTCACGCTTGAGTTGCATTAAACATGTAATGGATTTCCGTGAAAAATATCAGCGAAACATTGAGCTTACCTGCACTAGTAAAGAAGAAATTCATCTATAACTGATAAGACATAATCTGAGCACGGCAACTGCCGTTAAAAAAAAGCTGGGAAACAAATACGAAACAAAATCCGAACCACCGATAACCTATAGATTATTTTTACTGAGATAGAGAAAAAGTATTTAACGTAACAATGTGTGATCTTCTGATTTTCTGTCAATCCAAGTTTCCCTGCAATTCAATCAGTTCTTTCCTAAACTATATGTAGGCATAAAGGAAATATGGATTCTATCTAGACTTCAAATTTGTTTGTAAGAACTATCGAGTGTGCTCCGATACTTCTTCAGTTTCGGGGCTGAAGTCCCCGCGTACCGAGAGTTAAAGATTACCCCTTCCACGCTCGCAATAGACGTGTCCACATGCAACGACGCATGACGGCATGCAGCGAGCCGGTCATACCCCTCAAACGCAGTTCTAAAGTCCTGCGTAGTGGGGACGCATTCCCCTCCGCTCACTGGCGTTCCGAGAGTTACGGAAGCTCACTCTAATTAGTGGAGTGTCGTATGCACATGCCACTCTGCTGAAGAGCCGTTTTCCTCAGCGTGATAGTGGTAAATTGAAATGATGGAAAATTGAGTTGCGTTTTAAACAATTTCCATGATCCGTATTAACAGTCAATGTGCAGAAATCAGTATGATAGTATGAATTTTATAGTCCAATCTAACCCACCCCTATGGTCGAACCATCTAGATTTGAACATCTAAACTGAAAGACATCTGTTTCACCATATCTCATTCTAAAGCGGATCTCAGAATATTCTGAAGCTTTGAAACTATCGAATGTCTTCCACCTTATCTCCGGATTTTCATCTATGAGTGGCACAATACTAAAGGCACCAGTACTAGCTCAGGCCCGTCTCAGCCCTGTGTTTCCCGGTACGAGAAAAATGTTAATTCGATCGGAAGCGATCGCATGAGAAGCTCAGCAAGAGGGCAAGCCCGTTTTATTTACTGCTCTATGTACGATAGCGTCTTCTCCCCTATTTCGTCCGTGGACGATCGAATATCCAGGAACTTGGTCGTCGGACGTGTCTCACTTCTTTTTTTTTCACTCCCCAAGTTAGAATATCCCCGGCATCGAGGATCACAGAATCCTACTTTATTTATTGTCCGATATACGTGTCTCTGTTACCCAAGATCTGGCATTTGTAAAACTTTAGGATCGTCTTTACATGATCTACTGCAAAGACTTACTGAATTCAAACGGCTGGGATTTCACTGATAACTATCAGGGTGAGACTATTGCGGAACAAACATACTGTTAGGGAATGGGTAGAAAAAATATTTCAGAAGGGGGGGAGAAGAATTGATCCGTTGGGATTATACATAATACTTCTCCACTGCCAATTTTACCCAACATCATTTTTTGTTCAAGATTTTTTTTAGAGTATTCCCTTTGGAGGTCACGCAATGAGCGATATACCATTCTCACAAGAACTTTGCAATGATTTTGACAACTTTCAAATGATTTTTGACCAATTTTAAATTCTCCAAATTTGATTGTAACAAAATTTTTTTTATTTTTCGAAAGTTTCTAATTTTATCATTTTATCATTTTTAGCAGAAAAAAGCAATATGAGTCAAATATAAATATTCCTTGACAAATTCTCTTTATACATTTTTCAGAATCGAATTACCTTACACTTTTATAACGAATTAGTCGGGCGGTTATGAATAGACATGAAGAGGCTTGATCGAACTTCGACGAGAATTCCAAAGTCACTTTGGAACAAAGTTAATAATCTATGAATACATTTCACGGAGTTAATCAATTGATTACATAATCAATTCTTTTTTTTTTAGTCTTACAAATCCTGAGAGAATTTGTAAGTTAATATTCATGATTTCGAGTTTGCCTAACTTTACGCAATTGAAATCGATCGGTTCAATTGTTGCAAAAATAATTTTTGAAATATTTAAAAAATAACCAAATTCTAAAAAATTTCGTAATCGTTGAATTGCTTTTTGCTCATAATTTTGGAATCCAAAATTGATGAAGTTATGGAGCATAGACATCCGAGAAACCGCACAATGCCCGAGGTAGGGGCCGAGAAAGCCAGATCAATCACAATAGAAAAATTCTATCCATATCTTGGCATATCTAGTGCCAAGGAAACATAATTATTTCTGAAGTTCCCCAACCCCCTGAACTTGGTAAAACTACCTGCAGTATTATGGAGCCACTCTCGCACATCACCCACCTGACATTTCATGAATTGGAAATGTAATTTCCCCGGATGTAGTTGGGTGCCAGTCGTAACTGTTTGCATGATACGAGCAAAAGTAAACGAGTGCGCCGACTTTAATTCCTTATTTACGGAATTTAAGGTGAAAATGATGGCGGTAAAGAAAAATAATGGCTGGGCCGTACATACTTGAATGGGTCTTATGGGGAGGCAAACTTAATTTTTTTTTAATTGAATTTCTGTTCCCTAGGGGGTGAATACTATTCAATTGGGACTCCAGGGAGATATCCCCGTAGTTTTTGGGTCGAACAATTGAATTTAATTTTTTTCGATTTAGGCAAAATTTAACATTGGGGTCTTGACGTCAACTTAATTTTCTTAAAATTGAATTTTCGGTCCCGTGTGCGTTGATACTATCCAATAGGAACCCCTAGAAGATATTTCCGTCGATTTTGGGTCGGAAAATTTAATTTAATTTTTTTCGATTTTGGCCAAATTTAACATTGGGGTCTTATGGGGAGGCCAACTTAATTTTTTTTTAATTGAATTTGTGGTCCCCTGTGCGTTGATACTATCCAACAGGAACCCCTAGAAGATATTTCCGTCGATTTTGGGTCGGAAAATTGAATTTAATTTTTTTTCGATTTTGACCAAATTTAACATTGGGGTCTTATGGGGAGGCCAACTTAATTTTTTTTAAATTGAATTTTTGGTCCCGTGTGCGTTGATATTATCCAATAGGAACCCCTACAAGATATTTCCGTCGATTTTGGGTCGAAAAATTGAATTTAATTTTTTTCGATTTTGGCCAAATTTAACATTGGGGTCTTATGGGGAGGCCAACTTAATTTTTTTTTAATTGAATTTTTGGTTCCGTGTGCGTTGATACTATCCACTAGGAACCCCTAGAAGATATCTCCGTCGATTTTGGGTCGAAAAATTGAATTTAATTTTTTTCGATTTTGGCCAAATTTAACATTGGGGTCTTATGGGGAGGCCAACTTAATTTTTTTTTAATTGAATTTTTGGTCCCGTGGACGTTGATACTATCCAATAGGAACCCCTAGAAGCTATTTCCGTCGATTTTGGGTCGAAAAATTGAATTTAATTTTTTTTAGATTTTGGAGAAATTTAACATTGGGGTCTTATGGGGAGGCCAACTTAATTTTGTTTAAATTGAATTTTTGGTCCCGTGTGCGTTGATACTATCCAATAGGAACCCCTAGAAGATATTTCCGTCGATTTTGGGTCGGAAAATTTAATTTAATTTTTTTCGATTTTGGCCAAATTTAACATTGGGGTCTTATGGGGAGGCCAACTTAATTTTTTTTTAATTGAATTTGTGGTCCCCTGTGCGTTGATACTATCCAACAGGAACCCCTAGAAGATATTTCCGTCGATTTTGGGTCGGAAAATTGAATTTAATTTTTTTTCGATTTTGACCAAATTTAACATTGGGGTCTTATGGGGAGGCCAACTTAATTTTTTTTAAATTGAATTTTTGGTCCCGTGTGCGTTGATATCATCCAATAGGAACCCCTGGAAGATATTTCGGTCGATTTTGGGTCGAAAAATTGAATTTAATTTTTTTCGATTTTGGCCAAATTTAACATTGGGGTCTTATGGGGAGGCCAACTTAATTTTTTTTTAAGTGAATTTTTGGTCCCGTGTGCGTTGATATCATCCAATAGGAACCCCTAGAAGATATTTCCGTCGAATTTGGGTCGAAAAAGTCAAATTAATTTTCTTCGATTTTGGCCAAATTTAACATTGGGCTCTTATGGGGAGGCAAACTTAAATTTTTTAAAATTGAATTTTTGGCCCCGTCTGCGTTGATACTATCCAATAGGAACCCCTAGAAGATATTTCCGTCGAATTTGGGTCGAAAAAGTCAAATTAATTTTGTTCGATTTTGACCGAATTTAACATTGGGGTCTTATGGAGAGGCAAACTTAAATTTTTTAAAATTGAATCTTTGGCCCCGTGGGCGTTGATACTATTCAATAGGAACCCCTAGAAGATATTTCCGTTGAATTTGAGTCGAAAAAGTCAAAATAATTTTTTTCGATTTTGGCCCAATTTAACATTGGGGTCTTATGGGGAGGCAAACTTAAATTTTTTTAAATTGAATTTTTGGGACCGTGTGCGTTGATACTATCCAATAGGAACCCCTAGAAGATTTTTCCGTCGATTTTGGGTCGAAAAATTGAATTTAATTTTTTTCGATTTTGGCCAAATTTAACATTGGGGTCTTATGGGGGGCGAACTTAAATTTATTAAAATTGAATTTTTGGTCCCGTGTGCGTTGATATCATCCAATAGGAACCCCTAGAAGATATTTCCGTCGATTTTGGGTCGAAAAATTGAATTTAATTTTTTTCGATTTTGGCCAAATTTAACATTGGGGTCTTATGGGGAGGCCAACTTAATTTTTTTAAAATTGCATTTTTGGTCCCGTGTGCGTTGATATCATCCAATAGGAACCCCTAGAAGATATTTCCGTCGATTTTGGGTCGAAAAATTGAATTTAATTTTTTTCGATTTTGGCCAAATTTAACATTGGGGTCTTATGGGGAGGCGAACTTAAATTTTTTAAAATTGAATTTTTGGTCCCGTGTGCGTTGATATCATCCAATAGGAACCCCTAGAAGATATTTCCGTCGATTTTGAGTCGGAAAATTGAATTAAATTTTTTTCGATTTTGGCCAAATTTAACATTGGGGTCTTATGGGGAGGCCAACTTAATTTTTTTTTAATTGAATTTTTGGTCCCGTGGACGTTGATACTATCCAATAGGAACCCCTAGAAGCTATTTCCGTCGATTTTGGGTCGAAAAATTGAATTTAATTTTTTTTAGATTTTGGAGAAATTTAACATTGGGGTCTTATGGGGAGGCCAACTTAATTTTGTTTAAATTGAATTTTTGGTCCCGTGTGCGTTGATACTATCCAATAGGAACCCCTAGAAGATATTTCCGTCGATTTTGGGTCGGAAAATTTAATTTAATTTTTTTCGATTTTGGCCAAATTTAACATTGGGGTCTTATGGGGAGGCCAACTTAATTTTTTTTTAATTGAATTTGTGGTCCCCTGTGCGTTGATACTATCCAACAGGAACCCCTAGAAGATATTTCCGTCGATTTTGGGTCGGAAAATTGAATTTAATTTTTTTTCGATTTTGACCAAATTTAACATTGGGGTCTTATGGGGAGGCCAACTTAATTTTTTTTAAATTGAATTTTTGGTCCCGTGTGCGTTGATATCATCCAATAGGAACCCCTGGAAGATATTTCGGTCGATTTTGGGTCGAAAAATTGAATTTAATTTTTTTCGATTTTGGCCAAATTTAACATTGGGGTCTTATGGGGAGGCCAACTTAATTTTTTTTTAAGTGAATTTTTGGTCCCGTGTGCGTTGATATCATCCAATAGGAACCCCTAGAAGATATTTCCGTCGAATTTGGGTCGAAAAAGTCAAATTAATTTTCTTCGATTTTGGCCAAATTTAACATTGGGCTCTTATGGGGAGGCAAACTTAAATTTTTTAAAATTGAATTTTTGGCCCCGTCTGCGTTGATACTATCCAATAGGAACCCCTAGAAGATATTTCCGTCGAATTTGGGTCGAAAAAGTCAAATTAATTTTGTTCGATTTTGACCGAATTTAACATTGGGGTCTTATGGAGAGGCAAACTTAAATTTTTTAAAATTGAATCTTTGGCCCCGTGGGCGTTGATACTATTCAATAGGAACCCCTAGAAGATATTTCCGTTGAATTTGAGTCGAAAAAGTCAAAATAATTTTTTTCGATTTTGGCCCAATTTAACATTGGGGTCTTATGGGGAGGCAAACTTAAATTTTTTTAAATTGAATTTTTGGGACCGTGTGCGTTGATACTATCCAATAGGAACCCCTAGAAGATTTTTCCGTCGATTTTGGGTCGAAAAATTGAATTTAATTTTTTTCGATTTTGGCCAAATTTAACATTGGGGTCTTATGGGAGGCGAACTTAAATTTATTAAAATTGAATTTTTGGTCCCGTGTGCGTTGATATCATCCAATAGGAACCCCTAGAAGATATTTCCGTCGATTTTGGGTCGAAAAATTGAATTTAATTTTTTTCGATTTTGGCCAAATTTAACATTGGGGTCTTATGGGGAGGCCAACTTAATTTTTTTAAAATTGCATTTTTGGTCCCGTGTGCGTTGATATCATCCAATAGGAACCCCTAGAAGATATTTCCGTCGATTTTGGGTCGAAAAATTGAATTTAATTTTTTTCGATTTTGGCCAAATTTAACATTGGGGTCTTATGGGGAGGCGAACTTAAATTTTTTAAAATTGAATTTTTGGTCCCGTGTGCGTTGATATCATCCAATAGGAACCCCTAGAAGATATTTCCGTCGATTTTGAGTCGGAAAATTGAATTAAATTTTTTTCGATTTTGGCCAAATTTAACATTGGGGTCTTATGGGGAGGCCAACTTAATTTTTTTTTAATTGAATTTTTGGTCCCGTGGACGTTGATACTATCCAATAGGAACCCCTAGAAGCTATTTCCGTCGATTTTGGGTCGAAAAATTGAATTTAATTTTTTTTAGATTTTGGAGAAATTTAACATTGGGGTCTTATGGGGAGGCCAACTTAATTTTGTTTAAATTGAATTTTTGGTCCCGTGTGCGTTGATACTATCCAATAGGAACCCCTAGAAGATATTTCCGTCGATTTTGGGTCGGAAAATTTAATTTAATTTTTTTCGATTTTGGCCAAATTTAACATTGGGGTCTTATGGGGAGGCCAACTTAATTTTTTTTTAATTGAATTTGTGGTCCCCTGTGCGTTGATACTATCCAACAGGAACCCCTAGAAGATATTTCTGTCGATTTTGGGTCGGAAAATTGAATTTAATTTTTTTTCGATTTTGACCAAATTTAACATTGGGGTCTTATGGGGAGGCCAACTTAATTTTTTTTAAATTGAATTTTTGGTCCCGTGTGCGTTGATATCATCCAATAGGAACCCCTAGAAGATATTTCCGTCGAATTTGGGTCGAAAAAGTCAAATTAATTTTCTTCGATTTTGGCCAAATTTAACATTGGGCTCTTATGGGGAGGCAAACTTAAATTTTTTAAAATTGAATTTTTGGCCCCGTCTGCGTTGATACTATCCAATAGGAACCCCTAGAAGATATTTCCGTCGAATTTGGGTCGAAAAAGTCAAATTAATTTTGTTCGATTTTGACCGAATTTAACATTGGGGTCTTATGGAGAGGCAAACTTAATTTTTTTAAAATTGAATCTTTGGCCCCGTGGGCGTTGATACTATTCAATAGGAACCCCTAGAAGATATTTCCGTTGAATTTGAGTCGAAAAAGTCAAAATAATTTTTTTCGATTTTGGCCCAATTTAACATTGGGGTCTTATGGGGAGGCAAACTTAAATTTTTTTAAATTGAATTTTTGGGACCGTGTGCGTTGATACTATCCAATAGGAACCCCTAGAAGATTTTTCCGTCGATTTTGGGTCGAAAAATTGAATTTAATTTTTTTCGATTTTGGCCAAATTTAACATTGGGGTCTTATGGGAGGCGAACTTAAATTTATTAAAATTGAATTTTTGGTCCCGTGTGCGTTGATATCATCCAATAGGAACCCCTAGAAGATATTTCCGTCGATTTTGGGTCGAAAAATTGAATTTAATTTTTTTCGATTTTGGCCAAATTTAACATTGGGGTCTTATGGGGAGGCCAACTTAATTTTTTTAAAATTGCATTTTTGGTCCCGTGTGCGTTGATATCATCCAATAGGAACCCCTAGAAGATATTTCCGTCGATTTTGGGTCGAAAAATTGAATTTAATTTTTTTCGATTTTGGCCAAATTTAACATTGGGGTCTTATGGGGAGGCGAACTTAAATTTTTTTAAATTGAATTTTTGGTCCCGTGTGCGTTGATATCATCCAATAGGAACCCCTAGAAGATATTTCCGTCGATTTTGAGTCGGAAAATTGAATTAAATTTTTTTCGATTTTGGCCAAATTTAACATTGGAGTCTTATGGGGAGGCCAACTTAATTTTTTTAAAATTGAATGTTTGGTCCCGTGTGCGTTGATATCATCCAATAGGAACCCCTAGAAGATATTTCCGTCGATTTTGGGTCGGAAAATTGAATTTAATTTTTTTCGATTTTGGCCAAATTTAACATTGGAGTCTTATGGGGAGGCCAACTTAATTTTTTTAAAATTGAATTTTTGGTCCCGTGTGCGTTGATACTATCCCATAGAAACCCCAGGAAGATATTTCCGTCCATTTTGGATACAAAAAGTCAAATTCATTTTTTTCGATTTTGGCCCGCTTTAAGTTATAATTTTGGCCCGCAGAGTGTCCAACCCATGGCCCATTCATTTAAGTCTTTCAAGATTGCCAAATTTGCTTTCTTATTCTTATTTTGGTAATGGAAAAATAATTTGAAATTTTTAATTTTCTAAATCCGTAAACATATGAATTTTTTGAGAGTTCCAAATGTGACAAAAAAAAGTTTCGTTTGTGAAGTCTTCAATTTCCTATTGCCAGACTTTAAGGTGAAAATGTTGGTTAAAAAAAAAGTAGAGGCGAGACCGTAGATAGTGTACTCAAACGTGTAATCGTGAAGCAACACGACGGTTCAGGGAGCTGATAGTTTCTCTCTGGTGCGCGCAAAAAAAAGATCCTCCTCTGGACCGGCATTTTTCATTTTCCCGCCACTTGAACGATCTCCCCAGGGAGAGATAAGTGTTTCATTGAGGAAGAAAATTGCCTTGAAGATAATTCGATATTTTTCATTTGTATGCTGTAGATTGCGTCCTCTACTTAAAAAAGTACATTTTTTTTTGTTTCCCCATTTTTATTCGCTGTTGACGAGTTTGCAAAAAGGAAGAAGAGCGACTCGAGAATGTCGGAGGCAAAAATTATGGAAGTTGCACGGATTTTATGGGCTTTTTTTTATGCTTGTGCACAAGAAATTACACTGGTTTTAATGACACTACCAACTCACATCATTCACATGTGGGTGAAAAAAATATCTGCAGCTTTTATGTCAACATTCAGGCAATGTTAACCCAATTTTGCTCAAAGTACTAGAGCTACTTAAAGGTATATTCTGTAAAAAAATTCTACCAGAAACAATTTTCAATTCAGAGAAATGAAAAATCAAAATGTCATAAACCCAAAAACTGTTTCCATTTTCGTAAAATGATGCAAAACACGATTCCAAAAACGCGAAAATTCTCCAATTGCCGAGAGATTAATTTCTCAGTCTTATGCTCCTTAATACTAGTGTCGACCAACCCAATTTTCGGTTGAACATTTGCAGTATTTTTAGACTCCCGGATAAATCATAAATATGAGGGTGGGGAGGAGGAGATTTTCAACGGGGTGAATGCAGGCCCTCAGCTACTTTGGACAGTGGGTGGGGTTTATGCATTCACCATTTTAATCTAATCCGCAGGGCGCATGTAAGAATATATTAAAGAAAAACTTTGCGGGCCGCTGGCGACGCGCTTGCAAAATTATACCATCTATGGGTATACTTTTATACTATCTATATATCTATGGGAATAGGGGGGGGGGGGGGGGGGGGGGTACTACCATATCTGCCTGATTCACTTTCTTCTTATCGCACTTTTTTCCCCCTATTTTTTTATTAGGCCAACCCCTCTTATAACCTATGACTACTAAAGAATATTCTTTACCTTGAAACTACCCAGACCCATACATTTATTTACATGTAATTACTTTACACTTGTCATCGTAAATGGGAAAGGATAAAATTATTTTCGAGGAAATTTCAAATTCATGGGACGAGAGGGAGTAATGGACTTGGCTCTGGAGGAAATTATGTATTTTTCTTTTTGCATTGGATTAGGAATGCAAACATAAAGAGATGCTCATCCACTTAAATACATCCATGAATAATAATAGCGAGAAGGGAAAAAATAGATGAGGCCTACAGGTTTTCAACTTTTTAAAAACTTGGTGGACATTTATAAAATTTGAAAATTTTTCCGGTATTCCAAATTTGGAAATCAATTCTCTAAATATCAACTTTTTATAAATTTTGTAAATGTCAATTGTTTATAAATTTTCCTCATTTCTCTAATCTAATTTTCTTTACTGAGAAATTATTGAGTGGAATTTTTCTCCAAATGTTTACTAAGCCCAGGTCATGTAGGTTTTTCTCCAGAAATGGAGATATTAGTGAAAATCTCCTATTTACTTCAAACTGAAAATATAAGCTTGTCATTATGCATGCGACAAGGTCATTTGAAACGCCGCGGAAAAATCTCTCGGATAGACTTGAGAATTTCCAATATATAAAAATACATGAGGAAATGGTAAAGAAAAATTTTCATACAGGGGGGAAAAAAGAACCGGTAGTGAACTTGCCATTGGAAGAAGTCTCCCGAGGTATAGATTGTGCACAGTGAGGCGAGCTGAGGTATTGACATGTGAATAAGAGTGGTGCGGGTGAATGTAGGAATGGGAAAACGAAAGGAAAGACGGTAAAGGGGTGGGTATAGAAAAGAGGGTGGTTGGGTGCAAAGGGGCGGTGAGGGAGGGGGCGGGGGCTGAAGGCGTCTCGACGCCACTGCCTTGAGACCCTGTGCAGCCCATTCCTGGATGGAAGGGGGGCTTATCTCCGCGCACCGAGATTGACTTCCTTTCTACCCATTCACCCGCTCAAATGAGTTCCTTTGATAACTGTTGTGTGATCGAGTGTGCTGAATGCTGAAGGGTTTAGAGCGGCGGTCGCCACGCGCATACCTCTCTCTCTCTCTACTTCCGAGTCGAGGCACTTCCGTTACTCGCGCTATTCTTTTTTTTTAATCTTGAGCTGTGCACGAAAATCAGCGACTGGGCCAGTGCTTCAGTGATTCCTAAGGTCTTCATGAAAGCCTAGTTCGGTGGAATTAACCAAAATTTGAACCTATCGTATGGATAACGTTCATTTGCCTCTTTCAAATATGGGCATGTCACACCAATTGAAACATCAACTTCTGTGGTTAACCCATAATTGGTGTAATATCTCCATTATAATTTTTGACTCCAATCATAGCCATCAATTAAATGTGTCCCACTGATAATCGTTGGGATTATAACTGCAAAACAACTGTCACACTGCAAATAACGGAAGTGTGGGGAGGGGGAAGATACAGAAAGGGGCCAAGATGTCAGGTGTAGTTAACCACCGTCCTCAACAGCCTGAAGAGCTTGCGGAGGTCGAAACTTACACGCCGAGATATCTCGAGGGTCCCACCAGTGCATTTAGAATAAGTTACGGCGTCACGAGATTACAAGTCTACGGCATAAACCCTCCTTTACGCCCCCCCCCCTCGCCCTCCCACAGTACGAGGCCAAGAGTGTGTCGACCCCCCCCCCCCTGGCACTTTTGGTGTGCCTCGCGCCCCATTAATTAAGAGCTTCCAAGGAGATGGTAGAGTGGGCACAGACCTCCTCATTGAGACAAACATTCTCTTACTACAATACTACTCTGCAATAGTTGAATAAAACTAATCAATTACAACTGAATTAAGAGCCGGAAAAAATCAAGGAAACAAGCGAAATACCAAGAGAACAACATAGCGTCCATGAATTCGTCGGAGCAATACGATGGACAAACGCATTAATGTTTCGACAGCGACTACAATAATTTTGACACTTTCAAGAAGGACCACAATTTCTGAAATACATCAACTTTCTTATAGTCGAAAAATTTAAATAAATGTGCGCGATCTAATCTAGGAATCGTCAGAGAGAACTTCTCAAAAAAAAATTGTGGCTTCAAGAAGAAATCGACGACTTCCGACTGGCACAACGTGTCAAGAAGAGAGACGGACTTGGGGATTGGTAATGTATTTTATATTCAATGAGGCAAGAAATTCGCCCAGCCAACAAACCCCTCTTGCCACGTATAGAAAAAAAATTCTTCAACTACAGACATATACATCCGGTGGGCTGCGTCGCAAAACCGAGTTTGTTGTTGATTTGCATCGACACGAAGTAATAACGTTTATTGAAGTGTAAATGCACCCCTCTGAATTTCCAATGCATCTCTTGTAGCTGTGTACCTGAGAGACGTCTGCGATATGTGCCTAAAAGGCGACGAAAAAAATCGTGTCGTCTATTTCTCGATGATAAGATTTAGTAGACAGTGCAAATTCAAAAAACCGATCGATTTTAGAACTTTTAGAATGCAAACTTAAAACGCTAATTATGTCTCGAAAACACAATTTTCGAAATCAAGATCAACAAAATGATTCCTCAAAATTGGCGAATTAAAAAAGTAGGAAGTGTCCGTTGTATATTCATCTTAGTATGACATTACTTACATATTCTCATAAAACATAGCCGCAAAATCCAAATTGTTTTCCTTCACTTTCAAATACTTCAGGTGCTCCATCTGTTAGACCAAGTGGCCCTCTAGGGTTTGTCATTTGGCATCTCAATCTCATCAAATTTCGACAATCGTCTCCAATTGGAGATGCACCCATCATGGGCAGGCCCTCGACTTTCAGATTTTCCACAAACCTGCCAATCTCCTTAAAAGTTTTCTCCCAGAATATCTTATCAATCTGAAGATATATGCTTCCTGGCTTTACCAAAAGCAAACTCTCCAAATCGCCCCATATCAACTGAGCTTTTTTTCTTCCGACGTTTGCAAACTGAAAAGCAGAAATTTTATTCATTATGTTAAGCACCAATAAATATCAACGATGAAGATTTGAGATGATTTTCCAGAAAACTTGGCACAGAAATTTTGTTTGGGCTTTTTTCAACTTGCCAATATATGTCATTATGTGGCCCCCCAAGAAAAATTGGTAGTAGATGTCTAGGTTCCAAAGCAATCTAATATTTTTAGACAATTTTAAAGTGTGTGTGTGCGTGAGTGTTTTAAATTTATGAAAAAATCATCTGAAGCTAGAAATTGAGAAGTTATGAAAAATTCATGCTGTCTGAAACATCGTTGAGAAGTTATTGTTATATATGGATACTTCATATATTTAATAAAAAAAAGTAGATGAGGGTATGTAGGAATTTATCGATAAACTTTAGGACATGCATTACATTTTATATTTTTTTCATAATTTTCTCGGACCTTATTTTCCAAAAATTAACAATCGAAGCTGGATATTATAGATACATTTTTATGACATTTGGGGTGATAATAGAGCTACCGAATCTTCATATGTTAATGCCAAATTTTTTCCGTTTTTTTATAAAAGCATTCAAACCTAATAGGCGTTAAGAAAAAATGACCTTGAGGTTTTACAAATTGTTAAAGAAGTTTGCATATTATGCCATAGTTTGTATGAGATTTCTGGGAGATTTCAAAAGTATGGAATACCAGTCTGTGATGATCTTATTTTTACAACCGTCAAATTCTCATAACCGGTGCGAAGCTTTGATTTGTTCATTTCTTGTCACTTCAATTTTTTTACCAACTACGAGATATCAATTTCCACGAGAAATTACATCTTTCCCCAACTTAAATACTTTAGCCTACAACATTTACGTTGACATAAAATGTGACATAACCTCCAATAATGAATCAACAAGTGGCCAATCAATTACCATTATTATCAACGGAAATACTTACCTTTATCACCAGCTATGAATCCTATGATTAAAGATAGTTAATTGCCCTATTAATTGATGATCGTACAAGTTTCATGTACCAATCACAAAATTTCCCGCGTATTCCATTTTTCTTGATTTAATTGAGGAGCATTCTTTCTTAGCGAGAACGTAACAACGTCAAGTCCTTTGATTAATCAATCTATAAGCACTTCAACCACTCATTCTGTATGCAAATAGTAACTCACGCAGCCATAGAATTATTAACAATTATACTCCTTAATAAAGCATCCATAGACAGCAAAAAAAAAGTAGACTCTGATAACTTACGGTAAGTGTTAGGCCATAAATTGATATTACACATTCAAGCTTTGCCGAGTGCTCTATTAATGCCCTGTTACATCGCTTTGACAAATAGGTCGTCAGTCGATTCAAATAACCCACTATAGTACAAAAGGAAAGATAATTGTCAAAATGCCAAAATTACCGTCAACGACTAACGCAACACAATCCTGGACGCGCCTAGAGAATGACATTGATCGCGTCGCATGGAAATGGACAATATCAGAAGACGACTTTCCGAAGCAGAATGTTAACAAAACCAAAATCATTATCTCGCCCCATTTTTACACACGGAATGGTCGAGAACATGGTGTATAAACTTGGTTATAGAGAGGAAGGCTCTCCAAAGCTGTATGTATCCTACTTTGCATCTTCTGAATTCCGACATCTTACCGATTGAGATCGATTCTAGGATTTCAATTTCGAAATCGCGGATCCCGGTAAGGAATGCAGTTATGCGACATAAGTATGAGGTTCTAGGCTCCCATGAATGGGCCTCAGTGCTGAGAATCAAATCAAAATGGTGCGATATGTGTATCGCCTGGACTATTCAATTGCATCTGCAGATCGATACTGCCCCGCGGCAATTGATTAATAATTTCAACCAGTTATTTCAAAATCCACAGTTCAGTGACGTCACTATCATTGTTGAGGACCAAAAATTTCAAGTACACAGGAGCATTCTGTCTGCTCGAAGTACCGTATTCGCTGCTATGTTCCAACATGCCGATATGATAGACAATCGCAAAAATGAAGTCCGGATCGAGGATCAGAAACCAGATGTGGTGAAGGGAATGTGGAAGTACCTTTATACCGGTCGTGTTGATGATATCGATGCAATTGCCGATAGACTTCTGATGGTGGCTGAAAAATATGATCTAGCCAACCTGAAAAGTATGTGCGAAAAAGTTCTCTGCCAGACTATCACTGTAAGCAACGCTGTAAAATATATTATCCTTAACAACGTGTATTGGTTGTAAAGAACTGAAAGGGGCGGCTGTAAAATTTATGAAAAACCATCTTTCGGAAGTGATTGAAACTGATAATTATAAAAACATAAAGGGCCCTGAGGTTTTGAAGGTCATCATTGAGTTAGCCTTCGAGGTTCGTTCCTAAAAATTATTTGTAATCAACTTGTGCTTACTCGAATCTTAATATATATCCATATTAGAATGATGGAATATTTTTTTCCACCAGCGATTTTCTATAACTTGTGACACATTACATTTTAAGTACAAAACTACCTTATTCATCATTTTAAATACTATAGAGCAGCCTAAATAACGGCGAATCAAGTCAACAGCAGTTGACCCATACTTATTCAATGTGTTGGCGAACACATCAAAACTGTATTTGTTTCCCAAGGTCTATATTACCTCCATATTTAGAGTATTTATCATTTTTTTTTCCGGTTTGTTTAAAAATCGGTTTCACATTGGAGAGTAGTCAGCTGTTTATCGAAGTTATCAATCTGATTTTTGAAACATAAAAAAAGAACCATGAAAATTATTTTCAATCTTGCCAATTATGTAATTGAAAGGTACTGATGAAAGAGAAAAGGTTTTACTTGCTTATTCGTTAAAGGTTGCCAAAAAACTTTTTCGTAGGGGATGTCATGGTTTTCAACGAATAATACTTTGCAGTGGCATCAAAATACACATATTGAATAAAAATCACCTATACTATGATCCAAATGAATATGAAATTGAAAAACAATAAACCATCGAAAATTTAGCTCGATTGGTCAAATAGGGGGAAGAAATAAATTCTTCCATTAGATATTTAATAATAAAAACCAATATTCACCATAAAACACAAAAATTTAAGAACTACATATACCTAACGCCAACATAGGATATAGCACTTCACCTAAATCTCTTACATTACTACACAGTTGTTCTTTATCAAATCGTATACTTCACACTAGCTGACAATGATCAGTAGTACGTTTTTTATTCGTATTTCTTAAGTATTAAAAATTAGTATGCAATAATCACATCACGTGTTTTTTCACAGTCAAATACTGATTTCTGCATGAATATAGTCTTGTAACCATTTAATGACTCATAATGTGATGATAAAGCATTGTATGCTGGCCAATAATGAAAGCCACTGACAAATACTGGAGGAAAAATAGTTACGAATGTAATGAACCATGTTGTAGATGGTGGTAAAAATTGAAAATCTGATTTGTCACATGTATCAAACATCTGCTATAGAAACATATATATGTCTATGGGTATTCAACGACCCACTTCCATCATGGTCCCAAAAATTGAAAAACTTCAGATTGAGATGTTTGAAGAATCGTCTTATGATGTTTTTTCAGATTTTTTTTTATAATGACTCACATGCATAGGCTTTTTTTTTTCTTAGAAATTGAGTTTTTAAAGGTTGCGATAACATCACTCGATTTTGAAATGTACTTTATCTTGATGTTCATATTCAACTTTACTCATATTGTTGAGCTAAAAATAGCAGTGAAATTATTTAGAAAATGGAAAAAAAAATTATTGGAAAGTTGATAACAAAAAATTCAACTTTTTTAATATATACACCAATATAAAAAACAGATTCTGCACACACTGGACCAAAGTACTGAAAAAATCTGAAAGGATCATGAGACACTTATGCAAGTATGAAACCCCCCCTGGAATTTTTTCAGAAATTTTTGAGGCCATGAGGTATTACCACCATTGCTTATGCGTACGTGCTTATTTTAAATATGTTTCCTTCATCACAGCCTGTTCCTACCATCCGTCAATATTGTTAAAAATGAAGTTCAAGGAATCAGAATAGAGTGATACATTCCGCAAACATCTTCATCAATACGCCCTGATAGAATATGATATCTTTAGAAGGGCAGGCATGTTTGTAAAGCAACTCGAGCAATTGTACGAGTTCCTCTTTAGCACCTATGGAGTAGTCACTCTGCCTAAGTCGTTCCAGGGTGGCATCAAAAGATTTCTCAGCTTTTAAAATCGAATTGAGGGTTTCTTCTGGCATCCCTAGTATCTCCTAGAAATACAGATACCACAATGAGAGATAACAAAGACGAGTAAATGAATAAATTAACGTGTCCTAAGTTACATATTTGTTCTAATAAAACTTCTCATGTTAGGGAAAATACACGTATGTTGGAAAATTACCAGTAAAATCTCGTAATAGTCATATATGACATTGCAAACTATAGATAAATTAGTAGAATCGATATGTAAATGAGCACACAAAATAAACTATGCCATTTTTATGGCTAGTTCACACTTACTGTTGCATACGGAAGCTCTTCAAACATTGGCCAATCCTCGGTGCATGCTACACAATCACAGGAAATGTTGTAATATTTCTTCAGCGCCATCTGTCTCAAATCTCTTGGTAAATTCGTGTACTGTTTGATGAGATAATTGTGGTAGATCTTGAAAGCATCAATAGACATGGTATTTATAGAATTTTCTCAGAGTTAGACTCGTTTCCTATACTTATTAAATTTTTCATATGCACAGGGCATTGATTATTATTTACTATACTTTTGCAATTTATCCACTACACTTAGTACACACAAGAAGAAAAACTCTCAACAAAAATTCCGCCTTGTTTTTATCTAACATCCAGATAATATTTTCACAACTGGTGATTTGTCAAATTTCTTCAATAATCAAGAAGGTGACTCAGTACACGCAGTGCCTACACTAAAAACAAAGCTTACATGTATTGAGAAAATTTGTGTTTGACTGAACACTCCAATTGAATCAAAATACTTTGTTCCTTCATGTCAAAACAATTTCTATAATTTAAGGGTATCCGCAATCGACATAAAACAAATTGCATGCTAAAGGTTTCAGAAGTACTTACTGGTTCGCCAGCTTTAATCGGACGAAGAGTAACAGCCACAGTTTTGTAATCTCCAAAGGCAATTATATTCGGATAGCAGCTGTGGGTGCAATAGTAAACAAACGACGAAACAATCCCATTTTGCTCGGTCTCTACCGCATGCTTATATTCCTATGATAAAAAGTTTGCTATTATTAATGAATGTTAATATTTAATACATATTTTAATATTTTAATATTGGAACTTTATGAGGAGACACAATTGACTTTTTTTTGTTTTTTGATTGCATGGCTATTGTTCAGTTTAAAATTTTATCAAAGTTGGTAAAAATTACGTATTCAAATTCTGAAAAGAATCGAACTTTTTCAAATGGTTGAAAGCTGTAAGTCTCAACATTTTGAAATTTCCAAAAACAAATAGGGTCCATCCACGAATATGTTCAGTTACCGTCAGATCAGCCACTTGCACAATTTTCCAATTCTCCAGCATCAATCCGCCAACACAAAACACAAGAGGATTCTTATTGAAAACATCAAGTCCCTTCTCATATTTGACGCCAAAAAGATCACTTCGAGTAGCCAAATAATAGACAATGAAAGTTGTTATATACGACATGTAAAAAGTGTCAATTTCACCAGCAGGCTTCTGTATGCGGTTGACCAATGAACGAATGGAAGCAAACTTTGTGCAATCAAAAACTTTACCGGTGAAACCCTTCACTCTGGGATCTAGAAAAAAAATTATTCAGATGTCTTGCATAAAAAAGATTTCGAATTTTAAAAAATTGCATTACTATTTTTTTCCTAAAAACTCTTGGCACTCACCAGTAACACCATCAATTTTTCTACACATCTGTTGAACCTCAACAACGCCCCCCGCCTCTTGAATAGCCTTCAACGTAATTCTCATTGCAAGTATTCCCCCGGCAGGAACGCCAAGATCCAGTAAAGCTCCCAACACAGGACACTCCAGCTGATGATACTCCCCCCAAGCTTTAGATCGACAATCATTTGAGCAATAAATAGCATTGACACAGTGTTCGCATAGAATACCAACCAAAGTCCCTTTGGCGCAGTGAGAACACTCACGATAACATGCATCCGGAGATCGTGCAATAGTGTAATTGTCAATAACCGCAATGATTTCCCCAGGTCGAATATCTCTTGTAGCTCTCATATGTCTGCCATACTTTTCAGAGTAGTGAATGGCGATACCAGTAGCGCCAGGTATCTCGCAGCGCCGGTCTCGTACTTTCGCTGTAAATTTCTGCAACTTCCCGAAGAAACGCCGCGCTCTCGTACTTCGGAGTTTCCACCTTTTCCTTCCACACACTCTGGCACTTTCTTCCAAAGCTACCCGAACTTCATCACCTCCCTTTGCTTGTAAATATTTTATAGCTGTCAGAATTTCTTTTCGTGATTTTCCGAGGGCTAACAAGCATCTCAGCTTTCTGGCGCAGAGTTCAGCGCGCAACTCTTCGGGATATCCAGTATTCAGTGCTCTTTCAATGTCGAGCATACAGTCTTCATAGTTTCGTGCTTTTAATGACACTGCAGAACGATTGGCGTAGGCCAGTGGGACCTCTGGGGAACCAGGTATTGCGTAAGCGAGACACTTTGTGTACATCTCTGCAACTTTTTCTGGTTCTGTGTTAGAGGATAACATGCTATGTCCAGAGTTCCTCAACTTGCTAGCTTTTTCATTGCTCTTTAGGCGGTCTGTTGTGATGTCAAGGGATGCGCCTAACAGACGCATAAAGTCAACTTGATATTTCACTTGGGGCTCACCAGGACTAACTCCAAAAAAACTGAAGATTGTTTGTAATTCCTTGAGGGACATATACTGGTACTTATGGACGAGGACGTAATCATACCAGTATTTGCCGTCCTTGTCTGTCAGACGGAGAAAAAGGTTTATTTAATAGATCAATTTTATCAAATTTATCTTACGGGAAAAAGTCAATTATGAGTTCCCCAAGAATGCCTTATCGTTTGAAGAAAAATTGTTAATGAAAATTCATGTACTTTCTTTTAAGTATGAATTCAACGAGGACTTCTTAGGTTCCAGATGTTGCACATACAAAGAATGTAATACAATACGTTTATGAAAATTTTGTCAGAGGCGTTATAAAAAAAAGTTCATTTATAGAGAATCGTAATTGACTGTTTTTTTTATTGATCCCGCTAACTCAGTTTGAAATGTTAACATATTTCCATGATTGATAGTCTATTTGATCCAATAATTAATGGCATAACATTGTGAAATATCATAACCCTTACCATTAGACTCTGCCATAGCTACAGCCTCAGCCATTTCTGCTTGTAAAAGGGACGCCTTTGGAATGGCCATCACTAAAATTAAATATACCTAATTTCCAATTCCTAAATCAAAAATTTTTGACGTAACTTCATACTCCCGCCGGTAAATATTTTGGCTGAAAGTAAAGCAAACTGACAGCAGGACGGATGACGCAATTGTGACGATGCCATCATATGATGCAATGATGCTTATGCTATATCTATATACAGAGTAAGAGCCTGCGATTGGTCAAATTTAAACCTCGAGCGTAATGTAACCGTTTTTGGGAATTTGAAGTAGATAAGTTAAGAATAAATCTTGAAATAATCAAGGAACGTACTTGCCAAAACGGTGGTGTAATAAAAGAGTAAGACGGTATTTTGATCAAGACCCTCCATTCCCCCCCCCCCCCCCCACAATGTAAAATACGAATGAAAAGTTAAGACAAGTGAAGAAATAATACAA
Source organism: Asobara japonica (assembly GCA_026005395.1). Classification (NCBI taxonomy): domain Eukaryota; kingdom Metazoa; phylum Arthropoda; class Insecta; order Hymenoptera; family Braconidae; genus Asobara; species Asobara japonica. Next base: position 495,241 of record BQMI01000429.1, read on the forward strand.
TTTATGTATAATTCAGTTAACTCATGTCTTTTGACACTCTAAAAATCAAGCTTGGTCTATCAAATACATTAATTAATTTCCCAATAATTTCTGACTGCTGCACAGACACAATGTACAAAATAAGAACGGTTCTATTGTTGGTGGCTCTGTTATCCTGGATGTATATGGGGAAACTGTAAATGGGCCGGGGAATTCATCAGGAATTAAAAAGTAAGTTTGCAAACATTTTCCTATTCAATTTCTGAGTTTTATTTATTTATTTTTTTTTTTGAAACTTTTTTAATTTTCCGCCATGACACTTCAGTGCGCGCACTTCCGCCATGACAGTTGGAAATCCATTTTTTTTTTCAGTGCCTGGTTTGAGTGAACCCGAGCAGACCCGAACAACCCGAGCTCGCAGTGGAAGTATCTTTTGAATAAACGATCAATTGTCTTCCCACTGACACCAAAACGTAAATTCACACCTATTCCCTTTTTACTAGTTGTTCATATAGAAAAAGAAGGTTTTGCCCCTGAAAATGGCGACATCCACCGGTAAGGGTTATGATGCTTTTTCATATCTCGTTGTTCCTAACTTCCCGCCAAAATATCTATTCATATTTTGCGATGTCTCTAACAAATGAACTGCTCGAATTCATAGCTATATTAATTTCTGCTAAATAGTTTCCGATTTTCTGTCTTTTCAACACACTATAGTCAGTTCCAAATAATAACTTTTTTTGTGTTTTAATCATAAACGCCCATTTTTTCCCTTTGAATTTCAAACAAATTTTGTTTTTGAACCAAAAGACTTTTTACACCTTGTAGAATAGGAGCAAAAATTAATACGCATTTTTTTGTTGTGATGGTGTTTCCCAACTCCTCATTTTTTTACCTTTGGTTTCTTTAAAACATCAAGAGGAGTACTTCAAATTTTTTTATTTATTTTTTTTCTTTGTTTGGTATATAAAAGTAGTTGGAAGTTCCGTTTTTTCATACCTTGAAAAATTTTGAAGTATCGAGAAAACTTTCCTAGAACGTTACGAAATTTTTGAAGTATTACAATGCAGAATCTCATGTAAATTTTCAAAACGCTCCAAAATGTTATAGCAGTTCCCAGAATTATCGGGGAATTTTCCCAAGCTTTCCAACTTCAGTGAAATATCAATAGAATTTCCGGTGGAACTTCCAGACCATACCAAAAAAACTAAAATGTGTATTCAATGAATATATGTATCCTATTCTTTACGAAGCACTGAATTATAGAAATTTCACACAACTTCTATCAAGTTCTTTAAACTCATGGGGTAATTGAAATAATGCTAGAGAATTTTTCAATTTCCTAGACAGTTCTGGAAAGCTCCAGGACATTTTAGAAAATTTGGCTAGTTCCAGGAAATAATGTAGTTTGAAATATTATTTCGGGTGTGAACGAACAGTTGCGCTTCAGTTCATTGATGGTTTATGACTAAAAACTGATGCTGTGAAGATTCTCAAAATTTTTAGATCGAATTACAATTCTGTAGATCTTTTTCTCATGACGAGTCACTCAGAAAGTACTCTAAACGATACTTTTTCTACAATTTGTTCAAAATTACAACTGACTTAGGAGCCTCAAAATTTGCACACGGCTTCTCAGTAAGTTACGGAATACGTCTAAACACTTTGTTTTTTTTACTATATTTTTCCTATACCGTAAGAGATACCTTAAGAACCAGGCAATTGAAAGTCGATCAACCAGTCGCTAACCTTCCTTCCAGAAATGAAGAAGCTGACAGGAATCACAGCTGCTCAAGACTGCCCATCAACAGCAAAACTGAGACCCCCCGCTTCAACTAATCTGACCCCCAGAACTTCAAAGCCTCCAAAGAGAATCTTCAGATGGACTCCCACATTTTTTCGTCAGTGTGGCCAAACGAAAGGACTGGACAATCACAGTGAGAGTCCTCGCAAGGTTTCCAGGATCGCTCTAGAAGACTCCGAGGACTGGGAGGGCTGCTTGAGTCTTTCTCCCACAGAAAAGTCCCCATTCAATGTCAAAGAATCCAAAACAGTTGATAGACCAAAGTCCAAATTGGAGATAGAATCAGAGAACCTGAGATATTCCCAGCTTTCAGAGACCAGTATGCGACAGTTTTTCGGTGAACAAATACAACCGACAAGTGTCGAAAAAACAGTACTCACTAGAGAAGAAATGTCCTCACATCTCTCAGTCCTACCTCAAAGCCCTGCAGAATACCTGAGCCCCCCAATTTTTCTCCAAACTCAGAGGATAAAACGACATGACAACAACAGTGGTATTTCGCAAGATAGCATCAAGATCTTCAACCCCATGTACAAAGTTCGAAGAAACTTGCAAAACCAATGGGGAAAAAATTATCAAAGCACTGTATTGAATGAAAAACCAGCTATGGCGGTTTTGCACTTGAGTCCATCAGATTTTCCAAGTCCAAAATGTGAGAATTCTACTCCAAGAGGCTCAATAGAAGCTTATGACACAGTTCCTGGGAAGACAATTGTAACTCCGGAAAATTTTTGTTTCGGCCATTTCGAACAGGAAAATCGACCAACTTTTCCCCCTCAAAAGGTTGGACACACTCAGGGTCGCCAAGCCCTGAAGGATCTCCTGCAATCCAATGTTTTTCAAGAGAACAAACGAAATTTCCCTTTTGGAACCCAAATTTTTTCTTCTGATAAGGAAAATTCAACGAGAGCTGATGTAGCTCTGAGGAAACTACAGACTGAGGGAACTGAAATTGAGAGATGTGATAGCACAGCTTCCACCATATTTATTCCTGTTGGTGATTATGAAAAGTATGAATTATCTCCATTAATTTCCTCAAACAATACAGCTTTAACTCCAACTCAACTGATCCCATCATTGTCTCAAATTTCTCAAACGCTATCTTGGATTCACGGGACAGAAGTGTCACTTCCGAGTATTATCTCGGATGAAGATCAAAATTGTCTGTCTCAAAAGCACATTTCTGGAGAAACTAGGCCAAGTGAGGAGTTTACAATCAAGGAAGATGCTCCTGTGCTGCCACAGTTCAGTTTTTTGGGTGATAATGCTGAAAATGGTGTTTCAAAAGATGTTTCTTCACATGAAAACGATGAGGAAGAACCTAGAGAAAGACATCTTGAAGTTCCATTAATTTTGTCAAATGAGGAAAAAAAGGAAATTCCTGAAGACAATTCAGAATTCGGGGAATCCCCGCTACTTCTAACTCGGTCAACAACGAAATCTAGTTTACCATCAAACAGTTCCGAAAATCCCTGGCTCAATATGACGAGCCAGGATTTCAGCCAAATGGACCATTGCTACTGCAAAAGTTGCGATTCTAATGATTCGGGCCAAGCTTCACAAGATTTTATGGCTTCGCAGTACTCTTTTGTGTCGAGTTCAGAAGAAAGCCACTGTGATGATGATGATGATGAGGATGGTGAGGATGGGAGAATCTTCTCAATAACTGAAATGTTAAGGATGAAAAAATCAACAATTCGTAAAAATGTCGAGAGAATTATTAGCAGACTTGAGGTTGAAGGATAAGGAACTGGAGTTGATAGAAATAGTTCATATGTTTGAAGGAAACTTATCACAATCTGTGATTATCAAATTCACATGTTTTCCTATTCTATAATCTCGATATAACCCCGAATATTGTCTCAGAAAATTACAAAAAATTATAAGCTTTACAAATTCATCAAAATCCGTTTGTTTTGTCATGACACAAACTCTTCAAAAAGAAAGATGTAAAAAATTTGCCACATTTTATAACTATAAAATTTCTATGATGTAGAGAGAGTTCTTATCACTTCATTCTGGTGAGATGAGATATCAAACGTAAAAGAAAAAAAATAACTGGATTATTCGCTGTTAACACAAATTCCATTATAAGTTACTGGATATATACTACAAAGATGATACAGAGAATTCAAAGAAAATTTCGCTGTAACGTGGAAACAATTATTCGCAACGTTCGTACTTTTATTCATGGATTAGACTTAATTTACATAAGCAAAAAAATCGAATTAAAAATTCGACAAGACTCATTCACGAGAAGGAGTTGGAGGAGTAAGTAACGGTTCTGTTATGTTATGTTAAATATTTATTAAAAAATATTAAGACAGCTATTTGAAATAGATTTTTAGGATTACAGGATTAATGAGTGGAAGGTCTTATTGAAGAAAATAAGTGCAATCCAGTTTTATGATTATATCATAAGTATTCATTAGCTGCGACTTCCACTAAACTGTACCATCTAGTTTTTGATGCTTCTAGATCGAAAAAGATTTCGATGTACTTACCTTTGTAGAAATTTCTTTCTGATCTGTGTGGGAAAATGAGCATAATTCCTAAACTGAAAACTATCTCAAATTTAGTGAAAATTGTTATCCTCGAAAAGTTGTTCGCGAAATTCATATTTTCATTTCTGAAACTAAATTGATAGTTTTGAAACATCAATTAATATAAACGATTTGAATTAACAGTTTGTTCCCTGGCTTTATAAAAATCCTCTTATGGCAATGAAAAGTCAACTGTGGACTTGAGTAACGTTACTCATTATTCTCTATGACACTTATATGTCTCTCTAAATAAATAAGTGATGTAAGCTTCTAAATGAACGTGTAATCAATATGAGTTGGTGACTGAATAAACAAAGATTAATGTAAGATTGAGTCTATATCTACACCTTCTTCATTTCCTATATATAACGATAATTTATTCTGCATTCATATGCAAAATGATCATTGTTTGTATTAATTACACATAAAAATAATTACATAGTTAATAAGATCACTAAAAACAATGTAGACCGTTTTTTTTCATTCGTTACTCGGTTTTAGTCTCATTGAATAAAAATCACACTGAAACATTTTTCCCCCAATTCGTAATACGATTGTTGCCGCTAAGCAACCACGTGACGTCAACAATTAATTTATATTTTTTAGTAGTCGTTAAGAATCGATGAAATTCCTGTTTAAAATAATGTCCATTATTTTGTCATCATATTTTAGAAGGAAAATGAAATTTTGTAGCTTTCCTGCAGTTCATGGGTTTGAATAACTTTATTCTATATGTGTTTTGCAATAAATATCCATTGCAACCACTTTGCTTGATAACAACAATAAAATAAATGTGGAAATCCCCCTCTCCTAATTGAAACTTTCGCGCTCAACTGCCAAAGCGACAATGGAACCTGCGCTAGAATTCGGAATTACATTTCCGCTAATTTTGAGAGACCGAGTAGAAAGAGCTCTGCTCAAAACATCAGAATTTTTCGATTTTCCGGAATTTCGTGAAAAATGGTGAATTCTGGGGGTGAGTAGAATGATACGCAATTCCTTAACGCATGTTTAATTGAGGTCATTGAGGATGACGATTATATTTAAGATTAAGATAGGAGAACGCGGGTCTTCTATTAATATTCAATTCATTTTTTTTCTTATTTGACGAGAAAAATACTTTTTTATTTCACCACTGAACAAAATTGGTATTTGTTTCATATTAAGTTATCTCTACTAATTTATTGTAGAATTTATTGTATTGTTCGACGGATATTCAATAGTAAATCTGACATGATCGTTTGGCGCCATTTTTGCCGCCAATTGCGGCAGGACATCGTAACCAATCAGAAAATTCCTACAAAATTAGGCGCCAAAAATAATTGTATGCCGTATAAAAGTATTCATGAGACAGTTAATGAATATTACGGTTCACATTTAATTTAATATAAACCTACTTCATTGTTATTTGCGAATTATAATATTTTCAGGGCTAGTTTTCGGTTAAGTTAAAGTTGAAGTTAAGCGTTATGATTCGAAGGAGTTAAATTTTCGACCATTGAGAAGCGTAACGTCAAAGTTAACTATGGCGCCCACTACCCAAAAACTGGCCCTCAAGTCTTTTTGTAACACAGTTTAGGGATACCTATTTTTGAGTTTTTCACCCTTTTTCGTGCAAAATTTTTTGTTTAACCTTCACAAAAATTGCAATACTGAGTGGAAATATCGCAAGAAGTTGGAGTTTAAGTTCGGAGGTATCCAAGTTTGTAGATGAACATACTTTTTTTGCATTTTGAATGTATTAACTTTTTTTTGTTCAACTGCTTAGGCGGGAGGAAATCTAGCGGCAAAAAGAGGCAGTTCCAGAAAGGTGGAAATCGTCCAGATTCTTCTGTGCAATCAGCAAACATTGATTTTATCAATAAACTGAATGATACTTGTTTAGTTCAGATTTTCAAGCTTCTCCCAATACGCCAACAACTGACCATTAATGCAGGTAAGAACTTGAGTACAGAACGAATTTTGAAGTACCATTAAGAGCACATTAAATGAGTTCCAATATTTTCGTAACATCTCTTGTATTGACCAATTTCATGAAATGTGGGGACTCGTCTATCAGATTCACCCCCTGCCATCAAAATTACAAAAAATAAAAATTTGAAAAAATTCTAGATTCCATTTTTTTCAAAATTTTTAAAGCATTCGTTCTTACGGAGATGCCCATGTCTTCCAAAAATAAGGCTCTACAAATTTGCAAAAAGGAAAAGAAAATCAGCATAAGCATTCAAAATACAAAATTGATGTTTTGAAAAAAAATTATCACAAAAAAATTAATATACGGTTCAAGTATAACATTGTAAATAGGTTATTAATTGTTTCAGTTTGCAAACGCTGGCAGCAAGTTTCAAACATAGCTTGGAGTAGCATAAAAGCTCTCAATTTCAAACAGAAGCAAGGCCCTTCATGGGGAGATGATCCATCGAAATTATTACAAATTTACCCCGGTAATGAGTGCTTCGAACGAATTCTTAAATTGTCAGGAGCTGGCCTAGAGGAGCTCGAACTGCAGGGGAAATATCCGGCATCGATTCTGCCACTTATTGCCCAAAATTGTCGAAATTTACTGAGACTTGTCATTGAGTTTGATGAGGATGGAGGCGATCCCAGTCAACTACTTCAACAAATGTGGAGACTCACTTATTTTGGAATGAAGAACAGAAGAAAATTTTTCGATGGCAATTTTTTCCAGTCGTTACCTGAGACACTTACTGAACTTCATCTCACTGAAGAATCTGCTCAAATCGTTTTGACTAATTCTGTGTTCTTGAAGCCTGAGGATCTCGGGGTGAGTGTAAAATATTTATTGGAAAATTTTAACGTTATAAGGATGAGACGTTCATAAATTACCTCAAACCCAATTTTTTTATTGGGAAATTAATAATTTTGGGAAGTGTTACAAATTCATGGTGAAATTAATAATTGATTTCTGAAGTACGCACTCTTCCTAACATGCGGATGTTATGTTTATGGTAGACATTGATAGAAGACCTAAACCTTTTGACGATCGGAAATTTGCAAAAGGAGTAATCTAATTTAAAATAAACAGGAGAAATAGAAAATTGCGTAGATTTTGTCTAACCATTTCATGAATTTCGAAAAACTTAAAATTGCAAGATGGTCTACATTTTAGGAATCTGCAACTTTTTTAATTGAATGTTTTTTTAATTTGTCGGTTGCAAAACATGGTAAAATAAGAAAGAAAAAAATCGGCTCTTTAGCATTAGATATTAGCATCCAAAAAAAAGTAAACTTCCTGGTTGGTTTTTTTATCATCATTGATATCACCAGAAAATTGAGATATTAGACATTTGGGAAATTAACTGCTTTCTGCTGACGTCCTTCTTTCAAATATTGCAGAATCTCAACAACCTCACAACTCTCAATTTAAACGGTTTTGCCCTGAGGCCTGAGATTGTCGAGATTATTAGCTTGAAGCGTTTTCTAACTTCGTTGTCACTCGTGCACTGTACTGTGTCAGATATGCTTGGAGATTTTCAACCTTTGATTGGTCCTGACTTAGTCCATCTTAATCTCTCCCACAACATCCACGTTAATGATAGTTTTCTGTTCTACGTTTCTCGAACTTGTATAAAACTCAAGTCCCTGAATATCAGCAGAAACCAAAATTTGACCAATCGTGGCCTCAGGCACCTGCTAAAGTTTCCCCAATTGGAAGAGCTCAATGTGAGCGATACTGAGAGCATCGCAGATGCCGTTTTTTCTACAATGATTAATCTGAAAAAATTAGAGTGTGAGGATTGCCCCAGAGTGAAGGCAAAGGGAATAAACGAGCTTATGAAAAGAGCTCCCAAGTTGCAGTCATTGAATTTAGCGGGAACATCAGTGACAAGCAGCGTCCTCTGCACAGCTTATGCAGTAACTAACAAGAGGAGAAACAATGTTCCACTTCGATTGTTTGTTAGTCCTTATGTAACTGGAATTTATAACATATATAATAATCCACCTCGATTAACTATACATGTGAGGGATGAGAGAATTGGAATGATTTTTCCACCTCTGGATCCGGTTTTCTTCTTTAAAAATCAACGTAGGCAATTGAATTTTCAGATGATTTGAACTGAAACTGTGCAATTTTTTTTTAAAGAAGAATCGAGCAGTGGGAAGGTGAAGGAAAGGATCGAAAAAGAGCTAAAATTTGGGGTTTCCTTCATGTATTGTTGATCGAAGAAACGTGGAAGAATTTGTCATATTCTATTATTTGATTCAACCTTGTCAAGGTCTATCAATTTTATAACATTCTTGGATACAAGTTTTCTTAATTACTTATTTCTTTTTGCGAGTGTGAAAACCACGATTTGCAAAAAGAGAACACTCGTAGTCTCATGAAATATCTAAGATTCTCACATCTAATACATCGGAGAATTACAAAAATCTGTATTAATTGCAGTTCCAGCGAAATGACCTCATACAGTAAATATATGAATTTGTGGAGTATTCCACTTGCAAATGTGTACTTGTGATTTTTTCAAAGGGTCGTCCCAAAAATTCTCAGGTCAAATATTTCTCGGTTTGCGATATATTTATACTTGCTCTTATGTAATCTTGTATTTACGAAAGACAATACATTGTCAAAAACATGCAGACCAATATTACGAGGGTCTGAGAGATTCCCATTTGCCTCTACTAACAGGGGAATCTGCACAAATGCTGCTACAGAAATTAGGTCATCGATTGTTTGGCTCTGTATTATCTCTTGTAGTTGTAGTAAAAAGAAGAGACGAAAGAAACTATACATCGAAATTATCGAAAAGCGTAAGACCGAAACCGATGCGCCACCAGTCAGTGCGGCGGAAAGCGGAAATGCGCGTGCGAAGCGTGCCCGGCCGCACTTGTATGAAAAAAGTAAATCAAACTTGTGCATCATTACAGCCATTCGCACGTTATAAATACGAGGATACAAAACAGGGGTCGAATGTGCTTAGGGAGTTGTTAAGAGTACATTGGTAGTGTGAGGGTGGAAATAGCCCATGCAGGACTCTGTAATCTATGGTCCCTTGGAAGCCACGTTGGAATCTCCAAGTATTCTGACAATTATCACCCCAGTATAACGACTTACCTAATACTTTACTTCACTTGACTTAACACTGTTGCTCCAATAGTGCGCTGGAATCTCGAGGATGTCTAAATGTATACCAATTCTTTGGGGATAATATACAAGGGTGAGTGGAAAGTGGTACCCTTGGGCTTTCTCCCAAACTCACGTCTAATCGTCATTCTTTGGGATAAGACTGTTGGTATACGACTATTGCGCTTAGGTCTATGGGTAGTTCAACTACCTCAAGGGCACTTGTGGAATTTTATCACGGAATATTGTGATCCATTTGTTTTCCTTGGATGTTTAATTTCATCAAAGAATTTTAGCGCAAATTTGGGTTGTGTAAAAGGCACAATTTATAGAGATTAAAAAGTTCCTTTTAAACCGATTCTTCCACTATTAATCAATGTAATCCAAAATCCCGCTGACTAATCGTTATCCAGCATCTGCGGTTCAGGGCGGCAATGTGGATATGAACCAAACAAACCCCATGAATTAGCAGTTATTACGCTTTATGAATATCGGAAAGCCAGGGATAGACTCGAAAATCCACCACCAGTTGTCCATGAGGGTAGCTAACTGTGATATACGTGTGTGTATGTGTGTGAGGGAGAATGGCGCAACCACGCGGTGGATCATATAGCGCATGAAAATTGTCACTATTGTGCAGTAGCAGAACAGCCGAGGGTAATACGACGATTCGCGTTAACTAGCCCTTGTTGGGCGCTTGAAGTCTACATGCAACACGTAACGTTCGCCAATTTTCTGAACAGTAGCGCTCCCTTTCGTAGGATTTCTACTGTGGATTTTGCCATGTGGTCATTGAATCGAGATGGTACTTCATTGAGCTCCAATCCTGAGTACGGGTTCGCGTTGGTTTAAAAAAGCGAAAACCTGCATGCAACTCAATTCTATGAACCAAATTCCTGAATGAGCGTTGTTCTTTTTGGCATAAAGAGCAAAATAATTGAAGGAAAATAAAAATATGTGAATCCTACAGTAAAAAGGAGAGACGAAAGGAACTATCGATATATGTGGAAGTTATCGAAAACGGTAAGACCGAAACCGACGCGCCACCAGGCACTGCGGCGAAAAAGGCAGTGCGAAGCACGCGGGACCGGACTCGTATAGACAGAGAACAAAACGCAGATGCATAAGTAAATTATATACAATACATGAGAAGCACATTTTATAACTTGAGACCGCAAGTGTTGAGCTTGCAAATGTTAAGTTGCCGCATGTTGAAGTGTCCTATAATTGCAATAAATAACGATGACCATAGTTTCAATTAAGTTCAAATTTTTCCATGATACCTCGTGCAATAGGTTCGTTCTCCTCTCCCATCTTCTTCATCTCTGCTATCCTTGCACATCGATAAAAAAAAATCCCCGGAAATATGGGGAAATTAAGAGAAAGAATATTAAATTTTCCTTTAAATGCAGAAATCCTGTTTGTCCCGCAACGGTGTCCCAGCAGCTGGTGCAGCCCCACAGATCCTTCCGTTTGTTCGATATATTCCTCAGTTTTATCCTCAACATCCCATACACACTGCACATCTCATTTCTTACGCCAGGATTTATTCGAGCAGACAAATGGAGAGAAAAAATATTCAATATGAGAGTTACTTCCGCAAGTTCACTCATATTTTTTTAACATTTTCAACCATGAATGTTAATGTCTGAAGAAATGATTCTTTTATTTCTGAGGTTTAAGACTTTGGAAATCCCTTTTCAAGCAACATTCGGAGGTATTAGGTACATTAGTTTTACGATAAGTGAAGCATCACCGAGCGACTCCTTTCAAAAGCTGGATGGGTTCGTAAAACGTCAATGCGCAATAATGGGTAAAATGGCGATTTCATGATAGAACTAAATTCGAATACTTTATGCGTCAGTATTGAGATAACTATTTCCGGGGTCTGGATCTGGGAATTTTTAGCTTGCGCAGGTCGCCGCGCAGGGGAGATCGTGGCGACTGCGCGACTTAAAAGTCCCTAGGTTCTCAGAGCGCAACCACCTTGTTCCCTAGTGACTTTTACTGTTTCGAGTTTGAGAAAAATGCAATACCAAATCTCCGACGAAAAAAAAATGTGCGGCAGTACGGAAGAGTATATCAACGGTCTATATATAATTCATTATATTTTGCGCATTCCATTTCCCCATGAATAACTATGTCACCAATAATGATGTCACTGAATAAGCTAGACGACACATTGCCAAAGAGCAAAAAAAAAATCAAATTTAATGCACAGGATATTGGAGCACGGACAATAACACGTCAGGCAGGGCGAGCGTTTTCCACCCAGTTACAATTTGGTACAGTCGTAGGGTGATATGACGGAAGGAGAAGGAGAGACTTGTACGAACGTGACAGGACAATTTGTGCGCATAAATCACACGTTTCGTTTCTTTATATCGTTTAATATGAAAAGCCTCTCGTGGATATCACACGGCGACAGAGGTAGGAGGGAGAGACACGAAAAATGTCGTGAACAACTGTCGTGAAGAGATTGATTGTGCGAATGCGACTTGTACTGTTTCTGTAATTGGATCAATTAAAAAACGTAGTGCAAGTTGTTGAAATCGGTATTAAATTACCGAGTTGTATTTAAGAATTTATTGATTTTTTTTTATACTTTTGAGCTTTTTTGAACCACGAGACCGATCGCGCGTGCTTCGCCCGCACACTTCCTTCTTCCGCCGCACTGACTGGTGTCGCGTCGGTTCCGATCTTACGCTCTTCGATAATTCCGATATATATGGAAATTTTCTTTGGTTTTCTCTTTTTACTATAGACATTGATCAAATATGAATAATATCAGTGCATCCTATCACAGTAAGTATCAATAAAAATTTCAAGTTTAATCAGTTTGGTTGAACTAAAATAGAGAATCTCTTCGAGTACGTAGAGAGAAGAATGTGGAAAAAATTTTATGCAATTGCTACATAAAATTAGCGGCTAAAATTGCATAATTTTCTAAAAAATGTCAAGTGCTATGGGTGTGGAGTGTGTTCACTGGCATTTTGCCTCAAGTCAAGATTGCATTCAAGTCACGCATGACGTTTATCCTTTTTGCTCTCGGGAATGAGTGATAATTTGGGAAAATCGAATTATACTAGTATGGTGTGGGAATGGGTGGGCGTCCAGATGAAAGAGGTTCAACCATTGGAATGGTTTTCTGGCGCGCGCCAGGGGCTAACGTTACTCACGTTTGAAAATTTCATTATGACGCGCGGTACTGTGCATGAAGATATTGCTAAAGGGTTACGGTGGACGGGTCCTAGTGTGGACTGAGCCAAAATGTGGATAAACGTGGGGTTGCCCACGTACCACACGTTTCTACGTTGTGGGAAAAATTATAATTGCAGGCACATCGGTGGTGAACTCATCTCTCTTGGCGAAATTCACGTGTTTCCGTCAAGAGAAGAAAACAGCATTAATTTTTTTTATTGCAGGTTTGAAGCTCATTTATTGTTAATTTTGCACAATTTTGGGACAAATAATAATAACAAACAAAAATATACAAATATATTTTATTGACATTGTTCACTTACAAGAGTTAATTAAATTATTTGTCATGTGTAAATAATTACACAATTAAAAAGCCGCATTTAATGAACTTAGAGGTATCATTACAGCGTAATTCAAGAACTCCATCGTTAAGAAGAATCACATCCCATAGTGTATCACCTCTACCTTTTAAAATCGACGATATAATTACGGCGAATGTGACCATCTTTCATGACTTAAGGTGGCAATACATAATTCTCGGTACTCGACATTGTGGCTTCACAACGACCTCTGCTATATATATATATATATATTTTCTCTCTTCTTGGGGAATCCCATCACGGTCCTGCACCATTATACCGTTTGGTATACCGTACAGCCGTTACTATAAAGCGTTAGGTACTTTCGCCTAAAGTATCACGCCTATAAAAGCAAATTAAACTTGGCGGAAAATTTATTGGGCTCAATGTTCTTTTTCTGATCGGCCCATTTTCAATCAGGAAGTTCCTGGATTTTGAGTTGTGAAACAAAAATCGTAAAACCGCGTTATTTCCAAAATAGCTTCGATTTTGACTGCTAAAGATAAAATATAGGAGTTTGTATAGGATTAGGAATTTTTAGCAAATGTGAATTTTAAAGAAAAAGTTTGTTGAGTTTGCACATGTTGATTATGCATATCTCGAATGTCCGTATGTCGACTTTGCATAGGTTGAAGTTGCATATGTTGAGTTCGCATACCTTGATGTCCTACATGTTGAGTTTCCATATTTTGAATTTGTATATGTTAAGGTTCCAATGTGAAGTATTTGTATGTTAAATCTGCGCGTATTGAACTTGTAATATTGAGTGGAGTTATCGTTAATTAGACGTGCGATTGTGTATATTGACACAAATCTTGCAGAAACTAATGCGATTCTGACAACCCGTCAGCCCGTTCCCTTAAGAATGAATAAGTTTGTTAATGATATGATATGGGTGAAAAATGGAACAAAATTACCAAGTAATTTATCATATACTATTCAACAAATTAACTAAGGCAATAAGTGACCGATCTGTTTCTTTCCCCTTCAATTTAGATTGCTCGGGCTACCCCCCCCCCCTCCCAGCGCCCACCCTAAAAAAAGGGAGGAGTCCTAAAATTTCAGATGAATACCTAAGTATCTGCAGCTCAATCTTGTAAAGTTTCACCCTTTGATAACCAGATTAAAATTCACTGTCTGCCAATGAGGCTTTGAGCTCGACAACGCTCGGAGTGGATGAAGTACCCCTACCCCTCCCCCTCCCCCTTTCCAGTCAAGTCCCTCACTCTGATCAAACACTTTACTAAGAAAAACTTTCCGATAGTTCATGCTCCAGCGTCGGTGAAAATAGTCGACGGCTGGCTTGATTAGATAAGGCGCCTGATTTTCCCTCCTACCTTCTTCATTATTTTTTTTCCCCTCATACAAAGTTTTCCACTACCTCCAGCTCACTCCCATTTCTCCCTCCTGTTGTGTTTGTTTCTCAATCAAATTTTCAATTTGTTGAAATTTTAAACGATTTGAATGTCCTCAATTTTTTGAAGTGCCTGAAACTTTTGGATCTTTTCAAAATTGTGGAAATTGGTAAAAAACAATGAAAAATTTTGAGATCCACTGTACACCGTTTCATTGTTCTGGAATTCTTTAATACTTTTTCCCTGCACTTGTATTCAATTTTGCACAGGCGTTCCCGCCTTGTTTTCTTCATCCTCAATAGGATCATTCAAAATATTTCATTCGCAATACAAGGGGATTCCCCTCGAGCCGTGAGTACTGGCACTTCCCCCCACATTGTCAGTGGGCTTATGGGATTTTCCACTCCCTCCAAATGGGATCTTATTAATTTTCCATTTAATTAGAGCTTAATTAGGCAGACGATTTTGCCGGCTCACAGTGATTTATACTACCTCAATTATCTCGCAAATTCAATGATTTTTTAGCAAAAACCAGGAATTGCGAGACAGCCTAATTAGTTTCAGGAACTAAGATTAAAATGGCCTTTGCATTTTTTTTTGTCCTGAAAATACTGGATGCAACAGCTCGGACAATCTAATGAATAGATGGGACTTTGCTCAATAAATTACTATGAAATAAACAAAACGTGTCTCAAACAGCAAGATGCAAACAGCTTGTGTGCTATCATCGTAGGTTCTCAGCCAATTCAACGTAGTATGTTCCCATGCTTCAAAGTACCAAGTGTCTCCATCTCTGGTACACACCTCCAACCTCGTATACAGTTCCCAACTCTGCAATCTGTCGATATGATTATCGTAAATCTGAAATGAAGGAAAAATGAATGAATAATAGCCTCGCTTGAAAAATTTATGAAGATCAAATGATCACACAAACCCCGCAATGGCCCGTGTATTTCAATAATATTGCTTCTCGAAATGCAATTTCATCTGTTTAGTTATGGAATGAAATCAATGGCTAGCGCAGCATGGGCGATATAACCAATTTCTTTTTGAAAAACCCCAGAAAAAAAATGAAATTTACACTGAGAAACGTCTGGGGATAAATCCGAATAATAGCGACGTCTCTGGAAAAAGATAACGATATGCAGATTCGCCAGACCGCGAATTTAAAGCGACTCAAGACGACAAGAGAAATAAAACGCGACAAAAAAAATGGCGCGAAGACGGGAGGGAACAAAAGTCAAATCGGGGAATACCCGGGCTATTTCAAATGAATGAAATGCAAATCGAAAAATAAAGGTAGCGCTGTAGAAAATTGATATCACTTGAATTAGTTGAATAGTAATTGGACTATAGCGATAATCGATTGTGGGTGTTATGACAGTATTGAGGTTTTTTTTTTGTTGGGTACCTGGTTGAATTAATTCATTGTGGGAATTGCAATAACTACATCTAGGCGATTGGTTTTTGTACCAGCGATAAATGAACTGATGGGTTTCTTAAATGAAAAGGACTCGTTTATCACTCTCAGATTTGGTTTATTAGCTTAAACAACTTCAATATTCGTTGGGCGTCCACACGTGTTACAAGGAAAGTGTAAAATTGGCCATAGCCAATTGGTTCTGAAGGTACAATCGGCCGCGAAATTATAAGTACCCGTATATCGAAGTCATAAGGACGTCCACGTTTGGAAACAAAATCAATTTGAAAATGAAGACAATTATGCTGAAAGGCATATGTCAGTACTGCAAAGCGACATCAGATTCTCGAAATATGATAGAACGCCAGGCAGTGTTAAATGCTGGAAATTTAGTCCTATTTGGAGTTTCAGAAAAACTTTAGAAAGCAATGGTAACTTTACCCGTCGTTGTTGGAAGATCGGGACTCACATCCTTTCACATTACACTTATATACTTTTTTGGATATTCGTTTTTTGGTGCCGGTAATTGATTCGGGTGCGTTACTCACCATTGAACTTATTTAACTTATCAAATTTCAAAACTATGGAAAATGGAGCAAGAATAACCAACAAAAAGTACGCACTGTAAAGACAGATCACAGATACACACATGTGAATGCCGTTCTCAGAGCGGCTATTTTTATAGTACCGATGGAGCCCACAGGGTATCGCATTCTTATTTCCTATCGCCAATACCAGTGGGCCGGTGGCCCAAGTTGAACACGTAAAAGGGAGAGGTGAAACTGGGAGGTGGCGCCCCCTAGCATAATTCCAACATGAACACTCTGTGGTTTTCAATGAGTTCATGAAACATCCCAAGCAGAAACTGGGAAGCATACCTGAACCTTTAACGAATGCGACGCAGGTCTGATTGTTTAACGCAGCGAACGACGAGTGCAGCCAAGGAGCTTTTAGCTGGCAAGACGAATGAGGAAGATACCCTTCTAACCCTCAGTCTCACTCCTGTCACGGTAACACCAGGAAATTGCGTTTCATTGTAGCGAAACGGTGTTTGCTTTCGTGCTGCGATACCTATAACAATTCCAAGGGTACGAATACGTATACTGTTGCTATCTCTCTCTACCTCTCGACAGTGTAGCTATATCTCCCCTTCTATCCATCTTCATCTCTCCGCTGTCCCACCCTCGCGCTTGTTCTGTCTCCGTCTCTCTTTCTGTTTCTTCATTCCTGGAGATCATTGTGTAATGAAGTGGTGGTCGTCTGCATTGGCCAATGACTTCTCGATGCTGTCCTTCGGTTCTTTGGGCTTCGGGATGCGATGCTTCCTGAATTATGAAAGTACGGAAGCGAAGACCTCAAGCAGGAAACTATATCTTCTTTCCTGAAACTATCTTTCCTTATCGGTAACGCTTTTAGGTAAGTTACATGTCATTTCGCAAGTCGCTTCACAGATTGTAGCAGCTATGTAGTTACAATCCGTCCTTTCACGCTGACTTCGTTCTCGCTGGTGTAATGGAAACACTTCGGGTTTCTCAGCGGAAAATTCCGATGTATCAGACGGTGTGGAGGTTTGGGTAAGCCCTGAAAGCAGATTTGTGTTGGTGCCTTGGTCATGGGATTATTTATATTCATATCGATACATGGGAAAAGTTGGCAAGCTTCTCTCCCTCTCGTCTATCCCTCCCCTCACTTTCATAGCATCTCAAAAAGCCCTGACTTTTTTCTCCACCCTATCTGTCTTTCCCAGTCTCTCCTCCATGTCTAGATCCCCTTGGACAATTCACGACCCTCTGCCACTGGTCATAAATACTGAAGAATTCTGAAACAAATCCAAAATTTATTGCATATGAGTTTCATGAGTTTGTCAATTGCTTAGTATACGGAATAAAATACGAAATGCTCGATAACTCCTCAAGTGCATGATAAGGTTTTTCTCGGCTTTCCATTTTTTTCTTCGTCTTTGATTATTTAAAATTGATGAATGAATTTCCATTAATCCTTCAAATTTCTCTTGGCAGAAATTTAAAAAAATTTCATACTTGAAGTCTTACTGCATCGCTTGCAGAAATTTTGAAGTTATCAAATTTTTGAATATCTGGAAAATTTGGGAAATATGTGAAAAATGATTTTGCACGTTTCAATTTGTTCAGTTTTTTTTTCTGGAAAATTTCAGATGTGTTTTGCGAGACTCGTGTACAACTCACCCCTCATTCTGTGGGGCATAGAATCACAAAAGCTCCCTGTTGAATGCAAAACTTTGCGGAAAATTTAGTTTCGCAAGGCAACTTTTTTTAATTTCATTCGCCCTAATTTGTAAGGTGAATTTCCAATAGCGATTCCTCCGTCAGTTCGTGAAATGAGAAAAAGGAGTGGGATGTGGGCAGTGGGAGGGGGGGGGGGGGAGGCGGTGAGTGGGTTGAATGAAACTAGAAGGAGGAGTTTCTGGTCCTCAATAGTTAGGTATACATAGCTTTAATTCATTGTAACTTTACGTTTCCCTGATTTTGCCCTAACTGTTCCGACTGCAGATGATTCTTTTCTTTTAATTAAAGGAAAAATAAAGTTCCCGGTAACAAATAAATGGGGACCAATATTCAGCGAATTGAGAAGAATTTGCATGAATTGCTCATTGTGAGTAGCTGCATTAAGTAAAAAAAAGAAATTGGAAAGTCCCAAAAAATGCAGAAATTGTTGATTATCAAATTTTTGCTAACTTCCAAAAAACACAATTTTTCAAAAATTGAAATTTGCACTTATTAAAAACAAATAGTAAAGACGTTCAACAATTTTGCAAAAGAAAAATAAATCAATAAAATTCAATGAATTTAATAATTTTAACATTGAAACATAGAAGAAGAGAGATGAAGAATATCTTAAACGTTTTACAAATTAAAAAAATTAAAAATACCTAAAAAAAGAAATGACTAAAATTTTAACGAATTGGAAAACTATTTTTTTTTCTCAATTAAATTAAATGAATTAATTTAATTAATTACCTAAATTGATGGGGAAAATAAACTTCTCTCGGAAAAATAAATCCAGCAATATTGATTGGACTGCGAGAAAATTTGAACTGTTCATTGTGAGTAAATAAATAAAGTTGAAATGAAAAATGTTTGAAAAAAAAATATACATTGTCCCATTGGAAGAGCTAGTGATTTGCAGCTGTGAATAATTGAGGTGCCTTCAGGAGCCTCGGGATTATCATCAGGAAGCCCATTGTCCCGCGAGATTAATTGAGCCGTGGGATACCTAAAGACTTTCCAAAGACTGGAGATGAGGAATCCCTTCGCACCTTTCAAGACATTCTTCGATATTGAACCGGTATTTAATTAATGAAGGAATAATTCGATGTCTCGGTCATCCTCTCAACTCCCTCACTTCCGTTTTCAATTTTCACACTGGGCTTGGCCAATTCTTTTTTACCATTTCTGACTTATTGGACCCCTGGAACAACGATGAACGCGAATTGATCAGAAAACTTTTATGAATAAGTTTGGGCGTTGTTCGCTCAATCGCGAGATATTTATTATGATGAGAAAATTTGGAAGAATTTAGAAAATTTAGATACCTGAAAAGACTTCCTCTTCCTATTTTCAACCCTACAAGATATAAACTGTTGTGATGACTACGAAAACGCTTGACGTTTGTATAACGAAACATCTCTATTATTCTATTTGTACAACGGTTGGGGATGTAAAGCACATAGTACGAAACATTCACTGTTTACCATATAGATGACTCGTTAGCCGAAATTATGTTTCATACCGTGGGGTTTGATACGTGCAGTCTCGGTAATAAACCGTGCGGTTTCATCTTTCGTCCAGTTAACTAACCCTACAATCTATTCTACACTATATAACTACGTTCAACTATTTCATTTCGTAGGATGTAATATTGACAAAACCATTTACAGTGATTTTTTAATGCTTATGGGGAGACTTCCGCAATTTGGAAATCGTTTTTGAAATATGCATGTAAAATCATACACACATACACTCATCCACCCTCTCCTATACATTCACACCCACCCATCTATAAGCAGCCGCCCACTCGTTCATCCACAAGCAGCCATCACTATAGATAACCACCTACTCACCCACCCACACACCCAACACCCCACCCACCCACCCAACACCCTACCCACCCACTTAGACACATAGACGTTGACATATTCGGGTACCCCGTAATGCATCATTTGAATGATGATCAAAGTACTATCTCTTCTGAGGTGATGGCAATCATTCTCAACTTCAAAAAGTTGAAAAATAGAGAAGTAAAATTCATCATTAGTCACGAGGAAAATGACAAAATGAATGGAAGAGATTTATATTCACAAAAAAAAAATATTTACATCAAATTATTTCATTCTCTACTTGTGAATTTGTAGTACGCACGAAGGGGGTCATCTCGCATATTGCTTCAGGGCCGGAATGTAATTTCCTAGCTGCACATTGTGACCGACTTATTTTGCCCAGAGGCCTTTTTTTTCACTATTTCACTTTTTCTCATTTCGCCACACACACTTCTCCTTGGTCCGTTTTACTCTTATTTGTACAGGACAAAGCGAGAAGAGCAAGTGTCAGGTATTTTTAAGGTGAAAAATCCGGAGGTATTAGAGAGTAAAAATGGCCCATGAAGGAGAGCAGTGAAGATTGTAAAATTGTGAAGACTTAATTTCCAAAATCCTTTTTTTTTCTAATGTCTGAAAATTGCAATTTTTCTACACAATATTTCTTATTTTAATTTCCATGTTTTTTTTGAATTTTTTTTTTTTAGAATTACTTTTCCGATTTTCAAAAAGGATGACTATTTTTTTGAACAACAAAATGAAAAAAAACTTTGACTAACTGAAAATAGGTCACGCAGGAGGGGGTCAATGAATTCGCGGAATAAATTGAAGATTTCAGGCACTCGTGTATTCAACACTTGAAACCACAGGGAAGTCGGGCTTGGGTAAATAAGGCTCTAATGAAACTTCTAATGAGTCAAATCTTATTATCATTTTAGAGTGGGTACCGGGAGACGACGGGATAGGATTGAACGTGTTGGAAAGACTCGACTTGTATAGTTGACTTCGGCTGCATAAACACACACAATTACGACGAATAACAAACGCTGATTTGAAATGAGATTTGAGGTCTCTTGCACTGAATAATAGAAATAGAAGATATCAAGCTTCAGCGAAATAGCCTGATATACGAGATTGAAACAATTTTCAATTTTTTCTCTCCCCAGAATGTTGAGATTTTTTAAGTGATCTGCATAGACATGGTCATTGAATGGACAAAACTCAAAGATCTACAAAAAATACAATTATATAATAAGTGAATTATAATAATATTTATACAATGTACTTCACATACCTGTTCAGTTTGTGGGCTGAGGTTTCCGCGTACGCAGAGTTATAGATTACCCCCTCCACGCTCGCGTCCCCACGGAACGAGAGGGACAATCTGATGACTCGAGTGAGACCCAGGCATGTTGTTTTGAGCGCTAACCCCTCCAAAGAGGTCATAGTACGTCGCCCATCAACGAAACAGCCGTACCCCTCAAGCGCAATGTATAACGTTACGCGTGGTGGGGAAGCTTTCCCCTCCGCTGGTTGGTGCCGGGCAAGTTACGGGAAGTCCATTGTATACAGTCTTCACAGTTTTTCATCCGTCTCTTCCGATGAAAACAAACAAGTCAATACTAATTGATAGTTTCAGATACAAATTTTTTCTAAGTTGCTGACTTTTGGGCAGCATATATATATATATATATATATATATATATATATATATATATATATATATATATATATATATATATATATATATATATATATATATATATATATATATATATATATATATATATATATATATATATATATGCTGTTAGTATTCAATAGAACAAATCATTTTTATTGGCCGTAATAGTTTTTTTCTTGGAGATAAAAATGATGGAAAAAACTGATTTCTGAGGAAATTGGCGAAAGTTGAGGTGACCGTCGAGAGATATTTCTCTCTGGCTTGATCTATGGTATCAATTTGGTCGAACGCGAATTCTCGCTTGACGTCTTTGAAAATCGTTATTTATTGCGCATAAGCCTCTTTACAGAGCCAATAGAACATGGGCTAGCACCTCTGTAATACCAAGAGGATCAGCATGTAGGCTGTTGCTGTTTTTGTGTCAACAAAAAATCAAGCAAATTTAAGATTGAGGGATTTATGAGCAGCATCGAGGCACATTGCGGGAAATCGGGTGAGTGAATTTTTTTCTTATATGTGGCGTAAATTTTTTTGGAATGATGAAGTGGTGTGTTATTATCTAGAGGATTGAAAAATTCCGGAGAAAATGAGCCTCAAATTTTTCATGTTTATTTTTCCCCATTTTTTGCGGTAATATGCTGTTACATGGGGATAGGAAAAGTGACTGCATGTTTCATGTTGCGGGCGAAATATAAATTAACGATAAGGTTTTCAGTTTTGAAATTCTCAATTCTAGCTGCTAGAATTTCAAAACTTTCGGAAATGCAACAGTTATTACCATTTTAATCATTTGAATTTTTTGTAAACTTCCCCGTGAATTTCAGAAAATTTCGATATTTTGATTTGTATCTTTGTTACATTTTTGAAATCGTGTATTTTGTTTGGCAAAACCCGCTAGTTATACTTTCTACACTCTTGAAAGTTTCTCTGTTTCATTTTTTTTAAATTTAAGTATTAACCTGCAATGGGTTACTTACAATAGTTTTGGCATAACTAACATGTATCGTTTGGTTCAGTGCTCTGTTTCATTTCAAATTGCAATTTTTATCAATTCAAACATTCAAAACCGTGAAAATGTCGTACACCTCAAAATAGAAAAAAAAATCAAACAGGAAAAAGGGCGAGGTCACCACTGACCATAATTTTTTTGGATTTTTTGCCTACCCTCCGCCTTCCCTTGCCCCCCCCCCCTCTCCCTCCATCCCCCGCCTCCACCATCCCCTGAAGAAGATTTTCCTCGGAGGGTGCACAGCAAGTGTTGTATAATTGGAGAAGAATCATCTCGGTACCAGCGAAAGCAAATCACCGGACCGTGATACCTCCTATATACATACATATCCATATCTACATATACGTATACACACTGTGGGGAATTTCCGGTTCGCGTATTCGCTCCAACGCGGCTCATGCATTTTCCTCGGTTTACGGAAGCTTGCATCGTGAACCCACAGGTCGTTTTCAAGGGCTCTTCTTGCACATACGCGCAACATCGCAATTGAAATTCTCCTCTGCTTTAAATAATTTTCAAAAGAAAAAAAAAATTTCTCTTAGTGAGAGGAAAAATTATTTTCCTCACTTGGAAAGTTCACGAGATTTTTTAAAAAAATTTTGACGTCTCAGATTTGAGAAACTTCAAAATAAAAAAAAAATTCAATCTATGAATTTTTAGCAGGTTTCACTTTTTTGGAATGAAACATATTCTAATTTTGCATGCATCTTCGGACCACTTACTTTGATTTTTGAAAAAGAATTATGGATAGATTTTGGGGAGTGGTTTGGGTGATAAGAGCGAATCGCTGTTAGCCTGCCAATGGATCCGATTAAATAATATCATGAAGAGAATGTGACATCTCGTGTGTTCACGGATCCATTTTCCCCTCACCGAGTTCACACACTTGGGGAAAATCCTGGAGTCTCGAAAGTTTGGCATTTTTCCCAGTTTTTTTCCGGCAGAAAAAAATATGAGGCATGAATTGTTATTCGGGGTGATGGGGGGTGGGCGGAGGCGGGAATTTGCGTTTATCACATTATTAAATTTCTAAAATTCAGAGGTGGGTTTGCGAACCCTATGGGGACTATCCAAAAACTTTTCAATTTGTAATTTTGACTCACCACGGTAGGATTAAGTAATGGAGATAGAGATGTTCTTCGCTAGAAATGTATTTGGTATTGGCCCGAGTGAGTTGAAATTCGGATCTGACCTAAACGCCATTTCTCTTGTCTATAATCTCTATGGAGTACCAGGCAATAGCTGAGGTATGCAAATCCAATGCAATCCCGGCCGTTCAGGTATCAATGTGATTAAAATATCTACTTGGATTACTGATATGCAACGAAGTCCTCGGTGGACATCTTATCTGCCCTCTCATTTCGATAGGACGCACTTCGTATTTTAGATTATCATATCAAGTTTGAATATCTTTCAAGTGGCACAGTTCCGAGTAAAAATGAGAGAATACATTTGTTCTGTATAACTTCGAGTACCTAGAAAGTGGAATAGAAATAGTTCAGTGACGCCGCCGTGGTGGCGCTAGTGCTATGATCCAATTGAGACCATCGACCTGAATCACAATACAAATCCAACTCGAAACCACACTTTCGAATGCCTGTCGCATTCGAATCAATAAAACAAATTATTGATATAAAGCATGAAATTAATTAATCCAACCGCACATCACAGTAATGCCTGCAATTGGATGAACCATTTCTGAACCATAACCCATTGGACAAGTCATTGCAGCAATAGCTTTCGCGCGAAAAATACGATATCTTTTTTAGATTGCTTCATCAAACTTCCCCCAATCTTGTTCCAGAACCAAGAAAAATGGTCTCGAACTACTCGCTACCCCCCATCTAGATCACCCTCTCCAGTTTCAGTTGCAGCCTCATCCGTTCTCATTGACCGTGGGGGGGAATCCCCGTACAATTCGTTCGGAATGACGCTTATAAGGGGGAGAGGAAACGGCGACCGAAGCGCCTCTAACGATATTATTACGCGGTTCATTTAAGTTAGATAACAACAACTCCATAGCCGACTACCCGGGAATCACCGTAGGTTCTGCAAGAGCTGTACAATATCCGCTACATCTCTCGCCTCGAGCCTAATTACTTTCCGGGCCGAATGGGCGGCGAGGGGGAGGGGAGGGAGGGTTGAGGAGGCACAGAAGAAACGAGAGACGCCAAAACGAAACTCGCCCGCGGGTCGGGGGGGGGGGGGGGGGCTAGAAGGTTCGCATTCGAGAAGTAGGGATCTCGCTTCATGGTAAAAAGGGACGCCTATCGCTGGAAACGGCGGACTTTTATTTTACTTCTTATACCTACAGTTTAATTAGTTCGCTGATAATACCTGGGACTATCTCCACTGCACAGTGAAGGGAAAATGGGCTTTCTTGGTACAGTTAGGGGCAGTTGGAGTGTTGTTAGAGTATTTTTTATGGGGTGCTGTGGTGATTGATTGATTGATTGGATTAAAAAAAATTGTATTTAAAATTATGTTGATTTTCGATGATTCCGGGTGGTCGGGAGGAGGAAGTGATTGTAGAGAGGTTTTCCAAATAACTACACCACAATTGACTGTAAGGCCGAAGCCGTGCCGATTTATATAAAAGTGGGTGCACGATGATGTACTAGTTATTTACAATAAAAACACACTGTTGATTGCCTGATACGTTCACGGTGGATCTCTGAGAACATTCGATCTTTTCACTGGTGATTGTCTAGTGATAGTCAGTTGATTTACCGAGCATTTAATTGTATGGTCAAAACAGACGCACTAATTCTCGATCTGGGTAATGATGATTCGGCTCAATACCGAAGGGCTAGATAGTTGGTGAGGGTCGATGAGGAAATGCCGATACACGCGCCGTATCGGCTACAGTCGCTGTCGGTGGGACTCGCGTGCGCTCGAACGGTGTTTCCTTGAATTTTGCTGGGTGAGTCAAGGCCTAGGAATTTGTCCATGGGGATTTCAAACAAATTGTATTATCCCAAACTATATACCTTCTTTGGATTTGCAAAATTTTCAGTGCTTTCGGAATTTTCTGCCATTTTTTTATCGCGTAAATTGGATGTAACTATCATCATACTGTGTACAAAATTTCAATGACCTACTCCGAACCATCCCCATAAGCAAGATGACCCTTTTCAGCTTTGTGATGCGTATCACAACCAAGTGAGAACCATGGCGCAATTTGGAATGACGCGTCGCTGCGCAACAGTGAATTTTCGCGAACGAAAACAGAGTAATATGGGTTTCATTGTGTTGGATACTGCGACAGATAGGCCAATTAGGCCAACGATGCAACGATGATAATGGTCACGTCGGGGAAGCGTCGATGGCACATGCCAAAGCGATATCGCCCATCTTCATTCTATTTTTGCCGCACACTATCACAGTCAGCGTGCATCCAAAAATATATATGGTCAGAAAATATATGGGGTGTTCCGTGCCAATTCAGCGAGATGTGGACCCTTGCACTTGTCAATTCCATTTCCAATTTGTTACCATATTGTACAGATACTAAAGTGATTGAATTATTGTTACATTTTTTTTAAGACATCCCCCAACTTTTTGCTTTTTTAGGTTTTATAACTTATAACTAGGCAACATATGCATCAGTTTTGCTTTTCAAACCCGTATAAACATAGTCAGATAATCCTCTAATGTTCAAAGAAAAAAATTATTGAAGATATAATCGCGTGTCTGACTCACCAGACCGAATGTTAAATTTGGGTAATGAAATGAGGTAGCAGTGGAGAGAAGATAGTTTAACAATATTTAAACAGCCTCCCGTTTGAATACCAAATTCCCGGAAATTTGGCATAACGAGATTGGCCCGTTGAATTTTATTCGATTCTGTTGCTAGTCTTTTACTTTTTTCCTCCTTGCCTTTTTTATTGTCTTGCTTCATGAGTACCTCTTTCGACCGCTGAATAATTTGACTTTTTTTTACGCCCATTGCTTCCTACGCCATGAACTGAATACATGAATGAATGATTTAACATCTAGAGTCGAGGATTATAGCGCGCATTACGAAAGATTAAAAAATTTCGGATATACTCTTTCCAAAAATCACCACAAGACCTCAAAATCGAGAAAAAACATAGAATCTTATGAACCTAATTAGAAAATTTGATCATAAAATCAAATTATTAAAAAATTAAAAGAAATTTTCAAGAATTAGAAATTTGAATATCGTTATGATAACAATGTGCTACTTAGCATGTGAAACGAACAATTATATTGCGATTTGAAGTTCATATGTGCAACGATGAGACTGGTTGTATTATTCAAATGGCATAATTTTTTCTACCATTATGTCAAACATTCGACAGAGTGGATATATGTGTACTATTGATCAGTTGGAGAATGTCGACTCTAACCACTCTCATCATCAGTGCTTGTTTCTTCATCACAACTTCAAATGGAGCTAGAATTTTGGCACTTTTCCCGTTTCCGGCACACAGTCATGAGGTACTATATATATATTAATAATTGAGTACTTCGGCACAAGCAATAATTCCTTAATCTATGTCGTCTTTACAAAGATCTGTGAAGATGAGATATTAGATAATTCTGCATTAAATGGACCAATTCAGCACTCAAAAACAAACTAATAGCAATTAATCCCATATTATTCTAGGTGGTTAATCACCTGCTCTCCACAAGTCTCGCTAAACGTGGACACGATCTAACAGTCTTCACTACGAATCCATTGAACAAGAATATCCCGAATTACACCGAACACTCGTTGAATCATTTCTACCCTTTCCTCCGTTCAAATTTCAACTATGCAGATCGAGCACGGGACGGAATAATGCGTCAATTCCTATACTTAAGAACAACAATGAAATCGATAACTGATGCGTTATTGTCGAATAATCACCTAAAGGAATATCTTTCGCCAAATTCGACGAAAAAGTTTGACCTTGTGATTATATCATCATTGTCTTTCGACGCACTTTACTACATCCCTTATTTACTGAATGTACCTTTGATCACCATGGTAACATCACCAGGATTTCCATTGCACTATTTTGAAATGGGTAAATCAGTCACAGTTGAATAAAATCAACTGCCTAGACAGTATATCAATCTACTTTAATTGAACCAAATGAAACCCGGTATATATTATGTCCAATTGAGAACGCCAGGGCAGACGGCAGATGGCGCATATCTAGATTGTCGCCTAAAGTTATCTTTAAAAAATCTTCTTTATTGATTTTTTTGAAGAGTTTATTAAATTTCACCGAAAATTTGTCGTCGAGTGAAATTGCCGAATATTTTCTCGCAGTGATAATACTATATGGAACCTGTTAATCGACATCAATTTCCTGGTTCATGGTGGACTTCCCATAACTCTCCATTCTGTAATTCTCCTAGCGCCAGCAAGTAGTTTGCTCTACACGTCACATGGACATGCATGGTTCTCACTCGAGTCATCAGATTATCTCTCTCTTTCTGCGGACACGCCTATTGCGAGTGTGGGAGTGGTACTCTATAACTCTCCGTGAGTGGAAGCGTCAGCCTACAAACTGGAAAGTTATGGGAAGTGCACTGTAACGAACTTGCTGGGGTGTGATTGCTAAATGGGTATAATTGTACTGTTATCAAATTGTAGGTGCATGGAGGCAGGTGTCATTGTAACTATCTCAGTAGACCACTTGATCACTAAATTATTACAAAGCCAAACATGATTACAGGAAATCTTCTGCTCCCCGGACGTTTTCCCGTACCTTCTACTCAGTACTCCGATCAGATGAATTTCTGGCAAAGACTAGAAAATCTTGCGACCACAATCGTGCAATGGTGTCATTATCACTATATATTACAACCAATGCATGAAGGACTTTTAGCGAAACATTTTGGTGATAATCTACCATCTATAGAAGACCTCCATCGACGAATTAGTATGATGTTTCTCAACACTCATCCACTTCTTCATTATTCCCGTCCGATGCCACCCAATGTCGTGGCAATTGGTGGTTTTAGAATGGGAAGTATGAACAAAACACTCCCGCAAAACTTGAAAACTCTCTTGGATAACGCTAATCAAGGATTCATATACTTCAGTCTTGGATCGAACATCAATAGCAGTAACTTAAAACGGGAGATATTGGAAATAATCATTGCAGCTTTCTCTGAACTGCCTTATCTAGTTGTTTGGAAATTTGATGCAAGTGCACTTCCTCAACAACCGAAGAATGTATTCATTCAGAAATGGATTCCACAGTATGGTGTTCTAGGTTTGAATGAAATTTCTAGAGTCGCTTTATCTTGTTACACAAAATGTCATTTCTATAATTAATTTTATTTTCGCAGCTCATCCAAACATAAAGTTATTCATCTTCCAAGGGGGAATCCAGAGTAGCGAAGAAGCGATAGAATGTGGTGTACCACTTCTAGGTATGCCAGTTATTTTTGACCAGCATCACAACGTTGAAGCCTTGAAGCAGAAAGGCATTGCCGAATCGTTGAATCTTTATACGATGACCAAACGCGATATGACAGATACAATTCATAGATTGATATCAAATCCAAAGTAAGTGGAAGTTCTTTAATCAGCTCTTGAACTCATTTCATGCAGCAGTCAAAGTTTTTATTTCTTTCAGGTATAAAGAGAATGCCAGGAGGCTGTCGAACGCCTTCCGCGATTTACCTCAACATCCATTGGATGAGGCCGTATGGTGGAGCGAATATGTTATAAGAAATAAAGGTGCTCCTTATATGCAAATGACAAGGCTCCCATGGTACAAATATCATATGATTGATATCTACATTTTTCTCGCTGGTCTTCTCCTCATTATATCCTATTGTTTCTGGAAGCTCATATCATTCATACTTGGAATTAAAACTTCTCTTCATCCACTTTTTGGAAAAGGATTTGCGAATCCTCGGCGTCAAAAAAAGCTGAAAAAACCGTGAACAGGTTATCCGTAAAAATTGTCCCCGTTAATATCGTAGTGCCCCTTACATAGTCGGAATACTATGGGCTTACCGGGAGTGCGACATTAACGAGGCTCCACTATTTTGCAGGTGCATGTATTCATTTTTTATATAATTTGATCTACTTCTGCCATCCTTCCTCCTACCCTGTATGATGATTGCAATGTTTTGAAATTAAAATGTACTGAAAAAGCTGAAAAATAAACACACATTTTCAGAGAAATTAAAAAAGAATAATTTAATTGAACAGTCAAAAAATAAGAACACATATGGAGACTTTGTTAATAATCTGAGCGCTACGTCATTAATGATACGCAATTGAGTATGGGAGGGTGGGGCACAATGGGACAGGGAATATACCATTACTCTACTATGCATCATGTTACCAAGTATTCGTACGCGCACTTCCTTTTTCCGCCGCACCGGCTGGTGTCGCGTCGGTTTCGGTCTTACGCTTTTCGATATTTTCGATATAAATCTATATTGTCTGTAGTCTCTCCGTGTTACTGCAGAGCTATGATCTGGGAGCAAAGCTATGTTATATACATTTTCTTTGATATTTCGGTGAAATAGAGAAATAGAGATATTTTCATTGCTCTGCCCCTTTGACACCCTTAATCCGACATTGATGAAAGGTGATGACGAAGGGAACGATTGATAAGGTACCAATCGAGTTCCTTTCCAACTCCTCCAGCCAATTTTGCTCTAGATACATATTGGAACAATACTCAGCGGCGTTATTGCATATGAAATTATTTTCATGCACAGTTATCGGTCTTGTCACTTAAAACATTGAAGCGCACCATTTAACATATCGATGGAATGTCTTTACACCTGTATTATTCGTTATAGAAAATTCAGACAGTGCTTGTGCGTTGATGAAAAATTTCATATAAAAATATCAATAATGCGAAATATTATTATTAGTGTCGGTTTTTTGTTTGTGATAGCGGATGCTGCGCGTATTCTAGCAATCTATCCGTATCCGGTGCACAGTCATCAGGTAATATCAGATAAGTTGATAGTTTATTCTTCTGTACTCCCAATAAGTATTGCACTTCGTGTTATTTTTATACTTATAATTTTATAATCAAAAATTTCAATAACTTGAGTTTTTGAACAATTTCAGGTCCATAATCATGCTTTAACTCTGGCACTGGCTGAACGCGGCCATCAATTAACAGTTTTCACCGCAAATCCAATGAGAAAAAATATTACCAACTATACTGAATGGCCGCTCAGCATGGACTGCTCATCATTATCAACAGCCACCGAACCCGTGGCCACCAATTCCGCTTCGGTATTTGCATTTTTCCATTTTGCATATAAAAGTGCTCAGCTGATAACTGATCAACTCCTCTCGCATCCCGAGATTCAAAATTATTTGTCTCCCAATGCCGAGAAAAAATTTGATGTCGTGATTGTAGCGGCAGGGTACCACGAAGGAACTCATGTTATCGCTTATAAATTGAAGATACCTTTATTGGGAATCACATCGTTACCTGGAACCTCGGTACATCACTTTTACATAGGTATATGAGGTTTTTAAAATTCGGAAGATTTTAATTTTTTGGAGATTTTGTTTATTTTCAATTTCCAATTGAAAAAAAAATCGAGACACCATATCGATAATCGTTAAATGATTGGTAACTGATGATTTATTAGTTAACATAATTTTTTTTCTCAGGTAACCCTTTATTCCCATCGATTTTTCCGGATCCTGTAACTGGCTATACCAAGGAAATGAATTTCTTCGAGAGGCTTCACAACTTTTACATCGTAATGCGCCAAATTTTTGAATATAAGTACATATCAACGCCAATGCAACAGGCAGTATTGAACAAACATTTTGGTACTGATGCTCCGAAAGTCGAGGCTTTCCACTCTTATTTGAGCATGTTATTTCTCAATACTCACCCAATTCTGCATTATCCGCGACCCATGGTTCCTAGGGTCATTCCAATCTTGGGCTGGAGAACCAAGACGATGAACACATCATTGCCCGAGTCTTTGAAGAAGCTCTTGGATGATGCCAAGCAGGGATTCATATACTTTAGTCTAGAGAGCAATATCAAAAGTGTCGATGTGCGCGGAAACTTCGCCAAGAACATGATGGCAGCTTTTGCCGAACTACCGTATCTAGTTTTATGGAAATTTGAAGCGGACTCTTTGCCTGGGAAGCCGGACAATGTTGTCATCTCTAAGTGGATACCCCAGCAGGGTGTTCTAGGTTCAGATTTTTGGAGCTTTTTAAGTCTTTAAAAACATTCGGTTATTGACACATGGACAGAAGTAACTTTCTGCCTTCTGTAGCGCGCCTTTCATAAGTTTCCAGTTCGTGGGCTGCGATTTCAGCATACGGAGAGTTACAGAGTACCACCTCCACGCATGTCATGCATATTGTTTTGAGCGGCAACCCCTCTACAACGTATATTGCGCCGGCCTTGAGCCCACGCGCGCTGGTATACGGCGAAACAGCCATACCCCTCAAGCGCAGTTGCAAACGTCGCGTGTAGAAGGGACGCCTTCCCCTCCGCTTGCGAGCCCTGGCAAAGTTATGAAAAGTCCACTCTATTGCCAAACTCACAGTCGACAGAAAATTTATTATTATTAGAATTATCATTATTAGAACACTGTGGGCTCACTATAAGTGAGGGGCGACATATGGGCCCTTCTATGCCCTTCTTGTCTGCCACAGAACGAAAATCTCGCCGGCAGCAGTGTTATAGGAAGATTCCAAGAAAGGAGTTTCCTCCGTACAGAGATGACATATGGTGGTTTCTGATAGGCCGAGTATGTTCATGTGCCTACCGAGCTTGCAGTGACCCATCAAAGAAGCCACTACCGTTTTTACCAGGTTCCTGTTCATTTTCATCAGCACCCTGGTCCTTGTGGGTTTTCAGTTGTCTATGAAAACTTTGAATTGTCTGGCACCTCCAGTCATCCTCCAGTTCTGGTTCATCTGATCGACAGCCCGTTTTTGAATACCCCGCTTCACAGCTTGCCTTGGTAGTTCTACGGCAAGCCGAGGGAAATTTTCGTTCCCTTCCGCTCCCCTTGTTGCTAGCTCGTCAGCTTTCCGTTACCCGGTATGTCCGAATGGCCTGGTACCCAAATCAGTGACTTTGTTTTTGCGGATCAGCCTGTTCAATGCGTCCCTGCATAATCTCACAATTGCCGACTTAATGTGCAGATTCTCAAGCGCTTCAAGGGCTGCCAGATTGTCTGAACATATGGCCATTCTTTTCCTGGTATCACTCCGCTGTATATTAGCTCTCCCACAACCCAGTATCGAAACTACCTCTGCCTGGAACACAGTACAATCATCTTCCAGGCGGAAGCTGAATTCCACCTTCGAGCCCATCATATGTAGTCCACCTCCCACCGCCCCATCTTTTCTTGAATTGTCTGTATGGCAGGTCAGTTCCCAACCATGGAGAAGCTCAGATTCCTTCTCTCATCGGGTCCCGTCCGGATATACCACCTCAAAATTTTTTGCTGTGGCGATGGTTGACCTGATAAAGTCCTGGGCATCATTGATGCCCGGGACTATATGCTCCAGAAGTTCCATCACCTCAGTGTGTCCCTTCTCATCTCTGGTCCTCCTCCAATCTCCCATCAGCTTTAGCCAGTGGGCTGCTGACATCGCCGACGACCTTACCTTCACCTTAATGGAAGGTAGTCCCAGCAGCGTCCCCAGCGCTTCAGTCGGAGGATAAAAGTTTCTTATGCCCTTGTGTCAAAATATGTTATGTGATTACGCAAGCAAAATTTCGTGAATTCCATACATTTGGAACTCTTGGAACATTGTAAGTGACGAGTTCTAGCGAATGTTTGATTTTTTATTTGTATTTATACAACAATTATTTTTTAGCTCATCCCAACATCAAATTGTTCATTTATCAAGGCGGCATGCAGAGTACTGAGGAGGCGATTCATGCTGGAGTTGTGCTCCTCGGGATACCAATGTTTTTCGACCAAAAGTTCACTGCTACTGCCTTGACCAGCAAAGGCGTAATGTTGACCTTGGAAGGGGAATCCATTACTAAGGAGAGGGTCAAGGATACTATCAATGAACTCATATTGAATCCCAAGTGAGCGCTAAGTACCGAATTACTCCTGGTAATCTGTTTGTTAAATAATATGCTGAAAACGTTCAATTTACTCTACTTCAGAGCTTTTTCTTTCCAGATATAAGCGCAATATGTTACAAATACGAAGATTATTGCGAGATAGACCAAAACACCCAATTGACGAAGCAATCTGGTGGACAGAGTACGTGATTGGGCACAACGGAACACCTTACTTCCAGACGGAAAGTAAGCCTCTGTACCAAATCGAAATGTGGGATATTTATAGTTTCCTCGGGGTTATATTATCCATCATAATTTTCATTACCTGGAAAATATTCCGGAAAATGATCCATATCATACGAAACAGCAACAAGAAATCTCTGAATTTGGAAAAAGTGAAGAAATCTTGATGAGGAGGCTTCTCATCTTTCCGGCCCGTTTCTCCAGATTATGATCACTTCAGTAAATAAAAAAAGGCTGGAAACAAATATGCAGCTCTGAAATCCGGGAGTAGAAGATTTAAGTTTAATCCGAATTAATTTATCTCATGTTTCAACGAATAAAAAAAATAATTTCACAAATTTTAAGGAAGTTCTGAATTACGCCATTATTGGGGAAATTATAAAGCCGGTTCAATAAAAAATAGTGCTATCGCCTGATTAATGTAACGACTGAGAAACTTTGTATGAAAGCTTTTCATGCGCGATGAGCCATGAAATTGCTATATTGGCCATTATTATTTCCCGAACGAAACTTTCCGGTAGAGGTATGGTGAAGGGGACAAAATTTACCAGAGAATGACAAACGGTGGAGTGAATGCAGTTTGATACGTGAATATCATTTCATAGAATGACATTTGGTTCCATTGAGCGAAGTCAATTATTTACGGGTGAATCCATGGTTGGGATTGTTTAGTGAAATGCAGCGGTCACTTGCTTTTCAGTATTTTTTTTATCATCGTTAACGCCTTCGATCCCTTTTGGGATACGAATTCACATGCGCGTGCTTCGCACGCGTATTTCCTTTTCTCCGCCGCCTTGACTGGTGTCGCGTCGGTCTCAGTCTTACGCATTTCGATATACATCGATATCATCTGTGGTCTCTCTCTTTTATATAAGGATGTCCATTTTACTATAAAGATGTGGAAGATAGCACCGCATTCGCATGATAAGGTACAGGAAACCCCACTCCTAAAAAATTCTCGCCCTGTCGGAAATTTGAACTTAGGAACCCGACCGGCAGCGCTAATATCCTCACTCAATGTAATATTTTTCCACCTTCCGCTAGCCCTACAACGCCGTGATCAGGAACTTGTCAACGGCACCGGATTGTAGCTCGAATTTTATTCGGGCCCGGCTGGGATGTAAGGCGGATGTACGCCTTACACGGGCCTGATAATCCAATTCTACGGCAACTTGTCCAGGCTAACCGGAGCCTCTCCGGAGCCGGTCCTCATATGCCATAAAGTTAGCCTTTCCAAATTTCTACTCGGAAAAATCATTCTAATGTCGGTTGTTCAGTAATTGGGTGATGGATTACTAACTTTGCTAGTTCGGTGGTAAAATAAAAATTCCACCTACACGGATTGAATGTCCTGCTCATTGGAGCGAAGATCGCTTGGTGTAGGTACAGAGTGCTCTTGAGATGATTCACGTTCGTAGGCAGTTGCGTAAACTTCACTAAGGCGGCCTCGTTGCGGATTCCGCGGGTTGGCGTAAGTGAAACCGCGCTTCTCCCGTAGACCAAGGCGTTGGAAAGGGGTGGGGGAGAGGGGTAGTGAGAGTCGGAAAGACCCTTTCGGATGGTCTGATACTCAAACTACGAAGAGCGAGTGCTACCTTTTAGGGGCTTAGAGATTACACCTTGGAAGGGTTACACCGAGGGTAGTAATGCCGAGAGGTGAATCGTGACACTCCTTACTTTCTCACGACGGCTTCGACTCAACTTATAATACGCACCAAACTGCACAAGCATTTTCGTTTTACTCAAGACTTTCAATTGATCTTTTTAGGGGGATTTTTTCCATGCCAAAAGGTGGTGAAAGTGGATTTTCTTCCAATTTTAAATTTGTGAAGGTTTATACATTTTTTGTAATTTTTGAAATTTTTGAAATTTGCGAAATTATAAAATTTTGGAAACTTTTAAAGTGCCTGATATGTTAACATTAAACGTTAATGATTATCACAATTCATTTTGCAATATTACAGTTCAAATCTAATCGAGTTTCTCGTACATTTCCTTCTACTTTTGAATACTCTTCAATTTGAGGAAAGTGGGGACCTACTTTAAATGGAATACAACGGTGTTGAGGGAAGGTAGCAGGACAAAAGGCTGTCTTATTACGTTTTCTGGAGACTTTGATGAGTTGGGTGATCACTTAAGTACTGGAAAAAATTGGCTGAAACGAGGGAAAAACAAGAGAAGAAACAAAAATTAAACGATTGAATGAAATTACGTATTGAGTTAGTACCGACAAAGCACCCTTGCACTTTATTTATTCATTTTTATTTACTTCATCCAAGTTCAACATCCCGAGCCAATAACAGATCTAAGTACATTGCCCAGGTATTACAAAGACAATGAAACTCTTTCGTATTCGGTATCTTCTTCTTTCTCTCTATCAGAAAGTTATTGGTTCAACCCGTTGTTACCCACACATCTCGTTAATTTTTTTTTCGGAAACCAGTGTGACGAAAGTACACAGGGGTGAGGCGGTGCATATATATTCTCAGGAACAATCCGAAATCGGGTAATGCGTTCTCTTCGCATGAATACCCAAGTATGCAAATGTAGCGAGTAACGTTAGACGTCTATATGTAGTAAAGGAGTGGCGCCAGCGTAAGGATTGAGGAAGAGTAAAGGCAACCTATCTCTCTCTTGTTGTTAGGCGCTTCAACTCAATCCTTTCTACACCCTTCCACCAATTTCCCACCCAACGAATAGACTCAAAATGGCTTCCTCATCCCCCACACTACCCACAAGTTGTTACTTGCTACCACATACTTCCGGTTACCATGTACATATTTGTGCGCTTTGTAATGTGTTTGTACCCCGGAAATTAATCACAATTTTACGACATTCGAAAGTTATTTAATTTTGAAAATTCTGGAGTGTTCAAATTTTATGAAACAAAATAAAGATATACGAATTTTGTAAACAAATATTCTGAATTGGACAAATGGAAAAAATCATAGACAAATGTTTCGAAAGTCCATCCACGTTTTCCCACCCCCCACCCCTTAGAGTAAAATGGGAGTGGTGTAAAAAGTGGCCTTTCCTCTCAAGTGTTACATCTCCGAAAAAGGTCACCCCCTCGCCACCACCCCGCGCCAAAAGTCGACATAACGCGAGTACACAAAAATTGAGAATAAAGGGGTGCAAATAAAATAACGACGAAATTCGTAACGAGAGGGATATTTACGAAAGCCTCACGTACATTTGGATTTATATTTTTATTTTGTAGAAAAATAGGGAACAGGGAAGGGGTGGAAGCGATTGTGAAAACGACGCGTCGATTCTTGCCGATAAAATAAATAGACTGGCAGTGTCACGTTTTTCAGGAATACGTGAGTGGACGAGACAATCCCATGCATTGAATAGAAATGCGCAAGCTTTTTTCATAAACTTTCGCGATTTATCTTTTTTTTTTATCCAACTGGATGGTTGGGGAATTTTGGGGAATATACCAAGAAAATTTTTTTTGATTTGAATGAAAAGTACAATTTTTGGGGGGAAACTGGGATTAAGAAAAAAGTTGAGACTTTAGAAATTTTGGAAAAGTTTGAAAAATTTTTGAAAATTTGGAAACTTTAAAGATTTTAGAAATCTTTGAGGTTTAAAAAAAAAAAATAAAGCTCCAAGGTTTTCGAACTTTTAGAAATCCCACGTATTTTCAAAATTTTCCAAAAGACACATCTTGAACTTCCAAAATTGATGAAGTTTAAAATTTTCAAAATGTCAATCGAATTTTGCAATCTCGATGGAGGAATTATTGGTCCGACCCAGAGAGGGTCGCCCCAACGTTCCGTTCATTATCTTCACCTTTAGGAAAACTATGTTAATCCTACTTATGACTATAATAAATATTCTGTGATTTTATGTATTCATTTATCGACCTGAACGGACGTTTAAGGGTGCTTACACGACTACAACTTTGCAACATAAACCGAAGAAATTGAGATATTTCTCATCCAATTCTTAAGTAATATCCTCTACCTATACAGATTAGCACCATTCGATTTGATTAGTATAATAAAATAGAGTTGCTCTGTGGAAAATACCGCGACGCCTATTGCGATTCCTAGTAGGTCAATTAAGGATTAACTGACCTTAAATCATTATAAACGCACGATAACAGTCATCAGCGGTGCTTCTGGAAAAATTGTGCGTCATCAATGGAAATCAACATAATACGCGAGTTTATGACGCATTTTTTAGCAATAATGCTACCCCCACCTTTCCTATATTGCAGAAATATTCACAAGAGATACAAGAACGAAGCGGACACATAAATGTTTCGGAAAACTTTCCAATAGGTTTTTTGATTGTATATAATTGGATTATTTTTGCGGCTTATTTTGCTCACACCAATACACCCGTCAGTGGGTTCGTTCCGCGGAAGCTGATTAATGTGGTTGATTTTTTTAGCAACACTTTGCAATATCTCACTAATTATGCACGGTGTCGTGGAAAGGATTCGCTGGTGTGGGTTGCCAAATCGCTACTTAGAGAAGTAGTTGAACTATTCCTGCAATTATATTTTCCTGAAGAAATGTTATAAAATTAACACACATACGGTTGCTTAGTAAGTATTTCCCAGATAGACTACTGGCTCGTATCTGGTGGAAAACTGGCTTTTTCGCAATTTGCGAGACACGGAAGATGACCTTGGTCAAGTGCGACATTTGATGCCGAAATGGGGGTCGAGTACTTGGCCAGGCCCGTGCATCTCGTGCCGTAATGTAGTGGGCGCTACAATATGACCTAAATGTTTATTGTCGTTGGCCTTTTCGGTCTTGTATTTGTTTGTAATAAATTAACTTTTTAGAGTTAAAAGTCTGTATTTTTCACTCGACGTTTTGGTCACTTTTTGTGTGACCATGTTCAGGAGTAGATTGCATCTGTGTTATAATCATTGTGGATGAATTGATATCTACTTTCCAGATTTTTTTGATTTTGAGTGTTCGTTTCAAATTAAATTTTTTCTCACTTACATTGTCGTCTATCGTAGGCTTTAATATGACCTAAAATATGCATTTTTACACGTGGCGCAACTTTTGTTATACATATTGTTTGTGCCTCCAACGGTGACCCCGAAAGAGCATTATGGACAATTAAACTTGTTCATAACAACTAATGCAATGGACCGATTTTAACCAAAATCTAATCAGCGCAAGAGATTGCGATCTTAATTGTTTCAATCACTGAACTCTATAATAACTGGGTGGCTGGTCCTTATGCCCCAAGCGCATTGAACGCAGACCATATAGCCTAACTCGCGCCTCTAACACCGATGAGCGAACTAGATTTGAAGCGAATGCGCATGCGTCAACTGGATCACAATCGGATTTTAATTTGAAAAGCCCGCTGTAAAATAATTATAGAGAAACCATCTCAAAAACGTCAAAGAATTATGATATTGTTATAATTTAACCAGTCTCTATTTATCTCCCTAACCTTATGTAGGAGGTTTGCGGATATTTATTTAACTTCGCCTTGAATAAAAACTACGAAATTCATGAATAATGGTGAACAGGTAAGTGCTACCAGGTATTATAATTTTGCTGTTGCAATTTTATATGCAGACGTCTCCGTAGTTTTGATGACTAATAAGCAATGGTAAATTCTATGGTCAGTGGAATAACAATGATCTCTCTTTTCAGGCGACAAAAATAGTCAACTGAACTTTTAACACTTGATTCACGTTTTCTCGAAGAACGGGGAACCTGGAAGTAATAATTCGCCGACTAAGAGCGTAACAATTTTAAAAATCAATATGAAATGGGAAATGATTTTTCATTCAATGATCAAAGGGGATTCAAATGGAAATTAGCTATATCAATATCTCAAGGCTGAAATTTTTCTTTCTTTGCCTCTGCAATTTTTTAAGTTGTTGGAATTGCTAATTTGTTTTTTGAAACTTGATTTCTTTTTTAAATATTTAGAATATTTACAATATTTAAGGTTAATTGTGATGCCTTATAATTCGGATTTTATAATAAAAACTATGATACGAGCTATTGGGATGGAACAATTCCGGCAACTTTCCAGTGAATTATGTGCAATGGTTTTGGCAAAGGTTCGATGAATACGTTATGTAATTTTTTTTTCATATCATTAAAGACGATCGATTTACCGATGATGTGCTCTTTTAATTTATTAGCTGTTATAAAATATTCGGTGAATGAAAGCGACCGAAATGACATCCGTTATAACTTTACATGGCACTCTGAAAGTTCTGCACTTTTTTTTAATTTTGCAATTTTGTGAAAATTCTTGCAATTTTTTTGAAAATCCCAAATTTTGAAGATTTTGAAATTTTATTACAGAGTGTTGAATTCTCGTAGCTTCAAGTTTGGAGGTTGCAAAATTTTGAAAAAAACTGAAAATTCGTAAAATTTTGATTTGCAATTCCTATAGCGGCTGTGGAAAATTGAACATAATTAATGATAATTTGTTTATTAATCACAACGAGTTTAATCACAAACTGCATCATTACATCCTAACTTAATTATTCTTCAGGAGCTTGGAAAATAACTTATGAGGCACACAGGAATTTCCCCGATGTTGAAAAAAAAATAGTTGAGAGCCTCATTTATTTTTTTCTCTTCATTTTCCTGGTTCCGGTTTGTGTGCCACAGACAGGTAGTTTTGCGAAAATGCGTATTCTACGCAGTCAGTTCCCATAAATTATTATACCAGTTGCGACGTTTTTCAACATCGCAGCTGTCCGCCGGACATCATCGGTCGCATGGTGAGTGTTGTGCCGCCTACTGTATTATTCAATTTTTACATAGAAACAATTGAAAAAGTTCTAAGAAGAAGTTCATCTTTCATTTTCTCAAGAATTTCGCAATTCAAAAAAACAATGAAAAACTGGAAAATAAAAAAATATAATATTTCAAAAATTCAAAAAATTCTGATAAATAAGTGAATTTGCTTCACAATTTAATTACGGTAGAGCTCGGGCCTATTAAGGAGCAATTGAGAGTACTCTTGCATCCATATTCAGGAACAATTAAACATAATAATCGGTCATTATAACATTTAAAGCAAAAAAAAAGTCGCAAAAGCGATTTAGATTCCCTCCTGTGGATCGCGGCTGATCAGTGACACACACGTTTTATCCCACGATCACCTTTACTTTCATTGAGCGTGCGATGCCCCCCTTAATTCTGCTGACTCCTCAAAACACCGACTCAAGACTCGACATAAGTTAGTCTGTTCACTGTCCGCGAGTGACAACGTGCTCTGGGAAAAAATTCAATATGTGACAGGCCCATGATTCAAACATTTCCGCCAATTGTGACGATATGAACAAACCCTTCTACAAATTAAGAACATATTAAACTATCCTATTAAAAACACGAAGGAACGAAATATGTGATACCAAAAATTGTGATCTATTTTTAAAAATTCGCGCCAAATTTTAGGAATATTGTTCTCTATAAAATTATTTATAACAAAAAAATTTACAACATGTGATGCGGCCCATTAATTGTTTGAATTTCGTGCCTAAATTTCGGAGTTTAAAATACATTTTTTTTAAAGTATAGAGTGCTTTGTAAGTAATAGTTGAAATTCGATCAAAAGAAGTGTCAATGATTTGAATTTCGCGCGCAAGCGCTAACTGCACGTCTCATATCGGCCAATGAGAACCCAGAGTTTCGCGTTTCGAGATATTTCGATTCTGGCGATATTCATTGAAGTGAATAGACTTTGTCGAATACGATAACTGACATTTGATGAATAAAATTTGATATCATATGTCCTACAAAAGTTGACAAAATGAAGTGGAGCGCAACTGTGTTTTTACTATTTTTTGGTTATGCCTTGGGTGATGCGGTACCTAAGGACGATTTATTGAAAGAAAAAGATCGATATCCCAAGGCGCTGGAATATCTAGTCGAAAATGAATATACCATTCCAATTGTGTCGAGAGATATCGCACTTTTATCGGCGACGATTGAAACGATTGAGGATTCTACATGTAGAGCTCATGCGAGAATTATTATGGAAGGCATTCAGAACCTAACGACTTGGGCGGTCAAGTTCTATGACGCTTCTGGAAAGTTTCCCGAGGGTCTGCTCGCAGGATCAACTTATCAACTTGGAAATTTTGACGAGTGCTTGCAAATCGTGGATGATCTTCAGACACTCAGCAGCGAGTACAGGTCAGGATGCAACTTCCACCAAAAAGAATGAAATTCTTTTTAAACTGCACTTCGTTGAATCCAAAATTTTCGGCATTCTAAAAATTTTCGAATTTCCGTAATCGTTTGTAACAGTAACAATATCTATTTGCACCATACAGACCGGATACACCTATTGGCGTTTCCGGCAAGTACTGCTTAGGAACGGTAGAAGTTGACGTTCCGGAGGATTTTCTCGAACGAACCGGAAGCATTTGGGAGCACTTCAGACGCACCTCCAAAAGGTATGACGAGTCTATCAAAAGTCTACATTGGGGCATCTGCGTTCCAGCCTCCTGCAATTCCCGGGATATTCAACTGGTCATCAGGAGGGTCCTTGATCTAGCTTTCAGCGGATCGCGAATTACCCTCAATCCTATTGTTGATGATAAACGGTGTTACAAGCGGGAGCTACTACAAGCTGACACCGTCGATGTCGTCTACCTGTGAGTCATTTCTTTGTTTTCGGTTTAATGTTTGGGTTGGGTGGCCTTGGAAGTATGTTTGGTTCCGCCGTGAATATTGCGCTAATTTTGCCGAGTGATAATATGCACTGGTAAAAGAATTTCTCATGGACACACCCATACACAAGCATTCCCATACATACCTCACATGAGTATTTTAAAGAAAAATTAAAACGAATAGAATAGAATGTTTTGGAATGGAATGGAATGGAACGGAGTGGAATGGGCCGGAGTGGAATGCAATTGAACGGAGTGGGATTGAATGAAACGGAATGGAATGGCAAGGAATGAAATGGAATGCATTGGAGTGGGATGAAATGGAATGAACCAACATATTTAATTTTCATTGCAGTACCATCATCCTGGGAATCACCCTGATAATAGCTATCGGAACATTGTTCCATGCGCTCCGCCTGAGAAATCATTCCACGGAGCCAAAAGGCGTTCTTCCACAAGTGCTGATCTCATTTTCCTTAATTTCCAATATAAAAAAATTATTTGGCCCAGCAAACGACGATGGTTTGAACATCGATTGCATTTCTGGAATGAAGTTTTTAGCGATGGGATTTATAATTGCTGGTCATTGTCTGGTATTCGTGGTTGGTGGACCTGTACTCAATAGCAACTTCTGGACCAATGCTGTTACCAAAATTGAAAACTCTATATTTCTCAATAATCCATTGCTCGTTGACACCTTCCTCCTTCTGAGTGGATTCTTATTCGCTCGAATTCTATTGAAAGAATTGGATAAACGCAGATCAGTCAACTTTCTTTTTTTGTACATTCTTCGTTACATTAGGTAAGTTTCTATTGCGTAATTTTATTGTGGTAGTCGATGAGGTAAGGAGAAAGTTTTAGGGATTTTGATGAATATTTTATGCAGATTAACGCCGGCCTATTTGGTGATTGTTGGGCTCTATGTCACGTGGTTACCCCGATTAGATTCTGGACCACTGTGGTATCGGATGACTCAGGAGAAGGAGAGGTGCTTGGCTTCTTGGTGGACCAATATTCTTTATGTTAATAATTATGTGAATACCGAACAATTGGTGAGTTATTTCAGCTTTTTCAATGGCATTCTTTAAATTGAGTTGCTCAATATGTGGTAATGACATATATAAAGCAAGTTTTAACGCGACTTGACAATGTCAAAACTTTGCAAAATTTTGGGCATTTTGAAAAAAATTTCCAAAGAAAAAAATTGAAACAATTTTACAATTTCTAATTAAAAAAAAAACAAAAAAAAATCCAAAGAAA
Source organism: Asobara japonica (assembly GCA_026005395.1). NCBI lineage: Eukaryota > Metazoa > Arthropoda > Insecta > Hymenoptera > Braconidae > Asobara > Asobara japonica. The sequence goes on from BQMI01000429.1 coordinate 538,894, forward strand.
AAATAGCAAAATTTCCCGAAATTTTTAAACAGTTCAACGTTTCCAGTATGTTAAATATTTGCAATTTTTTTGTAAATTGCGAAAAATTTTCAGCCATATCAAGACTTCCAACCATTCCAAGTTCTTGAAACTGACGAAATGGGAGGATTAAATAACTTATCTAAATAACTTTTCTGTAGAAAATTTTTAGTAGCAATAGTTTTGCATTGTGAGGCTTAAATCGTTCTGTTGATTCCTTGTGATGAAAACATAATTAAATATTCAGCAATGGGACTGCGGATTAATTAACAACGGAATTATTGCGATATCTTTAATTCCTGAACACTAGATAGGAACCATCCCAGCTTTCTCTTCGTAATTGAAATTTCAACAAATGACATTTATTTAATCAAATCCCATGTGTAATATTCGTTGAATATAATTATCTGTTATTATTAGCGTTTGTGAAATATCGTAATTTTAGATTTTTGATATAACTGATTTTCTTATGAAATGATAAATTTCTCAAATCGCCAAAAAAATTTCAAAATGTTCAAAATGCTAATCTAGTGTTTAAACTTTTTCTTAGAAGTAAGATCACTATGAATAAATACATGACTTTAATATCAATTTAATTCCAGTGCATGTTCCAATCGTGGTATTTGTCGGTTGACACGCAGCTGTTCATTCTGGCACCGGCATTAATTTATCCACTCTGGAGGTGGAGAAAACCTGGGGAACTTATCCTAGCCACTACCACTGTCGTATCAATGGCCGTGCCTTTCACCGTGACATTGGTCAATCGCCTAGATCCAACACTTATGGCTTACAGAGAGTAAAGTTTACCTAATCAATCACCTATTACATGAAAGAGAATCAGGGCAATTGAAAAATGCCACTGTCCATTTGAAAAGGGTACACTTGGTCGAATTTAGTTTTTGAGTTTTTTTTCTCATACCTTCCATTGGAGGTTGCTATTGAATCTCCAATTCTGATCTCGAGTTGAAAGAGTTCAACGGAATATGCCCATTTAACAGCTAGCGACCAAGTGGGCCCTTTTCATGTGGGCCTCTACAAATAGGCTTTATTGAAAATTGCTTCATGTTTCATCCATTTAAGAAACAGAATGTGTGATCCTCGATGGGTTGAATCAGTAACTTCCTGATGTGTGGATGTGTGTGTGTGTGTGTGGGTGTATTTTGGCATTGGCTTATAGATACAATCTTGAAAGATTTTTGCACACGCTTCCAGGAAATTTCGCAAAGGAAACAACTAATTTTCCCATTCATTGTTTCATCAGAGAAATTGAGGACATCTCCACCAATGACTACTTTAGGAATAGCTACATAAAAACGCACATGAGAGCAAGTGCGTATTTCTTTGGGATCGTATATGGATACTTCTTGTACAGAATCGAGGCTGCTGACTATAAGCTTACCAAGGTGAATGGGATTACGTTCCATAAAGCAATGGAACTGAATTCCAGGATTATTCAACTCAGAAGCAAAATTTGAAATGTTTAATTTTCGTTTATAATTTGTAATTTTTCAAAATTTTTTAACGTTACTAAATTGGTAAAATTTTCAAAGTTTTTTGCAAAACTGCGGGAGACCGGGCAGAACACTGCTAACTCCATTTGTTTTCACAGAATTGTGTGAGGATTGGGTGGATATTGGCGTCCCTATCATTAATCGCTTCTATGTTCTCAATCGGATTGTTTTATGGACCCAGGAAAGATTATGGAGCATTAGATGCTGCTATTTATTCGTCTTTACATCGAGCTCTCTGGAGTTTTGGTACTGGATGGGTACTCGTTGCCTGCATCACGGATAACTCTGGTAATTTTTTTCAATTCATATTTAGTATTTTGAGCTAGGTCAATTTTGAGGTCAGTGTTTCAATGTGCTACATTTTTGGAACTGTCAATTCTATCGAATTTTAGAAAATTTTGAATCTTTATAAATCTGCAATTCCCATGAATTTTAAATTTTTGTCCAAATTTTGAGAATTTTCAAGTTTTTGAAACTATCGAAATCTATAATTTTCTTCATTTTACTGAATTTTTGAAAAATCCCTCGGGATCAAAAATCCTTGAAAAAAAAATTTAACAACGACATCGATAGTATTATTCAATAACCCTAATTCCCAGTATCTTCTGCTGATTTTTCCTGTATTTCGCGATTGACATAAATTGATTCGTATTCTATTGAATTCTTAGGGCCAATCAGAAGCTTCTTGAAGTGGCGAGCGTTCGTTCCACTCAGTCGTTTGACATACTCCGCGTATTTAGTGAATGGTCTCGTTGAATTGCACGGAATTTCAACGACAAGGACACCCCAGCATCTCGACAACTTGAGCCTGGTAATTTATTTATCAATGCAAAAAAAAAGTACAAGAAACTTAATTGACCGATTGATTGGCAATATCCTATTTTTTCTTTCAGTTTTCCAAAGTATTATCCCACATACTCTTGACATTTATTGGTGCTGTTCTGCTCTCAACAATGTTCGAGTCTCCAATTTTGGGCCTGGAAAAGGTGTTTTTACGTCCAGCACTGAAAAAATTTGAAAAGTCTGAGACATCAAGTCGCAACAGTTCCGAAGAAACAATCACGACAGATCAATAAATTTCAGCCTTCAATGTGTTCAATCTCAAAGGCTTCAGTCTGGGAGATTTTCTAAATAAAATTATTGTATTTTGACACTTCCGCCCGTCAGGCTTTACGACTTGGATGTGTCTAATCAAGCTTGACAAAACTCGAAGATTGAACCATCTCGTTTTGAGGAAACCATGCCCTCACTTTCGTATTCGACTACCTTCCAAGATGTGTGGTTCCGATGAAAAATTAAATCATAAAATTCTTCTATATAGTTTACAGTAAAAATCCAATTTTTTTCAGATTTTCTCTGTCTTCAGTTTTGTCTAAAATTGAAAAAGTCGGAAAACTGTTGCATCGCGATCGCAGCGCGATCTGTGAAGAGCTGAGTGCTACTACTGTGATGCTCTCTCAAGCACATCGTTTTTCTTTATTGAAGTTCTGATTATGCACGTTCTTTGATGTCAGGTGGCAGTCGGACATAGTTGCAATAAGTTTTTGTATATAAAGGCGTGTGTGTATAAAATGTGTGTTATAAAAAAAAGTGAGAGCAGATGCATGTTCATGTGCTCTTCGAAAATTATAGTGGTGTTACTTGTTATAAAGCAATAGGAAACTTACATAGTACTCCATAAATTTCTCCGACGTTTTCGAATAAATAGTGAACAAATATTCAGTCATGCAAGTTTCCTACTGCAACAATGAAATAACGTAGAAAGACCAGAGTACAATTGTAGAATTTATTAATAATTAAATTGTTCATATTTTTACTTTAACAGTGCATTGAAGCATTCCAGGATGTTCAAGGATATTCCCTCAAATCATCCCTCGATAAATTAATCAATTAATTAAATAGTCATCGATTGTCATTAATTCTCATCGCTCTCCTGCTCCCACGTCTCGGACTCTCTTCTTTGACCCCTTTCCCTCTCAAATTGTTCATCCTCACTGGGCCAGTCCATCTGAGGTGACTCTCCATTAGATTTAGCCCTCGCACCATCGTAATCCTCATTTCTAGATTGCCTAGATGATGGTTCTTCCTCTGCGATGTCCAATGCCATGTCCTCACTGGATCCCGTGAAACTCGATCCAGTCACACTAGACCGACTTCCTTCGCTCCTTCCACTCCTATGCCAGTTTCCGGAATCCACGTCTTCGACAATCAGATGAAATGTTTGCTCGGTGGGTCCAGCGCGAGGTTTGTCTCTTCCATCACGATCGTTAGCACCGTCAATACCAACGTTACCGTCGCTACCAGCGTTTGCCCTAGCTTCGCCCTCGGGCTGAGCTTTGACTTCTTTGAAAGCGAAAGCTGCTGGCCCGTCCTCTTCTGACCTGTAACAGTAACTCATTTAAGATCCAGCTTGTAGAGTTTCCATGGCCGATGTCAAGCCTGTTTTAAAGTTGTGCATTATGATTTTAAAGAAATCTTGAAAAAAAAATTGTAAAAACATTCCACAAAAAATAGAACTCTTTTGCATTTTATCCATGACATAATCCTTCAACAGACCTCGACTTCTGCATTTGCCAAGCTTTCTTGAAGGGATGCTCCTGTTCCTGTTCCACTAATTTCGGTCTTTCTGGGAGAAGATACTCAGGATCCTCCTCACTGGCTTGACTCTTAATGATGGATTCTCGTTTGAACAATTTTCCAGTTGCCACAGGTGTCATTTCTCCCACGGCCTCTCCCTTCCTTTCATATATATCATCTTCAGCAGATAGCTGTCGCAAATCCATCAGGGTTTTTGTTTTGACGTCACTTCGAAAGGAAAAGTCCAAGTCTTCCTTGTCCAACGAGTCTAGACTGCCTCTTCGCTCCGGGATTGGTTCGTCCTCGAAGTCGCGGATGTAGCGAGACTCTTCCTCGGTATCAGTTGGCTCCTGAGAAGAGGCTACTGATACTCGCGGACCTTTGCTTACGGTCCAAGCCTCCATTACTCTGGTACCAGTTGGACCCTGTAGTAGCGCGATTTTTCCCTCGGCTGAGGACCTGAAGAAAATCAAGTCTTCAGTTACTCAACTTCAGTCATTGTCCCGACCTTATGCATCCATATAATTAAATACATGATTCAATGGATCCAACTTCATCTTACTGAACCACTTAACAGACACGTTCGAAGTTACAGATTTTGAAACTAACCTTCTGCTGACGTCAGTGGACTCCTCCTTCTCCTGTTTGGTCTCCTGGCGCTCGGCAGATGCCATTCGCTCCCGAAATTTTTGCCTACGAATTCGCAATTCCTGCTCCCAATCATCCTCATCACTCACTCGGGGACGCTCAACAGGCCGTCGTGGACTTCTCCCTCTTAATTTAGGATCATCTTCACTGCCTGAGGACATCAGACGAACTGGAGTTTTCCGGAGTCGTGGAGATCGGCCTCGAGACTCTGGCTTTGGCACTGGTCTTACTGGCTCTTCACGATAATAACCTCGATCTGATAACCTTGAAGAGGAATGGTCCCGCCTGGGACTTCTTCGATCCTCGGAACGCCGGGCCTTGAATGAACGGAATATTTACTGTTACCATTTACATTTCCAGGGGTAATTGTCCCGAAACCCAAAATAGGGCGAATCAGTTTGCTGATCGCTGATGAACTGTTTTATGAATCAAAAAGGAGGTGAAAGTGAATGTTACCTGCTTTGGGTCCAGCGTCCTGGAGGATGACCTTCGGTCATGCCTAGGCTCCTCTGAGCGTCTACTTGCCAATGCATCTCGAATCCGCTGATCAGATTCATTGTAGGCAGGTCTTTGAGCACTATTACTTCTTCTTCTCTCAATCACATCATCGCGTTTCGTTCCCCAGGGCCTGCAGCCATCATCTTCCCTCGAGTTCCGGCGAACGAAGACTCTCTGCTTTCCGTTCGGTTTAGGAGACCTGGAATAAGCTTACCAATTTACCACGACCGACCGTGTGGTTAGAACACTGGGTTCCGATTCTTAACTTTAACAAATCGAGGTTTGTTGATGACCGTCGATTCGTGAATGCCACCTCCCTATCAATACTAGACACAATTCATGTGGAAATGAAAATTAAAATTGTACGAGAATTTTTTGTTTTTTTTTTCTCGCAATAAAGAGTGTTAAGACATAAAAAAAGACTGAAATGTAAATAAAAAATAAATCCTATAGTAAAAAGGATAGGCGAAAGAAACTATCGATATCTATCCACATTATCGAAAAGCGTAAGACCGAAATCGACGCGACACCAGTGAGTGCGGCGGAAAAAGGAAATGCGCGTGCGCAGCACGGGCCATCGGACTCGTTGAAATTAAAATGAGAATTAAATTGGAATTAAATTAAAATAAAATTAAAATAAAATTAAATCACAAACCTCCAATGAGAGTCTTCGTCCGAATAGTCCTCGATTTGACCTCTTCGCCAGGAAGAACTTTCGGTGTAGTCTCGGGGTTCTGGGGTCTTCGAAGGCTTCCTGGAAATTTGCTTCGGAGGTTTAGGACTGGCTGGGGATGCCACCTTTGAGGACTGCGATGAAGCTGTACTCTCCATCAAGACATTTTTTATTTCCTGAGTTGGAATGTCCAAGAATAGTGTTAGAACTACTGATATGGAGATTACTGTCAGAACTTCGTATGGATCCACCTGGAAAAAATATTATTGGTTTTTTATATATCCTGCAATTTTGATTATTGGAAGGAGTAGATTTTTTGTCTTAGTTTGAAACTTTTGGAATTACCCAAAAAAAATTTGGAGTTTACTTACTACTTTAAGCACTTGGAATTCAGATGAATATCTCGTTGTAGCCACGTTGTAGAAAAACACCGCAAATTGAGTGAGATAGACAGAATAGGATATCCTAGAGAATAGGATGAGCCAGTAGCTTGATAACAATTTATTTATAACACCTCCGTGATTTGTGTAGCATGCGAAAATCACCCAGCAAAGGGTCAAGGCCCAAGATACAGGACCTATCACTGCGTAGTGGACGGACTCTTCAACATTGTAGATGTAGTCCCTTCTTGCCATTCTCCAAGGGGAAAATAAGGACCATAGACCCAGGAATGAAGCTGTTATCCAACCAAAAATTACGAGGATCTAGAAGACAGAATACCAATTGATTAGGTTTGGTTTAAAATTATACAGTTGAGACATTCATCTTTTTTCTAATTATTAAAATTTGGGATTTTTTTTCGAATTTGGAAAGTGCTCGAAATTTTGGAAGTCGTTCATTTCTTTCAAAGTTTGTAAATTTCTAACAATTTTTCAGAAAATTCCAGAAAATTTTATAAAATATGCGAAATACTTTTAATCTTGTGTTCTCAAGATTTTGCATTGCCACGATTTTTTTCAATTTTCTTATCTGAATTTTAAAGTTATGATGTCGGTAATGGTAGCTCAAAGATGACGACCGATGGTATTCCCACCCGGAACCCCGACATTACCCTCATTTCGGCTCAGGCATATCCGGGAAACCGTATACATCAGCTGATGTAACATTCACATACCATGGGCTACAGTTTTATCCATCTATGATACATCATTGATACTCGGCTATTTCCTTCAGCATTGAATTTTGAATTAAAGAAAAAAAAATTGGGCAATTTTAAAAGTTTGAAGGCTCGAAATTTTCGTTTTAAAATCAATTAAGACGATGTTCGGAATATTTCGACTTTTTGATTTTTTTTTTAATTTCTCAAATTTTGCGAAATTTTGAACTTCGTGTATTAAACACTTGGCAGAAGAAAATTGGGATACAGTTGCCTGATTCAATAATCATAAATGGTATTCGTGCGGTAAATCGACCCATTTTACCGCTCCTATGTAACATTAAACAGCTGCAATTGTGTCGTATGCACTGAATTTTTTTACTTTGTAAATTTTGACGCTCCTGCCCGTATACTGCAGAAGCACTCCAAGACTAATTCCGAACAAATAGGGCGTAGCTCGATGAATCGAAACGGCGTAGGTCAGGTTTGCTGTTTTATAAAGATGCTTTGCTCTGTAAGAAGAGAAAATGAGTTGTGAGTAGCCCTCGTTGACGACATTAATCCTTCATTATTCCAAAAAACTTGATCCTAATTAAAAATGTACTAAAAGAGGAGTCGAAAGTAAAGTTTTTCAGATGTTGTGCAACTCTCTGTGTTGTGTGTGTGTGCGTCATTGACTTCGAACCTACTGCCTTACCTTTTTTTTCGCAATATCGCAGATGTATTTGACTCTATTATTTTTTTCTGTCAGCTTAGAAGCAAAAAATTACGTACGTCATTCCGTGGAAAATAACGAGGGAGAGATTGTTGTTCGTTGTCGCAAAGTAACGGAGCGTGGCAGATACTTGGAGGAAGAAAAAAATGAGCAGAATTCCTATTATCGGCTTAACGAGTAGAAAAAATACGAGAGTCGGCGCTAAGAGAGAGAGCTGCATGTCCAGGGCCAGTTGATGGGTGTGAGTCGCACACTACGTGAGGTAATAATCAAATTATGATCAGTCAATTCAATCGATGCGATCAAATAACCAAATGTTAAATCCACCAAATTTTGGAAAATCTCAATTTTTTTCAGATTTCTCAAAATTTGATAAATTCGAACACTATTGGAATTAAAAGAAATTACTATGTACTTGATTGTAGGCGATAATTGAAAATTTGAATTTTTATTGTAACGTTCGATGATTTGGTATGTTGAACTTACCATTTCTTCAAAAGGAAAGAAATTTTGAATGTATAGAAGATTGGTCCATGAATTTTGTTTACATAATTCCGCATTCGCCGTAATGATATTGTTCCACTGAGGACCAGATCCGGTGTGTTCCATTACGTATGCATACCAGAAAATTACCACGAGAAGTGATGGGGTTAATCTGAAAATTAAATCCACAAATTTTCAGTTTTTGGCATTTTCAAAATCATCCACATGTCTGAAATTTCTTATAATTTTTCATCGAAATTTTTCATTCGAATATTTCGCATTTTCAGTTTTTTTAAAATTCTGTAATTATCATATTTCTAGGTAACTAATTGAAAAATAATTTCAAGAATTTCTTCATAATAATGCAAACCTTATAATTCTCGCAATAAACCTGCAGACCCATCGAATCTCTCCGCAAGTCGTGGATTCGCGAGCCATGTGAAATGCTGTCAGAACTCCGCTCAGTAATAAGAAGGAGTCTGTGTATACCAAAGACACTCGCAGTACAGAACTGATGGGATTATTGGAAATCTAAAAACAAAATTTTGAATCAATACACAATATCTCATAACTTGGTCTTTGAAACCACTTCACAGCGAAGTTGTTGTTTTTTATGAATTTTTTCGAGTTGGAATTTTAGCGGTCCTACTGTGCCAGGACTTGTAAAATTTCAGCAATTTTGACCCTCACAAACATTTCAAAAAATAAGCAATTGCTATTTAAAAATGAGTCCCAAGTTCTCCAACAAACCTCAGTGAGGACGATTCGATTCGTGTAAGGTATTCCAGCAGTGGGGATCATTTTGTGGGCAACATAGAGGACCATTGTGGCTAGGGCTCGAATCCCATGGATGCAACTGATATCTCCTGAACGCTCCTCAATCGGCTTCGTAAGGGATTTGAAGGTTCTCCGTAGAGAAAACGACATTATTATTCTCTCTGAATAACTTGCTGAAACAAAATCATTGGAATTATTGTAATCACCTGGAATCACCTGGAATTCAAGAAATGAAAAGGGACGAAAACGTTCGCCAAAAAGATTGGTGTTGACATATAGGTGTGGGTGTTTTTTTCTCGTTCCTCAGTGGCTCTTTCTCTCTTTTGTACTCCCGACGGTAGTCGCTCACCAGCATTTTTTGTCCGAAAGGGAGTACCGGCCACCCATCCATATGCGCCTGGATTCGACTTTCCCCATTTACGCCATCGTATTTGTAAACACAGGGTAAACCTCCAGAAACCTCTGTTCTACGATGGCGGGCGCCTATGATGGAGCCCCCCCCCTCCCATTGGGATAGGTTCCCGCCCGGCTTTGCGGTCTCACGGAATGTCCCTGCCATCGGTCGGCCTCCATGAGAAAACATCATGTGAAACATTCTCCGGGGGCCGGGGAAAACCTAGGACCTTTGACGTCTTAGGCAGATACTCTACTCACTACGTCCAAGCCCTGACCTCTGTGTGTGCGTGTGTGTGTGTGTGTGTGGTTCTTATTAAAAATAAACTCACCTTTTTCAGAAACAACGATATAATCACGAACAGTAGCGATGAGCGCTAAACAAACGATCATAGCATAGAAATAGCTGAAATATAAAATATATCATAAATGTCGAGGAAAATTAGAGTTGTAGAAAAGTATAAGTAACAAAATATAGAATGACATACAGAACACCGATAGTTTCCTTCGTGTAACTTTGCGATTTTTCATGAACATAGCACATATCAGGATCAACATCGACCAAGAATTTCACCCCTGAACTCCCATTGAGATGACTCAGCCCAGCTTCAATAGCACTTCTGGCATCACTAGCTGAACACGCTGACGGTATGCAAAGTGCCCAATTGATTGTCGTAAATTTTGGCACAAAATGTCCACTCTGACATGAAAAAAATGGAATTACACATAAACATAATGAAGACCTCAAATAATCAGCTTATATTGTAGCCAAAAAATTTCAAAACATTATTTTCAAGTTCGAGTCCTTACATCTTTCATATTTCCGCGCAGAAAACCGCGACTCTGGACCAAATTCACTGGTACTCTAGTCTCAGGCACTGTAGCTTGTAGGTCAACTGAAGCGAGGCAGTATTTTCCCTGGATTTTTAGTGTTTGCTTGTTGTCCAACCGAATTTTTGATGATATACCAAGACATTGGTCAAAATCACCAAACTGATTCGCGTTTCCACGTAAGAGTCCCGATGGTATCTTTCCACTTGAGTCAAGCACTGAAATACAAAGCTGAACAGAATTTTTCGTCTGACTTCCATCCAATGGAATGTCAAAGGTTTTCTTTCTAATAAAGTTTATTTGCCACTGTTTATCGATAAATCGAATGAGAGAAATTGTGGCGATACAAAAGCACTCCTCTGAACATTTTGATCGATAAAAATTTTGAATGAATTTTTTCTATATGTGTTGTATTGTTTTTAATTTTATTATTGTTATTGTTCTTTTATTTCTCTTTTCCGTTCTTTATTTTTTTCGTCTGGTTTGTGTCGTAATTTTATAAAACTGTGCTACATTAAAAATTTATTTTTCTTTTTTTTTCTATGGAATGTAACTCACTTTGAAGTGCCCATAATTTCCGACCCCTCAATTGCCTAAGAAATATCTTTCCATGTTGCTGACAAACGGCGTCCTCAATGCCAGTGAAATTGGGAACAAAATTTGGAACTTGTAATATTAGATCGTTCAATTCACTCAAGGAAATTGAGCCATCCTGACGTCTCGCCGATTGGTTCGGCTTCTTCTCTGAAATGAATATTTAACATTACTCACCTATTTCATAATTCCATGTGGTATCTACTCACTATTGACTTCAGATTCTTTGGTTACTTCAGTTTTCGGTTTCCTAGCGGCAGTCGGTTCTTTAGGTTTGTCCTTAGCTAGGTCTTTCGTTTTCTCCTTTTCCTTAGCTTCTTTCGTCTTTTGCGCTTCTTTTGGACTCTTCTTCTCCTTTTCTTTTTCCTTCTTTCCAGTTTTTTCATCTTCCTTTGCCTTCTCTTTCTGTTTTTTCTCTTTTTCTCGTTCTTTCCTTTCCTTCTCTTCAGCTTTCTCTTTCTTTTCTTTCTTTGCAGCCTCATCTTTTTCCTCCTTTTCTTTAGCTTCAGCTTTTTCTTTTTCTTGCCTCTCCTTTTCTTTCTTCTCTTTCTCTTTCGCCTCCTTTTCTCTTTCCTTCCTTTCTTTTTCCTTCCTTTCTTTTTCCTTCTTTTCATTTTCCTTCCTTTCTTTTTCCATCTTTTCGTTTTCCTTCCTTTCATTTTCTTTTTTTTCTTTTTCCTTGTCACTTTCTTTCTTCTCTTTTTCCTTCCTTTCATTTTCTTTCCTTTCCTTTTCCTTCTCCTCATTTTCTCTTTCCTTCTTCTCATTCTCTTTCTTTTCTCTTTCTTTCTCGCTGTTCCTTTCTTTGACTTTGGACTTGCTTTCCTTTTTCATTTTTTCTTCTTCCTTTCGCGATTCTTCTTCTTCAGTTGTGTCATCAACAGATGCTACTTCATTAACAACCTTGGACTTCAGTTTGTCCGCCAGTCGAACTTTTTCCAATTTTCGAAACAATTCTGGTTCTCTTTTGTCAACTTCCTCTGATTCAACTTCGTCGGATGCTATGTCTTCCCCTTTCGGACGTTCTTTTGAATCTTCTGCATTGCTAGATTCCCCGGAATCATCATCATCATCATCTTCCTCTTCTTCTTGTGGTTTCTCAGATTTCTTCGGAAGCCTTTTACCATCGACATGTCTATTCATAGCACTCGGTTTAACATCATCGGAGTCGTCATTGTCTGGTTTTGTAATTTTAGATACGCGGAAACTCCACTTGGTATCTCTTTTCACGGTTTCTTCTGGCTTTGAAGTCTCTTCAGTATCATCTTCGTCGATGTCATCGTCATTATCATCATCATCATCATCATCGTCGTCTGATATTGTAACTTCCTCAGTTACGTCATCGTCATCCTCCTCAACAATTCCATCTTCATCATCATCATCATCATCATCGGAATTAGGGTCTCTATTCCCAACCGGCACCGATATCTGAAAAATAGTTGGATCATTCCATTTTATTTGATATTCTGCTATTTTAGTTATTGGAGTTGTATTCCAATTAATTTTAATTTATTGCATTTCATCCGGTTCCATTTATTCCATTTCATCCGGTCTCATTCATTCCATTCCATTCTCTTGTTTTTCGTTTCATGGCATTCCATTCCAATCCGTTTTATTGTGTTTGGTTCAATTTCAATCCTTTCCGCTTCATTTCATTCCATATCATACCATGATACCATAGACGAGTCTCATTCTTGCGCGAGATCGTACGAAAAATACAATCCCAACAAGGTCGTTTGGATTGGACACACCACTTTCGAAGATTTAAAAAATTTAAAAAAAGCAAGAATCTTAATAAGTGCAAACAGATCATAACTATCATGAATCTCAGATATTTTAAATCAAGCCCGAGAGGTTTTTCAAAACAAATGAAATATTAGCCCGGCTCCCCTAACGGGCCGGGGAAAAATGGGGGATTCCCCCAGCTTCATTTAACAGCGCAATGCCCCCCCCCCTCCACGATAGCTCTGTTAGTAATTTACAAACCGTTCAAAATTTCCAAAAATTTCAAAGGTGTCACAAAGTGCCAAAAATTCATAAATTCCCAAAATTTTACAGTTTTCATACAAAATTGAATTTTCAAAAAAATTTCAAATTCCCAACATCTTAAAATCCGAAGTTGCAAGATCCAAAGATCCCCTAAGCAGTACAAATTTCAACAATATGGGAAAAATTCAGAAAGCTTCAAGGGTTCAAGTACATAAGCAGAATATGAAAAAAATTGGCACAATCTCAGCCATCCAAGCCACCTGAAAAGTGTCAAAACGGTCATAAAACTCTAACACGAGGCATATAAAAACGTAGAAAAAATCAGTAATACTTTACCCCTGCGTCTTTAACCAGCGTAGCATCCTTCCCAAGGGCAATCCTGTTGGCAAGACTCCTGGATCGTTTTTCGGCATGTTCCACCCCCGCCTCCACAGGTGGTTGTTTTGCAGCACTAGCGGCCAATTTGAGAAGAGTGGCCCCTTTCCTCACTCCACCAAAGGTCACCTGCCCCCCATTGTCCCCCGGGCACTTTCCACCCCCCAAAATGCACTCCCCATGCTCCCCAACTGCCACATCGCGAATCCTAAACCCATAACCCACATAAAATAGCAACAACAACAACGATAACACAATGCACTTGCCCAATGGGGGCGCAGCCATTCCGAGGCTTCACATTGATACTGAAAAAGCCGATAAAATTACCACCCTCAAAAATTGGAAAAAAAAATCGTTCGAATTCGTTACAATAATTCTCGTCTTCGATAATTGTATTTGTCCGAGAATCGTCAAAAACGAGAAAACGCAAGACTAAGTAAGAAGAGGTCTCGCCCCGGCCGCATACGCCTTGACACGAAATTAGAACGTGTGGCATCGGCCCAACCAGCTGAAAGTTTTATTTAGAATCGAACATTTTAAACTAGCGCTCTTGCCTCCCTCTCTTATGATTCATCTTGTTTATTCAGATGATATGATACAGATTACTCAGCTTCAATCTATACACCAGATGACATGAGATGGTTATTTGTAAAAAGTTTCATTTTAATTTTTTTCCTATATGTAACTAATTTGGAAAAACATTATTGAGGTGCTAAATCGTCAATAATATTAGAAATTAATTTTTTTTATAATCTACAGAGCCGAATGGAATTGCTCTGAAAGCGGAAGTATGTGATTCCTGAAATGGAGAATCGATAAGAAATTGTTCTTCATTCATGACCCTTACTATAATTAATAATACGGAACATCAACGATTTTTGTCGCAGCGATTGTAATAAATTCACTAAAAATTATCATACCAAAATCATTGAACAAAACTTGTTAATTCGTCAATATTTTTTTGCTAAATCAATGGTCTATTTTTTTTTTCTAGTAGTCGTAGGTGTTACAGCGTTTGCGCAACTTCTGGGTAATGGAGGGAGAAATGACTGACTTTCTTCTTTTTGTTACATAACACACATGTGTCAGTACGTGTATTTTGGGGGAAATGGAGATGGCATGTGTTGTCGGTGGGAACAATTCATAATTACCCGGGTGACCCCAAAATACTTCCTATGGAAGGAAAAAGGTTACTATGCTTTCTGCCCATCGATTTCAACTTTGTCGATCGAATTTCAATTTTTTGGTACATATTTTCTCTGATCTTTCAGCCCACATCTCTCGATATTGCCACGTCGATTTCTTCTTCAACATATTTTTAGAGTTAATAAAAAATGATTAATCGAGGCAAATCTTAATTACGACTTATATAATTTATTTCCCAAGTTTGCTACTTTGTCATCTCTTTTGTATACCCTCCTCTCCATGGTCGTGTTTAAACCCATGATTGATGATGCCATTAGGTTCAGTATTTTGTCTAAACTGACTGGATCCAGCATTTCGATCACCTCGCCTCCTACCCAGCAGCATCTTCTCGAGTACCATGAACGGTGACTCGAAGAAAAGGCTAAGAAGAAATCCAAAGACTATGGCAAGGACAAAGTCACTGCAGAACAAGTACAGCATGGTTGAATTGGAGAAGTATGCTGGGGCTCTGGCAGCGCTAACTTTCATAAGTTGAATTATGAAGTGCACTAGGTAAATGCAGTAGGATATCCTGCCTAGGGGCATGAAGACAGGTAGGGCCAGGAATTTTCCAATGATGCCAGCATATCCCAGGACTGATGTGTAGATCAGCCAGCAGACGCCAAAGGCCCAAATGTGTCTAGCGAAACCTTTAAATGAAAAACATTTGCTGGGATGAGTATGTAGATGTCTCGAGAATTATTTAAGTCATTTGATAATTTAATCGAGTTTGTTATCGTGGCTCCAACGAGTCTGGTCTCAGCAAACCTCTGATTGACTCACCTGCGTAAAAGATTTCCCAGGCAAGATCGTACTCATATCCATCAACTTGGAACACTCGGTAACTGAAGAATCCAAATGAAAATGCAATTATTGCCGACACCCAGCCCAATATAACAAATTTTGAATTCAATGTGTGGGTCTTCATCACTGCAAGCTTGTAGCCCATGAAAACACCCATCAGCCACGGGCCTGCTCGAGTGTGGCTTACTATGTAGTGATACCTCATCATGTCGCTTGACTTTGATTTGCTGGAATTAATAAACATTGATTAGCAATTGTTTGGGCCGTTTTCGAATTACGAAAACATCAACACTCAAAGTGATTATTGCTGAATGAATTTTAGGATGTGTGTGTGTGTGTGTGTGTTTCTAACAATGTTTATGGTAACTATTCCTCTGGAAGAACTGCGTCGATCTGATTTTTTTTCAACAAGTAAACAAAACGACAATTTTTTAATATATATTTCTTGGAAGTAATTTATGTTAGGCAATTGTTAGAAATTATTAGAAGTTAAATTCATAGCATCATTTTATATTTGGGATCATAGGAGGGATATTTGGGTCGCTTAATAAATTGCACTGGAAGACTACTTGATGATAATTACTTTGTACTTTGAACCAATCCTCCAGAGTATTCATTGGCAGCTGAAGATATAGCGGGGCTTAGAATTGAAGCGACGAGCAATGTGCTTAAAATTGCAAGACCCACTTTAGGCTTTTTCGCAAGAGGGTAGACGACCAAGGGTGATAACCAGAAGAATTGCATGTCTGCTGCCAAGTACCAAGTATGGCCCAAGCACATCTGCAATGATAAAAAAAAAACCGTCAGTTGTCAGCAAAAAATTTTGGCATACACAAACACACAAATCCAGTCAGATATTTGGTAAGCGATTCATCAATTCATTTTTTTTTTTTTTTATTTTTTTTTTTATTTTAGAAATGATACTCTACCAAGTATTGGGTGTTCACATAATTGTGGATGTACAGGAGAGCCGCCCACCAATTTTTGCTGCAGAACTCCCTCTGCTGTATCATGTTGGCCTCCCACAAAGCGCCAGAACCAATTCTTGGGAATATGTGGATGGTCAGAAGTAGGAGTGCAGCAAATGCCGGAGTCAACCTGAATATAACTTATATATACGCCAGTTCTATACTGTTTCTTCAGATGAGACAATCCTCTAATTATACGAAATTAATTATCAGTACCTGAGGTATCGATGCACGTAGTACAAGATGATATTGAAGCCTCGACCTTTTGCCATCTCCTTGATGAACAAATAAGTGATCAGAAATCCACTGAGCACGAAGAAAGTATCCACAGTAAATGGAGCTATAATTACGTACAGGGAGCTCCAGGACTTGAGCCACTGAAAATATAAACAAATAAAGATTTTTTTTGGAAGGGGAATGTTAAAAATCTAAACGTTACTTCGGATGTGACATGTTCTGCCCTTTTTGAAAATATATCATTTTTTTTTGTGATGAATTTCGTATGATTTTTGGTCGAATATTTAGATACATACCCGACCAGCAGCCAATTGATTGCTTATAACCCCATACGAATGTATATAGTACACGTGCCCTAGGACCACCCATCCCATACTGAAGAACCGGATTCCTTGCAGAGCTGGTAAATTACCACGTGGTACCTTCATGCTAAGTATGCGTTTTGCATTTGTATATAAAGAGAATTTAGACAGTCCTTGAAGTATTTTATTTGTCGAATGGTCAGGTGATCTTCGGAAGGAAAGATCGCAGATGGTGCAGCATACCAAGAAAAATATGTACAGGGATAACAATGTCCTGGAAAACAGAAAATTGAAACAACCACAAAAACTTGAAATTTTAAAAAATTTCGGAGAACTGAAGATCCAAAAAAATGAAAATTTCAAGGATAGCGCTTTCAAAAAAAATTCGGAAAATTAATATAGTATCACAGATAAGAAGAATATTTCAAAAAAAAAAAATAGTTAGTTGCTTGATTGAATAAAGTTCTTACAAAGTAATGACTCCATTGGCACTCCAGGGTTCTGGCTCCACAGTTGAACACGTAACAGATTTCAACCAGAGGTCAATATCAGTATCGTGTGATACCGATATAAGCTCAATGGCTTTCTGAATAATTTCCGCTACCCCGTCAGCATCACAACCATCAGGTACACAAATGGAAAAAGTAGGACTCAATGATATACTCGTTTTTGGCATTTCAACTGAGAAAGAGTACATGCAGTGCCTTCCCCGGAGTGACTCATTTCCTTTTTGGAAATCCACTTCCAGACATTCGTCATAGCTTCCTAGATCTTTCAAATTGCCTTCTAAAATTCCGGACGGTATTTTCGATGATGCGTCGATCACTAAAATCAATAATGCCAGCTACAAAAAAAATCCATTTATATATTGAACATTTGAACTTTTTGTTCAAAATTTGAACGGTTGCTTCACATCTTCATAAATCGAGATTTACCATTTACAAATTTGCAAAAAAAATTTGCAAACTGTGATTTACAATTTTAAAATACGGTGATTCACGGTTTCAAAATGATGATGCATAATGCAGTAAAAATCACCAAAAATTACTGTCTAAACATACTTTGCAATGCCCATATCTCCAGGTTCCGTGCAGCAGACTGAAATTTTCCAAATTGTCTATAACATTTGGTTTCATTTAGGTCACTAAATCTAAATGAACTCCTCTGGATATCCCACTTAATTATATTCTCCGGTCGTAGTTCACTAATCCTATTAAGGACACCTGCCTGCCGATAGTCTGTGTCAAATTGCAAAATTCGCGAATTTAAATTTGCCAAGTCATAGTCCGTTTGCTGACAATTCACCAAAATTATGGATATTCGGAGAAAAATTATCAATAATAAACTCGTGACTGTTATTGAACTCATTTTCTTTTAGAATAAAATCATTTTGATTCGAACTGATCGATTGTACCCATTTGGCTCCAATGAGGAAGATAATAATACATTTTGATAAGAGCAGATACCAATGATCGGAGTGGACATTTCGAGGGCTATTTTGATTGATACTAATGGAAATTATTCGATTACCTGATCCATTTTGTTATCGCAAATGTTAGAGTTTAATGCGGTGCCGACATTTTGTAGAAAAAATTGAGATTTTTCGAATGTATAATTTTGTCAAATTTTGAACTTCCCGGCAGGAACTTAGATCCACAATCCAGGGTTTTTTTAAAAGAAGTAAATATAACTTTTTGCCAGAAAAGAAATGATTCTTTAATAGATGTAGCTCGAGTGTTCATAGTTCATGCCCCACATCAAACGAACATTATTTGGTCTTCGAGATTTTCCTCAGGGTTAAGTTCTTTCCAATTAATGATGTTTTTTATTCAAAAATTAGACAACTTCAGAATTGTATGATCACTCACACCTCAATAATAACGTAAAAATCGAGTATTGAAGCATGAGGAATTGATCAGAGAACCAAAGTGTTGCATCGTTGGGAATTCAAAATTTGAACGCTCTGCGCAACGGTCAGTGGCGGTTAAAGTGCACGCGGGCGGGCGGGGGAGGGTTGCATAATTTATAAACTGTCATTTTTTCATTAGAAAATGGTTAATTGAATGAAGATTATAAAGATGCCTAGGAATTACTTTTTCTATTCAGTGCGTTGCGTCGATATAATTTTTTTCTGAACCATCAAATGAATCTGTCGCGCCTCGACTCGATCAATTAAGCATTGTTTGCCTCCATTTGTTTGATTGATACCAGTCATAATTACTCGATTACCTGATCCATTTCGTTATCAGAAATGTCAGTTGGAAACATAAAGGTGGGATGTCACCTAAACGCAATGTGTATGGGCCTCTGTGATATAATCTCGATTAGCGTCGAAACTTTCTGGATAAATGTTGGCTTTGGAATGCATTCCATGTGCGGAAATGTGGCACTAATGTCTGCCATAAACAGTTTACGCATTGTTACGCTGTCAGGTTAGAGACCGTTTTATTTTCCTTTTTGAAATTTTTGACACTTTTAAGGTGAATTTTTTCGTAATTTTGATCAATTTTTGAAACGTAAAAAATTGAAGTTATTGTTGTGATTTTTCGTCTTATCTCACCTGGCGCAAATCCGGTTCTCATAACCCTGATTATCAACGCTGATCCCCTGACTGAATAGTAAAACTTATATTGAAAGGCAATACTGTTGTTGATTTTTCGTTGGCCTAATATCTGGCATTATCCCTTGGAAAAATAGAAATAACTATATATAGGTCATATGTGAATTTATGTAATTCTTGAAATTGAAACGTTCCTATTTTTTTTATAATTTTATCTTCAAAGTATTTCAATTTTCTCGTATTTTTGGGGATGTTGAAATTTTTGAAATTTTAGAAATTCTCTCCACTTTCAATTTCAAATTTTGGAATTTTAATATTCATGTATTTTTATTTTTAGTGGAAATCATTTTAAAATCCAAGAATTTTCTATAATGCTTACAATTTTTTTAAATTGATTAATTTCGTTTTTTTTAAATTTTAATAATATGAACAACCTATTTTACAGAAGTTCCATACGTCCTGAGCTAGTTCAATAAATACAAAGCTAAAGGCCGCGACGAAATGGTAAGTATACACTCATTTTATAATAATTTCAAACGTTTATTTGTGTACAAATTCTAAGCACAATAGGTAGAGTTTAAAATATAATTAATGCGCAGTTTTGTTGAACCATCGATGATGCAGACGTTGTGTGTTCATAGTGAAACTTCTTAATTGAACTGAAATGTGAGAGAAAAAAATATAATAATGCGGGAATTTTAAGAGTATATTGAAATGAAAAATGGATGACTGAACCTGACACATCAAACGTCAAGATCAACGCAACTTTTCAAACATTTAGAATTTTTGGAAATTCCTAAATTTTCAAATCCTGTCGAATCTTTCAAATTCTTAAAAAATCTTGCAACTGAAAAAATCCAAATTGATAAAAGTTCTGCCAAATACTCCAAAAATTCCAACATAAATATTGCAAAAAATTCAATTTCAATACCGTTATTTTCAATTTAGTGCTTATAAGTAAGTGTTTAGATCCACCTAAAAAGGGCTCATTCGGGTGAATTTAGTTGTGAAGCTATTCGCATTTTGCTCTTCACAACTTCCACTTAAATTAATCTGCAAGGTCGACTTAAAGTTTCTGACTCAAGATGCGTAGAATATGATCAAGATAACTATAGTATAGATAACTTGATATCACTCAAATGATCCCTCTTCACGGATGCGTCCACAAATAAGGCTGAGATGGATGAATAATAACAATACCAGAGACTTGAACAAATATAGCGGCCACGGCCACTCTATGTCGAGGACACAACCGCATATTTCTTTTTTGCATATCAGTTTATTGCTGTCCTTGAGACATGGGGGTCCGACACAATCCGAATCCTCCTGGCAGGATTCTGATAAAATTGAACAGTTTAGATTAGAACTTGGTAAAGTGCATGTATGACTGTTTCCGCTGACCCACCCACTAACACACACACACACACATACACAAAACCTTGTCACTAATGGAGATATGACGTACGTTGCGCGTCGATGAACTCCAAATACATCATCACAACACAAAAGTAAACCAGGATCCTCAGCAACGCGGTCATATTGTCAGAAGCCTCAGCAAGTAGTAAACATTCTGACACGTGCAACCGCCATATCGCGACTATCACAAGTACGTAGGTGGAACGATATGAACAATTATAATTGTGTTTATGACTGTTGAAAATGAGTAATGGATAACGTTAACACAAGTTCATAAGTTTCGTAGGATGCATCGATTATTACAAAATTTTAGTGGTGCCTTTTGTATTGTTGCAATTTTGGGATATTTCACACTGAAAGATATGATATTGAGTTATCAGACCCCAGATTTTTCCATGGAATTACGTAATTTGTATTGTGCAGTATTTAATTTTATTCCGCAGAACGATGACAACGCAATAATTTAAATGACTATTGATTTTTTTATCATCCCAGTTCAATAGTCTTTATCATTATAATCTCTGCTGTCAGCCGAGACATCAGTACTTCAAACTGATAAAAGAGACACTTTGGGATTCTCAGTAGTCCTACAATCATGCCGAAAATCTCATAACACAATTAGGTCGATTATTCCACTGCGATGATTCTTTTTGTTAACCGTATTTTTGGTATAATACTTCCCATTTATTTTTAATTTTAGAAATTTGCAACCATATATTGGTGGAAAAATTTCGACCACACATACATACAGGCACTAGAGCACCCATACAATATCCTATAGTAAAAAGGAGAGGCGAAAGAAACAATCGATATGTATCGAAAACCGTAGGAACGAAACCGACGCGACACCAGACTCGTAAGTGCGAATGGCAGCGAGGGCAATAAAAATTGTTCTTTGGCGCATAGACTACCGCGTTCCTCAATCCTGAAATTCCATTTCCTTCCTACATCAAATAGAAGGAGATGATAAAGTGAAAAAAAGAAATTACGCATTTTACTAAAAAAATGTTTATTGAGGTTATAGGCTAGCAAATAGCCCATCGAAATCCCAATCAATAATTGATAGTTTGGTTCAAACTTCTTTCCCTTGCATCGTCGTTCCGTTCTCATAACCACAATTCTCAACACCAACCGATGTATCCGCATCAACAGCTCTCGACGGAGTGTCCGCCATTTTCCTTCTCCCAACCACTATTTTCTCGAGCACCATGAAGGGCGATTCGAAGAGTAAACTGAAAATAAAGCCGCCCAAAGTGCATAATACAAAATCTCCAAAAAATGAGTACAACTCTCCGAGATCACTAAAATAAACAGGTATTCTAATTGAGGCCATTTTCATCGTTTGAATAATAAAATGTACGAGATAAACCGAGTAAGAGATTCTCCCAAATGGCATGAAAATTGGCGAAGACAAAAATTGGGTGAGGATGCCACCATAGCCTAACACAGATGCGTAGATGATCCAACAAATTCCGAATGACCAGATGTGCCTTGAAAATGCTGCATAGAATACTTCGAATGGCGCACTCCATTTATAATCCGCCGCTTGGAACGTCCTATACGTGAAGAAAGCAAATAGGAATGCTACAATAGTCGCAATCCATCCAACGTATATGAACTTTCTCGAAGGGGGAATCCTTTTCTTGAAAAGTATGCAGCCGAGAATGACACCCATAATCCAGGGGCCGATCCTTGTATGAGTTGTTACGTAGAAATTAGTCAGTGTATGCATTACCTTCTGTAAGCTGCAAAGGAAAACAATTATTAAAGTTTTGCGAGTATATGCAGCCAATTGAATTGGAATTTGGCTAAACACGTGCGCATACAGAATAGGATAGTTTTTTCGTATGGGGAGATTAAAAAAACTTCACCCACACACACGTAATTTTTCTTCTCAAGTTTACAACAATTTGAAAGTAAAATCTAAAAGTGGAAGTACATACTTCAGAGATTTTGCGAATAGAGCACCAGAATATTCGCCTTCGGCTGCTATTACGGCAGGAGTGATTACAGACGCAATAAAAAGTGCTGCGCCAATGATATATCCTAGTTTAGGTTTCTTTGCAATTGGATACAGAATCAGAGGAGATATCCAAAAGAGCTGCATGTCCACAGCCAGATACCACGTGTGAGTGAGGCACCACTATGAACAAAAATTAATTGTTTGGTTTAGAAAAAAATCAAGTTTTGGAGGTGATAGATGATAGATAGATAGAGATTTATTGTTTAGAAGTTTAAACAAAGGAAAGCATACATAACAAGGCAATGGTTAATAGTTAAATCTTATGCAGAGATAGGTATAAGAGAAAAGCCAAACAGATGAATTTCGACGAGTTCTCTTGTCCTTGTGGGTATGCGCTGAAGATAACTGGCAGAAGGGGAGGACCGGGGAACAGCAATAACAGCTGCTCGACATCACATACACGTATAGGAGGTTCACACATCACGAGTCTGTAGCCAGCAACGTAGTTGCCGTTTGAAGGATCCAATTGTTTGGAGGTCACGAACATGGAGACGAATCGAGTTCCACAGCTCAGCGCCAGTAATGGCCAGCTCGGCTTTGTAGGTGTCGGTTTTGTAGTTAGGAACCACAAATGTCTGCTATGTGAGGGTCTCACGGTGGGATCTCGAGGCCGCATAGACTGCGAAGAGTTTGGTAAGGTAGGATGGTAGTCCACTTTACCGAATTTGGTACATCGTTATACCCAGAGCTAAGGACCCTGTAATCCGAGATAGAGAGCCATCCAAGGTTTCACCTGGCAGCAGAGATTGGTGCGACGAGAGGTACTCCGTTTACGAATCGTACTGCACGATTTATTAACCGTTGAAGCTGAAGGTTTAGCATCGAGCCTTGGAGGACGGCCAAGCAATATAAAACGTGAGGAAAGACTGGGGCATTAACTAGGTGTTTCCGCAGTGATTCATTAGTGACTTTGCACAATGTATACAGCTGATAAAAGATAGTGTTGACCCGCGACGTCACCTTTTGCAGATGGTCATGGAAAGTCAGCTTGTTGCCGAGTATGATTCTTAGGTTCCTTACGCTGCTCACAAATTCGATGGGTGGCGCATCTGCGACTCCAAGACGGGGAAGGCCATCGAAGTCCAACTCATTAGTAAACCGTAGACCTCTAAGGAAGATAGCCTTAGTACGGCCTACATTCAGCTGGAGCTGATTTGTGGTGGACCACGTCTGGATCCGAGCAATATCCTCATTCAGAAGCTCAATGTTACGATGTACATCTCTGGGATCATCATCTATATAGATTTGCAGATCGTCAACGTGCAAAGCGTAGAGTGAATTTCCAACACAGCACCCAATGTCATTAATGAAAATCGAGAATAGCAGTGGGCCAAGAATGGAACCTTGTAGTACATCGGTGTTAGTTGTCAAAAAGGGCGATAGCCTATGCTCATTCTTAACTGCCTAACAGCGTCCAGTAAGGTAGGAACGAAATATGTCATAGCCCCAGTAGAGAAGCACGAAACAGCTAACTTTTGTAGCAGCAACTGGTGTGACACCGTATCAAACGCTTTTAAGAAGTCGAAGAGTACGACGATGGTGAGTATTCGATGATCAGTGTTGAGTCGTACATCAACTGAATTCGCTTTGACGGCGATCGAGTGGATCAAGCTGGTTTTGTCGGCAGGGGGGTGTATACCTGACGAACCCACCGTCTCGAGTGACGTAGGGTTGTGCTTGATGGGCACAACGAGGTTTGGACGAACCCGCGTTCCCCAGCTGCTACCAAACATCGGCACCTCATAGGGAAAAAGTTGGAGAGTTAAGTGGTGGGATGGGTAGACGAAGTTTTGTTGGCCCCTTATAGGAGGGCCTCAACGTTTGGTACCCCATGAGTCCCGAGTTGGGGAGTTAGGGGCTGGAATGTCTAGAGAAAGGTTTGGTAGCCATAAAAATGGGGGTACCAAATCTCGACACCTCATAGGGGGAAAGCTGGAGAGTTACGGGGTGGGATGGGTGGAGGGAGCTTTGGTAGTCCCAAAAATGGGGCTACTAAACCTCGGTAGCCCATAGGAAGAAAGTTGGGGATTTGGAGGTTGGGATGGGAGGGGAGCGGCTTGGTGGCCCCCAATAAGAGGGGCACAACGTCTCATACCCGGGGACGGGGATGATGCGAGGTTATAGGGGCAAGGGAGGATTGGCGAATCTAGCATCTGCTTTATTCGACATTTGGACTGCATTGAAATTTCCCATAATGATTTTGTTTGCAGCCATCCCGAGAAGCTCCGAGAAGTTCGTCGGAAGATGAAACGAGAAATGCGGTGGTCGGTAGATAACTGCAGCGAATTGCCAAGCCGCATCTCGCCAAATAGGTACTCGACCATGCCTGGCTTGCCAGACCAGACTCCGCTAAATTTACCAATAATTGTAACTAGGATGGAAACATGGCAGTACCACGTTACTCCACCACTATTTGCGTTACGGTCATGACGAATCAAATAGTGGCCAGGGGTATTCAAAATAGAGCTTGGTACCACCTGTGATAGCCAGCTTTCAGTAATAGCTAGGATGTGATACGTTGAGCGATGAGAGTCAAGAAAGGTTTTGATTGCATTTGTGTCACGGCGAAGAGAATTTACGTTCAAGCAACAGGCATTGGTAGAGACGTGGTGTGAACAAAATTTTTACCGGCTATCTGCTTGAGCAAGACTTGTTCGTATGGACATCGAATTTCCACGAAAATCGCAACGATGATTGTTAGCTTGTCATGCTGATGTGGATTTGTGTAAGCTGGCGATTCGTTCGACGTTGGCATTTGAGTTTACGGATATACAAGGCCACCTTCTCTGAGTTTAGCAAAGACTACTTAATTTTTAACCCAGAGGCTTCAGAGTGGATATCATCAAACTAAGGAGTCTATAGGTTTACTTCCTGTAAAGGTCACTAAAGATAGGGTAATTTAAAAAAATTGGCGTTTCCGGGAATAAGATTTCCGGGAGAAAAAAAAATTGCGGTTTTTTGCGCAGTCTTTTGCGCAGGCACGATTTCTCATATTTTCTTATATCAAATAGTCAATGAGTTACTGCCGATAATTACCATATAATCAGTATTCACATAATTGTGAACATAGAGCATCATCGGCCACCAATTTTTCGTGCACATGTTCTTTTGAGTTGTCATACTTGACTCCCATAACGCGCCAGAACCAAAGCGCGGGAACACATAAATCGTGAGCAGTAGAAGCGCGCCCAGCGCTGGAGTGAGTCTGTGGAAACAATTAACCTAATATTGAATTGAGGTTCAGTTTAAGATTTAAATGATCGACGTTGTCAGGATTTTCGCTCTCAAACATAAAACATTTTATAGATTTTGCGAAGAAAATTTCTGGAACTTCGAATTCATACGGAAAAATTTCACTAACCAAGGATTTAACTCTAACATTTTTTCACAAAAAAGCAGTTTTCCCTTGAAAGTCTAAATCATATACGCTCAGTAATAATTGTAAAAAAATTACCTCATGTATCGGTGAATATAATATGCTATAATATTGAAGTTGCGACCGTTAGCCATTTCTTTCATGAAGAGATACGATACCAGAAAGCCGCTGAGCACAAAAAATGTGTCGACCGCAAACGGTGCAATGAGAATGTATAAAGCTCGCCAAGAAGACATCCACTGCAATGAAGGTAAATATAATTTTATATTCAACTAAATTTAAGAGTACTCAACTATAGTTGTGTAAATATCATTTGCAAGTTGAAAAAAAGTGATAAAAACTATACAAACAAATAGAATGGCTGTGTGATCATTTACGCGCCAAACTTACTGAATGCACTTTGCTGAAAATTCCATTATACATTGTTAACGCATGGTTTTATGGGAAAACGTGAGTAAGTATTTTACCTAGACAATGTGAAAACTGACAAAAAAGTTCTTTGTCATTTTGCTCTAAATCTGCACGTTCACCAAATAATCTTAATATTACTGAGAAGAAAAATTCACCTCTCCAACATCCGCCATATTCATCACAGCTCCCATCTGCACAACCGCATATTCATGGCCCAGTATCACCCAGCACATACTAAAAAATCGGATCCCTTGAACTGCTGGTAGAGTACCTCGGGGAATCTTCGTATCAAGTACTCGTTTAGCACTGGTGTATAACGACAATTTCCTCCACAGAGTATTTTCTAACTGATGGGGTTTGGGAATTCGGGTGCAGACGTCGCAAATGGTACAGATGACTAAGAAGCCGACGAAAACCGTGAGAATTGAACTGAAAAAACGAATAGATTTCCACGGTGAAACTTTTCGCCACTATTTCTGGAAATGTGTGCATTTTTGCAATGTTTAATATCGTTAACATCGTTCCCGCTGATATCGCGCATTCTCTCACTTCAAAGAGTCAAGACTTTATGTGGCGGTACTCCTGTTGACGTATCCCACTCCCACAACACGCATGAGTTCTCTCATATTGCGCTCACGTGTGGTTACGAAAGATTTAATAATGATGAACGTGATACATATGTGACTAACCTCGTGTATGTGTGTGTGTGTGGGCGGGGGGAGGGGGTGGATAGGTGGGTGGGTGGGTAACCCAGGAATGAGAATGTGTGCCAAAAACGGAAAGCAGTCATTTACATTGCAATAATGTCACCAAGTTCAAACGCAGCAGATTCTATCGATGAACATATTCCTGAAGCTGCTCTTATATTAAAATCATGGTAATCCGATGTAGTATCAATGGCATTCTGCATTATCTGCACAACGTGTTCACTGTCACATGCAGCTGGTAAGCAAATAGACATCGTGGAGTGAAGTGATAAAGTTGTATTGGGAGCCTTGACAGATAGCGAGTACATGCAGTGACGTCCCCGTATGACTTCCTTATTTCTTATGACCTCCACTGACAGACATTCATCGAAGACACCTAGATCCTTCATGTTTCCGATAAGGAGGCCAGATGGGATTTTTGATGAGGCATCAATCACTGCATAATTGAATGAAGTCGATTTATTTTTTTACGTTTGACGAGTTTCTTTGATGTTCAAGTTTTTATTAGTTTAGGAAGGTTCACATAATTCGTAAAAAAAATAATTTAGTTCAAAACTTTTCAACACTACATTTTCAATCATTGTAAACTCGAAAAAAATATAAAATCTCGAATGTTTCAACAATTTAAATGAACTTGAAAAATCAAAGACACCATGAAAGATTTGAAAATTTGAGCAAGTTGAACTTTCGTAAAGATTGGAAGAAACTCAATTAATTTTTTTTTCACTCTTACTCTATATGATTGCCTATTTCACATTCTAGAAATTAGCACAATTGATTATTGAAAATTTTCACACAGCTATTTATAAAAAAAAAAAGAGAGTAACTAACTTTTCAGGGCCCATGGCTGAAACGCCGTCACCCCCTCCAGAAAGATCGACAACTGGTTACTACATTCCGTATCATTCACAATTTTCTCCCGGCTCGTAAGATTTAACTCGCGCATTGCATAGTTTTTAATTATATTCTCGGGTTGCAGATCGCGAATCACATTAACAAAATCCGTCGACACATTATTGGCCTCAAATGTTTGGCTCAATTGGTCAATCGCCTGACCAGACACTTTATCAATATCATAACGTCCTGGACGCTGACATTGGACGTAGATGACAATAGTTTGGATTAACAGCAGAATTGCAAATCGATTCATGATCGTTAATAAGAAGCACTTTATCACGAATGCCTCAATGAACGAAACTTCACCTCAAGATTGGTAATTAACAGAGGCAAAAATCACTGATAACAATATCATTCTAATCTATATAGATTCGGATGTTTCATAATGATTGCGTTCTACGCACATCTCTGCAGTCACCGGAATTGGCCATAAGCCTTACCTCAACATTATTGCTATGCTAATCAATTGGAGCTGGTCTGGTGTTTGTGCAGGAGAATGGAAATAGATAAATTCTTGAATAGAAGGCGATAACTTTGCTATCAATCCAGTACGTTCATGTGCCAAAAAAATTCCATGCGCAAGTTGTTGGCCACGATGATATTATATAAGTCAATCGAGCTGATCCACGATAGAAGCGATTGATTGTTATCAAAGAGAAGCTTCAAACGTGGTAATAAGATCAGTGAAATCCTTCTGTAGGACGCCAAATTGAATAAAAATGTATGATGCAATTTCTAACGTTTCCATGAGCTTTTGATCATATCAGCAGCCTTCTCAGCTATCATGTAAATTGTCGCTACCAAATGACCAACTGGCATCTCAGGCATGATGGATGCATCACACACCCTTAGCCCTCCAACTCCATAAACCCGCAATTCAGGATCGACAACAGCAGCAGTGTCTGTGGCTGGACCCATTTTAGCAGTGCCTACGTCATGACTGTAGCCAATGGTTAAATGTCTGATTGCACAGCGCCAATAATCATCCGTGCCGAATTCCAGCAGCTCACAACCCGGAATTTTCGTACGATCTAACATAATTCCAAATCGTCGAAATGCATTAGACTTGCTCAGTTCAATCGCAAATTTGATACCTTCAAGAAGTACCTCCACATCATGCGCATCCTCCAAAAACTTTGGATCAATAATCGGGTGATCTTCAATATTAGTAGATCGAAGTTTAACGTATCCCTTACTACGAGGAAATTGTAGAGTCGGCCAAATAGCGAATGCATCTTTACCGATAAGCGGCTCCCAAAGGGTCTCATAGATTAGTTTAGTAATACGCCGACCCCGCCGAGAAGAGTCATCGTTATCCATATTTACTGTTGCTGCTCGGTAGATCAATTCCATGTCCGGTCTCCGGTCAATTGCATATTTCGTGCGAATGAATGCGACACCTTCATCGAGGCCAGGAACAGAATACGGTCCGCTGCCTTTAACAGCATACTGGATTGCAGCTTCCGGTGTCTGTATGTTGTTGGCAATCAGAGTGACACTTTGGTTGACAAGAAACGTAAGCCCGAAGAAGCCCATATGATCATTGAGGTTGTATCCAACAGCAGAGTGCTTCACTACTTCAATTCCCATCTCCTGGAGATGGTCTTTTGGTCCAATTCCTGATAACATTAATAGTTGTGGTGTGTTGATCGCACCAACTGACAATATTACCTCTTTAGTTGCATTAATTTGATACGATCTATTATTCTTCGTAAACTCTACTCCGTATGCGTGGTTATCAGCGTTGATCAATACTTTCGACACCATCGCTTCTGTTACAATATCCAAGTTCGCTCGCCTGACGCGTAAATATGCTTTGGAAGCGCTGCATCGTGTGCCATTCAACATGGTTGCTTGATTATAGGAGAAACCGATTTGGCGTTGTCCATTGTAGTCAATAACATTGTATCTCATTTCTTCACCGGATTGTAAGAAGGCAGATGCTAGTGGAGTACGCCATGGTGCATGCTGTACGTGTAAATATCCTTTTTCACTATGATACGACGGGTCTACAGGCTCTGAAACAGGAGTGAAGTTAGAATCATGAATTAAGTCTTTCATATTGGAAGTGTTATCACCAAAGAATAGTTTCTTATTTACCTTGAAGCTTTGCACGTTCACTTTTCCTGAAATACGGTAATATATCCTTATATGACCAACCATAATTTCCCATCTTAGCCCAATTATCAAAATCTAACTTATTCCCTCTAGCATATAGCATGCCGTTTATGGAACTCGAACCACCTAATGACTTTCCTTTTGGATAGGTGCAACGCTGATCCTCAATTCCTAGACATGCCTTCTTCTGCGGCTCCACACGATATTGCCAGTCGAACTCGGTATTGAGAAAGCTATCTTCCAGCATTGGTACTTGATGCAAGATTCCTTCTGGCTTACCAGCTTCAAGAAGTAAAACCTTCCAATTTTTGTTTTCTGACAGACGATTGGCAACTGGAGACCCACCTGGACCAGATCCAACGATGATGAAGTCATATTCGGTGAAGCTTGGTAATGATGCAGTTTTAATTCCATAAGTGGTTCCCAGTCCGTACTCCGTAAGAAGTTCCAAGATATGTATCGCTGCTGATAGATTTGATGTCAACAACAGGGTGATGAATATCCGAACAAGCATTGGACTGACATTTGATTTCGTACACATGGTAAAACACTTGCTGTATATAGGTAAGTGACCACACGATATGGGATATGTCGGATTAGCCGTTATATATTTAAAATGGTGATGGTTTATCGAATTAACATAACATTGTCTGCAGTAATCCACTACACAGGTGATTTCATCAGTTGTTTATTATTACAGTTATCACCGGCTTATATTTGTGGATATACCCACGACTGGGTAGAATTAAATAAATTTCGCATGAATAAATTATTTTCGGCAAACAATACCAGTATCAGTGTGAGAAATTGAATTCATGAGTACCGACGATACAGTTTAGTTAGAACGTATGATCTGCAGGTTCTTCTAAATGCGGTGGAATACACCGTACGCTGAGAACTGCTGACTTTACTCGAAGCAACTGTATTGAAATCTCAAAAAAGCAAAGGAGGATTGAGATTTCATAAGTACTCCAACGCAGATTGGAGAGAATATTCTCTCGTATAAAAAATAGGATATTTCCCCATGTTAGAAATTATCCTACATGCAGTGATTGCTTCCGCGACGGAACAAAAATGAAGTCGGCAGTTCCGGCACACCGTGTATAGAGCAACACACGTGAAAGTGATAGTTTCTAAACATTAAAGTGATGTTTATTATCATTCTTAATTATTCCACGATCTCCTAATCATATCAGCGGCTTTCTCGCCGATCATATATGCTGTAGCTGACAAATGTCCGACTGGTAAGTCGGGCATGATGGATGTATCACTAACTCTTAGCCCCTTGACTCCATGCACTCTTAATTCAGGATCAACAACAGCCGTCGAATCTGTAGACGGTCCCATTTTGGCAGTACCCATATCATGATTGAAGCCAATTGACAGATGTCGGATTGCACAACGCCAGTAATCATCAGAGCCGAATTCCAGTGTTTCACACCCCGGAATTTTTGTATCATGTAGTCTAATTCCAAATTCTTGAAAAGCTTCTGTCTTACTCAAGGCTATAGCAAGTTTGATACCTTCGAGAAGAACTTCTACATCATGCTGATCGTCCAAGAAGTTCGGATTGATAATAGGATGGTCCTCAATGTTAGTTGATTTAAGTTTAACGTACCCCTTGCTACGACTATTCTGCAGAGCCGGCCAGATAGTGAAGGCATCGTGACCAATCAGAGGTTTCCAAACT
The DNA here is from genome assembly GCA_026005395.1 of Asobara japonica. Lineage (NCBI taxonomy): Eukaryota > Metazoa > Arthropoda > Insecta > Hymenoptera > Braconidae > Asobara > Asobara japonica. The sequence continues at coordinate 570,766 of BQMI01000429.1, forward strand.
GTGTCATAAATAATTGGAGAGATGAAACGTTGCTTCCGCGCAGACCCATTATCCATGTTATATGTTGCTGGTCGACAGATGAATTCAATATCCGGTCGAGAGTCTGTTGCATGCTTCGTCCGAACGAATGCCACAGCGTCATTGAGCGCCGGAATAGAATATGGACCAGTTCCTTTGATGGCATACTCAAGTGCCGTACGTGGTATCTGCATATGTGGTGCAATTAGGCTAACACTTTGATTCACCAAAAACGTCAGGCCAATAAAACCCACGTGATCATTGAGATTGTGGCCAACGGCAGAATCCTTCACTACTCTAATCCCCAACTCTTGAAGATGCTCTTTGGGTCCAATCCCGGATAACATCAACAGCTTTGGTGTGTTCATTGCACCAGCTGACAATATTACTTCTTTAATAGAATTAATCCGATAGGATCGATTATTTTTCGTGAACTCCACACCATGCACATGATTATCATCGCTAATTAACAGTTTGGATACCATTGCCTCTGTTATGATATCCAAGTTGGAGCGTTTGACAGCTAGGTAGGCGCGTGAAGCACTGTACCGCGCACCATTCAGCATTGTACACTGACTATATGAGAATCCAACGTGGTTTTGTCCATTGTAGTCCACGATATTGTAACCTAGTTGTCTACCAGATTGTAGAAATGCAGCTGCAAGCGGGGTATGCCATGGAGCATTTTGCAGGTGTACGTTTCCATTGGTACCATGGTAGAATGCAGCCACTGGATCTACAAGAAATTAATTTCATTGACCACATTCTTCGAATGGTGTATTTTGTCCTACTAGTCAAACGCCAAAGGAAATTTCTTGATCACCTACCATCAAGCTTAGCACGTTCACTCTTCTTGAAAAATGGCAGCACTTCATCATAGGACCAACCGTAATTGCCCTTCTCCGCCCACTTATCAAAATCTAACTTGGCTCCTCTAGCGTAAACCATACCGTTGATGGAAGATGAACCACCCAATGATTTTCCTTTTGGATAGGAACATCTACGATCAATTATCCCTAGGCATGCCTTCCCCTGGGGTTCGACTCGATAGTTCCAGTCATATTCAGAATTTAGGAAAGTTCCTGTCAACATCGGCACTTGATGTAGTATTCCTTCAGTCTTGCCAGCTTCTAGAAGTAAAATCTTCCAGTTTTTATTTTCTGACAGATGACTGGCCACTGGAGAACCACCGGGACCAGAACCCACCACAATAAAGTCATATTCATTGAATCTTGGCAATAATTCGGTTTTAATTCCATAGCTGTTTGTCAGTCCGTAATCGCCGAGAAGGTCCAAGATATGGATCCCTGCAGACAAATTCATCACCAGTAAGAACGTGATGAATATTCCAACGATCGCCACCATTTCTCTGGAAAGAATTCTGATCAGATACAGCAGAATTGTCTACGAATTTATCACTCACCAAAACGCAGGGATCGGTAAGCGTGATAGGATGGCTGAAAGACAAATTGCATAGATGCTGCAGGTTTTAAAGGTGTGATAATCTACGCAAGTTATTTATAGGATTAATGTATTATTTCAGTATGCTTATTATTTTATATGTGGACACGTGTCCAAAGATATGGCCATTCATGTTTTTTTAGTATGGTTATCACTTCGCATCTACGCAGGTTTAAGAACTGGTTAGAACAAATAATTTGCTTGCCAACGTAATTCGTTGGAGGTCGTGTGAGTTTCATGCGAATCACTTCATCCATTTTTTCAATATAACTGTTTCTAAGATTTCGGTAGAAAAATAGTTATCCATACTTTACTTATCTACATTAATTATCCACTACTCCAATCAAAACCTGCATCAAGAATCTCCACCTTGTGATGTTTCGAACAAAATGGGTCAATTCTTTTCCTAATTACACTGTAAGAATACAGCGCTATCCATGCAATCGTCTCACCCGGTCGAGATGCTTTATTTATCATTCAATTTTAATTATCTCATACCAATTCTTCGATAAAAACACAAATGCGCAAGAAATGGCATGATTACAGTATTTTGAAAAATAATACAAATATTTTTAGGAGATTGGCTGCACACTGTCCTAATACGTGAAAATCTGTGTAAACTGCTGCAAGCATAGATTACGTATTCTAAAACTATACTAGTATATCTGTCAATTCTTCCATGATTTTTTAATCATATCCGCAGCTTTTTCGCCGATCATATACGTAGTTGCCGATAAATGACCGACTGGTAACTCTGGCATGATAGAAGTATCACTAACTCTCAAATTTTTAACTCCATGTACACGCAATTCAGGATCGACTACAGCCGAAGAGTCTGTAGCTGGTCCCATTCTAGCAGTACCCATATCGTGATTGAATCCAATTGTCAGCTGTCTGATTGTGCACCGCCAGTAATCATCTGAGCCAAATTGCAGTGATTCACATCCCGGGATTCTCGTATCGTGTAGTTTAGTTCCATATTTTTGGAAGGCCTCAGTTTTACTCAATGCTATAGCAATTTTAATACCTTCCAGAAGAATATCCACATCATACTGCTCATCCAGAAGGTTGGGGTCAATGATAGGTGGATCCTCAGGATTAGTTGATCTAAGTTTAACATATCCCTTGCTACGACTTAATTGCACAGCTGGCCACATGGTGAAGGCATTCTTACCAATAAGCGGCTTCCATACCACATCATAAACGCTTTTTGAAATAAAACGTTCTTTACGAGCGGATTCATCAGTGTCCATGTTGAATGTTCCTGTTCGGAGAATGAATTCAAGATCTGGTCGAGAATCGTTTGCATATTTTGTCCGAATGAAGGCAACAGCTTCATTGAGGCCAGGTACAGAGTATGGTCCACTGCCTTTAATAGCATATTCAAGTGCAGCTTTTGGTGTTTGCATATTCGTTGTAATTAGAGTGATACTATCATTCACCAGGAATGTAAGTCCAACATAACCCACATGATCATTCAGATTGTGCCCAACAGCTAAGTTCTTTACTACTTTGATTCCCAATTCTCTAAGATGCTCTTTGGGTCCAATTCCAGATAGCATCAACAGTTTTGGTGTGTTCATTGCACCAGCCGACAATATCACCTCTTTTCTGCTATGCACTCGGTAGGATCTGTTGTTTTTGATAAACTCGACTCCATACGCCTCATTCTTGCTGCTGATCAACACTCTTGATACCATTGCTTCGGTTACAATATCCAAGTTTGATCGTTTGACTCGTAAGTATGCTTTTGAAGCGCTGCATCGTGCACCATTCAACATTGTGCATTGGCTGTATGAGAATCCAACGTGGTTTTGTCCATTGTAGTCAATAATATCGTATCCTAGTTGATTTCCAGATTTGACAAATGCAGTTGCCACTGCTGTACGCCATGGTGCACTTTGTACGTGGACATTCCCATTCTTGCCGTGATAAAGTTGGTCCACTGGCTCTAAAGGAATAGATTGAAGCAGAATATTTTAGGTGTGATTGTATATTGCTGCTCGTGATAAGTTTTTTGTGAAAAAATCGGGTGGCCACATACCTTGCAGCTTAGCACGTTCGCTTTTCTTGAAAAACGGTAGAACTTCCTCATATGACCATCCGTAATTGCCCTGGTCAGCCCAAATATCGAAATCCAACTTGTTACCTCTGGAATACACCATCCCATTTATGGATGTCGAACCACCTAAAGACTTTCCCTTTGGATAGGAACACCTATGATCTTCAATTCCTAGACACGCTTTTTTTTGGGGTTCCACTCGATAGTTCCAGTCGTATTCAGAATTCAAGAAAAGGCCTCCTAGCATCGGTACCTGATGAAGGATTCCTTCCGGTTTGCCAGCTTCCAGAAGTAAAACCCGCCAGCTTTTATTTTCTGACAGACGACTAGCAACTGAAGAACCGCCTGGACCAGAACCAACCACAATGAAGTCATATTCATTGAATCTTGGCAACGGTTCGACTTTGATTCCATAGCTATTTGTCAGCCCGTAATCTCTGAGAAGGTCTAAAATATGGATGCCTTCTGCAAAGTGCATCACAACTAGCACGGGGATGAATAGATGAAGCATCGCTGTCATGTCTCTGAGAATTGAAGAGTCGCCTGAAGTCTAGTTAAATCACTAATAATGTTCTGTACGTAACTTACCGCAAATGTCGAAGGAAAGATATTATAACCAGATGTATCTGAGTAATGAACGCATGAATGCAAGTTGTTTATAGAATTCGGTAACTTATCTTTAAAGACTGTTTACTTTTTGTACATAAACCCAAGTTTGTAATCTGATCACAATAAATAAAGTATGTAGCCATATAATTCTCGTGTTTCGATATTCTACCATGATTGTTTAATCATATCAGCTGCTTTTTCCGCAATCATCTGAACCGTTGTCGTTATATGGCCCTATGGTATCTTTGGTATGATGGAAGCATCAGAGACTTGCAGCCCTTCAACGCCATATACTTTTGATTCAGGATTGACCAGCGGCGAAGCATCTGTAATGCTTGCTATTTTAAAATGCTCCCAAAACAATTATATATTTGTATTTACTCAATAAACGAGATCTGCTGTTGCAAGTGTATTTGTTAAAAAATGTGAACAGCAACTGTGGTGGTATTGAAAGAAACAGTGTTCAAGTAAGCACCAGGATATTTGTCCAGAAAAAACATTTATTTTTCTATTTTGCAAGCACAACATTCACATACAATCCATGCTCTGATCCTGGTCGAAGCATGCAGCAGATGAACCTTATATTTATCAATGATGGCATTGTATCGCATAGTCATTTGCAGATTGTTTCAGTTCGTAATTTGAAGGCATTGTACATTATCTACTTGTACCATGACTTTTTAATCATATCAGCGGCTTTTTCAGCAATCATGTAGATTGTTGCTGATAAATGACCCGCTGGTATGTCCGGAATAATGGAGCCATCACATACTCTCAACCCCTTAACACCATATACTCTCAACTCCGGATCAACAACAGCAGTGGGATCTCCAGCTGGTCCCATCTTAGCAGTACCCACCTCATGACTAAAACCGATAGCCAGATGCTGAATCGCACAACGCCAGTAATCATCCGAGCCGAACTCTAATCTCTCGCATCCCGGTATCTTAGTCTCATGTAATCGAGGAGCAAATTGTTGAAAGGCTGTTGCATTAATCAACTCTATTCCGAATCTAATACCATGAACGAGCACCTCTAAATCGCGTTGATCAGCCAAGAAATTGGGATCAATCAGGGGAGGATCATCAATGTTAGTTGACTTCAACTTGATGAATCCTCTGCTTCGCGGATGCTGGATGGCTGGCAAGATCATGATGCCATCTTTACCCTCAAATGGCTTTAAAAGTGCGTTATACATTTGGAGAGACATACCACGTCCACTTCGCGCAGTTGCTTCAGCATTGATCTGATATGTCCCTGAAGGGAAGATTATTTCGAGATCTGGTCGAGCATCAACCGCGTGTTTTGTACGAGTGAATGCAAGCCCCTCGTGAAAACCTGGTGATGAAAGTGGTCCAGTTCCATTGATAGCATACTGGAGTACAACTTCTGGTCCTTGAGAAGTGGTTAGTTTCAAAGTGGTACTCTGGTTCACGAAGAACAGAAGTCCGATGAAACCCAGATGATCTTGGAGATTGTAGCCAACTTTGGAATCTTTGATAACTGGGATTCCCAGTTCAGTCAAATGATCTTTGGGTCCAATACCGGAGAGCATTAACAATTTGGGTGTGTTGATTGACCCAGCTGATAGAACCACTTCCTTTTTAGCGTCAATGGTATATGACCTGTTATTCTTTCTGAACTCTACACCATACACGCGGTTAGTCTTATCAATCAAGATTTTTGATACGAATGCTTCAGTGATGATATCTAAATTCCGCCGTTGGACCCGAAGATATGCTTTCGACGCGCTGCATCGTGTACCATTCACCATTGTATATTGGTTGTAAGAGAATCCAATCTGATGCCGACCATTGTAGTCAATGACATCATACCCTAGTTGTTGTCCTGATTTTAAGAATGCAGGTGCAAGGGGACTTCGCCAGCGTGCACTCTGCACGTGTACGTTACCATGCCTGCCATGATAGGATCTATCCACTGGTTCTAGAATCGAAGGCAAAATATAATGACGGTGGAAATAGATGATAGGCAAACATAAAACATAAACACTCTACATACCTTCAAGGTTTGCACGTTCACTCTTCTTGAAGTATGGTAGCACATCATCGTAAGACCAACCATAGTTGCCCTGCTCTGCCCAACGATCAAAATCTAACTTATGGCCTCTAGCATAAACCATACCATTTATGGAGCTCGAACCCCCCAATGATTTGCCATGTGGATAAGTGCATATACGATCTATCATACCAAAGCAAGCATTCTTCTGCGGTACAACTTGGTACTGCCAGTCATATTCAGAATTCAGAAAGAGACCTCCTAACAGGGGCACTTGATGCAATATTCCTTCTGGTTTGCCCGCCTCCAGAAGTAAAACTCTCCAGTTCTTATTCTCTGATAGACGACTGGCAATTGGAGAACCGCCGGGGCCTGAGCCAATAATAATGAAGTCATATTCATCGAACCTTGGTAGCAATTCGGTTCTAATTCCATAGGTGGTAGACAGTCCGTACTCCCCCAGAAGATCCAATATGTGTATTCCCACTGATGAATTTATCAGCAGAAGTAATGGAAATAATAGTCGAAATATCAGTAGCATTTTTCTGGACAGCAATGTCTGTTAAATCTCATCCAACCTCCTGAATGTTGATAACATACTCTGAGATTTGGAGGACAAGCCAAGTGCAGATTGGGATAAACAAAATAAACGAAATTAATTACACAAGTGATATTTTGTATTTGTTCGTCATTGACTGTTCTAAATTTAAACATGTCTGTTTAAATATGGATCCACACAATTGATTTTAATGATTACGTATGCTATACGTGACTTACTGATGACAGTTCCGGCAATATTGAAATGCCGAATTCCGTTGGAGCTTGCTACACGTTGCATCAACTTTTTTGTATTTCACTACTAGAGATTCAGCATTCCAATGGAATCAATGAATGACATCACATAAATCGATATTTCCAATTGACAAGGAAGAACAATAATCATGAACGAGAAAGCTAAACGGCGTCGCTGATCACACTCCAGTTGATATTAGAAAGTCCCATATGAAGAATAGTGTGCCATACTGTCTAATGACTCCATGATTTTTTGATCATATCAGCAGCTTTCTCCGCGATCATATAAATCGTCGCTGTCAGATGACCCGAAGGAATATTCGGCATAATAGATGCATCGCACACTCTTAATCGTTCAACACCATACACTCTTAATTCAGGATCAACAACAGCAGTAGTGTCCATGCTTGGTCCCATCTTAGCAGTACCTACTTCATGGCTCAAGCTGTATGTTACATACCGAATAGCGCAACGCCAGTAATCATCAGAGTCAAATTGGTACGCTTCACATCCTGGGATCTTCGTATCATGCAGTTGAGTGTCAAACCTTTGGAACACGCTGGTTTTAGCAATTTTGGTAGCAAATTTGACACCTTCAAGAAGGACTTCCACATCGAGTTGATCATCCAGGAAGTTAGGATCAATGAGAGGTGGATCTGCAATATTAGCGGACTTGAGTTTGATGTGTCCCCTACTTCGAGGCAGCTGAAGGCAAATCCAAATCGTAAATGCATCATGATTGACAAGGGGCTTCCATACTGTATCATAAATTGATTGAGTGATACCAGCTGCTCTTCGAAATGCACCATTATCCATATTGAATGTTCCTGAGCGGAAAAGTAATTCAAGATCGGGATGGGCATCAGCGGCGTGTGCCGATCGGATGAATGCAAGCGCTTCGTTGAGACCACTAACCGAAAATGGACCGCTTCCATTGATAGCATATTGAAGTGTTGCTTCTGGGTTTTGTAGGTTCTTGGTAATCAGACTTACACTTTGATTCACCAAAAACGTGAGTCCAACGAAGCCCACATGATTGTAAAGGTTCGATCCAACTTGAGAGTCTTGTAGAACTCTGATTCCCAGCTCTCGGAGATGATCTTTGGGTCCAATTCCCGACAGCATCAACAGTTGGGGTGTGTTAATGGCACCAGCTGACAAAATCACTTCTTTCGTAGCGTGAATTGCATATGATCTATTGTTCTTGGTGAACTCCACGCCATAAGCACGATTGTTGTTATTAATTAGCACTCGTGATACTACTGCTTCTGTCACAATATCCAAGTTGGATTGTGGGACGCGTAGGTATGCTTTTGAAGCACTGCATCGGGTACCATTCACTATTGTCAATTGGGCATACGAGAATCCAATTTGATCCCGCCCATTATAATCAATAACATCATAGCCCAGCTCTCTTCCGGATTCTACGAATGCTGTTGCAATCGGGGTGCGCCAGGGAGCACTTTCCACATGCAGGTATCCACTGTTTCCATGATACCGTTCATCCATTGACTCTGAAATACAATGAAATTGATCAAAGAGCGATACTTTTACCGTGGGACAAACTTGGATGTAGGTACAGACATACCTCGAAGTCGTGCACGTTCACTCTTCCTGAAATACGGCAGCACTTGGTCATACGACCAACCATAGTTGCCCTTCCTTCCCCAATTATCATAATCCAACTTGTTCCCTCGTGCATAGATCATACCATTGATGGAACTTGTACCACCCAATGATTTTCCTTTTGGATGAGGACAGCGTTGATCAATTACACCTAGGCATGCCTTCTTCTGGGGTTCGACTCGGTATTTCCAGTCATAGTCAGATCGTAGAAATCGCCCCATAAGCATTGGTACTTGATGCAAGATTCCTTCAGATGTACCTGCTTCCAGAAGTAGAACCTTCCAACTTGGATTCTCTGATAAACGATTAGCTACTGGAGAACCACCTGGGCCAGAACCAACGATAATGAAATCATACTCGTTAGATCTTGGTAATGGTTCGATTTTAATTCCATAAGAGCTAGTAAGTCCGTATTCTGCTAGAAGATCCAAGATATGTATTCCTGCTGTCGTGTTTATAATTAGGGCCAGCAGGATTAGTAGGTGAACTTGCGCCGTCATTTTTCTGAATAATGCAATTTTGGTGGGATCCCAAAAGCCTTTGAACCGTCCGTCTAGATGCTACTGAGCACCCAGAACGATATTCCTCGGAGACAGTAATTATATATATGAGGTGTGACGAAATTGTTGAATGAAGACGAACATAAAAAATTACACAAGTGGTATATTGTATTTGTTTATCATTCACTGTTCCATATTTAAGCACATGTTGGTAACATGGAACAAATACATAAATGGCAACAATATATTTAAATTATGGATAATTCAACGAAAAGATCGGTATTCATCGTTCATCCTGTAGCTACCCTGATTGGTAGTGCTACATTTCGAACCAATACGAAAAGTCGTAAGTCGTAAGCTTCCAGTTCCAGTATCTTTGAGAAGAGGCCAAACCAAGTCAAAAGTTCTGATTCAACTTTTCTGTCTGCCCCCCCCCCCCCCCCATGAAGTTATCGACGTTTGATATTGACCAGTCACAGCACAGGGCCAGTGCTTTCAGTTCCCAGACCCGAATTGCCATCTGAAATAGTCATTGAAACTGTTTCTCCATCTAGAGCAATTCTTGGGGTCGTTCCGACATCTGGTACTGTTCCCAGAATCGAATCCGTATCTGGAACAGGTCCTGGAATGGTTTCTGGTACGGAAGTTCCACCTAGAACAGTCCCAGGACAGATCCTTCACGTGGAACAATGTTTGGAATAGTTGGTTATCTTGGAACCGTCTTCGGAATTCAAAGTACTGGTTCAGTGGACTAAGCTGTAACTATTCAACTTCAAACTCCAATACCTTCATGGAGGAGGTTCCTCACAGGAAAGTGGAACAGCAACTTTCGACTTCGACTGTTGCCCTCCTTCCATCCTCAAAAATGAAGTCCCCAGTTTAGCAACACCGTGTACATTGATGAAAAAATGGTGACATACTTGCTAATGACGCCATGACTTTATGATCATATCAGCTGCTTTTTCAGCAATCATATAAAGCGTAGCAGTTAAATGGCCCAAGGGTATATCGGGCATGATGGAAGCATCACAAACCCTGAGCCCTTTAACACCGTAGACTCTCAATTCAGGATCAACAACAGCTGTAGAGTCTGTGGCTGGTCCCATCTTAGCAGTACCCACCTCATGACTGAAGGCATTTGTTAGATGTCGAATTGCGCAACGCCAATAATCATCGGAGCCAAAGGCAAAAGTTTCACAGCCCGGAATTTTCGTATCATGCAGTCGGGTGCCGAATCTTTGAAAAGATCTAGATTTAGCAATTTCTATAGCAAATTTAACACCTTCAAGAATAACGTCCACATCTAGATCATCATCCAAAAAGTTGGGGTCAATGATAGGTGGATCCTCAATCTTCGTCGATTTTAGTTTCAGACAGCCCCTGCTACGAGGAAGTTGGAGCCCCGGCCAAATCGTGAATGCATCTTTGCCTCTGATAGGCTTCCAAACCGTATCATAAATCGCCTGTGTGATTCTACGTAACCTGCTAGAAGAGCCATCATCGGAATTGAATGTTCCTGCGCGAAAGAGGAACTCAAGGTCTGGACGGGCATCAATTGCATGTTTCGTACGACTAAATGCGAGTGCCTCGTTGAAACCAGCCACAGAATAAGGTCCAGTTCCCTTAATAGCGTATTGCAAGGCAGTCTCTCGTGATTGCAGGGTTTTTGCAGTCAGACTTACACTTTGATTCACTAAGAACGTCAGCCCAACGAAGCCCACATGATCATGAAGGTTGTATCCAACTTTGGAGTCCTTTATAACTTCGATTCCGAGTTCATGCAGATGATCTTTCGGTCCAATACCAGACAACATCAACAGTTGCGGCGTGTTAATGGTGCCAGCTGACAAAATCACCTCCTTACTGGCCTTAATTCGGTATGATTTATTATTTATGATGACCTCTACACCATACGCACGGTTGTCTTCATTTACCAATACTTTTGATACTGTAGCTTCCGTCACAATATCCAAGTTGGATCGTGTGACACCGAGGTATGCTTTTGAAGCACTACAGCGCGCACCGTTTACCACTGTCAATTGAGCATACGAGAATCCAACATGACGTCGACCATTGTAATCAATAACATCGTAGCCAAGCTCTGGACCGGACTCCACGAAAGCTTTTGCAATTGAGGTACGCCATGGTGCACTTTGCACATGTACATTTCCATTCCTACCATGATATGATCTATCCATTGGATCTAAAATAGAATATGCGTATTATTGTGAGTTCCCTTCCAGATCTCTCCCGTTCCAAAAATTTACGATCGGTTGCACGATCTAAAAACAATTCCCAGAATTGCAAAGTCTCTGGAATATCGCAAAATCGTTTCTTACATACCTTCGAAATTAGCACGTTCACTCTTCTTGAAGTATGGTAACACGTCATCATAAGACCAGCCATAATTTCCCTGCTTTGCCCAATTATCAAAATCCAACTTGTTCCCTCTAGCGTAAACCATGCCATTGATGGAACTAGTACCACCTAGCGATTTTCCTTTTGGATATGTGCATTGCCGATCTATAATGCCGAAACATGCTTTTTTCTGGGGCTCCACTCGGTATTGCCAGTCGTACTCAGAGCCCAGAGAGCGACCCCCCAACATTGGTATTTGCTGAAATATTCCTTCCTGTTTACCAGCCTCCAGAAGTAAAACCTTCCAGTTTTTATTTTCAGACAGGCGATTGGTTACTGGTGAGCCACCTGGTCCCGAACCAACGATGATAAAATCGTAATCAGTGAATCTTGGTAAAGGTTCGATTTTAATTCCATAAGATCTCGTAAGTCCGTACTCTGCAAGAAGGTCCAGGATATGTATTCCCGCGGAGACATCTAGCGCCACCACGAGCGAAATAAGTAAAACTTGCCTCATCATTTTTCTAAAAATCAATGAGTTAAACGCGACTTTCGGATTCTGATTTAGAACATATCCGAGGATATGTTCAAGAGATTCAGGATGATGAGTTACAGACCTGTCACCAATTACGGCATTAATATTAATCTCATAAATTATACACGCACGTTATTTATCCACATGTTCATTATTGACTCCCCTTGTCACCCCATGTTTGTATATGTGTCTGCAATGCAATCAACAGAAGCATACTGCGTCAATGAAGTCTGTTTATTTATCTCACCTTATCCAAGTATCGATTGGCTATCGTTATGTATTTACGAAGTTTAGGTAAGAATATACATTTTTCGTTTATGCTATCTTACAAGACTAGTTTCACTCAGCTATTACATATCTTCTCTATTTACATTTCCTGCATCATTGAGATCGACCTATGCTAACACTCTGTCCTGACAACAATGCTCGTTATTGTCATTACTGAAGCGATGTGATTTTTCATTCTGATTTGTATGTGTATGAGGAGGATAGTTACCGTAGGATCAAGGACCAACTAGTATCTGACACCTGCGACCGACGGACCTGAGGAGAGACCTAGGGGTCAGGACAAGGGGTGGGCATTTGGTCATTGACCGAACAACAGTTGACACCTTGGTTTTCATTTATCGATAACCTTGCATTGTTGCATATCAAGTAGATTTCACGTGCACACCATTAGTAAGTAAAATACAGTCATTTAGATCCCATCTGAAGAGCGTTATCTTCTAATTGACTACACTATTGCTAAGGTTTTTACACTTGTTTGTATGACAACTCGGGTTATCTACGCCAACATTCGCCTCTGTGTCTGCAAGAATTTCTCGTGATTGGTGGCTGCTTCTGTCACTTCCTCCAAATATCATTTTCTCGAGCACTACGAATGGCGATTCAAATACCAGACTAAGAGCAAGGCCTGCTATGATCGATGTGATGAATTCACCGAAGAAAGAGTAAATAATTGATTCTTCACTGAAATATGAGGGGGCCCTTGCAGCATTGGCCCTCATCTGCTGGATAACAAAATGGACCAAATAAATAGAGTAGGACAGTCTGCCCAATGGTATGAAAACTGGCAGTGATAAAAATGTAGCAATAACTCCTCCATATCCTCTCACTGATGCATAAATAATCCAGCAAATGCCAAATGCCCAAATGTGTCTTCCAAAGCCTGCATAGAATATTTCCCAAGGGGCATACCACTCATACTCTTTACTCTGGAAAATTCTATATGAGAAGAATGCGAAGGCAAAAGCGAGTGCAGCAAGCAACCATCCTAGAGTCATCAACCTTCGGCTCGGTACATCCGTCTTGGAATTGACCTTGTATCCCAGATAAATTCCCAAGAGCCAGGGTCCTGCTCTCGTGTAAGCCGTTGTATAGAAGTTTTTCATCATATCCATGACCTTTGCTATGCTGCAAAAAATTAATTTGAGCCTTTTGAGATCTGGGTTCAAGCGTGAAATTGTATTAGGGTCATGTAGAGGAACCAAAAAAATATTGTAAAGAATAGGATCCAGAATTGGAATTTCGTGGACTCAGAAACCACTCTTCAAACATGAATCCTAAATTAGGTTCGAATTCTCGGCATAGGAATTTCTTTATGGTATATTGCACGAGTGTTGATTCTAAAGAATTGAACTTACTCTTGTCCATTCGTAATCAGAGCCGTGGAGAACTGGTTTTCTCCTGCGATAATAGCGGGCGTAACTATCGATGCGATGACGAAGACGGCCAATATGCCAAGACCGATTTTTGGCTTTTTCACCAAGGGATACAGGATGAAAGGCGATACCCAGAATAGCTGCATGTCCACTGCTAGATACCATGCATGTCCCAAGCAGATCTACATGTTTAATGTTTCTTGCATTAGATTATGCGAGATTAGATTATGCGTATATTAGATTATGTGAGGAAACAATTATTTCACCGGCCAAGCTTAGACTCGCGCACATAACACGGTTACGTCATAGAATGATCTCGTAATCAATTCATATATGTAGCAATCGATACATAGATTTTCATGACATTTTTTCAGAAGGCTCATAGCTCAGGTCATATCACGGCTTATTAACAATTTTATTTGTTTATATCGCTCTATTACACAGAAAGTAAGAGTTAGATGGGGAAGTTCTAGATAAAAGTTGTTCCCCATGTAGAAACATAAACTAACGCATCGAGAAGTTCATGATGCGACCCGCCGAGGGTCATAGACGTACATCCCGTTTATTAAAATTTGAATTTTCGGCCCAAGTGGCTTGATCCTAATCAATTGGGATCTCAGGAAGACATTTTCATCGACTTGGGTCGAAAAAGTCAAATTATTTTTTTTCGATTTTGGCCAAATTTAACATTGGGACCTTATGGGGAGGCAAACTTGATTTTTTTTAAATTGATTTATTGGCCCCGTGTGCGTTGATACTATCCAATAGGAACCCCCCGAAGATATTTCCGTCAAATTTGCGTCGAAAAGTCAAATTAATTTTTTTAGATTTTCGCCAAATTTAACATTGGGACCTTATGGGGAGGCAAACTTAATTTTTTTAAAATTGATTTTTTGGCCCCGTGTGCAATGATACTATCCAATAGCAACCCCTAGAAGATATTTCCGTCGAATTTGGGTTGAAAAAGTCAAATTATCTTTTTTCGAATTTGGCCAAATTTAATATTGGGACCTTATGGGGAGGCAAACTTAATTTTTTTAAATTGATTTTCTGGCCCCGTTTGCGTTGATACTGTCCAATAGGAACCCCTAGAAGATATTTCCGTCGATTTTGGATCGAAAAATTGAAATTAACTTTTCTCGATTTTGGCCAAATTTAACATTGGGGTCTTATGGAGAGGCAAACTTATATTTTCTAAAACTGAATTTTTGGCAACACACACATTGATACGTGTGAAAAATCCGTAAAAATTAAACCAAACATAATTTCATTTTTCTCACCATGGATTCATCCCCCACATAGTTATGAACGTACAGCAACATCGGCCACCAACCACTCATACACATGTCTCTTTGGGTAGTCATTGCTGATTCCCATAATGCTCCTGAACCCATTCGCGGCAGTATATAGATTGATAATAATATCATTGCTGCGAATGCCGGTGTCAATCTATAAATAGCATTATCGTGTAATCATCAGTAATTGACTGGAAACTTTGCTTACCTGATATAGCGATGGATGTACAACATAATAGGATTGAATGGACGCCCGTTTCTCATCTCCTTGATGAAAAGATATGATGACAGGAAGCCGGCTAATGTGAAGAAGGTGTCCACTGCAAAAGGTGCTATAAGGATGTAAACTGCACTCCAGGATCCCATCCACTAAAACAGGGGCCAAGATGTTTCAATTCTTCATGCTGTTGGATTATGGAAATTTTGGACCTGGTTGATTTTTTCATTAATTGACATTTTATTTGTTTTGAATTTTTCGCCCAGAAAATCTGTGGCGCGATAGTGGGACTATATGATGGAACTGGCCCTTGCATCCCACTTCCTTCCCCCCCCCCCTCCCTCAGCTGTGACAGGTTCGGCCTTCCGGCTGCACTTCACATATTTGAAATTTTCATGCCAAAATTTTTACAATAAAACACTTGAAATTCAATGATTTGCAAAATTATAAATAACTTTTTCTTACCTTAACTGCATCTGCTAGATTCATTGCCGTCAACAGACTGGGCAACACATGCTCATGCCCAAGAACAACCCAACACAAACTGAAGAACCTTATTCCCTGGACTGCTGGGATGTTACCACGTGGTACAGTAGTGTCAAATATACGCTTTGCATTCGTGTAGAATGAGAATTTACAGATTTTGTTCAGCACACCTCGTGAATTTTCTTTCGAACTAACTCTGATGAATATGTCGCAGATCGTGCAGCCGATGAGGAAGCAAAGGAATATGGACAAGATAACTCTGAAATTTAGGATTATTATATCTCTACTTTTGCATACTCTATTTTTTTTTTCTTATTTTTAAACTTTTAGTTTTCGATTTTTTTGGTATTATGATTTCTGGACAGCTCAATATGTTTTCAATTTTTATAAACTTAATTTTTTCTTCTGCAATTTCTAAAAGATCTCTAATTTTTTTCAAATCTTTGTAATTTTTGGAATTTACACAATTTTTGAAATTCTGAAATTCTATACATCTAAGAAATTTGATATTACATTGTTACAATTTCTCCTGTCTCAAATGGTGGAGGATCTACCGATGAGCATAGAACATCACTGATTCCTAGATTGAAGGGTATCTGATCTGATACCATTTTAATTGCTTCATGTAATGTGCGATTAACGTGCTGAGCATTACATGTTGCAGGTAAGCATATAGATAATGTTGATGTTATCGGTATCGGCAAGTTCGCTGCAGATAGATGTAATGAGTACATGCAGTGACGTCCACGAATTAGTCCCGTTTCCTTCTCAACTTGGATTGAAATGCATTCGTCATAAACACCAAAGTCCCTCATATTTCCTACCAGTATTCCGGATGGAATTTTTGATGACGAGTCCATCACTAGAAGATAAGAGAATGTTGGTGGTAAATTTAGTGCATACAACAGAATATAACTGAAGAAAGCAACAAAAAGCTCCTTGAAATTCAGGAAGTTGGAAAAAAAGATATATGATGAACATTTCCAAAAGAAGTCCTCACTTTGTAGAGCCCACAGTTCCAAACTTGATAACCCGTTAGCCAATGAAGCAAGTTGTGCATCACACAAGGTATCATTATCACTGGCACTATTAGCTCGATCCAAATTATCGCTCGCTCTCGACTCAATGAACTCAGGAAACAAGTTGATCACTCTTGACTTTTCTTGGAGGCTTAGCATTGACTCCAAAGAATGGGCCAAGTATTCTTCGACATTATTTTTGCCATGATTCTTGTGAAACGGGCTGGGTACTGCACTGGAATACAAAATTTGAAGGGCTAGACTTAGCACTAATCGCACGACTAGCACGGACAAATACATATTCTGCAGTGCTAGCTCGACTACTCAATACCACACTTTTATATGAATAGTACTGGCCGATCAGAGTGAGTTCTGATAATCTTCCTGATAATATTGGTGAAATAATCTGCCTGCATTGTTGCAATCTAATTGTCAGCTGCCTGAGTCCTTAATAATGAGATAATTGATGACTCAGCCTGGTGCATAAGAGTTACATAGAAGTCGATAACATTTTTCATGTGACGCAATTGCTTGGAAATAATTTTCCATTTTCATTCATGAATTTTGTAATTCTTTTCTATGTTAATTTTTTTGCGCTACTTGAATTTTGCCACGCTTGAATTGCTTTTTTAAATTGAAGATTAAAGTATTTATAAAATGCAGTCCTTATGCGAGGGACGCTGTCCCCCAAAAAGTTTCCCTCACCTTGTGTGTTACAGTTTCTGTCACACTGCGCGTCGCATTGGCTGGAGAGCGGCAGCGTTGACGGTCATTGGTTGCGCAGTGAGCGATTCTGTTACACGGCGCATGCCCACTTGTTGCGGATAGATGTCTCCTCACGTGCCCTTTACCACGAACCTTGTAGTACCACCGTGACTCACTCATTTGCCGTAGCTTAAAAATAGAAAAAACTGCAAATAATTGCAGCTATGGAATTGGTTTCAATGATCGTATTTGTGCGAATTCCTAATGATTCATGTAATTGGAGATATCCAACTTTGAAATACGACATGCTTCCACCAGGGGTCGATACGAGAGATGGAACGCGTACATGAAATGTTAGAGATAGGCAAAATTCGTTATATAGAGCGATTTGTTGTGAAGCGCAACAATATCGCTTATCAACGATTTCATGGAAACATTGACTCTTCTCATAGGCATCGAGATAGCTGACGAAAACTAATAAAATATTGCACGCGCAGGAGGCCGCGCACTTCTCCCTCCGCACTCCCATTCGTCAAACGAAGACGGCCGAGTGGAGCCGGCGGCACCCGACCACGGCAACTCAGATAATTTTAGGCGGAATTGGAGAATTCGTTAGGTGCTAGCCCGTTTTTAAAAAAAATATTTTTGTTCCTAATTTGTTACTATATCTGACTGGTAAAAAGCTTGGTAAATGAACAGATTTCACCACTCTTAAGGGTTTGATCAGCGACGTATTGTAATCGAATTTAAGCGTTGATGGCAAAGTTGTTCGATGAAAAAAAATCTTTCTGTGGGATATTGCTTACAACGTGGAATGTTGTTCGATAACAACAAATGTTCCCCTTAGCTGGAAAAGACCGAACCTATCCTTCTGCATATATTGTTTATTTCAACATTTTGATTCATTTTTCTTCGTTTCTCGAAACTGAGGAAACATGGTATTGTTCCCAAGCATATTCCTGCCCAATAAACAAATAACTCGACAAATAATGATGAATTTTACGCCTCCGAAAGGTTCTGGCATGTTGTTTAGTAGATAAGAATTCACCACAATTATCCTCTTACTTGGATGTTGTGTTTTTATTCATTTCAACTCCACAAGCAAATATTTTGCCGTGATGGAAGTCATTATGTTCGTTATAAACGCTTGTAGATCGGATGAGCAGGAAAATGTTTAGCGAAGAATTTAAGAAAAAACATTGACTTATGCATTACCAAATGAAACGTCAGTGGTATTGTTGCTATTTTTCCTCGAAAATCTGGGAAATCAGAAGAAAATTCCTTTAAGGATACATGGGACCCAAAGAAAATCCATGTTGATAGAGGTGGCTATTCAATGATAAACTTCCTGTCAGACAAACTTTTAAAAAACTAACCCAATCGGGGATTTGAAGTTACACTGATAGACCGGTTAAGTAATTTATTAATTCGGTTGATAGATTAGAGTGATTCAGTTCTCTGAAAGCGCCCATTCATTGACTTGTATGAAGTATGCACTCGTTGCTCATTACAGAATCACTTTGCCATTCGCTAACTATTAACGTACCTACATTCGCTTACCCATAGTTAACTGCGTTACTTGATAGTTGCCCACGAGGGATGTCCTTGTTCTTCTTCTTCTTTCTGGCTCTGTGGCTTAAGCCAAATCGGCCGGTCATGTCCTTGTTGATGACACCGAAATCGTCCACTCACTGTAGGAAAATGAGCGAGCAACTAAGGCTGCGCGCGCAGTTCGCGCGGCCATTTTGACGTTGGCCATGTTTAAGATTTTTGAAATACGATTTCTGCCCGCTAAAAATTGATGGAAAATTATAACAAAATAATTTTTACTCGAACGCTTTAAAACTATGGAGGAAGGATGGCCAGGAATTTCGTGTAATGTACTTGATATATTGTAATGAACCTGATGTTAATGAGGTTACTTGCTTATTATTCTCCCATGTTGGTGGGGCTCATAATTTTCTAGTATAATGGGCATGCTTCTCAGACAAATAAGATGACATCTGACTATAAGAATCTCCGATGACCGAGCTTCATACAATTTTTGGAAAACAAAAATGCATAATTACCAAAAGTATGTTTTTTTAGATGGATCATCAATATTTGTTCCGAATACAGTTGCACACGCGCCACGTTCAATCTCACAGGTGATGTTTATATATTTGACACTGTCTTCAATATAAAAGCACATGAGGGTACAGAAGCAATTGTAATTCTTCCACATTAACTTTTCACAGTAACTCGAATTGGTGAGACAGCCGTTAAAAATCTCTTTGCAACTTGTAAGTTACATTAAAAAAACATGGAAATGAATGTTTTGACGAAAATATTTTCGGAACCTATGTTTTTAGAAGGAATATCTGAGGAAAACAATATTTCTAATGAACATGTGGTGTTAAGATATTTTTTAAATGAAAACAAAATAAAAAACATTTGTTTGTGGTTTTCAGAAAAGTATTACGATGATGTTCAAAAGTGTTGGCCTGCTCTTAATTGTAATTGCCAGCTGTTCTGCGCAATCCAAACCCTGCACAGGGCCATCTGACTGTAGTTTTAACGAGTGCTGTGTCATAGGTGAGAATTCTTATATATTTCGTTATGTATTCCCCGAAAAAAATTAGAGTCGTTTTCTATTCTTTCTGAAAAAACTGGTAATTGTGGTTCCATTTAGTGAAAGGCCAGTTCGCGAAAACATGGTACACGACTTTTCTTTGCTGACTAAAATTCGCTATAAAAAATGTTGAATGCCATGTTTTTGCATAATCAGTCATTCACTATATATATATATATTAGTTTTTGAGCGGAATGTGGGAAAAGCAAAAATGGTGGAGCCTTCAAAATCGAGAGGTCATTGGTTTGGTCCTTACTGGCCACTCCACCCGATTCTTTATATATTATACATCTCTTCATCTATAATTTTATCAGGACGCGGACCACGTTGGCCAACTTGTCAGTTGCGAGTAGCGGAAGGCCATAGTTGCAACCCGACTAACCCACCCATGACTGGCCGAACACGATTCCCAGATGGATCAACTGTGCAGTACACGAATGCATACTCATCACAATGCCCCTGTGAGCGGCATCTCACTTGCAATCGGCGTGCCCGCGTCTGCAGGAGATAGAAATTACCGAGAACACTTTAAAAAAATAACATTACAATTCAGTAATCTCTAAATTACGTTTTTCCCCTATTACGAGTATGTCTAATTGATACTCTTTACGCTACTAGTGACATCAGCTGAATATTGAGCTGTATGTTTGTGTGCTTTCGATATTTCCAATTTATAATTTGGAATTGTATTGATAAGTGCCGATAGTCCCCTAAACATTGCGTTTATTACACCTTCAAGAAAAATTTTAATGGTAAAAGTTGCGTAAAATAAAAGTGGCTTAAAATATCTGAAATAATTGTCTTATTTCATGAGCGATTCCAAGGCATTCACCGCAAAACCTCCCGTAAGTTATCTAGAATGGCGAACGAGCCTCTCATAAGTTATATCCGCACTACCACGTGGTCCATCACTTCCGCTATCGTGCAGCAAAGGGTGACCAATGAGTGACGGCGATTTAAATCTTCAGTTTAAGTGGCACTTTACATTCGTCATACGACTTTGGAGCTATAAATTTGGAAAAATTGGAATAATTGATTTTTCAATTCTGAAATTCTCATAGACCGAACATAATTGGATTTTAATTCACGAAAGATTTTGCAATTTGTTTTATAATTCATTCGATTATATACTGTAATTTGAGAAAAAAATTGACACTTGTCTCTCTCTGCTGTTCTATATAATAGAAATAGTGTCAGCTATATGGTTAAATTTTTTCACTAAAGAGTTAGCGCGGAAGTACCTTCACGGACTGTAATTTTATTGATTAACATTGAAACTGGAAAAAAACACTGCATAAATTACGTCTTTCAACAGGATGAAATACTGAGAGTATTAGGAGGAAAATACTATTTATAAAAAATGTTGTTGAAAATGATAACATGGATATTCCATATTTTCCCTAATTACACTTGTATACACCTCCCGCCATACAACTTCAATGATGAAGACGAAAATTATCTCTCGGGAGAGAGGTCAGTATAAAGGCTGATGCCGTACGCGTAGATTATCACAAAATTAAGATTGGCACATCAGGTCTATCTTCGTTGACAGGAAGTTCATTAAATATTCCCCCTGGATTTTCTAAATTCGGTAAGAAAATGTCATTTTGCTCCTTCCTCGACAAAAAAAAAATTTTCTCTGCAGGTACAATCAACATGTATCTTCTATACATGAGGTTTTCTCAAATCATATTTGTTTTCTCCATCTGGGTACGTAACATTCATTGTTGGATACAATGATAAAATAAAAATATATTTGGACTTTCAGAAAAAATATAATAATGGGTACACGTCTTCTCCTATTGTCCGTATTAATTGGATGCTGTTTGGCTTCACCTCAACAACCTACGGAACGCCCACATGGAGGAATATGCAGTAACCAATCTGATTGTCGAAGAGACGAATGCTGTGTCATAAGTATGTGTTGCTGAATTTTTCGGATCAAACTATATAATTGTCTGACATGAATTCAGTATTGGAGTGATTAACTCTTGCGAAATGAGGCCCCAAATGTGTCCACTCGCGCGGTGAGCGGCGCGCCGGCGCGGTAATTTTGAACCGCCAATCAGAAAATCAAAATGCTGACATCATTCGAAGATCTTTTTAATTCCATTCGCATCAACACAATCTGCAACGAATCATCCCTTGAAATTGGAATTTGACAATTGCTGCATTGTTTTTTATTTCAGCCAACATGAGGTACTCTTATCCAACATGTCAGAGATTCGTCCGAGCAGGTGGCAATTGCAGACCATATGATTTAATGGACAGTGGTCGCCTAAGGTTCCCAGATGGATCAATCTTTGATTACACCAACGCTTACGTGTCTGTATGTCCTTGCGAAAGGAATCTCGTCTGCAATAGACGCTCAGGAGTTTGCGAACGAACATAGAAGACCACGACAAGGACGTCGTTAAAGGATTTGCTTGTCCACAATAAACAATATGAAGTGGTGTTGTCAGTCTTACATGTTTTTATGACCTTACTGGTGGAAGAGACAATTTTCCACACACACACACATATTTTTGTAAATGATAACAAATCTACTTACGGTGCTTTGCGGAACCTGGTCTACATGGTTACTGATGGTCAACCCCCGCACTTATCTTCCTATGTTAGGATCCTACAGTCGGTATGGCACTTAGATATATCTACAAAACTCACCTCTTATCCATTGAGGGTACACGAGTCGTTGGCGCGGGAATTTTTGGCGCCTGATGATTAATGAATTGGTGCCTCGGCGTGAATTGTTTATCCCGTTTCCCGCCAAAAATGTGACCCCGAAAGTTCTTTCATTATTTATAGTCGTGCTACTATCACAGCAAGTGTTATCAATGTCCAATTACAGGTCAATCGTTCGAGATGTTCCAGATTATTGGAATTCTTCTGATTTCTGTTCGAAATTTTCAAAACCTTGTAAAACTTCTGAAAGTTCTCACAAATTTTTATGCAATGTTATGGTTTTTACCAATCAAATGCTAGTCGAAATTCCTTTGGCAAATATCTTCAAAGTTAAAAGAGATAGTGTAAATTCCATATAAAACTTTTTGTAGAGACAATCAAGCTTTACAAAAAAGTTCTTATGAAGATCATATCACTTCTAGATTTTGAGATATTCGTCAGAAATTGATGGTTATCTCGTTCTATCACTGCCCTGCAGATCTGCGTATATAGCTATAGCTGCCAGAATCACTCGCGCAATCCCAGCAGTATCCCATAAAAATGGCGGCGGCCTGTAGACTCCGGCATGCGGTGAAATGTGGAAAATTGTTGGCGCGTTCAATAAACTACAGTAATAAGCTTTCAATTTCGCAGATACACGTGCAGCGGGCCTCAGGTATTTAAATCCAATCTTCGCCGTTGATGCCAATACCTAGAAACAAGTATATACATATATTGAGGCCAACGACTTTTGAGGTTATCCCAATAATTTCTTCCATTTTCAGTGTTTTGCTCACCAAAAACGCGGCTGTTCTCATCCCAAGCTGAGCCTGAAACTGCAACTGACGCCGAATATCACAATATTGTCAAAAACACAGAGAAACCTACGGGTAATAAGTTGGAATGTCATTATCAACATTTTATGAATACAATTTCAATGCAACATTTTTTCTAATAATATTTTTTGAGCTATCCAATTTTTCATGAACATTTTATGGGGTTTTACAGGACAAAGTGCACAACATGATTTCCAATCTGAGACGCGAATGTTACTGGAGATTGTTGCGAAATCGTTGTACTCTGATAAAGAGGTAAAGCCACTACTGGCAAATTGGATGAGAAGTACACAAAAAATTCTGTGATTTGATTTCCAAGAACCGTCCAGGAATCTCCCGAAATCGCGAAAACGCATAATAAGTCCCATTAATAAAACTGTGAATGGAATATTAATTGATGAATTGAACTTAGGTATTTGTTCGTGAGTTGATATCCAATGCCAGCGATGCCCTCGAGAAATTGCGGTACATGAGACTCAGCAAAAATTTGTCCTCTGAAGAAGGTGGAGATAGAGAGCTCGAGATTCATATCGTTACTGATAAACAAAATAGGATATTGACGATACAAGACACTGGTATTGGGATGAATCGAGAGGAGTTGGTATCCAATTTGGGGACTATCGCACGATCTGGCTCGAAGGTATGCTCTGCTATATTGAAACTTTTTTTTTTAGTTTTAGAAATGTCGAAATTTTGAAAATCGCAAACCGCCAAATGTTGAAACTCTATTTGAAAATTTTGACCTTCCAAAATTGGAGAAATTTCGAACATTTAAATTCTGGGTATCATTGTAAAAATTCCTGAAAACAAGTGGAAGATTTGAGGACTAGAAAACCACTGGAAGAAATTTGAAATTGCAAAAATGTAGAAAAAAAACTTTTGAATTTTTATGGGGGAAGTATGAAAACCAATTTTTTTTCAATTTTTGTTGCTGTTTATTCATTATTACTTATTTATTGGGACTTAATTGCAGGCGTTTTTGGAACAATTGAAGGACAAA
This sequence comes from Asobara japonica, assembly GCA_026005395.1. NCBI lineage: Eukaryota > Metazoa > Arthropoda > Insecta > Hymenoptera > Braconidae > Asobara > Asobara japonica. The sequence continues at coordinate 595,234 of BQMI01000429.1, forward strand.
CAAGCTGCAGGTGATTCTGCAAATATTATCGGGCAATTTGGTGTTGGTTTCTACAGCGCTTTCATGGTCGCTGAAAAGGTGGAAGTTTTTACCAAATCGTATGAAAAAGATGCTGAAGGTTTGCACTGGTCTTCTGCTGGGTAAGCATCAAACTTTTGACAAAGTCCAGATATTGAAACAATGATAACAATATCAGAAATATCAACAAAGAAGGATTAAATTGCAGAAATATCACGAATCCCGAAAAAAATAATAGAAAAAGAAACCTTAAAATAAAAAAAAATAGAATATTCAAGAATTTGAGAGAATTCAGAAATTTAGTGAATTTAAATATAACATTGAATTGAATTTCAGGCACTCAAGGAATTTTAACAATTGAAAAATAATTCACAAGTTCTAAATTTTTGAAAATGTCGAAGCTTCACAATTTGATGATGCTCTGTTCATTTAATGTCATTTTTTCATAAAATTCGCCTCTACCTAACACTGAAATTTCAACTAAATAAGACAAATACGAGCTATTTCATTATCAAATTAGTCGTTCAGTACTTAAATGATAATTAGATTGTCGACATATCTTATCGAGTAATTTATTCCATCGATTTCAGTTCTTAGATAATGCCTATTCACCATAATTTGGTAAAAACGGCATAACATCACGTGGAGATGGAAATGATAAACTTTATAAATTGACCCAGCATTTTTTTTCAATTTTAGGTCAGGTACTTATGAAATATCCCAAGCGGAAGGAGTTCAACCTGGAACTAAAATTGTGATGCATTTAAAGGCAGATTCCAGGGAATTCAGTGATGAGGAGACAATTAATCGTAAGAATGCAATTTTTCACTGAAAATATTTTCCTCTGGACAGTCTATTAAAAGGCTTCGCTATAACTCTTTCAATCGCAAGAAAAACTCAATCCTTAAAAGTCGAACTCTATCATCACGCTCCAAAATACACAAGCCCCCCCCCCCCCTGTCTGCATACCAGATATCTAGGTGTCGAAATAGATTACAACCTGAATGCTAAATTCCGAAGGCTAACATACAAAAACGAAGATCCGAACACGAAAGGTATCGTCAAGATATATAAAGCAATAAGTCGACCTATACTTGATTACGCCCACCCCCTTCTAGTATTTGCCAGACCTGGGACCCAACACATCATCGGTGTCGCCGAAAAGACCACTCTCCGGAAAATGACGAAGATTCGCCACCCTGACAGTCCCCTTCACAATCCTTCGAACACTTTATTATACGAACGTATCCAAATTGAGCCTATCCTCGACAGATACAGAAACTTGACAACATTTGCACTGAACAAGCTGAACCATATTCTTGATCCCTGCCACAACCGGAACCCAAATGTCAGATCAGGTTACAAATACTCTCCACTAGCCCTACTTGAAAACTTGAAAGCAATTCGTATTGAACAATATGGTAGCGACTCCTGGGGAACACAGGCTGACCCATCGCTGCACTCGCTGCTCTTTGTGCTTCCTACCCATTACACTTTCAATCGTACCGACATCAACTCATCATTAAACGTTAAAAAAAATCAAATTTCCCATATTTCCAAAAAAACATTCCAAATTATTCAAATTCTCAACTTTTTCAAATCAGCGAAAATTCGTAGAAAATTCCAGGACTCACAATAATTGCATGAAGTAATTTATTTCTTTTTTTACTTCAAGAAATCATCAAGAAGTACAGTAATTTCGTGGGCAGTCCAATTTTCATGAACGGCAAGCGTGTGAATGTAATTCAGCCCCTGTGGATGCTAGATGCGAAGGAAGTGACTGCGGAGCAACACGCTGAGTTTTATCGTTTCATCTCGAATTCGTACGATGCCCCTAAATTCATTCTTCATTACACAGCTGACGTGCCTTTGAGCATACGAGCCCTCTTATATTTCCCAGACGACAAGCCTGGCCTTTTTGAACTCAGTAGAGATACATCAGTTGGCGTGTCCCTGTACAGCAGAAAAGTTCTGATAAAAAGCAAAGCTGATAATCTACTACCCAAGTGGCTGCGCTTCGTCAAAGGTGTCGTAGATTCCGAAGACATTCCTCTAAACCTCAGTCGCGAATTGTTGCAAAACAGTGCACTCATCAGGTAGTTATTTCAACCAAATATTTTTTTCATTGAGCTTCCAAAATATTCGATAACATTTAAATAAAAAGAAACATATGAAAAGCATAATTTTTTTTGCAAAGAAAGTTTTGTAATTTTCAACATTTTTGAGAATTTTCAAAAATTTGGGAATTTCTGTAGAGTTTCGAGGTTCCGATTTTTTTTGAAGATTCAGCAATTTCAAAAGCTTCAAAAGATCTGAAAATCTCATAAGTTGTTGCTTAGTTTCTGATATCTCAGAATTCGTCAATGTTTCTCATTTACATATGACTGAACTTTACATTGTTTTTTCATTAATAATATTTTATCATACACATTTACTTTTCAGTAAACTGAGGTCGGTGTTGACCGCCCGAATTCTCAAATACCTTCACGAGAGATCTACAAAACAACTCGCAGAATATAGTGAATTTTACAAAGATTATGGACTATTCCTGAAGGAGGGAATTGTGACCAGCGATGATCAAAATGAGAAGGTAAACAAATTGGACATTTCAATAGAAAAGGGAACTTTGGTATTTCTGCATAGGTGGACTCCTAAATACAGTTGTAAATTGAAGTGGAATTGTTGCTACTTGACTGATTAATATTGCTGAAATTGGTTTGCAGGAAGCCATTGGGAAGTTACTTCGTTTCGAATCGTCTGCCAAGCCTGCTGGGGAGCTTATAAGCTTGCCGAAATATTGCGAGAGCCTACCCCAAGAGCAGAAGCACATCTATTATCTATCGGCACCGAGGTATGAGTCAGAACTCTATGCATTATCTTCCTATTCTTTCTATAAAAAAAAGGGAGAACTACCACAATTAGTCCTTGAAATTTTTATGATGATTCCATTTACGTTTATCAATTTAAATAAATCTTTTCAGGTGTTTTCTTGTCATATTTTTCCTCTGACAACCGATATTGACAGTTAAATTGATCTCATTATAATTTCACATGACATTGTTTCAGTCGCGCATTAGCGGAGCAATCTCCCTACTATGAGTCTTTCAAGAAACGAAATTATGAGGTTCTCTTCTGCTACGAGCCCTACGATGAATTAGTATTGATGCAATTGGGTCGCTTCGGTGCCCGTTCCCTCACGTCTGTTGAGAAAGAAATGAGAGATGACATAGATTCTACAAAGGAGAGCACAATTGGTACGCTTTTCTTGCAAACGTCAAGTTATTCAATCAAGAGGCTACTGGAGTATATTATTTTTAGTTCAGACGATTCTAAGACTACTAAAATATTGGAAATATCTTTTTTCTGTTTTTTGAGTTTTAAAAAATTTTTATATTTGTCAAGATTTACAATTTTTTCCCCTAATTTTTTTAGTTTTCCAGTATTGAAAAAAGATTCTAATTACTTTGCCATTGGTGAAGCTCAAGTTTGAAAGTTTCGGATATTGTTAAAGAATTGAAAGTCTTGAACTGTTCCCTTCTTTTCCAGACGCAATTAACAAACAAGAGGTGGATAAAATTCTCGGATACATGAAGAGCATTCTCTCGAAGAAAGCGTCTGAGGTCAGGACGACAAATCGGTTGGAGTCCCATCCATGTGTAATCACAGTTCAGGACATGGGAAGTGCCAGGCACTTCATTAGGACCCAAAGTCATCAGCTCAATGAGGAAGCTAGGTACAATTTGTTGCAGCCTCGCTTGGAGATAAATCCCGCTCATCCTCTCATAAAAAAACTCACCACTCTCATTGAATCCGACCCGAAATTGGCGGAACTTCTCACACATCAGGTATGTACTTGCAAATTATCGCATGTCCTGTATTTGTCTCAATTATTTTATTCAGGCAGTTGGGCAAAACGCAAGATGCGAAGTAAGCAAGAATGGGGTATGGTAAAGATTTTTTTGCCACCCTGTTTTGCCCCATATTATCTAGTAAAAAATGTCCTTTTGGATTTCCAGAAATTGTGATCTTCCTCTGTTTTTTTCCACTTAGTGTGTCCTTAAAACAGTTGATATCATTCACATTTCTATTTGCAAAAAAATAATTAGAGGATCCTAATTAATTTTGATATTTTTGATTCAGCTTTTTACAGCTGCTATGGTGGAAGCCGGACTCGTACCAGACCCTCGAATCCTGTTGACTTCGATGAATGAATTATTGACGAAGGCATTAGAAAAACACTGATTATTAGATCGAGTTTACGAGGAGATATTCTGTATATAAGTGTTCTAAATCAATGACTAATTGTACCTTATGCGATGATCTTTTAAATTAGGTATGTGGCATCTTGATTACTTGTTCATTGGCGAAAAATAAAAGAATTTGTACCGTAAATTTGCCGATCAGCAAGTTGATTGATTGATTGATTTGAGTTTTATTCACTGTACATTGTGTACAAGAATGCCTCTGTAGAAAAATGCTTGACAGCATTTAATACTTCATCAGCAGAAAACGGTCTAAAAGCAAGTCTCATATCAACAACATTTGCAAAATCCGGTAAAGAATTAAGGAAGAGATCCACAGAGAGTTCAGTAGAGTCAAAGGACACGCCAGCAAAATGAGCATTGAGGTCTTCAGGGTTAAAGTTATTCTCCTTTCTGTTGACGAAAACCACGCCTAAACGACGTAGTTCCTTCCAGATCAGAGAAGGATTAGAGAGAGATTGACGCCTCTGTTGAAGGAAGGCTTGACGCGCTCCCTCAACAGCACCATGAGGACCAGCCCACCTCTGTCAAGGACTGCAACGCGCATGCGTGAGCCCTGGGGGAGGGGGAGAGGTCGGTTTGGAACCCAAAGACAATTTTCAGTGTCCCTAGCACCGAATTTAGGAAGGCATTTTGGGCAAACTAAAATATTTTTGTATCCTCAAAATTATGAGCACTGAATTATTTGCATAATCTTTCCATTTTTATATATGTGATAATTCGAACTTCTGATAGAGATTATCGATCAATCACGTCTGATGAATGTATGAAGAGGTAATCTAGAAATACCTCAAAACGTGGAAAACTCGTAATAGTCCCCATAGCACTTCCGCATTCGATTATCGAATATCGTAAACTGAATGATGGTTTCGACCAATATATAAACACCAATAGAAACACGTCACGCATAACATTCCAATTGTCCTAATCTTGGGTGTAAAAGTGTGATATACCTGTTGAAGTCAGCCTAACATCAACATTGAAATGCGCCTCCAGTGTTGGTTTGACAGAGCTCAAAATTGAGGTATGAAGTGGGAAGCGCTTCTTGCGCTAACTGCATTTACCAACATTCTGCAGGCAATATTAGGAGTGATATCTCACAGTAAGACTTTCATTAAATTAGCAAAAAAAACATTGGGACAAGTTTACCGTTTACCTATGCGACAAACTCTAAACATTTTTGATAGTTAGTTTAGCAAATTTCATGAATTGTCAATCATAGTGTTTGACCTCTGCCACTGCACTCTACATGCTACCGTGAGCTTTATGTTCGGCAGATGCAATCTGCCACCTTCCCATGCCGGTCATAGGCTGTATCGCTGATATCCCCAGTTGGCGTTTCGATGCAGATGTGGGGGCTTGCGTAACTTATGGCAGCGGACAATGTGAACCTAAGCAACTCGATGTGAATGACTTTCCCAGTAAGGAGGAGTGCGAGAAAACTTGCGTCACAGGCATTTGGGAAACCTGCATCTATCTCCTTGAAACGAGGATAGCTCCTATGGATCTTACCGACACTCTTTTTCTAACAAAGTACTGTGGGTAGATGAGGCAATATTGTATAGAAGTGATTGGGAAATTTACGGAATAAAAGTATGCTGCAGGTCATGTCACAGCCATAATTTTGAGGTTTTTGAACCACGAGTCCGATCCCTGATGATTTGGGATCCACGATATTGCGTGTATGTGTATTTTCTGTTAAAAACAGGTAAATAATAACTTTTTAATATGTACTAAACATTTAAAAATAAACTATTTGAGTAATTCATATCCATTAGTCACTCATTTATCATCCATTACAGGGATTCGTTTATCCCACAGTGAATGGTAGCGTGGATGTTGCGTAGAAGTTCAATCGCCAGGGTAAAACGATGCAATGTCAACTGTATGTTAAGTAGTCATCGGACGAATATCGTAATTAAGATAATATATGAATGGAAAATTTCATACAATCTATCTAATAGCTTTGTAATACTGAAATTTTTTGGGTATGTGACTTTCCGTTTATATTATATTGGGTATTGGATGAAAGTAAGAAACTTTGGAATGGTAATTACAATTTTTATCAAATCAATATAATTTTGAAAGTGGACAAGAACGAATGTGTATACTATCATTAACCTAAATAGGCTCCAATGATCCGTAATCGTATATCAGCGATAATTGGCAGTATTTATATTAGAATTTTGGGTGTTGGGAGAAATTAGTCACTTTAGAACTGCTAGAAGTGCGAAACCTATTCAGAGAAGAGATTCAAGAAGCTTGGGAAGTGAATCCGGGAGACATGACCCTGATAATTGTTCTGTTTATTGTTATTACGTCAACTATTAAATTGGGAGACCCATGGCCTGTATCTAATTCGGGTAAGACGCAAGCAAAAATTAAATTTGCCTTCGGAAAGTTCAGATATTGTTTATGAAAAAAGTGATTGCCAATTCGTTCTTTGATTAGTGTTCTTCGGAAAAACTCAGCAATCAGGGTGGACCTCGAAGTTGGTAATCAGAGCATTGAAACCGCTCACAGCCTTGTGCAGCTCATAAGTTCGCTCCGTCATATTTGACGGTGATTGTGCCTCACCGCTTTCAGGTGCCAGTTCAGGCAAAGTTCCTGCTGATCAACCATGTTCGGGAACGGTTCCGAGCGGCGGAACAGGGTCGGAACGGTTCCGTGTGATGGAACAGTGTCGAGAACGGTTGCGGCTGGTGGAACGGCGTCCCGAATCCGGCCAGGAACCGTGCCTGAATTTGCATCTGGAAGTTACAGTAGCTGGAACAACGCTCGGATTAGTGAACTTCCATGCTGCCTAGCTTGAATAGGAACTAATAATATTCAAATCGGGGTTTTGTCGACCCAAATAAATCAAAATCGAAGACAAATTTATCTGTTCCGACAGATGGAAGATGCGACTGGCCGTTGGTGGATAACACTTTCTGTGGAGGGAGCAGCTGGGCCTGGCAGTTTAATCCATATTCGAGGACATGCGTTAGCTATAATCTTGCATGTAACATGATACTAACTTACTTTGAGACTGAATATGAGTGCACGCAAGTTTGCTTACCTGATAAATGGATAGGTGGGAGATCTCTGTTTCATTTGCGGTGACAGTAATTGGCAGCAATACTTCAAGTGCTGGTTCCCATGAAGAGCGGTAAACCCGAAAAGTAGCATTGCCCTACTGAAGTAATGGATTCAATCATAATGCTCAAGCCATATTCAGTCATTATTAGTTAATATTTATTAGACTGTCACATCGGAGTGAGGTGATAGGTGACATTCGAGAGCTATGCATAAAACGGATAAAGTAGAATTAAAGATATAACAAGTGGCAAGCATAGCAGACGACTATAATTCAGAAGTTCTAATAAAACTAATTATACCCATAACGTGTAATATTTTATTTCCCTAAAAGTAAGAGGAAACTTGCGCATTTTTTTTTAATAGTACATGCCTGTCTAATTTCAAAATGTCCAATTTTTAACGCTCTGAGAGCCCCATCTGGCAGAACCGACTACCACCGCTGTCCGTGTACACAAACGCTCACCAACAGAAACTCCTCGTTTGATGACGTCACGAGCGCTTTCAGAGCATTTTCAATTTGAAGACTTTCAAAAATTTATAATTAATTTCTGGGCCACACAAAAGTTTTGCAAAATGCAAAACAGATTATTGGGGCCGAGTGCACTTTATACAATCGAGGAAGAGCTTTCTAGTTCGTGGGCTGAGGTTTCCGCGTGCAGAGAGTTACAGAGTACCCCTTCCACGCGCGCAATAGGCGTGTCCACGTGCAGCGAGGCGCGACGGCATGCGGCGGACCGGCAATCCCCCTCAAGCGCAACGTCGAACATCACGGGTAGTGGGGGCGCATTCCCCTGTGCTCAGTGAATCAAACTCGTTTTACCATTGATCTTAGGATTTTTGCTGTGTATGTAAGAGATAGGGGGTTCCCGGTTGCGCCTTGTAATCACACCGATTCCGAGGTGGGGGGGGGGGGGGGGGGGGTCCAGTCTTCCTCTATGTCGTTCTAGCGTGTGGCCGGGAGGGGAATCATCGGACCCCGTGTCCCGTAAGTGGTGGGGGAAGCGCTCAAGTGCTGACTCATTGATATGAGCGGAAATGCGACATTAATGGGGCATTTCTTTGCTTTTCATGTAATATATGGTAATAAGGAGCTCGGAATTGAAGACAGTTGACTTCAATAACGAAATTACAAAAATTGAAAAATGAACTTGGAGAAAATTAGTCCCAAAAAAATCTCGCAAAAGGATCAAAACTCGGTATACTGGTGATTTGAACTTCTTACGTACATTGGAGTTGTAATTCAATTTGCCTGCACGGCATTGTGGCGAATTATATTCAACAATGCTGTAAGTCATTTTTTTTTGAAAAAGAAAAGTCGGCGCTGGGCACTGACCGACCATATTTAAGATAAAAAGGCCCGATAAAAACAGCCGTAAGATGGTAGAGAAAAAGAAAATATGCCAGCAATTGTAAAGAATAATGAGGGTCCAATTTCGTAGAAGTCTCTGAAGTTTATGTTAGGTCTACTGAAAATCAATATTTCTGATGTATCTGAAAATTGTAAGGAAACAAGTAAAGGTCGCCGGATATTTTACGATTTTGTTTAATTGAATTTAATACGTAATTGAATCCTTGAATTAAGAAAAATCCCAGAAAATTAATCAAAGAAGGAAGTAAACAGAAAGACAAATTCGATGAGTTTAGAGAAAAAATAGCCCGGTCTTGTTATTTCATCATATGAAACATTCAATAGACCCGACAGTGTGTATATATTTGTGTAGATGTATGTGCGCACGTCGAATTATTGGGAATATCCTAGATCCCCTCACAACCAATGACAGGGTCGACATCATTGACATCAGAATCCAAGCGTCCACTTCTAATTTAAAGGTGATTACATTTCGGATGAGATCGGTCCTGCTTGAAAGTTTAAAGATTCCGGGAGAATCATAACACCCAAAATAGTTCCTCATGCAATAATACACATCTTCTGTCGAATGGGGTTTATTCTGATTTGCATAATGAAGGAGGTATCGCGGGTTCAATGCTCGAGCGGCAGGACTGCTGTTGCTGTCTCACTCGCACTCACATAGCGCGCATGAGTCTGTCACTGTCGCGCTCGCCATGCGGCCGCTCAAAGCTTTATAATGATCTACGTAATGGTGACTAGGTTCATGCGCAAGTGTGTGTTCGTCTCTGTGTGGGTGTGTTTGTGTGTGTGTGCAAATTAGAAATCGAGAAGTCTCCGTTGTGGCCTCCTAGTTCCCTATTCAATTTTTTTTGGTTATTTAATTTAATCGCCTGAAATATTTTTATGTGCCGAACTCAGGAATGAGGAGCCGCCGGGTGAAGTCGGACTCCAGCTGGTGAAGTCGATTCACCGGTGAAAGTGCCGCGATGTGCGAAACTATGAGTTTCCACACGAGATGGGCGAGTGGCGCTACTTCCACGTGTAGAAACGAACTCAGCGTTTCGAGATGAGGCCTCCTAGTGAGGTAGACATAATAGCCACCAACCCATCCAGTTAAGCATACACAGTGAAACTCTTTTATTGATATATGTCATATGACCTTGAAATTAAAACCAGACATTTTTTGGAACTCGTTGCGGAAGCTATCAGTCTAATGAACCATATTTCATGTCTATGGTCACTTTCAATGCATCAACATTTGTATTAGATAAGAACCTTTCATCCTACATTGCGCATTCAATTGATGTCTGTTGATCAATTCCCGGGCTTTGGACACGGCTCCGGAAGTATACAATAAATAATTCTAATGTTGTGAATTTTTGGGTATAAATGCGAGGCGGAGTCACTCGAGGATTAGTAAAAATTTCCATCAGCTGGTGAACGTACTTCGTGACTTGTTTTGGGAACACTGACGAGGGAAAGATGAAGCTGACTATCGCTTTACTACTGGTTGCTGTGAGCAGTGATCTGGGACAAGCAGAGAGAATTCCAAATTTGAGTATGTAATTTCTTTTTTATTGGACATTCATGCCAAATTTATGCTTGCATCTACTGCTGTCTTTGGTTAGAATTTGCCGCGACGGCTGCACGCGCGGCGGGTAACCGGTAGATGGCGTCACATGACGTCATCCGTCCCCGGCGTTACGTCACGAGCGATTTTCGAGCATTTGAACAATTCCTTTTGCGAAAATTCGTAATTGCTGAATGGGACTTTTAAAATTTACTTCGTCTATAATATACTATATAGACCATATACTATGTAGAAAAAAAATGAAAATGAAGCAAATTCCCTGTCCGGAAGTTGAGCGAAGAAATTTTTGCGGAATATTTGTAGTTGTCATTAAATTTTTTTCTGTGCTGAAGAACCAAGATGCAGGATTCCTCAGGACACCAGTAATCCCTTCTGTAGAATGGGCGGAGTTGGATGGCGGTACGATATGCAGGCGGTGCGATGCGTTGAGTATGACAGTGGATGTGGACAAAATGATAATCACTTTGAAACTTTGAATGAGTGCGAGGAATATTGTTTTGAGCCAAAATCGAAGGCTGTAACACGAGGTAAGATTTTTTTTCCTTGAGATATTCTGAAATTTGGAAAAGTTGTGTGCAGGAATAATTGCGGAGGCGTTGGGCTTGAAAGTAAAACTTTTTTTGTTCAAGATCCAATATGCGAGCTTCCTCTTTTGGACCGCCCCATTTGCAGAATGGGCGGCAATGGTTGGCGTTTCGACAAGAACATCAATCGTTGCATCGAATATGACAGTGCATGTCCCCTGAACGCAAATCATTTTTCGTCTGAAGCCGAATGCGCGGAGACATGTTTGCCGGACAATAGGCGAGCTCGCAACAGCAATGTTGAGCGCATAGTTTACCCTGATGAATTCGACAAATTCAAGGCGCAGCAATACCCTAAATGGGGATACTAATGGAGTGGAAAAAATGTGACGGTTATGGACCCTTATCAAAAATTATATATATGTGTATAAGTCAAAATAAATGAAAATTAAAATGGTGAAAATTTTTTTCAATGTAAATAATTAAGCTTATATGTTTTCTCACAATTTTTTCGCCTAACGTGATCGGTCGCATGATAAGCGCGCCGCCGCTTATTGTATTTTTCAAACTTGCGATTTGTAAAAAAAAATATATTTGATTTCTGAAGCAAACCATTGCTCTCTGCACATTCAGGATTGCATTAGTGATCATACATAAGAATTGTCCTCAGGTGACCCCAAAGGGTTCAGGTTACACCTCCCTAATACTACCTTCTGCATGAAGCGGAAGTACACTCTGAAGAGCGCCCATAGACGGATTTTCTTATATGTTATTCACTCGAGGAGTAAACTCCGAATGAGCTCCATAACTCGGAGGAAGGCTTTATATGTCTTCTGAGGAAGGTAAAATGTGGGAGATGTCATGTGGGGCGTGGGGGGAGGAGATGCCGACCTGTTAAATATCGGTGTATCGAAACATTGACATATGGGGATATATCGACATATCTCGAAATATCGATATATATCGAAATACCGATATATATCGAAATATCGATATATCCCAAGCTATCGATATATTTCTAAATCTCGATCTATATCGAACTATCGATAAATCTCGAAATATCTTGAAATATCGATATATCGATATATTTCGAAATATCTTGAAATATCGATATATCGATATATCTCGAAATCTTGGTATATCTCGAAATATCGAAATACCTCGAAATATCGATATAATTCGAAATAATTTTTTTTGGAATACTGTAAATTTAGAGTGGGGGTAATCCGGTAATTATTTATTCTTGTATTTTTTGAGTATTTAAATTCTATGAATTACACATATTTTATAATTTTCCAACCAAAAAACAAGACCTGATCTCCAAGATTCCTGAAATTTTTTAAGAAATTTTGAGACCTCATTTTTTCGAAAACTGCAGTCTTTGGGAATATCGGAAAAAAAATTCACGACATTTGTCGAAAATACATACAATGTTCTTCAAATATTATTATCAGTAGAGGTGATAGCTGAACCCAATATTATGAAATTTTTTAAAACTGAAACCAGCCAAACATTTTTAGAAGCTGTTCTCGAGAAAGTTATCATTGAAATGTGCGATATATCATGTACGGCCACCTTCAATACGTTGATATTAGATAAGAACCTGTCATAGTAGATTGCGTATTCGATTCAGTCAATTCCTGTTTTTTTTCCTTCAATTTCTATCGTCCGAACCATCAATTTCACGTCTTTGGGAAGGGCCGCGGTAGCGCGCGATAAATAATTCTAATGGACAGAATTTTTGGGTATAAATGCGAGGCAGAACGCCTCGAGAATTAGTCAAAATTTGGAAAAGCCGGTTTACGTATTTCGAGTGTCCATAAAACGGAGAAAACGAAGATGAAGTCGACGATTTTTGTAGCTTTATTAGCTACACTGATTATGATTCTCCGAACATCTGTCGCTATTGTGAATATGGGTGAGTAATTAAAAAAATATAAAAAATAATGAGGTTTTCGAGGACTTCTAAAAATTCCCAAACATGCCAAAAGTTCAAAACCAAAAATTGTTCAAGAACATTGAGAAATAAAAACTATTTCCAACCTAAAATGATAATTCCTTCTTTTTTGAATGAATCCAAGATCCAAGATGCATGCTTCCTCAAGAAGACAATTCCTTATGCAGACGTGGCGGAGTTGACTGGCGGTTCGATATAACAGCAATGGAGTGTGTCGAATATGATAGCGGATGTGGACAAAATGATAATCACTTTGAGTCTCAATATGAGTGCGAGCAATATTGTTTACCTGCAAAATGGAAAGCCTGTCAGGATCTGGAAGAGCAGGTGATTTTGCCCGGTGAGGAAATGGCAAGAGCTGAAGAACTCAGGAAATTGGGCTGCCATTTATTTATTTATGAAGACTTATAATCAATTCCCACCAAAAAAAAAACTGAATATGCAATAATGTAACAAACGAAAATAAATCGTTTTGAATGAAGCGCAGGTTCTGAATATTTTGAAGCTCCGTAGTTTTTAAGGAATATACAATTTTCTAATTCTTTTGAATGAAACTACTTGTCCCGATTCCTCAGCAATCCTGATCTGGGTTCAAAACTAAGATCTAGGTTCAGAGGCAGGCAATTTTGAGGCCAAGCCAGGACTAGGTTCAGGACGAGACATAGGATTAGGTCTAAGTGGAAGGGTAGGTCTAGGATTAGGTGACAGAAGTAGGTCCTCGACCACTGCTGACCAGAAAGAGGGTGGCGAGCAGGAGGAGGTTGATGAGCAGGAAGATGTTCATGAGAAGGAAGAGGTTCATGAGAAGGAAGAGGTTGACATTGCCCTGATGGACAGGAAGAGGTTGATGAGCAGGGAGAGGTTGGTGAGCAGGAAGAGGTGGGTGAGCAGGAAAAGGTTGAAGAGCAGGAAGGGGTTGGTGAGTGGGAACAGGTTGATGAGCAGGAAGAGGTTGATGAGCAGGAAGAGGTTGGTGAGCAGGAACAGGTTGGTAAGCAGGAAGAGTTTAGTGAGTAGGAAGAGGTTGATGAGCAGGGAGAGGTTGATGATCAGGAAGTGGCTGATGAGCAGGAAGAGGTTGATGAGCAGGAACAGGTTAATGAGCAGGAACAGGTTGGTGAACAGGGAGAGGTTGGTGAGCAGGAAGAGGTCGATGATCAGGAAGAGGTTGATGAGCAGAAGTAGGTTAGGGAGTGAGAAGAGGTCGAGCAGCAGGACTGGCTTGAGGAGCGGGAATAGGTTGAGGAGTAGAAACATGTTGAAGAGCAGAACGAGATGCAGGATCAGAACAAGGTTTAGCAGCAGGACTAGGGTCTACGATTAGATGCAGGACTAGGTCCAAAATGAAGGACAGCACCGCAATCCAGGATTGGTCACAGAATCAAGGACTAGGGTCAGGATGATGTCTAGTGCCAGATCTAGTTTGAGGGGCAAAATTAGGCTGAATAGCAGAAGTAGGTCCGGGATCAAGATCAGGTTGACGAACAGGACCAGGTAGTGAATTGAGTACAGGACTAGGATTAAGTACAGAAGTAGGTCTATGATTAGCTGCAGGATCGCAATGATCCTCATTAGGTTAAGAATCAGGATTGAATCCGTGATCAGGGTTAGATCTAGCGCGGGGGCTCGGTGTTGGCTTAAGAAGCCTAGATGTCTTTCCCTCATTCTTCACATTCTTTTTCATTGGCCGCCATCGTAATCATACTCATTTAGCAGCATCCTAAAGTCCAACTTTAAAATGCGACTTTTACAGACCATTCCTGAACCTATTAAATATTGTATTAAAAAAATGGCCAGCGGCATCTTTTGAGCTCCCTCAATTGGGCACATTTTTTTGCTTGACAAATTGTCAACAGGACAATTCACAAAAACAAAATCACCAATCTTTTTTAACGAGTGGTAATTACAGTCGTCTAATATTGGGTATATTTACACCTACATTACATCTGCCTTGGACACTTGACTTTCTCTCTGATATTTCTCCACCTTTTTCGATTCTCCGTTTGCGTTCGGCATGATACCCGCCATTATTGACGTCGTTAATTTAACGATGATGATGTCCACTGTCGGAGGGGACAAAGTGTGGAGATGTAAAAATGAAAATGCGAAAATAAATTCTAAAAAAAAATTTTGTTGATATTGTGTCGGCGGAAATTTGAAGAGGAACATGAACATTTTTTGAGAATTATATAATTTTGGAGAAAGTTTTCAGGAAGTTTTTGGGAAAAAAATAGAAGGAAGAAATGTGAAAGATTTCTATCGGAAAGTTCGGGAAGACAGAAGTAATTTAAAATCTTGTGGAGACTATATACTCTCTCTGCTCATAAACACTATACCGTTAATTAGACGGTGAGGATGCGTCTCAAAAAATCACAAAAAAATTGCACCATAAAAATGAAAACGTAAAAAAGCCCCTTTGTGCCATTGGACACAGGCGGGAAAAATAAATTGCCAACCCGGGTTAAAACATTCCCTGATTTCACGGACAATTAACTTGTCGTGTCACTGTGTCCAGAGGGTGCGAGAAACAACTGATGCTCAAACGAGCTTCACTGCCAAATTATCATTATTTTTTTTGTTTTGCTTTCGTTACTTCTCCCGTATTTCCACGCCGCTGATCGTCTGATGTACATTCGGCGAAGTTAAAGTGTCGTCAACTGCCGTTTCACCTCCTTGTGTCCAGTGGACAAGCTGGAGATACCTTTCAGAACTCAATAAAACAAAATGAGTCTGGGAAAAAAACCGCAAATATTTTTCTTAAAATTTCTAAAAATAAATGTCTACAATCGCTCAAAAATTTCGGTTTGTAAATTAGAAAAATTTTGAAACTTTTTTAAAATTGCCAAAATTTTCAAAATTACCAAAATGGTCAAAAGTTTAAAATTTTTATAACTCGACTTCAGGGCTTCCATTATTTTGAAATTGGCCAAAAAAAAAATCCAAACGTATTGTGCACTGTCATTTGGCTTTATTGTGCCCAATGGGCAAGCCCAGGAGAAACCTTTGCGATCTCAATAAAAAAAAAAATGGGACTACAACAAAGAGTACAATGTTGCGAGACCGCAGTGGACAGGTGTAATTTTTTACTCCTCAAGGTGAACCGGTGGCCACCTGCTTCTGCAGAATTTTTTTTTCACTTGAGCAGATATCGAGGTTTTTTGCAAACAGTTTTCGCTGTAATTTGGAGGTAATCAATGATCAGTGAGGTGTCGACAGATAATTCACAATCTACATTATGCGATCACCATAAATGAGGATATTATATATTGAAACGATTAAAAATAAAGTGAGTGAATTTATTAGCATTTTTTCGACTTTTCTTAAAATTAGAAAATTTAACCATCCATTCACATGCCCACTCACCCATCCTCCTACTCACTCATCCACCCTTCCGCCCACGCATCCACCCGCCCGCCTACCCTCCCACCCACTCATCTACCCACCCGCCTACCCGCACACCCACATACACACAAATTTTCTCGGAGCTTTGGCGTAGTGGTAGAGTATCTGCCTACTACTCCGAAGGTCCTAGGTTATTTTCTCATGGATTCCGACCGATGCAGGAACTTCCGTGTGTGCTATCGGCGGTACCCATAAAATGAGACCGCCCGGCCGAACGGGAACCTAACCCGACGTAGGGGGGGGGGGGGTGGGTTCCATCATAGGCGCCGGCCATCGTAGCACAGGGGTTTCTGGAGGTTTACCCTGTGTTTAGAAATACGATGGCCTAAAAATGGCGAAAGTCGGCCCCAGGCGCATGCGTGGGTGTCCGGTACGCCCCCTGAAGGAATGCTTACACGGCCGCTACCGGGGCGTACAAATGAGAGGGACGGAGGAAAAAAAAAACACAAATTTTCTCAGAAGTGGACTAAAAATTTCTTGAAACGTGATGATCTGGCTTTTATTATTTCCGACAAAAGTCTACTAACTCTAGATCATGTTTATTAAATTAACTTAACTCGAAAATTAAATATATAATCCCTTTGGTCACATCCATTATCCTTACCGCAAAAATGCCAACCAACTTGAATTCTCCAAGTTCTGAGGATCAATTGTACAGAATAATAGAGACCGCGAACAACGATAGAACAAGGCTAACTCTATTGCCCCTTCGCAAAGTGAGTATGCTTTTGAGTTTGAGTATTCGACATTTGGTGGTAGGAAGGCATCGAGCTCAAGTTGAATTGCACCGTTATGTGAATCCCAGCTAACTCACTGTGGTGTATCAGTTTTGCTCGTTTGGGTGGCACTACTCTAACGGTCCAATGGCTATCGATAAGGCCAACTCGACCAGTGATGCATCATCCACAGTTATTCGATAGAATGAATGGAACTGAGACACAAGTATTCAGAGAGGAAGAAAGACTTTCAGGTGGGACGTGACTGGATAACGTGTATATTCGCTTAATTAAGTTCGCATTGTGCTCGTGCCAGTTTATTCGTATGGAAAATTTTGCGGATTATGGAAAATTTGAGCAGAATTTCTTCTCGTTTTTCCAAAAATTCCTGGAAAATTTTCTACTTCCCCGCAAAAGACGCAAAACCAAAAATGTCCCCAGACTAAGCCCTCAGTGTCTAAATTTTGGGTCTAATTCTGTATAATTCACTATAATTTTGCCATAAAGAAATCTGCTGGAACCCTATGGTACTTGTTCATACGTATATTTCAAGACGCAGAAAGACGAAGTATGGCTGGGTAACATGTATATTCACTTAATTAAGTTTGCATTGTGCGCATGTACGACGGTGGAGATTATTATCTTATTTGCTCGGGGGATATGATGAAGACCCGTACGATGGAGTCGCGCCTTCGATCGAATTTAAACTGAGAATCGGCCACTAACGAGACCCCGATAGGCACCGCTGTAATAAGACCACACTATGGACTATAAACAATTGTTAATCATTTTTGTAATTGGCCGGAATTTTATCTTTCTGATTGGGTAATTTAAATTGAAAAATAGGGGAGTGAATGTGTGTGCGCCGTCCATTGGGGACACAAAAAAAATTGTCGATTTGCGATTCTAATTTATTTTTCAAGTTTTTTCGACACGGTGCATTTTTTTGTTATCAACAATTGCAATAGTGTATAAGTTTTGAGATACTGATATAATTAGAATAAATCCACAGACGCCCACTCATCCACTGATACTCCCCCACTCGGCCAGCCACAGTCACCCGCCCAGCCACGGTCACCCGCCCAGCCACAGTCACCCGCCTATCCACAGTCACCCGCCCATCCTTAGTCACCCGCCCATTCACAGTCAGCCGCCCAGCCTCAGTCACCCGTCCACTCAAAAACTCAGGAACTCCAAAAACTTCAAAACCATCCCAAATTCATCTTTTCTAAAAGCATGTTTGTTTGCTTCACCCTATGCTAATGCTTCATGAAAGCAATTAAAAACCTCTCTTTTAATTAGTTACCCAGTTCCTCTAAACATCATCGATATCATCCTCCAATTAATTTCACCAGCTCGATAATACCCCTCATTGTTCGGCAAATTTACTCTAAAAAGATTTTTAAAATTCATACTAAGCCCCACTGATCCATTATTTCACCGGCAAATGTGTTTAGCTTGAATCTATTATAATACGCGCATCAATTTTCTGTCAAGACCATATATGTGCATCGATAATACACGGTAGACCAGTGGATGCAGCCGCGCATTTAATATATTTCGATAACACGTACTAACACATATATTAATTCTCATGCTCTGTGGTATTTCGATTTTACGCCTAGTCGAAATATTTATGCGCCCACCATTTATTGGCCGAAAATATGATGGTGAGGACGACGTGCTAGTTGGACTCTTGGCCACTCGATATTCGCGGGCGGTGGGTGGCGGCATGGGCAGGGGGTGGAGGGGGGCGATTTGTCGTGCGTCATGCAAATGAAAGAATTTTTTCCGAACCCCTGCACCCGTTTTTCGTCCTTCCACTTTTTGTCCGCATTCTCCATTCGATTTTACCCCGCCCCTCCCCCACTTCCCCCTTAATGATAATAAAAAAAATATATATTCATGAATAAATTCTGTGTCGGTATTTTTACCCAATATGAGTTGTATTGGGAAAAACTTGGTTGATTTAATAGATATTATAACGTATACATCTGCGAAAATCAATGATTTGCTTTCCATTGGACAGTGATTCAATTGATGAGTGGACTAATGTCCCAATTTTAATGTATACAAATGTCTCAATTTCTACTTGGACAAATGTCTCCATTTTTGACTGGATCACTGCCTCAATTTCTAATTGGACCAATGCCTCAATTTCTAATTGGATCAATGCCTCAATTTCTAATTGGACCAATGTCTCAATTTAATACTGGACTAATATCTGAATTTCCAATTGGACCAATATCTCAACTATCCATCGGATTTATATCTCCATTGCAAATTGGACCAATATCTCAATACTTTATGGGACCAATATCTCACTTTCCAATTGGACCAATGTCTCCATGTCCAAGTCGATCAATATTACAATTTCAAATCGGACCAATGTCTCTATTTTCAATTGGACTAATATCTCAATTCCCGAGTGGACCAATGTTTCAGTTTTTCAGATGACTTATATTCCAATTTTCGATTGGACCAATACCTTCATTTCCAATTGGACCAATGCCTCAATTTCGGACTGGATCAATATCGGAATTAAGAGTTACTTGCTTCTCAATGGTCATCAGCAATACGAGCATATATTGTGTGCTGATGAGTAGTAGATCGTAGAAGCATTACGAATTCATTCAACAACTCTTATATTTTTCTTTGCAGAGTTATCGCCGACGTGTTGGACGTATTTTTCGGCTGTTCATGGTGAATATGGATATTTATCGCACGGGGCTCGTACATTACTCATGAAAGGGGTGAGAGGGGAGGGGGGGGGGGTGGGATCGTCTGTTCGACGAGCACTAAATCGCGTAAGAGCTATAGCAGACTTATTTAGACCCCTGTCACGTCAGACGGCCGACATCACTTTGGAGGTGGTCGTGAAGCGACATGTGCATTTTATCGTTTGACCCTTCTTGACTAATGCGGGTGGGAAACATATGTATGAGTTGAGAAGATGGAGAAATGGAGGTTAAACTTGCCTGTAAAAATCTGGGAAATTGATTTTTTTTTGGAGATGTTGATGACCAGCAGAGAGGAGCTTCTTTCCTTTTTTAAAATTTTTTTTTCCTTAGTTTTTTGAATCTCGTCAGTTGAGAACATTTTTGACAGTGCACATTGACAGGTGAGTACTACGGTATGTATCATATACATGGTTTTTTTTTTCGTCTTCCTTCGTCCTTCTCTGAACATCCCAGGGTAGCTGCTCTTCAGCATTTTCGACGATAGGGCACACTGGACCCCCATCCATTTGGGTGGGATCGTATTTCTAAACACAGGGTAAACCTCCAGAAACCCTTGTCCTATGATGGCACTCCCCTCGCCGCGGGGTAGGCTCCCGCCGACTTTGTGGTCTCATTTATAATTCCAAACCCGTTGCAGATAGTAAAAACGGTATTTAAAGAAAAATGTTCTTCACAGAAAAATCCACATTTTATGTGTTATATCGTTTTCTCTTAAGTCGCATAAATGAGTCGTGAGCGCAGGTAGAATCTGCAAATGGCGTTTGAATGGCTGAATTAGCACCGCATGCAGCGGCGCGTGCGTATGCGCGCGCACTCTACCGCATTAACCTAAGTTTTGCAAAGCGTCTAACTGCTCAAAGTGGCAATTTTTCCGCAAAAATCAATTTTTTGGCACATTCGATTGTTCCCCACGAGACTTCCGAACTCGATAACGCCGCACACTGGCCGCGAACACCAAAACATTCAATTAGAGCCTCAGCGCGGTGACGTCCAATCCTCCGCTCTCAACATCCCATCGTATAGAGCGCACTAACGACATTTATTGAGGATGTAGAACAATGCAGAATCGTTTCGCCGATCAGCATGGCCCGCTGTTATTGCTGTCGTTACTCTCCCCCCGCCCCTCCCTGTTCCATTCTGCACCTTCATGATCAACTTTATACACCCACCCACCCACCCGCCGGCCCTTTTCCAACAGACATAATGTCTGAGTATCTTGCTACCACTCCTTCAGTACACAATCAAGTGGCACCAAATGGTTATTGATAATAGATTAATGGTATAACTCTATCTCTTGTTACTTTTAGTACTTAATGGCTTGTGCAGGTAATTGTATCCTAGTACTGGTAACAGGTCCTTGTGTTATATCGCTGATCGTAAATGCTCGAGCGGTGAAATAACTCAACAGCTGAGGGGAATTGGATATTTCGGAAAAAAAAAGTTTACCGATCGTAAAATCCCGTGGTCTCATTATTTTTTGTATCGCCTCAATCTCTTCTCCGGGTTTTGATTTTTTTTTTTTTTTTGGGGCAAGATGGAGAGAACGAGAGGGGGCTGAATGCTTGGTGGGAATATGGCGGACGAGTCGGCGCGCATTTTGATGATCTCGAGTTTGTTACTTTGGAAAGTATTTTATGGGTTGGGGGCATAACGCTGTAACGATCCTAGACATGTGGACTTGTTGTTAAGGACTTGATCGCTTCGAGGTGAAGCGCTGGGGGAAATTGATAATCCAGGTGGTGGTGCGGTTGGGGGGAAGGGGGAGATCTGATTAAGGGGGATTTGACGGCGGAGCAGGATGATTTCGGTGTCTTTGGAGATGGAGATTTGAAGGAGCTGGGATTTTGGGGTAGTCTTTGGTGTTCATTAATTTATTAGTATTATTATTGGTGACCAATGACACTTGGTCAGCATATAGATCTATCTGGATCACAGGGAATGAACTGGAGATATAGTCGGCGGAAGGTGCCGGGTCATATAGACTTCCTGGACCAATCCTAGTCGGGATGCTGCGTTTCAACCCTGGACCCATTTTGAGGAGATGAATTTTTTGGGTAAATCGGGACAGCTAGATATGGGGAAATACACTGGGGTAAAATGTTTAGTCGAGAAGGTTAGTTTGGCTGGGGCCAAGTTTCGTGATGATGATCATGACCTTGGCAAGCTACGCGACTGGTTGGGTAATAATGAGCGGGAATTTTGTCCGACGATTAAATCAGATTGAAAGAACTAATAGACGTAATCAGCATAACCGACATTTATTGATGATTTTTTATTCATTAATAGGCCTTTTGATGAGGTGGAATTCTGTGATTACGAGTGGAATGCGGTGAAATTAGTGATGCATTAATCGTTATATCAGCAGATAATGGTAGAAGGAAAAAATAGGAGATTATCGTCGAACGGCAATGGCAACGCTACGATGTTGTATATTTATTTTCCTAGTTCTTGAGTTGAGAAATTGTTGTACGGCTTTCGATGGATCTGATCACCAGTAATTTTTCACAAAAAAATGTTCATTTAAAATTCAAGGAAGGTCGAAATTAAGGTGCTTTGCAGAAATTATTTTGAAAAAAAAATCCAGAAAAATCGGATTTTAGAAAAAGGGAAAATTCAGAGATTTTTTAAAAATTAACTTTTAAATTTTTTTTAGAGCAATATTATTTCGGGTGGAGATCATGAGGGAAATTTTCAATTACTAAATGGAAAGGTTTTTGCACGGCCTCAATAAGTAGGTTTTGGTATAGCCTGAGAACCTACCGCGCTAGATAATAAATTCATAGATAAAGTCACAAGAAATGATTTGCCACCTTCCTATGTGCCCTCGCAAATTGACATGTCGAGTGCAGTGGAATGCGGGGAAATATATCACATGAGAATCGAATATTAAATTCTAGCACGCTCACCGGTCAAAGAGACCGTGCGGAATGCCGGCCCTCTGTTCATCTAATAGATGTTTTCTACGGTAGTATACAGCACCTATGAATGGTGGGAATGCCTATTTCCCTTTTCGTGGACGTAGATGACTATTTGGACCAAAATGCTGACATAAAGTTCTGAATTTACGTGTAAAAGCTTGGTAATACTGGAAATAAAGTCCGACGTTCCGTGACTCTTTTGGAATTTGGGACTTTCTGGCACACACCCGTATCCACCCACTCACCCAGCCACCTACAGACGCCCAGTCAACCACCCACCCGCCCACTCAGCCCCTATAGACACCCGCCCACCCAGCCCCCCCCCCACAGACACCCGCCCACCCAGCCCCCCCCCCCCCCCCCACAGACACCCGCCCACCTAGCTCCCCCACAGACACCCGCCCACAGACACCCGCCCACCCAGACTCCCACAGACACCCGCCCACCCACCCTCCCACAGACACCCGCCCACCCAGCCTCCCACGGACACCCGCCTACCCAGCCTCCCACAGACACCCGCCCACCCAGCCCTCCACAGACAGCCGCCCACCCAGCCCTCCATAGCACCCATCCATCGATGCACACCGATGCACACACACCCGTGGCTTTCGTGCAGTAGGTCGAGTATCTGCCTACTACTTTAAAGGTCCTAGGTTGGCGTCCGGCATCATAAATCATAGGTTTGCGTTTGTGGCCTGACCGCAAGGCCGAATATTAGTTTAATAATGATAGTAATAAAAAAAAATAATAATGCCATTCTCTCGAGCACATCACGCCAATCATGCATAGTTTCAATTTTTTTCCATTGATATTTGACGAGCTCACAACGAAGAACAAATAATTGATGAGTTTCCGCAGATTGCAGCATTAATATCCATGTTTATCTCTGGCAATTTTATCTGACTCTATTTGACAGGATGGAATATTTCTATTACGAGATTCACTCCTCAATCTGTTCGCGAAGGTCAGAGTTCATTAACTGTACATGCTGGGAATACATTGGTTACACAGAGCGATGTCTGCGTCTTGAGACTTTCGAAAAAAAATTGATCGGATTGTGGCTCTCGTGTTTCTATCAACAAAGTTTAAGGATGTTTGTCGCTTCGTGTGGGAAAAAACGGTACTCGTAGCATCCGACATCTCAGATTTTTTTGGAATTTTTGACATTATTTGAATCTCTCAAATTCGTCAATTTTTTCGAGTTTTTTATTTTTTGGAAATTTGGAAATTTTTCTAAAATTTTTGTCAAATTTTTGAAAATTTGTGAAAAATTTTCGTTTCATTTTCCCATTTTCAAACATACTCCTGTTTAATTATTTACTTAATTAACAAAGTTACTGCAGGTTGTGAATTCTCAATAGATCGCCCATGAAATCTACGAAACACTAGTTTCATTGTCTTGTAAGCGCATTATCCGGTGTTTGAGTCTGTGATTCCGACGTTTCTCATTCTGCACACGAAATTCATTCCAACAGAACATAATATTTAACCTCTTTGGTAACCAACGGTGTGTGTATTACGAGAACATTTGAGAATTAAATGAATTTTGTGGATTAAGAGAACCAATGAAATTCTAACATGCTCGAGAAGAGTTATCAAAATAATTAAAAACTTCTTTTTGAATTTTAAAAACTTTACGAGTGTTTAAGAATTGCAAGAATTCAAAAAATTTGAAAAATTTAAAAAATTCGACAAATTTGAAAAATTTTGAAGGGTTTAAAAAATTTTAAAAATTTCCAAAATCTGGAAAAACTTGAAAGATTTTGAGGAATTTGAAGATTTTGAAACATTCAAAACAGGAGAAATATGCTAAAACTTTAGCAAACTCTAAAATTCGGAAAAAAAAACTTTCAAGCATTTCAAAAAATACAAAAATCTCGTCGACTTCAAAAATCTTCAATCACCAATTCAAAAGTTCCGTTTTTAAGTGTGTACGTGTGTTACGAAAATAGTGAAATTTGATATGAACCAGGATTTGAGTCTGTAATTCAGACATTCCTCGTCGTGCAGGAAATTCATTTCAAGAGAACATAATATTTAGCCTCTTTTGTGCTCGACGGTGTGTGCATTACGAGAACATTTGGAAATTTAGTATTGGGGGGGGGGGGGGGGGGGAGGAGAGGGAGGGTGAGGTCGCCACGCGTACACGTATATAGAATTATGGGAATTGCAAGCCCATTCGCGAGAGTAACTGGATCTGCTCTCTCCAAGTGGAACAAAGCCGGGGGCACTCAGTGGTCCAGCGAAAAGCCCGCGGTATCGCGGCACCGAGGAGGCTGCGAGACCCGTTGCAGTGAAATGCTCTTTCACCTTTGTTATGACTGGCAATTTGACGGGCTCATGAAAATTTGGAAGCCCACGCGTGTGAATGGCCTCTCGAGTAATGTAGCATTTTTACTCAGCTCCTTTTTTGTTCTTTAAATCCACTGTGACAAATTTTAGAATTTCAAAAAATTTTACCAATTCCTAAATTTCGCTCCGAGATTTTCGCACAGAAATCTTCCGTAATTCCGAGTCGTTCGTCGTCTCCCCGGAATATCCATCTACTTGTTGAAAATCGTGAAATTAACGTGCACTATATCTATATAGGATTCTCAGGACAGTTTTAGGATTGTTGTATCGCCGATAAATGCAAGAAACGCCAAGTTTGCACGTATATAGACACCTCGAATTCGTGTTTCAGTGTCTCCCCTCGCAATTCCGATAAAGACTATTCAACAAAGTTTCGAAGTGGAATGAGCAGCTCGAGACAAGTTTCACTCGCCCAGAATCCAATGGGCGCATTGAACTAATAAACTGTGTCGTTTCGATTCATTGTCAGTCTCGCTATAAGTATATTTACTACAGATACTCTGTAAATATCTATACTTAGAATTGTGCCTGACAATTTCGTTTTTTTTTTGCATTTTACGCTTCGATCCAATTTATGGAGTCGGTACCAATGGAAACCGACTTTTTCCCAAAAATGCTATACATCATTTACACAGGTTGTGCCAATTTAAATTTGTAAAATTTGTAGCGCCGTTTTCTTTACTACAGTGGACTTTCTATAACTCCTGCAGCGCCAGCGAGCTGAGGGGAACGCGTCCCCCACTCCACGCGACGTTAGCAATGGAGCTTGAGGGGTATGGCCGCTGCATGCCGTCGCGCGTGTGGAGGGGGTAATCGGTAACTCAGCGTACACGGAACCTCAGCCCGAAAAAACGAAAATTTTTTTTCCTTCATAGATCGTCTACATAAAATTCCTTGATTATTATTTTCTAAAATGAAATTTCTCACCTTCAATTACGAAATTTCCGAAATTCCCTCGCTTTCATACATATGTTTCCACCCTTCCTTTCTCTCTCTCTCTCGTCCCTTCCCGCGAATTGGCTTTTATAAGCAATTTAAAGGCAACCTGAAAAGAGCACATTTATCGGAAATATCACCCTCATCCAACATCCGCCGAAACAGCGAACAATCGACGAAAAAAAAGTAATTACAATAATGAGATGAACAAAGGGCGGATGCTGCAATCTGCTTTCGGAAAAGTGAAGACAAAATGAGAAAAAAAAGCCTCAAATGGAATTGCAATAGGGCTTGAAAGCACTCATTCACCGGTGGAGTATCCCTGCACATTCGTAAAAAAAGAGCGAGTCGCCTGGGTTGGAAACTTTTACAAGGGGGAGGGGGAAGGGGGAGGAGGGAGTGGGAGGAAAAATACACCACCGGCTACTTCATGTGAATAACACGTAATGCATTTCTGTACTTGAAAGCACTAGATTTTTATTTTCAACTTTTTCCCTCTTAATGTGACACCCCCGTGGACATTCCCACCATTTTTCACCCGCTACTCCCTCTCCACCCCCCGAGATCTATCTACTCCATTTATCCACCAGTAAGTTTGATAAATCGCGAATATACATTTATACATAAACTAAGAATTAGGTCGATAGATGGCCAAAAATTCAGGGGCCACAAAAAAAAATTCCAATTGGGAATTTTTACAATGTCCCATTTTTCCTCACTTGTTATTGGCGGTACCCATGAAATGAGAGCGCTAAGCGGGACGAGAACCTGAAACGGGGGGTGGGAGTCCATCCCAGATCCCCGCCACCGGAATACAGGAGAGGGGAAGGGGAGGGTACCATCATAGGCGCCCGCCACTGTAGCATTGGGGTGTCTGGGGGTTTACCCTGCGTTTAAAAATACGATCGCTGAGGGGTCTCCTAGCGCTCTCTTGAGAAGACATGCTCAAGAGCAGCTACCGTAGAGGGTACAAGAGAGAGGGACCAAGGAAAACACACACATACACTATCAGGTCTTGTACTTTCTGATTTTTGGGGCTATCTGAATGGAGAAAAATTGTTCAGAAATTAGGGTAACAATTAGCGTTATGCTTTCTGCGCATCCACAGATTTGAATGCTCTAATATGCACTCCTTGGGGTGATCCTCTGGCCGTGGGAGGGCAAATAATGCCCATAAAAAGTGATTGCAATGAAGAGAGAGAGAGAGAGAAAGTAAACGAGCCATTCCTAATTGCGACTCGGTTTTAGAACACAGTGTATTACCCCACTGCAACATGAAATCTTTATCCGTTGAGCTGAATTTTCATTACGATGTTGGCGCAGCCGTTATACACAGTAATTACAATTACGGTAATAACGTCTCTCACATCTTTGATAACTGATCTCGACAGGAGGGGGATGCGATCTCACTGTCAGGGTCAAATGTTTCGCAGAGTGGTCGATGATTTAGACAATTATTTTTCTGCAGTTAATTTCCGCTTTCTTGTGTTGTTTATAATTTGAATAGACGGGATGTGGGTGTGACTGTTTATGGGTTGAATCAATAACTACCAGATAGGAATTGAAAAATTTTAGTTGAAAGATTATAGGTTGATAAGTGGATTGTCTGGAGCACGCACGCACCCGCAAACACACACACACACACACACACACACACACACACAGTGACGGGGCTTTGGCGTAGTCGGTAGAGTGTCTGCCTACTATTCTAAAGGTCCCGCGTTCGATTCCCGCTCACTGCAAAATATTTTTTCTGAAAAATATTTTCTCACGGACTCCGACCGATGGCAGGAACATTCCGTGTGTGCTATCGGCGGTATCCATGAAGTGAGACCGTGAGCCGGGACCGAACGCGACCCGTCGCGCGGGGGGGGGGGAGGGAGGGTTCCATCGTAGACGCCCGCCATCGTATCACAGGGGTTTCTGGAGGTTTACCCTGTGATTAGAAATACGATGAGCTGAAATGGCGAAGTCGGCCCCAGCCGCAATGGGTGGGTACTCTGATCCGTAGTATTGCCCATGTAGTAATGCTTACCAGCGGGGACGTGGGTGAATACGAATAGAGAAAGAGTGGAAAAAAAAAAAAAAAAACACACACACACACACAAGAGAAACCTGACTCCACGAATCAAAGGTGCTAAGGGTGGGCTCTGTACAACAACTTCTCTGGTCCTAAGGTGTACGAATGGACTGAAAGCACCTGTAATGGTGTCTCTTAAAATTTCCAAAATCTCAAAAATTTCGAAAATTCAAAAAATTTTAAAAATCTTAAATAGTGCAAAAGTTTGAAAAAATCGAGAAATTCCAAAAATCTCAAAAATTTCGAAAATTCAAATAATTTCAAAAATTCAAAAGTTTGAAAAATTTGAAAAATGTGGAAAATTTGGAAAATTTTGGAAATGTGGAGAATTTTGAAAAATGATGAGGAAGAATTAAAATTCCAAAAATACTTCAACTTCTTTTCCAAACAGGGTCAAGTAGTTGTTCGACTAACTGCCGATTTAACCGATAATTTCTCCCCTCAATTTGTTCTTTTGCATTCCTCGTCTAGATCCACACGCTTAGCCATTTTTTCTACAACTCGTAAAGCGAAATGCCGATTCGATTGGTTTCTCGTGCAACCACTAGGATAACAGCGATCGAGCCACTGAATACACCTTCCGGCTATGTTCTAGAATATTGTATTACGCGCAATGTCGATGTGCCTTTGGGCTTGAGTTTATCGAGTCTCGCGTTACAACACTTGGATCCACTTACTTCGGGTGCCTTGCCACTGTGCTCGGCTCGTTTTCCAAAGTATCCGGCGTAAATCCCCAGCGCAGATTGAACATTTCCCCAATCCGCGGTGTAGGCAGGGCGCACGGGGTGGGTTACTGTCCTGAGGTACTGAGGCAGTCCTCGCAGTCTCCTCTTACCCCTATAATTTGAAAAATGAAAAAAATTGAATTTTTTCGGAAAATTAAAATAAAATAATAATTTGAAAAATTTGGACAATAGTTCCGGAAATTTGTACCGTTTGAGAACTTTGAATAAAATGTGAAATTTGTTGGAAATTTATGTTTGGAAAATTTGAAAATGGAATTTTCCGAAATTTCGAAATTGGTTTGAATCACAAAGAAATTCGACTTTTCCACACATAATTCAAGATATTTCTGGATGTGACAACGTAGGGATTTCCACGATGGTAAAATGGGGCAGGGAAAAATGGAAATCCTAATTACACTCGCGATGTTCACCCGGCTGGGTATTTTTTAATAAATTTACGGATATCCGAGCGCCAGGCTAAAGCCCCGATGAAATTCAGGGAGTTATTGGATATAACGTCGGGACCATGTGAAATTTACATTAAAATACGTTTTACGCTTATCTTCCCTGAGGTTTTCATCCCTTTTGACGGATTGAGTCATCAGAATGTACGTTGAGTTGATAAAAATATTAAATTCTATGGTACCGTGGTGTAATTAAAAAATAACGGGCTCTATTTCTTAGATTAAACCCAGCGAAATTGATTTTCGTTCCAGAATTTCCCTTTATCTGGACATTTCTGGAATTTTCTAACAACCTGTAGATGCCCCTACGTGTGCGTGTGTGTATGTGTGTGTGTCCGAGCGAGTGTGTGTGTGTCTACATGTCTGTGTGTATGCGTAACTTCGTGACGTGAGACATTTGGAATCTCATATATGCGCCCGAACACACACACACACACACACATGCACACACAGATAGTCGGGGCTTCGGTGTAGGGCGGGTAGAGTCTCTGCCTAGGTCCTAGGTTGCCGGCCTCCGGAGAATGTTTCTCATGATGCAATATTTTCTCATGGATTCCGACCGATAGCAGGAACGTTCCGCGTGTGCTAATGAAACGGCACGGCCGGGCGGGAACCTAACCCGACACGGGAGGCATCATAGGTGCCCGTAACATAGGGGTCTCTGGAAGTTTACCCTGTGCTCAGAAATACGTGGCGTAGATCGCGAAAGTCGGACCCAGCCGGATGGGTGTCCAGTCCTCCCTACCGAAGAAAAGCTAAAGAGCTACTGTGGGAAGTACAAGAGACAAGGACGGAGGAAAAAAAATCGTTTTGCTCTTATATGTTCAGTATAAAATACTAAATGTTCCTACAAATTTTTGGCTGTATTTAAAAATTGTTTATTTTTTTGGAATAGACTGTCATGCACGTTTTGTGAAAATGGGTCGAGCTACGCGATTTCCTTGACCCGCTGCTAAAAAAAATTATTTTCTGATGGGACTCCTGGTACGCATGATTGAGTTGAATCGCGAGGGACGAAAATTCTATTAACAATCATGGGGCACAATGGTACAAATGCATTCACGTAACGGGGATTCGATGCCGCAACATAGAGACAACTGGGAGATTGGGCTGGCAGATTAGTTACGTGGATGAGTTATCTTGAAAAAATTGATGGAGAATAATTTTGAAATATGCTTTTAATTCTTTAGAACATCAGCTCACAGAAAATTTTTTTTTCAAAATTCCAAAAAAAATTTCGCCATTTTGAAATTTATTCTTTTCATACATTTCGTTTCGTAAATCGAAACTTCTTCCCAGGAAGTAAATTCAGGGGGAGATAAATGATACCAGTGGCATGATTGCGCGAAGTAAACGATGATGATGTTCCAAATGATGGGGAATAAAATCAATTAAAGTTTCTTGCAATTAAGGGGGGGGGGGGGAGATATTATTTGATACATTAATAAAAGCTTCGATGGAGTGAGTAATAGTCCCTGATGTGATACATTCCCATCTGATTAAAATACTGTTTGCGTGATTAACGGCGGGAAATTTAATAATTTATTCCCTCGTTTAAAATGGCTTATGTTATGGGAAATGGTGGCGTAAAAATGTGATTTATGAAAAAGGCGTAGAGCACAATTATTGTAATTAAATTTCGATTTAGTGTAATTAAAATAAATATGTTCGGGGGATAAAAAAATTAATTTTGAAAATTTTGGACATTGCAATTATTTAAAAAAAAAAAAAATTTTTTTTAGAAATTTTGAAAGTTTTGACAGAAAAATTAAAAAATTTGAAAGTTACAAAAATTTTGGGATTTTTCAAAATTTTGATAATTTCGATAATCATCAATTTGGAAAGTTTTTCAAAAACCATCGATTCGTAAAAAAAATTAGATTTTGGGTCGATTCGGAAATTTGAAAATCAATGACTAATAATCTTTGTCTCCAAGTGAAACATTGGGATAAATGACATAAGAAGGTGGTATGACATGTGGGTCACCCATGTGCGCAAGAAAATATGTCGTAATAAGGAAGATGGGCTCTGCGGGCACGTAAAGTCTGCAGGTACAGTACTATGTTAGAAACGCACTGGCTGCATGTTGTACACCTCGAATGCAATCAGGCCCAGTCGTAAATCTTTCCTGGCGTATCATTTTGTCCCGGTGGACATGGGCATGAGGTGAGATCGCTGCAATGGGAATTTGCATAACGGTCAATGTGAGCTACACTCGTACCATCCCTCGCTTGAAATCTCAGGAAATTATTGCTGGGAACATCGTAACGCATGAATTTCATTTGCATTTTTTTTTAGGAAAAAAATTGAGTGCATTGGATTTTTTTTTGCATTTTTCCAAATTTGGCACAAGGGTTCGGACGTCAATTCACCCCCCACCCCCAATTTTTTCTAAACTGAATTTTGTATACTTTGGGTACTTTCAATTTTTTTTTCAATTTTCTCGTCCAGATTTGCAAACTTTAAAAGGGGAAAAAATTAAATATCAACATTTTCAAAAAATTGAAAAAAAAATTAAATTTTTGAAAATCGAAAAAATTTTGACAATTTCAAAAACTGAAAAATGTGACATCACAATTGCTGTCTGGCAAAAATGAAAAAAAAAATGAAATTCGCATTGAATAATTGAGTGTCCATAAAAATATTTGGGAAAAAGTTCAGCATCTCAATCCGCGTAAGTCCCCGTGAAGTCGGTGTAAAGGAACGCATTTAATTCTCATTTACGCTTCACCCTGAAAAGACACCACCAACTTTTCTCGAGAATTCTTTTTCCCCTCAGCCAGTAACATTCCATTTTATTCACCACTGGTTACCCCATTCGCGTAAACTTGAATCAACTTTTGCCGAGGGTTGCAGCGACTTGATAATTCAAAAACCATTAACTCTATTCAAATAACAGCGAGAAGTTACACACTCTCTTTTAGTCTCTCACTCCGTCACTCGAAACTCTCTAATGAATATGAAACGAAGGGATTGGACTGTGCTACCAACTGCGGGCCTTACCCGTAGTTAAAGTCAAAGAGTTTGAATGACTATTGTGACAAGAATTATTACCAAGTTTCTTTAAGGGGATAATACAACAAAAAGAAAAATATTTTTTCTTCTCAAAGAAAACAGATAATAATATATATATATATATATACTCTATATAAAATTTCATAATTATAACTACTCACGTGGTATATGAAAAAAGTTACCAAAAAACTCAAAAGCTCAAACACTATATATATATATATATATATATATAGTGAGTACTTTCCGCCCTAGGCCGGGAAGTATTCAATTTCCGTCCTAGATCGTAAATTATGTACTTTCCACCCTAGACCGTAAAGTGCTAACTTTCCGCCCTGGACCGTAAAGTACTCGCTTGCCACGCTTGACCGCAAAGTACCTACTTTCCGTCCTAGACCGGGAAGTATCCACTTCCCATCTGCGTATCGGCGCATAAAATATGACCTACCGTGCTTCTGTATGTGTGATGCACAACACACTATTTTCCATCATGTTCGCAACTTTGAAATAATGATTGACAATGTTCGAAAATTGAGACAAGAAATAAATCAAACTTTAATCAAAGTGCAGCTATACTATAGGTAGAATTAACACAAATTTTAATCAAGGCTTTTAATATCAGCCGGGGCTGCCGCAATTTACTAAAGAATGCGTCTATAACCTGAATTTCCCCATATTCTGTGGACCGTACAATTCAATAAATCGCCGGAGCACCTGAAATATCAGAATTAAATTCCCCGGATAATTTAATTCCAATACCAAAAATGCTCGGCTGCAATTCCCCCGTAGCTTCATCTACCTGGCTTTTTTCGCCTCCCCCCCCCCCCCTCCACCCGCCCAACCCTTCGCTGTTTACAAGTCTCGGTTTGCTACTGCGGCGAAGATTAAAACGGCTCCGAGATAATGAGAACTGCATTGCACCGAGGTCCACAACTAAACCGTTGGCTCTCCCCACATTTTCCTCACTTTTCCAACATAAGAAAAATATTTTCACCGTTCCTTATTTACCCAAAGTTAAAAGTCTGGTACGTATTAAATCTTGCCTCATTTTTCATTCTACACGGAGACAGTTTTTGTTCAGACATTTTGTTTAAAATAGTCTAGAAATGTTAGAAAAACCTTGAAACGTGAACATCCGATGAAAAAAACTTTTTGATTTTCGGGGCCATTACAATAACTCCCCTATATCGACAAGTTAAAAAAAAAAGAAAGATTTTAGTCTGGGTGAACTAATTTTCTTCCCCAATTCAGGGTCTCCGGGATTTCTCATTGACATACACTTGGATCGGATAATTGATACGCTTGTGCCTCTCTGGAGGAACAAGTGTCTACAGGGGATCAAAGAGAGCCCCGTAGAGAGGACTGCGGATAGGTATGGGATGTTGAATCGTGTTGCCTCGAAGCGCATACACGTCGTGGATAAAATAGTCTTATCGACCTGGCCCCAATGTACCTAATGACGAAGAAATCAATTATTTCACTATAACGGTAACGGCAAGACTGGGAAGAAAAGAGGAAGCGTATAAATGGGGATAGTGATGATGGAGATCGGGGTAAAGGAGTGAAGTGATGAAAAATACTGTCGATACTTAGGTCTACGGTTGAAACGAGTATCTGCGGCTTAAACGAGTCGGGAAGTTGGTAGGCCAGAAGTCTTCTCGGTGTGAAGCAATTTCCAGATGTTGAAATTTATTTCAATTTTTTAAATCTTCCCAAATTTAACTTTTGGATGCTTTTAAAAATTCTTCTGAAATTTGTCAAATTCTCGGACTTTTTAATGCTAGCTCCTAAATTTTCTGCAGCATCTAAAAATCTCATAATTATGTTCTAATTAGCCCAATATAAAAAAAAAAAATCGCAAAATTGGAAAATTTCTGAAATGTTGAGGAATGTGGAAATTTTTTTGACAGAAGTGGGAAAAGAGAGCGCGCGAATAAATGGAGACAGCGATGCTGGGAATTGGGGTAGAGAAGTCAAGCGATGAAGAATGGTGTCGATACTTGGTGTCTGCAATTAAAACTAGTCTTGCGGTCTAAACGAGTCTTTAGAGCAAAAAGGTGAGCTGTGTCTCGCTATGAGATATTTTGAAAAATTTAATTTTTTGATTCGTTGGGCCAAAATGGGGGATTCGTCAAATTTTTCTCGCGACATTTTTAACAAGATGTATGTCCAAATTTCATGATACCAATTTTTTCTCTGAAACCAGTCGTTAAACCTTTAATTAACCTGTCGTAAAATCTAGGAATGGCAACCACAAATTACAAATCGGGAAGTTTTGTCTGTGCTCCCAACGAGGGCAGACACAATTCCATCCCACTAGTTACTTTTAAAAGTTTTTCTTTTCCAAAAAAATCCATTGAAGACGATCAGTAAGTTATTTCAGCTAAGAAACAAGTCAAGATTTCAACACTGCATAAAGATAACGGTGAAGTCGGGTGAAAAAAGGAAGTGTATGAATGTGGGATAGCGATGATGGAGATCTGCGGGGGGGTCGGGGGCGGGGGGGGGGGTAAAGGACCGAAGTGAAAAATGCTATCGATACTTAGGTCCCCGATAGGAACAAGTATCTGCGGTCTAAACAAGTCTCTAGATCGTGTCTGTGGTCTAGCTTTATCTCTATGTGTATGCGCACCTATTCACACTGCACATGAATAAATCACTTCGGTTATCGCTGAATGTGTGCACCCTATTAGCAGAACAACCTGTTCAGTTGAGCTCGCTTTAGGATTTTCCTGGAGAACAAATGGATTATGAGGAGTTGGCGCAGCTGGCGAAGAACATCAAAGGAGAGACTTGGAATTTCAGGGGAGCCGGGATAATAATTTGGTTTCGGAGAAAATACAAAGACTTCATTTGCATGTCCATGGCAAGAATTTTTATGGCGCTGAAAAAAATTGATACGAGAGTTTCGAAGAAATTGTTGGAGAACTGATTGATCCAGAATTTCGCATCCAAATATCTATCAGATAATATTGGTTGCTGAAAGACCTTGCTGCTGTCATGTAGCACTTGGTAAAAGGTGGTTGCATGCCTGAATGGAAATCGCTTCCTTTGCACCTGAGACCTGATCAACCTCTGACGTTCCCGTGATCGGACCTGACTGGTACCAAGTTTGGATCAGATGAGACTGGATCAACCTTGCATACCATCCCTCTGCAATCACTCTAATCAAGTTAGGATTAGATGAACTGGATCCAAACCCATGCGATCCCATGGATGGTCGCATTCTGATCTGAATCTGAGATCTCTGCATTTGCCATTCCTCTGATCAAGTTCAGAGGTGCTAGGTCCAACCTAGTTCCTCTAACGTCCACCAGTTTATCATTAGTCTGGTCAGCTTCTGATCAGGTCCTATGTCAAGTTGATCATCCGCTTGCAATTATGCTCATCAAAGTTGAATATGGAACGGATGAGGAACTTGGAATTCGACAATGTACAACGACTCGGATCAAATTCTCAAATCAGGTTTAATGAAGCTGTGATTAGGTAAGCTTCATCTAGACCTGACATCCTTACATCTGCAATCCCTGTGCTGAAGTCGAGGTAGGTTTGACTTTAATCCAAGATCTACCTGCTTGCTGTTGACTAGACTTTGGTCAAGGTGGTCTCATCTCCAATCGATTAGGTGGTGAACATGTAGGTCATGGAGAACAGATCTGAAGATCAGAAACTGCACTTTCTGATCACTATGATCAGTATCCAAATTGTGCTGTCTGTGATCACTCTGACCAAGTTCTGAATAGGCAAACCGGATTTGACGAGCTTCTGATCAGCTGTCTGATTGTGAACTACGATGCCTGCCTACAACTACTTGGCTCAAGGTTCAGTTAGGCAGATCTGAGGTCGGACTACTGTATGGTGATTGGTGTAATTGGATTGTCATTGTTGGTGTCTCATCAGTGGACTCTAGGCCACATTAAATTGTCTGTTCGCCCACTTTTTTGTCATAATGTGAAACTTTTGTTGCAACGATAGTTCGTCGAAGAAATTTTGGCTGGTGACACTGACTTCCAAATTTTACTATAAAATCCTACATGTCCAATCCTCACATCTCCATTTATTGCACTGAAATTAAGATGCCATGCAAATGGACTTACAGGTACCATCAATAATTCCAGTCCACTTTGCCCTTGATATCACACACTCCATGCCGTATAGCCGCCCAAACTTCTCCAGTATGTTTAACACTGGAATCGGGGTAACTCGAGAATAGTTGACAGGAGTCTCCTGGGAACTAAGTCTGGGCATTCACCCAATGGGTTTCGTGTATTGGACGTTTTTGTTGTATGCACCACTCTGCAAACTCCGGAAATCTCGAAAGTTCCCTATCACATCAGCTAATTGATATAAAGGTCAAGATCAGTTGTGTTTAGGGGTAACGAGTGAAAAGTTTTGGTGTGACGATCAAGTTTTCATTGAGCCCCAGCCGCTGCAGTACCATTTGTGATGCAATATGCATATGCATACGCGAGTTAATTGCTTAGCAAACATGGGTTGTGCACACGTGCCAAGGTACCATTGTATAACTATTCTGGGGACCTGTGGCCTCCAATGTGTACCCTTGCAAATTACTTTCCACACGGAGGGGAAAAATTCATATAAATTACTCCTCCGTTTGGTAAATTTTGTGGGACTCAAAGGACTACCTTGGTTTGAATCACTCATTGCCCCAGAAAATCCCGGACGTCAAGGCCCCGTGGCAAAAACTCCGTAGACATAATTTCTTTCTGGAGATATCCCCTGGGCCAATATCTCCAGGGCCAGGTGTAATGATATTCTAGGAATAATGGGAAACAATTGGATTGATAGTGAAAGTGAGCAAATGTGTTGATGAGTTCTGTGTAAAGGGCAGAGCAAGTGTTCATGACTTGAAGATTCATCTTTGTCAATCTCTCTGTTAAGATTTTGGTTGGTTGATAAGGAGGTTGATGAAGAAGTTGACAGCCAGGTTGATAGGAATGTTGACTTCAAGGATGGGGGCCAGGTTGATGGCCAAGCCGACGGCGATGATGATGGGAAGGTTGATAGAAGGTTTAATGGAGAGGTTGATGGGAAAGTTGACGGGGAGGTTGACGATGGAGTCATTGGGGAGGTTCATGAGAGAGTTGATGAGGTTAATGGGCAGGTTGATGAGGGGGTTGATGGGGAGGTTGATGAGGGGTTGATGGGGAGATTGATGGACAGGCTATGGATTGAATTGAAGATGATAGGTTGAAAAATGGAGAAATCTGGGCCCCAAAAATTTCACTTCTTCTGCAATTTTTGGAGAACCCCAGTTGCGGTTGGGTCAACTGTGACATGCATTACCATTATATCTATGCAATCCAAAAACTCTAAAAGTTTGTCAAATTTGGAAATGTTCCATGAACTGCAATATTTCCGAAAGCCTGAATTATTCGAGCGGGTGTAATAAAAAATTATGTCAATTCATGAGCAGTGACTTCATAGTCTGAAACCCGAAGATCCATCATCCCCAGAATCCCACACTTACGCCTTCTCCTCTCTCCCCCTCGCCCCTCCCGCACCCCACCCACCCACGTGCTCGGTAATCCAACAAATTGATTTGTGGATAAAAATGATGGAGTTGTTTAAAGGACCCCAGTGGCGGCCGGCACAAACACAAAGTGCAATATCACTGAACTGAATTGCTACGCGAGACGCTCATACAGTTACCCAGTCATTTGGCGCTGGTGATCCATTAACGTGCTTTGAATTCATAACATAAATGCAGTTATACCCATCCCCATCGACCGAAACTCTTGGCTTGTGTGACGGAATACGAGAGTTACCTCCAACTTTCATGCCAGGCGGATGAAGATTAATAGTTGGCCAGATATACCGTTCGCCGCGTGTGGAGAGCACGTTCTGTACGACACAAGCAGCCTGGAGAAAGTACTTCTGAATATTCGAGGGTGTCATTTTAATGATGGGGTATCAAATCTGGAGCTCAAAGAACTTCTGTGTACATGGCTTGCAAAGTTATGTAAATTTCACATTAACCAAAAAAAAAAAACAAAACAAGAAAAAGATTTAGAACGATATGAGATGAGGAAGATGTGGAGCCAATAGCATCATGTCGACTAGTAAATGGAAAAATTTTGAGCATACAATTTGAATTAAACTCACAACAATGTATTCCGATGCGCAACTCCTATATATTAATTGATTTTGGTTTTGTTACAGCATCCGCAGGAAGGTATAAATTCCCAAAGATGAGCACATGAATAGCTGGAAGTTAGCTGGGAAGGGGGTGGGGGGAGGTGGAGGGGGCAGAGTCGAAGTCCTCCGGGGGATATTCGGTATTTGTTATGAAACAAAAGTGGAACTCGGGAGTGTGTCATCAAAGGAGCCGAGAGATAGCTCGGTACATTGGCTTATCCCAGCCACCTGGGATAATTAATAGTTGTCACTGGCACTCGCTGTGACCTTCATAAATTAACCGGATGTCCCGCCGGTGTCTTCTTCATTGTCGTCGGGAAACTCTGAGTGCCGGCTATCGATTTCTTTGACGAAAATGCGAGGGTGATATGCTGGGAATTGTGGTACAAGACCATAAGTGGCTGAGACAGTAGATTTTCATGTTTCAAGCAACTGATTTTAGAAGGAATTATATACAAAAAACTGTATATATATATATATATATATATATATCGATGTGTGCCATATCTCTATGTGTGTACGTGTGTGTGTGTGAGTGACTTGGTGTATAGTGGGCGGGTGCCTGAGCGGCCGGGTGAGTGAGTGGGTGGGTGGGTGGGTGGGTGGGCGGGTGGGCGGGTGGGTGGGCGGGCGGGTGGTCAGGTGAGTGGATGGGTTAATGGCTGGATGAGTGGATGGGTTGGTGGATAGATGGGGTTGTGTCTGAATGTATGTGTGTGTGCGTACTTTTTTGAATATTGGGAACTGTTCAAAAATTCTTTTTGGAACGCTGAAAATTGTTGAAACATAATAATTCTTCGAATTGTTAAAATTTTTTAAATGTTTGAAGCTCTGAAAATTGAGATCACTTTTTTTTGCGATAATGGTTTCACCGTTGCGCGAATATTCATTACCGTCACTTTCACCGGATGCAATGACTTATCGATACTCGGCAAAAACCCCATTGGAGAGCACTTATTGGCCGTTTACCCTAATAACTGGACTCACACAAAGCCTGAGGATCGTCAATCATCTCGCGTTGCATTCATTCCAATGGAGGGGCCATTTAAATTTAATAAAACCACAATTTCTCGCATTACAAAACGCGCGTCAACCAGTTTTCCCGAACGTATCAATAAAACAAATTGATGAATGCGTTTATTCAATTTGAGTGAGACGTTTTCGATTGTGGATTGAGTTCTCCGCATATATGGGTCATTCCGCCAATTATCGACATACTTTCCGATGTTTTTTTCCTGTTCAAATTTTTTACGAAACTTGTCG
This sequence comes from Asobara japonica, assembly GCA_026005395.1. NCBI lineage: Eukaryota > Metazoa > Arthropoda > Insecta > Hymenoptera > Braconidae > Asobara > Asobara japonica. Next base: position 634,783 of record BQMI01000429.1, read on the forward strand.
GAGCAATTATGCAATCATGAGATTAAATAACCAATGGGGTAAATCAGGGTGACGAGGGTCACAACGGAAATTTTCTGATTTTTAATTTACACGCACACACACACCTGGTGTATGGGCTTTGGTGCAGTGGGTAGAGTGCCTGCTCTACTTCCGGACGCCCAGCTTCCGGCGAATGTTTCACATGATAAACTTTTTTTCTCATGGATTTTGATCGATAGCGAGGATATTCCGTGTGTGCTATCGATGGTACCCATAAAATGAGACCGCAAGGCCGGGCGGGAACCTAATACGGCGTAGAGGATGGGTTACATCAAAGGTGCCCGCCATCGTAGCACAGGCGTTTCTGGGGGTTTACCCTGTGTTTAGAAATCCGCTGGCCTAGATGGCGAAAGTCGGCCTCAGCCGCATGGATGGGTGTCCAGTAGTTCCTTTCAAAGAAAATGCGGAAGAATAGCTACCGTGCGAAGTGGCGAAGAAGGGCGGAGCCGAAGAAACCCAACACATCCGCACATGCACAGCCGTGATCTTAGTCACTCATCGCGGGGATGAGTGACGAGTCACGATAGTGCGAGTGAGACGCCAACAGCAGGGCGACCGCTCGAGCATTGAACCTACCATACCTCCTTAGTTATGCAAATTAGAAGAAAACTCATTGGACATAAAATATGTCTTTTGGCATTAGGAACAAGTTTGGTTGTTACGATTATTCCGCTATCTCTAACCGTTTAGATAATGGAATGCTCAGATCACAATCGAATGACCTCTTGGTTACAAGAGGCCGCTTCGATTCTGAGCTTGCTGACTTCCATGATGTCATTCGTTCGGTGAAAATCCACGTACATTTTTTTTTCACAATTTTTAATAGTTTTAGAATCGTTGAAATTGCTCAAGTTTTGCAATTTGTTAATTGCTGATAAATACGTTTATTCAATTTGCGTGGAGTGCTTCCGATTGCGATTAAGTTCTTCGCACGGATGCATATTAATATATTTTTTAACGGTTTATTTGTGCTTTGGACTCATCGCTGAAAGCGTGACAGAGGGGTCCAGCATTGGAGTTATTAGACATCGGGGACAACACTAATAATTTTCATCGGTCCGACGGCACTTTTAATCAAGCTTTCCGACCAAAACCAGCCGCATGTACGTTATTTATGATAAAATATGGTCGTGCCCCTGGTCCTCCCATGCAACGTGTATTCGGGGTCTTGTGTTATGTGGGCCGATGAATTAATTGCATTCGATTGAAAAAATACTCTCATTTGTTGTTTTACGTTAGCCGGAAACGCTCGGGGCGATTTGTTTTATTTATTTTTGCTTTTATTTCAGTCATTTTTCGCTCAAGGCGGCACAAATTTTCGTAACGTAAAAAATCCCGTTATGTAATACTTTCTGTTATGGAACACTTTGAAAGTTTTGCAATTTTTGGAATTTTCGAAATGTCTGGCATGTTTTATTTTTTTTTTTTTTTTTTGAAATTTTCGCATTTTTACAATTTTTTGTTTTGGAATTCTCGCAATTTTTACAATTTGTATAATTTGACAATTTTGAAATTCTGACCATTTGAAAATTTCAAAAATTTTCAAAATGTGTAACTCAAAAGAACATTTCCGATTTCGATTTTTTTAAAAATCGAAAATTCTCAAAATCCCAAAATTTCGGAAATGGTGAAAAATTGAGAAGCTCTCAAAATAGAGAATTTCATTTTTCGTAAATGTAACAATTTTCAAAATTTAATTACAAGTGGGAATCAATATCTGATTATGCAAATTTGACATTTAAATTTTCGACGGTTCTTCAATATTTGGTACCCCAAAGCCTTGAAACGACCACAAATCATGTGACTCCAGAAAATGTGGTATTCCCTGAGGAAGTGACGAGCACACGCGAATATCCACAACTCTCGCAAAATAATAATGAGACCGTGGTCCTTCAGTGCTCAGGAAGACGGTGTATAAGCTGCTTGTGTCGTTGGTGCAAATAACCAAGGAGTGCATCTCCTTTCGCAGACGCTGGATTATGCTGTGGGTCAAAAGAAAAAACAAGAAAAAAAACGAAAAGACGGCGACGTTACCTCGAGTTTAGACGGAGGTTACGTCCTCTGCGTCCACTGGTAGTTCTATGAGCTATCCCCTCATCCAGGAACAAAAATTTGAGCGCTATTTTTTCCCCTTCCTTCTTTTTCCCCTTAGTTCAGTAATTCCAATAAATTGAAAGACTATGGAAAAATGAAAAAAAAAAATTGCAAAAAAAAGTTTCTGGAACGCAGACACAAACTGGAAGAAACCTGATGAGCGAAATAAAATGGTGAATCTTTACAGTCGTAGCAATCGCAAGTTTGTGGACCAATTCGCGAAACGACGGCCCCCGAGAGAGCGCGTAACGAGCGTAACACGCGGACTCACCCCCCTCCCACCCACCCACCCGCCCACCCACAGTCCTGTTGTCTCAACTCGTCTTCCACATTTGTTTCCAAACTTCATCTCCGCTCGTAAGAAATACTCGAGGATCGTTGAACCGGTCTTAAGCACATCTCCACAAATTTATCGGGTCGCTTTATTACTCCGTAAAGTATCGCGCTTTGTGCAAACATTTGAGGCAATCCCAGTGGTGCCAAGATTTGGACATTTTCAATCATAAAATTTCGATATTGGGAATTCTTCGAATTTTGTAAAATTACAAAATGTCGAAAATTTGGGAGTCTAAAAATTTTCAAAATTCAAAAAATTCCAAAATTCACAAATTTTCAAAATTCAAAAATTTTCTAAACTCAAAAATTTTTGACTCAACAATTAAAAAAATTTGTTTCTTCAAATTTCCAAGCATGGAAACTTGGACCACATGGCAGGAGGGAGTCGGAAGTCGGGATGGTCTTAATGTCCCAATTGGTGACACAAAGACACTTGGCCCACTCGTAATTATTTGCAGTATCACAGTGAATGAAATCCACGTGATGCGATGCCCGGAAGAAGGACCACGATTTTTCGAAAACACGAAAGAATATGGTGTGGTGATAAAATCAGGTTTCTCGCGAGAAATTCACCCTCAGGTGAATTAAGCTCACTTGGGCGTGCACCAGATACACCAGAGCTGATAGAGGGGACTGGCCGATTATACCTCTTGACTACGGTGAGAGATAATGCCGTTGGTTTAAAAAAAAACAAGTTTGCGTACGGTGGCTTTTGTAATGAGAGAATAATTAGGTAGTTAATATGGGCGGTGGCTTCTGCATCTTCAATTGCCTTTTTTTTTCTTCGCAAATGGCAAATTGTGATTAATTTTTTTTAATTATCAGGGCTTATCCGAAAGAGCGCAATTGTTTATTGATTCTGAAATTAAGACATTATTTCAAACTCTGTTTTTCCATCTCAGCTCCACGTTTCATTGTATTCCTAACAAGGTTGAAATATTTTCAACAAGATGTGTCTGTGTGTATGTGTGTTGGGGTGAGTGTTTGGGCGGATCTGTGTGGGTGGGTGGGTGGCCAATGGGGTAGAGGTGAATGGGTGGGGGAGGGTGGGTGGGCGGGTGGCCAGGTGTATGTCGGGTGGGTGGGGATGGATGGGTGGGCGGGTGTGTGTGTGTGCGTGTGAAAGACTTTCGCAACTCACTGGGCCCCATCTTTTAAATTGGAATAAAAACAATTTTCTCCCAAGCAATTATTAATTATTTCGTAAATTTCAATTTTACAAAATCCGAAAGTTGGAATTTATCGTAAATTATCATCATATCCGTCTCGAGGAATTCCTGTGCTACCGTTTGTGCGCTAAATCTACACGTTTTCACGCGCTCGTATTCAGCTGAGAATTTAATTAAGAAACTCGTCGGTGTGATTCCGCCGATTCGCTTATGCGTTGTAAAATCCGGTTCGAAGCTCTTTTTCGCGTGTCCTTTGCTAGTTTGTAATGTGGCGTAGTCTGCGCTCACAATATTTAACCCCGGACTTTCCAACAATTTCATCACCCCCCAAAAAAATAAGAAAAAAATCTGGGTATCAAGTAGCTGCGAAAAGGAGAAAAAAATCAGATGCTGCAAGACGCAGGACTGGGGTTCGAATTTATGGCGTACCTCAATCAAGACTGGTTAATCACTTCTTTATTAACGAATTAATTAATTAATTTAAAAAAATAATCAAGCCATTAATTAAGCAATTATTTTTTTTATACCGGAATATACCTTCGCGTATGCGATGAGTGTATACCGTAAAATGAAAATGTAAATCACAATTTTGAGATTGAATATATTGCATATGTTTATACTTATGTGTGTCTGTGGGTGTGTCGATAGGTGAGTGGGTGTGGCTAGGTGGGAGTGTGGGTGGGTGGGTGTGGGTAGGTGGGAGGGTGTCGCTAAGTGGGAGTGTAGGTGGCTGGGTGTGGCTAGGTGGGTGGGTGGGTGTGAGTAGGTGGGAGGGTAGGTGTGACGAGGTGGGACTGTCGGTGGGTGGGTGTGGCTAGGTGGGAGTGTCGGTGGGTGGGCGTGGCTAAGTGGGAGTGTGGGTGGGAGGCTGTCGCTAGGTGGGAGTGTAGGTGAGTGGGTGTGGCTAGGTGGGAGTGTCGGTGGGTGGGCGTGGCTAAGTGGGAGTGTGGGTGGCAGGCTGTCGCTAGGTGGGAGTGTAGGTGAGTGGGTGTGGCTAGGTGGGAGTGTGGGTGGGTGGGTGTGGGTAGGTGGGAGTGTGGGTGGGAGGGTGTCGCTAAGTGGGAGTGTAGGTGGCTGGGTGTGGCTAGGTGGGTGGGTGGGTGTGGGTAGGTGGGAGGGTGGGTGTGACGAGGTGGGACTGTCGGTGGGTGGGTGTGGCTAGGTGGGTGGATGGTGGAAGTCATTCATGTGCATTCAATGGGGACTGCCTTTAATCCCCAATTATTCAATTAAAATTTCCCTTAATAACTTTCGATTAAACTCCCCCGCAAAGCACCTCCCCCATCAGCATTGATCCCCTGTCCAATTTTTTTTTCCATACACAAGGAATTAACATCACAAATCACGGACGTGAAATTTTCACGCTCCACGCGAGAGATTTCAGTATGATCGAATTACGATTATGTGATTGGCACACACGAGCAGTAGCATCCGAGTGAATCCCGGGAAACTTGATTCACGGATCACGTATGGGGCTCAATTGGTTCGCGACTTGGACTAACGACGAGAGCCGGTACTCCACACGTGTACACACACACACACGCACACATACACACATATCATACAGGTGAGCACATTGAGAAAAGGGTGGGGTAGACAACAGGGGAATTATGTACAGGCGGGACTAGTGGCAATCGTGCTAATTGCCACTGAAACTCGGGGGAAATCGAGATTTCCGTGGGTGCTGGGGACATTCCCCAAACAGTTTGCAATAGGACACGCCGGGAGGGATTAAGGCCTCACGCTAATGTCCTTGTGGATCAGTGATTTTTAACAATTCAGGAGATCGCTGAAACAGACCATTATAGAGCTAGGATTTCGCCGGACAAAAATTTCTCATTCGGAATTTTGGCAAGATAATTGTCGGGCTAAATGTTTTCCTTTGAAATTTCTCTGCAAAAATGTCTGCAAAAATTTCTCTGTTCCAAAAATTTCTGATCTAAATATTTTGACTCCAAAATTCTTGGTCCAAAAATTACAACTCCAAAACTTTGAGGCCAAAACTTTCTACATCGAAATTTCTGTTGCAAAAATTCTTCTAGTTATTGAAACGCTTCTCATCGCTCAAAGATCAAAATTAGCTCCGATAAGAAGTCCAATATCTATTCAATTTCCTGTGATATGTGTCAAGGTGTTTACATTGGACAGTTCAAAAGCTACCTAAAAATAAAATGTTATAGTTTCGTTATATAGAAATATACGGCGTTGACAAGGGACTCAGATGACATAGGCGACCAGTTCAACTTTGATAAGGTCGCAATGAAAAAAACTCAGGAGCTCTAGTCGAGGGATCAATCCAATAATCCTGTCCGCAATGCCTCCAATTATTTTCAGAAATATCTACCTTTACATTCGCCTCATTAGTTCACTATATTGGAGATTTTTGTGGATCCTCGATAACGAATATCTGTTTATAAAATATAAAAGATTTTTTTTAGACAATTCAATTTTCAACAAAAAATGTTCATATCATTTTTCTCTAAAGCGAAGTATAAACAATTTTTTTTACATTTTTTCCTAAACTGAATTATGACTAGAAAATGACACTTTTCACCTATGATCCAAAAAAAAAAAATGTTAGTCATGATGTTTAAATATCTTCGATGCGACTCAACGACCCCAGCTCATATGAATCTACCTTCCGTTGACATTTTGCACAAAAAAAAAAAAAAAAAAAAGAAATCCGATTTGTAATCGCACGAGCTGGCGTTTTATCTCTTCCCCTAGAATAGCGCCAGCGATACCAAAATGACGAGACACAATTCCCTGTTCCACGCCGTTTCCATTCGTCCGCACGCGCACAATGTAGTTTTATGCCCCGGAGAAAATACCGAGGTGCTGTCCCGGGGTTTACTACTTTACTACTAGACAACCACCCCCCACCCACCCACCTGCCCCCCCACTTTTCCAACAAATACACATACAATGACGAGCCAGCCACCGTCATGAACGTAAAACCACAGTGAGGCTCGCCTTTCATCGCAAGCTACCTTGCAGAAATTACCGCTCCACAATCTTCCTCTTGCCTGTATTTTTACCTTGCTATCCACTATTTTTTACCTTCTCCCCACCCCATGTCGCCGTAAAACACCTTTACGACCCCCCCCCCCCCAGCCGCCCGCGCCACCTTCTGGCCGACCACCCCCGGGTTATATTATGCAGAGAGCGTTGCCTACCGTGGGCACGGTCCAAGAGGGGGAGGGGGACGAGGGCACTTATTGCATTGGTCATGAGGTGAACCTTTCTTAAGGGGTAACAGTAGCTATTGCCCTTGTTTTTTATAATTCATGGAAATTTCTCAAAAATCGACCATTTCTGAATTTTTTTGGACATTTTGGAAATTTCGAAATTTTGGAAATTTGGGGAATTTTGGTAATTTTGGAAATTTTGGTAATTTTGGAAATTTCGGAATTTTGGAAATTTTAGGAATTTTTGAATTTTTGGAAATTTTGGAAAGTTTTGAAATTTTCTTAAATTTTGAAACTTTTGAGAATGTTTCAAATTTCTAAAGATTTAAAAAATTATAAAGAATATCAAAAATTAAAAATGTTTGAAATTGTAAAAATGGTCATAATCTGTGAGATTTCTACAGCGCAGAAAAAAATTCCAGAATTCATCCTGAAAAAGCCACGAGATTACGAGTCGCCCCACATACCCGCCCACCGCCCTCCACCCCCCGCCACCCAACATGGTATTTTATTCAGAAGCCATCGTTTTCACAAGGCTGTACCACTAATTTTTCCTGCACAAACCGTAATTGGTTTGCGATTAAAGTTTCATTTGGAAAAAAGCTCTCGGAAAGTTTCGTAAGTCTCAGGAGCTAATGGTTTTTCGTGTTGTCCTTTTTTCTTCTGGCGTTCGAGCCGCATAGGGATGCGCGTCCCGGGGGATCTGATGAGGGAAATAAGTGGAATCTCGTTCACGATTCATTTCTGCGCAACATGTGCCACGAATGACTTTATCCGGGCGAGCAATCTCGCGAACGCATGAGGAAACTTAAAGACATCTGGCGGGGACGTGTGGGGATGTTTTAGAGATCGATCTCAGGGGGCGGGGGGGGGGGAGATGTGATCGAGATGTGAGTTATGGTACCTGAAGAATAACGCTACACGATATTGTCGATAATTTTTGTGGACCGTCACTCTTTAATCTTTACAACCCAAGCAGTGGGATAAATCAGTACTCCGTTACCCCAGCCTTAATCCATCTCTAATCAAGCGCTCCGAGATTATCCCGTACAACAAATGGCCGCCCTTGTAAACACGACACTTGATGATTGTCAACCTCCAGACGGTGTGAATATACGGCACCGGTCACTTGTATACAGCCACCCATAATCCCCTGTAAACAGAATGACGCCAACGTGTGCTAGCTAGGGGAGGAGGGGGGTGGGAGGGGGGGGGCACTTAGGTCCCGTAGAGGGAACTACCCTGTAACAATTTTCAAATTTTGCGATTTCTTTAAAGTTTTGGAAATTTTGGAAATTTTCGAAAATTTTTGTATGCCCCTCATTTTTTGGAAGAATTTCTGAAATTTGAAAATTGAATTTTTCAATTTTTGAATTGTGCTCGAAACATCGAAAAAAAAATCCAAAGAATATCAAATATTCACATTTTTCTGATTCTCCAGTCAGTGTGAATATACAGCGCCATCCACTTGTCCCATAATCCCATGTAAACAGACAGACGCCAATAGCAAATGGGGGGGGGGGGGGGGGGGGTTGTACGGGGTGGTAATTATGTCCCGAGGAGAGGGTCGCATTATGCATGTAAGCAAGTTGCATCCCGAGCCGTTGATTTATGGTATATTTGGCGGCGGCGAATGGACTTTGCCTACTTTGTGGGAGCTTTAAATCACCGGGGGCGGCTACTTTGCGCCCGGGCCCTTCTCTCAACGACACTCGCATGTCGTTAACCCTCAACCGGTTTTCCTTGGGGTCATAACGGTCATAACACAACAGAACGCGTGTAAACGTCGGGCGTGTTTCCCCCATCCCCAGAGAATTATTGAAAAGTAGGGGACGGGGAGGGGGGGGGGGGAGGGAGAAAAAATCCCCCCGCTTAAATCGAGACTTCAGCAGCCTTAATTCGGGAATTTCCAAGAAAAAAAACGTCTTCCAATGTTATTGATTATTCGTAAGAATTCATATTTATCACTTACGAAAATTCAATTTCAATTGATTTAGTAGTTGTTACTTGTATCCGGACCTACAGATTTATTATACGTATAAATGCAAATAGCGAGCCGTAGACTCCTGTCACTCCGTAATATTCATGAGGGGATATTTACTAAACATGCTGACAGGGCCGGCGAAACAATGCTTCCACTTAAATTCTAAAGTTTCTGAAATCTTTGGCGCGTTAAAAACATTTGGAATTCAGAAAAAGCTCGAAGTTGTGCAAATTCAAAAAAAAATTTGCCTAAGTTATGAATTGTCCGAGTTTATGAAGAAAAAATGATTTTTTTACAGAATTGTAAAATTTTCCAAATTTGATAAAATTTTCCAAATTTGACAAAATTTCCCAAATTTGACAAAATTTCTCAAATCTGACAAAATTTCTCAAATATGACAAAATTTCCCAAATTTGATAAAATTCCCCAAATTTGACAAAATTTCTCAAATTTGACAAAGTTTCTCGAATTTGACAAAATTTCTCAAATTTGACAAAATCTTCCAATTTTCATACCCTTTTGTCAAATTCGCAATTTGTAAAAAAAGAGAAAATCTTGCAAAGTTTCACAATTACCGAAATTTAATTGATTCCGCTATTGGGCGCGAATCCCGTATGAACCCATGCAGGTCTCCAGATTTATTATACATACAGGTACAAATTGCGAGACGTAGGGTCCCATCACTCAGTAATATTCATGAGGGGATATTCACTAATCATGTCATCACCGTGTTTCACGTGAAAAATTGAAAAAAAAGATTGCAATATCTCGGGAGTAGAGGCGAAATTCTGGGTGACATTTCGACGGGGAAATTATTCAACAATGCGAATATTATACCCGGGGATTACGGAACTTATGAAATATTTATGGCCCGATGTAATCCAGCTGCAACGATACAACAGTCGAGATTGGCGAATCTCATTTGGACGGTCTAGGCTGGGGATGCTCGACTCATGGCATTATTGGCAATATTATCCGAGGTTCGGAATGCCACGTTATCAGGCAAATTTTACACTCACATTTGCATAGTTTGTGCGAGGAAGAACTCTTATTTCCAGAAAAATTTTGCTCGATTAAGGACTTCGGTTGATCACTTGCAATTATTTGTATATAAATACATTTTTATCGGCGTTCGTCAAACAGGAAAAATATAATTAATGCTCAACGTTGGGTGGTTTAGCAAGTTTTCAACTTCTCTGCCTGACATGCCCCCCCCCCCTCATGGAGGTAGCGAAGTTTGAAGTTGAACAGTTGCAACAGGGCTTACCCTTGAGCGAGTGTTTCCCGTGGCGAGAACGACTCCAGGTGGATGAACGGTTCCAAACATTTTTTCGCGTTCTGGGAACTGGTGGAACTCCAGGTGGAACTGGTTTTTGGAAAGCGTTCCAGGAACGATTCCAAATGAAAGTTCAATTTCCGAAACGGTCCTCAGAATCACTTAAACAGGCACAACATCTGTTCCAGATGAACCCAGTTCTAGGAATTGTTCTAGGTGGAACTTCAGTACCGGGAACCGTTCGAGGAAATACTCCACATAAAAGTTTAATTCCTGGAATCGTTCTGAGAATCGCTTCCGAAGCAATAGTCGTAAGATCTGGTCAAGATGAACATTAAATTCTAGGAACTGATCCAGGTGGAACTTCAGCTCCGAACACAAGTCCAGGAATGACTCCAGAGGAAAGTTCAGTTCCACGAACGGATCCGGGAATCGGTTCAGGAGGACGAACAGCCCCGAGATCTGGTCCAGATCAAACGAAGTTCTAGTAATTGTTGGAGAAGGAACGTCAGTGCCGGGGACTGTTCCAGGAATGGTTTCGGATGAAAGTTTCATTCCGCAAACGATTCCAAGAATCGGTTCAGGTGGAATAACAGTTGTAAGATCTGTTCCACATGAGCACTAAGTTCTAGGAACTGATCAAGGTGGAATTTCAGTTCCGGAAACTAGTCCAGGAATGACTCCAGAGGGAACTTCAATTCCAGGAACGGATCCGAGAATCGGTTCAGGTGGACGAACAGCCCCGAGATCTGGTCTAGATGAAATGAAGTTCTAGTAATTGTTCCAGAAGGAACTTCAGTGCCGGGAGCTGTTCCAGGATCGGTTTCGCATGAAAGTTTCATTCCGCAAACGATTCCAAGAATCGGTTCAGTTGTAATAACAGTCGTAAGTTCTGTGCCACATGATCATTAAGTTCTAGAAGCTGTTCCACGTAGAACTCCCATTTCCGGAACTATTCCCCAGTGCGCTGAACAGTGTTCCAACTGCTCAACTTTAAATTTCAATAACTTCATAGGGGGGAGGGGGGTGTCCAACCGAAAAGCTGAAGAGGAACTTTCAACTTGGAACTTTGCATTCAAAAAAGGAAAATCCGGAGTTCCAACACACCGTTTATATGCTGAAATATAGGTCAACTGAATTCGAATAAGAAAACAAATATCAAAATGATACGCTCGTCGCGCATAATTGAATCTTTAGACTGTTCAATATCCATAACTAAGTAATTCCGTCGCGTACAGTGAAGTTTCATACTTTCAGAAATTCATCAGAAAGGTCTATTAATTCATTGTCACCTGCAGCGTTCGCGCACGTGACACACTCACCCCCATAGACTCCACCTGACTCACAGCCTCCGGACAATTTAGGCGAACGGGATAAATTGTTCCCGCTTCAAATTTGATAAATCTGAAAGTGCAGTGTACCTCATAGAAATCAAATGATTTTCATGTCATGGCAGTACCGTTTCTGAATTACTTCCATATTTCAAATTTTTTGAAATTTACTCGTATTTAAAATTTTTTGTCAATTTTTTTAAAGCAAAGTGCCATCGAATCGCGGACATTTCCATCGGTACGAAACCAATAAAAGTGCTTTTAACCTCTTACCTGTTTACGGCCCATATATATGTGATATTGCCACATGGAGTCGCGATATAAACCTACAAGAGTGATCGAAACGACATGATGCAAAATGTCGTCCTCCGGTTGAGTTTTACTATCCCGATATTGCATTAGTAACTCGCGACCGTGAATCATTCAATTTCATCATCAAGTTCTGTGAGTATTCATGATTCTCCATCAATTCTGGTTGTAAATCGTTAATGGTTTTTGAAAAAATTAATTTCCATGCGTAATCTTAAGCCGTCGTTGGTCGCACAGTGCGACGCTGGGGGACCTCATTTTTTATTCTCGACGCCGGGATGTTTGTAATTGTACGTAATTGGTCTTGTAACTGTACTAAAATGTGGGCCAGTGGGTGGGTGGGTGGCTGTGTGTGAGTCAGTGGGTGTGTGTGTGTGTGTCGATGGGTGGGTTGGTGTGTGGCTGGGGGTGGGTGTGGGGGGGGGTGGCTGGGGGGGGGCAGCTGGGTCGGTGGCTGTGTTAAAATTTCAAAAGTTTCGAAACCCCAAGAATTTTTCTTCAAAAATTTTGAAGACTAAAATTTCAAAAAGTTCAAGAAGTTGAGAACTTCCACAATTGAAAAATGCTGGTAATGTTGCATCTTTAACCCCAGCTCGTGCAATGCTTCATAGAGAAAACACCCAGACAATAATCAGCGCTCACCGCATACCCAGCAAATGCCTGCGGTTATCCATGAGGAATTTGCACAGCTCTAGAGCTGCTGAAAATTGCAAAATTCACAAATTTGCAAAATTGAAACAATTTGAAAGAAACTGCCAAATTTTGAGAAGCTGAATAAGTGAACAATTGAAACAATTAAATAATTTCCACATACACACACAGCTTATCAAGAGACGTTTAGTGCCTTCACAAGACGGTACCTGGTGCACATGTGAGTTTCGAATTCAAGGCCACTACGATGACTTACCGCAGCCAGAAACAAAAATTTCCGAAGCTTAAAAAATTTTAAAAGAAATTCCAGAAAAGAAAAAAATGTTGGCAATTTTGCATTTTCAACCTCAGCTGGCGCAATGTTTCGTAGAGAAAAATCCGGACAATAATCGGCGCTCGCCGCAGCCCCAGCGGACGCCTGCGGTTATCCATGAGGAATTTGCACCGCTGAACTCAGCGGCGCAGTCATAAATCCGGAAGAGCAACAGCGACTATCAAGCAATTGTGATACTTTCATTCCACTCTTTCCCCAGTCCCAATGAACCAACCGAATGAAAAATACCACCTGTGCAAATCCTCAAGCGACCTAGAGTGTTAATCCTATGAGAAAAAAAGGAGAATTGAGTGTTGTTTTTTCTTCTCCCATGCGCTGTTGGAAATTTATGCTCATGCCTACATGCTACTGAGTACTTGTTGAACTCACCTCGAGGCTCGTATCCTTTGCGGCTCGCGGTTTTCTTCGAAAAGCACTAAGCGATGGTAAAGTATATTTTTTGTGCAATTTTTTTGGCATAAAATCCTGGAACAGTCAATTATTTGGACATTCGCAAAACTTTTGTATTTTTTTCGAATTAAAATTTTTTTCGCGATCCTCTGAAGGTTCATCAATGTTTAATAATTTAATAATTCAAAAATTCAACAATTCATATCATAATTTTAATTGAAAAGAATTTTTTCACGTAATTTGAAAAAAAAATATGTGTATTAGACAGATGTGTTCCTAAACTGTGGACTTTTCTTTGGATGGGGGAGGGGGGGGGGATAGGGAACGAAATTTGGCGTCGAATTTCGAGAATCGAGTGTTGTTTTCAACGATGCACTGTCGGAAATTTATGCTCATGCCTACACGCTACTGAGTACTTGTTGAGCTCACCTAGCAGCTCGTATTCTTTGCGGCTGGCGGTTTTCTTTAGAGGGGTCCAAGCACCTAGGTGGTAACACCGCGAGTCCAGCCCTACGTGATGCGTTAAAGCAATTCCACACTGAATATGTTACGCTACCTTTATTCGTTTACGAGCCCGAGGAGGAATTTTAGAACAGCAAAAGAAAACCGAAAAAAACATGAGGGAGAGTGTTTCTAGCAGCATTTAAATTAATTCAGCGTATGGTAATGGGGAAAATACATGACAGCGGTGTGGAGGAGAGAAGAATTATTTTCAACTTTGCGATTGTAATGACCCCGAAAATGGAGAGTAATTTTTACGTTTTTCAAAGTTTGACATTTTCCTTGTTGTGTTTCTGGCAACATGTGTCTGGGTGGGCGTGGGTGGGTGGGGCACTTTGTGTGGATGGGTAGGTGGGGAGCTGTGTGTAGGTGGGTGGATGGAGCAATGTGTGTGGGTGAGTGGGTGGCTGTGTGTGGATGGGTAGGTTGCAGTGTGGGTGGATGGGGCGCCTGGTGTGGGTGGGTGGTTGGGGCGCTTGGTGTGGGTGGGTGGGTCGTTGTGTGTGGGTGAGGGAGTAGGTCACTCTGTGTCTGGGTAGGTGGGTCGCTATTTCTTGGTGGGTGCTATTTTCGGCAGTAATAAATAGGCCAAGTAGTCATAGCTTGGCCTAGCAGAACCGTAATAATTGAATAGGCAGAGGTCACAGCAGATTGATATATAGTTCAAGTATACTGATATATATAATTTATGCGTATGAATGAGTAATGGAATTTTTTGCGGAATTCTTCTCCAATAAAATCGGAGTAAGGCACTCTATTTTCATTGAAATGGATGTTTTTAATCAATATGTCGGAGAACTGAAACTTTAGTTGATGAGCATCGAGTTAGGGAAAGTGCAGCGTCGGCGGAGAGGAATAATATATTCCAGAATATCACATCAGCACAGTATCTCACATCGATCCACTTACAGGCATTTCGAAATTTTTGAAATTTGGCAAAGTTGTGCAATATTGGCAAATGTGTAAGACTCATCCCCCTCCCCCTCCCCCACCACCCACCCACCCACCACTCCCATTTGTCAAATCTGCTATTTTGCCCGAATTTCCTACTTTTTTTTAACCAGCTCGGACTTTCAGCAATTTTGGCATTTCAAAAAAAATTCTGAAATTTTGATAGAGTTCTCAAAAGTTTAATGGATGAGCATCGAGTTATGGAAAGTGCTACGTCGATACGAATAATTTATAATCAAACGCGACGTCAGCAAAGTATCTCAAATCGATTCACATTCAGCCGAACCACCTCCCCCCACCCCGCTGCCCCTGGTCCAGCCCTTAATCCCCTCGCCCGTCTAAATTATTGCACCTTACGAGAAAACCCCCCTGAATATAGTCAGCGGGGGCGATTGCGGCTCAAATTAATGGCCACCTGACATGAACGAGGCCGGACGGTTTTACCTTTAAATCATCGTGCGGACATTTTCAACGAGTAAGTACCGTGATAAGGAAATTAGCAGTATGTACCACAGCCGGGAATTGTGGCCTTGTAAAACAATGGGCCAAAGTTTAGGCGTTGGCTGTTGTAACATTTTTATCCCGCACACTTTTCTATGAAAGTATGTTGAGTAAAGAAGTGAAAAATCCAGAAAATTTCCGATTTGTTAGATTTTTTCAGAGACTTAAAAAGGGAAAAAATCTAGTTACAAAAAAAATGTACGAAATACAAATTATTTTTTTTTTAATTTTCAAAGCGAGAAAAGGAGATTTGGACGTATCCAGACTACCGCGCATCGTGGTGCGCAACGATCAGCCGGCCCTCACGGTGAGCGGAGGAGTGGGGCAAATTGGGGAAGTTTTCAAACGGGAGGTTCGGCCACACCTCCCGGTCTCGATCGATTGCCATTAGGGAGTTTCGCATCTATGATCGCTGGTTTATCAGATTTATCGTCGTACCTTTTTTTCTGTCCCGCTTGTGATGATCCCTAATTTACTAAGATTCCCAACATGTCCAAAGTACGTAAAATTAAAGAAAATAAAGTTCCATCGCGAAAAAAAAACTTAACCAGAAATTGTGATTGTAATAAGCGACCTAATGACTTCGACCGGCGCACACTATACGATTTATCTCAAATAGAGCCTTATACATAAACTTGGATTGAACTTAATCGCCGTGAGAAAGACGAGAATCTGCAGAGTCGAAGTCACTGGTTACGGCGACATTCGAAGGTACTTTTAGACCATTTGCTGACACTGCGTCCTGCCATACTAACTTTAACTCAATCTTTGTCTATTCATCGTGGATTTTGCACAATGAACGGTGGAGAAACGAGTTGAAGAAAAAATGTTCCAATTTTTCCTTTGAGAAAAAAACTATCATTGACATATATATTTTTTTTTTGAATTTTTTTGAGATTTAAAAAAAAATTTTGACCTCCCCATTTTTTTATATGATTAAAAAGCAACGATTTCCGGGAAACTTTACTTTGACTTGTTAGAAACCTCACCATAAATTCTCGTATCAGAATGTAAACACAACAATTTGCGTAATTAACATCTTCGGCAATAAAATCAGCGTCTTTATCCGTAAACATTGAAACGGTAGCAGTTCTCAACATGCAATGAATTTTTTACAAGGCTCCAATTAAACGTTCAATTGTCAAATCAATTCACCTGGAGCCCTCTCGTCCAAGAGTTGAGCATCCACAACATCTCTGGTCCATTCATTCACATCAGCGATAGAGAATCACTTCCTTGGGGCCAATAAGAAGAGCCACCATAGCCATAAACCAGAATCTATAAAATCCCCGGGACTATTCAAGCCGTCGAGTGATAATGTTACGGTGAATTCCACCTGAAGATTGCAATCTCTCATCTCAACACTGCGTATACCTATTCAGCTATACGTGCTATAGACACTACATATCCACATGCCTTCCATAACCCATTGAAGTCTCTCATCTTCGCTCAACTGCTGTACTGATAAATTAACCTGGCTGAAGTTTCAACGATTCATCCGGAGATTTCGCCCCAATGCAACACGATATCCTTGCGTTATTGCGTTACACTAGACACTGATCAAATGCTTTTCAAAGGTAGTACGTAGTTACTAAAGTGGGATTTTTAACTTGCTGATAGGGGAGGCTATTGTTATGCTTCTCAAAGTGAAAATTCGACTTTTCATTATATGTGTATGTTGCTTTTTATCTCCGTCCTTCTTGTTTGTACTACCCACGGCAACTGCCCTTCAGCATTTTCTTCGGGAGGGACTACTGGACACCCATCCATGTGGATGGAGCCGACCTTTGCCATTTAAGCCATCGGATTTATAAGCGCAGGGTAAACTACCAGAAATCCCTATCCTACGATGTCGCCTATGACAAACCCCCCCCCCCTGCATCGAGTTAGTTCGCCCCCCCCCCCTCGGCCAGGCGATCTCATTGTATGGGTACCGCCGAGAGCACAGAGGAAACGTTCCTACTATACATCGGGATTCATGAGAAAATATTTCCTTATGTGAAACTTTAGCATTCGTTGAGGGGCAGGTGGACACCCATCCGTGTGGCTGGGGCCGACGGATTTCTGAACACCGGGTAAACCACCAGAAACTCCTATACTGCGATGGAGGGTTTGGGTTTACACCAAAATATCTCGAGGACAAATGGACACGGAAATAAAATTGCAAAAAAAAATTTGGCTTCTTGTTAAATTTCCAAATGCCTCGAAAGAATTTTGATTTCTCTCAATTTTGAGTCTCAATATTTAAAAGTCTTATATTGATATTAATCTTTTATCAGAACAAATCATTCGTGTCTTAATTTTTGTAGAAAAACCAATAGTATCATTTTTTATGAACCACAAATTATTGATTAGACTTATCGACCTCGTGGTTTGACATGTTTCATATTAACGAAGGAAGCTTCATTAAAATACAGAAATAGAACGAGGAAATCGTTATCTCGATAATAAACGCCAGCGATCAGAGCTCAGCTTTTCCCCATGTCCGCTTCTCGTTATAGCTACACCCGGGAATGCCACGTGCTCTGTTTTTCCCGCATTGTCCAAATTCCCCATATTACCACTTCTGCAAACAGCTCTGATCGTTATAATTCATCAATCAATGGCAAAATTGAACTGGAAGGTATTTATAGTGGAGACGCGGGTGTGTTGAGTTTATGGGGAACCGAAGTTATTCAGGGAGCCATGAAACGTGAAGATGAGTTCGGAGGTCTTCATTTTTGAGGGGCATTATGATAATTAATTGTCAGTTTCATTATACTGAGGCACTCCCATTGCGAAGCTAGAAGAGTCCAATTTAGAAAAAAATGAAGGCATTCTGAGCTATCCGAGACAATCAGGGACAAAAATTAGAAAAATAGCTATACTGATTACTTGACACCTCACGTTCATGCCGCGTCAAGTTTAGATTGCAGTTTCGGTGTCATTTCATTCCGGACAGCATCACCTGGGGTCCACGTCCAACAATTCCTTGAGACGGACAGTCTCATCAACACCTTTTGCTCCCAGTAGACTGGAATAGACAAACTTTTCGCCGTTGTCTCACCTGTAACGACTCTTCTTCCTCCATCACCCAGAAAGAAGAATAGACGAGATCCCGAAAAAAAAGAACGGAAAAGAACCATCGAAGTAACAGTGGTGCATGTACAGAATGTTCAAGTACCAAGTTTCCTCAGAACTTCTCGACTTGACCTCAATCATAAATGTAGTCCTCCCCATTGGCCATAATTAAGCCGAAACTTCTTGTGGAATTTTAGAGAGTTTTTTTTTATTCATATAGATTTGGCAGACCAAAAAGCTTTTTTTTATTTATGCAATTTTTTTTAATTTTGAGAATATTAAAAAAAAAATTTCAAAAAATTAAAAATCATAATAAAAAATCAAAAAAATTTTTTTTTTTTGAGTTTTTCAAAATTTGCTATACGCGGCCCAGTTAGTCCACCGGAATAATTCCTCAAAAAAAGGGTTAAACGAGAAAAAAATGAAATTTTCACAGTTTTATCCATTTATATCATTTTCAATTTTTTAGTATATTGAAAATCCGGAATATTTATGGAGAATTATTATCGATAGAATTAATAATGAGTTGGATCATCTGCCCTCCAAAACATGGGCTCATAAATTATTTCATGAAATCTTGCTGTCAGTGAATAAAGCCCACATTTCGCGCTCGAGTAATTACCCACATTACCTATTAACATCGTGCATTTGCTGTAAAATTTTCGGCGCATTTTCATTTATTATTACTCACTCCAACTCGAACTGAAATATTTTGTTTATTCTGATAATTGTATGATAATATCTCTCAATCGTAGACTGATTATGGTGCTACAATTTTTTTCCTATAAATGTGTAATTGTCAAAATGCTATTAATTATCAAAATTCCCAAAAAAATTGCCGGGCATTTTTTAATGTAACTTTCAATGCGGAAGTACCCGGGCATGCGCACGAGAAAGAATTTTAATTCGCCTACTGGTTAAATTCGTCGAAACAGAAAAGAATTTAAAAAATGAATTTCCAACCAAAATCATGACCCATTATTTTCAATGATAATATTTCTAACTCGCCACTGCCTAATTGTAACGCAATACCCGGACTGGTCATTTACCCAGCATTCATCAAATGTACAATATAATTAATTATCAAAATCCGAAAAATCGTGAAAGCCATGGCGAATGAGATTTCATTGACCCACGGGGAGTCAACATTATATCGAGTCGTATAAATTGTCTCGTTATAGAGAACGCGTTTTAATTACTCCATTGAATTCATGTTTAATAAAGCCACTGGAAACCATTAACGAATGTTCCAGGGATCAATATCCAGTGTTACATATGGCCATTGAACCCCCCCTAACTACTGCCTTTTTTTTATGTTTATTGAAAAAGTGGGAAATTACATTCACATTTTCCGATTATCAGCCACTGCGATGTGGAAGTGTTCATTCCCGGAAATGAATTGGATAACTAAAAACTCCTCATTCTATGGAAATACAGAAAATATAAAAATGCAGACTTCCCCATCGATGAGTTTCCAGAGCGCACAAGCTGAAAAGAAGTAGGACACAAAAAATTCTAAAACCCCGATCAACAATGTCAATTGTTTATAACGCTATATTTCAAAGACGGTTAGAGATAGAGAAAAAAGTTTCAAATAAATATTGTCGGTTGGATCAAAATGCACGGTTTATGTTTTGTACCTTTCGTCGCTAACACCCATCATTAAGGAGCTATTGCAGGTTGAAGAGATTGTTGTATCGTTGGAAAATTATTACGACCAACAATTTCGATTCTTTACAACGCTCCATTTCAAATACGGTTAGAGATAGAGAAAAAAGTTTCAAACGAATATTGTTCGTAGGATTAAAATGTCTATTTTATGTTATACAACTTTTGGCGCTAGCATCCATCATTAAGGAGCTATCGCAGGTTGAAGAGATTGCTGTATTGTTGAAAAGCTAATGTATCCGAAAGGTAAAATAGCTCTGTAATATGATACATTCCTTCGCTCACTTCGTTTGCTAAACAAAAATTCCCACTTAATAGCTAAGACTTTCCAACGGATGAAGCGCTCTTGAAAGCCTTCTTATTCTCTCACTGAGAATTTCTCGTATTGCCTCGAATGATACACCGACAGCAGAAGCCCATCCAGGATTCCAGTAGTGACATGTAATTAGCTTAATAACAGTTTGCTAGTGTCTTCGCAGAACTTACATCGCCGTCTGTGTATCTCTTTATCACGGACTAACCATGCACATGGGAGCTGTGCAATTACACCCGGGATTATGGTGTTTTCGAGTTGCACATGGCTTACGGCGCCGCGTGAAGCCCAATGTTACATGATGGCCACCAAAGCTGGAAAAGCGGCTGATCAGTAGATCTGAGTGCCTCCTGTTGAGCTATTCCCAATGAATTGAAGCACGCAATAAACATAGCAACGATTAAAAAAAAAATTAGTCCCGGCTAATTCGTTTGTACTTCAAAAAAATCTCAAGAAAAAAATGAAAATGAAATTAGAGGAATACATGGAATATCTTCTTGACATCAAGGGAATCAACCCTGCGCATCATCGATTCTGGTAGCATCTTTGGTATGAATCAGCTCTGGTACACACTAATGTTTTTTAATCCCCCATGCGCTCAACGGGTGATGCCACAAATCATGGCTGGGTCAAAGGGTCCAGTCTCTGGCCGGAGGCGCTGACGGGCCGATTAACTCTCTCGCACACTGTCATTGTTTTCCACGACGCAGGGATCACGATAGCCATCTCACTCGCCCTCACTTCAACTTTATCAAGTTTTATCGTAACTCCAGCATGCATTAATCATACCCCAAGCATTTCGGTCTATCTGCACATCGGGACTAAGTTTGCACTGCATAAAAATTTAATTAAGCGAAATCGGGGGCTGTCTCAGAAAACGCGTACTTTGTCAAAACATTGGTTTGGAAAATTGTAGGATTGATTTGAATGATCTCATTCCATTTTCATTACAATTCTCGAGCTCTATCGAATTTTTGAAAATTTTAAAAAAAGAAGACAATTGTACAATTTTACGAATTGAAGAAAATTTTAAATTTTAAATTTCTCTATAAACAAAAAAAAACGAAAAATAAAAAAAAAATGGAAGAAGATTGTTTGAGCCTCATGATATAATACACATATTTTGGGATGCTAGCGGCATCAAAACACGCGGTAAAGGTGAGTGGCCACGAATCGCTTGGGCTCATAAATCATAACGACATAATAACGTTGAACGTGTTCGCAAGAGCCACACGGCGCCCCGAGCTCGCGGAGCTGAAGGGGTCGTGGGGGGGGGGGGGGGGGGGGGAGGTGGCATCCACGGCGCGTAATTATTACCGTGATGGGCATAAACACTTTTTCTCACGGGCAATGTGTTGCAGTACATAAGGAGATTAGTTGCGAAAAGGGGAGGCATCGCGGTCGGGATGTTGATTAGAAAATGTCCTTTTCAATCACGAATGGTGAAAATTATAAGGAGAAATTGAGGAGATTGATTGGTGGTTGCAACAGAAAATTTCACAATTTTGCATGTTACGAACATTGGAAAAATTTCGATAATTGAAGTTCGAGATGGAAACAAACACTGATAAATTAACATTTTTAAAATTAAATTCTGAACACTCACTGGCAATTAATGTATCTTTTCATGCATCAAAAACGGTTTTCTAAGTATATAGAATTTCTAACTAGGACAAATCCATGTTTGTCCAGCATCCAGCGGTACTCATAAATTTCAATAAATTTTTAATGATTCCCCGGAGATGTAGCGATTAGGCTATACCCCCCAATGCAGTACCAATTGCCAATGTGCGGATGCGAAGCGATCGTGATGACTGAAGGTTTGCGTTCCACTTTGGGATCCCGCGACTGGCTCCGCTCACTAGGCAATATAACAGGCCTGTACGACTGATTTGGTTTACCCATTGCTGAGTAGGAGGCATCTTCCCCCTTTCGTATGTCTTATCTGACCAGTGCGATCCTTTTCAATTTCCCCATTCACCAATACAATGAGGTACGGGTAAATAATAGATATGCTCTCCCACGAGTCGTCGGCCCGTATCGCGTCATTACACCGGTGCTTTCACCCATTGCAAGATTTCTATTGAAAATCAACGGTGTAATGGGTAAGTACTATCATTGGTGCAAATTTACCAGAGATTTGTGTTTGGGGGTCCATGCATGGAGAGAACTAGCGGGACGCACCAAAAACTTACCGTTCATCCGAGTTATGCTTGACTACATTGCAGCTTGCAGTTTGGGATACGCACTTTGAGGATTTTTTTTATCTTACAGCCCAGTCAGGATTGATTATAGATTTATTTTAGATGCCAGATGGTGCCAGTATGGCCCAAAAAAATTGCCAATTGAAACAAAACAATCGAAACGTTCGTGGAGTTTAGAAGCGCGCGGCCTGGGCAATTCAAAAATTTCTGCGTCGCGCGGCACTGAGTGTAGGCTGCGCGCGCAGAGGCAGCATGGCGCGGGAGCCATCAGCTGTTGACGCGCGGTAGTGTTCGATTGAAAAAGTTTTTGGACACTTAGTGCTCTTTAAACAGTCTTTAATTAACAAAAAATTAACCACGGACTAACGCGCATGGCACAAGTTCGTTTTCGTGTCCAGCGCATTTTTCTGTGTCAAAGTATATTTCTGGTTGCCAGTTTTTGCATGCAAAGAATTCAAAAAATATATGTGAATTTATTTCTACTGAGATTCAACGCTTAGACAGAAAATTTGCAATTTTTTGGACGTTAGGTCAGACATTGTGGAAAATCATTGAAGCCGGATAATTGAGTCATTCATTCAGTATACTGCTCAGTAATATACGTTAGAAGGCGTTAAGTTATGCACTTGAATTTCACAGGTTTGAATATTAATTAATTCACATATGTACAGATATTAATTACATGCAGGAGAAATTGAGTTAATTAATTTTCGGAGTAAAGAGTGCGAGCATAACGATAAATTCCTCACGGAATCAAGTACTGATTAGGATCTCGGCTTGTCGCTCCGCATTTCCAGCACTGGTATTTCTATCCCTGATTATTAAGTCCGCGAAAAAGTTGTCAATTTATCCAAACTTTTCTTATACCTCCACATACCAAATTTAGCTCCATCGCTTCCAAGCCACGACTCGCTCCAAAAATACAAAACTTCCCTAATTATTATTGAGTTACTGTTTACATCGGCGTTCCCCAGCTTCCGAATACCCATCAAAATCCAATGGCATACTGAAATTGATTCGACATTCTTCCCTCTGAAAATAATCCACATACCCTCCTCCCCCCCCCCCCCTCCAGCCGCCAATCCACGTACTGTCTAAAATCAAGAAACAATTTTCTGAATGCTTCACTAAACTTCAACCGCACGCGGAAAATACCTGATACACTGGCCAAACACGTGCATTAAACCACGGCGCATAAACCGTTACAACTCCCCGACATCAAATGCCACTTATAATCCATTTCTCCCGTACATCCACCCATCGAATCGGTTTATTTTCCAACACCTGGGGTACATCACACCGCTGTCCATCTCTTTAATGATCCCCGGTCGACAGCAATCGATCGACATGTGCTATTTGCAATCGATCCAATCTCGACAGTGGCATGTAATTCAGGGGCGTGGCCTGGCCGAGTCCTGTCGGCGCTAACGATCATAATTAATTCACCCGGTTACCAAGTCTACCGGAGGGGAGGGGGAGGGGGGGGGGTCCAAGCGATTCCCATTTATCGGTAAGAGCTGATGACAACCATAGTCTTTGGGGACTCCTCTGATCTTGAGATTTGATCCAAAGGGTCTTCTGACCTGATAATTTCCAGTAATTTCGATGGGCGAGGGGCTAGGCTAGGTCTACTTGGTGAAATCGGTTGAAAGATTTAGTTCGATCTGCTTGCTGCGGTTAGGAATTCACGACAATGATAGTGAAAGTGATAATATGTGATTGATGTTTTCAATTGAAAATATTTCCTGTAATTATGTATTATGTGATATTTTCTAAGCTATCCGGAGTTTTAAAAAACACGGTGCGGCGCAGCGCTCACCATACGACATAGTGTTTTTTTGTTATGAGTATTGATAGAGATTGATCGTTTGAAAAAAATTACCGTCATTTGGCATGTATACTGATCTAACGCTTGCGAGAAGCGGTTGATGGGGCAACTGGCGCCGAGCTATCGACAAGCATTATATGGAGAATCCTTGGGTGCAGTGGGTACATAACATCGGTATCCAACTGCTCCAATGCCCGCACTTTTCAGCGGTCTGCGGTGGGACGCTCTCGTTTAAATGAATCAACAAACCGGAATGAGGACTCGCTATGACGTGGTGTGGGATTTTAATTGAATCAGGAATGTGCTTCATATTAATGATATGATTGGAGGTGTCTTTTAATGTTGCGGGAAATTTGATACAAAATTTGCGGACAGGTGTTCCATTTGGATTGCTGGTATCTCTAATTACGGGGCTCAGTTGTGAAAAAGTGGCGCCAAAAACACAGTGGTAAAAAATTAGTTCTGAAAACGGCGCCGACAAAACAGCGTCATAAATAGCGCCAAAGAAATAGTATCCAAAACCGACGTAACAAAAATGAAGCAAGTGCAATTCTTGACTCATTACAGAGGATAGGAAAGGATCCCAGAAAAAAATTCACACTATTTACTGACTCTAAATCAGTCCTAGAGGCAATCCGGAACCGTTTCACCAATAGTACCATCATCCAAAACATACAAGTGAAGCTAGATCAACTGGAATGCGACCAAAAAACGATACAGTTAATATGGATTCCATCCCATCAGGGAATACCGGGGAATGAACAAGCTGATGAAGCAGCAAAGGAGGCCACTAAACTAGAATCGGACACGAGGCAAATCCCTATCAACATGGACGAATTTAAAAAATGGACAAAAACCCAGGCTGAGGATCACTGGAACCACATGTGGACGGAATTAATCGCAACAACGAAATTACACGAAATACGAACGAATAGCAATGGTAAAACGCCGGAACTTGGAGACAAGAGACGCGACCAAGTAATTATATCCAGGTTGCGAATAGGTCACACGAAACTGACCCATAACTACATCTTAACGAAAGATGACCCACCGCGATGCGAAAGCTGCCAAACCAACCTGACGGTGAAGCATATCCTGCTGGAGTGCCAAAAATTCAAAGGAGATCGCCAAAACCTCAAGTTACCAACCGTACTACCAGAAATACTAAACAACAAAGACAATGTGGATAAAGTGATGAAACTAGTGAAAAAAATGAACATTTACCAAAAAATATAAAGTTCGAGTTCAATATGTAACCATCAATGTACCAAATGTATGAAGTCGCTAAGGACCGAGTAGTCGATGCGACTTTAAAATAAATGAAAAAAAAAAAAAAAAATGGCGCCAAGACGGCGCCAAAAAAACGGTGCTAAAAAATTAGTTCTGAAGCGCCGAAAAAACAGTCCCAAAACTGGCGCCAAAAATTGGGGCTATTTCCTTATCGATATCATTGTGTTGCTTCACTTGTCTGAATGTAACGTTTCACATGAAACAAATATCAAGTCAATTTTCTCACGAAAATCTGTACCATTTTTTTGCTTTTTCACTGGAGATTTGTTACCTCCCAACAAACTGGCATCGATCATTTTTTTTCAGATGCTACAAAATGTATGGACTAGATGACCATAGAGACGGGTCGTCGGGCATTGTATCTTGGCAACTATACACAGGTTGAGTTGTATGTTCGATAGACCATTTATCTTGTATCAGTGCGGCCAGCGATCATTCCCTCGCCTTCTCCTTCACAATCATTTCTCTACCTCTCTCTACCCTCCCTTCCACCTCATCTGGGTCCATTCATTTTTTAACTCCACTCTCTTCCCTATCTTCCTCTCTGTCTACCATAGGAAAGAGCATGGGCGAGGAATCGCTATACACGCTTGTAAATAGATACGTGTACCTGCTGGGCCGGGCCCTTATCTCCCTAGAGAGGAAGTTTGCCCGATAGAAACGTTATAGCGGCGCGAGCCAAGTTTGCGCGTGTTCCGGTCCCTTTTTTTTCCTTTTTTCTACACATTTTTACTTCGATTTTCACTCTATTCTGCGTTATTGTTCGAGGTGGATCTATGTATTTGAACTATCCTCGATGTTTTGAATGGAACTATAAAATTTTGTTTTTTTTTTCAAAATTGTTTAATTTTTTTTAATTTGTAAAATTCTCAATTTCTCATTTTTTGAAGTTCCCAATTTTTTTTAATTCCCCTAACCTCAGGACCAATAAATTGATTCCTTATATCAGCGTAAAATCACCGGAAGCGTAGAGCAATTAATTTCGCAGGTCCCGATTTTTTTTCTAAAAAATTTCTCCCCCAAAAATTGAAAAGCCGGGATGAAATGGAGCATTACATTTTTTTTTTCTTATCTTTTGCCGATTGGATTAAATCGTGATCCATCGCACTTGATAATGCACAACGCGTACACACTGTGTGTATGCTGTTATGTGCGCGCTTGGCGGTCCCGCGCACAAATTACAGACTTCGTTAGAAATCCCGGGCTATCGGATTGGGCGATCTACACCGCTGGGGCCCCTCGTAAAAAACAATTCGGATTTGTAACTGAGTCTGTGGCTGTGTGTGCCTTTGCTTATCGCACACCGCTCACCGTAGCGCAGGTTAAGTTACTCTCCTCCGACTCATACTGCAGTTTTAAAGTTCGGGAGGACGAGTAAATAAAACGGAAAAATTCGAGTTTTCTAGGGTGAGAGAAAAATGCGGGCAATGGACTGGTGAGGGTGAACTTCCCCAATTTTTCTTTTTTTTTTATCCTCCATAATATTTTTTCACTCATTTTTCTCAAGATATGAAACTTCAGGGAAAGGGTCCGTAAAATAGTGTTCTCATTTTTTTTGAGCGTTTTTTCCATTTTGAAAATTTTTGGAATCTTCAAAAAATTGTCTTTCAACAAATTTCCCAAGAATTGGGATTGAAAAATTTTTTTTTGCCATTTAAATTGAAGAAATTCTTTTTTTTCTGACATCTTAGCCGCTGAGAAGAATTGGCCCAGCAGCTGGGATACATCCCCCATTTTTCTCAATTATTTATTTTTCGAGCGCTAAATTTTTTTCCAGCTTCTTCAATCCGTCGACTCCCCTGGGGTGTCTCCCGTCCAGAAACTCCAGGGTGACACATCCCGAGGCGAACCCTTCCCCAAGTTCCACTCGAGGCCCAGCACGGGACAAAGTGATCCTCGATCTTTTTAGCTTTCTGTCACGTGAGAGAGTGACACTTGACACGCGACGTGCACCTCTTAATGGAAAAGCCCTAAATCCCCGAATTTATTCAGTGTATTTTTCGCCAATTTCCCTTCACGGAGAAGAAATAAATAAAGAAATTTAGGAGCGAACTGGTCGATCGGGATGTCATTCTCCGTGTTGCGTCACTCTCCCGGGAATATCTCAAAACTGAAGCAAAATAGTGATATCTTTGTGCTAACCTTTTTTGTAGAGCGATGTCAGAGTTACAAACTTTGTTTCAAGAAAATTTTTGTGTCGCTCTTAGTTTTCGAGTATTAGTAAAAATCTCAGAAATAAAGTTTTGTTATTTCTCCCACTTTCCCAAAATTTTCCAAATTTCCCACAACGCTCAAGCCGCTATCATCCCGCAGCATCTCTTAGACGAGCCATTATGATAGACCCAGCTCACTGGACCTGCGGTCACTCATCTGGAGATCTCGATCACCTGCCTTGGGACTGCCCACGATGTGGCCAGTAGAGACAATCTACATTTCAAACCCTCATAGCCAACCCCTTGTCCCACAATTTACATCAAGGTTAACTCGCCAACCTTGGTCCAGCTTCTAAGCAGGTCCCGAGTTCGAGGGTCGGTTATACCGATGGTGTGCATAGATACCCAGCGGTCCTTCGCCGGGTTCAGTGAAGTGGGAGATTCAAAATCATTACTTGGCCCATACACTACCGCGTCTCTCCCTACCCATTTACGCGAAAAATTCTCGAATTATTTACAATTTTCTGGCTCTCAATTTTTTCGTCTTTTTCCTTGGAACGTTACAGAGTGATACTCATGACGCGACGTGCTCTCTTAATACACGAACTTAAAATCCCTATAGGATTTATTTTGTTCACTATCGTATTATTTCCCAGTTTGCGACACATCCTGCACATAATACGCATTATTGTCAAATGCGGACGTCCCTGGCACAGAGCCCAGTCCTCTGTTAGTCGGTGCTTGGGTTAAAATAAATAAATACTGGCCACTGCTGCAGAGACAATCCCATCCCTACCCACCCACCCTCCCACCCCCTCCGAACCCCCCTCGCCAACTCACCTCTTTATACTAACCCTGCCAAAAAAAAAACGAGGGCTCTATTCCACTGCGTATTTCGCGTGGTTTAATTCAACTAAAAAACACTCCAGAATGCGGGTCACTACGGACGAAATTTGCTTGGCGAAAAGCGTCTGGAGATTCCTAGATTTTTTTCCTTGGAAATTCAGCAACTGTTCAAGACTGACAATGTCAGAGATTCAGAAATTCAGAGATTTGACAGAATATTTGGAAATTTGGAAACACACACACACATACGCAGGGGGGGCGGGAGGGGGTCCATTATAGGGCCCCCGCATCGTACATGGATGGGTGTCCAGTACGCCCTACCGAAGAAAATGCTGAAGAGCGGCGACCGTGGGAAGTACAAGAGAGATGGACGGAAATATATCGAAAATTCATCAAATTCTTAATTGTCAAATGCCAAAGAAAATAATTTTGCAAACAGAAACCCTAAGTATAACTCTGAAAGTAAATTATTGTGATTTTAAAACAGTCACTTACGATTGCAGTTTTGGGTAGGTATCTCGCATACTTTTTAACCCAGGGGGAAAAAAATATTCCACAATACGAGCTCAAACAACGGGGAAATATTACTGTGCACAACGAACCATCACTCTCCGCGAGATTTGAGTGCATAAAATAAAACTTGATGAATTCAGCGGGGCGAAAAAAAATGATAGTGGTTTCAGCGATTTTTCACGCAGATTTGGAAATTTTTGTGGGAACGTATTTGTAATTTGATATTTGAATTTTAAATGGGATTTTTAGGATTGCAATTGATGTGGTTCGATTAATTCACTACTTGGTTATATTTGCGGGGTGATTGCATGAGTTATGCGGTGGTTAATTTGCCGAAATTAATGTTCAAATTGAATTTGATATTCAATGATTTTCAAGAATTTCTAAATTTCTAATTAGTGTCCAAATTTTTGTGATGGTGGATATTTTCAAAATTCAGGGTTTCAAAATTGAAAGAAACACTCTTAGAAATTTCTTCAGAATTATCGTCAGGAAAATTTTTTTACAGAACTTTTGTGGAAGGTCCTTAAGGATCCTTAAGGATATTTGTTCCATAGAATAGTGAGTAATTTTGCGAGTAATGGAGATTTGAGGGGCGCAAATAGCAGGAAAAAAAGGGGAATGAAAATTTTTTTCCCGGAACGACAATTTCCATCTCCTAAATTACCATCATGTTATACCTAATGCTTGAGGTTGCTCACGAGGCGCCCAGCCGCCTCTCCACCCGTATTTGCATAATATTTTTTATCGCCACCCTGGAAAATTATTCTATCAATATTCGCGGGTGAAATTGGCCAATTTCAAACGCAAAATGCATCGCAATAATTTTGTCCTTAGACATTTCAGAAAATTCAAAATGTGTGTCTAAAATTGGGAACATGTGATAAATGCCAAAAATGTCAAAATTTCATTTCATTTTATGTTTTTAAAAAATCCAAAAGTCTCGAAAGTGTAAATATATAGGTCCAATAAGAAATTTTTGGAAAATTTGACAATTTTGACGGGGAGAGGATTTCGCCTCCTAAATCGCCATCATGGCGCATCTAATGCACGATTTTCCTCTCATCCACCATTTGCATAATATTTTTTATGACCATCTTGGAAAATCATTCTATTAATATTCCCGGACAAAATGGTGGATTTCCAAGGCAAAACGCGTCGCAACAATTCGTTTTAATATTCATGGAGTAATGGCGTTACAAAACCTTGGGAGATTTGTTTTCCATTTCCCATTTATTCTTCACTTGCTGGGCACCAGAGATTCCACCTTTTTACGGGTTTTGTGTGTTGCACGTGATCCCCAACTCGTACGCTATTTTGCGTCATTTAATATAATTAGTTTTTTGTACGGGACCGGGGGATGTGGCGCTTTTATTTCGGTTTTGTACTCTTACCGGCTTATTTTACAGCTATCCGTTGTGGACTTGCATAAAAGATATATCGCGCATTGCAAGGTGGGGGGGGGGGGGGGGGGGGAGGAACCAAGTTTTTTGTGAAAGCTTACAAATCCTTCCACAAAATTTCCATCCTACCACGAAATTAATATAATTTTTTTTTTCACGTTTTTCATTTTTCACTTCTCAGATAAGATGTGTGCGTGTATGTTGCGCCTCCATTTTAAGCCATCGTATTTCCAAGCACAGGGTAAACCTCCAGAAATCCCTATGCTAGGATTGCGGACCCACAGCATAGACCCGTAATTAAGGTGTCAAAAATTTTCAAAAATTCTTGAGAAGTATTAATGAGTATTAAAGAATTTTATAAATCGTAAAAATTGGGAAAATGGCGTAAATTAATGAAATTGTGACAACTATAAAAATTGTAAAAATGGTAAAAACACCATTTTCTGATGCGACAGTTTGCTCCACGGAATTACATTTAGTCGAAACGAGAGGCCATTGAGAAGGAGGTTTAATGCTTTGAAGAATTAAGGGCGGCTTTCTTAAGGAGGGAGGAGCAAGCGGCTGTTTTACGGCTGGTGTATTTCATCGTTCATTCGTGCCCAGGATATATTCCTCAAGTGTGCAGAACCCGCAGCATCCGCTCATCTTGCTACAGCGTCAAGTGCAGTCCTCTATATGGCATGGAAGATTCCAAGGGGGTCATATACAGAATTGAAATATCGTTAAGGCCAAAGCATTATCAAGTCCACACGTCGGCGCTCATTATTTATGAAGACATCACCAATTTTTTATCACCGTAATACCTGAGTTATTTATTGGTTATTTATGAGCGATTCAGACGGAAAACATTGAGGCATGAATTTGGTAATCGATAGTACGTGATCAGTGCTTCAACGATTTATGATTTATCATTCATGTTTGAGTATTTTTACCGTCAAAATTTTTTTAATTGGGAAAATTTTGTGTTTTTTGTCAGTTTTAATTTTTTTGAGATTTTTTCAAATTTTTATTTTTTTTTTCAATTTTCAAAATGGTTGAAATAATTGATAAAAATGATAACAATTTTTTTTGAACTTGAATATTTTGAAAATTTTTGAAATTGCAAATGTTTCAAACTATCAATTTTTTTTACTAATTCAAACTTTCTCGCATAATAAGGATGATGACCGGAAACTGACAATCTCCTCGACTAGTTAGAAACTCTCGCGCATTAAAAATGCCTGCAAAACTAAGTTCAACGGAGTAACGAGTATTACTATGGCTGTCGTGGTAAAGCAAGGAAGGTAAGTAGCGATTTGACATAGCAGATAGGATTAAAATTTTTGTTGTCTATAAAAAAAACAGCCAACATTCCCTAAATCTTTGTAGCTACTAAGGGGTCACTTTAAACGTTAAGACGATGGCTATGGCTCCGTCTTTGAGTTACGGTGCAATGGGAAAAGTCAAGCGCCCATAACCCGTTGGAGGCGACTCTTTACTTCACTTGACTGTATTACAAGATATCAAATTTATGGTCCGAATGTACGAGCATTTCATGTTCGTCCCTTTGACCTCGTCCCCTCGGTTCAGTCCCAATGCAAAAAATGAATTCTTGACTTAAGGATGTAAATGGACATTTTCTTGGCAGGAACTTAACTATTTCCCTTATTTTGTTTTAGTTTTAAAATTTTTAAAACTATTTTTAATTTAATTTAATTAATTTAATTAATTAAATTAATTTAATTTTTAATTTGAAATTTTTAAAAACTATAAATAGTTTCCAAAACTTTAACAATTTCAAGAATTGAAAAAAAAAATTTCAAGAATTCAAAATTTCAAAATCTTCAAAAATTCCAAAAATTTCAAAAATTCCAAAAATTTCAAAATCCCAAAAATTTTAAAACTTTCTAAAATTTTATAAATGTGAAGAAATTCAAAAAAATTTCAAAAAATTTCAGAATTGTAAAAATTTTACAAAAATTTGGATTCTCCCAAATCCCATGTTTTTCTACTCTTACAGTAGTAAGTGCACACGGCTGAAATCAGTGCAACACAAGACCTGAAAAAAGGGGGTGAAGGAAGACCAAATAAACTCCGTGAAACTGCATTGGTTGGGTATGGGGGGCAAGGGTGAGTTTCTTATAGTGCGGGGTGGGTTATCTCACACGGGTTCACTCAGGGGTCGATCTACAGTGCCACAAATAAGAGATAAAGCCAGCCAACCTCACCTATCTACGATCTGGAGTCTCCTATCTAGCCCCGATGGATAAGACTTCTCTGGAAAACCCCCATCGACTAAAACCGCTCAACGGTGGGTGGATTGAATTATCGCCTTCGATCGGGCACACGTAACTCGGCAGGCTTTTTCATCCATTCATCACTCGTCGTTTACGATTTCTCGGCTCTGGCACAATGTTGTTCAGGACTTTCGTCTTCGTTACAATCTACAGGGTAACTTTTTTGTGGCAATTTTATGGGCTAAGGTAATGAATTAAAGTTCAGATGAATATTGCAATCTCTCAAAAAAAGAGATTTTTCTTTGAAGATTTCATATATATATATATTCAATCTACGAAATTATAAAACGCTTATTAATATGCCATCCTCATAGCTCCCCGTTAA
Source organism: Asobara japonica (assembly GCA_026005395.1). Lineage (NCBI taxonomy): Eukaryota > Metazoa > Arthropoda > Insecta > Hymenoptera > Braconidae > Asobara > Asobara japonica. The sequence continues at coordinate 667,716 of BQMI01000429.1, forward strand.
TCTACTTTGCATTCACCATCAAGGCACTGGTGCCAATGGACCACCTGCTAAATGGGCCATTGAGCGATTGATCGAGATGAATTTCGCAAGTCGTTTCATCAATTTTGTAAACATTCGACAGGTAAAATAATTTCGAAAAAAAAAATTTTTTAATCCAAAATTGCTCGTTCTCCCAACGCGCAGCATCCAACCGCATTTTTATGATAAAAACACAAATCCCAAGGGCCCACTTAGCCTCAATTTCCGCGTTATGAGAATGCCCCGTGCACTGCAACAGCAGGTGCTCTACTCCCACTTGTGCACGCAGGTGGTAACGGCAGGAGCGATAATTACAGGCCCAGACATGGATATATATAGAGGGGCAACCAGTTGTCTGATGTACACTGGGGGGAGGGGGTGGGGGGGATTTCATACTTGTATTCCATCGACATTTACGTATGTAGTCTAACGGGGCTACTGCCTCACCCCGGGATAATATACGTGTAAATGATTTTCACGTAATCGCCCACTACATTTAAACGTAATTATAAACCTATTAGGATTTGCGTACATGGGGGCTAATTCAGCCGGTACATTTTACACAAAATTACATCGATAAAGTCTAGCGACCGGGGAGGCGCACTTGAGGCCAATTATCATGAGTTTGTCTGAGTAATCTGCTTCATTAAAGTATTGGAGTTATTGGGGACATTGGGATATCTTCAGAAGATCCTGGGGGGGAGAGTTTAATCGCAAATTTGTGGAGAGAAAATTAAAAGGGAAAATTCCGCGGGATTTCAGGCGATTTGTTGGCAGGTCACATTAAGTTCAAAATTTTTTAACATTCCGAATTTTCTTGGTTTTTCTGAAATTTTTGAAAATCGAAATTATTTTTTGAAAATTTTGAAAATGGTTCCAAATTTCTTGAAATTGAAATTTTTTTTGAAATGTTCGAATTTTTTGGAAAGTATCGAATTTTTTTTAATTTCTAGGTTTCTTGACATTTTGAAAATTTCAAAAATTTTCAAAAATTTTCAGAAATTGTTGAAATTTTTTGAAATTTTTCAGGTTTTGGAAATTCAAAAAAAAATTGAAATTTTTTTGAATATTTGAATTTCTTAAAAATTTCTCCACTATGCCAGAATTGAGTAATAGAAACCGTTGAGCTTTCCAGAAATTTGATATAGTTATGTTAGTCTTAATTCTCGGCTACATTAACATTGATTTAACTGCCGTTAGTGTTACTCTCCCCTACTCCCACGGCGACCCATAACAATTAAAACTTTGTGCATTGCCTTGCTGGGGGTCTCGTTGGTGTAAGTACACACTCTGTAACGATAAAGTTTGGATTATGATATACATCTATGCAAGGGAAAAAATATTTCCCATTGAGATTTACTGTTTGTCGATGGGACTTTGTTGAAGTTGCGACGGACATTTGTATTGATGGGACCGACTCTCCCAAGTTGAAGTAGAGGAAGAATTTTCAATGAAACTGAAGCAGAGAAGAGATAACGATGTCATGAAAAAAAAATTATATAGCTCGCATTCTCATACTTTTCAGAATTTTGAGTTTCTTGCAATTTTAGATATTTCAACTTTTCGAACTTTTCAAAGTTTTGAAATTGTTAAAATTTTGGAAATTTCTCCGAATTTTCCAATTTTTTCTCCGATTCCTGAAGTTTTTAAATTTTTTAAAATTTTTTAAATCTTTGAAATTTATCAAAATTTTAAGATGTTTTTTCAAATAATTGACAACTCCGATCGCAAAAATTGTGCTAGAAAAATGTGCTCCTGGAGACATCTCAGAGAACATCTTATTCCTGGGAGCTCAGTTTTGTCATATCTCAAAAATTACCCAAGTAAAAACGATTTTTTTTACGACCCATCTTCACGATATCATTTGTACCGCTGTATGTTACCCGACACATGGGAAATAACGAAAGAAAATCACGAACGGGCGATGTACCATATCCTCTAGTATCGATTTGTCGTACAAATTTTCGTCTACGTGCATTGCTTCACCAAGCGAGCACCAAGTTCTCAACAATGGGGTAGGTCGTTGCTGAAGTAGCGTGGACAGGTGGTACACGAAGAGAGAGAGATTACAGAAAAGCACTAAACCGGGGCGCTTGAATCGCGACATATTTGTTCTCGACAAAATGTAGAAATTTGACGATGGCAAAAAAATACTAATTTAAGTGGTACACTTCATGGGTGGTACACACACACACACACACAGATACATCCGGAGTTTTGGCATAGTGAGTAAGGCATCTGCCTACGAAGTTAAAGGGCCTAGCATAGCAGGAACATACGATGTGTGCTATCGGCGGTACCCACGAAATGCGGCCGGGCGGGAACCTAACCCGAGAGGGGGAGGGTAGGGGGGGTCCAACATAAGTGCCATCGTAGCATAGGGGTTTTTGGTGGTTTACCCTCGATGCAGAAATACAATGCCCTAAACGGCGACAGTCAGCCCCAGCCGCGTGGATGGGTGTCCACTAGGCCCTATCTAAGAAATAATAATAATTATTTCGCGGAGTAATAAATTAAAAAATTGAAAGGTTTATTGACCACTTCTAGAGAGCCAGAGAAACCTATACAAGTTGCAACAAGAATGAAATTTTGGTCCACTAACCTTCCACCTACATAGAGGTGTTCTCCAGGACACGCATAGAAACCAAATAAATCACATGGCATAACAATGGCGTGAAAAAGCCTCGCCGTTGGCTCGAATAAACATTCGGCAAAATGCAAATTCCGTAAATAGATTTTCTATATCGGCAATTCGTTAATACAACAGAATGGTACATGGGGCCCCTAGGGGGGGGGGGGGCAGAATCAAATGGTGTAAAAAGCCGTTTAAAAATTATGATTATTTTCCATTGAGATTTTAGCCCAACGACCATTGTTGTTGGGGGAGTGCTGGCTAATTTACGAGTCTGCAAAGACAGGCATTTCATCCTCTGATATACCGTACAGTTATGTTTCAATATCATGGTACACGATTCGCCCTCGAGCGCTCTCTCAAGCTTAAAAGATAGCGGCTGAGTGGGTGGGTGGGGGGGGGGGGGGGCGTGACGGAAAAGTGAAACGTTTGACGCGATGTTGCTTCGTCACTTCGATCAACGATTGGCAAATGCATGCGACCTTAATGAAAGAGCTCGTGAATTATAAATTATGGCGAAATTTTTTTCAAGAACTTCCGAGAGATTTAGAAAATTTTGAAGCATTCCTCAGAACTCTCTAGTGTTTTCTAAGATTTCCCAAGTCGTTCCTAGAGAACTTTTCCTAGAATTTGATAGATTTTCCGGCATGTGGGTGTGTGTGTGTGGGTGGGTGGGTGTGTGTGCGTTTGTGGGTGGGTGCGTGTTTGTGGGTGGGTGGGTGTTTGTGGTCAGGTGGGTGGGTGTTTGTGGTCAGGTGGGTGGGTGGGTGGGTGTTTGTAGGTGGGTGGGTGGCTGGGTGTTTGCTGTGTGTGTGTGTGTGTGTGTGTAGAACAAAATATTTCAAAATACCGTAGATCAGTTGCCCCAGCAGTGTCGCTCTCTAACAGCATACCTCAATGTTCAATATACTTCCGATGTACTCGTGGTATGGCACGCAGTCTGTGCGCCATCACGCGAATGCATCACACGCAGGGGGTGGGGGGTGGCGCGCTAACTCACCCCCCGCCCTCCCCCTAGTAAATTCTCGGCATCATCTGGGTGACGTTAGCACGCGCCGATAAACAGTGAGAATGTCCCAAAGACTAGCATTATTGCATAAACGGTAAATGGAGCGGATAATTGCCACTGCGAATTACACCCAACAATGGCTGTTAACAAATTAATTAATCACATTTTTACAGTAGCCGATGGGCAATTGGCCGTTACATTTCACATTTTGTTGACTCAATCTAATGTGCAATAAAGCCAATGATTGAACGGCTTCTATTCAATGCACATTAGTCAATTTATAGATAAGGGGAAAATATTCTCTTTGGGATTGATGGAAATTGATACGCGTGATACTTGAATAGTAATTTACGGCCATTGGTACGCAGAGTAGCTGATGAAGAGTATTAGTTCCCTGCTATCACGTCTTAACAATCACCTATAAACTATTAATGAAATGCAGGAGGAGAATTTGTTTCGGCGATAACAGTATTTATATGGAGATATCAATTGCTGCATCACATATAAGTATATTGCGGAACAGGGAAGTTGGTGTCCCCGAATCGAGGACGTTGGTATCCCTGAATCGGGGATATATTGGATCAATGAATAGAGTTCTGTAGAGAATACCGACATACGGACAGCGACATACAGACGCCAACATACAGACACCGACATGCAGACACCGACATACAGACACCGACATAGAGACATCAATATACAGACACCAACATAGAGACACCGACATACAGACACCGACATGCAGACACGAACATCCAGATACTGACATACAGACACCGACATGCAGACACCTACATACAGACACCGACATACATGGGAGAAACCTAACTCCCGAAACCAAGGGTGCCAAGGGTGGGCTCCCTATAACAGCCTACATATTAAAGAAGAAACCATGGCCAGTACAACCATTGGAAAAATGATTACGGTGCAGGGGAGGGATACCCCAGTACCGGCGGGTGAGAGTGCCGAAGCAGGCTCGAGCTCGTCGAGATCCGACTACTGCAGCCCTCAAGAGGTGGACCACTTGGCCTCTGATGGGTCTACTACCCCAAGTGAAGAACTTCTGAAGAAAAGGCAAGCTGAAATGGTTAAGATTGATAACCTTTTAAAAGACTTGTTGGAGTATATCACTCCGAAGGCAAACGTTCACAAGCACATTAAGTTGCAAGTCAATAAGATGAAAAGCAGTTATGACCGTTTCGTGGCACTTGACAAAAAAGTGATCCCACAACCAATGGTGCAGACTGCTGACGCCCAAACTTCACCTCACCTAAGTGGGCAGCCGAAGAGAAAAGATATCTCACCTCTGGAGGAGAGAAAACTTCCACGACAGGTGAAAAGAAGGAAGGAAATGACCTTGGAGAACTCTGAGACTGCAAACTCAACCGAGGCCACGGAGAATGACCGAGTAGTTCGAAACCCTACTATCCAGAACGTTACCTCGGATACGGGCGAAAGTTCCAGTTGGACAAAGGTCCAAAGGCAGGGAAAAGTGGCGAAGACACACCAGAATCAGCCTCGGACGAAGAAGAAAGCAGTAATCCGCCCTGATGCGCTAATTATTCGTCCCACGGGGAAGGATACGTACGCCGAAATATTAGGACGTATAAAGAAAGACCAAGGTGTCTACGCGGCTAGCTCATGCGTGGACAAAATCCGTAAAACAGCCTCCGGAGATGTTCTTTTAATTCTAGCGAGAGGAAAGAAGGACGAAGGTGTTGAGCTGGAGAAGGCACTAGTTGGAGCCCTCCAAAACGAAGCTAAGGTGTTCAATAAGGGACCTCAACAGGAACTCGAAATCAAAGACCTCGATGACGTCACTACCAAAGAAGACATACTTGATGCCCTGAGGAAAGCTGATGGCGCAGATAGTGATATCTCATTGAGTGCCATCAAGTCTCTTCGCAAGGCCTACAGAGGAACACAATCTGCTACGGTGGTACTCCCTGACGCTACTGCAAGAAATATACTGAGTAAGGGTAGTAAAATACGAATAAGCCTGGTATATGCTCGCATCGTGACAGTGGTAAGGCCCATCAAATGCTTCAAGTGTTGGCACTACGAGCATCTTGCCGTCAATTGCAAGAGCTCCATTGACCGATCAGACCTGTGTTACAAATGCGGCGAAAAAGGGCACAGAAGCGCCGATTGTAAAGCGTCTCCAAAATGCGTTCTATGCGTAGAACTGGAGCCCACGAAAGACAATGCCCATGTAACTGGTAGTATCAAATGTCCAGTCTACCAGGGTGCACTCCAGAAGATCCGTACACAGTCATAGTGCGGGTGTTACAGGTGAACCTGGCTCACTGCACCACAGCACACGATCTGCTGACGCAGACGGTTCGGGACCTGAAAATTGATGTTGCCGTCATTTCGGAACCTTACAGGAACCTATATACCCAAAACTGGGTTACTGATACTAGCAATAAAGCCGTCATTTGGTCCTGCGGTGCTCTGCCGCTTGAAGCATATGACGGAGACCAACAGTCTGGATTCGTTGTGGCCAAGGTGAATGGTATCTATCTTTATAGCTGCTATGCACCACCAAGCCTTTGCTATGAAGACTTCACAGCATTCCTGGATAGACTCGTCGTGGATGCAAAACAGCATTCCCCAGTGGCAATTGCGGGAGACTTCAACTCTTGGGCAGTCGACTGGGGCAGCAAGGAGACGAATCAACGAGGACGGGCTTTACTGGAAGCCATGTCGGCCCTAGATGTTGTCCTATTGAACGATGGAATCAAACCGACATTTCGCAGAGGACAAGCGAGCTCATGTATAGATCTCACCTTCGTCAGCAGCAGCCTGATGAAAGGAAACTGTGCATGGGAAGTATCCGAGATCTACACTGCCAGTGATCATCAGGCAGTACTCTGGGAGGTGTCGGTTGATTGGAGATCCGCACCCACACCGGAAAGAACAAATGGAGTCGGCTGGAATGTGCGAAAATTTGACATTGCCACCTTCCTTATGGCACTGAAGACTGCCCGATTAGACAGTAAGAATGCCACAGGGAAAGCAGACGAAACCATGCGGAGAGTCACCGACGCCTGCGATGCCACTATGCCCAGGAAATTTAGTGGAAACCGACGGCCACCGGTGTATTGGTGGAGCGGTGAAATCGCGACCCTCCGCAGGGAATGTTTCGCAGCGAGGAGAGCTTGGCAACGCGCAAGGAAGAAGTCCAACCCCGAAAGTCTCGAAGTGGAGTTTAAAGCCGCTAAGCGTAAGCTTACTAAGGCCATAAAGCTTCGCAAACGAGACTGCTGGAACGAACTGTTGGAGGAAGTGGAGAAGGATCCTTGGGGCAGACCGTACAAGGTGGTTATGACGCGGCTCAAGAGCCAGCCGATGCCATCACCAACCTGTCCTAGGCTCCTGGAGAGAATTGTCTCAGTCTTATTCCCCCAGCAAATGAGTGTGACTGAAAAGCAGGTGGAGGGTGCTATTATCGACGGAATACCGCCGATTACAGCTGAGGAACTATTGCAGGCCTGTAGTAGAGTGGGCAACAACAAGGCCCCCGGTCTCGATGGTGTGCCAAATATAGCGTTGAAAGCCGCCATCAATGCAGCACCCGGCATGTTCCTCGAAATGTATAATACATGCATCCAGGAAGGTATTTTCCCCAGCAGATGGAAGCAACAGAGACTCGTGCTTATCGCCAAGGGGAAAAAGCCACCGGACGAGCCATCATCATATCGTCCACTCTGTATGCTGGATACGGCGGGCAAGATCCTGGAACGCATTATACATCAGAGAATTGAGGCAGTGGTGGAACCCCTATTGGCCGAAGCTCAATACGGTTTCAGACGACGACGATCCACGTTGGATGCTATAGACCTGGTGGTCAAAACAGCAAAAAAAGCAATCGATGGCAGGCGATGGAAAGGAGGCACGAAGCAGTATTGCTTGGTTGTTACCCTGGACATCAAAAATGCTTTCAACTCGGTACGGTGGGATCCCATCCTCGCGGCATTGTCGAAGCTGCAAGTACCGGCATATTTGCAAAAGATGGTAGGTAATTACTTTACCGACAGAGTACTCAGATATGACACAGAGGTTGGTCCTAAAACATATAGGGTGACTGGGGGGGTACCTCAAGGCTCAGTGTTGGGTCCTCTTTTGTGGAATATCGTATATGACGACTTGCTCAAAATAGCATTACCGGCGGGGGCCAAACTAGTAGCTTTTGCGGATGACGTAGCGATAGTCATCGTGGGCAAACACCTTTCCATGCTCCAGGTCATTTTCGAGAATGTTTTTAACAAGATACGACAATGGATGGACTCGATTGGGTTACAACTTGCGGAGCATAAGACTGAGGCACTCCTCATTACGAGCCGGAAGAAAATAGAGACAATTACACTGCAAGTCGGTGAGCACGAAATAATTTCCCAGCCCTACATACGGTACCTGGGAATTATGATTGATGCCCGACTTAGTTTCAGACAGCAAGCTCAACATGCAAGCAGTAAGGCAGGAGCAGTGAAGACTGCTCTTGCAAGACTTATGCCAAATATTGGAGGGCCAAAACAGAGGAGAAGGCTCCTGCTATCATCAGTTGTCACGTCGGTATTAACATATGGTATTCCTATATGGAGTGATGCATTACGAAGCCAAGCATCTCGGCGGCAAATTGTTCCAGTCTACAGGCTGAGTGCCCTTAGAGTGGTCAGCGCATACCGCACAGTATCGAACGATGCTGTGTGTGTCATTGCTGGGATGCTACCTTTTGAAGTGCTAGCGGAAGAGCGTAGGCGACTCTACACACGCAAAACATCAACTGAGCTGAGCTCAGTGGAACTGAGGACAGAAGAACGAAACCACAGCATCCAGCGATGGCAGCTGCAGTGGGACGCCTCGAGCAAAGGCCGGTGGACTCACAGACTTATTCCGAAGCTAGATGTTTGGCTTGACCGATCACATGGACAAGTCAATTACTACCTAACCCAGATGCTCTCAGGACACGGGTGCTTTCGGGAATATCTTCACAAATTTAAGCATGAGGATTCTCCGGATTGCCCAAAGTGTCCGAGAATGAAGGAAAACGCGGAACATGTTCTCTTTACGTGTCCGCGTTTCGACGTCCAACGAGCTGTATGGGAAAATAGCGCAGGCAAACCCATCAACGGTGGAAATCTTGTGGAAGTTATGCTGTCATCAGAGGCGGCATGGAACGCGACAAGCGACTTCGCAATGGAGGTTTTGCAGGAGCTGCGCCGCGAGGAGCAGTTGCGGAAAAATCCAGAGTAACCGGAGGATCTTCTTACCGTCAACGAGCGGAAAGGATTCGCTACTGAGGAAGCCAAGGCTATCGTCCCCTACACAACGAAGTATTGCTCAGCAGATGTTCCGTCGTGTTCTGGGGACCAACCGAACTGTATTGTACGTGACAAGGGGTATTGTCCTTTGCACGTTATGTTTTATTTGTTAATTCTGTAAGTTTGTTTAATAAAGGAAAAAGTAAGAAAAAGAGGAAGGAAAGAGAAAGAAGGAAGTGTGAGGAAGGAGGTTGACTTCCTTCTTTCTCTTTTTCTTTCTAAAAAAAAAAAAAAAAAAAAAAAAAAAAAAAAAAAAAAAAAAAAAAAAAAAAGACACCGACATACAGACATCGACATACAGACATCGACATACAGACACCGACATATAGACACCAACATACAGGTACCGACATACAGACACCGACATACAGACAGCGACATACAGACACCAACATACATACACCGACATACAGACACCGACATACAGACATCGACATACAGACACCGACATACAGACATCGACATACAGACATCGACATACAGACATCGACATACAGACACCGACATATAGACACCAACATACAGGTACCGACATACAGACACCGACATACAGACAGCGACATACAGACACCAACATACATACACCGACATACAGACACCAACATACATACACCGACATACAGACACCAGGATACAGACATCGCCATATACCTATCGATATGCATACACCCACGAAGCGACGCCGTCAGTTTGACAACCACATGCAAACATTGACGGGCGGACACCGACACACCGACCGGTACATACCAGGTCCCTCCATAGACCTATTGCAGCTAGCCGAAGAAAAACGCCCATTATCGCATAATTTTCCTCGTTATTTTCACCGCAGTTATTTGCCATTTGGACCCTTCAACCTTCATTAAGTGGTCCCGCCAATTACTCCGATAAATTTGATTGAATTCACCGTTTGATGTACGTTCTTTCTGCGCAGTCCTGAGGTTATCCGCTCAGTCATTTGTAATATAACTCAATATGTCATCAATCAATATCCACCATTGTATGCCATGCAGTAGATTTCCAAGACGAAATTGGCATACGAAGGAAAAGCTACAATTGTTATTGTGATCATAAGAGACAGGTCACTGCTAATCAAAGTGAAAATGCCTCATCGATCAAATGCTCCACGATAAATTCAACTTGTCTTTCGTACTCAAATGCTATGAATCGATTACTCTAAGTATCAATGATTATTCACATTCAGAAGAGTGACATGCATGTCAATTCTCATCAATATGACGGGGAATATATTATCCTCGTACCATTTTGTCTTAATGCATAACCGTCGTACTTTCAACATGCGAAGAAATCAGAGATACGAAATAAAACTACAGAGCAAATTCTTAATTTGTTATTTTCAACTGATGTTATCTGTTTCACAATGGTCACATGGTTACAGTGTGTATGTGTTTGTGTGTGTGCAATTATCCTTGTCCATTTCAATGTTTTTTTCTTCAATTTTGCAAAGTTGAATTTTTTAAAATTCTTCCAAATTTCTCAAATGTAGTTTTCACGAATCATTTATAAGCTTTCTATAATTAATGATTAAAAAATTGTATCAGAAAAATATTCTCAAATTACATAACATCACCAGAAACCTTTGATAATTTTGGTGGGGTTTAATTTAACCTCCATTGATTTTCCACTGAAAGTAATTGAGTAATTAGCCATGAATATCGCATTGCACATCGGTTTACCAGTGGCTTTCAGCATAAACAAATAGCCCATGTAAATATCACAAGAACCTCATAGAATCATTGGATAATTACGTTGAAAATATAGCTGGATTCATGATAAACGAAGTGCTGCGAGTAGAATATATGAGGAGAAGCAAATTTATAGAAAACGAAACTAATTGCAGAATAAAAGTCTCAAAAAATTAAAAAAAAAAGATTCCATGAATTTCTACAAATTGGTGAATTACAAACAGCTTCTATGATAGTTTTTGGAACTTTCGACATTATTGCTATCGGTCCAATAATTCAGGAGGGAGCTAGTCTTTCGTCTACACAAATACATACACACACACCCTGCCACCCACACCCCCCCCCCTTCACCCACCCACAACTACCCACACCTACCCACATCGTAGCACAGACTCCTGGGGGTTTACCCTGTATTTAGAAATATGATGGTCTAAATGGCGAAAGTCGACCCCAGTCACGGTGATGGGTGTCCAGTAGGCCCTATCAAAGAAGTGGTGAAGAGAAGCTACCGTGGTGAGTAGGAGAGAACGATAGGGAGGAAAAAATACACACATGTACAATCGTACATACACACACACACGCACACACGTGCGCGCGCACGCGATAAAAATGTTAACCTACAGCTTCATCTTTTATTTCCCTGTTCACTTCGGATTTTTCTCATTTCATTTAACCCAGTTAATTATATACATAACACAGCCATGTAAATAGCCAAAGAAGCGCGTCGGATCATCGGGCAATTGCATTTAAAATTTAGTTGAATGATCGTTGGGCTGTATTCACGGTAAACCCGGTGCAACTGGAATATATAAATAGGCACAATTTTCGAAACTTGAGCCCCAGTGGTACGCACTCGACATTCGCTCGATCGATGAATAAACAAGGGTGGTATACAGAGTTTCAGGGATGAGATGGCGTATTGAGCGCTCATGAATGCTGTTTGAGTTTTAAAATTCATCACCAAGCACTTTGATGGAAGCCCCAGAGGGCGCTTAAAAATAGTATCATTCCATTCACCATAACTAAAATCCATGGGCCGATATTGAATCGATATTTATTGGGGAAAAAAGTTTAGTCGGGCTTTGGGAAAAGTTGACTCCCTGAAATTTGACCCCTGAGAGGTCGCGCTATGCTCGATTCCTAAATTTTTCAATTTTCGATTAAACTAGGGAACTCAAATTTCGGAAATTTCTATAATATATCAAAAATGTTGTGTGTCAAAAATTTCGAAAATTTGAAAAATTTTAAAACTTTAAAAACTTGCACACGCACAGCCATCAAACCTTTCGTATAGTTAGAAGCATAATTCTATGGCAAAAATATGATTTTCGAAATCCGGGCGATTAAATCGTAAAGTTAATGGATTCAATAATGTTCCCAAAAACTCCAAAATTAAAGAGTTTCGTCAATTTAACAACAGTTCTAAAACACCCATTTTTATTTGCCGAATCACATGTAAAATTCGTGAAACATCCAAAAACGAATAAAAAGTAATTTCATCCGAACGTGATAGTTTGCTCGTACCGGAGTACCAGAGGTACCCATCGAAAATCCATCGACAGCCGCAATTCGCCCTGCGGTTAACAATCGCAACTCTCGTAGCGGCTCTCATTGGCCCCGAACATCGCGAAATGCCCACAAAGAACGAACAAAAAAAAACCTTCCACCCTCCGTGGGCCCTCCGTAACACAATTGGAGGTTTCCAACGACCGCATGTTGCGCATAAAGCCCGAGAAAGCAGAATTGAAAGGTTGGAATGAAAAGTATATATAGTAAAACACGCTCATTTGGCGGCCCTAATCTGCAATTTTTATAATCGCTTTAAAACTTGATTTCTGTATCCATTTTTGTGCATTGGATTTTGGTTGGAACCAATGCAATAGTTCCACCCACCCACTCACCCACCCACCCACTCACGCACACACCCACTCACTCACCCACCCCCTCACCCACTCATCCACCTACCCAAACACACACACCCACCCAAATACACACACCCACCCATCCAGCCAAACACACACACACACACACATGCGCGCCCGCACCATCGGCGATACCGACCCAATGAGAATACTAGGCTGGACGGAAACCCAACCCCACCAGTGGGAGGGCGAGGGGGGGAGTGTCAGACTCCTCGTTACAGAAGTAATTAATCAACGAAACAGAAAATTCAGGAGCCATACTGATGCCTTCAATGTTGCTCCACCCCCCCCCCCCCCCAAATTCCTCATACAACGACGGGATGGACCAATTGGATTATTTCTGGAATTCAGAACTCCCAGCGTTCTCAAACTCCTAATTAGCCAACACCACACGGCTGGCAAACGTGTAGGTATCGGTTTCATAACGTGTGCACATCCCCCATCTCCATCCCCGTGAGGAAGTGGAACACAGTAGAGAGACATGTCGTAACTATTATCGATCGTTGAGGGATAATCGAATCAAATGCGAGAGGATGATGCGTCGCGGCACGACCTGGGTCGGATAACGGTGTGATTTTCTCATTTAACAGATATACCCCCGACGTGACCACCCACCTTCCCCCCCCCCCCGCCCACCTCCCTGGAGCAATTTTAGGGAAGTTGAAAAACTTCAAAGATTAGGAAAAAATTCAAGATGCTGCACCATGGCAGGTCCCGGTCACATAACGGTGTGATTTGCCCATTTCTCCCGGCCCCACCCCCCACCCCCGCCCAGGCGCTATCCAGTCACGGATGACATCCTCCGGAAACACCGGGTACTTATCAATCTTGAGCCATTCGAGAGGCTTTTTCCTCTTTTTCTCTGTCGCTAATCTTGTTCCGCAAAATCCTAGATGTTATTTCATTTTCTTTAACCATTATAATCGAATGCTATCGACTTTTCTTATTAATTTTTGAAAAATCCAAAATATTCAGTGTCCTCAAAATTACCGAACATTCGTATTTTTTTCTGATCCTTGAAACTTTCAAAAGTTCTTCAATGTGCAAAATTTTTTTTTTTAATTTTCGGATTTTACATTTTTAGAATTTTCTCAATTTTTTCATTTTTACAATTTTTAAAATGCTCGCATTTTTCAAAAATCTTGAAATTTTTTCATTTTTGAAAGATTTTATAAGAAATGTTTAGATTTCGAAAAATTCAATTTGCATAATTTTTCTTTCTTTTTCTTTGTGAAATTCCCCCAAAAATTTTACCAATGCCTGAAATTTTCAGTATTTTCCCACGTCTGATAATGTTAGCAATTGTTGCCCCCCTTTCGCCTCACCATGGCGCCATCGAGTCACGGATGGCGTCCTCCGGAAATGGCGAGTGCTTATCAATCTTAAGCGATTCTAGAATGTCCATCTCACCTTCCCCCCCCCCCCTTATTTTTTCTCCTCAGTCAATTTTTCTCGACATAACCCATAGTTTTATTTCGTTTTCTCCGCCTAATTCTATCTTCCTGTCGATAAAATCAGCAATCGCGCGATGCCCCAACCGCAATGTAAATAACACTACTTTTCCAATAAGTGTAGTTTCATTTTATATCCGTACGATTCGAAAATCACTGGCTATTTGAAGAGGAAAGCAATAGAAATAAATAGAAACATCATGTGGGTCCAGGCATGCTACATGATGAGTGAAACCGCAATTTCAATTATGGAAATTACGAAGTACAGGCATAATCAATAATTTAGGTTATGATCAATTTACGTGTCCAATCGGGGATTGATTGAAATTTATATTTTTCGATTTTTTACAGTTTTGAAATTCTACGAATTGGAAATTGTTTTGGTACATACACACACCCACCGACCTCCCACCAAGTCACCCACCCATCGATCGACCCCCCGCCTACCCAATCCTCCACCCACCCATCGACTCCCACTTACCCAACCCTCCACACACCCACCGCGACCCCTCACTTACCCAACCCTCCACCCACCCACCCACCGACCCCCCACTCACCTACCTCCCGCCGACCCCCCACTCACCCACCTCCCGCCGACCCCCCACTCACCCACCTCCCGCCGACCCCCCACTCACCCACCTCCCGCCGACCCCCCGCCCACCCACCGACCCCCCACTCATGTGCCTACTACGTTTAAACTTTCCAAAAATTATGCCGTTTTTCGTATTTTAGAGGAAAGAGCAGCAGGCATCGATTTTGAAAAACAAAAGGGTCGGATGTGGGTCGGGCTGAGACTCACAATTTCCAAGAGTACAAGAGGGAAATTGAGGCAGCCAAATCGAAGCCAGGTGTCCCGTGCAACTTCTGTAATGATACTCTCCCCGTTCTTCCCGCCGATGATGGTACATGACAATGAGATACACAGATGTGCCTATATCGACTGTATGTGCATGACGATCGGGAGGATTTATGGGTACGGGGAGACCCCTACGTTGAGCCATTCACCAGTCATTTCTATACAAACGTTCGCCAAATTACGGTCACCGATGATTAAGCCCGGAAGCCATTGTATAGACATAGGCTGTGTAAAATGTTGCAGAGTATACTTTCGGGCGTTAGCCAATACGAAAATGAAGGGCAAATACTAAATGCCGGGGTTTCATTAATTGTTCTCCATGTATACAAATAAAAATTTCGAAGATTGTAGAGACCCTAACAATTTTCAAGATTTTGAAAATGTCAAAAATGTTAAATATTTCAAAAATCTCAAAAAGTTCAAAAATTTCAGAATTTTCAAAAATTTCAAAAATTTCAAAAATTTCAAAAATTTCAAAAATTTCAAAAATTTCAAAAATTTCAAAAATTTCAAAAATTTCAAAAATTTCAAAAATTTCAAAAATTTCAAAAATTTCAAAAATTTCAAAAATTTCAAAAATTTCAAAAATTTCAAAAATTTCAAAAATTTCAAAAATTTCAAAAATTTCAAAAATTTCAAAAATTTCAAAAATTTCAAAAATTTCAAAAATTTCAAAAATTTCAAAAATTTCAAAAATTTCAAAAATTTCAAAAATTTCAAAAATTTCAAAAATTTCAAAAATTTCAAAAATTTCAAAAATTTCAAAAATTTCAAAAATTTCAAAAATTTCAAAAATTTCAAAAATTTCAAAAATTTCAAAATTTCAAAAATTTCAAATATTTCAAAAATTAAGAAAAATATAGGGCAATGAAATATCCATAAATGTCAAAGTTTCATCATTTTCAAAATATTTTGAGGAAAGTTTTCATTTTTTATTTTTTTTTAAAGTTATTAACAAACTTGATAAAAATCCTGTGAACATTGTGAAAAAATTCCCGAATTTTTATTCTTCATGATAAACTTCTTGATATTGCACATGAAAAATATCTCCGTTGACATGCGGTGCTTGGCAATGAATTAATCTCGGGCTACGTCGAGGGCAAAAAAAGCTGTAATGAAAATCACAGAGGAGGCAACAGTGAGAGATAAAAATGTGGAAAAAAATGCCCGACATTCTCAACGGCCTGCATCAAAGGCTTACATTAGCGAATATATGACACTGACAATTCTTCGTTAATGTTTGTGATTTCTTGTCCTCCATGGGGGATTTATCAAAATGCCGGGGTCAGTCTTGCGAATGTTCCGCCGGGTAATTTGTACGAAATTTTGTCCGGGGGAACCACAAGTGTAACGAGTTGATTAATATGCAATTGGCTCGGAGAAAGCCCAAAGGTAAATAATATGAGCGGCAGATAAGGTTTGACAGATTATGAAATCAATGAATGAGTCGGTGATAAATCATGATTTAATAAACGGCATGTGGGTGTGGACTTTTAAGCTTCCATTCTGATTTTTTTTTATTTTTTATTTTTTCTTTAATTTTGGAAAATGTCAAAAGTTGTTAAAATTTTGAAAATTTTAAAAATGTCAAAAATTTTGAAAATTTAAAAAATTTAAAAAATTTTAAAAATTTTAAAAATTGGGAAATTTAAAAAAAAAATTGACGTTTACGGATTGTCTAAAATGTTCGAATTGCAAACTGATTTTCTTTCAAATATTTGGAAATATTTGGAGATGTCAAATACCTATATGACGAATTTTAACTTCTTTTCGTTCCCAATTCGCGTAGACGCAACTCAAATGATTTCCTCCGGTCCGATATATTGGGCTCGCATATCAAATTCTCATTTACCTGAACCGAAGATTGAGTTTCATGGAAATTCACGGGCTGCCCCTTCAAGAGATCAAATGGACGGTAATGCAAGGGGCTAGTGCTGATTGCGATAGAATTTTCCTTTGAGCAAAGCTCCTTCTGGGTCCATTGTTCTGCTGCACGACTGCCACGAATTCCACGCGTGCTTTAGCCCGCTGGAGAACAAGATCTTCAAAGCAATAAACATGCGTTTAGCGATATAGGTCAGTTCACGGAAATCCATGTGCAGTGTCAGTACCGTGGCATCGAGCACCTATTGCTCTGAATGAATCCATCTATTCCAAATTTTCCAAAATATTCCAAATTTTTCAATTTTTCCAAATTTCTCAAATTTTCCAAATTTCTCAAATTTTCCAAATTTCTCAAATTTTCCAAATTTCTCAAATTTTCCAAATTTCTCAAATTTTCCAAATTTCTCAAATTTTCCAAATGTTTCAAGATTCTTTAATTTTCCAAATTTCGCAAATTTGCCAAATTTTCCCAATTTCTCAAATTTCTCAAATTTTCCAAATTTCTCAAATTTTTCAAATTTCTCAATTTTTCCGAATTCCTCACATTTTCACAATTTCTCAAATATTCCTTTGATTATCCCATTGTATTGAATTGCCAGGATTTTTCTCAAGTATCTTAGATTTGAATCATCCTCGTACACTTCCGTAATAAAATAGACTAGCTCGCAGAGTTCAATTAGATATGAGTGAAATTCACTTGGTATGAATCTCCAATTACGTGATTTAATTACTCTGAAAATATAACCAAGCCTCGAAAAAGCTTCCCATGGGCTAGGTAAATCCAATCATTCCCACAATTGAAAAAGAATGGACTTTTACCGTGGTTTCATCAAATAACCAATACCCGGTATCTCTAACCGATTTATATGCTCGAAAAATTCACCTCTCGGAGATGAATCTCGCTTGGTCCATCATGACTTTATTTGACTGATGCAAATTCCCATTGGTATACTCTGTCTCTCTCGTATTAGTGAATTTCATTATAGATGGAAAAATGGTTAATAAATCACATAATAAATTGAATTTAGATGGGACTCCGCCCGGATCGAATTGACAACTTTTCCATGGAAACTTCAGCCGGTCAGCGCCACGGACAATTAGAATTTCTGACTAATTGACGGGTCTTGGTACACACACACACACACACATCCACACCCACCCACCCACTAGAACACACACCCACCCACCCAACCGAACATACACCTACCCACCCGAGCATACAGCCCCCCAAATACACACACACACTCGTGTGCGCGCCCACATATATACACAAAAAAGTCAAGAATCACAAAAAAAATCGCAAAATTGAAATGTTCCTAAACACTAATACCTATCTAAAAGTTCAAGGATTGATTGAAAGCTCGACAGATTTTTTAAATTCAATTGATGAAAAATTACAGTACGGGTGAACAAAGCTGATGAAAAATTCAATTTAAAACATTATTCTAAAAGTGGGTTCAAAATGATATAATTTTTTTTGGATTGGATTGAATTGGAGTGGTACTTCGGAATATTGCCCATTTATGTAAAATTGATGGAGTTACTGCAATATTCGTGAATAAACTATTGAGCTTGCTCCAGAATTGCCGATCACTCTGTCAACGGTTTTGGATACCAATCTTCGCTAATTAAAAAAACCATGCGTTCATTGAATGTGGGAGAGCCACAAAAAATGAAAATTATTTCTGTACACGGTAACTAAACTCGGAGGGAATTAAAAAAAAAATTCACTCCAAAATCAGAAAAAAAGTGTCAAAAATTTTGAGATTAAAAAAAAATTAAGTTTGAAAACTGCTGCGGACCCACATTGTAAGTAACGAAACTGATCTCCAACAAATTCCAAAACCGGCTCTCTGGATGTGTGTCATATTATTTTTCAATCCAACATAATCGAAAACCTAAAATTGTCCATTACTCGACCACCACGTTTCTCGCTATTTTCAAATTAAAAAACAACATGTGTTCACTAAATTTTGAAGAGAAAAAAAAAACATTGAATGGTTCATGCACGAGAGACTTCGAAAGGTGTGTGGCATGATCCTCGAAAAACTTTTCCAAGTGGCGCTCGAGCGTAATCGAACATTTCGAGTTTGTGGAGGCGGCGAAGGTGAAACCTCGAAGAGCACTCCTCCGTTTCCTGATCGACGTTGACTCCTCAAGCTCTCGTTCAACGTCTTATGTACCACTTTGCGCACTCGACTTCAACGCAAAAAATTGGACCGAAAACATCGGTTCAACTGTGATCGCAAGCTGATTCGTTATGAGCTGCAAACGGTTTCCACCTCGCCAAACAATTCTTTCAATGGTTGGCAGCTCATCCATTTCATCCATTTTATTTTATGAAGAATTTGTCTGCCAGAAAATATTAATAAGTCACACTCACTTTGATTGAAGGTTCCATCGAGTTTTCGAGTATTTTTTTCTCCCCACACCATCAGCACAGTATCGATAACATCCACGAAGAGACGTCCAATAAACATGATAAAATTCTATATGCAGCACACCAGACATCCATTTTCATCATGATCTTCAAAGGTTGTGTACAAATTCCAGGCCATACTCGAGCAGCTTCTGTATAATTTTTTCAAGTGTATTTCATTATAACGCGCATGATTGGACTAAAATTTCAATAACAAAATTTATTACTCACTTCACTAAAAAATTCGCCCAAATAGGACAAGACTATATGACAACAATGACCAATATAACCGCAGCACCGTACACTGAGAAAAATAGTCGGTAGTATAGGTCGTATTCAGATCGTTTCTACCAAATCTTATGGTTGCCCATGGGCAATCAGATATACGGATAGGTTAACCGTAAGATTTGGTAAAATCTTCTACCAAAGACTTGGTAAATTTAACCAAGCGCGTGGATTGAGTGAACTAAAATATTATTGAAAGGATCGGTTCAAAAGATCGAAAAAAAATGTTTTTTTTTTAATGTTGCTATATTTATTATTAGTGCTCCTTCAAGTGTTTTTATCAACGGCGGAGGTCTATGACTGTAAACAAAGCACTTTTGAGGAAATTACATTAATGCTCGTACCGATCAGCGCCACTGGGATTTGAACTGAGCATCTCTGGGTTACGAATCCGCCGCATAACCAACCGGGCCACCGTAGGCATCTTAATATGACTTTCAAAACTGAAGCAGTATTTCGAAATTGAATAAATTCACCGTTTTGACATAAAAATTGACAATTTGTTCCATGCAATTGAAGCACTTTGATTCATAAAAATTTTGGAACAGTCAAATCATCAGCTCACTCAGATTTGATGTACATGAAATGCATTTTTTTATTTGTTCTATTAAATAAGTTTAATTCAGTTTGTGTTCGGAAAAATCTGGTTTCATTAATATGCCTGTAAATATGTTCGAATCTTATTGTTAGAACACTTGGTCACATTACTAATTATCAGATCACCTTCACGAGCGAGCAGGTGACCAATGTAACTGAAAATCAAAGTAAAGGCAACTGCAATTTGGTAACATTGCATATGCGATGTTTCATTGAGCCGACTTGGGTAGATCGAGCCGAACAAATGCTATGGTCAAGTTTACCAAATCGAAAGGATGGCGCTCACCACCCCATGTTCCATTTAACCCAGGAACGGTCAAAATACCCTCCGCTGCTTTTACCAAATATGTAAGGTTAATACTACTATTTATTTTTCTCAGTGTACGCGCCAAATATTCATATCCTCCAAATCTCATTTCCAAAATTGCTGCACTCGAGTCGCATCAATTGATTAAAGCAAAAATACAATCCAATTCTATAATGGATTAAGAGAATATAAAAAAAGTGCTACGCTCTTCGGCTGAGATGACACATTATGCCAAATTCACTATTTTTCTGACAATTCCATCATGGCGACTAATTTATGGCGGGAAAAAAATTAGTACAAGTTCCGTATTGACAACGCTATTGGCCGTAGTGAGGAGGGGGCGCTCGGAGCGTTGGAGAAGTGGGGGAGGGCGGGAAAAGTGGGGGGCCACATAGGCTCGACTTCTTCGTCTGTCGAGTTTCTCATCAGTTACGGCTTGCCGCTCCAACTGAGAGGCTAAGTATTCGCGCGCGTCCATCGATTCCACGTGGAAATCAACAATAATTTTATCAGTGTTATTTAATTTTTTTTTGTTTTGTTATTCACCCATTCATGTGCTCCACTCCCTTAACAAAGATAACCTGCGCCATGTGTGGGTTTGCAAACAACGCTTAAACAGCGACTAAATTCTTCAGTGATTTCATTCTCCATCTCACCAACGAGTCAGTGATTTTCAGTAAATTAATTACGGTGATTAGTGATTAATTTGAAGTTTCTCATTTTGTTCAGTTATTGTTTACAATTGCACAAGTGGATTTTTTATTTATTATTATTGGATTACTAACGGATGTGAGAGCTGAAATCCATGAGGTTAGCACTTTTGTTATATTGTGTTTTTTTCCCCCTTTGACAAGTTTGGAATTTATATTTTGGAAATTGTGCGATCTTGCAATTGCGAGTGAATAGGTTTGATTCGCCAGCGGAATTTGGGAATGTTTGAATGGATATGAAGGTGAGAGTGGGCTTTAATAATGTTGGAGCAATGGATAATTAGGGGGAAGGGGAAACAATAGGGGGTCCCGTCTAAATTTCCCGCGAATTTTTTATTGCCAATCAACAACGGCGCGCATCGGCCAATCACAGTGGATGTCTCACGACATCAGTAGCTCCTTTCGGTTTTCTCGGTGACATTTTTCTGGCAAACTCAAATTGTCAATCCAAATTGAACTGACATTTTTCTTTATAACGAGAATTTCGTCTATATTTGTTGGTTTAGACTATAACTGGACGTTGCGAAAAAGTTTTCATAGTATTTTCGCGGAAAACTTTTCTAACAAAAAAACACGGATTAAATGACTGTGAACTTTGAATAAATTTGGATTTGCTTGCATTAAAAAATATTCCGTGCTCATAGAGTTGGAAAAACATTATTAGAATATTGAGTGGAAAATTTGATTGAACGTGTAAAAATTGAATTTGAATTTCCCGCCCTTTTTCAACCGCCAAATTCGCGAACTATATCGACCAATCAAATCGCTCGCGTGTCCGCTTCCGTTAGAATGAACTTCATTTCGGAGTGAACAACAGATTTGAAGTTTTTTCTAACCAATTAGACATTTATTAGACATTTATTAGTATTGGAGTGACAAGTAATTATTTTAAAGTTTTCCAACATATTGTCATTGTTTGCTGTTGCTTGCACCAGTGGATCTCTGTTTGTTATTATTGGATTGCGAGGAGATGACAGGTGGAACACGTGAGGTTAGCATATTTCTTATGCTTTTTTTTCGTAACTTGAAATTCTCTTTGAGTTCGTTTTCCGTTTTTTGGAGGGGACGAGTGGTTTACACAGCCCCGAGGATCGGTGATCACAGGGTAGACAGGAAGATAAAAGCCGGGCGACCATAAAACGCTCATAAAATTTTTCGTGTTTATTGTGTTTATGGTGATTGGGTTAGTATTTCCTTTCTTTTCCAATTTTTTCATCCTTTTCAATGTGGTAAATGGTTACGGTGAACACGTGGGAGGTCGGCACTGTTAAAACAAATCGACTTTTTCCGACGACGATACTTGGATTAGTGATGGCGCGATCTTTGGAATTGTGAATGAATCCTTACGGCATTTGAATTTAGAAAGGTGTACCGTCCAATTTATGCATATTAAGTGGAGAATGAGTTATGAGAATGCTGAAGTAATGGATGATTAGGTGAGAATGTTTAGAAAAGAATGAGTATCAACTTTTTGTGTAGTTATTTTCATGGACAACTTCAGACCGCATGTCGACCAATCAGAGCGGACGTCTGTCAAATTCGATTAGGAACAACTTCAGTATTGGGAGTTGGCGCCCAAGGTCAGCCGAGTAGGGTCGACAAACGGTACTGCTTTGTTACCAAAATTGTGGGGTTCTTTGGTGCTGAAATTCAATTTCGGGGCTATACTAGAGGTTGACAAGCGGAACCAGTCGTAATGAAACACCAGACATGGATCAAGATTATGTACTCATTCCTAACCAACAATCGTAAGGACAATGACAGGTGTATCTTGGTATGGAGCAAGATGCAGAATAGAGTTAGCATCTGGAAGACACATCTTACGTTACACATTCCAATGGTGATGAGTGTAGCTGGAGATTGTAGGGGATTGGTTGACCTGGAACGATTCATCTCGATTAATAGTCCTATACTTATGATTTTACAAGTTCAGAAGATTTAGCACTTCAGAACAATTCGTTATCCAAGTTGGACCTCCTGATTGTCTTCTTTAGGTTGATCCCTCGGACATCCCAAGATCATCAAAGTATATCCAAGTGGCGGATGATTGGAGCGGTGCTGTATGAATTCAAATCCCAGGTGGGAAGTGCCAAGCTTCGACAACCGGGACAAGCTTGGGACAGCCTCGGATACCAAGCCTTGGCAGACCTAGCATGGCCCTTGCTTTGACCGATGGTGTTACCACCATGTTGGAGCAACTTCGGAAAATGTGTTGACCAATCAATGGGCAGCGATGAATTTCAAGGAATGATCCTAGCTCGAACCTTCGTAAACTTCGTCTAACAAGATCAGCAAATGCCACGTTTTTCGTACCAAACTTATGTATTTTTACAGTAATGAAATTGGAAATTTAGTGCTGCACTGCAGCCAGTCAAAGAGGCAGCAGCGTCCAATGGAATGTTATCGGAAAATTTTCTTGGGTCATAATTATGTAGTTTTTATGTACACCTCGCTTAGTAGGAAGGTCTGGTTTCGTCTGAGTGCAGAATAGAACAAAAGGAATTCAGTGACAACTGGAATGTAACTAGTGTCCCATGCGATGTTAGCATTGTGAATGTGTACTTTCGATTCGTGACTTGCATTTCACAATGTTTATCATTAGGTCATGCATTTAAGGATTGGAATGAGCTAAAATACTCAAATGATGAATACTTTGTGGCGCAGCGCGAAGCAGGAATTTGAATTTCCCGCGCATTCTTTCAGTGACAACTTCATGGCATGTAGTGACCAATCAGAATGCGCCTCTGTCCATTTCGATTGGAGACAACTTCATTGCGCTTATCATGAGTATTGAATGGAGGTCTCAAATGGCAAAGGGTTGTCTGGGAATCTGATACAGCTCAAATTTTAAGCGAAACCTTGCGACGTCCGGTGATTCCCTCCCAGCACGACTACTTGAGGATGAAGCTTCTTTCCCGTGGATGTGAATGCCCAATGAAGGAACTCTCGGGAATGCCATGGTCGTAATGGATCCTGGTTGCGTTATCAATTTCAAATAGCTCACCCGGATTATCATGAGTTATGTTACAATGTTTAGAGTTACTAGTGATACAGATTACACTATTGGACACTCTATGCTCATTTGGCGGGGGTGGCTCGGTACAATGGACGAAGGGGAATAATTAAATCGAAGTTCACTCCTCACCGGGTAACCACCATGGGATAATAATCGTCCCGCTTTGGCTTGTAATGACGACCATAACCCGAGGGAAACCGGTTCTACGGTTTTTCATTCAGTTTTTTTCAAGCGGATGTAGCCCGGGAATTCTTTGGGATAGGGGAATCTGTCTGCACGAGGGTAAATAAATAAATTATGGGGGTTAATGAATATTTTAAATTGGATGAGTCAGACACTTGGTTAATTTTGAGGGTTCCTAGCCATTTTTTTTTTTTTTTGAGAAATTTCATATGAGAATTTTTAGGGTAAATTGTACAGATGATGACCACCAGGAATTTATGTGTGTGTGTGTGTGTGTACGTAATTTGGATTTTGCAAATGTGTGTATGTGTCTCGGTGGATGCATGGTTGTGGATGTGTGTGTGGGGTGGTGGGTGGGTGGGTGAGGATGTGTGTGGTAGTGGGTGGGTGGAGTGGGTGTGGATGTGTGTGT
The DNA here is from genome assembly GCA_026005395.1 of Asobara japonica. Classification (NCBI taxonomy): domain Eukaryota; kingdom Metazoa; phylum Arthropoda; class Insecta; order Hymenoptera; family Braconidae; genus Asobara; species Asobara japonica. The sequence continues at coordinate 692,444 of BQMI01000429.1, forward strand.
GTGTGGGTGCAGAAAATGCTGTGCAGCATTGTTATCAGCCCCATAAAACCACCAATTTTTTGCACGGCTAATATCTATCATGAGGATCATTTCTTAATTTTTTTATTCCCATTTGTCCCAAGCATACCGGGCACTAACCACCTGTCGTCTTCTCGTAATTAACGATACTCCGTTAACTGACACGTCTGACAATTCCATGAGAAAAGCAACACTAATCATTTTCCTGGGGTCACGTAATTAATCGCTTGCCATGTGCAATTGTACTCCAAAAAAAAAAAAACAAAATGTGTATTATTCCGTCATCTTGTTTCAGCCCGATTGATCCGCATATTTGTCCGATATTTCCCCACGGATAGTCGTGAATGAACTGCATATATATCGACACAATTTTTTTTTATGTTCACCTTTTTACCTCCGGGGAAATTCCCCCACATGCCGATGTCCATGGGAAATTAGGACGATGGCTCCCACATCCCCCCCCCCCCCCACCCCACCACCATATCAAATTGAACATTATTAAGGGTGTAATGAAGAATTGTTGTATTAATAAATGATGCGTGTTATGAGGTTTCAATGAATTTTTTACTCCATCAATTCGGGTAGTTTCTTATTGTACGCACATGGCACGTCCGTCATATCGATAGTGATCCACATCGATATTAATCGATATTGCTAGACATCGATCTTTATCGGTATTAATCGATACCGATCTATATCGATATTAGTCGACACCGATCTATATCGATATTACTCGATACCGATCTATATCGATATTAATCGATACCGATCTACATCGATATTAATCGATACCGATCTACATCGATATTAATCGATACCGATCTACATCGATGTTAACCGATACCGATCTATATAGCTATTAATCGATACCGATGTCGATCAAGATATCGATCATTATCGATATTGATCGCCATTGACATTCAGTCGATATGCAACATCGATTTCCGGCTCTCGGCTTTATTCGCAATTCAGAACTCACAACCGTGGATGATGTGAGTAAATTAATAGTTACCACAACTTACCGATCACCCCATATTTACAGAGATTAATATATCACGTCAAATTAACAGGGAAGATATTGGAGTGAGTTGTGAGAAGTAATCATCGAACCACCCTAACCTATCACCATATTATCCCTCTCCAGGAAAATATCCAGTGGGCGGGGTCATTGCGTATCGTGACGTCACTGCCCATTTCAAGTGGTTTGACAAATAGCAGCTTGAGATGTTTCATTAGTCATGGATTGATATCACTTGTTCGTTATCTTCAGCTCTTTGAGCGCATGAAATATAACTTGTTGGGCATTGAAGTAGGGGGAAAAAAATAATGAAAAATATGCAAGTTCCCTATCGTTGACAACTTGACATGCACGAGGTGCGCGTCTGCTAGATCCCTGACTACTCGGCTTATGCACACTGCCTGGTTTAATGCACAACAGTAGCCTGGAATGTCTTCAACTTTTATTAACCATTGTTTTTATTTTCTTTTCATCTCATTCCACAAGTTTCTTCCCACGTTTTCAGACAACAAACGATGAAGCGCCAGGGAAACTTTTATTTTCATTTGAATTTCCATGTCTATATTTCATGACTTTTCGCCCCAACGGATAAACTGAATTGCCAGTGTGATAGTAAAAATTATGAAAGCTTGGGGGGAATTGGAATTAATGCGGAGAGGAAATTTACAGTCGATTGCCTCCTTGAGAATCGAAGTGTCCAGAGGGTACATCAAGTTGCGCAGCAGCTGTCGTGGTCTTTAAGGATTTTTTTTATGGTACGATTTCAGCGTTTATGAGGCGAAAATCGAAAGTCGTCCGGCGAACATCGATGGGAGATGTATAATACAATTTTTCGGTGATCTTGGAAATGTAGAAAAAATAATTAAACTGAGTTTTGACATGATAAAATGGATTTTGGGAAGTTGGATTTGAAATTTCGAAATTTCCCGGGTTTTTATGGTCCATTTGAAAACTTTGGGAAGTTCTGGTTGAACTATTTCCCCCTCAATGTCACATTTACCTCGAGATCAATGGGTAGAGCGTGAAAGTTCAACTAGGACTATTCAATCTTTGGAAAATGAGATTTTCTGGGACTCAAATCAGGAGATGTTAGGGCAGGGCTAGCTCCACAGATAGCTTGAGCTGTCCAAAGTCCAATTCCAAACTTTTCCCACCTCAATTTTATTTCTCCTAAAAATCAAAATTATGGCAATGTTAAATTACGATTTTAACTTGTCCTATATATACTTCCTAAATATTAATAAAAATATTTTAGTAAAATTTTTGACAATGCATTTTGTTTAATAAAAAATTCACTGCATTTTATGCCATGTTAGTTTTTATTGCAAGGCTGATAATTCCCCACATAAACACCTAAAGCCATTTTGTTTATTACACATATTCCGTCCATTTATTCCTTTATAACACATCCATTCATTGTGACTTTCACTTGGTCGTTGAAAGTGGAGACTGAGGATGGTACTGAGGGATTTGTAACTTTACGCTCTATTTTTACGACCCCGAGGGATTCTCCGATTTTTTTCCCCGCTTTTCTTGGTGCTCATGGGCTCAATGGGCATCCCCGGTCTTTGTCGACAGTTGGTGGGCATGTATTCAGGGAAAATAGACACGATTGGCTGTTCATGCCATTCAATGAGATTTTTCCGAGAAAAAAAAAAATCTCCATGCATCGTACTAATTTCCCATGAAGCTCACAGTCTGTACAATTAAAAAGAAAGAAATAAATAAAATGAACGGGCAGGGTGAATGTCAGGTATGAGGGTACCACCAATCACTTCCCAATTTGGTATTTCCCCAAAAACTCAAATATCTCGTGAAGGCGTCATTGTACAAAAAAATGTCATTGAACATTTTTTGTAGGGAATTCAATTTAGCACAGAAAATGTCTCTACTATTTTTCTGTACACTCGATTATTCTCAAGATAAATGCAGAATTTGAATAAAATCTCTTGAATAATTTTTATATAGAATTACATTCTGTCGCGAAAATGTTCCTTAAAATTTGTTATTAAAATCACGTTACCAAAATCTTTGACTTTTCATGGGAATCTGCGCACCCCATGGGCTACAGTGATTAATATTTGACATTTTTAATTAATTTTTTGAAGTCCACTGAGTCCCATTTAATTGTTGCTAATTTTAAAAACGATTGATTTATAGCTTGTGTAATAATAAAAAAAATAATTCCCTTTTTATCATGATACCTTGACCCGCGTTATTGCGCAATTTTTTTTTCTCGACATTGGAGAATCGGCGAATCATTACGGCGCCTTCGTTTCGCCGAAAGAATGCGCCAGTGTTTAAAAAAAAAAAATTAAAGGGAAATAAGAAACTTGCTGGAGAAACATGTGAAACAGGAATGCTAAATTGTGTTGTATGAGTGTGTTTACAAGACGCTCTGGAACCGTTATGCAAGAATCGAGGGTAACGTGCAAATTTTTCGATGCGCGAAATTACGATTAGTCGGTCTTGTAAGTGTTATTCTTTTAAGAATTCAGAAAGAGTTATTGTAAGACTTGGAAATATTCATTCAGGATGTTTTCCAAATTCACATTTGGCCATTATTGGATCTAATAGGTTGTGGGTGTGTGTGTGTGTGTGTGTGTGTGTAATGCTGTTGTTGCAATTAGAGTTTTTGCACGAGGATAGGTTTTCATGTAGCTTATAATGCTATCTCGAGAACGGTTACAGATAGAAAAAACTATGTATAACAAAAAATCTTCCTCGCATCAAAACACACATTTGATGTCTTATGGCTTTTTCCCCTAAGGCGCATAATTAAGGCGCAACTGCAGGTAGAATCCACGAATGGTGCTCGAGCGTTTGAATAGGGCGCGTGCGGAGATGCGCGCGCACTCGGCCGGAGTACCCTCGCACCGGACATTTTGAAAAAGCTGGGACCAGGCATGTCGGACAAGAATTACGAATCGGTCATTTTTTCTCGTGTTCCCACATTCGGCGTCTAGGCCTTTTTGATTAATTTTGAGCAAATGAGCATTTTGTTCTTCCGGAAAAATGAGGTCTTCGTTTTTTTTTAAATTTCATTTGGAATAGGTTGACCAGTATTTCTCTCTCTCCGGACTGCCCGTGTTATCCGGCGGTATCTGCCTCGGCTTTTTCATGCTCTACTTGTCTCGAGTTCACGCCAAGGCGCTAGGTGTTTTCTTGGTTACCCGCTGTAATACGCACGACGCGTTATAAAGATAAGTTGCACTACTCGCACTTCTAGTTTTATATTGACAAAATTTATAAAAAATGCTATACCGAAAATTGGGACAAACGGTTAGCATTTTTGATATCCCTTATATCAATTTATTCAACGACGTGAATTAACTTACGGCCGGCATCGGTTTTTGAAGAATATCTCGTAAGTGAGACAAGTTAGAGAAAATTTCATACAGAACTTTTTGGAGAGGCAGATCAGTTCTACAAAAAAGTTCTTATGAAAATTATCCCAACTCTTCTAGATTCCGAGATATTTATCAAAAACCGAGGTGACCATACATGCATTGTAGATTCCTAATACTCGTTTTATATTCTCATATTTTTTAAAATAAAAACAAAAAAAAAATTGCGCGGCGCTCATCATGCGACCAATGACGTCGAGCAGTAAGTTGCAACTACCGAAGTGTTAATTAAATAAAAAAAATATTTAAAGTTCAGGGGAAAATGACTGCCGTGTCTCAAAGATCCTCAATTTTTTTCATTGCACTTTGAATGTTTAACCCCATTTTTTTATTCACTCATAAAAAAAATGGAGGGGGGAAAAATCCCAGGTGTAAATAGGCGCAGAGGGAATTCGTTGACATTTCATATCGTACTTTTTTTTCCCCTTCCAACTTTTTTATTGTTAACTCATAAAACAGGAGTGCTTTCGTATTTTCTCCCCTCTTTTTGGTCCTGGGGGCCATCGTGAGTGCCAAGTGAGGCAAGGAAAAATTCTGGCAGGTATGCCAAGGCCTGCAAGGCAGAAAGAAAGGGGGGAGGCGGGGGGAGTGGCGGGTGGGGGGTCTGTTTGAGTGAGATTCGTATGTTTTTCATAACTACCTGGGCCGCCCCTGTCCGCCATTCTCCTTCGGGCAAAACGGACTCCATTGTTCTATAGCCACAGTCCGTTATTCATACTGGAGCGGTGTTGAATTTCGGACGCCGAGAAGACGAGTTATTAGTCGAGGGATACAACACCGCCAGCCAGAATAGACATAAATACGACTCAAAGCAATTTTGTGTATACAGAGGAGGGATATTAGATAACTACCGCTGTGGTTGGAATTTCGCGAGACGCACTGGTGGTTTGAATGTCGCAGGGACGTCGCTGCGATGTCGCGGCGACCTCTGTGCGAGGTTCAATGCCCAGAACGTCGCAACGACCAGACGGCGACTTCTGTGTTAGTTTACACGAACGTCGCAGGTACATCGTGGCGACGTCTGTGCGATCATGGCTTCCGAATGGGCTTACACGAGAGCGTTGCCGCAACATTCAATTGTAGCAATTAAAGCCATGCATCTTATGTGACATAATTGAGCGATGCCTTCGTAAAATTTGGAAAAATTGAGTTCAAAATTTTCAGAAAAGAAAAAACAGGCGGGCTCGACCTTTATTGTTCTGCAGCCACAGTCTGTTATTCATATTGCACCGGTGTTGAATTTCGTATTATGTGGCGACTGAGGAGACGAGTTATTAATGTAGGAAAACAAGTGTACCAACTGGAATAGAGATACTGGAATAATTCATAATGGAGAACGAATTTTTATCTAATTTTGTGAGTTAACAGGAAAATTAATAAATCAGAACAGCACATTTGAATTTCTGGAAAAAAATACAGAATTACCAGCGTTAACGAATTTGGAGAAATTCAAATAACTTCTCCATAACCAAGAGAATTAAAAAAGATCAATATTTTTTAAAAAATTTGAATATTTTCAGAATAACTTTTGCAAAAGTGAGATACTCAAAAATCCCAAGAAATTTCAAGTGAACTTTCACAATTGCGCAAATATTTTCTCACGATTTTTAAAAAAATTTCTCCGGTGGAATTCCAGATTTAAATCGCCTCAAACATAAATATTTGGTGTCCCTTAAAAACCTGGCAAGGACACCTGACCTTACGCAATACCCGCTATGTTTGATTTCCTAATTTGATGCTCTCCATGTCGCAATATTTTTCGTTCCACATACTGGAAGACAATTTACACATTGGCCTAACGGGTCCAACGTCACCTCTGTCTCCACCCTCCACCTGAATATGAAATGCACATGCTAAACGCCATACGAGGGCCCATAGACATGGAAAATTAGCTGTCAAAACAATGAGAGTTTACCCAGCGCGTAAAATCGAGGAAAAACACTTGTTGAGGTGAATTATACTGATAGAAGTGTCTTATGCGCCCAACAAGTTACTGACAAGCTTTTAAATCCGCGGGAAAAAACTGAATTTTCGCGACAAAATTTCTGAAAAATTTGTTCAAAGATTTTAAAAAATTCTCCATTGGTTATAGCTCTCTATTGCTTTGGATGGTTAGGGATGGCGGAAGGATCGTTTTAAGTAAAGGGACCGAGACTGATAACGAGGCTGATAAGGGCCTCGGTCTTTGACCAGTCGACAGTTGGCACCTCGCTCCCTTACGGCCATATCCTATTATCGTGAAGTAGATAATTACTCCTAATTTGAGAACTAAATACAACCAGTTGTCTTTCATATCAACTACTGTTTTCAATTCATTGGGGTGTATACTGACGTCGGCAATAAGACATGCAGTCTCCACCATTTTTTACTTACTTTAATGCTTCAGAATCATTTCTGATTATGATAAAATCAAGGTCTGTATGTGTGCGAATTGTGTGTGCGATGGGTGGGTGTGGATGGATGGGGAGGTGGGTGTGGATGGATGGGTAGGTGGGTGTGGATGGATGGGTAGGTGGGTGTGGATGGATGGGTGGGTGTGGATGGATGGGTGGGTGGGAATGGGTGGGTGGGTGTGGATGGATAGGTGGGTATGGGTGGGCGGGTGAGTGTGAATGGGTGGGTGAGTGTGGATGGGTGGGTGGGAATGGGTGGGTGGGTGGGAATGGGTGCGTGTGGATGGGTGGGTGGGTGTGGATGGGTGGGTGGGTGGCTGGCCGGGTGTGTATGTATCTGTGGACTTGTGTCTAAAAATGACTGAAATCTTGTAATAGCAAACACTCAATGCTAGGAATTTTGAAGGAGAACGCTTTGTTGCCAGGTTAGAGAGACCCTCCAGGTGAATGGGTGGGCTTATGCCTATATAACCAAGCCCTGCACGTCGAGACCTGTTACTGACCGAGACCGCAGGCAGCTCGTACGGTGGTATGTCTATTAAATCCATGGCCGACCCTTGCATACCAGAGCTTGTTTAGTATCAAATTATTTCTCCACCTTTAAAATGCTGGTACACTTATGCCGTAATAAGCGCGTCGTTAAATCATAATTACGGATTTTTTTTTAATCAAAGCCAGCGGCCGCCATTAGAATTAACGAATTAATTAATTTTCTTTTTTAGATGAAGATTATGTATCTTTCCATGATCATCGGACTTATCTTCACTTTGCTTAAGTGGTTATGCCATTTATGAGTAAATTTTTTTTTCGTTTGCAATATTTTTAATTTATCGTTTTTTTTTACTTCTAAAATTTTTTGTATTCTTGCATTGGAAAATTTTGATCATTGAAATTTTTGGAAACTTTGGAGACTTCGAAGTTTGTTGTTCACAATCATTAACTACTGAGAATGTGTTAATTTATTTTCAAAGAAAAAGAAGGCAAGCAATTAAAAATATCTGGTGAATCCGAACGGTTCTTCCGCAGTGATAAATCAGAGTCAACGAGCCTTGACAAACTTCGAGTTGCTTCCCGGATCCTTAAAGAATCGTTACGCCAATTGCTTTCGCATCGAGTCTCACCCTCATACGAAACGTGCGTCCCGTCGTGGACTAAATATCCGTTTGGCGCTTCGCCCGGGCCAAGACAACGGTCCCGAAGAGCCAAAAAAAAAAAATGAATACAACTGGAATTGTGTAGAAGCGGCGGTACGCTCAGTGCATCAGTAATAATCGCCGATTCCGAGTGAGCAGTTTTCCTTCTTTTGAGGTTCTCGGCACTCATTTCTAGTTGGCAAACGTCCAGCGGAGAACGCCACATGTCTGAAATGTTTCACCAGTCACATTGACAATAACGAATTAGATTATCGGAAGACAAGCGGGCGAGTGAATGTGAGCTATCGGGGCCATACCAATACCCTTTCAATTAAATATTTTCCCTCGGGCATCATGATTTTCCCCGAAATTCCGCCGAATCTCGTGAGCGCGTGAGTTTAGGAAAAAATGCGATTGAACATTTTTTGTAGGAATCTTCATTTAGGAAAGGAAAGTCTTCTACCATTTTTTTGCAGACTACCTTATTACTGAGATGAATCTGAAATGCGCCCAGAAAAATCTAAAAAATAATCAGACCAATTTGAACCGATTTGTCCACACACACACACACACACACACACATTACAATCTCGCGATTTCTTGGCAAGTTTTGGTTGGTGAAAGTCACCCATAAGTATGAATATCCACCAACGAACGGTGTAACGATTTAAAAACGAACGGTGTAACGTTTTAGAAACGACCCATGTAACGTTCTAGAAACGATTACTGTAATTTTTCAAAAACGATTGTTGTAACGGTTGAGAAACCATTGCCGCAACGTTCCAGAAACGGGAACTGTAACGTTTCTGAAACGGTAACTGTAACGTTTCAGAAACGCTAATTGTAACGTTTGAAAAACGACGTCAGTAGCGTTTCAGAAACGATTGTGTGCAACATTTCAAAACTGATTGCTGTAACGTTTCAGGAACGCTTGATGTAACGTCTCCGAGACGACAAGTTTAGGTCATAGAGCGCTCATCTCCAGTAGTCGTTTTTCTTTATTTAAGATGCCGGGCCTTCATTTTTCGCTGGTACACTGCCAACCACATGCGTCTGAAATGTTTCAACATTCAAGCACATTCGGGGCAGGATAATCTCGGAGATAACCCGGACTGAATAAGATGGCAAGATCGTGTAGAGGGAGGGAGCGGGAAATTGTTGGTTTAAATTAAAGACAATAGAGCTGTACATGTGTCTCGTGTGAGCTCATGTGGGCTTTTGCCCTGTTTCCACAGTATATTGAAGAAGGGAGAAATTCTAGGGCCAATGCGGTTGCGCACTAATGTTACATCCAACTTTGGATATGTAGTCGGGATTAATACAAACCGTGCCACAGCTGCTGGCACGTTAATAAGCTTCCATAATACGCTATATGTGGCAATCCACAAGAGCACACAAATGACCCGTGCATACACACAACTTTTTACCCCTCAATCATCCATAATTTGGGGGACAAACATTGTCTTATCGCACGTGCTTCAGCGTTTGCACAGGCATTTTGCGGATTGTTTTTTTTTCTTTTTTTTTTTTGGTGATGTTTTCATTATGCTCGCGGCCAGCACACATTAATTGCGTTTTCTTTTTTTTTTTTTTTTTTTTTTTTGATGGGCCATCTCGCGGGTCAGACCATCTCGCGGTTTTTTGGAGGTTCCCTGGGAAGTTTCTAGAATTTTTGACATTGTCCAAATTTTTGATACTTTGATTTTTTTTTTTTAATCCAGACAGCACGAGAGCACATGAATAGTCCATGCATGCATAATTTTTTACTCTTCAGTCGTTCATAATTTGGGGGACAAACACGGCCTTATCGCACGTGCTTCAGTGTTTGCTCACGCATTTCGCGATTTTTTTTTCATGTTTTCATTAATGCTCGCGGTCGACACATTCGAGTAAAAACTATTCGAAGTCTGGATACTATTGAGATGATTTCCAATTTTTTGCCCCATTTTTATCTGGAACTAATCACTCTGATCTCGACCGGATGTTACTCGAGTTTACGCCACTATTGAGTCACACTGAATCCATATTTTTTCGCTGACACGGTGTCCTTTTATTTTTCCGCGAGTAAAAATTGAAATTCTACCCTTCCACTCTTTGTATTGTCAGTTTTCCTATCAATTCACGAGAAATTTACTTCGTCGATATTCTCGGAATGTCCCTGGGTTACTCCAACGTTGGCTCTACCGTCGATTCAACGTCAAATTTTACTGTGCATCGTAAAAAAAAAACCATATTGAGAAAAATGTTTGGCGAAGATGGCACTGGGTTTACACACCAGAGATGAAAGTCTGTTTGACTTTATACAATATTACGAGATCTCGATGGATGTTATTTGAATTTTTTACACCTAGATTCAGTTGCGTACACAGGAAATTGTATGTGTGAAGTGTCATATGATAGAGCTGACAGTTGACATGGAATTTAATGCTTTTTTCTTGGATTATTCAGGAATTCTGTAATGGCTCCGAAAGAAAAATTACAGCTGGTCTTCTTATCACAGAGTGAAACACCTAGAACACCCCCCCCCCCCTGCCGCCCACTTTCAGTTGGGTTCGCGGTTTCATTTTCCGAACCCCGGATCCATTCGAATCTCTGTGATATGATAGTGGGCGTCTTGGATAGACCCGACCCCCCCCCCCTCCTCTCACCACCCACCTTCGTCATACTGAAAACATTCTCCGGAAGCCGGACGCGAACCCGGGACCTGCGACCTAGTAGGCAAACACTACCCACTAAACGGAAGATCTCTAGAAAAAATTATTCAGAACTCAGTTTCAGTTCAAACGTTCTTAGATCACCCACCTTTCCCGGTCTATATATAGGTATACCTGACATTGACTATATTTTTAGATCTCGCGTCACTCATACAACATTATGCGATATTATTCCATGGCAAAAATTGTAGATAAAAGATTGAGAGTTGTGCGGAATGACGTGTTGAGAGCGCGACGGGGGGGGGGGGGGAGTGGATGGGGGGATGGGGATCTGGAAAAGCGGCTTCTCGATTCCTGAATCCTCGACTTACGTAAACGTGATCCAGTGAGATTCTTGACAGGCTGAAAGGTAGTCAACGCGTCATTGCTCGCGTCATGAGGGATGTGCCGGCAGTCGTCTCATTCATTTTCCAATAACTATTAAACATACTCAGCAGAAAAATCATAAAAATCATGCAATTCTCGAGAAGTGGCGCGTGATTTTTAATTTCTTTTTCGCATTTTATTCTGTCCAATTTTCTTTTCAAGTGTAAGGAAAAAAACTTCCAACACTTCAGAAATCTGGAAAAATATCACCATAAAAAAGTTTCCTATGTCCCTAGATCTCCCACCATTATTCCATACAGCATTATGCGATATTGTTCCTTGGCAAAAATTGTAGATAAAAGCTTGGGTGGGTGGGGAGGGGGAGGGGGGGGGGGGAGGTTGAAAAAAGCCCCTTCTCAATTCCTGATTTCTCGACTCTTGGGTAAACGTGACCCATTGAGATTCCCGACAGACTGAAAGGGACCGAATGATCCCTCCTAATCTTCTTCCACTTCATCCATTTGCCCACTTCAATACCAATGCCGCCTTCATGAACCATCCCATGGGTATTACAGACATTTCACCCGAAGAATCGATTTTATCGCAAGTATTCTTTCATTACAACAGCATCAATATTGAATTTATGGATTTATGATTTTTTTTTCACCAGCCGAATTGAGCGATTTATTCGGATTATGAAATAACGGGGCCAAACACAATACACCATTGTTCGAAATGTTTTTTCCATGAATGAATATCAATTTCTGTATGAAAAATCGTCGAACAAAAATTGTGAATCGAATTTTTGTGTCCTGAAGTATTCATCCGATATCAAACTTCAAATCCGATACGGAAGTTGGCACGTTCAATTGCGGTTTATTTCACATTCCGAGCATGGTATCTTCTAAGTTAGGAGGGCTAGGAAAAAAATTGCTTAAGATAAAATGGGCAGGTTTAGGCGGGAAACAATATTTGTTGCAGACTTTTTCTTCTACCTATAACGGTATTGCAATCCCTTCACTTCATGATATTCCTAACGTGTCAAGATTTTTGCAGCTGCGAACCCTCTCGCCCAATTTTTTTTCCTCAAAAAAAATGTAAGTCATTCACTCCCAAAATTGTTGCGAAATTCGCTTGTCATCCAGGTTGAAACCTTCACATCAACTTCATCACCCAATGTCAATAAGAAGCTGTCGTCGAGCCAATCGATACCTCGGTAAAAAAACTAGACAACTCTATTCTAAAGGCAACCTTTGCTCAGTGGGGCGCAGAAAAAAGCTGCGGATAAAAATCGAGTCAGCCAAATCCGTTGAACGAGACTTATATGTGAAGCATAGTTGCACATGAGATATTCCTCGGAGTACTTCGGTATACTTATGTTTGGGATCTCTTTGGAACGTCGTGGGTGGGTGGGTGGCTGTAGAACTTGGGTCGCTGTAGATGGATGGGTGGTTGTAGATGAGTGGGTGGATGTGGGTGGGTGGGCGTAGATGGGTGGGCGTAGATGGGTGGGCGTAGATGGGTGGCGGTGGGTGGAGGTGGGTGTGTGTGTCTTCAAACCACCGGTCACAATTAACCACGCCATAATCATATGGAAACATATCCACACAAAATGCAATCAAGTTTCCCCAGACCATCCCATAAAAAACGCTTAAGAACCAAATGTGAGAATCAAACGATTACCAGGAGCTTCCATTTGGAAGCAAAAACCAAAGCAATTAAGAATGAAAAGAAGTGGAAAGACCGTAAAACCGTTAAGAACGACGGCGAGTCCCTGAGACTCCCTGGAATCGTGCTCACCACTTGTGTATGACTCTTACACATATAAACGCGAAGACGGGACTTAAGAGCCGTGAATATAAATGAGACTAACGAGCTCTGTAATGTCGGTAATGACGCTAGATTGCCATAGTACTTTGCTCCACTACCCAACGGTCAACCCCAAGCACATCTACAGATTCCTCGACAGTACTGTCACACACTTCGTATAAATCCAATGTGTAATTGTATGTGACATTATATATGGAAGAGTGGATGGCTGGTGTAGGCATGCATTGTGGATTTTATGAAAATTTCTGACACACACACACAGCCACCCTCCCACACCCATTCACCCACCCACCCATTCACCCACCCACCCATTCAGCCACCCACCCATTCAGCCACCCACCCACCCACACAGTTCAGTAAAAATTTTATTTCTCGAAAACTGAAAATAAAACAGGGCGGCGCGCTGCTATACGCGCGAGCTGCGATGTCGAGCAATCGAGAGCGTCCAACCAACTGTTAATGAAGACTTTCCTTCCGAACAATTCAGACGTTCCGAAATAATTTTTTTCCCTCATTCCTCACTGCATAATAAAATGGAAACACTAGAACACGAATGGCAACGAATGAGGCGCCTACACCTACCGATGGCCGTGGGCGAGCAAATAACCCGGCGTCACCCAGATAGTCGGAGACGAGTCGAGGACGATAGAAAAGGAATAAAATAGGAGGAAAAAAAAGAAAGTAAAATAGACCTTTGAAGTTTGAACGTCAGCTCGATATTCTTTCACCGACGATGAGGACCATTAAAGTCAGCGTTCGCCCATCGACATATTCCCCAACCATGGAAGACGCTTACTAGAGTAGAGTGAGACAGAATGAGTGCAATAACTGAGAGTATTTATTCATCGGAAAATCGGGGACAGAATGAAAAGTTCTTTAAGGGGAAAGTGGGCGGATAAATGGATGGGCGAAAAGGGGGCGATAATAACGCGGAATGGACGAAAATTAATATCAATAAAAAAAATTCAAGTGTCTGAAAGGAGGGAAATTCCGAATATTGCAGAAGCTGAGAGAACTCCAAGACTTCCAACTCCATATAATTTTTCACATCCAACTTTAACAATTCCAAAATTTTCCAGAATAAAAACAAATTTTGGAATCCCGAAAAACATACCTGCGTCATAAATTCCCAAAATCCAAAAAAATTCAAATATATACAAAAATTTTTTTTCAAATTTTGAATATTTCAAAAATTTTCAGAATCCAAGCAATTTTCACAATTATGGACAACTGACCTCCGAGAATTTCTCGTTGTATACCATTCACCTCATCCCCAGATGAAGGTCAGGCTTTGTTGAACCACCCCCCCCCCTCCCCCTCCATCGTCGTTACAACCGCACGCTTCATCCGGAATATCGTCCCTTTTGGGTTCCAATCCCAAAGACCAGTTGTCTTTTCGAGGGTGTCGGGTTTATTGCTTATCCCCTCTGTCGACACGACCCTATGTATGGGGTATACACCTTTATGAGGATGGCGGTGGGGGAAGGGGGGGGGGAGGGCCCCCGTTACCGGATGATTCACCCCACCCATAGGGGGCTGTAAACAGCATTTCGCAGGGAGCCCAGATCAAGTTTCATGGCCCACCCTCAGAACTGGATCAATATTGCCTGCCTAACAGATTTATTAATCTATTGAGGTTTTTTTACGTTTTTTTTTCATCTTCTATTTCCATATTTGAGTGCAGATCCAATCCTTGAATTCCTGAATTTATCTTTTCCCCCAAATTTATTTACAATTCAAATATGTAAACACATTTTCAATTTTTTTATACAAAAAAAAGCAAAAATGATGCGAGCGTTTTTGTGAAATACGATGAACTGCATTTATTCGGAATAATCGTGGGTTTCCGGTTCAGGGAAATGAGATTATTTTAGAAGAAACATCTGAGTCACTTGAGATTGTCTCGAATGAAACTGCCTGGAGGGAAGTTTGTTACATATGACACCCGGGGTGTGCTAAATATATTTAGATGTTATCAGGCTCGTATGGTTGTATCTCAATCTACGTTTGGATATTGCGGGTATTGTGTTTCTGTCGCTCGGGCCTCGTTAATCAAACATGTACTGGAATTGTTAATTTTCGCATGAAAATTTGGGTCTACAATTTTGTCGCCCCCTCGGCAATCTACCCTTTCTGGAAGATATATCATTTTTATACATTAATACATGAAACGGAGTCCAGTTTTTTTCACATCAAGATGTTTAACAATTTCAAAAATCTATAATGTTGCTTTGAATTTCAAAAATTGCAAAAAATGTCCGAACCTATAGATTCTCACCCTCCCCTCGCTATAGATCTACTCACCCACTCATCCACTCACCCATCTACTCACCCACCCACCCACCCACCCACCCACCTACCCACCCACCCGCCCACCCACCCACACACCTTTTTCAAAATACTTCACAATTGTTGTTTAAGATACAAAAAAAAAAGTATATAAACACAACATTTTGTCAACTTTTCTTTTGAAAAAATTTAAAAAACAGCCAATAATTTGTCTAATTCGTGCCTGTTACACTCAATTTAAGGGATCAAATTCATCCACGCGTCCGTCGAGTACATGTTAGCCCTTATGATAGCTAAACTGACAGGCAAATGGTTCATGTAATTGGGACTCAAAGATAATTGGAGTGTAATCTCATAGGCGATTAAATGAGAGCATGTTTCTTCCTACTTCCCATCAAACTTTCGACGGTTTTACCTTCCATTTCGACGAAAAGTTCGACTTCATCGCTCAACGAGTGAATAAACATAAGACGTTTTACGATAAGATAACGCATTTATCGAAAAAATAAATCGGAAATTCCGGTTTATCTAATCGAAAGTTATGCCACAATTTCCCATAAATTTGTCATCATCCGAAATGTTTGTTTTCGTTTTTATATCTAAATTTGGTGTTCGTCGAGGGATCTTTTCGCTCCGGAGATTAAAAAATTGTAACTCTTCAGGTCCGATTTTCTTTTATTTGCAAAATTACCGAATTGTTCTATTCTCCAAATTTGTCCACTTTACACAATTTTGAAATTCCAACTTTTATGAATTTTCCCAAATTTTCAAAGTCGAAAAATTTCGATTTTTTTTTATTTTCTCAAATTTTCAAAATTTTCTAAATTCTCTAAATTTGGGAAAACGACAAAAATTCAATTTCAATTCCGAATTTCTCCTCAATTTTCGAGATTATTATTTTGAGATTGATAGCTTCATTTTAGATTGATTGTTAGATTGACCACCCCACATGTACGAACATGATTGACACAAAAATTTTCCGAGCCCGTATTATTACAACCTATAACCTGATCGAATCTCATGTACTGGGAATTCCCCGTTGAATCTTTTCATTCTTTCCCCTTTCCCGTGTACCGGGGCTCCCCGACGAGAGCTGAAAAACACCGTTTGTAAAGCATCGTGCTTGTATTCTACTGAAAGGGAAAATTCATCAGAGCGCACGTTTCAAAACCAGTCCTTGACCGTCCTCTGCAGCTGACACTCAGATTACTAATCGGGAAAAGTGACGTTTTTCATTCGCAGTCTGACGAGCTGTCAAAGGACTCAATTTTAGTGGAGAAATTTTCCCAGACCGAAGAAAATTTTCTCTTAATTCTTTATTTTCGGAAAAACCTACTCACCCACCCACCCACCCACCCACTCACCCACCCACCCACTCACCTACTCACCCACCCACCCACCGACTCACCCACCCACCCACCGACTCACCCACACACCCACTCGCCCAGCCACTCATCCATCCACCCACTCACTCACCCACTCACCCATCCATCCACCCACCCACCCACCGACTCACCCACCCACCGACTCACCCACCCACCCACCCACCCACCCACTCATCCATCCACCCACTCACTCACCCACTCACCCATTCATCCACCCACCCATCTACTTACCCACCCACCATATAGATCTATATTTATGTCTATATAGATCTATATTTAGATCTTTAAGAGCTCTGTCAGAGTTAATTTTGAGTGAAGAGAAAATTGTTCGAGCTAATAAACGGGAGCTCAAAATTTTTTTTCCACCGACTCCTGAATTTTCAAACCCTCAAAATGTTTTAAACACTTAAGAAATAGGCCCCATTGCACTTACTGGTGAAAATTTCATGCCGATTCGTTGAGTAGATCTATAGATAAAATGTAGCAATTGTTCAAGTGAAAGAAAAAAAAAAGTCTTGAATCTCTTCATCTGAATTTTCTTGGGAAAAATCCGGATTTCGTATTCCGCGAATCGAATGGTGCATTTAAGTCGCGAAATCGCGGATTTAGAAAATGGAAGTCAGTGGGCGCGGAGCACGATCGGGGTAGGCGTAAGGAAAAAGAGAAAGTAGAAGCTACGAGAAAAACTCGGGGAATTGATGTGTGCATGCATAAAATATATCGAACGCAGTGAACGCAGTCTGCACCTGGTTGAAGAAGTAGCAGTCTACAGGTTTAAGAAAATTCAGTCCACATTTCGAACATTTCCAGAGCTGACAAACTTCATGAATTAGTCCATTAAATTTTTTTCAAATCTCAAAAATTTCATATTTTCAGGAAAAAAATAAAAACCTTTATGGACTGTAGAAATTTCTGAGATTCCAAAATTTCCAATAATGCAAAACCGTTTTTTTCCCAAATTGTGGAAATTCTTGAAAATTGTGAAAACTTATATACCCAATAATATTGTAATCACCCCGAAATCGAACTTTTTCATTTCGACCTGTAACTGATGTCTTAAGGGTACCAAAATGATCCCCGAAAAATTCTGAGCCAATGTCTCTGTGTGTGTGTGTGTGTGTGTGTGTGTGTATGTTTGTATGTATGTGCCCTCAATTTTGCTTAACGATTTCTCACGAATGGATACACCAATCGAAGCCATCGAGGTCTCAATCGACGCGTCTTCATGTAACTTAGCCGTGATTAGTTTTTGATAGAGATTGGTTCAGAATATATATTGTTATTACCAATTTCAATTGTTCATAACGCTATATCTCGTAAACGGTTGGAGTTAGGAAAAAAATTTATTAACATAAATTCTTCCTCATACAAGGATGCACATTTAATGTGTTTTGACTTTTTCTCATAATGTGCATAATTACGGTGGTAGAGCCGTTAGAAAAAAATAATTCATGTGATGAGTGCATGAATGGAGACTAGATGGCGTCGGCGATCGCAAAAATTGGTCTGTCCAGTAAACATGGACCGACTTATTGAACTTCTTCAACGTAGTTGTTGTATATTCGTGGTTTTAAAATGCTTCAATGTGACTTAAAGGCTTTAATGAGAAGTAAATGGCCTTCACGTGGACGAGGGAGTTATCGCTTGATTACGAAAAAAATCACAAAAGGCAGCGACATATAGAGAAATGAACACAAAAATCAGTAAATACTGAAGACAAAAGTCTCGAAAATGTTTGAAACAGACAACTCGAGTTACCAAATCGGCAAGTTTGCATTGTGTCATCACTGAGGGCACAAATACATCCCACCCACTAGTTCAAATTGATTTTTGCACTGCCCTTAAGCCTTTAAAAATGTCGCTCTTAAACATTCTCATCCAATTCACGACATCATCATAATGGCCAATGCAGCAATTTCATTCCTCCCCCGTTTGCCGTATCCTCCCTGAGGTTTTCCGATAACCTCTTACATATAAATAATAGATGGCACTATTATGGAACAGGCCACCACAAGGGTATTGCCGACTATGAGGGTAGCAAGACCCAGGACGACGTCTCCCCTTCATGAATAAAATCGACCCCTGGTGACTCGGAGATTATGCCTCGTATGCAGCATGCGTGCAGACTGCGTTCACTGCGTTCACTATATTTTATGCATGCACACCAATCTCATATCAGTTCTATAGGTTTTTCTCAGAGCTTCAACTTTCGTTGCATATATGTACTCAATGTATCAAATTTGTCAGCTTGCCAAAATTCCGAAATGGGTGTGATGTGGGTGAGTGGGTTGTGAGTCGATGGGTGGGTGGGTGGCTTTGTGAGTGGATGGGTTGTGAGTGGATGGGTGGGTGGCTGACTGGCTGACTTGTGAGTGGATGGGTGAATGGGTGGCTTGTGAGTAGATGCGTGGGTGGGTTGTGAGTGGATGGGCGAGTAGGTTGTGAGTGGATGGGCGGGTAGGTTGTGAGTGGATGGGTGGGTGGGTGCCTTGTGAGTAAATGGATGGGTAGGTGGATTGTGAATAGATGGGTGGGTTGTGAGTAGATGTATGGGTGGGTGGGTTGTGAGTAGATGGGTGGGTGGGTGGCTTGTGAGTAAATCGATTGGTAGGTGGATGAGTGGGAGGGTGGGTTGTGAGTACATGGGTGGGTGAGTGCCTTGTGAATGAATGGGTGGGTAGGTTGTGAGTGGATGGGTAGGTGGGTGGGTTGTGAGAAGATGAGTGGGTAGGTGGGTTGTGAGTAGATGGGTGGGTGGGTGGCTTGTGAGTAGATGGGTGGGTGGGTGGCTTGTGAGTAAATGGATGGGTAGGTGGATTGTGAATAGATGGGTGGGTTGTGAGTAGATGTATGGGTGGGTGGCTTGTGAGTAGATGGGTGGGTGGGTGGCTTGTGAGTAAATCGATTGGTAGGTGGATGAGTGGGAGGGTGGGTTGTGAGTATATGGGTGGGTGAGTGCCTTGTGAATGGATGGGTGGGTAGGTTGTGAGTGGATGGGTAGGCGGGTGGGTTGTAAGTAGATGAGTGGGTAGGTGGTTTGTGAGTAGATGGGTGGGTGGGTGGCTTGTGAGTAGATGGGTGGGTGGGTGGTTTGTGAGTGGATGAGTGGGTGGGTGGCATGTAAAAGTGTGGCTGAGTACGTGTGTGTATTTATATCTATACATTACTGATATGTCGTCCTTTTTTTGTTACAGGTGAGTGACACTTGTCCATGCTGGTATTTAAATGTACCAAGTGCTTCATCTCGATTCCAATGTAAATCTTTAGTGCAGCATTGAACGATGCTGATACTGCTAAAGGAGACCAAGAGGTATATGATACAGAGTGGGTATATTGTGTCGAGGCGCTTGTAGGGACTACGCAAATAAATGAACACACGCGCACACACGGTAGACCTCTCATTTCCGGAAATAGTTACGAATGAATATAATCCGTCTTCCTCGGTAGTTTGAAAAAAAAAAAACGCCTTTTCCCACATTTCGAAATTGGGGGAAAAAAAGAAAGTTTAAATTTGAAATTGTTGAGATAAATTTGACCTGAAAAATTTAATTTCCGTGAACAAAACCACGCACAACGTACTCTTCCATTATTACTTTTTACTCTTTAAAACGGCATGAAGTTTTCGCTGCGCGGAGTATCAAAGATACTTTCCGCCGCATTCCAAGGTTATTTCTTCGCCTTACAAAATGAAGAGAGCAAGTCACTGACACGTCCCCAAAGATGATATTATCAGTGCGGGCTGGGTTGATTCTCATTCGATGTCTCGAGCTCCGTTGAAATTTCGTCGACACAGCCTGAGATTGAGAGCGAGATAAAAATCTCTTGACGCGCGAAGTGCTGGACCGGGGTAAATCGCTCATTGTTCTGTTGAATGGGTATAGTTCGAAACACCCTTCTCAAAAGGGGATAAGTAATCAGCATTCGGAAATGAGGAAAATGACGAGCCAATACTCAGAATTCTGATGTTCACGGTCGTACATTCAGTGATCGAAAAAGCCGTTTCTTGAGCATTGAAAATATGAGCTCAAAAGAAAAAAATTTTAATGCCCGATGATCTTCAGCAATGCGTTAAAAAGCTCATGTTAAGTTTTTCGAGTCTGTCCTTCAGACCACCATGAAACTCGAGTTGAGCTTCAAAAACCTGAAGTTCCATTTCCCGCAATCTCGAGTTGAGATTTGCGAAAAGTTCAATTAAAATTTCTTTCTGCGTATTTTATAAATCATGTTGTGTAATCATCAATGTTGAGAAGAATGTATAAGAATTTAGAAATTACCAAATCCTCGGTAAATAACTCGAAACACCCTTCTAAAATGAAAGGGGGTAAAAGGGGAGACGTAATCAACATTCAGGAATGAGGGAAATGACGAGCAAACAACTCTTGGGTTTTTTATTTGGCAATCAATGGACTTCTATTTCCAGGATAAACATTGCGGGTTTGGGAGACTGAATGATCAATTAAAACTCGGTAAATATTCCTGTTTTTTCACGTGTGTCCTCTTGAATAGAGTTTTTAGAGTCAACATCGGCCTTTTGAAAATACAAATAATAGGGAAAGAGCCTGTGAATTAATGATGTACAAGTAGTTTTATAACGTTGGTTCAGGGTTCGTAATTTGTCAAAATTTTGATATTTTCGAAATTTGTTGGAAATTTTTGATTTTTTTTGAAACTGTTGATGTTTTCAAAATTTTTGGAGTTTTGAAAATTTTTGCAATTTTTGAGACTCCAGCAATTTCAAAAATTTTGGCTATTTTACGAACCGTTCGGGATTCCACTGTTTTTAAAACATATCTATTCAACAGGTACCTGTTTCGTAAAACCAATTGCTGATGAGATAATTACCTTTTTACAAGAATCCTACAAATCAAATGGTTCAATTTGCATCGTCGAGTTATTGCTGCAACCCATAAAGGATCGTTCATTTAAATTTTCCGGAAAATTGTCCACTTGGATCATCCCACCCCGGTTGTGATTTTCCCGGCAAAAATTAATTGCGATGCCCCCTCATGCTGTTACAAAAGCTGAGGGGTGTCACGGTGGGTGTGAGCGTCACTTATTGCATATTAAAGTGAGCGAGTTACGCCACGTTGGACATTTAGGGGTGAAGTTTACCCTCGTTTATCCCCCTTTGCCCGCACAATGTGCACCCATTGAGATGAGTAAAGTCGCGTTATGTCTCACTGGGGCTAAAAGTCTCGGGTTGAGTTTTCCCGCCATTCCTCCTCCTCCTCCCCCCCCCCCCCCCCCCCCGCCATACAGAAAAACAGCATTGCGCGATTTTCTCGTGCTCTTACGCCTCGCTGGCCCCTCTGTGCCCTCCATTATATACTAACGATGTACCCTGCATGGAGAAAAATAAATGAATCGACTTACTATGCTCAGAAATATCGGTATTAACCATTTCGGGTTACGACTGACATAGACCCCATGGATGCGTCTGTGTGTGTGTGTGTGTGTGTGTGGGTGGGTGGGTGGGTGTGAGCGGGCGGGCGGGCGGGTGGCTGTGGGTGAAAAATTGTAATTCATTTTTTTCCATTTTGGCCAAATTTAACATTGGGGTCTTATGGGGAGGCAAACTTAAATTATTTAAAATTGAATTTTTGGCCCCGTGTGCGTTGATACTATCCAATAGGAACCCCTAGAAGATATTTCCGTCGAATTTGGGTTGAAAAAGTCAAATTAATTTTTTTCGATTTTGGCCAAATTTAACATTGGGGTCTTATGGGGAGGCAAACTCAAATTTTTCAAAATTGAATTTTTGGCCCCGTGTGCCTTGATAGCATCCAATAGGAACCCCTAGAAGATATTTCCCTCGAATTTGGGTCGAAAAAGTCAAATTAATTTTTTTCGATTTTGGCCGAATTTAACATTGGGACCTTATTGGGAGGCAAACTTAAATTTTTTAAAATCGAATTTTTGGCCCCGTGGGGGTTTATACTATTCAATTGGGACCCCTAGAAGATATTTCCGTCGAATTTGGGTCGAAAAAGTCAAATTAATTTTTTTCTATTTTCGCCCAATTTAACATTGGGACCTTATGGGGAGGCAAACTTAAATTTTTTTAAATCGGATTTTTGGCCCCGTGGGGGATTATACTATTCAATTGGGACCCCTAGAAGACACTCCCGTCGAATTTGGGTCGAAAAAGTCAAATTAATTTTTTTCGATTTTAGCCAAATTTAACATTGGGGGCTTATGGGGAGGCAAACTTAACTTTTTAAAATTGAATTTTTGGCCCCGTGTGCGTTGATAGTATCCAATAGGAACACCTATTGGATAGCTGGTTGGGGGGCTGTGAGTGTGTGTTGGGTGTCCGTAAAAACCGATTGTCATGTCAAAGTCACTTATCCTCTTTCACCGCTTCGCTGCTTAATTTACAGTATCCATCTTATAGAAGCTCCAAAAATTTAAAAATATCTGTACCACTGAATGCTCAAGACTCTTGTGAAAAAATGAGAATGAACATCAAGAATTCATAAATCGTGGGGCTTCTTCGGGAAATGATGAACCTTGAGAAAAGAAACATTGAACACGAGAGCTCGAGCTTGAGTTTCGTGATCCCGATACTTGATTCTCATCATTAGCCCTTGTTCCTGGCTCTTCGACTGGAAAGATTCCTTGCGCTCAAGGTTATTCTAATGCAGAAATATTCGCTCCAGGGGACAAAGAACATTCCGTGTTATTCAGCTGTTAAGATACTCAAGAATTGTATTTGCCAGTGACCCAAATACGTATTATTATTCGATTCGAATAATCAATTGCAAGCGTTCAATTAATTTCTTTTATCTCGCGAATTAATTGCTTTCGACGAAGGAATGATAGGGCATAATTACACGATGAAAATGCTTTGATAAAATTAGTTAATTGCCTGAACATTTTCAATTTCCGTTTAAAATTTTTTCGAGTAACATGTGTGAAATTCTCAACGCAAAAATCCCCATTGATTAGATATTAATCAATTAGGAAGTCAATTTCACCGCGAAATTACCTAATGCTAGTATCCCATAATCTCACATGCTATATGTAAAAATTTTCTCCTAATTCCCTCCATTTTTTGATTCTACATACTCCACAGTGGGCCAGTGCTTGCAGTTCCGAGAACGGTTCCAACTGAAACACCAGTTCCAAGAATCCCCTCAAGCGAACGTCTAGAAACGGTTACAAATGAAAGTTCCGTTTCGGGAACGATTTCCGGAACTGTGCATTTCCACATGGAAGTTCAGTTCCGGGAACGTTTCTCGGAACGGAATTTCCACATAGAAGTTCCATCGCGGGATCGATTTCCGGAACTGAAGTTCCATGGAACTGGAAGAGTTCCCAGAACGGAGCCTTAGATGGAACAACTCTTGGAACTGTTCGGTCATTTGGAACCGTTCTCGGAACCGAAGGCACTGGCCTTCGAACCCGGGTCTTCAGGCTTCGATGGCGGGCACCTGATATACCCCGAGGACTGAAAAGGGGGTTTCATAATGTTTTCCCCAATTAATGGCAATCCGTTTGGTGTTCAGAAGGCAACCTTGACCTGTTGTAGATGTTGGTCGCCACCTTGACTTATCCTTAGGGTGACATTACACCTTAACAGGTTGGGAATATCATTGTTATTGGCTTTAATCAGTCGTTAAAAATGCGTAAAGGTACAGCCACCATAAAATCTTGTCCCATAAACAAGTGGTTCCGTTGTATGTCGCGGTTGTGTTCCACATGTAAAAGTTCGGAGCTCTAACCCCACTCGGGTACTCATTTGAGCTTGCTGAACCGCCATTTCCCCAAGTTCCAATACTCGATACATTTAGTTAAATTATTGTCAGTCACATTGGTGTAAAGTTGAAAGCACTCAGGCGCATACTCTCGCTTGTACTTCGTACGGGTTTACTTAACGTGTCAGCCGCCACCTTTACTTTGTCTCGGAGTTTTCTCCGTGCCAAACACGCTGCAGCGTTTGGTGGAAGGAGGTGGCATTACATGCACACACATAGGGAGAACCCAGCGTGCCGATGTAATGGCTCTCCTCGAAGGCTGACAGCATCTCCAACGACTCGAGCTTCTGACCTTCCCCTTCGGGTCACGTGTGTATACCTTACACAAACTCACCTTGAAAACCTTGGCCATATCCCAGTGGCGTAACTATAACACCTACAACGTGGAGGCTCAATCATTTGGATGATTTATGGAGTTTGACGGCGAATAAGGGGCTACACTAAATCAAGTAAAGTGGGTAATGGAAAAAAAATATGGCGTGTTAGAAAAACTGTGTTGGACCTTGTAAGCACATAGCAAATCCCCGGCAAATTTTCGTGAATTTTGGACATCTTGGATTTTTCTAAATTCGAAAATTCTGAGAAGACCAGGAGATTTTCGGGTCTTCGATTTTTTTTTTAATTTGCAATTATTTTATAATAGTGTTTTTGAATTTTTATAACCTTTAATTTTATTTCAAATATTCCGAGATCTTGATTTTCCGGGGATCGTTCCCGAAAATTTCTAGTACTAGCACTATACTCTGGTACAACACCTTCAATGTCTAGGCTCAATCGCTGGAATGATTTATGGGGTTTGATGCTGGATAAGGTGCTGCACTAAATCAAGTGAAGTGTGTAATGGAAAAATATTGCATGTTAGAGAACTCATATAGGGAGTTTTTAAGGGACATCAAATCTCCATGTGACATGTGAATTTTGAGGAATTGGAGGTATGTGTTCCAGCACTTTTTTCACTACTTTCATTCATTGTATTATTTGATAACGCTGTGGTGATCTACGTAATCTTGGCGAATGAAAAAACCTGTTCACGGTGTCCCAAAACTATGGACTTTTGAGGGTGAGAAAGGGCAAAATTCCATGCAAGTTCCGCTTCAACTTTTCTGCCTCACGTCCCTCATCAAGATATTGAAGTTTGAAGTTGAACGGTTACAACACTGCTTAGCCCACTGGATCAATGCGTTTAGTTCCCAGAACGGTTCCAAGTGAAGGGTTCTGGCAACTGTTCCTGGCGGAACTCCAGTTTCGGCGACGGTTCCAGGAACGGTTCCGAGTGAAAGTTCAATTCCTGGAACAATTCCAGATAAAAGTGGCATCTCGGAAACTGTTCCAGAATGAAGTTCAATTCCCGCGACGGTTCCCAGGTGTAAGTCCGATTCCGGGAATATTTCCGGAACTGGAAGTTCCATGTGCAACAGTTCCCAGAATGGGCCTTTCACGTGCCAGAGTTCTTGGAACAGTGTGGAAGCCTTGGTTCCGTGTATCTGTTTAAATTAAACTTCAATAACTTCGGTGGGAGGGGGGAGGGGGGCGCCAGACAGGGAACTTAAGGAAGAATTTTCCTCTTTAATAGCAAATTGGAGATTTGGCGGAACGGAGGGGGGGGGGGGTCCATAGCGTGACCTCTCAAGGGTTAGCAACAAACTATTTTTTATTATATTGCCTAGGAAAGATCCGTTATATCGTTCATAATTGAAAATCATGAAAACCACACGTCACTCAGCGAACCTCGATTGATTTAATTCGTCGTTAATTTCTGAGAAACTCTGGCGCGATTGCAATAAACTTTGCTCGCAACCTCAAACTGTAGACGCATTCCGCCCTTGAGCAGTAATTCAATCTCGTCACGGATCAACTGTTTCACATACACCTCTATATAGCGCATTGGCCCTTCGTTGCCATTACGTACCACACAGAATGGACCGCTTTTGCTTTATATTCGTTTTTTTTTCGCGCACGGGAAATAACGGTTCTCCCTCATTTCGTCATTTTCTTTTTTCGATTGTTCAAAACTTTGCTTCATTTGGAAAATTTTCAGAATACTGGTTTTTTTTTGCAATACAATTTTTAGAGTCTTCAAAACATTTTTGCATTTTTTCGACCCAATATCAAAACTCATGAGGAAATAAAATCTGCACAAACTCTTGATCTAGAAAAAAAATAAAAAAAATAAAAACGTGAACCTACAGAAGAGGGAATCATATAGAAATACCTCCGAGTTGAATAGCCGTTGGAAATAACGATAATTTGCTCGTTACGTATATATGTAGCGAGATGCTTATAGACTCCCATCGTAAAGAATCATTTTCCAAGTGGCTGGTATTTTCATGCCAAGAGGCGAAATTGAGGAACTCGAGGCAATATGCACGCGTATATATATGCACTCGAGGTGCAGTCACGAAGAGGTGCAACGAGCATATCTCAGTACGATGAAATGGTGGTGGGAGGTAGAAAAAAATGGAGGAGGTTGGATCTTGAGGGCCCGGGCATTGTTCGGGGAGGCTTGGAGATTTGCAGGGGAGAGAATTAGTCTTGAAAAAATTATTGAGCGGGTAATGTCATCGAGGATGGACCTTCTCGGAGATGTTGAGTGGAACGTTGCGGTTGCACGGGAAAATGGATTATTTTTGTCACTGAGGCCGTGAAGCGCTACTTCATGAACGGCTCCGCCCTCTCCCCGCGCATTTCGCAAAAAGAGAAGTTTTGGGACTTAATTCTTGGAATTTTTAAAATTCTCATGTCGCGGAATTTTTTGATAAAACTAGCAAGATTTTCCTAGACACAATATTGTGGGATATAGAGAAGACCACAACAAACTTACACGCCACTTTGCTCTCCTCCACAGGTCCATTCCGTGCATGTACTCTTACCCACATGTCTGTATCCGCCTGCCTCTATACGTCAGACGGACACGGACGTAAATCCACGCTCTCGAGGGCCAGAGTTATTTACAGAGTGGATAACCCACGCCGTAAAGCGCTCCTGGCGCGCCGAGTGGCCAGTGTAAAGTCGAGGTAACGAGGGCTACATATTCGTGTTTTTCTGGCTGGATGGGTGATAAAAAGCGGGGGGGGGGGGAGACTACTATAAAAATGACAGTGATCCCACGCATTTAGAGGGTCATAAGGCTTTTATTATTATTTGTATTTTCAGCGGGTTCAATGCGTTGTTTTGGGGCGGGTGGGGGGGGGGGGGGGTGGGGGGGGGGGCAAATTTTGCGAGTAATGAGTCGACCAATTTTGGAGATTTGGCCGTTTTTTAAATTAATAAATTCGTTCATAAAATTTGCTTTTTTTTAAATTATCTTCTGGGTTGTGGGAAAATTTTGGACATTCCCAAAAATATCACAACAAATTTGCCATTTAAATTTTCGAAACTTAGTGTTGTTGCTGTCTTATGTTCAAAATGGTATTTTTTTACATTTTGAATGGTTAAAAATTTTCAACTTATCTGAACTTTTTCCTGTGGACAAACAAAATTTAATTGAATAAACAAATAGTGAATGAATATATAAATACTCAATATTGTTTAATGCAGAGTTCTCTGATTTTTTCTTAGAGACAGACCAACAAGATACAGCTAAAATAAAAATATGATACTGGCCTCTTGCCAAGGAAATTCCGAATAAAATTAATCCCTCTTACAATTTAGTTTCCTCTTCCTAATGCTCTAATCGACCGACCAACACCGTTTCAACTCCCACATACAATTGTTGAACTAAAAAAAGTCCCATAATTTAGTGAATTTTATTTAGTTTTTTCTCTAATCATATTTTGCAAATTGTCGATATGTTTATATATTTTTAACCTCTTTCATTAGCCAAAAACTTTTCAAGAATTTCAAAATTTCGAAAATTTTGGAAATGTAAAAATTTGAAAGTTTCACACTTCCGGAATAATTACTACAACAAGAGACACAGTGAAATAAAAAATATACCCCATACCAAAAAATGAAAAATATAAAACTCATCAGATCAAAGAAATTCCAAATAAAATTAATCCCCCCAAAACTGAATTTCCTCCGTCCCAAATGATCCCAATGACGCATTCATGTCACTTTTAATTCCCACAGGGGCCGACCCAGCCGACGATATCCCGTCGTCATTGTCAATTAACCTCCGACGATCCATCGATCGTCGCGCAGACCTCTACAAACATTGTCACAGTGTTCCCTTAATATTCCCAGTTGAATCAAGGAATCTGGTCCGGACAGCTTGATTAAAAATTCCAATGATTAACCCGCCTGATTCAATAAGAGAACGCAATTAAGAGGAACTGGAGCGATGCTGAGTTTTTCATAAACTATATGTGTTAAGCTATTCCCAAACACACACACACACACACACAGGCACGGGCACACACACACAGGAACACATGCAAACATGTACCCACACTCACACATACATACATAGATGGTCAGGAGAAGTTCTGTGCCGCAACTTACATTTGAATGTCGCGCCAACCTCGCAGCGACGTCGCGGCCACTTCAGTGCGAGGTTGCGCAATAAAAGCGACGCAACGATAGGCTAGTAGATAGACACACACACACACCCACACGTGCTGAACCAAACACACACACACACCCACACGTGCTGAAACAGACACACACATACAAATATTTTGCAGAATCATGCCATGTGATGGTTGACCACCCTTCCAATGATCGCAATTCCGCATAGACAACTTGATTAAAAATCTGCTTGATTAAAATGCTTGATTCAATAAAGATAGCAATTAAAAGGAACTTAAACGCTAAAGTAATTTCCATGGACCGAGTAGTCATCTGCCGCTCAGTTGAACGTCACTCCGCAATGTTCAACTGCAGTTGACATGTCTTTCGCTAACTTTAAACGCTCTCATGCTATTTATATATTGACACTATCCGCGGCTCTCGATAACCCAGCGAAAAGGTTTATCCGACCGGAAGTGAGGAGTTTTCATCCTATTCTGTGCACGAGCCTGTAACTCAAATAATAATTTTCAGTCGTGTTAAAAATTCAGAAAATTGAGCAATGCGAGAATGTGCAAAATTATTAAAAAGTTGAATATTTTCAACGCCAAGTTTTGGAATTGTTAAAAAATTTGATACAACTTTACATTTTTTTTAAAGGTCCATTTGGATTACAAAATTTTTCGAACTTCTGGAGTTTCAAGGAGTACAGATTTGTTAATGCATTGAAAAAAAAAATACATTACGTGCTAAAGATCACGAGTTCAAATCCCAGTTGAGTAATTTATTTATTATTCCTATTTCACTTGGCTTCAATATTCCCATAAAAACGACAATGACCCGGCGCATTTAAAGAGCCATAAGGCTTTTATTATTATTTGTACAGCATCAGGTGATCTGATAAGCCATGAGGGCGCCATCATTTTTATCAGCAGTAAAGTTCTACGTTCAATTTTTTTGTCCAAAATATGAAAAATGTTCAAGAATTGAAAGATTTTACAAATTTCAAAAATTTTGAAAAATTTCAAAATTTTTAAAAGTTCTAAGAATTCCAAAAAGTTTCCAACATTTCAAGACAGGAGTGAGTTCAGAAAAATGAAAAAAATGTACATTTAAAAAAATAACGATTTACAAAAACACACACCCACTGTAATATATCTGTTAATTGGGTAAGAGGTAAACATAGAAAACTATAAAGTTCATCAAACCACTTTGAACTGCGGTGTTATAAGTAACTTATTGTAATAATTATCTCAAGCGGAAAGTTGCAAAAAGTTCCATTTAATTTTAACAATTCCTAATATAACCAACAATTTTTCCCCCCGCGGGACAATAATTCGACGTTCATTAAACTAGCGAAAATGTTGAAATTGCTTCAAATAACCCGAGGGCTGTTATCGCACGGAAAACAGAGTAAGAATTCACGAGGAGTTTCTGTTTATTCTTTTCTTTTATCCACTCTGTAGCAGATAAATAGAGCTACTCCGACACATTGATAAGTGCATCGCTGATAGGGTAGGCTGGGGATAATAAAACCCATGAAAATGTGCATTTCTCTGGCAGACGACGCTCTAGAATCTAATCGAGCTTCTCATTTCCGGTTGGATTATCGAGAGCCGTGGTTATGAGCTGTGGTATTAATAGAATTAAAAATTTCGATAATTTTATTGATCTCAAATGGAAGTTATTGCAACTTTTCAATATTTTTAACATTTTGAAAATATTGAAAATTTTGAGTTTTAAAAATTTGGATATTTGGAAAATTTGAAAACTTTGGAAAATTTTCGAATTTTTTGGAAATTTTGAACAATTTGAACAATATGAAAGCTTTCAAAATTTTCAAAATTTTCAAAATTTTCAAAATTTTGGGAATTCTTGAAATTTTGGAAATTTTGAACGTTTCGGGAATTGGAAAAATTTCGAGGACTTCGTGAGCGTTTGGAACTTTTGGAACTGCAAATTCTCCATATTTCAAAAAGATGAAGAGAGAAATTTTGAAATTTTTGGTAATCTACACTTGAAGCAATGGCCCATAGCACTTTACGCTCTGCTTCACCTACAGTCCGATCAAAGTGGAATTCAATTCCTGCCATGTTTCCGCTGTGCGCGCATTGGCTGGGGGGTTGGTATTCACTGCGCCCTCACTGGCCTTCCCGCCCAAAACCGGGAATCCCCCGTCTTTCTCCAGGAGAAGTTACGGAAATGTGGCGCTATCGTGTCGCAATAAATCTTTTGATCGAATTCCATTGTGGACTTTGTGTCGCAATGGAGTCGCCTCACATCGCAGCTCCAGGCCCACTATGACCTATATATAATCTCGGGATTATTTAGTTACCATCGATAAGCATACACACTCAGTTGTGCTCAGACTCACTTCTTTTATTTACGTTCCTGGGTTGTCTAAACATCCCACGCTCTGGCTGGCTGATTGTATCAATGGTAAAAGCCAGTGAAAGTGTGGCTTTTTCAGCACCAATAGTCAAATGATGCAAATGTTTCGGTGAAAATACTGGGTCTATATGTAATAATGACGTCACCTGGACATATTGAGAATTCTGATTTCAAAAATTCCAAAACGAATTTTAGATTTCAACATTTCCGGAATGTAAACACATACACACACATACACACACACAGAGACTATGCGTGTTTCCTTTTCACTGACTAACTTTTGCATTTCTCGATAGAAACAGGGTGGCATACGGGCATGAAAGCATATCTATATGACGTTTATAAATAAATGGTCTCTACAATCCAATTTTTTAATGGCTTTTCTCATCAATAAATTGTTAAAATCGTCGATGCGTGTGGTTTTGACGCGTCAAAAGGCGAAAACAGAGAGTGGTAAAGGGGAAGCTGACTATTGGCTGATGGGGAAACGTTTGTTAGCAGGCATTACTCGTTAAAGCGATTAATTAGGAGGGGGGGGGGGTGGAGAGTGAAGGGGGGTCGCCGTATCGCCGCTCGCAGTCATCGCAATAGGATCAAACGCCTTGGAGCGTTGTCATGTAAATTTGCGGGGGACCGTAAACCAGACGACTATTGTTCCTGGGTGACGAGGGCCAACGGAATGCTTTCGGTATTTGATTCGGCCCATGTACACATGCATACACACACATGGGCTACATGGACTCCATTCAATTCGACATCATGTCATTTTTATGCAGCATTGTTCCCCAATAAATTGTAGCTCCCTCGTTATTGGTTTTCCAATTTACTGCAATTTTTTTTCACTAAAAATTTTAGGAATATTGAGGCTTTACCACATTTTTATTAATTTTGATTTATTCATACATATTCCGGGCTGTGGCCCTCAATAATTAATAGAGAGACCCTCATGAAACAATTTTTTGCTCCATTAATTTTTGATTAAAGTGAATTTCCAGTGAAACAATTCTCAAATTTTTTTTCGATGTTTTGGCTTAAAAATATGATAACTAAAAAAAATCAATGAAAGTCCATCAGATTTGAAGACCAACAATTTGTTTTTCTCTCCATATCTTCACCAGGAACTGATTGTACTTTGAACCCCGATGTTTAAGCCCAAGGTGCAATAACTTCCCTAAAAGCCTTTAAAAAATTCCCGTTTCACGTAGCATAAACAGTAGTTTCTTCGAAAGTATTTTAAGAGACTTGCATTAAGTTGTTTTTAGTGCATTAAACGAATATAAGATTCCGATAAAAATGAATGACATGCAGAAAGAATTTTCTCCGCTCCTCTTCAATAAAATTCAGTGAAATGTGGGTGCTTGTTTATTTTTAAGCCGTGCCCAGATATATGGTTTATTTAGATAAAAGCAAACCTCTAAATAAAGTGAAATGTATTTATGTGAATGTGCACTCTATAAAGATGGTATTATACAGAATTTTTATTATTGGTTAAATCGCTCATTAAATTTTTTTCAATTTTTATTGACACCGTCAACGTCAGCACACACACACACACACCCACAGATCAATACTTCAATAACCTGTCAGGACCGTAGGAGCAATTAAATGCCGCAGCGACCTCTGTGCGAGTTTGCGGACCAGAAACATCGCGGCGATGTGGTCGCGACACGCCTGCGACATTGCTTAAACTCGGGTGCAAGTCACATGATGTCGTTGCGATGTCTCTGCGACATTTACGTTGTACCGTCTCGTGCAGAAGCCACCGCGACATCGCCGCGATACCGCTGCGACGTTCCTATTACCCAAGCTCCCCAAGAGGCCCTCGCGACATCGCTGCGATGTTTATGTGTCCTTTTTCAGGCACAATCTCGCCAAGAGGTCGCCGCGATGTAGCGGCGATATTCCAACGACGTTTCACAAGTATTCATATTTCTACAATATTCCCTACCGCGAAATTTATAACAGAAGTTACTTTCAGAAAATCTGTTTTGTGGCGTAGCGTGCATTTCTCTGACTGCATTCATCAAAATGTATAAAAAAACAATTTTTTAATTAATGAAAAAAAAGAAAATTGAAGAGGGAAACATTTCTATTGTTATTCCGTTTGCGTTTTAAGAGCCTCGAAGCAATGTCCCTGGTACCGAGATGTCGCGCGATGACTAAGACTTCCCGGGAATTAGTAAAAGAACGCGACGATATGCCGTCTGGAATTCTGCCTTGTCGCACTAAAAAATCAGAAAGAATATATATATGACACAATTCGTCTTGCCTTATGGCTTCATTCGTGATTACCTAGAGTTGCTTGTAGTACATGGGTAACGGTACTACTGCAGATAAATTTCATAAATTTTATTGCGAACATTTTTTGGACCTTTGAAAATTGAAAAAATTTTTTTTTTTTTTCAAATTTTTTGATATTGGAAAATTTAGAATGTTCTGGATTTTTTTTTAACATCTAACAATTTGGTAATTATTCTCAATAGTCGTTTTGAGAAATACATAAAAGAAGACATGATACCTGGCATATTGCGCAATTCGTCTTGACTTATGTGTTCATTGGTATTTACCTAGGGCATTTGTTGGTACATGGATACCGGTAGTATTGCACATGACTCACGCGAGATATAACGGAATTCCGTGCGACTGAGTGTAAATTAAAAATTCTAAGGTAAATTTTTAAGTCGCCATTTCTTCGCCTTTTTTTATGTGTCTCACTTGGAAAAGTTCAACTTGCGAGAATTGCAAGTGCCACATCTTGCAGAAGCTGGAAATGAAATTAAATTTCCCTTCGTCTTGAGAAATGTAAAAAAAAATGGGAGGGGGCAAAAATTATTAAGTTGGACATTTTGTCGGGAATGGAGATCGGAAAGTGAAAGGGATGTTCGTGACTCGGCAATGCCAGACTCTTAATTACTTGCTCTTGTCGTCGAATTAATTAGGGGAATGGGAAATTGGTTGCGATTCATGACAGGTTTTATTGTCGAGAGGTTTCATAGTTTTTCGGCCGTTTAATCATTCTTGATTTTTTTTCAAATTTTCAAAATTTTTGAAATTTTTGAAATTTTTGAAATTTTTGAAATTTTTGAAATTTTTGAAATTTTTGAAATTTTTGAAATTTTTGAAATTTTTGAAATTTTTGAAATTTTTGAAATTTTTGAAATTTTTGAAATTTTTGAAATTTTTGAAATTTTTGAAATTTTTGAAATTTTTGAAATTTTTGAAATTTTTGAAATTTTTGAAATTTTTGAAATTTTTGAAATTTTTGAAATTTTTGAAATTTTTGAAATTTTTGAAATTTTTGAAATTTTTGAAATTTTTGAAATTTTTGAAATTTTTGAAATTTTTGAAATTTTTGGAATTTTTGAAATTTTTAAAATTTTTGAAATTTTTGAAATTTTTGAAATTTTTGAAATTTTGAAGCAATCGAACTTCTGGGAATTGATTTTCATATTAAAATTTTCAGATTTCAAAAATTTCTCAAATTTGCTAATTTCACGCAAAAGCTCAATTTTTGTGAAAATTTCGGTTTTTCGCATTTTGGAAATTCCGAAATTTTTTGAAAGTTGTGACATGTTTATATTAAAAAAAACAAGTCGCTTGGAATTTTTCTTCATTTTTTTGATACCACTATCTGTACTACAAGTTGATAAAGGTTAATGAAAGCTCATAAAATATTCAGTGTTGCAATTTTGTCCCAGGAAAATCAGCTGCAAGAAAGATGCAATTGTATCCGATGTTATGTGCTCTAAGTCGGGTCTAGGAAGGTGTGTTAATTAGTGTCTCCGTCGTTACCCGATATCTCGCCCACCCTAGTGGGTCCCCAGGTGATGCCAGAATGAGGGTAAAAGCTCATCTCTCCTTTCGCACCAGCATGAGAGAATCATTTTCATAAAGAAACTTCTTCGAGTATATTTACGCCACTTTCCCAACCAACTTTCGTCAGGTTTAATCCATCCGCGGTAATGTTTCATCCGGATCTGAGATGAATTTATGGGATAATACCCAACTCTTTTTATCACACTTCAGCGCTACCTTATTCTTCTCATAATACTAATATTTGCACACAAATAGCTGATTATTGCTGATATTTCATCTATTTCGAAATTGCTACAATTTTTGCAGGTGTCAATTTAAAAAAAAAAAATTTCTAAAACTTTTTTTCCGACCGTTATAGAAAATTTTGTTTTGAATATTTAAGAAATTTATTTGATATTTTTCATTGCTTCAAATTTTTTTTTTTTTTTTGTTATTAAATAATCGAAATTTTTTTGTAAATTTATTTCAAATTTCGGAATTTTTCGAGCGAATTCGAATTTTCTAAAAATTTTGGGATTTGCGCTTTCTTGATCGCCGGTGATTTCTCATTCGACTCTAAGATGATTTTACTCACTGATCCCCCTCTATTTATCACTCGTCTTCACCACTCCTTTATTCTCCTGCTAATGCGATTATTTGCCAACAAATGGAGGATTACTGCAATTGTGTATACAGGGAAAACACGAGGGTTGATGGAGACTTACACACTGACCCATCGTTACTCGCGTGTGCGGCATGGCGCCGCTACATCGCGTTTTCTCCTTCACAGTTGATTCTCGCAATTTATGTTAGGTAGAAAAAAATTGAATTGGCTTGTTGAATGATGCTGATTTTTTTGAATTTTCTGTTCCAGGTGAGTTACTATCTCCCCGTCACCTGTTATCAGTTCTTCGGAAAAATTGGGGAAAACGAATGGAACAAATGTGCAAAATAGGTAGGAAAAATGGCTAGCAAAGTCTAACCTCATAATTTCCCATATCTTCAAAACTTTTGAGAAGTTTGAAAATTCACAAAATTACGAAATTGATAAAAAAAATTTCAACAATTTTATGAATTTTAATTTTCGTGAAAATTTGAGGAATTGCAATTTTTTTAAAGAAATTCTGGATAACGTCAAAAATACAAAGAATTGAGAACTTAAGATATTTTGTAAAATACAAAAAAATTTCAAAAAAATACGACTTATCGTTCAGAATTTTTTGGATTGAAAAAAAAATCTAATCTGATTGATCAATACCACCTCGGATTAGGCAGAAATGTTTTTCTCATCTCGAGACGCCGCATAACTAATGAAATTGCATTAAATCTGCAATTCAAATGTCAAATTTTTAAATGACGCTGTGTGGCCAATCACGAAGTGAGAGTTTCCATTGAAAGCCGCTGTGGAAAATGCCTAGCCGAGAGACAGACGACTAACTCGGCTAATCCGATGCTAATTTGATACGGTAGTAATCCGGTATTCGAGTTTACAATAGTCCTTTGTGTGAAGCCACTCGCGAGTATCCGAGTGCAGCTTTCGGACCACATTGGACAGATAACTCGGGTAATTTTACCGACAGTCCGACTATTTTGATACTCTCATGCGCATCGACTGTAGTCACTTATCAATCAGCAATCGTTGACGATGCAGTGTGGTATACGGGGGAAAAATTTACGAAAATTTCAAAAAATTTTGAACCGTCCAAAATTTCTTTAATTTTTCAAATTCCAAATTTCAAAAAAAAAATCAATGTTGCAATTTTTCTAGATCAGCATAGAGATTATTTTCTGCAGATTTTACTCATCACCATTTTGATAACAGATTAAATTACTGAGATAGCGGTGATGCTAGGGCCATCGCGACACCCGCGAGATCCCCCCCCCCCCCCCCCCCACCGGGTGGAAATAAACCATCCAATTGAAGAAAGGCCGCACAATTCACGTGCTCGCAATTCTACTCGGTACATCTTTACTATTCGTGTAAATAGTCAATAGGTTATGTGTTAAAAATATTGTTTTTTTATTCTCCCAGTGGAGCCAATGCTCCAGTGTCAAAAGTTATCGCTCTACTCACTGACTTGAGGTGGGCTATATACGTGGAAAAGGAGAAAAAAAAACGTGGCGAATTTAAATTTCAAAGCGTCGTAAGCCCTCTCGTGACTCAAAGGCATTTGGGAATTATGCAGGCCTAACATTATCGTTTCAGTTTGCACGTGGGGAATGGAAACACGCTGGAAATATTTTTTTTTAGCGTCATTACTTAGGCATTTGCCTTGGTGATGAAATACAAACAGCTATAAAAATGTTTTACGCGGGCGTTTTATGTTACGAAGAAAAAGGGCATATGTAAAGTCTAAGGGTGATGACTCTAAGTGCTTCAAACATTTTAGCCACATGAACTCAATACATCCATAAATTTCTTCCATCCTTCAGGAAGAAAAAACGTATACAATCATTTCCATTGCTGAGAAGTTGTTATCCTAAAACTTCTTTATATTATCAGAGATTTAAAATACTTCGTGCGGCTATGGCAGGGAGCTCTGATGTGGAACCCTTATTCACTGATGTTCCTATCTCTGGCAGCTTCAAATTGATTCAAGCTTCTAACGAAATTTACGAGAACCCTCTGATTCACTCAAGCACTGTCTAACTTTTGCTTCCAGTTTCAGGGGACAACTTACGAACACAAATCACAAGCGCCTGTGAGTGTGTGTGTGTGTGTGTGTGTGCCTGCGAGTATGTCTGCGTATGTGGTGTGAGTAGGTGGGAGGGTGGCTGAGTGCGTGGATGGGTGGGTAGGTGGGTAAGTGGGAGGGTGGGTGGTTAGGTGGAAAAGTGGGTGGGTAGGTGGGAGAGTTGGTGGTTAGGTGGGTAGTTGGGAGAGTGGGTGGGTAGGTGGGAGGGTGGGTGGTTAGATGGGAGGTTTGGTGGGTAGATGAGAGGAAGGGTGGGTGGGTAGATGGGAGGACGGGTGGGTAGATGGAGACATCGATGTGCTTAGATACATAATAAAAAGTTTTGCTCAAGTGTGGCATGCTGTTTAGCTTTGGAGCCAACTTCTCTAACTTCATTTTGTGTCCGTATGTAGACATTTTCGTAATGTTCACTTCGAAGGAAAGCTGCGACTCAACTTCTAGTCATCAACACTACCATCCAGTTTACCACGGACATTCAGCAAAATAGGTCGCTTATCTCCATCACCTGATCACTTGCAATGGACCGGCAGCACGAATTCATCAACTACATCACAAACCAACTTGGAAGCTTGGTAAAGTTTCTTAAGTTGCCAAATTCTCGGAGTTGAGGCACGTTCGAAAAAAACAAGAGGTTTTCAGATTAAGAACAATGCCCACAGAGAGAGAGATTCCTTGCAGCTGTAGACCTTTCACTGTATTACTTCACCGGATGTGTTATACTCAACATTTACAAGTGCTGGTAGGATGCGTATCTACCTCATTTCGTAAAGATACTGAGATGACACTTTCGTAATGTTCCCACGGAAGGGACGCTTCGACTCAACTTCTACTTTCAAACACCCTACACTACCGTCGAGTCTATCAAGGACATCCATCAAACCAGGTGGCTGTTCTCCATTACCTGATCACTCGCAATGAGCCTGGTTCTCCAATTCGTCAAGTGTACCACGAAATCATGTTGGAAGCCCTGTCAAACTTCCTAACTCCCGAAATTTTTGGAGTAATCCTGAAATGGGAAGGCAGCTTCAACGCAATTTCTGATCTCCATGCCTGGTGGACCAATTCATGTTAGTCAAGATTCCAAACTGTTGAAATTTTCGTAAAGTGTGAGACATTTACCGGAAGTCCTTGAATCCGGACTTTATACCAATCTCCAGAGATTGAGATTTACCTCATCTGCACCTCAGACATCTGACTGTATTAGCCCACCAAGCACATTACCTCCAACTCACCCAGATGCTGGTAGAATGTGTAGGTGTCGTACACGGCACTTGAGTCTGCACAAACGGCTGTTATCTATGGGAGTTCCGGGCGTCCAGCCGTGCCAGTTACTATATGCTGCGGCATGGGACCCCTGTTGAGAAACGACATTTGACCATATAGGTGCGCAACCCGGTTACTCGATTTACTTCATCCATGAACAACTGCTGATATCATGGCTGACGCTTCAGACATAATCAGTATGGAATTCCAGACTAATGCTGTAAACAATTTGGACAATCGTGATCAACTCCGGAATGCTAATGTGATATGACATGGTGGGCTGATCACAATCGTAAGAACGGATTCACGGTTGCTAGTCCGACGTTGCTTGTCTAAATGGTGCTTCTCGTTATACGCTATTCTCCTTCAAGGTTCTCGGGGATAGAAGAAAAACAAGCAGGGAGTATTATGATGTTTTCGAATTTTGGTTTCAGTATTTGAAGCACTTGTTCGTGGAACATTCTCCCCTCATCTATGTTACCGTAATTTATGTGTTTTACGATATCAAAAGATGGACGTAATTGGACAGAAATAACGAATTTGCTTTTTCTATAAGCCTTTGTACCTCGTTACCGTGCATTGTAGCTTAATGGAAATTGCATTCTTACCATTCATCTTGGCCCGCAGGCGTGTTTGATCCCCTGGCACGCACACGTGCGTGATCTCCAAGCATTGGAGGGTCGCTCAATGCTCTAGGTTTTGCCGAGGCTGAACAGCACCGTCCATCCAGGGAGACCATGAATACAAAGCCAAACGTTGATGTCTGGTTTAATGATTCTGTCTTCGTGTTTCTTGGGAAATCACTCTGCTCCATATTATCTCACATATCATCGGACAATTCTTCGAATAGCTCACAGTCTCCATCATGTCTTCAATTTGGAAAATTTCGGAAGCTCCAAAGTTTTGGCCGTTTTTGAAATTTGAGAACCTTTAGAAATTTTTGATTGTGATTTTTAAAATTTTTAAATTTTATTCACATTTTTGAAACCGTGATTCGCATTTTCAAAAGTGTGATTTATTGGAAAACCTGATTGACGATTTTGCAACCTGTGATTCATTATCCTGAACATCGATATTCAGGATGTTGATAATTGTGACTAACGATTCAAATATCATGAATCACGATTGCCGAGGTGATTCGATACCATACAAATGATATTTTTTCTCAGCATATAAATCATGAACCAATTGAGCAAGTTATTTATGTAATTCATGAGTCGCAATTTGTCAACACACGCGCGGAAAATTTTGACGTCGTCATTGAATCACAGGATCAATATTGCCTTAGCAATTTCATCGAGCCTTGTAAACACTAGATTAATTATATTGCATTGATTATTAATTGTGGGTGAAGTGCGGTAAATTCATTGTGAAATTGTACAATGGCGTCGGCCTAATAATTCTAGGAGTGAACCTGTCGTACTGCTGACACGTTATAAACTCGCATTTGCGGGAGCCGGAGGCCAGTCGACGTTGCTATAAATTCATAGCTATGATGGTAATATTTCGCCAAAAAAGCGCGAAACACAGTAATTGAATGAGAAATTTTGAAGGGTTGAACTTTGGAAGATTTTTGGAGTCTCTACATTGTGGAAATGGGAAGTTCCTGAGTGAAGGTACCAAGGAAGGAGTTAAAGCTTACCAATTAAAGCTTGTGAGAGTGTACGCTTATAATGGGCGTGTGTGTGTGTGGGTGAGCGGGTGGATTGGGTGAGAGGGTGGGTTGGGTGAGTGGGCGGGAGGATGAGTGAGTGGGAGGGTGATTGAGTGGGTGGACGGGAGGGTGAGTCAGTGGGTGGGAGGGTGAGCGGGTGTGTAAGTGGGTGGGTGAGTGAGTGGGCGGGTGGGAGGATGAGTGAGTGGGCGGGTGGGAGGATGAGTGAGTGGGAGGGTGATGGAGTGGGTGGGCGGGAGGGTGAGTGAGTGGGTGGGAGGGTGAGTGAGTGGGTGGGTGAGTGGGTGGGTGGGTAAGTAAGTGGGTGAGTTGGTTGCTTGAGTAAGTGGGTGTGCGGGTGGGAGCGTCAGTGGGTGGGTGTATATCTAGCCAAATGGGATAAGTAGAACAATCAACTTCCGGTGATGTACAAACTACTATAATCATTAAAGCTACGTAGAAGCAAGCGCTAATTGGTGACCTGAATATTGTTCTTTCCATGTGCGCTCAATAAAATTTGCAAGGACATTTTGGTACCAAAGGCAACTGTAGAACGTGTTGATGTTCATGGTGAACACTTGAAACTTTACCCACAAATTCCATCGGAAATGCCGCCATTAGACCTCTCGAGCGCGTCGTTTCAGTAATAAAAATGTCGTCACGACAAATTACCACCACTCAGCCATCGATCGATACCGCTCTTTTTTATTCCAATCGTACAAGTGTATTTATAATATGTTAATGGTCGGTATTTTGTAGAACTTTGCATACATACGTAACACAACGTGTTGCAGGAGGGTGTGGTCGATTATTCGATCGGTTGATCTTTATAGTGTGGTTACTAGGTAACGGTTTCTCAAGAAAAAAACAATTTACATTATTTAACTTATAATTGCATTCCAGAATGAGAAAAATATACGGAAATTATGGTTTTATCTGCAGAGAAAAAAAGTTGATTGAAGTATATGTAATTTGTCCAGGTGCACGTCATACTGGCAACATTGTTTCCTCATTGATTGAAGTAAGATAGGATGGGAACAAGTGAAATCGTGAAATGTCCATCTGAGTCAAGTGGAGTATCGATTTGAGCCAAGTGGAGTCAAGGGAGTCAAAAAAAAAACCGACGTGACGTAAGTACTGTGTCAACGTCAGTCACGTGGTGCGTCTACTCAAGTCCAGTAGTATGTTGACTTGAATCGTGTAGTAAGGCGTCTTGCGTCAAGTCAGCCATCAACTTGAGTCAAGTAGTATCTCGCGTTGAGGATAGTGGTGAACTACCGGCTTGAGTGAAGTCGACTAGTGGCTTGAGTCATGTTGACTATCGACTTGAGTCATGCCGACTATTGGATCGAGTCATGTGATTTATCAACGTGAACCATGTCGACTATCGGCTTGAGTCATGTCGACTATCGGCTTGAGTCATGTCGACTATCGGCTTGAGTCAGGTCGACTATCGGCTTGAGTCATGTCGACTATCGGCTTGAGTCATGTCGACTATCGGGTTGAGTCATGTCGATTATCGGCGTGAGTCAAGTCAATTATCGGTGGCAGTTAAGTCGATTATCGGCCTGAATCAGGTCGAGAATCGGTTTGAGTCAAGTCTATTATCGGCTTAAGTCAGGTCGAGAATCGGTTTGAGTCAGGTCGAGAATCGGTTTGAGTCAAGTCGATTATCAACTTGAGTCAGCTCGAGTATCGGCTTGAGTCAGGTCGGCTATCAGTTTGAGTCAAGGGGACAATCGACTCGATTATCTCAAGTGTCAACTTGAGTAAAATCGAGATCACGTTGGAGACTTAACTCAGCCAGTGAGTTGCCAAAGCTTCAAACTGAATCACCAAATTTTCCTCCAGGATCTACTGTCTTTGCAGGGTTCATCGAATAGGAACATTTCCCGCTTCGTTTTCTTCTACTCTTTAACCGACAAGTCCAGCTAGTTGATACAGAAGTTCACTGTACCACCTTGGAAAATATATTCATAGCACAGCTTTATTTGCATCTATATTTTCTCGTTTCAATAATCCGAAGGATGGACCAGCCGGAAGATGACTAAAGGCTTGACAACTGAAACAATTCTTGATTACTAACTAGCTTGATGATGGAGGTCACTGATAAAACCATTCATTTACTATTGAATGCATTTACCAATCTTCCCTGAATGACGTAGTCAGATAAAAACACCTGAATATTCATTAGTAATCTACATAGCGCTGATTTGTGATGAGTATAAATCAAGCGGAAATTTTTTTTTTTCATTACCACCATCAACAACAATTTCTGATATCAAGGTATCGAGTATCATTCACAAACAAGCTATCATGGTTGAATCTCTGTGGTGACCTGGTTGCCCCCCCCCCTCCCTCCATCTAGTAGAGAACCGGAATCCCCTGGACCTTTGCCCTTGACTTTTTAGAACAATTATGCCAATAAACGAGTTTTTAAAAGTCAGTAAAGTCCTAAATGGACAGTATAATACCTACCCTGCAGTAGCCTAGGTAACACTGATGAAGGGAATGCAAATCAGAAAGCTCTATGGTCCCTCTGTAAGTTCCATCCATCTTGATTTCTCTGTCTTGCTGTTAACCATGAATCATGTAAATTTGTCACATTGATTTATTTTCACCTGCCAGTGATTGTAAAGATCAGCCAATCGTACTTGAAACAATTGAAACAGTGATGGATTATTGATCAGGTTCGTGGTAAAGGACACTGATTGAACGATTCAGTTACGATTGAAGACATTCGACAAGCGTTCCTGAATAGCGCAGTTAGATGGGAACAACCACATATGTGCAGCCATGTGAACAAATTGTCCACTTCAGAAGGTTAGATCCAGTCAAACCCTTCAAACAATGCAGGACATGTAGATAAATTAGCATTAAAAAGCTCTGTAGTCCATTCTTAGGTGTCATTCATCTTAGTTTCTCGATCTTGATATCAAATATGAGGGATTCAAAATGGTTACATCGATTTATTTGTCCCGTGAGATAGATGGGACGAGTCAACTACTGGGATGACCAATGAAAGTGTGAAGGTAGAGTCGATGATTGATTGTTCACCACCTTCATTGTTGAGAATACCAGGTGTTATATTCAGATGCTGTATCACGCACTTGACAACTTAGATAAGAACAGCCAGATGTCACAGTGAACAATTAGTTAACTTCAGAAATTCAAACGAAG
This sequence comes from Asobara japonica, assembly GCA_026005395.1. NCBI lineage: Eukaryota > Metazoa > Arthropoda > Insecta > Hymenoptera > Braconidae > Asobara > Asobara japonica. The sequence goes on from BQMI01000429.1 coordinate 736,122, forward strand.
TGAAATAATGTTTCCCAGCTTGGATCACCCAATAACCTTTCTGGTTACTCTGCATTTCATCAAGAATCTCCTGAAGTCAAATTTTCCCAGATAATAAAAATTGTCCCAGGAGCAATCCATATTTGTATCTGAACATTCGCAGCCACCCATCACAATCCAAAGAAATTAACATGAGAAATTTATCTCCGTAGACACCCTAGATCATGATACACTGACTATGTGAATAACATCAATCAAATTTATCATCTCTGCAAATTTGAAACTCTACGCAATTGCATCCCCACGAATATTCGTATCGGCATTTCGATGTGTCATCCTTAATGAAACCAGCGCTAATGCATCATGGTTGTCAACCGTGGCCAATATTCTCTTGCGCACAGGGTCCAATGCTCTTCAGCAATGTACGAGGCTGTATAACAGAGACTCCCTAGTGGAATGAGCCACGAAACTGGAAAGTTATGAGGGGGAGGGGGGGGGGGGCATCGGCCAAGGTACACCCACACCAGTGATATTACCCTCTGGTTACGTAATAGCGTTTGACGTGTGAGTTTGGTATTTAGTTTTGGCTGGTATTATGACCGAGTGATCACCAAATTGTGGTATTTGTCAGATGTCTTGGATGATTATGAGGTTCATAGACGGATTTGGAATTTATGTACCGTTATGTATTGGAACCATCGGATAATTTTAGATAGTCGTATTTATAGCCACCCACCCACCCACCTACTCACCCAACCATCCTCCTACTCACCCACCCATCCACCCACTTACTCAACCACCCACTTACTCACCCAACCACCCACCTGCTCACCCAACCACCCACCTGCTCACCCAACCACCCACCTACTCACCCAACCACCCACCTACTCACCCACCCACGTACACCCACACACACACACACACAATCTAGACGGGGCTTTGGCGTAGTGGGTAGAGTGTCTGCCTACTATTCTAAAGGTACAGCGTTCGATTCCCGCTCACTGCAAAAAATTTTTTCTGAAAAATATTTTCTCACGGACTCCGACCGATGGCAGGAACATTCCGTGTGTGCTATCGGCGGTATCCATGAAGTGAGACCGTGAGCCGGGACCGAACGCGACCCGTCGCGCGGGGGGGGGGGAGGGAGGGTTCCATCGTAGACGCCCGCCATCGTATCACAGGGGTTTCTGGAGGTTTACCCTGTGATTAGAAATACGATGAGCTGAAATGGCGAAGTCGGCCCCAGCCGCAATGGGTGGGTACTCTGATCCGTAGTATTGCCCATGAAGTAATGCCTAACAGCGGTTACGTGGGTGAATACGAATAGAGAAAGAGTGAAAAAAAAAAACACACACAATCTTATCAAAAATTGTCAGGATGATGCCAAATATCGAGAGGAAACTTTTTCAGATACCGGAACATTTTCAGGCGTCTAATGAATGACTAATTACGCCAAACCTCTCGGAATATTCAAATTATCGTAATTATTAATTTTCCAGCTGAATAGGTAAAATATTACACGTACTACTTTTTTCCACTCTCTGCTGAAGAGGAAATGAAAGACTGATGAAAAAGAAGATTTCTTCTCTGGAGGATTCACTTCCAATTTAATCCAATATTTATACTTGGAGGAAAATAATAAAATAAACAGCGGCTGGAAGTTTTCAACGGGTCTCTGCGGGGCTTTTTCATTGAGCCTACTTCAGACCGTGAATCGGGATATAGCCTCCGCTGTAACGATCACCGCGGGCCAAGGTTTCCGGTGAAAGGGCGAGGTAAGCAAATAAGGCGGCCAAGTTGGGAACAATATCTTTCGAGATGCCGCAAGCCGGAGGCTGGGAAGAGGGGCGGGGGGGGGGGGAGGGAGGCAAAACTTGGACTCTTGTGTCTGTGTCTCGTTGAAAATTGGCCAAGTTTATTCGCTTTTTAACCTTTTTGCCAATGGAAAAATCAGCCAGCAAGTTGGGTGGATAATGTCATTGAAGCAGTTGGAGATTTCGAAAAATTTTTAATTTACAAAATCTATTTTTCGGAATTATCTGCTCCTCAAAAATTGAAATCTTGCAAAATGTAAAAATATTGAGATTTTCAAGACAATAAAAAGTTTCCCAAATTTGAGGAATTTGAAAACAGAATCTTTGGAGGAACAAATTCCCATTTTCAGAACTAATCTCAAAATTTGAAATTTTGCACAAAGCAATAATGAAAAAACCAATAAAAATAAGGCTTAAATATTTCAAAGATTGCTCATTGATAATTGTTTTTTCTTTTTTTCAAGACCACGTTTTTTTTGCCATGAACAGGTCTTGCGGAATGGCTTCGCAGAACAAAAATATGCAAAAAACAATTTCGAGAGTTGATCACTCATTGGTTGTAGATTTGTTCTGTAGATAATGCAATTAAACGAGATATAAAATTTTCGAGTGGTCCACGACAAGGTCCTAATTATCCACCTGCGAGTTGGTGAGAAAAAAAAATTAATTGACATGAGAAGAGGATTGACACTGGGAGCATCAACCTGAAAACTCCGTCATTTGAGCTTCCGCATTGCGCAACTTCATCATTGGTCCATTTCTTACATTGCAATTTTTCTTGAATTTGTCGATTAAAAAAAATGTTGATAACATATTAATATAAACATATTTCTAAGAAAATATTTCACGAATGATTTCTCGCAAGAAATCACAATTTTGGGAACTCCAATTTTTTTTTGATAACTTTGTGAATATGAAAAATTGAAAAAAAAAATATAATTTTTAAAATTAAAAAAATTGTAAAACTGAAACTGGAAAATGTTGCAAAACTTCAAATCTTTAATATTGCAGGAAATTAAAGGCAAATCCCATTACGTAGTTGTATCGGGCTTTTCCTTAAATCTTCTCTCGAATCTCATCTCGACTACTTAACATCGGAACAGTGTTCCATTTGAGCCGTCGAGTGTTCGTGAGAGGCTAATACCTCTAGTATAGATCGATAGCTAAATTGAACTGAGAACGACGATTAAACTTACTTAAGCCTCCCTTCAATGCTCCTACGATGATTGGTAAAGTGAATTCATTTTTAGAAAAGCTTTCTCAAAGCATAGATATCTCTGAATATTTAATAGGACTCTAAGCTAAATGGAGTCAGGCCAGAATTTGTTCGATCATCTGCATAACCTTCAATTGTAATCAAATTTAAGAATCATGTGTGATATAATTTTATTGGTGTGCAGGTTCATGTGCGTGGGTGGGTGGGTGGCTGTGTAGTTGGGTGCGGTGTGTGTGTGGGTGGGCCGGTGGGTTGGTCGGAGGGTGGCAGGATCGGTCGGTAGGTGGATGAGTAGGTGGGTGGGTTGGTCGGTGGGTAGGTGGGTGGGGCGGGGGGTAGGTGGGTGGGTCGGTGGGTAGGTGGGTGGGTCGGTGGGTAGGTGGGTGGGTTGGTCGGTGGGTAGGTGGGTCGGTTGGTCGGTGGGTCGGTTGGTCGGTGGGTAGGTGGGTGGGTTGGTCGGTGGGTTGGTCGGTGGGTAGGTGGGTGGGTTGGTCGGTGGGTAGGTGGGTGGGTTGGTCGGTGGGTAGGTGGGTGGGTCGGTGGGTAGGTGGGTTGGTCGGTGCGTGGGTGGGTGGGTTGATGGGTGGGAAGGTGGGAAATATGGACAATATAAGAGGCTTGGGAGCATTTGGAAAATTTGGCGTGGTGGAAAATGGAAATTTATTCCACTCATATAAATTTGTATACTAGTGCAAAAAAAATATAGAACATTACAGAGAAATCCAAAAGTTTTTTCGAAGGTTTTATTATATATAGCTTATGGTATGTTCTGTATATGGACAGGTCATGGAAATTATCTGGCATTTGTCCACCGGATCCACGATATCGTATTCAAAATTGAACCAGTTCCAAGTTATGTTAAGACGCGTGGATTGAAGGGAAAAATTCAATCGGACCACTGAATGAGGCGAAAACGTTGGCCAAAATTTTGGACACATAAACATACACCCAATGAATTGATATTGTACATACGACATATAATGAAATGTGGCAATAACTCGAATGATGAAAAATTACACTTTTTAGCTTTTTTAAATTTTTTTAGATTTTTGAAAATTTGGAAATTGTGGAACTTTTCAAAATTGAAAAAAAATAAATTGTAAAAAAAAAATATACAAAAATTATCAAAATTTTCCACACGTTCAAAAACATGGAATTTTCAAAAAACAAAATTTCTTAAATTTTGGAAAATCAATTTTTCCTCTTTCCAAAAATTTTCAATTTTCGACAATTCTCAAGGTCTGGAAATCATATGAATGTGAGATCAAAGGCAAATTTTATCCCCAAACCACTTCCTCTTTTTCATCTACCCCAGAATTTTTCTCATTCAATTCTCGTATCTCGTCGATTGCCATTCAAAAATGCATCCGCACAGGCGTTGTACTCGATTCACTTTGCAAGCCTCTTTGGAAAGTAAATCGAGACGTACATTTACTTGCTCGTATTCTCTCGAGGTGGTGCGAGAGCCCTTAGCCAACGCTGCCAGCGAAAAACCTAGAAAGTCACAGCCAGCTGTTACTCCAGGTTCTTTCATTCGCAGGTTCTTGTTCACTGGGTATTCCATTGTATCGCCCGAGATGCTGAGAATTCGTTTCCGCGTGCGCCTCTCCCCCTCCTTCCCCCCCCCCCCCTCCCCCTTCCCACCGCCCATCGCCACACCCTGGCGGCCCTATAGCCGTCCCAATGGGCAGCTGAAAAGTTTTCTCAGATCTTTTCCGTAGACTGGCAATTGCACATCAGAAATTTGTCCAACTCATCGACCTCTTTTTTTCTTCCTTCATAAAACTTTGACATTTTCCATTTTTCAAAAAAAATTTGTAACGATCAAATTGTTGCCAATTTTTTTCAAAAAAAATTGTGATTTTTAAATTTGGTGTCCAGAAATTTTGTAAATGACATCACAAAAAAAAATGCTTCAGATGACTGGCAGACGCTTTACTGCCCACATTGCCATATGAGTGCGCTCGCATCGCGATAAGCCGATGAAAAATATGTAATTTAGCGTTCATCCGGTGTTTGGGAGGGTTTAGGGACAGTGATAACCTCACGTGGCTTGCTCAGCATCGTCCTCTTATCTCGAATCTGGTTTGAGTAGTATGAGGCCATAAGGAGCACACAGGCCTGGCATTGCAGCTTGTACCGTGAGATTAGATATGGATTGCCAGCCGCACTCGTCCATTGGCTCCAGCGTCTACTGCAATACTTGAGGTGTGCTGCTTCGAGAATTCTCACTGAACTTTTGAGGTGTTCATATATGAAAACTGGTGGGCGGTGGGGGGGGGGGGCAGAGGTTGAGGGTAACGAAGAAATTTTTTTTCATTTTCAATTTACACACACATACACACATACACCTACCTTCAATTTCTATCCCGATGTTGGTCGACACACACACACACACACTCGTATGGCGGTTATTTGGAAATGTTAAAAAAAAAGCAAACGATATTCAACATAATCCACCGGAATGTAGTCTCAAAAAAAATTGATTCGAGGAAAAAAAAATTATCCCAATTGGCGAAGTTGAACTTGCTTGATTGCGTTTCCTCCAATCAAGCCAATTTTCTTTGCTCCCAGAAAAAAAAAGAGTTTCGCAAAAGTTACAACTACAAAAATTATCAGGAAGCTAAGTAGTACAATGTGCAATTTTTCTGTTCAATATTCCTTGAAAAGAAAAAAAAAACAAAACCCACTAAAGTTACTGTTTTACTTCGAAAAACGGATTTGTACCCCAGTGTCGCTCAAGCTTCCCTGTATTTACTTGAGGTACTACTTGGAAATTATACTCTCACTGGTCAGAGGGTCCGGCAATTTCTCAGTGTCCCAGAAACACCTGGACGGATTAGCTCAACGAAACTGTAGTGATACTTAACCCCCCCCCCCCTCCCACCCACTACTTGCTTTACAACTTCCGACATTTCTTTTCTGTGTCAAAGCAAATTATTCCTCTACTTGTTTTATCTGCGTCTTGAGTACTCATTTCATACTTGCGAGCCAATTTCAATTTTCTTTAACACACACACACACACACACACATACACATCCATCCAAACTGGCACACACACCCACCCACCCACCCACACACCCATAAAAACTATCCGATACATCCACAATGCCAAAATTCTAAAAACTTTGTAAACGTTGAGAAGTCTGAGAAAAGCGATATAGTGGCTCTAATTTTTATACCGACCACTCGCACAAAAGCTTATACTTACCAGCCAAGAATTAGCAAGCCAACAATAGGGAATGTTTGTGGTGGACCAATTCGCTCGTATTAAATAGCCCATGTTCTCTCCTTTTTCGTTCAGTCTCCAGGGGATTGCCGCGGTCGTGTCTTCTCTGCATTTAATTTAAACTTTAAAATCGATCTCCATGAGTACGAAAACTGCTCCGCTGAAGGAAGTACATCACAAAGGTATGACCAGCTGGCATTGACGGTATTTTCTCGTGGGCTGGTAGTCAATTCGAACTTTCGTTGGTTTCACATAAAACTCAGTTGCTTTGATGCCATTGCTATGGGGGGCGGGGGGGGGGGAGGAGGGGTGGAGAAGCGCATTACACCAACACTCATTCTGACGAATCTTTCAACGCTGATGAGTCTAGCCAATTGATCGTGTCTGGAAAAAGTCGAGAGAAATTAAAAAAAAAAAGTTCTTCAATATTTGAAAAACGAGGAGACATTTTTTTTCTCAGAATGCAATTTTTCTGTCTTTAAAAAAAATGGTGTTCTCAAGATTTTTCAAAACCACCTCCCCCGCCCCCCCCCTCCCCCCACATCGCAAGTAATAATTCATTTTTTTCTGTGTCACAGGTAATTATTCCTGTACTCGTTTTATTAGCTCCATGCCTACTTATTTTATTCTCCCAAGCTAATTTTATTTTTTTCCCCCACTCTGCTTTATTATGTACCACTTTGAAGGATCGTTAAAGTACACAGGTAGTATCACTGAACAACCACGAATTTAACGATCGTAAAGAAACAGAGGAAAAAAAGGTAATGCACGTAATCTCTCATTACTCGATCGTTAAACGAGTTACGACGTTGAATTTTGTAAATAATGCCAAATGACTCCAATTAAATTATTCCACGAGTGGCACACTTTATTCGGGAGTCTTCTGGCTGATTTTAAGCCACATTACTCACTACACATTTTACGAGTTAATTTGATGGGATTCATTTTGCTGATCAGCCACCATCAGCTATCATCAGCTTTGAAAGATTCATCAGGATCGGTGGAAAGAGTGCTCATATTTTGTTCATGGAAAGATACGTATTCCTGGATTCAAGATCCTGATTTTTTTTTTAATTTTGACCGAAAAAAAAGTGTTCAAATTTTTAAAAAAATTTTGAATTTTTTTGAAATTTTTGACTTTTTTGAAATTTTTGATATTTTTCAAATTTTTGACATTTTTGAAATTTTTGAGATTCTTGGAATTTTAGAAATTTTTGAAATTTTTGAAACTCGTGAAATTTCCAAACATTGTGCAAATTGAATTTGTAATGTTTCCTCTAACATTGAATTATTAAATATGGCTGACTTAATACTTAGCCAGGTGTTCTCATTTACATGAAGTATTCCCGATAAAGAATGACTATAACTTGGACTATTAAGTGCGTGAATTGGTTGGCGAATGGTTTTTTTTTATTAATTAAAAATGATCTTTTGCTGGCTGGTTCCAAAGTATCTCAGGTTTATTGAAATCTGCTGCGATCGACCAATCCTCGGTCATGCGTAAAATATTAATTACAGGGAAAACGCAATAGTGTTTGGCTGCAACACCGTCGATAATTTGACGCTTCAGTCGTTTACGGACGCCCAAGTGTTATGAACTATGGACAATTCCGATTTTGTAATCGCAAACGGTTTATAATTAATTGATCAGGGCCCAACGTTCAGTAGGCGAAAACAAAGTTTCGAGAATTTACGCTTGATGAAAACTTTGCCTTGTGGCGAACTGATGTTGGAGAGCTTGCCAGAATTATTTATGAACATGCAGCGCTTAATTTTAGTCGTATTACATTGCACCTGGAAATTGAAAATGTTTTACATAAGTGAAAAAATACATAGGATTTTGTATTGTCTTTTAACATTTTTGGCATTCCTTAACTTTCTTCATTAATTTTTTTTTATTTATTGATTTTTCCAAAATGGTTAAAATGTTAAATATTGATACTATTGCATTGACACTCAACGCAACCTCTGCCACATTGTAACCCAATACCGGTGAGTTTACAAGGATTATTTATGAACATAAGATGGATGATGTATTCGTGTTACATCTCACCTTGGATGATCTCGGTATGTTACGGGAGAATTGGCGTTACTAAATCATGGATGGGTAACAATCCCAGGATATGCGCTAACAGAGGACATCCAATAAATCGAAAGCATGGACATGCTCGTGTATCCAGACATCTGTGACATTAATCTGTGAAGCATATGGACGTCTTATCGCTTCTGACACGACTATTCGTGCTCGTATGGAAAAATACATCGCCAGAAGCATAAGTGACAAAATGAAAGCTTGCTGTGCACTTTCTCGTTTTGTTTTTAATGTATGAAGCAAAAATTTGTCTATGTCTGCCTCTGTCTGACCGCGCGTGTGTGTGTGTGTGTGTGTCCGTATGTCCGTATGTCCGTGCTCGTGTGTGTCTCCGTATTTATGGGTATGGGTGGGTGGATGGGCGGGTATAGGTAGGTGGGTGGGTGGATGTGGGTAGGTGAGTATGAATGGGTGGGTGTATGTGGGTGGGGATGGGTGTGTGTGAGTGGAAAAAATATTGTCAAATATTTCAGCCGAACCTACTGAAGAAACATAGCTACCTCTTTGATCTAACACCCACATGCAATTTGACAAATTTGTGAATCATCGTCTTACATTTCCCGAAAACGATATCTATGCATGCATGTCTCAAAAATTATTGCATGGTCTACGATCCTTTCGCCGTTAATTTCTCACGATTAGAAGCGACCCATAAAATTATTCCTCCCCCCCCCCCCCTTCCCCCACCGATCGTTTCTAGGTCACTCAAGCCGGCTTTTACATTAACGACTCTGTCTCCCATCTCCATTAATCCACCAACTAATCCACTCCACTTTTTTTTCTGTGTGTTCCAGGTAAGCCAGTTTCCGGACAGCCATGTACTAATTGCGTGAGATTCACCAACAGTTATGAACAATCATTCAACTCCCACACCAACAATTCAGTATCAGTAATCGCCATTGCGATAAGAAGTAAGGAAAATTTCAAGCAGTTTTATGATGGCGTTACCACAGTGCTTTATTGTGACGTATTGCCTTTGATATAATGCACATAGGAAACAAGGTTTGGATGTATATCCTGGGGATAATGGTCTGATTCACGCTTGGTCTATCTCTCGCGATGTTTAAATTCCTCAAGACTCCCCGTTTCGTGATAAATAGCCCCTCCAAGCCAGTGCGATGCGAATTGAAAAGCCAAGTGTGTGTATGTGTGTGTGAACACCAATGTCTGTGGGCAGTCGAGGCCCCCACTCTTCACTCTGGCAATCCTGATTAATAGGGGATAATATTGTGCAAACATGACAGTATAGCCCCCGGAGGTATTTCGCGCTCTGGTTGAAAGGGATTTTTTTTTCCTTTTGTTTTTTTTTTAACAAAATGCACAATAATTGCTCACATCCTGGCCATTGATGCTCTGAGTGATTTAAAACACTGAATTTATGGGCAAAAATTGAGGCAATTTTTCATAAATCATCCTTCAAAATTTTCTAAATGGCGATGAAGTGGCTCTTCAGAGCAATTTCGCTACCATTAGAATAACAAGTATCGGTATCAGTACAAATTTATCCCGGAAAAGTCATTTCAAACACATTAATCCCAACCAAATTTATGGCAGCCATGTCCGAGGCCCTGTAAGAAGCTCTAAGGAGTAGAAATGTAGATGGGAATGTTGGTAAAATGAGACTCCACAGTTGTGAGCAATTCATTTGAATTCTTAAATAATTAGAAATTTCATTTGGAGTTGATGAATGACCGTAATTCGACTGAGTGAAGATAATTGTCAAGATGTTTTATAACCACGCTTAGACAAATCAAATTGAAGTCAACGCTGGTGGAAAATTCGAGGAAGAACGATGAGGCAGAATGTAATGAAGACATCATGTGGGCGACAGAAAACTAGAAGTGATTAAGAGTGGATGTTACACTCCATGCACCTAACAACTTGTCTTTGCCATGAAGTATTATCACCCATAAATTCCGGTAGAGTCTACGCTTACCTATCACTAAATAGACAGCTGACACGCTCCACCAGACTATCCTGAACATGCAGGAGCAATAAAATCTTTGGAATAGGTTTCAACGCCGCGATGTGAGAGACCAACATGTGGTTGCGTCCGTTCTATGGAACAATTTCAAAGATCGAGCTTCGAACACCATCATAATCCGAGCCCACCAACGTATCGTCTACTTCCTGCCTGTGTTTAGTTTTCGAGTAGACTTGTTTCCACCCTAGATCTCATCCTTAGAGACTGCTGACAGAATGATAGTCTTCTTTTCAAAATCCCCCCTCCCCCCTCTCGCCCAATTGCTTTGGAATTATCTGTGGGCATCATCGTCTCTCAGACCAGCTATCAGAGTCTATATGGCGATATTGTTTGTCTGCGACCCGGGGATGATCGACATACACAGGCAAATCCTACAAGCAAATTGATCCATGCAATCTTCCTTCATTAACTGTTCTTGTTTAGTATTTTAACTACATGGTTAATTCTGCTAAAAAAAATTATAAGAATATACATAGTTTCACAATGTCTTAATTCCAACCTGAGTATTTCCACAGCGTCCTTAAATTTTCAAAGTACATGATCTGAAGAAGGTGTCATCAGCAGCAGGAATAGGGTGGAGAGAATCCTTGCTTTTGAAGGCTATTAATTAATTTTCGACGGTATTGATCATACACGTATATTTGACAGTGCCATAGTACATGATCCAGCTCTTACAGGCGGACGACTCAATATAGCCAATTCCGTTTAGGGAGCGGGCCAGGTTGTAGTAATCCGCGCTGGGCCTGTTTACCCACGACATAGTTCTTCGCGTAAGTTGTGGATATCAAGGGTGATTCTTGAAGACATCTCTCACATAGATCAAATACAGATAAACTTAGATAAGCAACAATGATTGCTCACATCCAACGGATGTCTTTGTAGCCTCTAAGGGCAGGATTTACGAGCAAAATTCGATGCAATTTTTCACGAATTATTCGATACCCCATTCAAGTTTTGATGATAGCTTCTCGTTGGACGCATAAATATGATGAAAGTCTACTGATAAAAGTATCTATAAAGGATGGCGGAGAGAGTCTGGCACAACGTTACGCCGGAAATTACGTTGCCACTGGTGGATGAGGGGGGTTGGCTAACTGTACCAAGAAGCTATTTTGCGGATCAGTCTAACGTCTCGACCTCGTCCGGATATTTTTATTCCATTAACGTCTCCATCCTGGCAAAATCCATCTCTTGAGTCTTGTACTGAAAACTGACATTCACGTTTATATCTTGCTGCAACTACTCGGTGTGCTGTCCTTCCTACTTGTCCATTAATCAACGGATAACCTACATGACATTTTGCAATGAATACACCCACAAATATTGACTGTTACATACTACTCTGACCGATATAACCTAGCTTTTCCTTTGCATCTCCAACCATTTGGATGGAATCACGTCAATTTGTTGGCTAGATTGCGGAAATTGTTACAGGGAAAGTATATTCGAATGTATGGGGTAGTTTATTCAGTGAGACTCAACGGCTCCATGCCTGCGATTCGTCAGGGCCGCCGCAACAATGCATCCTTGTCCGCTGATTAGATGGGATTCATGAGATAGGAAAGTACACAAACATGGGTGGGATCTCGGCAGTAGATTTTTTTACTTTCAGAAACTGACAACCACCATTTCATTCTTGGTCGTCAGCTGTCAGCAGCAGCACAAAAAGGGAGCTTGATTCAAGTCCCTAATTTGTTTCACCTAACTCGACCTGATCCAAGGGCATCCAGGAGCAGAAAGTTCAATTGCATCAACAAGCAATGCTTAGCTGCTCATACTTTGAATCAAATCGGAGGAAGGTTCCATCCAAAGGTTGATTTGGATGGAGTCGCTATTTTCACCTATGTGACAGAAATCAAGGCCCACCTCCAAATTCAATCACCAAAAATGAATCGATTCATGATTCAAGAAGCCCAATCTGAAGTTTACCATACCAAACCTCTCAATTTGCACCGTTGTCACTGCAGCATCTATTCAATTTCTAGCCCACCAACTTATAAGTAATACATGTAGCCAATCCCATTTGTTCATAATCTTTTTTTCATAGCCTCTTGTTATCCCAGGCTGTGTACCGGGAGAAAAGCGATTTTGCTATATTTCCCAGAAATGATCGAGGTTGTATGACACACATTGTGGCCCAGGGGGGGTGAAGGCAATCATTGGACAGGCTCACCGCTATGAGAGACGACCCGATGTGACTGTACATGTAGCATACCCGCTGTGCAAAGAGTAGCCTCTTGGGCGTCGCACATATAGTTGGGTAGTTTAAGGGGGAGGAGAAAAAGGCGATGGGGTTCACCCGTCAAACCAGTTTTATCGACTACTTCCTTTCGGATGAACGATGAAACAGGTAGAAGACGGCAGAAATGCTGCCGGCTGGCAAACGCTGGTCACCTTGCACACTTACTATACTGTAAAATGGTTTGCAAGGAACATTGTTTCGGCGGTTTTTGGTGTTGGTGCCGAATCGAAGCTTCGCGTTGCTCAAAATCAGAACCAAAACATCATACCACCAACAACTTGGTACGAGGAAAACAAGGAACGGTAATTAAGTGAATAATAGATAGATCCATCGCAGAAGCTGATTAAATCTTGTTGAGCAATGCGGTACATTTTTATATCAGTAGATCTGATTGCAGGGTAATTGTAGATGTATATTCATGAAGCTTCATTATGGAACTAACTTGGAATAGAACAGCGATTCTTTCGAAGGTTGCATTGGCAGGTTCTCTGTACATATAAGTGGAGGCTCCTTGAACTGAAGAATTAAAACCGGATGAACTGTATGTTCATTGGCATAACGATGTTGATTTGGAACTGAACTTTGAATCTATGGGCCTAAGTGTCATCCCTAGCAGAAACTAATAATCCACTTGTTCTCATTCTCTAGCGATAGATCCATTGCCTATTCGATGTAAGGTTTCGTGATACGCTGCAGCGCATTACTCATGCTCTTTGACCCCATACAGCATGGAATGCCCCTTGCTGCTTTTGCCTTCTCTTTTCCTGTGTATATCGTGTTTGCTGTGAGACGACGAAAGCTCCATGAGGGACACGTATGCGCATTCTCCTTTTTTCCAGGATTCTTTAGTTTTCTCTGCAACAGCCAGACTCAAGGACCTCTCATCTCGTCCTTGATTGTAGGCAGTCGCGGTTCATCGTGCTCTTTATACTGTGTCTCCTTTTCAAAAAGCGGGTTTGCTGATGTCCCTCGCTGCATTACCACGAAATTAGCATGCACCCTAAGCAAGGATTACTTCTGTTGAGTACCACAATAGTTTCACCAAGTACGACTAGCTTAGCACCGCCATCGCACTTTGCAGCAGGTGACTTTGAGGATGCCAGCAAAGGCTTGGAAGGTCTTCTCCAACTAGGACCAAATAGAGGAATGACTTGAACTGAGTACTCCAACGCTTATTCCAAGTCTCGAGTTGTGGCGGCCATTATCGCACATTTTAAAAGTGTCTATTATATGATTGATATCCGTACACACGCATTCGTTTCGACAGTACTCGGTCATTTCCGGGAAGCAGAAGTGAGGAGCCACATTTTCTCCCCATCATCCCTCTCATTTGCCCGGAAGACCTCCTACGATACCCACGTGCAAAGAGGTACAGTACTTACTTAATTAAAAACCCCGAACTCCGAATTGCCACAGAGTAATATACTGCCGGAGCATCGATGTCCTCCTACCAGAAAGCATAAGATTGAAGTTCAAACCAGATATAATCAAATGAAGCGTGATAGGGCTTCAATTAAATATCGGACAATGTGAAAGGTACCAAACACTTGCAGATCACCAATTAAGACTATCAACACTCACGTTGAGAGTTAAAGGTCTTTCATTGACATTTCATCAAGCTCAAGTTATGCACCTAACTCAGTGAGTTATGCTCAGTGTATGCTAATTTGAATCAGTGATGTTGTTGACGTCTCAACCCCAAAGAATAATCCGTAAAGGAGATAGACTATGTAGAAGCTTTTCATACGTAGATAAAGATAAAGTGGTTTGTTCGAACCATCGACTTCAGGAACAGACAGGGGATTTGTGAATGATATCGCGAGATGTCTTGAGGAAAATTGAGAAATAACCGAAATCCAGAATAAGAATTGTCTTGTTATTCAGCATGGAGCACAAATGCGGTCTTGTGCAATGCTACATGAATTTGTAAGAGATGTGATTGATGGTTCTCGTCTTGGATAAACGTGCAATCGATTGTGTAATGGAGTTGGCGTATGGAGCAGATACACTTCCAGACAATCGAAATATTGAGTGGATAAGGCACTTCTGCATCATGGGTGACTCTCTCCTGTCTACTACTTTCATTATTTGCACGACTGATGATGTTTAGTATGCTTTCACCTCCAAAATCAGGTATATTTGATTGCCAAGCTCAATGTTGTCCGTTGATGTTGAATTGCTGATGGTAATTACACCCCTCGGTGGGTTGGCTAATGACATTGCACTGCCAAATGCAAGTGTCAACAGCCCATTATGAATGATGCGGAGGTGGAGAACGCAAGTCTTCTTCGCCGCGATGATAAATTTTTCGAATGTACTTCGCGAAATTCAACAAGATCTGCAAGCACAACACCTTGAACCATAAGTTTGCTAACAGCGAAGTATATGACGGAAGTAAAAAAAAATTCTGCTGCTCTATGTAGGTGTTCATGGACCGACTACCAATTTTTCAACGTGTTAATATATTTTCATTTTAACATGTCTTGCGCAATCTCATCGATTCTTCCAGCAATATAAACACGATATACCAGACCACTCTGAACGAATACCGAGGCTGAAAGAATTGAAATTCACACGCCGTGATATGTGAGCATAATGAGAGCCAATGGCGACGCGATAGTCTGGACGGTTTAATGAGCCGCGGGCGTCACTATATTATCCTCCCCACTCCATCATCATCCTCCTCTTTCTTCCACATCTCTGCCCATGGGGTTTTATAAACCTACGTGCATACTTCACCACTTAAGGATCTAATGAAAATCTTGTAAAAAATTATGTGTGCAATACGCAGCGAGAGAATTAGGTTTTATCGGGGAGGGGGTGGGGTGGGGGTCGGCGGGATCTATAGTCTGGAATGGGTGATAAATAATGAGAGAAAAATAAATAATGGGAGGCTGAATGGGACCTCAAAAGATACATTTTAGACTACTTTTGCAGTTATGGAAATTCACTCGAATGATATGACTGAACATGGTACAGCTGAGCAGCTGACTCATTGTTGGTGATGCGGAATGAAGACCGGTTTTCCGACATTTTTAAAAGACACGAGACACTACGGGATTTATTCAATATTGGATCAACTTCTAGAGAGTCGGCTCTCATTAATTTCTTTTCATCCTGATGCACTCATTGTCAAGTCGCTAGCATTTGCTATGAATACTACTATTCCAACACTCAGTATGTCCTGTTTTCAGCTGTGACAACAAAACACAGTGTCGACAATTCCAATCTCATATTCTTCATGTACGAATCAACTCATCGTGAATTACTTCTGCCGAACAACTTTTAATGATGTTCCACACACGACTGAATTCAATGTGGATAGAATTATGAGAAATATTTAAATTATATTTCGATTTCGGCAGAACTAAATTGAATTCTGAGTTTGTAGATGTGAGGTGGGCAACGAGTATTCACCTACACACACACACACACAGAGCTCGAGAGACACATACATACCTATATGTAGAGATACGTATCCACCCGCACCCACCCACCCACATCCACCTACACTCGCCCACCCACCCACCCACCCACACTCACCCACCCACCCACTCACACTCACCCACTCACACTCACCCACCCACCCACCCACCCACACTCACCCACCAACCCACCCACCCACTCACTCACCCTCGCACCCACTCACACTCACCCACCCACCCACCCACTCACACTCACCCATCCACTCACCCACCCACCCACCCACTCACTCACCCTCGCACCCACTCTCACTCACCCACCCACCTACACTCACCCACTTACCCAGCCACACTCACCCACTTTCACACACACACACATATACAAATTTCTACAGGTATTTTGGAGTGGCCAATGGGTCATATATAATTTCAAAGCACTACGAACATGACAAATAACTATGAATATTGCTTGTCTGTGAAACAACTCTCCTACTTCTGACAAATAAGTTTTAATGATGTTTCAAACTCGAGTAAATGCAATGTGAATAGATATGCAATGAATATTTGGATTATATTTCGATTTCAAGTGGGAACTAAATTAAATTTCTAGTGTACGTTATAATCCGTTGTCATCGTAATTTGAATGGGAGGACGTGCAGGAGATGAAAAACATAATATGTTTGTTTTGTCACCTATGTCTGGAAGTTTTGGAATTTTTTTCCAACTTTTACCATTACTGACATTTCTTAACTGAAAAACATTATAGTTATGGATTCTCACGGATTGGTATTTTCGTGCAGGATTTTTGAAAATTTTCTTAAAACATCCCAATAGAAATTCCCCCGGCCCCCCCCCCCCCCCCCCCCCCCCACCCCCTCCCGTCACCCGCCATCCTGCTAGTAAACAAAACCCACATTAGGCCAAATGTAATGTAAATGAAAATGTTTCAGCAAGGTGGAAAATTTTCATTTGAATACCACAGTAGCTATTCGTAATGGAGCTAAAGGAGAGCTCACTGTAGCATTTCCACTGACAGTAATTGGAAGCGACAGCCTCCTCGAAATTAAAGTTCCTCTTTGCCTTGGCATTACTTGGCCAAGACCCCCATGCAACGTTGTTGTAGGGTTTGCCAAAGCAGTCATGGTGATTTTCAATCCTGAAGAGAGAAGCGGGGGAAAGTGCGGCGCGAGACGACCGCGATTTACATATCGCGTTATTACAAAGTGAAGAGAGGACCCCGGGTAAAGGTGGAGAGAGTACCAAACTCAATTGAATTTAATCAGTGCACCGCACCGGTAACGTAAACATTTATTTACCCGTGCTTCGGGTCAGAGTTGCACCAGGCATAAAGTATGGCGCATGCGTTGATTACTACGATTCTCACGCGAACCCATCAACCGAAAGGACATTTACCATTTATCGTATTCACATTTGAATTGTAATTTCTAATACATAACCTACTTGTGTTGCGAAAATAGGTGGATGTTTATGGGTGTTTTTTTACTTTCTCTCTCTTTGTACTTCTCGCGGAAGCTGCTCCTGAACATTCGAAACGGAGAAGCGGATATCCATTTGGGCGGCTGAGGCTGACTTTCGCCATTCAAGGCGTTTTTAAACACAGGGTTAAACATCAGGTGCATTGCGGTATGGTTGAAACGTGACACCTACCCACTCTCTCACACCCACCCACGCACCCACTCACACCCACCCACCGACCCACTCACACACCTGGCCACCCACCCACCCACTCACACCTGCCCACCCACCCACCCATACCTACCCACCCACCCACTCATACCTACCCACCCACCACCCACTCACACCTACCCGTCCACCCACTCATACCTACTCACCCACTCGCCCAGTCACACCTAACCAGCCAACCACCCACTCACACCTACCCACCCACCCACCCACTCACACCTACCCACCCACCCACTCAGACCTACCCACCCACCCACCCACCCACCCACTCACACACAAACACTCATCCACACACAACACTCATCCAATCATAAACCCACACACACACACACACACACACAACAAACGTCTCAACTAGGCATTGAAGATTGTAAGCAGACACAGACTGAAACGCACGCGCTCGCTTGCACATGCCAAACGTCGAGTACAAATTTATAGTTTTCACTTTCGAGATCATTACAATGACTTTCCCTATCGGGAAGTCGAAGAAAAAACAGAGATACTCGTACACTCTGTAAACTTCTACATGAAGAATCGAGTGGTTGCGCTTGGTGTGTCTCACGTACGAAAAAGCCCAAAAGAGGTGGTCGTGGGGCACTTGAAAAATGCCAGTCTGGCTTCCCCCACTCCAATTCCCAATGACTCATGCCATGATGGAACGAGTCTGACAAGTTCTTATGTATGAGATGGATCGATCGATCGATTCGATCAGTGTATCATCGTGTTTGTGCATGCAGTCTGGCTGACTAAATTATTCACTTGGGTGAAATAACATTTGCCCAGTATGCCCTAAATCAACGGCGAGTAATTAAAAACTACTGGCATTCTAATTAAATTCAACAAATTTTGCTTGCTAATTTAGTTTGGGGAGAAAATGATGCATGGGGCATAAAAAAATTCATGGCGGTGAAAATTGACCAAAATTTCAATTCGCGGTTTTTATTTTTTTCACATTCAAATTTTACCATTTAAAAAATTCTTCAATTTTGAATTTTTTTTCTCAATTTTATCGCCATTTTTTCCCCCTCAGAATTCATAATTTTTCCATTTTTATAAATATTTTTCCATTTTTTTTTCTTTATATTTGCGGATTTTTTTTCGAGTAAAAAAATATTTTTCAAATTCTCCAAATATTTGCAAAATTGAAAAAAAAAAAATTCAAATATAATTAAAATTTTTTTGAGGCTTCAGTTATATTTCAAGTTCTTTGATGTGGTATTTCCAACATTAGATCTTCCATTGAAATATTTTAGTCTTGTGTATTTACGGTGTACTTGGGTCTTGGACCAGCTATCAAGTGAGCCATGATCAAAAGGATATCGCGGTTGGAGAAACATACACGGAGATTTACAAGGGTTTTTCTTGCTTCTCAACCGTTTTTCGATGGGTCACAATTCCGAGGATATGGAGCTACTGATCATGCCTCCATGCCATTTCATCTTTTAAAAAAAGCCGAGGCAGGAAAAAGAATCTCCACGGGGCGTCGGCATCCTGGCGCAATTAACCCTGGAGCGTTGGCAGTTTGCCGGGACCTTGACGGTCCACCGACTTTTAAGGATATAGTGGCCATCTTTAAAAAAATTGAAAGACTAAACAAATCGGGCTTAGAAATTTTTTCTTTTTAATTTTGGGAGTTTCGGAAATTTTGGAAATTTTTTTGGAAACGAAAAAAAAATTGCACATGTACAAAATCACATATTCACTTAATCATAAGTCAATTAAAAAATGCGCTACAGTAAGGAATCTCGAATGCTTGACACACTGATGTGTGGGTGTCGCAAAGTTTCAAACGACAAGTGAAAGCGTATGAGTTAATTCCATGCAAAAGCGATCTACCATAATTTTTTTTCAATTTTCAAATCCCACGTAATAATTTCGTGGATTCGGATCGTTATAATTTTGCGGATTATCAGACTGGGCCCCTTTGCAATGCGTGGTAATGGAGTGGAATAAGAAGATAAGTTATTTCCATTTTTTTTATTACCTCGTTCAACTGCAGAAATTGCGAATTAAGAATATTGTTCTCAATTCAGCTCTCAACGATTCAGTATGCAAGTGGTTTAATGGGATCAGTTTAATTTTTCTTTTTTTTTTATTTTAAACGACTATCCCAGTTATGGAACTGAGATAGTAAAAGAAATGCAATTAAATAGGAATAATTTAATAGCAGTGAATAGGTCATATATATTGAATATCGAATTGCTAAATTTCGAAATTTTGCAAATTTTGAGACTGTTGAAAAATTTGGAAAATTTTGGCAATTTTAGAACTTTTGAAAATTTTGAAAATTTTGAAAATTTTGAAAATTTTGAAAATTTTGAAAATTTTGAAAATTTTGAAAATTTTGAAAATTTTGAAAATTTTGAAAATTTTGAAAATTTTGAAAATTTTGAAAATTTTGAAAATTTTGAAAATTTTAAAAATTTTGAAAAATTTGAAAAATTTGAAAATTTTGAAAACTTTGAAAATTTTGAAAATTTTCTGTATGAAAGTGCAAACGTCAGCAAAGTTGATAACCACGAGCATCCACCAGTTGATCATGAATTAAACCACTTCTCTCAATTCTCCCAAGAGCGAAGATCAAATTCTTCTTATTTAAATACTTCTCGCGCTACTTCAGCCCTTGAATCACTTCCAAATGCCTGAGAACCAACAAACTTCCAAGTGTCTCTCGATTTTTCGCCAATGGTGCACTTAATGACCATAAAATTTCGTTAACGAACTATAAAAGTATCAACAACCAATGAGTCCCTTTCCTGGATCCGGAAAGCTTCCACGTGTGCACAAGAACATTCAGCCGCACGCACGTACCCACAACCACCCATCCACCTACACCTACCTAAACCCACCCAGACCCAAAGCCACCCACCCACACTCACACACATACACAACCACACGCATCCACATCACAACACTAACCGTATATCAATGAATCAGAGAGTACCAATTAATCTAAGCCGATTAATCAATTAAAAATCCATTGAAAACTCCTGTATTAAATGCCAAACTATGTAAATCGGTTTCTCTAAAGAAGCATTACATCCCAGGACTTAAATAAACCTTATATCAATTCAACTATCTCCCGAGAAAGTCGATATTACGTTAATTCCATTGAAATTGGATATCCAAAGAACGCGAAACAAGACAGCAGCTGATAATGGCTTAGCAAAAGGATTGCCTCAACTGTCTACACCATGAAGATCCTGACAACCATTGGACCCATCACCATTTTCCAACGAACAATATTCATAAATTGCATGGACCATATGCTGCTGCCTGATACTCCTAATGCCAACTGAATCTTCTGAACTAAACCTAGTCCCTTCTGGGTGTTGTTTCGACCGACTCCCATCACATCATCTTCTTGGAAGGAGTTCTCAAATATGACGGGTGATATTCCGCAAACGAGCTGTGAAACTATGATTTCCATTCAGCTATACGTGAAAGAAGCATCTCAATTCTAATTGTGCCTCCATTGATGAAGGCCAACGTCAGTTTGCATCAATGTTGGTCCATTGATGAGACAAGCTATACAGACTTTTGTACTAACATTCCTTTCATAGAGCTCCAACACATCCTTGACTTAGATGGTTGATCTCCAACAAAGCAGAATGGCATTAACATCCACCTGATAATGAATGACTGCAATTCCTTCAATTTTCTCAAGTGCGAAGGTCAAAATCCCTTTTATTCAAATGCTTGCAACACCCTTTCAACACCAAAACCCCCTCGAAATGCATCAAAAAACATTTGGCTACGGCAAACGTAATTATCGTGGCGTTGTTACCCCCTGTTTGTGAATGCACCTGCCGCTGGTAGAAGTTGTTGCAGCATCCTCCTCTATCTCATACTTCTTCTGTCGCCTTTGCAAGTTCCCCCGTCGATCGCCCTCTGATGGCCACATGGACACGCACATGCAAAGCCAACTTTTCTCTCGCTTCATCCAGTCATTCGCACCGATTGACTCTCTCAGTTATCCCCCTTTTGTTGCTTCTTCCTTCCTTTTTTTCCAACTCCTTTTCCTTCTTTTACTGACTACATCCAACAGTCCGAACGAGGCAATGCACCGTCCGGAGAACGTTGACCCTCACCGAGTACTTTCTCGTGGGCTGAGATAGCCCTTACTGCCTCTCCCTTCGGCAATTTTCCTCCTTTCTCACTCATCACAAACTCCATTGTAATTCCTCGTACGCAGACTGTTCTCATTACGTTATATTCTTCATGCTGGTTTTCAGTACTGCGCATGCGCACTGGATCAGTATTGGTTGACCAGAATTTTGGATCTTGGAACTGTTGGAGGTCGTGCAATTGCAGTGATGCTACCTTTGATCAGAATAGTTCCGCACGTCGTGAGTGCTAGGTTGATGATGGTGACCATCGGTACCAAAGGGTCCATGGCACATATATCTATTTACATAGACATCTGGTCTCAGAATGGTCCCAAGCCGACTCCACCTTGTAATCCCAGCTTCCTGAGTTTCAATGGCACCATGAAGCCGCACTCGATGACATCCCAAAACCGGAACACGTAAAGCAAAGTTGAAATTTTCACTTTGCATCTCTGGGTTGTAATGACCCTCTGCGGGGGAAAAAGTTTCTCACAGAAGATCGCATTGGCAACACGTACTTAGCACACTTTTTCTTCACAGTCCAATAGTTTTCCATGCTTCCACTCCAAGAGGATCATCAATCTCCTTTGTTTTGATATTCCATACAAAAAGCCCAAAGTGTCACGTTGGCAATCAATAAAACTCAATGCAAGTCAATGGGGCACGAGCAATTAAAATTCCAAGGATCACTGATTGGAAATAGCATTAAACTCAGCCCTTTCTTTTCCCCGTACCACTCTACTCTGGCCGCGCTTCATCCACAGCCATTGTTCATCGTGGTACATTAAGGCAAGCGTGAATAAAATTGGGTCAAGTAGCAATTAACCTCATCCAAGAGCAGGGGTGACTGTACTTAGGCCTTAGCTACCAATGCCGAAGTGGGGAAGATCCATCTTGACAAGTCTGGTGTATGAGGACTTGGAGAATGATGATGACGACCGGAGTTTACAGTAATGGCGGGAAAAAGGGCGAAAAAGGTCCACTTGTCTGTGTGTGTGTAGGCAGATGCATGTGCTTGTGAAAATAATTGCAAAGAAACATACGACGTGTGGATGGATGAATATTATCCGCATCGTAAAAACGTAGACTTGTGATTAAAACTGCGTTTTTTTTTCCTTCTGCTATTCTGGATACTTTTTTGTTAAACATGATAGCTGTCTAACGGGTGTGGGGATGTTGATGTAGAAAAAGAACCGGGTATTGAGTGTTGAATGTATTCAAGTTGATGGTGGCAGAGTAATTTTCGGAATATTTCATTTCTACGGATATGGAGATGCGAACGAAAGCATTTTCTCTCAATGTAAAGGCTTTTCCAGTGTCAGCGTTGGGGGAAGAGGCGGGGGGAATTAACGCTGTAAGAGAGCAGTGACCATTGGACAAGCACGACTGAGCCTTCCGCTCTTGCTACATGGAAACAATGGGGTCTCCCCGCGAATGGATAATCTTTCAACAGTTTCATGTACAATAGCGTCACGTACTAGCGTCGAGGGTCCCGCGTTGACTCTAGTAAAGCACGCTGTTGGTTGTTGAGACTTAAACATGGCTTTGGAAGGTGGAAAAAAGCGCAATGGAAGATACACGTTGATTTATCTTTGCTCACTGAGGACACTTGTCATATAGATTGTTGGATTTTGTGAAACGTATTTACGGTCAAAATGCAACTACCTCTATATTGGCTCATTACCTGCCCGTCCGGAAGGGACGATTCAATTGCTTTATGGTTCTTTCCAGAAAGTGTAGAAAAAGTGGGAAAATACTTTCAATAAGTTTTTCCCAAATGAGGATCTCGAGCCTTATGGCAAATAGAGGGTGGAGGTAATGACGCATGGGGTGGGGACTATATTTGAGTCCCAGGTATACAAAATAATCACCAATAGTTGAGGTGTGAAACGGTTAGTTTTGTACAAATCTCTGTACTGAGCACACGTACCTTCTGATTAAGTAGAGTCAAGTATTTTGAATAAATAGTTGAGTTGCTTTTATATATTCTTGTTTCCTTTTTCTGTAACCTCATAATCCAATATAGATAAATTCGTAAATTAAGAGGTGCGCATGTGGAAGCTGGGACAAAAATGGACCATCTCGTGGCCGAATCTCGGCTTTTCTGTTTCACTGGAGACTAGCAGCGAAGCGTTAAGAGAAGCGTGCAATTAGGATGTGACGTCAAACTGAATAATATTGCGTTCATTTTTGAACGTTCTGGAGTTGTAAATTGCAGAAATCTGACCTGTACAGAACAATATTTGCAATATTTGCTACATGCAGATTGACTCCTTGTGTAGCTAGTTATGACGAAAGGGAGGAATGCCCACTTATTGAAGTATGAGGATATTGGTGGAATGGAGACTAAATGATCACTCACGAATTCTAACACTTCAACACAATGTTTATTTTAACAATTTGTTTCGGAGTTAAACGACAAGTGACTATTGTTAGGCGGTTTCAGAATATCTCCGACAAGATGCTTCTCGCAGGTGATGCAGTTGGATACCTTTTGGGAACTGATTTAAAAAATTGGAATTTGAGGGAAGTTGGGAAATTCTCAAAGAAGGGATGTCCTTTGAAGGAGGTGTGTACTTATTTTGACATTGCAAAAAGATTGGTTAGTAGGATTTGAGATGGGTGGATCAATTTCGTGATAAATAAGTCTAGATATCAGTAATTAACTAATTACTTGGGGCAAATTTAGATTAAAGTGAAATAATATTTATTTCTTTGAAGATGGAAGCGTCATATTGGATTGCAGGATCCAGAACATGATTCAGGCCTTTCCTCTGCTCATACATTGAATTACCATTCACGATCATTACTTGACGAAGTGAAAAGGTATTTCCAATATGAGCCTGAACTTTGGTGGTATCCATCTGTTGAAATGGAGGACGCACCTATCTGAAGCATTTAAATATTCATTCTCGACAGGTAGATGACTGGACGCAGTTGCCCTTTTCAATTCGATTCGTGACACACGAGTGTACTAAAAGATGTTGGCCACGTGGGGATTATTCCGTGCACGTCAAGCTAGAGCTCAGGGCTTTCAATGATTCATTTTCAGTTATTCCATTTTATTGTGAATGCAGCGGAACAGAAAAATTGGTGAACACTTCAAGTTGTACTTGTCCAATATCTTGAGATGTACTTCTATTTCATAGCATTGTATGAGGTAGAATTTTTCTCTCATAAAGTTATCCAACAAGCTAAATATTATTCTTGAATTAAAATGAAATTTCCCCCAGTTTTGTCGGTGAAATTCCATTCACTTTTCTATTATCGTCGTGCCTGGTTTGGGCAACTCTGTCGAAAAATATAACCCCCCCGAAATGACTGTCGATAACCAAGTGAAATAAAAGAAAGAGTTAACAGCACACTGGATTCATAAGCAGAAGACATGCAATGTTACTCGGCAGTTGCATTTACATGGATGAAATTGAGTGTGTGTGTGTCGTTCAACTTTCAAGTTCCAATCAAGATTGATTGCACGAGATGAATTGGAATTTGCCTCACCAAATACCGGAGCCACACCCCAATTCTCCCCCTTCCCTCCTCCTGCCATAATCTATACCTACAGTCGGCTTGGCACCGTGAAATATATTTGAAATTACACTCATTCTGAATTTTAACGAATCCTCCACCATCTTCCTCTGATTATTCACAAGGTCTTTTCCACTAATCGTTGAAACTCATGGCTCGTCAATTTCATTTGTATCTCTCATCATTCTCCCTTCACCAATTGATTTTCGGTGAAGACTCTGCTGATGATTTGAATTCGTTATCCATCCATCCTGGCGCTCTCAATGTAACTTTCCCAACTGTATTTTTTTAATTCAACTCGTCTAGCATTTCCAAGTGTCTGATGTCTTCTGCCTGAGATGCTGAGACCAATTTTTCTGGTCCACCGCAGCCTCCCATTTTCCCTCCATCAGCCGCAACGTAAAATCCGCACATTGGCCATCTCTAGTAACTAGAATAATGTAAATTGTGTCACAGTTGTCAGAGAAGTTAGCTTCATTCTGCTGCAATACATAAATGGACCCAATTTCTAGACATATCAATAGGTAACGTACTGACAAGACAACACAATAGATATTCATCTGTGCATTCTGATGAAGTAAAATACAACAATAAGATGCATATGAAATACCCTAGTCGTAGTCTACCCTCGATATTTCATTGTTGCCTATGCCATTCAGTTTGTGTTCATGTATCCGTTGAAAACCTTCAGTTTGGTGCATCACCGACGTTATACTGTTTCTACTCACTCGGCCATTTGATGGTACAAAGACATTCTGCAAGTGAGTACCTAGTACAACTGTAACCGTTCCTGACGCCCTACACCTACCCGACAGTATTATACATCAACAAATGTTCTGTAATGCTGCCTCGTCGGCTACTACTCGGGATCAATGGACGCTCAGTGACAATACACCATCGTCTGCTCAGTTTGCACATACTAGTATTGTCAGTATCTCCACCACGAAAATCGATTTCACCATGCACGTTCAACTGCTTGGATGTATTCACCTGATACACCCAAAATATGTATTGTATAACAACTTTTATAGTGCATGAAAACATGATACTAGGAACATTGTCTTCCTTACCCATATGGCCTTAGTAGTTTCAAATCCCACCATTACGAGCCCTAAAACCATTACCAAATTTACGATCTTCTTTATGGACTGAGAACAATAGACAACACTGTATCAATCATGATGGGTATTCTCGATAGATAGTGAAATAGCTTGGCTCGTAGCTACCTAGCCACGAAATTGCTGTATCTCAACAAGCCAATTCACCTAACAAGCAATTATCCAGTGACCAAAGAAACTTAGCGATAGTAGATCTAATGTGCTATTGACAGCTATATTATGGGAATATCAAAGTTGCGGTGCTGTCAAGAAGCAATGGACATTTCCGGCTTTGATGAGAGTGGAGCAACCGTCAAAGACACTCAGACCATCCAGCTTCAGGAGGTACCACCACGATGACCAGCAGTGGAGTCATTGATGGTGAAGTGTCATCAACATTGTCAGAAGAATATCAGAGGCTTTTTCAGATTCCTTCATCCGTTCAAAGAGTATGACTATTCCGTCACACCATCGTCCCCTGCTAACTGGGGTCAAATCTACAGCTGCCACAGAGTTCGTCCAGTCGAATCAATAGGGACAGGTATATTTGTCATCGCGGATCACATATACATTATGCCATAATCGTCGGTTTAGCGTATGGACCAGGCTCTTGACACACTGACTGGTCAAACATAGGCTACGCTGTTTGTAGTCTCCATTCAGCCAAATGCCCCCTTCCTCCCCCCCCCCCTCCCACCACCACCCCTCTTCAAATCTGTCCAACTAGGTGCCTCCAATGATGCGTTTCGTGATTGTCCCTAATACACCGGATAACTGAGATTTGATACAATAATATCACTCAGTTCCGTAGTTCAGAGGCTGATTGTTGAAGCAGAAAGCCCCCATCAACCAGAGCTGAAACTGGATACGTCAATTCTGGCTCACTCAGTGTTGAAACTGGCCAGAGACCCCCAGCCCGTTAAAACTTTGCTCTTAGCCTACCACCATGAAGATTACCACTACACATTTACCATGAATTTAATAGAACTTTTCAGTTTATGTTTGTCGTTGAACTCTTCTCTTAAGTTGGCATCAGTGTCTATGTGCCTTACCAAGTAATTATACTTGGTAAGGGGATTTTATACTTAATTGAATTATCATGATAATTAGGGTGACACTGTGCACATGGTACCTATCGTTGTGCTGGATTATTGAGCTATTAAGTGTATTTGTTTAATCATTCCTAACGAGGACAAGATTAAGTGTAGCACTTACTTATCTGATGGATACTGGATTATTTATAGTCATTGAGCATTTG
The DNA here is from genome assembly GCA_026005395.1 of Asobara japonica. Lineage (NCBI taxonomy): Eukaryota > Metazoa > Arthropoda > Insecta > Hymenoptera > Braconidae > Asobara > Asobara japonica. The sequence continues at coordinate 763,797 of BQMI01000429.1, forward strand.
CGGATAGGGGGGGGGGGGTGGGGGCGGGGAGGGGGGGCAATATTTCTATTAGTCCAATCGGAATATTTTCTCATCTCTCAACTAGCTCCCCGGCAATGGCTTCTCGTGATGAAATTAACGAGCCGATGAAATCGTAAATATACTTGGGCGACGACTTTCTCGCGGATAAGAAGCTAACGCTCCTACATGCATAAATATTCATTACCACCAAACGTCTGTCCAATCACGACTCTTTGAGCCTCCTCCCACCCCCCCCCCCCCCCCCTCCGGAGGCCTCGGCTGTTCAATGGAAAATTGTCCTGTATTTTCATGGTTCGTGTCGACGGAAAATAAGGGAAGATAGTAGAGGTTAACAAAAAAAAGAGAGTGAACGAGATAGGAGATTGTACCATGTGAACGCTCGTAAATTGGTACGTTTAATTAAAGCCTTGGTTGCGAATAGAGACAGAAGCGAGTGGTTGGGCTCGTCGCAGAATGTCAATATCAAAATCGGATTCTCAATCGGAAAACCAATGCTGTAATTTTCACTTGTATGTGTAGAAAATTGCACATTAGTCTGTGTGACCACACCTTCGTTAACCTGCGGATATGATGAACGGGGGGGGGGGGGTAGGGGGAAAACAGTCGTGATAAACTCAATTTTCGTATACACGATTGGAGTGTATGGTTGAATGTTGATGAATTTTGCCAGTTGAATTGGTTGGGTAAATTGTAGAAATTGCCAATGTCATGTTAAAGTGATTTTCTTGTGATGACAATGCTTGCAATTTATTCTGGTAGAATGGTTATTTTGGGATATTCAGATGTATCAAAAAAAAGTGCTTGGCCACGCCAGGGCATTAGCATAATCGTGCCACTCTGCGTATTGAAGATGCCCATGATTCTTGCCATCCCTCTGCCCAGTGTGTCCCCTTTAGCCTGAAAAGAATTATGGATCCAAATCCGCTGGCTCTGCCAGACTCAAGGAGCAATTTTTGAATACCCACTTGTATCAAATCGATAGGCCGAGAATGTTCAACGACAAAAGGGGGGGTGGGGCCAAATTGCTTTTGGATTAGCTTCAAAATCTTGTAAATGCAAATGAATACTCTAGTGTTCCACTTGCTACAAAGTAATTCATTTATAAATCAATAGACCAGTCCAAAATTAAAGTTCTTTCTCCTTCGAAACCTAAATTAAACAAAACCCCCAGAGTAATTCTCCAACATTTTGCGGACAAGAAGTGGGTGGGTGGGGGAGGGGGGGGGGGCGGGAGATCTGTTGCCGACTGTCCTCCCGCTTACTTTCAATTCAGAAATAATTAGAGTATGAATGAGGCCTCGGGAGTTTAATTTCGACAAAACTTTCTGCAAGTGCCTGGTTCACTCAGTTACCAGAATGTTTCTGTTGGAGTTGTTATATCGCGGGGATTTCCACCACGGAAAATCACTACTCCTCCCCCCCACCCCCCACCTCCTCACCACCCCCTGATTTTCACATCTACATAAGACGCTACATAGACGAGATTAATTTTACCTGCAATCCAATTTCCATCCTGTATTACGAATTCCTCGCGTGAACACAAAAGTAGAAATACTTGTTAGAGCTACTCTCGTATACCATCCTGATATTCACCGAGTGTTGGCCAACGCGGGTGCCGCTAGAGAAGGGGAGGGGGGGGGAGAGGGGGAGAAAAGTTTTCGAGGGTCGAAAAGTTTGGAACGAAGTCAGAGGACATTAGGGCGTGTACTTACTCCTGTTTTTCCTTGTTTCGTGCTATTTTTTTTTTTATTCTCAAAAGTCAAGTGTTTCGCTGCAGCCGCTCCAACGACGCACGCGATATTCTTGTAGATGTATCACGCGAATTCTCCGTGTGTATTTAAGAATTCTCGGGATTGACTTGCGATGAAAGAAAATTGATGAGATATATGTATGAAAAAAATGGGTGGGGGGGGGGGAGGGGGGAACATATGTGTAGCGTGTTTATCTCGGTGACGAGATGATTCGTAGGTTGAAAATGAATTGCCCCGCGCTCATACAGAATCACATTGGGCTTGGGATTTTCCCCTGTCTATTAAATATGGACCCACGGATTACCCTGGGACCCTTTTGGGGAAGGGCTTGCCAGCATTGTGTATATCGTCCGCGGAAACCGGTTAAATATTCAGCGCGCGCCCGCAGCTGCCGTTTCCTGTCTCTGTTCCAACAGTGGTTACGCTGCTTTTTTTTTTTTTAAAGCAGCAACGAGTGTAGTAAATGCACACGCGTATTCACCCAATGTGTAATGCTGTTGCAATTTTTTTTTTTTACCGAGGTAGCGAAATTTTGACGGGCGAAAAATTCAATTGTAAATTTGGCAAAGCCATTAAGCCGAAATTGAAATTGCAAATTGTTGTTAATTTAGTAGATGTATTAATTATGCTATATGTTGGGTTATTAATTTTGCATTGGCCACTTTATGAGGAAACTTCAAAATTCGGGGGATTCAGGTGAGAGGTTAATATCTGACGTTAAACTTTCAGCGCACAGTGTGTAGAATATTTGAGAGTATAAACGAAAATTAAGGATTTGAAATAATGGGGTTAGTCTACGTAGTTTATTCTATCTCAGTGAGCCCTTTGCCCTCCCCCCCCCCCCTAGCCCCCCTTAACAATCATATTTATATTTCACTTGGAGATTGCTTCAACAGGTGTGTCTGCACCCTCTTAACCCACAGACAGCTCAAGCCCATCTTACAGTAATGTTTCAGAATATGATGGTTGGATTCGAGTTAGAGTAGCAATGATTGTCAGAAACAGCTCGCCGTCAGGCCTTGCAAAGTGCCCGCATTCCCCTCCTCGTTTTTATTGGACAGAGCCTCCATAAATAGCCAAAGAATAGAGAAATTTTCCTTCCTGACAATAGGAAGGAAAAAAAAACCATCAAAAATTCTTTCTCCACCCTCACGTAAAACGAATTGACTAACATCTCCAGGATGCTGACAATACCCAATGTGAAGGGCGAAGGAGAATCTTCACCATCCTCAACAATTGGATTTTCCACGATTAATTGCTTTAATACGCCTATTCAAGGAAATGACAATGGACGAGTTTCTCCTCTTTCGGTGAATTGCCCAAACCAATTGTGCGCACACTTCTTGATGACATTTGAGGAAAATTACTGGAGAGATTTGATGAAATATAAAAAAGGAGTTGTCTAGTGCATTAACGCTTACTGCAGGTTCATCCTGGAGCTGAAGAATTTCAAGTATTTTTGGGCTGATGAAATAGTGGCTGGGGTGGGTGGGGTGGGTGGAGTGAGGTGGGGTGGGGTGGGTGGAGTGGGGTGGGGTGGGGTGGGGTGGATGGGTGGAGTGAGGTGGGGCGGGTGGGTGGAGTAAGGTGGGGTGGGTGGGTGGGTGGAGTGGGGTGGGTGGAGTGGGGTGGGTGGGTGGAGTGGGGTGGGTGGGTGGAGTGGGGTGGGTGGGTGGAGTGGGGTGGGTGGAGTGGGGTGGGTGGGTGGAGTGGAGTGGGGTGGGGTGGGTGGCCGGAGTGGAGTGGCGTGGGGTGGGATGGGCTGGAACAAAGTGGGTGGATAGAGTGGGGTGGGGGGGCTTACCCCCAACGTAAGGTAGTAGGTATAAAAGTGGAGTTCTCGGTTCTCGGCCTCTGGTAATTTACCGTCGACCCAGTTTTCTCATGAAGATAAAAGCCTAGACATAAAGAAGGCAGTGAAAACACGAGAAAAAAAATGCTCAACCTCAAGAATTATCATTGTCGTATTTTTACAGCTAAAAATTCAGATTTAAAAAACTCACATCTCTTTATACATTCAAATCATTGAAACATGAGGTAAAATGGGTAGAGCCTTGAACGCGCGAGGACACGCCGATCGTGCACTTACTCGTTCCATGTTCCACGAGTTAACGATCGCCGTAAAATATCGAAGCTCCCGTGTAACTCGTTTTCAGCCGACAGTGCTCTCCCCCCCCCCCTCCCTCTCCCGCTGCTCTCTCCTGCCAGTCCAGCTGCTGTGCTCTCTACCCCCACCCAGTGAATTCAGTGCTAAATCGATTTATGGTTAAACAACAGAAAGAAACGAATTGAGAGGAAAAAAAAAGGAAACGAATTACCAAGCTTTCGAAACTGCCTGATTCACTGCCCCTTGTAGTGCTACAGCCAATGTTAAAAGGTATACGAAAATTGTCGGTCGGATAAAATCATGAGTCACTTTAGAAGCTTCTTTTCTTGAGAGAAAGCTCGTTGAGATGCAATTACTCGAGAAATAAGCAAAGACGATTATCGGAAATTGCTGGCGGGTTTAGGGTGGGTGGGGGGGGGGGGGGGGGGGGGGGGGGGAGGGGAGGAGGAGGAAAAAAGTACACACAACTCAATGTTGGCCAAGTAGAAGAGTTGCGTAATGGAGGTTCACCAGTCTAACGCGATCAGTTAATCCTGACCAGGGTGCAGTATCGAAGTTGAGAAATTAATGCGAATAAGTCACTGATTTTTCTTCATCACATTTTCTCGTAATTTGTTTCATTCATTTAAACTGGCGAGTCCATGGCGAGTTGTGCGATTAATATCACTGGATGGATGTAATCGTTTTTCAGCGCCTGGTAGATTAGATTTGAAAAAAAAAAAAGGGAAAAAAGTGGAGATTATGCCAATTATTTAATGTTAGAACATATTTGAAACAAATCACTACATTAGACGACAGAAAAACTAGTCGGATAACATGCATTCCATATGTGCCTGTCGCATTAGTGTGATAAGGATATAGCAAACGGTATCGTTTAATAAATTTTTTTTCTCGGTTGGTGTTGCAGGTAAAGAGGTGGAGATAGGCTTGGCCAAGGAGAAGGAGATAGTCAAGGCAGTCGCATGGGAATAATGAGCTAGCCAACATGTGGAGGATGCAGCGGTGCGGCTTGTCCGCCTGGTCCTGGATGTGGCTGTGGCTGTGGTTTACATCAGCCATACTCGATACAGCGTCTTCCGGTGGCCATACAGCATCAACAACTCCCCCAATTGGCAGCCACCCTATTGCACCATCAGTGTCTAGCCTAACAGTCCAGGACTTGCGTTTCACAAAACCACTCTACAATGTCTCAATATCGGAAAACTCCATTGGCAAGACATATGTATCACCCGAAAATCGTATGGGAATCCACTTGTCATCACTTCTACGTAATGCTGATATAAAATATAGAATAGTTGGTGGTGATCGTGATAAATTTTTCAAAGCCGAAGAACGAACTGTTGGTGATTTTTGTTTTCTCTTAATACGGACACGTACCGGTAATGTTGATGTTTTAAATCGCGAGCGCAAGGATCGCTATGTCCTAGAAGTGCGTGCAACAACAACATGGAGAGACACTAGAATTAAACAGGGTGTACTTGATACTGAATCAACAGTGGTGGTCACCGTTCTCGATACAAATGACCTCAACCCCTTATTTTTTCCAACTGAGTACAAAGAAACTGTGACTGAGGACACACCACTACACCGTAGTATACTGAGGGTAGCAGCTGAGGATGCTGATCTAGGAAGAAATGGTGAAATATATTACAGCTTTGCAGAGGAGAGTGAACAATTTGCTGTGCATCCAGTCAGTGGGGTCATCACGCTCACCAGGCCACTGAGGTCAAATTTTATTATCATTTTACATTAGCAATGACCATGCCCTGTGGGGTGCACTCTACCAATCCCACTTGATGCTTGAAAATTAGTTGTGCCAATAGGAAGTGCATGTTGTACCTGTAAACTCTCTCTCCCCCATAATAATGTTAAATATTCCACAAATTAACATTGAAAAAAACACGTCATGACTTTCCAGTTGTTAATTTTTAATTCTATTATACTGATGATAATAATTTGTTATCCAGGTATGCAGAGAGAGCAATTCACGAGCTGGTGGTACTTGCTGAGGATAGAGGTGCACTATTCCGTGGGGTCGGCACGAATCGTGCTAGTACAGCGCGGGTCACAATCAGGGTACAGCAGGTAAATCTGTACGCCCCGGAGATATACGTGAATCATCTACCGGACATTGTTGAAAATTCAAATGCCGATGTCTATGCAATTGTCCGTGTGGTGGATCGCGACGAGGGTATACACGGTCAAATAGCAAGCTTGGATATTGTTGGTGGTGATCCAAATGGTCACTTCAGAATAAAAGCAGGACAGAGAATGGGTGAATACAATATCGAGATACTTCATCTTTTGGATAGGGAGACAGCGCGTCAAGGTTACAATCTATCACTACGTGCCATTGACAGGGGTATACCCCAGCGTTTCAGTCACAAAATCGTGCCAGTTCATCTTACTGACGTGAACGATAATGCACCAGTATTCAGTCGTGAGATATACGATGTTAGTGTACCAGAAACAGCGCCAGTTAATACACCAGTGATCAAGTTAAAGGTCACTGACGCTGACGAGGGTAAAAATGCCCTGGTCACCTTGGAGATTGTTGGTGGTAATGAGGGTGGTGAATTTTACGTTAATGCTGATACTGGTATGTTATACACAGCTGTACCACTTGATGCTGAAACTAAAACCTTGTATACACTAACAGTATCAGCTGTAGATCAGGGAAATACGGGTACGCGAAAGCAATCTTCAGCTAAAGTGAAGATTAACGTTATTGACGCTAATGACAATGATCCAACATTTGATGAGACTGAGATGACCATGGAAATGGATGAGAATAAGCCGGCTGGTACTAGTGTCATTAAGGTAACAGCTAAAGATAAGGATTCCGGGGAAAATGCTTATATATCCTACTCCATTGATAATATTGATGCTGTGCCATTTGAAATTGATCCATTTAGCGGTATGATCAAAACAAAACAGCTCATTGACTATGAAACTATGAAGCGCAATTATGTATTGATTGTACGTGCAAGTGATTGGGGATTACCATATAGACGACAAACGGAGATGCAGTTGCGTATCAAAATTCGCGATGTCAATGACAATCGGCCGCAGTTTGAAAAGATTGATTGCTTGGTACGTATACCGCGCTATGTACCAATTGGTTCTGAAATTATTACTGTATCAGCAATTGACCTCGATGCCGGCAACATGATTCATTATCGTATGGAGTCAAGCAATGAGGACACTTGTTTTTCACTTGAGCCATCGAGTGGTGTTCTTTCAGTTGTTTGCGATCTCACTGATGTCACTGTCAACGACATGTATGTCAATGTAACAGCTACAGATGGCACACACTTTGCCGATGTCAATGTCATTCATGTGCAATTGGTAAATGTCAAGCGTAATCTTGCCGCACCGGGAAAAATACTCGATGATATTGGTGCGGCAAAGTGTACAGATACGGGTGTTGCTACCCGCCTTGCTGATGCATTACAACTTGCTGAAAAAAATAATGAGCCGTCGCAAGATGATCGCCAATCACTCACACCAAGACGATACGGTGGCAATGTTCATGCACCCGAATTCCTGGATTTTCCCAATGAAATAAAAGTCAATGAATCGGTAAAGCTTGGAACTAGTCTTGTGAAAATACATGCTAAAGATCGTGATCTTGACTACAATGGTAAACTCGTTTACGGCATATCAAGCGGTGATCGCGATTCTGTCTTCGGCATTGATCAGGAAACTGGTGATATAAATATAATCAGCTACTTGGATCGCGAGAGAGAAAGTGAATACTTTCTCAATATCAGTGTCTATGATCTTGGCAAGCCCCAAAAATCATCATCACGAATGCTGCCAATTACAGTGCTAGATGTTAATGACAATGCACCCAAGTTTGCTAAGCCATTAGCAAGTTTCAGGATATCAGAAAATGCTATTAATGGTACACAGGTATTTCGTGCTAATGCAACTGATGTGGATCTTGGTGATAATGCACGTGTAACGTATTCACTGGTAACTGAGACGCGGGATTTCAAAGTTGATTCGCTAACTGGTATTTTAAGTGTTTTTGGAAAATTGGATCGCGAGAGACAGGAAGTTTATGAGTTACGAATTCGTGCTAGTGATAATGGTGGTCATAGCAGTGAGTCAACAGTGTTATATTCAGATGCTCTAGTGCGCGTTACGGTCGATGACATCAATGATAATCCACCGAGATTTGCATTGTCAAGTTATTCCGTCAAGATACGGGAAGATGTGCCAGTCTGGTGTGTTGTTGCGGTCGTTGAAGCGACTGATCCGGATGAGGGTGCAGGTGGTGAAATTGAGTATTACTTGTCGGATGCCATGGATAGTGAGGGCTATTTCAAGGTCGACCGAGTATCGGGAACAGTGAGAACAGCCCAGCATCTTGATTTTGAGCAGCGTCAGGTGCATACGCTGACCATTGTGGCTAAAGATCGAGGTGAGCCATCCTTGTCCAGTGAAACTATGCTGATTATTGAGGTCGTTGACGTTAATGAGAATCTTCAAGCACCGGTTTTTGATGATTTAATCGTTTCCGCGAGTGTCTTTGAAAATCAACCTGTTGGAACATTAGTTACGACGGTGAGAGCCAGAGATGGTGATCCAGCAGGACCCGATTCCAGAATTGGATATAGCATACGAGGTGGCGATGGCATCGGGCTCTTTACCATTGATGATGAGGGTAAGTTTGCTTGTCTTATTGCTTACTTTGGACGACTGGGCATGAATACTAACGAGGTAGTCAACAGTGGTCTGATGAATGTCTTTCTGATTGTCAATGAGGGTTTAGGTTAGGCAAAACTTAGAGTAGGGTGAATTTTCGTACATGAACTGGGCACGAAATCACGGAAAATATCAGAAGGTTACCTCCTTTTGAATAGTCGAATGCGAGCAGTCTTTTTCAAGATAATGCGATTCACCAGTCGCAGTTTATTCTCTGCACGAATGGTAATTACCTCAATGTTTTTAAATAAAAAACTGAGTTGATTACATTTTAATAGGATGAATTTTCCCGAGGCTTGCACAATAGTGCGCTTATCCGTCTGTTTGCATCCTTCTTTCTCCCCCGCTCTTTTCTTCTCATCTTTGCGTCAACGCTGACGCGTGAAAGCCCTTCCTTACTCTCTTTCCTTTTACACCCGAGAAAATGCCTTGTCACTTCTGTTAATGACTGCAAGGATGCGTATTATAATAAAGGACTTCTGCACTCCCTTTTTTCTCATGGAAATTCAATGTCGACAGGGCTGCGTAAATTACGTGGCTCTTTGATACGGTAGTTGAATGGCTGGCGTATACGTAAGACTTGGCGGGAGAATTTGAAAAAGAAAAGATCTGCACTCCGAGGTTTCATTAATTTAAGAAGTGTAGGATATAAATACAGGTCGTTAAATCCAGAATTTCTTTCCTAATTTCCAACACTTTTGGAACATTAAAAAAAAATTGAAATTTTGGAAATTTTGGAAAATTTCAAAAATTTTAACAACTTTGAATTTCAAATTGAAGAATTTCGGAAAAAAGAATAAAAATTTTTTGGAAAAAGAATAAAGTTGAATGGTCAACACACACACATACACATAAGAGTTGGCAGTACGGTTTTGAAAAAAAGAGTAGATTTCAATTTTTGTGTCGCTCACTAATGGTCATCGAGGAATAATGGGCCTTCGGAGAATACAGGGGGCGATAAATTTTATCAGGCTGACGCCTCGATACCCCAGTCGTACATTTCAAGCGATAAACCATGGGGTAAAAAGCGAAAGGGGGTGGGGGGGGGGGGGTGGCTACGGGGAGTAGATGCAAAAAAGTGGGAAAAAAGGGAGTCAGACAGAACGAATAGAGATCCAGCGTGAGCCCATCGTCCGCGAATCGCTCACGTCCGAGGCCTTCCACCCCCTCCCACCCACCCACCATAACTTCACGCGAAACGTCACTCCATCCGCCAGCATTTTCGTTAGAAACAGTAGGTAACACCACATTTCACAATAGGGGGGCGATCTGTCCCTAAAATATTGATCTTCCGTCGTGGAAAAATAATAAATTGCTAGGAGCATGCATATTCAAACTGGCGTAAATATTCATAAGTCAAGACGAGGGTTTCAATTTTTTTTTAATTCTCCAAATTTTTACAGTTTATGAAATCTTCAGGTTATCAATTTTTTTTAAATACGCACAATGTATACATTTATTAATTATTGCCGCAATTTTTGAAAATGGTCTATGGTGTTGGAATTTTGGTCATGGTCAAAAGTCGGCATTTATTTGCATTTTTGAGTTCTTTAAATTTTTGAAATTTTTGGATTCTCGAAATGTCAAATTCTCGAATTTTTTAAATTTTTTATAGTGTAACAATATCTAAAGCTCCCAACATTGGTAACATATTGCAATCTTTGGGACTTTAAAAAAAAATCGTGAAGTTTCTGAAGACACTGTGCTCTCCATGCGCCCGCATTCTCATTAGACACCCCATATATACAGCACATTTTACAATAGGGTGGGGGCGATCTGTCCGTAAAATATTGATCTCCCGTCGTGAAAAAATAATACATCGTGAGGGATATGCATATTCAAACTAGCGTAAATATTCATAAGTCACCGTGGTATTATAGGTAACATATCGGTTAACAGTGACACAGTATAACTATATAGCGGCGCGGAAAAAATGTACTTCGTACACTATATTCAATACGAAATGCTTGTATATGAATGTTATACATTTTTCTGCATAGCACATTTCTCGTTAGGACCATGAACTTTCAATTTCTCTAGACGTTATGCGAATTTTGAATGCTCTGGAGTGTCACTAATGTCATAAAAAACAAATCCAATTTTTTTCATGTCTCTACAATATTTCTCATTGTGTATGTTTTTTTTTTTTTTTTTTTTTTTTTCCACTCTTTCTCTATTTGTATTCACCCACGTCCCCGCTGGTAAGCATTACTACATGGGCAATACTACGGATCAGAGTACCCACCCATTGCGGCTGGGGCCGACTTCGCCGTTTCAGCTCATCGTATTTCTGATCACAGGGTAAACCTCCAGAAACCCCTGTGATACGATGGCGGGCGTCTACGATGGAACCCTCCCTCCCCCCCCCCCCGCGCGACGGGTCGCGTTCGGTCCCGGCTCACGGTCTCACTTCATGGATACCGCCGATAGCACACACGGAATGTTCCTGCCATCGGTCGGAGTCCGTGAGAAAATATTTTTCAGAAAAAATATTTGCAGTGAGCGGGAATCGAACGCGGGACCTTTAGAATAGTAGGCAGACACTCTACCCACTTGTTGTGGGTGTACGTGTGTGTGTGTGTGTGGGTGTACGTGGGTGGGTGAGTAGGTGGGTGGTTGGGTGAGTAGGTGGGTGGTTGGGTGAGCAGGTGGGTGGTTGGGTGAGCAGGTGGGTGGTTGGGTGAGTAAGTGGGTGGTTGAGTAAGTGGGTGGATGGGTGGGTGAGTAGGAGGGTGGTTGGGTGAGTGTATGTGTATGTGTATGTGTGTGTGTGGGGGAGTCGGTGGGTGGGCAAGCCGGTGGGCGGGCGGATGGGTGGTCGAGTGGGTGGGTGGGTGGGTGGTTGATTCGGTGGATGGGTGGGCGGGCGGGTGGGTGGCCGATTCGGTGGGTGGGTGGGCGGGCGGCGGGTGGGTGGGTGGTCGAGTGGGTGGGTGCGTAGGTGTATGTGAATTAGAAATTTACACCCTCCTATTAAGTTCTTCATTCCCTTTTCTCGTGATCCAATGCTCCCTACGTACCTGTTCTCGTTAATTTACTTCACTTAGCTTAATCACCAAGATCTCCCGTTAGAATTGTACCAATGAATCATTCATGAACCGTAAAAAAGACCTGTTTAATGCCGCAAATCGTCACGGAAATGCCGTAAGTCCTTTTAACATTTTTTTTTTTTTTTTTAATTTCAAATCCTTTGATTTTCTCTCGTAGGAATTGAGCAACCCCAGGCTTGTTGCATTTTCAACAGGTAAATTCAGCCAATTAATGCGCTTGCTTAATTGACTCTCATGCAAATCAATTCAATCCACCAGTAATCTGCATAAATTTATCCGTGTTTTTTTATCGTCATTGATAAATTTGTCAAAAAATGAGAGTCTTCATTCATCATTTATTGCATTTTTCAATCAAGTCTCTACGAAAACTCCACTGATTTCTGTGTATGTCCTACAAATTTTAAAAATGTTAAAAATTTCAAAAATTTCAAAAATTTCAAAAATTTCAAAAATTTCAAAAATTCCAAAAATTTCAAAAAATTCAAAAATTTCAAAAATTTCAAAAATTTCAAAAATTTCAAAAATTTCAAAAATTTCAAAAATTTCAAAAATTTCAAAAATTTCAAAAATTTCAAAAATTTCAAAAATTTCAAAAATTTCAAAAATTTCAAAAATTTCAAAAATTTCAAAAATTTCAAAAATTTTAAAAATTTCAAAAATTTCAAAAATTGCAAAAATTTCAAAAATTTCAAAAATTTCAAAAATTTCAAAAATTTCAAAAATTTCAAAAATTTCAAAAATTTCAAAAATTTCAAAAAATTTAAAATTGTAAATATTTGAAAAAAATTAAAAGCGTAGGAAATCAACTTATCCACCCTACCTGATAAATTTGTTAAAAAATGACTCGCCTCTTCATTCGCCATTTACTGCATTTGCAATGGTGAATTGAAATCCGTTTGAGCCACTGGCTCTTTTGTGAGGCGTGTGTCAAGCTAGCACAACCCCGCATCGCATCATCCCTTGGGGAGCCGTATCCGACCGCCCGACAATGCCCCCAGTCCTCTTACCCCCATTGTATCCATTCAATTTCTTTCATTCTAACGTGTCCTCAGAATGGTTACGTGATAGACACATTCACCTACCCCACTCCCTGACATCTATATATTATCATCGCTTATCGCGGGCATTTTTTATCGTAATTCATGCGGAAAATACCGATTAAATGCAGTTTTAAAAATTTTCTCGCTGACATTAAAAATCATGGGGGACCTACAGGAAATTTGGAAATTTCAAAAAAATCCAAATTTTGAAAATGTCTCAAATTTGACTGATTTTAAAAATTTCAGCAGCTTCAAAAACTTGAAAAAAAAAATTAAATTGTGCCAAATTCGAGAAAATCTCAAATCTAAGCCTAAATTTTTTGTATTGAAATATAAGCATCTCAAAAATTAACGAACGCTCCTGTGGTGTGATAATTGTGAACACGGTTGAAAAAAAAATCACTCCAATAAAAAACGAACGCACTCTCTTCCCTGGGCAAATGCATGGAGTCTAATGGACCGTGAATCCGTTTCACGAGCGAAAAAAAACCATTTCCCAACAATAATGTTTCCAATAAATAAAAGGAGAAACATAAAAATAACAAAAAAAAAAGTCTATGCAGAAGGTGAGCATTGCAATATCACCGTGCGGAAGTAGCACTATAACATGGGCTTCACAATGTTGGAGGAAAAAAAAAAAATACACGCGCATAAAAACGAATATAAAAGTAAAGTGCAGGGTAATTGTCTTCTCTCCTAGAAAATTCCAATTGAAAATCTATCAGCGTGTAAAAACTCTGACATTATTCATTTTCAACTTGGCAATGATGGGAAATACGCAGCTAGTCTATTATTGCTCGTCAAAATCCTAAGCGAATTGCGCGTGTGGGCCGTGGGGGCGACGCAAGAAAGTTCGCGGCTTACGATTTTGACTGGGCCCAATTTCCTTAAATAATGGAGATAGACGAGATGCAAAGCCGCTTGCCCCAGTTGCATATGAACGCTCATACGTCGTAAAATATTGAAAATACGTGAGAAAGTGATAGAACCTGATTGATAGAATTCGTCATGCCCAATATTTTTTGTTACCACTATTTTCCTCTAGATCCACTCGTTTTCTCGAAAAATGCTGCGGAGTGCGCGCAGATCGCTTACAAGCGCGAGCCTGCCGCCCGCAATGCTTCCAATCACATTTGCTCCTTAATTATGAGTGTTAGGGAAAAAAGTTATTGAACATAAAATGTGCATTTTGAGGCGAGGAAGAAAATTTGTTTAAACTTCTTTTCCCTATCTCTAACCGTTCTCGAGATACTGTATTAGACATTTTGTAACAGAAATGTTGGCAAAATGTCAAGTTCCAAAAATTTCCGAGTTTCAAAAAATTTAAAAATCGCAAATATCCTCAACTTTCCAATTTTGCTTTAATAACTGTAGAAAATAGTGTACCAATGTATGATTATTCCTCATGAAGATGATATATAGCGCAAAATACATGGGAATGGAAATTGCGGAGGCTTTTCATGGCGTCACACTCGGCATTAAACTGAGTCGGTAGTCGAAGACTAAACATAAACATTATCCAAGCAGCCCTATAAGCCACGTATTCTCCTCGGAGACTGTTGAACGAAAGGAGCAAAGAAAAACGTGCAGTTTGGCCTTCTACCGTACCCGTAAACTCAATTATTTACAGAGTTTGCTCCTTAGATTTTCGCTTCTGCTCCACTGAGTTTGAGTGAATAACGACGCCTTTCTGGGAATCAGGGGAGGAGGGGTCATGAAAAAATAAAAATTTGGAACTTTAAAAATTTTTTCATCAAATTTCAACGTAAGAAGCTTTTTTTATCCTTTCCATTTTTCACGATTTTTGCAATTTGTGAGATCTCCCCCCTCCCCCACCCCCCACCCTCCCACACCCACCTCCTTTTTTTCCCTTCGCCGATAAGAGTATTCGGCCTGGAAGAAGCTTTTCCATACCTCGTGCAGTATTCACAGCGTATTTTCCGCCATCAAGAGCGCCCACCCTCCACCCACCCACCGCCACCCCCTCGCCCGATAAAAGCGGTGTTCCTACAGTTGAGTTTCCGCTTCGTCGAGACACAGACATACGCAGGTAGTATATTCTGATATCGTTTCGGAATTGAACTTGTGCACGGGCACGATTGCCAAACACCCACCCACGCCTTCCACTCGGCTTTATCTGGAAGAAGAAGCTGGATACTTCACTTTGGCGACATTACAGGCCGTCGAGAGTGGCTCGTATTTAATTCACGCTTTAGCGATTCCTGCGGCCTTTCAAAAGCCTCCCGACTGTCTAAAACCATTTATTTTTCAAGCTCTCGTTTTTTATACATGTCTTCAAATGTCGGCTAGTTTTATCTAGTGTAGTTGAATTTTAGAATGGAATTTTTGGGGAATTAGGGACTTTTGAATTCATGCAGTTCATGAATTTTTTTTATTTTACCTTTTTTTCTTTTGCCGCTTTTGAAGTTTTTTAAGGGTTTGAACATTTACAATGCGGTACAATTAGAGGGAAACCTTGACCACTTTCATCCAGTGTCTTTTAGCGCTTCTTCAGTAGTCTTATCTCGTCTGCTAGGCCAAAAAAAGGGAAAAATAGGAGATGTCTATCGTTGAAAAAGTTAAAATGTGCGCGAATTTGAAACTTGAATAATTTTAACGATGACCTGTTATTTAATATAATTTTTGAAATTCCTTAAACATTGACGACCAGTTTTTCAAAGTTTGACAATTTTCAAAATTTTTACAAATTTTCCAAATTTTTATATTTATAAAAATTTTCAAAATTGTCCAATTCGTTCAACTTTCCCAAAATTTGCAAACTTTTTCATTTTTTTCAAAATTTTTAAAATTTAATATTGTTAAAAAAATCATGAATTTGTTCAATTTTCTTACAATTTGCCAATTTTCCCGATTTTTTCAAAATTTTGAATTTTTTAACCTCTCATATGCGAAAATTGTGGACCTTCCAAATTTCCGAAAATTTCCAAATTTTTTAAAACCAAAAATAAATTATTACAAACATTTCAAGCCCCTCGATATTTTGGTACTCTCCATTTCACTTTTATCACTCTCCCATTGGTATTGAGTAATAAAAAATAACAGCCTACGCGACACAACTGGAATTTGCTAAAAGGTGATACCGGTTCTCTCCAGTAATGCGAGAGTCTGAGCCTCGCGGGCGGCGGAAGTGACGTCACGTAGTAAATGAGAGGGGGCCCCACACGAGCTTAAATGTAATCCAAGACAATGTGCATTGCACGAGATATGGTACTTCAGCCCTCCTTCAGTGAGTTTGTGCATTTTACACGGAAAAGCCCGCGGTCTCGATGCCGTAGAGATTTAGGATTTGTTGTAAGGTCGCGGGTTTGGGAGGGGCGAGGGGGGGGGGGGGGGGGGGTGGCGGGGGATAAACAAGACTTAGCTGGTGTCATTAAAGATTCATGCGAAGATTTGTATGCAACTGAGTTTGTTTGAGTATTACCGAAAGTATCAGAGTGAGTGCATACACCGCGAAAAAAATTTGATAACTAGCGGATTGAGCATCCAGGAAGCGGCATGTAACGCACAGTGCATAATACCGGCCACCCATGTTATTGAATGAGTGACGAGAAATGAATGCATTTTCTCCCAAATGAAAATTGATGACCTCGTTGACCTTTTTTCATCATATTCGCACATTTCAACATTTATAAATAATTTCTAACGGAATGTGCGTGTGAGTGTGTGTGTCTGTACGGGTGGATCGGCGTGTATGTGTGTGTGTGTGTGTGGGTGGATGGGTGGGTGAGTGGGTGGGTGGGTGGGTGAGTGGGTGGGTGGGTGGGTGAGTTCATGATTGGGTGGGCGAGTGAGTGGGTGGGTGTGGGTGTGTGTGTGTGTGTTCCAATTTTCCGATCAAGCTCGGTGAAGGCTCCATCCCACCAGCTCAAGGTACTCCCGATCTACTTGCTCACAACAATGTTTCTCTTTATGACAGAATATCTCGGAACCGGATGGAGATACGGAAAAAAAGTTCAAACAAATTTTGTTCCTGGAATCAAAATACATATTTTATATTTAGTCACTTTTTTGCCTAACGTTCGTAATTAAGGAGTAAGTGTGGTTGGAAGCATCGCCGACGGTGTATAGTGATGCTTGATGGCGACCTGCGCGAACTCCGCAGCTTTTCTTGAGGCAACGAGCTGATATAGAGGAAAATTGTGATAACATAAAATATTCGGTGTGACAAATTCTATTAATCAACTACTATGACTTTCCCACGTATTTCCAATATGTTACCACGTATTGCAGTTCATATGCAGCTGGGATAAGCGAGTTTGTCCCGTCCCACATTCAATCCCCATTTTGTCAGGAAGTATAGATAGTGGTATGATTCATGGAGTCTGAACAATTCCCCATGGAACAACGCGTAATACAGAACCTGAGTAAAACGTTCAAACGTTCCCAAATTTCCAAATTTTTAAAAAATTTTAATATTAAAAAAAATGTAATTTTCCCAATTCTCCAAATTTTCGAGATTTTGTATACGTTTGGGTTGAAGATAAAAAAAGGAGTAATTTTCTGGATGTTAGAAGGGACCCTCCATCCACCGTATCAATTTTAATGGCTGTCGTGGTTGTCAAGGGCTCCACGAATTGCGGAAAATGAGGGAAACAGAGAGGGAAGGGGGAATCCGGGACACATCCGTGAGTCACGGAAGTCCATAGAAGACGGAAAAAGAACTCCTTGAGTTCCTGCGGGCGTCTAGAGCCCACTACCCGGATCCGATATGCCATACAGGTTCGTGGAACGATCGACAAACCGGTTTTAAATGCGTTCACTCCTACAGACACACACATGTACTGAGAACAGTTGAGGGAAATGTGAGGGCTCAGACCCTTTTTCTTGGGGATTTTTCAGCCAGTCTATGGACCAGACGAAGCCAATGCTCCGGTAAATTCCCCCCCCCCCCCCCCTTCCCTTCGAGAAAGCCACAATCATTCTTTGAACGTAAGAAGATCGAGAGCATTTCACCGTAACCTCCATGTATCCTATTTTTCTCTTTAGTTACGAACGACTGACGACTTTTCAGCATACAGAAGTGATCAAATTTTTGGCACCTATAAACTTTTGAAATTGTGTGAGCTTGTGCGCGCGGGTATGTGGACGTGTGTGTGTGTGTTTGTGTGGGTGGGCGGGTGGATGGGTGGGTGAGTGGCTGGATGGGTGGCTGGATGGGGGGGGGGTGGATGGGTGGGTGGCTGGATCGGGGGGGGGGGTGGGTGGGTGCCTGGATATATATATATATATATATGTGTGTGTGTGTGTGTGTGTGTATGTGTGTGTGTGCGTAAAATGGTGTGACTTGTTAAAATTTTGGAAAGTCTCCCATTTCCGAAGTTTCCAAAGAAAAACAAAGGGAAATGACAGACTGGAAAATGATATGCTGAGCTTTTAGCTACATTTGAATGCACACATTGAATGCGCTTTTTCATGCGATACTATCATCTGCAGATGATGTATAACTCCAGACTTTTGAACAGTGCCGGTATTTCTCACGCGCTCATGCGGTTAAAGGTACGTCAGGAGTGGCATCAGCTACATAACACAGTTTATTACATTTTCTGGAGTATTGTACAACAGGAGAGGCAAATATGGGTTTCAAAGTGGAACATACTTTCGAGATTGCTGGCAAAGTTTAACATTTTATGAATTGAAATTCACGAAAATTTCTTTCCTCATTTAACGAAATTATTAAATTTGTGGGGAATTCAGTTTGCTTTTTATTTCATGGGTGAAAGGAGAATGGTTCCTTGGTACATTATACGTGTAATTACAAATATTTTAAAGAGATTGCAAATTTCTGATTAAAAAAAAAAAAATTCAGAATTTCAAAAATTTCAAAAAATTGCAAACCTAAAAATTCCGAAGAATTTCCAAGTCTGTAAAAATTAAGAAAAAAAATTCGCCAAATTCCAATCGTCTATGAACTATGCACAATGTCGAATAGTTATCCGGAATTACCGAGGTTATCAAGCGCATGCACTTGATACCGGGGAGCGATGACAAGCGTTCGATATTAAATTCGATAATACTTCGTATTCGAGTGATTGCGAGTGGATGCCACTTGGCAATGTACCGTCGATTTCAAATGTGTGTTTATTGTACGCAAAGCGTGAATATGTGCATCCATGGTAAAATACCATCGTTTTATCTCCATTTGCAAATGAAACGTGATTACAACGCGATATTGGGAAGGCTTATACCAGTTTATGGGCCAAGTACTATCGACTGCAATGATTATTGAATGGGTGATAATCGAAATTACACGAAAATTTGTGTAACCCCGAACTCCTTCGTGTTGAATGATTTTCCTAATTTTTGTGTCTCCAGAAGTTGGGTAATTATTTTTCACCCACCCACAAACACCCACCCACTCACCTATCCGCCTACCTACCCACAAACATCGACCCACCTACCCACCTACCCCCACCCACCCACCTACCCCCACCCACCCACCTACCCCCACCCACCCACCTACCCCCACCCACCCACCTCCCCCCACCCACCCACCTACCCCCACCCACGCACCTACCCGCCCCCACCCACAAACATCCGCCCCCCCCCTCCCCACACACCCACCCACCGATCTACCCACAAACATACACACACACACAGTCAGGACTTTCCCACCTATAGCAGGACTATTCCATGTGTGCTATCGGAGATACCTATAACTTGAAAAAAAAAATTCTTGAAAGTTTTTATTTTATAGATGAGTGTGTTTGTGTGGTATAGATGAGGGTGGCAATAGTACAGAAATTACAAAGAAATATTAAGGACACTCTCATTAAAGGCAATCAATAACTGCTTCATTGTGATAAGATTCTCCATGTTTTTTCGAGCACCAGTGTAAACGCGGAGCGCGCATCCACCTGAGTCCATCCAGACCGTTAATTGGGAAATAACAATTATCGGTGGACGTTACTTCCGTCTGACCAGTTGTGCCTGATACCCAAAAGAGTATATCCACTCCCAATTGTCCGCTATGCACTATTAGTGGTCACTAACGACGATGTTATCACCATTTTCCGGGAAAAGTAGATGCACCCAGTAATTGATAGTAGTGCACAGTCCATGATAATGAGATTTTTTAAGTTCATAATTTTTTCAACTGTTTTTGAAATTTTTGCAGCCCCCCCCCCTCCACCCGCCCGTTTTTTTTTTATTTTGAAAAATTTTCAAACCTTAGAATTTTCAAATTTTTACAATTTTTTTCACAAATTAAGAAACATTAAAATGCCGACAAAATTGAAAATTTTCAAAAATTTTCCGTTTCCAAAATTCATGCTTTTTTTTTACCTCTCAGGAATCGAAACGTTGTTTTGCAAAACCAAATCGTTCCGGCAATGTACACCACGCCCCCCCCCCCCTCCACCGCCCACCACCCCAATGACACTCCTTGCTCCACATCTCAGGTGAACTCTTGTACCCGCAAAATTTATTGAATCCCCTGTATAACCGAGTTGTCGCAGGGACCATCCACCACGCCCGCCTCGAATTCGTCTCCCCGTATATCTTGAGTCCCTCGGTTTCGCGGATTTTCAAGAGCGAGGGTGGAGTTGGCATAGTCGGCGTCGAAGCGGTATGCGAGCATGAGCCGACACTCGTGAGCCCAACACAGCCACACCGTGTCACGACAATAGGCGCTCCCACTCACGTGGAGTGTGTTAAGGACGTTAGGGCCAGATCTCTGGAAAAACTGAAAAATGTCCAAATTACAAAAAAATTTGGTGAAATTCCAAAACTTAGCAAGTTTTAGTACAACTCAAAAATTGTGCGAAACATTCACAAATTGTACAAATCTTAAAATTTCTTGAAAATCCAATAAATTTTGAAAATTGTGAAAATATTTTTTCGGAACTAATTTCTTCAAAATTTTCTGCAATACCGAAATGTAAACTTTTTCCCCTATACCAACATCCATTGAAGAACCGGAAAAATTGGAATCCGAGGTTTTCGAACTTGCCCAAAAGCTTTGCGATAACCTCCTTAAAGAGCTCCGTAATCTGCGCGTATGTAACAAAACATACTTCACTCTTGGGCGGTAGAAACGAGTGGTAGAGGCGTCTCGGGATGGCATTTGTACTCTCCCCCCTCGTTCTGTCTCGCTTATTCCAGAGGGGCTAGGTTCCATTTCCCCGTTAGCGCGGTTTCCCGCTCAAATCACGGAAACGTTTCGCGTTACCGTACTCAGCATTGACCAACCGAGATGCCGCAGTTTGCAATTGCTGATAACGAGTTATAGGAGATAGCGATTAGAAACTTCCTTCGTGAAAACTAGCGAGGAAAATCCGCGTGACCCGTAAGGGTCACAATAAGAAATGGCGGATTTTTAATTTACACCCACCCACCTACCCACCCATCCAGCCTCACACCTACCCACCCACCCACCCACCTTCCCACCCTCCACCTTCCCAGCCTCCCACCTTCCCACCCATCCACCCAGTCACCTTCCCACCCGCCCACCCAGTCACGCTCCCACCTTCCCACCCACCCACCTCCTCACTCTCCCACTTACCCACTCACCCTCCCACCCGCCCTCCCAGCCACCCGCCCACCCAGTCACCTTCCCACCTACTCAGCCACCTTCCCACCCACCCACCTAGCCACCCTCCCCCTCAGCCACCACCACTCTCTCACCCACTGAATATTGGACTATACATGAACATTATCATCAACCTCGTGGATAAATTGAACCACTTTTTTCATTGTCCCTCTGCGATTTTCCAGCAGTTGAATAAATTTTGAAAGTGAACGGATTAGGTGGTTTCGTGGTGGTTAAAATTAATGCTTTTGGGATGATTACAAAACGCCCGTGTGCCCATTATTCCACTCTCATCATCGGGTGATTCAGCCGGTTCGGCTACCAACTTTGTTAATGGAGCCGCTTATTTTCGCAATTACTCAGGTCGATGGGGTTATTTCGGATACGGCGAAACCAGCTAACTTTGGTAAATATTTAGGTTTCTTCGGTGAAACAGTGTCGATACTGTACGGGTGTTCCCATGAATTACCTAACGGGATGAGCTCTCTGCATTTATCAGAAGTAGGTTCGTTAATAGCTTACATTTGCGGAAATTATTTACGGAGTAATTGACAGATTACATTTATCCCTAGTCGGAGTGTATTTCGGGGAATTTTCGACAATTGGTCACACACACACAAACACACACAGCCATCCACCCACCTGCATACACATGATACCAAAATCGGACCCTCCTCATGTCATTCAGGATCGATCCGATTTTCGATTAAAAATTCCAATCGTTTATCGCGCTGTACTGCAAAAACACTTGATTGTATCAAAAAATGTTTCCAACAAAAGTTAGTCTCCAGGTAAAAGTACACATTTCTTGTTATATGATTTTTTTTCTATCTATCATAGTTCAGGAGATATCGTGGATTGAACTCTCAATTCGGAGTAGCTCCATAGTTGCAGCCACGTGGTTAGGCCAGAACGCTCGATCGCGAAAACAGTTAGAGATATCGAAAAATAGTTCAAACGAAACTTGTTCCTTAGTTAATAATCTACATTTTATGTACTATACATTTTTTCCCTAACTCTTATAGATTAGCAGGTATTGTGGGACAAAGTACAAAGTATATAGTGTGCACACGTTTTGTTAGATTTTGAGTTGTATCGGATTCCAATAATTTTGAATACCCCATTTGATTTCATGATTCCAAACCATTTCACTGTCATTCCCTATCGTTCAAATCACCCTATTTCAGTATTGGGGATTTAATCATTTCACGCGATTGAAGCGTAATTTCAAAATAATTTCCTACCGCAATGACCCCATTTTGATCATGATTTCGTGAGCACCCATCGGTTCGAGTGTGGCATTTATCGAGCGCTGAACGAATGACTTCTTCGTGCATTTAGTTCCTTGAACCACCAAAATTTCCAAAAATTTGAAAACCAGTGCAAAATAATAATAACGAAAGTTTTGCCATTTTTTGAAAAGAAAATTATTGCAATTTCAAAATTTCAGCATTTAAGATTTGCGAATTTTGGTGATCTCACTTTGGCGAGATTAATTTTTTCAAATAATTCTCTGAATATATAGTACGCCTATGTGACCTTTTGGAGAAATTTCATCTACCTTTCATCAGTATTAATGGTCCTCAGTACAATTTTTTCCCCCTGAACAAGATTAAACTTGTGCTCTGAAGCTAAGAAGGAGGAACGGCTTATCAACTTCGATTCAAGGAAAAATCTAATGGCAAAGTTGGAGAAGAAAGAAATAACATCGAATCCCATATGCAGTTAGGGAGAAATTGCAGTGGTGAAAAGTTAGGGGCTTTAGGAATACTGGAAATGGAACGAGTCGGGATAACGACAAAAAATGATATCAGTTGACACGTGAAAATTGAACTTTTATAATATTACGTACAAAGATTTTCTAAATTACGAATGATTTTTTCCCACTCCTGAGAAAATTGAAGAAACGAAAAACTGAATAAGAAAAAGCTCTTACCTATTTCTCTTTTTCAATTAAATTTTGCAAGGGAAAATTCTTCCAGCGCTTCGCATATGAAAAAAAAATTAGATTTGACAATGACAAATTGCAAAAAATCTCTCAAAATTTTGCAATTTTTTTTCAGATTTATTAATTTTTTTTTTCAATTTTGGATATTGTAAAGTAAGTTGAAAAACTCATAATGATGCACTTTACTCGCGATAGGGCGGGAGCGGAGAGGGGGGGGGGGGCTGCGCCACTTGTGGAGCTCAAAATCTTGCTTTGCGTTTCAAAATTTTCTAATTTTGCAATTTCTATTCAAAAGTCAAATCGGGAAGTGAAGCTCGCGCGAAAAGTAATTCTTATCAATTTTTTTCACCGTATATGACAGAAAGCTCCCATGCCTATAACTCGTCGATACTTCCACCCAAGTATCTGAGTAGATTCCACCAACTTCTCTCACGGACACCATAAATCCAAACACGAAATTTATTTATGGAGCCCAGTGGAATCGTTGGATTCCAGCTGGCAGTGCCAGGGTGAAAAAACTTTTTCCTTTAAAAGATTCGTAGATCAGAGGAAGAAAAGTCGAGGATGCGCCGGCAAGGTAATATTCCGGAAGGTGAATCCACCTTCAGCAGTTGGATGAAAGAAAAAAAAAACGTGAAAAACCTAGCAAATAGAAGTGCACGAGACAATACAAAGGGGCCAGGGTTTCTTCAACCCGAGATCGTGAGCGATAAAAATCTTCAATTCACTCTGGGACCACATCGCGAGTGTTTTCATCCTATATATTTTTTATTTCACTCTACCGTCGACGATGGAAACGGGAAACGAATGAACCGTCGATCCGTTGTCGATGGGCGACAGTTGGACATCAGTTTGGGTGACTGGAAAAGCCGCAGAGGCCGTTCGTCAGAGGGTCAATTAACGTGCACCGGGAAGAAAAGTCGGATAAAAATTACCGTTCCGTTGGTGCAGCTACGAAGGCGCTATATTGAACAACCCCTTTTTCATTTAAGCATAAAAACAAAATGAATACCCAAAAATAGATAGAAATCAGATGGGAGGATAGGAATTGCCTTTGAAGAGACAATGCACATCGCAGAAATGGTCGGGTAAAATTTACTCTAGACTTTCCACTTTGTGGGCTGAGGTGTCCGCGAACCAAGAGTTACAGATGACCCCTTCCACGCTCGCTTTACACTGCATTACCCCTGAGCCCACGCGCGACCGCATGCAACGAACCGGACGCTCCCCTCCACCGCAATACCTAACGTCGCGTAGTGGGGACGCATTCTCCTCTTCTCCCTGACGCTACGTGAGTTACTGAAAGTTCCCTGCAATTTTTGAGCAAGAGGGACGGATCGAAAAAAAAAGAAAATGAAAAACACACCCACATGAAGAATTATCAGAAATAGTTGAATTTGATAAAATCTGAGACATGTGAGAAATATTGTGAAATGACATTTTCGTTCTCCACGACATAGAACAGTGTTGACAGAACTAGATTGAACTTCTCACACAATGACACTAGTTTTTTGGCAAGAAAAAAAACGCCGTCAAACTTTTCTCCTCTCGTCGATGTCTCCCACCTGCATATCAATGCGCCCTCATCGGAGCATTTGCATACTCACTTCACCTCCAGGCATGGGTGCCTCGTATCCCATGGTAAGTGCATTCAGCACACCTCACTGGCTGTTTTACTCTTTGACGTACGCAAGCCGATATAATTGAATTCAAGTGCCGGAAGACAGGGAGCCGTAAGGGGCACAAGAAAGTCCTGGTAAAACGCTCTCATTTCACCTCATTTTAAAATTCAAGGCCCGGAAAATTTTCTATCCTTGGATTTTAAGACTCCTTTGCGTTTAACATTTCAATGACAATATTCCGAGTATATTTTTTATTTTTTTATTTTTGAATATTGAGAAAAATTTCTAATTTCCAGGAAACAAAACGGCGTTGGAAAATTTTTTGATTTCCAAAAAATCGCATCGACTGTAGAGGCTCCAAATGCTTCTAAGCGAGGTTGCTAATGATGCCTCGCTCAATAGTATAAATTCTCGGAGTTTGAAATGAATGAGAGGAGGAGAAGAGTCGTTCGGGCTATCACGATTTATAGCGCGGATGCGACACGGAGCGGAAAACGAATTATTCCCGAGAGCCGATGCGGGCGTCTTCTTACTCTGGAATTTGCAGCCGTCGGTGTCGCAAAAGTGGGAAAACACCAAAGTGTGACGGAGCTTTTTGCAAAAAAAAGAAAAAAAATAGGGGAAAATAGGAGATACAGTGGAGGAATAAAAAGCAATGTGTGTCAGTGGTTTACGCTGAGTTATGATGCCGTACATCAAGTGCGTTGCTAGTGCATTTTGAAATATGCGTAATCAGAAGTCGTGATTTATGACGCCGATTCGCCGCTTTTCACCGATGATCCAGTTTCAACTTTTATATGGCTCTACGAGTTTTGATTTTTATCCACCACCACTTATAACGCTAGTTGTACATATATACATAACTACACATAGGCTGATTTAGCAAGTTCAGAGTTTTGAAACTTTTGGAGTTTTAGGAAATTTTGACATTTTTTAAATTGGTGCAATATTCAATATTCAAAATTTTTTTTTGAAGGTTCTCGGAATTGTCAACATCTTTTCAATTTCCGAATTTTGGAAATCTCAGCTTTTTTTCTACAATTCTATATTTTTTTTATTTTTCAAAATTTTCAACATTTTCAAAATTCTCAGAAATGTCAAAGTTTTCAGAATTGTCAAAATTTTCAAAATGTCCAAAATTTACAAAATTCTCAAACTTTTCGAAATTTTCAAAATTTTCAAAATTTCAAAATTTTTAACATTTTCAAAATTTTCAAAATTTTCAAAATTTTCAAAATTTTCAAAATTTTCAAAATTTTCAAAATTTTCAAAATTTTCAAAATTTTCAAAATTTTCAAAATTTTCAAAATTTTCAAAATTTTCAAAATTTTCAAAATTTTCAAAATTTTCAAAATTTTCAAAATTTTCAAAATTTTCAAAATTTTCAAAATTTTTAAAATTTTCAAAATTTTCAAAATTTTCAAAATTTTCAAAATTTTCAAAATTTTTAAAATTTTCAAAATTTTCAAAATTTTCAAAATTCAAAAAAAATTATGTAATTTGAAAAATTGTCATAAGGGTTTGGCACGACGAGGGAACTCGAAATTTTTCCAATATTCCCTACCACCTTACCACGATTTACAAGACGTTCTAATGACAAAAAAACATCAAAGGGGGCAAAACCTCAGTTTAGTGAAGACCGAAAAATCACTTGAGCGGCGGGGTTGGTACCAGTACTTTAATTAAGTTTTGCAACGTTTGGGTATCGATTGATTCGACAGCTCAAGTCGTCACGGATTGCAGGTGGTTCGAGTGGAAAGGGCGGGGGGTGAGAAGAAAGTCAATTAGTGTGACGGGTGAATTAACACGCATGCGTTGACGCGCGAGTTCATTACCGCTTTTTTTTATGGTTTTAGTGTAAAAGCAGAACTTTCAGGCATAGAGAAATTCATGAAATTAGTTTTACACAATTATTTTCCACTTGTTAGGGAAATCAATGAGAAAATAAAACAAAAACGGAAAATTTATTGTGCAATTCTTAAAAGCAATGTTCCATAAATTTTCTAATTTTTTTTAATTTTTGAAATTTTCAAAAAAATTTTGGAACTTTGGAACTATTTTTACCGTTTGTCAATTTTTTTTTCAATTTCGGGACCGTCTATCACGAATACCTACAACATTTTTTACATGTGATCTCAAGTAAAAAAAAAAAATGGTTGCCTTCTTTTTATATAAATATGTCTTCATTGAATTCAGATTTTTCTTGAATGAATACGAGATCTGCCGAGAACTGGTACTCTCTGATAACGGATATTTCAAAACATGTATAGTGAATGCATCTCGTGAGGGCATTGCATCAGAAAATTCTCTTGACATCCCCCCATCGAGTGAGTTCTCCACTGAAGAGGAAATTAAATGCCTCGAGTATTCCATTGTCACGTGTTGCCTTTTGATGGCAGACAGATAAAGCAACAGACCCTCGAGACATTGCCCTTGCGCTATTATGTCATCATTTTTTATCATCAATTGCACAATTCAGCTGATTATTGATCGGCATGATTATTGAATTATTCACAGTGTATTATTAAGTCGAGAAAGGTTAGATTGCAAAAATCGACTATGAAAATTCGATTTTTTTTGGGAAAACTTCCCAAAAGAGATTCGTAAAACTTGAAAAAAATTTTGGAAGGCTCAGAAAATTCAGAAAAATTTGCAGAAAAAAAATAAAATTATAAATTCGTAGGGTGCAAAAACATTTTTTTCTGGAACTCGCAGTATCCGCGGTTTTGTTCACCATTTTTTTCGCCGACCTAGCTATGCCGCGAAATACGAATGAAGCTGTATGAATGGATACCGGCCGTTACCTAAAGTATTGTACGTCTCCTCATTGTTCACTTTTTTTTATGATTTTTCTCGCTTCACATTCTAGGCAAAACAGCGACTGCTAAATCTTGGGAGGGCCTGGGAACCCCTCCCGGCATATCAACATTTGTTTTATGCTAATGCCACGTGAATCTTGGAGCAATATTCCCGAATAACGTCTCAGGGATATCCTAGCTTGTTGTGATTCTGAGGAGACAAAGATTTTGAGAATTCTGTGTCAAAAAACTTTCCCCAAATTTTGACATTGAGCGTTTTTTTTTATTCCACACATTGTTCATTTTTTCCTTCATATTGAAACCTTTTACATTGTTGATTTTTTTTATTTTTGAGATTTTGAAAAATTTGGAAACTTCGAAATTTTTTGAAAATTTTGAATTTTTTTGAAAATTTTAAATTTTTTTGAAAATTTTGAAATTTTTGCGATTTTTGAAAATCCCAATTTTTTTTTAACTTCTTGGAATTTTTTTAACATTTTTGAAGTTTTGGATTTTTTTCTAAAAGCCAAAAAAAATGGGTCAACAATTTTTATGACTGCGAATAATTTTCTCTTCTGCTTCCCATGGCTATCGTCGATTCTGCGTATTTTACATAGCCGTGAGCGCTCTTTTCGTGGGTGGAGTCCGCGGAAATGGATGGAATTGGAAAATATTCTAGGCTGGGTGCATTAAATATCCGGCTGACCCCCTGACAGGTGATTTCACGGTGATAAAGGTGCGCAGGAGAAATTTGATAGAAACAATGGGGGCGAGGGTTTAACGGAGTAAAAACCGTTTGACATGAAAAACAATATGATATCATCATAATAGTCGTTTTTATTTCGTTGGAAAAAAAACTCAACGAGGTACAGATATTATATCATCGATTTCGTGATTTTTTGGTGAAATTTCGAAAGTCAAAATTTTATATGTTTTGAGAATCATTCTTTTTTTCCATTTTCCAATTTTGCAAATTTTCAATTTTTCAAAATGTTCAATTTTTCCAAATTTTCAATTTTTCCAAATTTTCAATTTTTCAAAATGTTCCATTTTCCAAAATTTTCAATTTTTCATTTTCAAAATATGAAATTGTAAAAATTTTCGATGCCCAAATTTTTACATTTTTTAAATCCTGCGAATTTTCAAATATAGTAAAAAAATTTCCCAAATTCAAAAGGGCTGAAGGCATTAACTGGCCGACAACTATCTGACAGGTGATTTCACGGTGATAAAGGTGCGCTGGAGAAATTTTATGAAAACAATGGACGCAAGCGTTCCCCGGAGTAAAAACTTGACAGGAAAAATACCATAATAATATAATTCACAATTTTTTTTTTGGCCACTGACCTTTAGAAACTCCGAGATATTCGCAATTTCATTCCACTCTTTTTTTCACGCAATCGTAAAATACCGATTTAATGGCTGTCAGTTTAGTAATAGATGTGCCTGATGCGAAAACTCCTTTTATTATCCCACATTTCATGCTGAGTTCAATAGACCATACTCTGTAAGCTAGAAATAAAAATCACAATTGAGCAACAATTCATCACAATTCCAATTTTTTTTTCCTCAAATTTTGGAATTTAAAAATTTTCTAAATTCTCCGAATGTTTCAATTTTCTCATTTTTTCTCCAGATCTTTCGAATATTTTAATTCTTCCCAGACTTTCTGAGTTTTTTTTTTAAATTTTATTAATCGTCAGAAAATTTTTCTGATTTAAAAAAACACTTGAGGTTTTCCCAATTTTCCGATTTCTCCGAGTTTTCCAATTTTCCAACATTTTCCGAATTTCCCTCAATTTTCCAAAATTTTCACAATTTTTCAAAACTTTCCCGATTTTTCAAAATTTTCCAAATTTTCCGATTTTTCTTTCAAACCTCTGGAGCCCATAAAACTGTCAAGAATTTTCTCAACCGTTCCATTTTTTCCGAATTTTTAAACCTTCTCACAATTCCCGAAATCTGCGAATCTCTATTCCCCGCCAAATCGTAAAATACCGATTTAACGGCTGTCAGTTTAGTAATAGATGCGCCTGATGTGAAAACTCCTTTTATTATGCCGCAATTCATGGTATGTTCAATAGACTATGGTCTATAGGTGGAACTGAAAATCACAACTACTCGATTTTTTATGCCTGTCATCGGGCCGCCACTCGTGCCACATTTTATGCGATTGCACAATTCTTTTTTCCGAAAAAATGGCCAGGTCCAGTGAATGTTTTGCAATGCGGAAATGTGACAAAAAAAGCCGGACTTTTTTGTTGGCGTCGAAAAAAAAAATTGAACAAATTCCGGGGAAAACGAGTGAGTGCAGGCATTGACGGATGCAACGCGACTTTCAGGAGGATGATCTACTGTGTGGGTGGGCAATTCGGTGATGATTCGTGGAGATAGTTTGCGAATGAATGGATGGTACAGTTGATCCATGGAACTGATATCAAAGGAATTCGAATGGACGTGAGGAAAAATTGAGATCAAGTGGCGAAATTTCCAATGTTTCCAAAATTACCAGGATTTTCAAAATTTCCAAAATTTTTAAAATTTTTAAAATTTTTAAAAATTTCAAAGTTTCCAAAATTGACCAAATTTCCAAGATTCCCAAAATTTCCGAAAATTCCCGAAAATTCCCAAAAATTCCCAAAATTCCCAAAATTTCCAAAACTTTCAAAATTATCTAAATTTCCAAAATTTTCAAAATTTTCAAAATTTTCAAAATTTTCAAAATTTTCAAAATTTTCAAAATTTTCAAAATTTTCAAAATTTTCAAAATTTTCAAAATTTCCAAAATTGTCAGATTTACAAAATTCCAAAAATTACGAAAAATTTTCACAATTCTTTTCCAAAAAAATTTGAAAAAATTCCAAGATTCCCAAAATTTCCGAAATTGAACCAATCAAAAATGTGCGAAATTTAACAAACTTGTTAATTGCAAACTACTCTCAATAGAGTGATTTTTATGTCACGGATTGTTTCTCCAAAGATCTGGATAAGAGCAGGAAGAATCTGAATTCTAACGAAGATAATGGACGTTATCCCCCTGCAATTTTCATGCGCGTTATTCTCGTCATTGTCCTGACATTTATAACCGTTTCAAGTATAACAATGCCTCGAAGCAATCGATCAGGCGTTAGCACAAAGCCCAACATCTAAAGAGGCAAAAGTGCTGGATATAGTTTTAACAAGGTAGGACTTAGTCCATGTATCGATCACCGCCACCGCCCCAATTACTGCAAAACGTCTTTGATCTTTCTTCGCACCGATAAGCTGATAATATTCCATTCTCAAGATCGAGGGAAACAGCGAACCTCATTTTTTTCCATCATTTTAGAATTTCGAAAAGCTTAAAATTTTTTTAAATTAATATTTTGAAAAATATCGAAATTTTGGAATTTTCCAATTTTGAGATTTAATTTTTTTTTCGACTTTCCAACGTTTCGAACATTCTGAACTTTTTGATTTTGTTGTTAACCTTAAATATCTTCGCAAATTTTGGGAATCACTGTTTATTCTCAATTCCCAACAGTTTCTAAGTTTATAATTTTTCTTTAAATTTTGAGATTTTTCATGTATTGATCGCCTGCCACCGCCCCAATTACCGCGAAACATCTTTGATCTTTTTCCGCACCGATAAGCTGATAATATACCATTTTCGCGTCTGAGGGAAACAGCGGCCTGCTGCAAGAGTACAAAATTACAAAAAAAAATATTGAAAACTTTTTAAAAAATTTGCAATTTTAAGAATTTTTTTTCCAATTTTCTATGAAAAAAAAAAGTTAAAAAATTGTCTTTGGATGCTTTGAAGTCCGGGGCTTTCAATTTTTTTTCTATATATATTTCCGAATTCCTCGAATGTCCAAACTTTGTGAACTTTATGATATTTGAGAAACTTTTGACTTTGAGTCCCGCCCAAACGTCCTCGATTTCGCTTCCCACCAATAAGCTGATAATGCCGGAAGCCTATGGGAAGATGTTTGCAATACGTTTTATTTCCCGTGATAACGTGCGCTTTCAATTCCGACGTTTTTCACTCTACATCGACTTTCAAATGCTTTGTTCCTGTCCCAATGGATAATAGAGCAAACACTCGCTTGTAGACTTGCTCTCTTTGACCCCATTTCCACTACGAGCCTCAGATTTCCATGGCTTTTTCCACTCGTTATAACTCCAGATGCTTTCAATATTTCCACCACATTTACGCGCTAGTTCATGACACCGGCTTCTCTTCTTGCTAGTGATGTTGAGGGAAAAATATGGAGAATATCGGTCATGCTGAAACAGAAATATGTGAAATTAAAAAAAAATCATTTATAATTTTCCAATTCCGAAAGGTTGGAATTATCTCGCAGACAGTTTTCCAAAAAGTCTTGAGATGACGGTGGGTGGGTGGGTGGTCATGAGGGGTGAGAGCATAGGCGCGCATATATGTATATTCGGGTGAATTGTTGGGTGTGCGCGTGAAACGATGGACAGATGTGGTCCAGACTATTCTTCTTCAACTCGTTCTCAGCATTTCACAATAGTCTCTTTTACGGTAATTTTCAGGTGAATTAGTGTTCTTTGAAATTCTTAGAACGATCCTGAGGGCAAAATATATGTGAATGAATTCGAAGAATATGAATTCGAGAAATATATTCGAAGAATGAATTCGGGAAATTGTATCCAAACGTGTACAATTATGTTTTATTCCATTTCTGGAAATTTCCGACATTAATTTTTTTTATTTACAATCTTAAAAAAAATTGGCAAACTTAATTTTTTAATTCTTGCTATTTTTAGAAAATAATTTTTCAGAAAAATTCGCTATTTTTGAAGCCTGTGAAAAAATGTGTCGACGGTTGAAGAAGTTTGCACTCCGCGCAAGTTTGCGCTGTACCTAGAATTTTCCAAATTTTTGAAGTTCTTTTCGTGTGATCATCCTGGAGTAGTCAGCATAATCTTTCAACGGCCCTCGATGCTGCCCTTATACTTTTATGACTTTGCGAATTTCCTTTTATCAGTGAGTCCACTTGGAACTAAAGGATCCCCCATCTTTCCGATTATGTGATGAAGAGTTAAGCAGTCGCTCGGAAAATCTGTTTATCGTCAACGCCGCAGGTACAATAGAACTACTCAAAGTTCAACTTTGTTGAATTAAGTGCTGAGTGAAAATAGATGTCATTGAATATAAAGCATGAGTCACTAAACTTTCCATTAAAACGAGTGGTATTCAAACTGATTAGTGGAATAGGATCACACAATCAACATCTGCTGTTGAGACTTTTCCTGAAAAGCAAAATTATTCCATTAAAAACTGGTTTTTATACCCATACACATTTATTTCATTTTTTTTTTCATTTCAAGACGTTTATTAGCAAAATTAGCTATGACATACTAAAGATACAACTTTTTTCATATGGTATAATACAATTGAATCGTGTGGTCGATATCGCCATTTTTTATTGCTAATACCAATTTCCTCCTAAAAGCAGCAAACACTTTTTTGTTTCTCACCCATCTCCCTAATTCGTCCCCCAACAAGAAAGCACAGTACTCTATACTTTTTCCCCAGCTTTTGGTTTTACTTTTGGAGACCACCAACTCTTCAGATCTCCTCAAACTGCATTGATGGCTTTTATACGATATCAAGTCGGCCATGTACTCCAGCAGCACACCGTTCATCATTTTGTGTACAAAGCTACAAACATTATATTTCATACGCTGATCAATTGTCATGAAGCCAAGTGTTTTCAGCATGTCTCAATATCAATCGCATCGCTCTGTATTGCACAATCTGTATCTTTTTCAAATATTTCTTGCTCATGGTATCAGAGTAGATCCACAATATTCAAAGTGCAGTGCTATCATACTTTTATATACGGTGACTTTGGCATAACCACCCAGTGCATATCTCATTCTACCGAGGCAACTCACGTTGTGCCTAGACATTTTGTTTTCTCGTCTTCGGTGATCCCAACACCTTCAAATTTTATATTACACTGCTCATCAGTTAGTATTTCCCTACGATCATGAATTAACACCAATACTGTCTTTCTGAGAATAATTATCATTGAATTTTTACTCGTCCACTCTTTCAATAAATCAAGCGTATTATTTCGACAACATTCAATAATACATCCCCACACCCATACATATGCACACCAAGTCGAAGCTTCTCATTTTTTTCCGTTTTCAAAATCACCAAATTAACTCAGTTTCTGGAATTCAAAATAATGAATATTGACCCAAAATCGTAATATCAATTATTACCCCACAAAATAATTTTCGCCTTAATTATTCAAGTGAATTGCAAAAAGATCTCTCATTTGAATTCCCTCAAAATTCATTAATATTCAATTACCCAAAAATATCCAATTGCGATTTAATTGAAACATACAAGTTGATTGAGCCATGCGGTGTTCATAAAAAATTTATTATTTCACTGAAGCAATTAATTTGAATATTAAAACAGTCGTAAAACAGAAATCATAAATTTCGTTACGGCTGTATAGCAAAGGTATCTAGTCATATCCTATAGCTGTCAGTTAGAATTGTTTCGCCAATAGTTTTCACTCAGCGTTGTGTGGGTGTCCAATGGAAGTCCAATTCTCCATTGACACGTTTGGAAATTTTGATACTTGTTAAAATTTTAGAAACGTCCGAAATTTGAAAAAAATCCAATGCTTTGATCAATTTTGAACACTTGTAGAGTGGAATAATCCGAAAAAACGAAACTTCCATAAATTGACGTGTAGAATAAAAATAGAACAAAAAATCAAAATTCAAGGCTCAAAAATTTCAATATATTGACAGTGCTTATAATCTGCGAAACTCTAATTTGGAAATTACATTGCCAATGTATTTCACTCGCGCCTGTATATGCATGGGATTTAGGACTTCTAGACATGATTAAGCGATCCAGGCAAACACTATTAATTCCAGGGGTTCAGCTTCAACGGATCTTGCCACCTCCTTCACTTCTGTACCACGGATGAATGAGAATATGCACGGGTGCACTGGTGACGGTAAACGCATGCGGTAACAAAATAATTAATCTTGGGAGGAAAATGTTGGACCAACATTTGAGGCATGCGACAAACATCAGTTGAGCATCTTATTTCGAAACACACCGAAATTTTTGTTTACCCTATTACATACTGTTAGAAATCGTTACAGAATTCACATCAAGAATATATTCTCAAAAGTCTTTTGAATTTTCTAAACAAAATTTTTAGCTGTTACAAAAGTTTTCAATTTTCTTTCAAGATGTGACTTCCCAATTTTTATGTATTTCGTTACATTTCGCAAAGAAATATATCGATATGTTTCGATCTGCTTCGGTATATTTCGATATGTTTCGATTTGCTTAGGTATATTGCGATAT
Organism: Asobara japonica; assembly: GCA_026005395.1. Classification (NCBI taxonomy): domain Eukaryota; kingdom Metazoa; phylum Arthropoda; class Insecta; order Hymenoptera; family Braconidae; genus Asobara; species Asobara japonica. Next base: position 798,755 of record BQMI01000429.1, read on the forward strand.
ACTTCGATATATTTCGATACATTTCGATATACTTCGATATATTTCGATATATTTCGATACATTTCGATATATTTCGATATATTTCGATATATTTCGATACATTTCGATATATTTCGATATACTTCGATATATTTCGATATATTTCGATATATTTCGATATATTTCGATATATTTCGATACATTTCGATATATTTCGATACATTTCGATATGTCTCGCCATATTTCGATACTTCAATAGATTCTAACGAATTATAACGAAACATACATGAGATTTTTTTCCACACCCTATGCGAGGTATATGCGATACTCACAACCGGAAGTCATTAATTGTTTGGCCCAGTAGACAACGTCACGCAGGCAATGGCAAGGAATGCAATTAAGTCGAGTTATCATCGCCTCGACGAGTTCGTTATGGCATCGCGGACGCGTCTCGTTACCTCGCGCCGAAAGCCGTCCGATGGAGTCATTTGTATGAGAGAAATTATTCGAATCGTGTGACTTATTAAAATGTGATTTTCCTGATTCTTTCTGTATTCCACGCGAAGAGTTTTTTCTTTAGTATAAAAAATTAAAATTTATTCTTTTTCCCACATTCATATATCTCCCAATTTACGAAATTTGAGAATTTTTTTTAGTTCCAATAAAGAATTTGTAATTGGTTTGAATTTCAAAAATTTTGTGCACTCTTTTCTCGTGAAAAAAATGAACTTTACTATGTTTATTTTTTTTATGTTTCAGGTGAGTTACAATTTATTAATAAGGGGCATACATTGGATAATGGAAATTACTGAGAATCTACGTACATATGTGAGTAAAAAAATGAAAGAATTTTTTTTCCATTTTAAATTTGCAGTAAAAGAAACGACTTCATTAGAATTTCGAAATTGAGATTGTCCCGACTTGCAGAGAAAAAACGAGGTTTCCAGAATTTTTAAACTTTTTCAAATTTCAACCGTTCCCGAACCTGAAATTTTTTTACTCATTTATTTCCTTTGCATTTCGAATGGTTTGCACAAAATGAAGGCATTCCTGAGTTTGAACATTTTTAAATAAAAATTCGAAAGTCACCAATCCAATTTTTCTCTGCCTCCGCGAATTAGTGTAATGAGGTTTGTTTCTTATGCACATTGCAAGTATTTCTGTCAAAGGAGTCCTAATTAAAATCATGAGTTGGGTCGAGTCTTGGTAGGTAAATAAATCACGACTTCACAACGAATGCTCGAACAATTCTCGTCACGATTTTGTGATTTTTAGAACTTTTCAATTTTTTTTTCAAATTTGCAAAATATTCAAAATTTCTCCAATTTTCCGAATTTCCCAAATTTTTAAAATTTTCAAAATCTTCAAAATTTCCGGCAGAGCTCAAATGTTTCGAAAATTCAACATGAAAAACAAAACTGTAGTTCAAAGAAATTTGACCCTTGGAAGACACCCTGACTTCCACAATATTTGCAAGTATCTATAAAAAACCTCTAATTAAAATAATGAAAGTCGCGTCGAGTTGTGGTATGAGAATAAATCACGAGTTCAGGACGAATTCTCGAATTACAGTTATCAGATGTTCGCTGTCATAACGACTTTTCAATGAACCACTTTGGACATCTCTACACGCGCATTTGAGAATAAACTACTCGAGGGTGTAATTAAAGCGATAAACCCCACCGATGCTTGTTAATGCAAAATAAAAACACGGGGTCAGAGTGGGGGCCCTCTGCACTTATCACAAGTGGAATTAACTGAACATGTACCTTGGTGTGGCGCCAATGTCCCTCGAACGGTACAGCATTGATGATTGTAGAGTGTCACGCGAGTCGAAGAAACTCAATATTATTTCCGGGGTCGCAACTAACAAAATTTTTGTGATTTTTTTTTTACTTCACACATTTTCGAAACAGAAAATTCGAATATTTCAGAATTTATAGAGTTTGGAATTGTGGAAAACCCATAAATGTTTCAACACTTTACCCCCCCCCCCCTCCCCAAACACCCCCCCCCCACCCACTCACCCAGCCATCCACCCACACACACACAAACACCCACCTACCCACCCAGCCATCCACCCACACACAAACACCCAGCCACCCACCCACACACACACAAACACCCACCTACCCACCCAGCCATCCACCCACACACAAACACACAAACACCCAGCCACCCACCCACACACACACAAACACCCACCTACCCACCCAGCCACCCACACACACACAACCACCCACCTACCCACCCCTTTCCGGAGATTAAAAAAAACGTGTTCTTAGAATTTGTACGGCAAAAAATTCACGAACCAGAAAAGTCCTTGAAACCTTCAAATTAGAAAATTTTGAATTGCAAGAATTTTTCGTAAATTTCCATTTGTTACCTCCACTCACTGTATCCAATTAAATGAACAAGCGTGTTGACAGATGAGACACTGAACTGACGTGATACAATCCACAAATAAAACGTATTTCAATCGATATTACATTTAACATCTCTCGCGTTAATATTCAACAGATGATGACGGGGTATCTCGGGGGCATAAAGGAAGAAATCTAATTATGAGTTTAGAAATTGTTCATTAGCGGGATGAGTGACATGCAGGAATGGAGATGATGTGGGGCGTTTGTTCGCTGTAAGTGGCGTTAGATCAGGTTTATTAATAGGCGGCTAATGAAGTCGAAGGCGTTATGCTATGGATGATGTTAATTGGATGTCACCAGACGGTTGACAAAGTGGATTAAAAAAAGGCTGTTCCAAGATGGGAAGAACCCCTTAATTTTAGTTCCTCAATTTCCGAGTTTTCGAAAAATTCCTAATCCCAAAATTCGGAGAATGTCAAGAAATTTCAAAACGATAAGTCCTGACGAAATTTGACAAACTTTCAAAAAGAAAGTTCAATTGCACAAGATAATGCCTAAAAAGATACATTTTCAGATACCATATTTACTCACAAACTATCATATCATCATCACCAATTAATTCCACGGCATGAAAAGCGTAATGAAGTCATCTCGCGAGAAAATTTTTCATTCCGCGACAATTTTCCCCGGTTGTTTCGCAAATTATTCCGCTAACGTCCATCAGTTTTATTCGTGTTACGATACAGCAAGTTCATCCGTGACTTTTATATCGAGGAAATGGTGTGTCGGACATGCGCGTGGTGAATTGCATTCGTTCCGCTGCGCATTTCATCGCTGATATTTTATATTTTTCGCTCCCGCAATTATCAGCCGAACGCCTCGTGACGATTAACCCCGTTACGTGTCGGGACTATCATTCGCTTGGGGCTTTTTATCCGAGAGAAGGGGGCCCATTGAAGTTCTGAAAAAAAATTGGAAAAAAATCTATTTGGGTTACAAACAAACACACAGGGACACATATCTGTTTTAGGATAATGGTATCCCATCTAACATCATCTGGTCTCATCTTCAGTATCTTAATTCAGAGAAGACAAGGCTACAAGATGAGATAACCTATCAAATTGCGCAGACAGAATGAAATAAACGGTGACTTTCGCTTTTTCGGGAACAAAACAAGAGGGAGAAGGTGGGGAATGTGACAGTCGGTATTTGGGGTGTCCTCTAAAGCTCACTCAAACATCGAACGTGAGCCGATTGTTCAAACGTACCAAATACAGCTCGTCAGACTGAGGGACTCAATGAAACTCGATGAAACTCAATAAAACTCTATTATGGACCCGATGGATTTCCATAAAAGCGATTAACATCCGCGCATTTGGAATAATTAGAGTCGTTGGGAATTAGGGAACTCAATTATTCGGGAATTTGGGGGTAATCCCACGGTTTTTTGGAGGCGATCGATACATCGTTTACGATTAAAGGGGTGTACTCTTTTGAGGGGGGGGGGGGGATAATTTAATTAACAAATGGCTATTGGGGTTTTATGCCTTCACGGTTCAGATGATTTTGAGGCATTTAGGAACTTTCTGAAAGCGGTTAATCGGTGGAACGACTCATTAGGCAAGATAATTCCAATAGTTCAACACTTTTTATATGTATGTGAAGATACAGGGCAGTTTTCGATACTTCTGAACCATTGGCACTCACAGGGTTTTTTTCATCACCATTTTTGTGTTTATAACGAAACTTCTCGAAAACGGGTAACGGAGAAAAAGGACTTCAAACAATTCTTGTTCCTTGCCTCAAAATGTACACTTTGTTTGTTTGAAACGTAATGAAATTTAGCACAGGACTGGTCGAGGGATCGGCCACTTCCGAAAATCTCCGAAAAACCTCGGGTCAACGGTCAGGCCCAGTCAATCATAGGAAGCAGTGGATCACCCGTTCGAAACATTAAATTCAGTACATCTCCGTAGTATAATTAATCGTTACAGTCACCAAAATTAGTTAAGAACTGTGTTCATCAGATTTAAACATAATTTCAGTAATCAGTGAGGTTCAAGTAGTTCGAATCCACTAATGAATTGGCAGTTTTTTGCAACGGCATTTCTACTACCCCTCTCCTAGTCCACCCTAACTCAGTAATTTTCCAAACAACTTTTTTGTTTTTTTTTTCTAAAGTTAAAACAGTAAAGAAGGAATTAAAAAAACGCTTTAAGGAACTGACAATTTTTTCATTCAATTTTGCTCTGCCATTCCAAAAAAATCAAGTATTCAAATATCGCCAAAAATTGGGAAAAGGGAATTCCAGGAATTTAAAATTAAAATGTAGATTTTCGTGGGATCACATACTTCTTCGCTCTGTCATATCCTTAACACGTGCTTGAGAAAAGCCATTTCAATACAATTAATTTCTTTTCTATCAGCCGTGCGGCATGAGTGGTCATGTAAAAAAATTTCTCTGTCTACACGAGAGAACGAATGAATAAACACCGCCGACATTGAGTTGCCAGTCTCCGTTGGCTCGATGTAGAAAAAAAATGTGGACAAGAAAAAAGGAATTGCACGTCTGACGAAGAAAGGGGATTGGCAGGGGAATGCCCGCAAATGCATGTCCTCCAGAGTGCAGTGTTGGTGGTTCGATACAAATTGAGTAAGCTTTGTGATTCGTACGAAATGAAAATGAAAAACATCCCAACTGCTCCACGGTTCGATGGGCCTTCGTTACTCCGATAGTCCCTTTACAATTGAAATACATATATGTGTCATGGCTAGAGGATTTCCACTAAAAAATCGTCTGTTGAAATAAATGCGAGGTGGATATTTCAGAATTGAAACTTTATATTTCAGTTCTGTTTGGTAATATTTCGGATATTTATAACAATATCGTATGAACTCATCGTGTTCCAATTTTTTTTTATTTTTAGAAGTGGAAATCGTCGAGATTTTTTGGATTTTTGAAATTTGTTGAGAGATTCTCCAATTCTGAAATTTTTTGAAACGTTTTTCGGGAATTGTCAATTTTTTAACTTTGCTAATTTCTTGGTAATTTTCTAAAATTTTACGAATTTTGCGACCGAAAAGATGGCCAATATTTAAAACGATTTTTTTTAGTTTTTTTTTGTTTTTACAATTTCTATCTACAATTTTTGTATTGATCATTTTTTTCACAATCGAAGTACATATGTGTTTCGTGGGTAGAGAGTGTTCGTAAAAAACGCCTGTTGGAGGTGACCGCAAGAGAAATATTTTTGGAATAGAAATATTGAATTCGTGTTTTGTTCCGCAAAGTCGATTTTCATTTTTGTGAAATATTTGAAGATTTTAAATTTTTTCGATTCCGTATTTTTATTTATTTATTTTTTTTTTGCATTTTCACAGTCTACCAACTTTTTCGAAATTCTTAATTTTTTGATATTCTCAATCTTTTGTGATTTTCTATCACATCAAAATTTTGGTTCTTCCAAAAATCTTCAAATTTTATTACTCAAACTTCACAAAGTTTCGAATATTCATTTTTTTTTTAACTTTGAACTTTCGAAATTTTTTAAATTTCGGAATTAAAATATTTCAGATACTTGAAAAAAATTTCGAACTACTTAAAATTTAGAATATTCAATTTTTTTTTTAATTGTGACATTTGTGAGACAACGATAAAAACGCTGTTTCACAAAATTTTTCTCAACCATCACCCATAAATTTTCCTACATTCTCACATAAACTGTACATGTAAGCAATCTTTTCCGCTCGATTTGCGCGCACAGGCAAAAACCAGTCGCCATGATTACGGGTGGGTAAGTGCAGTTAAATCAGCCTGCGATATTCGTTTCTCTTGCATCGAACCGTTAGGGACTTCCCTGGTCCTCAGTGAATGCGAATTTTATGATCTCGGGTTCATTACGATACAATATTTGCCTCCACGAATAAAAAGAAAACAGATTTCATTACAATTTGCATAAAACAAATGCCAAATATTTATTAGCCCAACTGCAATCAGCACTGACAGAAAAAAAATTGATTTTATGGAGATGAGTTAGGAAGAGGTAAATATTATGAGTTTGAAACGATCTTAAAATTATTATTATTTTTTTTTATTGAGAAATAAATTATTATCTAAAACCTTCTCTTGAAAGTCAATAAATATATAAAAAAAAATTTTTCAAAAGTGTGAAATTATAAATGAAAACCAATTTTCATAATCGGAAACTCGATGATGCCAAATCATTCAATGTCCCATAAGTTCAGCTTCAATATGTGCATGATTGATAGGACCTCGTCCCCGTACATGACTTGTCTCGTGCCTCTCATATCCAAAGTTACCAGCGATCGTCGTTGAGAGGTAATGGCACTAGTGTGTGCACAGCAAACATTTCTCCGATGTCGGCAATCACGTGCACCCTTGCAACTAAACTTGCAAAGCGAAGAAATACCCGATTTAAGTCTCTCACAAAATTTCATTCGGGAATAAAATATCTGTGGCTCCAGGACATTGTGCCGAGGTCAAGTTCCCCCTAAATAGCATCGGTTAAATATCCAGCTGCCACCGCTGGCATCTCAATTATCCCATAGATATTCCCCTCATGCCCCCCATTTTCCTATCACCCCTTGGAGCCACCAACAAGAACCCCGCCTTCCACGGGACCGCCAAGAACTTCCGAATACAAGAACACAGAAACCAATGGAAGGGTCTGTTCTGCACATGATAGGCCCGATGGTTTGGTCAACTAGAGCCCAGGCGACCCGAAGCGTGCCCCTCTCCTCCCGAAAAATACCGAGGATCCTCGAAAAGAGATGTATGGAAGTAGGAAGGAGGTCACACTTGAGTTAAGAGTAGTGGTTACCGATCATTGTGCCATATTAGTTGATTTGGGAGAAAAAGCATCAAGATAACCTGAGAACCCATAGAGAGCGATCCTTGGATTGCTCAGAAGCTGAAGTACAGGTCCAGGAAGTCATCTCACGACAAGTAAAAGGTGGAATCGCGGCCCAACTAGCCGTAAGTACCGGCGTTCGTGCCAGGCAGATATTCCCCCTTCACATAGTATTGTGTACCAAATACGCGAAACTACGGATGTAGCTATGAACTTCTATTGATGTCACTACAATTTCCCCAGGAGTAGACAGGGTCTTTGCCTTAAACGAGAATTTGGTCTAGACCGAATCATATTTGCCACCTAATGCCTGTACTGAAAGCCACGGCAAGGGTGCTAGAACATTGTCTCCTAAGATTCTCAACTCATCAAGTCGGTGATCGGGTTCCCACCTCCACCCAACATTGGTTTGGCCTATGGTGCCACATTTGTATATATATGGCTCAAATCGAATCTTAAGTTAGTTCTAACATCTACTTTCTGACTAGTATCACCTAGCAGGCTTCTATACCCATCTCATGTTTAACTATTAGCTTTGAGTGCAATACACTCAAACTTAGTATCAAACATTGACTCATCTCTTCAAATCAAACTGTTAAATATTTGTAATAAACGAAAATTATCATGAATCCGTGAGTGATTTACTCACAGACCCAAGTCTCCCAGTATTCACCTGTCACATCCTCACTCCTTCCACTCATTATAAATATAATCACATTACGTAACTAACTGCACGAAGATCGGGATGCAGTAGTTTCGTGTGAACACACTGCATATCATACGAAACACATGGTGTCCTTTCGCCCCAGCGGTGAGCCAGCGCGTATTAGGATCTTTGTATCCCCATCCTGACAATTACATTGCTGTTGGAGAGCTCATTATGGGTCGACGAGCCAGTGAGACAACCCCTATGAGTATTTTGCCCCTATTCTCCTCCACTAATAACAATTGTAACGTATTTTTTAGGACACTTTTGTTTCTTCACTCGAAGTCTCCCCCCCCCCCCCCCCCTCCGTTCAGATTCCGGATTAGCCGACACTATTAATAGATATTTCGACAATCGTCACCGTTATAAAATATATGCACTCGCCAATGTGCGGGCTAAGGTTTCCCTGTACGAGGAGTTATAGATTACCCCCTCCACGCTTGTGTTACAGAGGCCTTGAGCTCACGCGCAGCCCCGTGCAGCGAGACAGCGGTCCCCCTCAAACGCTGTTGCTAACGTTACGTGTAGTGGGGACGCATTCCCCTCTGCTCGCTGGCGCCCCGAGCGTTAGGGAAAGTCCACCGTAGTTGACAAACCTATTACTGAGGTAAGACGTACGTATGGGTCGGGCTTCGACTCCCGCTTGCAGTTTTACATCTAGGGTAGCCCCAATACGGAACTTCCTGCTATCGATCGGAGTCCGTAGGGAAAAATAGCAGACGCTCTATTGCAACCCGAGGCCCGATTTTTTGGAAAAATATATTTTGCTAAATTTTGAAAATTCTTGGAGCTTTTTTTTTATATCGTCCATTCCTTAGAAGATTTCATTATTTGCAGAAATTCATGTTCCCAATTTTACCAAATTTCTTCCAATCTTGCAAGTGTGGGAACTCGTGTGAGTTACTGACTCCGGTAAATAAAAGTACGTATTCTTGCTCGACTAACCAATGAATCCTCTTCACCGTAGAAAAAGCGCCGAAAAATCCCGTAAAAATACCACTCCAGTGGTTCAAGTGGTGTGGTGCAACTCCATTTACTCTATATACCCCATGTACTTTGTTCCATCTGTCCTGTTTCACTCGCCCGTCCCAAAATTTCCCAGGCTCGTCTCTCGCGCGTGGAAATTGCTCGATGGCAAGTGAAAAATTTACGCTTTGATCCAGCGCAACAAAAAAAAAAGTAAAAAAACTAACGACACAAAACTCGGAACATGAAAACGTCAAACTGCGTTTTGCAGTCCCAATGATTGAATGATTGGATATTTGGCCTTCATCATCCTGGGAGAAAATCCCATGAAACAACAGCGATTTGCGATTTGTGGATTTCGTGATGGCGATATCTCCCATAAAAATCGTTCAGGCTTTTTTTTGTTGCCGATTTTGGGGTACAATAAATCATTAAAGAATTAGTTCAAATTTTTTCGATTTTTTCTCCGATTGCAAAAATCTCTGGAATATTATGAAAATTATTTTCATTCGTCCAAACTACTCGACATTATTACAGTCATAGAGCTGCTGTTACCAAGACTCAATGTAGCTCTGAAACTGGCTGAGACGAGGCATTTCCATTCATTCGCGTGTGCCAGGTCTTTCTGCCGTGAATGGGATCTCTCGTGGGCGAACGTGGTCCAAGCGCAGCCTCTCACTCGCGGGGGGTGGGGGACCACTCTCACCGAGAGAGCCGGATTTTACAATTTTTCTTTTTCAGTCTCTCGCTCACTCTGCAGGCCCCTCCATTCGTGAATGAATTTACGCCCGCCTGCCATGTCTTTTCACGCTCAAGACCGTCTTGCTTGTTTTGTCTCACCGTCGAATACCGTTTTTCTAGTCGCAACTTTGAGGCCGCCTAGTAGCGCTCAAACCCACACGAAAATGATTGAGATCAATCAACGGAAATGAACCAATTCCACGGCCTCCGCTCAGAAAAATGGTTATCTCAAAATTTTTTTCATTTCTGAAAATTATTTCAAAATATAAAAATTTTCAATTGTCGAAAATTCTGACTTTTTCGCACTTTCGGATAATTGAACGTAATGGCGACATTTTGCAAGAGGTGAAAAATTCAATTTCAATTGAAAATAATCAACTCCGAAATTAAAAAAAATGAACATTTTCAAAATTTCTAAAATTTTGAAAAAAATTTCATACTCTGAATTTTTGAATACTCTGTATATTTCAAAAAACTTCTCTTTAAAAATTGCAGAAATTTGAATTATTGCAGATATAAATTTAATACAGTCATCATCAATTCACTATTTTCCGATAAAAAAAAAAAAAGGAAACACGGTACAATGAAAACGAAAACAGATTCACGTAATCCTTATAAAAATTCAAATAAACAAAATATTTCATTCAATAGAATCCTTCAGATGTCTATTTAAATAAACGCCTCCATTGAATTTAAATAAAGTTTATTTAATTCAGATAAACCATTTTTCTGGAGCCTCTATTGAATCCCGCGGGTCTTTCTTTCATCTCCGAATTTGCAATTCAATTTTTTCCCCACTCGCCAATCGCACTTTTGCGAATGAATTCTAGAGTATGCAATATCAGATCGAAGAAGAAAATTTCCTTTTTGAAGTTGCGCATTTTTCCTGAATCCTTGAACCCCGAAAATGCGTCTCTAAATTTGTCATATCTTATGAGACAATACAGGCTGACCTCAAAACAATCTTTTTTTTTATGTGAAAAAAAAATGCAATTCAAACCACATAATCTGTGTGTGTGTCGATAAGTTGACATTGGCGGCTGTGGGTGGTTGAATGTGGGTGGTTAAATATGGGTGGTTGGGGGGGGGGGGGTTGGGGGGGTGCTTAAATATGGGTGGGGTGGGGGGGGGGGGTTGGGTGGGTGGTTAAATATGGGTGGGTGGGTGGGGGGGGTGCTTAAATATGGGTGGGGGAGGGTTGGGTGGGTGGTTAAATATGGGTGGGAGGGTGACTGTTTAAATGTGGGTGGGTGGATGGCTGCCGCGTTTCCTAGAATTCTTATCATTCTCAAATTTGCATTCTCTCCCATAATGGTACGTTATTGTGATGATCCCGTAAACCTTACAATATAATTTCCCAATATTCTCCATTGGGTCAAAGGATCAAATTTTCTGATCAAAGAGCCACCTTAAGTAGTCAAGGCCAATGTATGATCAAAGTTCTGCTCAGAAGTTTTTCTCAAAGTTTCATCCGCTTTTGCACTCCGTTGTGGCACAAGTCTCGCGGGGACAGCATCAAGAGACAGTCTGTATAGTGAAGGATCGAGAGGATGTCCGGGGCAACTTGGGACCATCCGTCCGTAATGCCGAGAGTCTGCTCTGTTTGTTCCGTGTAATGAAACCTCCCGGGACCAACGACACCGAATTCTGCGGCTAAACGCTAATTTCACACTGTCCATCACAAGAGCCTTAGGGCGATAGCGTGATTGCGGGTGTAAGGTCGTTTCAATTGGTTATCAATTGGTTCCATCAATTTTTTCTCGTTTCAAGTACAGCAAATGAACGAGATGAGACTCTGGTTTTTTTTTCAAAATATTTCGGCTTTTGTAATATTTTCACAAAATTTTCAAAACCTTCTAAAAATTTAATTTGTTATATTCAATTTCCCGAACGAGGGAAGTCATTGTAATCACCCTGAAAATAATTTTTCAGAATTTTCCGGTTCGAATGCTCATACTTCGCATAATTCCATTAACTGCATAAATGATTAAAACCAATCGAAGAAGCTCCGGCACATTTCAATAGGGCTTTAGCCCTCATGTCGCCCTATTTTTTAATATTTTTCCCCCGTCAATATCCGGCTCAACAACTCCCGCACTATCTGGCTAAGGCCATCGGGCACTTTTTTTTTCAAGCACCTGGTCGTATACTCGTTGAAGCGCGGTATGCAGATCTCGTGTTCACAGATGGATTTAAGTACCGCGTAATTCAGAGCGTACGCTTGGCATGTCCGCACCAAATACCTATTTTCCCATTCGCCCTCTTGTACTACCTCCCTCTCATGCTCTCTCCGTGTATCCTCCGTCTGTAGACATATATATTGAAAAAATCCGAGACGATCCAAAGAAAAATGACTGATAAATCAAATTTTGCGAGGAAAAGAACTAGGGATGGTCCCAGTCGGGATTCGAACCCGGGATAGCTACCGCCTTTAACGCCCCTCCAACACCCCCCCCCCCCCCGCCCACCCATCCGCCCCTTGCCTCCCCCCCCCCCACACACAAGCGCATATACACGACATAGCCACTTTGTTGAGAATGGTGCAGAAATATTGAGAATGCCTTGGCACGTGGAGATATCAAAAATCGAATTTTGTCGAGTGCAATACAGTAACTTCCCCTATCGGGAATTTGACAAGGGCTGAGCATCAGGGTCATACAATAACTCCCCATGCTGCATATTTCTCCACCATTATTCTACCCCCCAAAACCCAAATATCTTGTGACTGACTCTCCGGAGAGGTCAGAACCGCTCCGCTCCATTGCACTGCCCATCTTTGAACCGAATAACATAAAATATCACGTAACATTCACATCGAACGAAATTCTTGGGTGCTGACTATAACGCGTTATTCGGATGAAATTTTTCGCCTCGCCCCTTCGGCCATAAATTATTATTTCTACCCTCGTGTGGTGCTGAAGCTCTTCCAATGACTCACGCATTGAAAGCTTGTCCATTACGCACCGTCATTTGCGGGCATTTTCTCGTGGGGTATCGCTGAATTACATACGCGCGTATCGCTCGACGGAGCGGCAAATAACATTGCTCATGACACATTTCTAAATGGCCAAGTGAACCCTGCACAAATTTTCTGATCCCTGAAATTTAAGGCTCAAACACGAAATGACGGGTGGATGGGGCGGGGGAGGGAGGGGGGGGGTGATGGGATTTGGACGAGATTTCTGATAATTTTGCACGGTTCAAATTTCTGCGTCACGTAAGTTCCCCTGATCAATTAAATTGTCTCCTCCTCGAACCAGAAGTATATAATACTTCTTCAGAGAAAACTCCTGTAAGCCGTTTACACTATTTAACGAATAAGTCCGCGGGTGGAACTCATTTTATCCATTAAACCGCATTAAAAATTTGAATGCAACCATGAAACTTCGTTGATTGAAACTTCCAGCTAAAAGTTGCGATTCAAAACGAGCTTTCCCAACGGTTATCTGATAATTGCAGCCTTCAGCTTCTTGGAGATTTGCGTCTCACAGATGCTATTTCTGTAGTGAACTGATAAAACTGGGAGAATGTATTTATTTTGGATTTCGATAAATAGCAGAGGATCTAGACCAATTGGAACAATCTTCATATCGACTTTTTTGTAGAACCTAATAGTCCCTACAAGAAGTTCTATATGGACCTTTCTTCAGCTCTGCTTGTTTTCGGGATACTGGTAGACTTCACTACGGAACGCAACCTATGAATTAGCAGCAGCATGCCCTGCTCATGATGGAGACTATAGACATTTCAAAATTCACTCCGATTCGAATATTGGATGCTGGATGTACAGCAGGACCATCAGGAACGAGACCCTGCAGATGCAAACCATGAGGTCCATGAAGCTGCCTAAGACTCGCAAACGCTGTCAGCATCAATGAAGAGTCAGTCGCAACATAGTTCCAACGACCACATTCAAATCACACCAACAAAGGACATCTTGAAGCACCCTGCTGCATTGGACCACGAGACGTACCTGGCCAAGTACTCGACCCCGCATTTAGATGCCAATCCCCCGCACCTGAGCAAGGTCGCCTTCCGTGTCTCGCAAAACTACGAAAAGCCAGTGTTCCATCGGACGTGACCCAACCTAGTTCTTCCCGTCCAAGACATTCACCACGCTTTCTTTCATATCCGAATCGTATACGTGTTTCTTCAGGGAAATATATTTGTTAATATATTACAACCTCTTCACTGGATAGTAAATTGGCAAAGCCAAGCAGCAAATCCTACAATCTGACCTAGTCTCGGAGCTAGAAGTTCCTCCCAACAATCTGCATCCTAACACCTCAGTAATCAGCAAACTCGATCATGGCTCAAAATCATGCATTATCACTTACACTACTTCTCACATTTTTCAATTAAACATGAATCTTCTGATCTAACATAAGCCCCAGGGATCTAGTTGACATTGTCAAGTTGGAAAGTTCTAAGCTGCGGTAAAACTTACGTACCTTCTCACCCCCTCTTCTTCCACCTGATTCTGTCGGGTAGTCTGCACTCAGCGACAACGCATGTGTGTCATGCTCAGTTTACTCGTGTGGAGTTAGTGCTACAAATTGATGGCTTTTCATTTGGCTCGTGGAGGAAAACCTTGAACTGCTTGCCTTCATCCGATAGATGCGTTGGACTTGATTATGCTGAGAAGATGTAGAAGAGCAGCTCACAAACGGGCACAGACAACCTGTGATGAATGGGTAATTCACCAGAAGGCTCCGGTGCAGGTGTTCCATGTCTCGTTCCAACCTCCAAAGGTTCCAACCTCTACCATGGAGCTTTCTAAATTGTGAGCTGGAATGGTTCAGATCGGAGATCAAGAGCTTAAGGCATCTGATCATACTTGATCGATGTACCTTCATAATCATGTTGCGACCGGAATTCCGCAAGAGGTTCCATTTGCAACAATCCTAATTTCGATAAGCTGAACAAATAACGGAAAACAGTTCCTATGCATCAGCTAAAAATTATTTCAAATCAAATCTGACAGATTCTCTGTCATCCCTAAAATAGACCATTTCCACCATTTATCGAGCGTCAAAATCAAAGAGTTTTTCCCCCTCGTATGGAACACAAATAGTCCCCAGCACCGGAAAAACTCAATATGTTGGTATTACTCTCTGCATTCGTCGTCTCGCCAAGCTGATGCGATAACACTCGATGTGTACCATCGATATCCGCTGTTATGTGTAATTTGGCAGGTGACGCTGAGCGAATGCGACAGACGATCTGGCATTTTCCCCATGCACATCAACTGCAACATCGTGATATTGTGCATGTGCATGTTGAATCCACTCTATATGTTTGGATAGTCCGTATTTTTGGTAAAAATTGTTGACAATTCATGTGTACTTGGGTGAGTTTTGTTTTATCAGGAGTGATGAACGATTTTTCGACTATCAACGAGTTCTCAGGGTTGGCAAAGCCTGGTTCAAGCACACAGTTGAGTTAATTGAACTAAAATAACATGGGTCTGAACAACTGGAGCTGTCCATTCTCAATGTGGAACCAGGAGGATTTTGGAGGGCAAGGTGTTCTCAGACTCCGGAGCAGATTAAATAACTGCCTCAATGTGTCCAACTCATAACCTAGAACCAAGCTTGGACCAATAAGC
This sequence comes from Asobara japonica, assembly GCA_026005395.1. Taxonomy (NCBI): domain Eukaryota; kingdom Metazoa; phylum Arthropoda; class Insecta; order Hymenoptera; family Braconidae; genus Asobara; species Asobara japonica. The sequence continues at coordinate 813,992 of BQMI01000429.1, forward strand.
TTCAGCACCAACCTTCAACCATCTGAATGGAATCGATTCAACTCAGCTATGCCAAACGTACCAAGCCAGAATGTTTTTTAGCCAATTCTCCACTGCATTGTACAATCCTTCCACTGCTTTAACAGCACACATGTACAAAGGAATAATCCAAGGAGAAGCATGTACCTTCGCAATTGCACAAAGCAAATCCATGAAGGAATACAACATACTAGCGGTCAATACAAACACATTCACAAGCTCTACCTCCGACCTCATACGATTTAGTGCTTATCGCATTTACTGAAGTGTGGAATGAGCAGGGAAAATACATTACCCAGGCATCATTCGCATGGGAAGTCTTCTCGTGAAAGTTATCTCAACACTCCGTAAAAGTTGAATGAATGAGTTACCCAACGACAGCTTCATCATACGAGGATAATTAGCGCGACTCGCTAATGAGTCTAGAATGAGCAATGATGCTACAGTACGTTGAACTAGTGGCAGTGAGGTCTAATCGATTAGTGATGCTTATCGTTGACCTCTCAGCTTAATATCATGCGTCAATTACTTACATAAGGAGGATCTTCAATCGATCATTGATGCTGGAACACCTGCAAGGAAACAGCACTTAGAGAACTTGCTGACATCGGGCCACTGGATGGAATACGATTAATTCGTATTGTGTTGAATGAAGTCCGTGAATGGGCGGGAGAAGTGGAAGGGGGCCACCAGTGTGGGGTCAACGGGTAGCGGACAGTAGTACTGGTTAATGTCAACGCTATCGTGTCCATGATATATTGCACTTTCGAGGTGATGCTAAAGTGTATTGTGATCGACAGCAATATGATGGAGCAAGAAAGATTAGATCGAAATATCATTGTGCGAATAACTGCTGCGTACAACTGACATAAATAAATGAATATTGTGTAGTAACGGAAATCTTTGTGAATGTTCAGACATGGGGAAAGTACGCTCGGTGCTCAGACATTTAGACAATAGCTAGATAGGTTCATTATAGTCGTACCTTCAATACCTAGAATAGATCCATTACTTGTAAACCCTTGAGAGACAGTCGACATGATACAACCATTGCACATGATTTGTGCGTGCATAAGACGTAGGCATCGCATGATTTCTGCATGGCCATGGTGTCATTAAAGCCCAACCCCCAGCGACAATGGGCTGATGAGTCTATGTACTGTCGACTGTCCGCCGGGGGTAGTGTTATGAATCGGGAGCTTGTGTGAAATTAGATACAATAGATGCCCTTGGCGAAGGTACTTCATCTTGTAGACGTTTTTGACGAGGTTCTCAGTGTGGAGGCAATAGAGGAATCGCGTTGTAGAATCAGAATCGTTATTGAAGTGTTCAATCCAAAACTTTAGTGTATTGTCATTTTGTTATCAAAGTGAATTTCAACTTACAGCTGTTTTATCTTTTGAAGAACATTATCCCACAATTGGATGTGAGCAACGTACCAGAGCAACTAAATCCATAATTGTATTGATGCTGTGCATGAATAGTTAGACCCATACTTCTAAGAATCATCTACTGGCTATCTTTCCGATCTATGGTGCTTCCTGATATTTTTCACTCACACGCAATATCAAAACATTGTACAATCAATTTTTCGCCCGAATTAATCCATAATTGACACAAAGAACAATGCATCAACCGGAAGAATTCCCTCGAGTAAAGATAAAATTCTTGGGACAATGTGGACCTGTTTATACCTCACCAGTTTCCAGTAATTCTTCGTCTCTTGTTTCGCCCCGTGTTGTTTATTTTCACCCTCAAGTTGAGCAACAACAACAAGCGGTGAGGAACGAGAAACCAGAGCACTTTCGTTGGGGGACAATGCACTGCATCAGGTAGAACTCTACTCTTAACAACTACACTGGATACCTGGGGTGAATATCCCTCCAGCATGAGGACTGCCTCTGGTTTGGACGCTCTAGGGAATAAATTAAAACTTTTTCCGCATTTCTCAGACTACCGGGTGGATCGTTAATCCATCGTGTCACAGCCGCTGGCGTAACCATGGGCTCATGGGCTCATTTCTCGTTCTTCATGGGAGTTTGGAGGACATCCCGTCCAGAAAGTAGACTCCTATATTACCCGAGTGCCACCTTTATGGAGTAGTCTTCCAAGTTTTTTTCACGAAAATTTTCTTCCCCGTTATGTTCACTGACAATTAGTACTTCATGAGTTCTCACGAATTGTCAACACCAGGTGGTGATAATCATGAGGCTATGAATGTCAGTCATACTGCAGAAAGAATGATGTCAGCTTCTGGTTTCATTCCAATTATTGTGGATCCAATGTAGCGTCATATGGACAATTAGAAACGCTGAATAATATCTGCCCCCGAAGACTGCCAACAGTATCTGTCGCTGCTGCTTAGCAGCATGGTACACCTAACCACTTGTGTTCAATCAGGACAGTAGTAGAGCATGTCGATGCAGGGAAAAGCTCCATCATTTCTTCTTGAAAAAGCATACCATACAGTGAACCTTCGTTAGTTGCAACACGTTTACGACAGTAGGGGAGGTAAAACTTGGAGCGTTCCAACTAGACGTTACCCCCTACTGTTTCAAGTCACTCGGCGTCAGTTCCAGGAAACTCAAAGAGACAAATAATATTTGACCTTAAATCTTCACATAATTCGGTTGACCGAATGTAAACAAATCACGACCCACGGCAGCACGTGTTTCGACGAATTGGCTGGGGAGGAGTGGGGGCTGCGCCTCGGCGATGGAAAGAAAAATAAGAGGTAAATTTCACCACTAGCGAAGGCTGCAACTAACGAAGATCCACTGTATAGTGTATTCAATTGTACAATGAATAGAGCCTTCAACCACTGTCTTTATGTTTGCATGCGAAAATTGAGGAGCCGTTTGTTTCAATTTTTCACCATTCCCCTTAAAATATCTTCATTGAGATCCGGAAACCGCTTCAACCATCGTGGTTTTGTGGTATTTCCCGACATTGTGGTTGGCACCCAGGGAAATGCATTTTTCGTGCAGCAACGATGCTCACAGGGAGTACCAAGCGTGTAAAGAGAGCAGTTAATTTCCTTGTAGAATAGCGTGTGGCAAACACAGCTGGTATACACACAACAAAGAAACAAATAAAATAAAAAATAAAAAATAACAAACCTTTCTGCGTTTCTTTTCCAGCCCGCCTGTCATCATGCACATTACGTTCTTTTTTAAAACTGCACGTTAAAACGTGCCTTTTGAATTTTCATAAAGTGCCCCTTTTATTTATCACTCCCTTTGGGGCTTGCTCAGTGAAGAATTCTGTGCGCATGAAAGCATGAAAGAATTTTCTCCGAGAAATTGAAATTTCGAGGTGGGAAAAGAAGTCGCCAAGCCCTTTAATAATCTGTTTTGATACTCACTGAGCAATTTCACAATTTTCTTATCACTATAGTCCTCCAGCAGGTTCTACCAATCTACCTTCACCACGCTTGATGGGGTGGGGGGGGGGCAACAATATTCGCACATCACTTCACTATTCCCCAGATATTGCGAATACATTGATCAAAGGGAAGCTCCACATAGCCTAAATCACAGTACATGTCATTAATACTTACTTTGATTATGGTTGCGAAATGGAGGCCTACTGTAGCTAGATTGCAGGTATAATGAGACCATCGTGGACCTAGTTATGCTTGATTGCTTTGCCGATACTCAATTCATGGGGTTAATTCAAGATGATTCAGTAGCATTTTTGAATGGGTGTCCAAACGACCGCATGACGATGTCCGCATAGATGCTGGAGACAAGCTTCCAGGTGTTGGCAGCTATCAAATACATCAGGATGAGGACACAATCCCAAGAAGTCTTCACGTTTTTTGGCTGAAGCTTCCAGCTAGTTGATGAATCCAGATTCAATCATCGTTCACTTAGTACGGTTCTCAGCTATTGCCAATGTATCGATCAAAAGAGACCTCTTCCATCCTCAAATCATGGTAGATGTCATTAATACTCAGTTTGATTATGGTGGGGCAATAGAGGGCTGATACTAACCGCGGAATTGCAAGTATAATGAGACGATCATGCTCCTGGTTTTGGCTTATTGCCTCACGGATACGCAATTGACGGAGCTAATCCAAGATTATTACTGTCGAGTTAAGCTATCTTCGCTGAGTCGGCTCTATTAATAGTTTCCCTGCCAATAACGCACCTAGTGAGTGTGGGACAAAGATTGAGTTTGAGGGAATGAAGGAGTGACGAAATAGAAATGGATTCACGTTGAGGATAGTCAAAGCCCCTCGAAATGTAATCTCTTGGGATTGAAGTGAGTGTCGCTGAGCGTATTGACTTAGAGCGCAAGGAATTCGTTGGTAACACAGAAATTTTTTTTTCATTCTTCTAGGGTAGCATATGAAGGTGGGTAAAATGATGTATGCAGTGCCTCCGGGGATGTCGAATCTTTCCAGGTGATTCTGAGATATTTGATAAGAAATGTTCAAACAGTCGTCTGTGTGCATCGATCCGTGCATGAGAAGGGAGAAGCCTAAATGTGCTTTATTAAAACTACTTTGAATTCTACTTTGAATCTACTCTCGTAGATCATCATGAACTGGCCGCCCGGCGAACGTGACGGTGACACTCATGCGCGTCACGCGAGTGCGAGAGAGATGCTGGCAGCAGTGCGTCCGCGCCGGGCTTCAACCCTTGGTACCTCCTTGATTAGGCAAATCAGAAGAACACTCATAGGACATCAATTACGTATCTTTGCATGAGGAACAACTTTGGTTGTTATAATACTTCCTCCATCTCGAACAGCTCAAGTAATCGACCATCGGAAATCATTTTTAATAGGATCTACACCGTCTTCATCTGACATCCAATCGCATCTAAGTTGACAGTGGCTGCTTCGATTACACCTTCGAAGTTTTAACCTTAAGATCGGTAGAAAGTGGAGTAAGACGTTCTGTTGTAAGAGAACGACTTTGACGGATTTGATACGGAAAATTTCTTCTTATCTTTCTTCTAGCATATTAAATATGTCATACAGTCTTGACAATTCCTCACGATAGCTTCTCTCTGACGACAATGACGTTGCGTCCCGCGGGGGCGCCTACGAGCGCCACGAAGAAACATCTCGCGGTGTTTCGCGCACTCTGGGGAGTGCACACACTCGTGATACAATATAACGTCTCACCGACAGTTCCACACTTGCGATTCCCGAGGACCACCTCCAGGTACATTATAACGTACACCATATCAGTCAGCCTGAATACTGTTACGAGGCGAAAAAACATATTGAGATTAGTTATTCGCGGGATAACTAATCGCTTTAAGTGAGGCATCCCTTGAAGCGCTTGAGAATCCGCACATTAAGTCGGCAATCGTGAGATTATGCAGCAACGCATTGAACATACTGACCCGGTGAACAGGCGCCCTAGGGCGCAAAGTAGATCTTCGGTGCAGAAACTACAAACTTTCCGTGCACACGTGGTAAAGGTTTCTCTGTTACTTCCCTCGGTCGAAACGTCATTTTTCATTCCGGCATACACGTCAAAGATGACGAGTCTTCCGCGCAGCGTGCGGTCAATTCCACTTTGCGCCCGCCAGCACAGAATATGGACTTTTCCGTGCGGGTACTGCATACCCGCCATCAAAAAATCATTCCCGGCCAATAACTTCACATAATATCGACATCTTTTTCCTCATATCAACAAATTAATACCGACAATCGTCGTCCCATTGAAAAAATCACAATGAAATTGTCAAATTTTTCATTATTTCTTCACGGCCTATATCGCCCACGAGGCTTTTGCTTGGGGCAGTATTTCATAAGGATTCAATTCACGATAAAGTCCACAAGGTGTTGGATTAATGGTCTACCCGTGCCATTTGTATCACATCATATATCGCTGCACTATGGTCGTTGTCATTTTCTGGCACGCGATATCTCGGCGATTAGTTCACGATAATACTGAAATTTTGGGGGGTGTGGCTGTGTGTGTGTGTGTGTGCGTAGTTGAACTGTGACTTATGACCCGTTATTGGAAAGTGCTTTACGGCAGTGAATCGCGAATCGAGTTCGGGTGGAGGCAAAAAAAATTGGGGGGGGGGGGGGGAGTGAAAAAGCCGGGGACATGCATCAAATAAATCTCATTGAGGTGAAATAGCGAGAGAATAAAAATACGCTGCGGTGGAGATTGCATTCATTCGCTATACATGGCAAAAGTTTTGCCAATAAAATTACGGAAAATACTTTTCGGTGAAGATCGGTCATTAGTTTCGATAAATTTGTGAGAAAAAAATTTCAAAAAAATTTGACAAATGAGTTAAGATGATGGACCTTGATTAAATTTTGGAATTTTGACATTCAAATAAGTCAATAATTATGAAAGCTAAGATAATAGAAATAGAAACCATTTCAAATAGTGTCATCACTTGCATCTCAAATGAGGGCACACTTCATTTGGAGTAAAACTGGACCGCGCCCACGGGTCGAAAATTAATCCCGCACTATAACCTACCAAACCTCACTCTGCACAATTAAAGGGTTAAGCGAGGGTTAATTGCATTGACCTCCCTGGGCGACTGGCACAACCAGCAAATTATTCCATCTCGGTGGGACTTGAATTTGGATGTATCCGTTATATTATGCTACAAACTTATGACGGAAAGCCGGGGATCGTCCACCATGGTCAGTCCCATGGGATGAATTAAAAAGGAACGATGGTGAGTTGGTGGGAATACATTAAAATTTGTCTAACGCGTTGAACTAAATCATGAAAAATGTAAAAAGAACATTTCAGAATTTTACACAATTTGAACAAGTTTCATTAAAAAAAAAAAATTAAAAAATTGTCGTTAATGATCCGTCTTTTTACCCGAACGAATACATATTTGTTTGATAAAATTCGTTCTCCCATTGCAATTCAAAAGATTCATTATACAGAGGTGATTAATCGAGTCCCTATCTTCATTAAACCCACTGTGGTTTTTTGCGTGTATTAAAATTAGTCCGGATTGGCCCCGGAAAATTCAGACGAAAAATTCTCAACAGTGCAGTCTTGATAATTGCACTGCCATATATAATCACTAGCGTGGGCCGGCATCGCGATAATTTTGCTTAATTGCTCGGTTATTTCTCGAGAGGCTCTCCGTTATTTATGTTCTATAAAGTCCGGGTCAAATGAACTTTATGGAATCTAGTTCATTTTTTTGTTTCTATTTGCACTTGAACGGAAGCCCAAAAAATTCGAACGGGTTATAATGTGACTAATTTTATAAAATTAAGGAGATAATTTCTTCTTGAAAATCTTGGAAAAAAATCTTGTTTTTTTCCAAGAATAGTCCTAAGAAAAAGCCTTCTGAAGAGTGACAGCACGCCCCAAACAGACTGATCGTTCCTCCCTATGTTCTATTTCCGGTGTTTGAAATAAAAAACAATAAAGGTGAAACCCGACATGTCGAATCCCCGATTGCTTGTTCACTAATTGTGCCTTTTCTCTCCTCAACCTTTCCCATTTTTTCCATTGTTTTTTTTCTCTTCTGCTAAGAAAAAAAAATACTCGAGACCGCTGTGCAGAGGATCACAAGTAGTTAGAGCAAAGAAGATTTTTTTTTTGAGGAAAAAAAAATGGAGAATAAGCAAATTATTCGGCCCCGAGATTTTATTCTCTTGCAGACAATGAATTTCCTTTTTTCCTCTCATTTGTACGGTAATCGTATTTTCCCGGAAAAGCAGTTCCTCACTCATTCCTTTCATGACGGGCATAATAAAGATTTATATTAAGACGATTTTTTTATGGCAATGCGCATCCTTATTTTCCTCTGGATTATAAAATATTAGCTTGGTGAACAGAACGTATGAAGAAAAAAAATCGTCAAAAGAATTTAAATTAAAATATTTAAAATTTTTTTTTTGAAAATCACAATTTGCAAAACTTTCTTAAAAAATCATAAATAAAATTTTTTGACTTCCCAGAAATTTCCAAATATTGTTTTGAAAAAATATAAATTTTCGAAAAATTGGTCAATTTTCCGAGAAAATTTTTTTTGGAAAAATTTTTAACATTTTCAAAGATTTAAAAATGAAAAAAAAAAATTCAAAATGTCCAGAATATTTGTTGAGCATAAAATTTTTTTCTGAAATTAATTTTCATATTTGACCTATTTGGAAGATTTACGGTCTCGCGAAAGGTGAACCATTTCGTGAATGAAAAAATATTGAATTCCCAAATTCACTGATCTAAACGTGATTTCAATGGACACTTGCGATCACATGGAGAAGATCGACAAGAAAGTTGGCTATCCTCCAAATGCATGCCTCCCTGCTGAGAAAAGTCGTAGGATATATAGCTATGTATAAGATATAGCGTGTAGTTCTTACTCGAGCTGTCACATTTTTTCCCCGAGAATCCGCGGGAAAACTCCGGGTGCTTCGTTTTTTATGGAGCTATTCGTGAAACCTGCAAAATCACTGAATGCGGTGGGTGTAAGATGAGCAGAAAGACAAAAGTTCAATATCAAATGAACGGCATGTGGGTGTGACCTTCGATGATTCGAGCCAACAGCCTCCTGCTGTGTGTATGTGTGTGTAATTTCTTTTCCAGCGTATCTTATGGATACCATCAAGATGGAAATTGAACATGAAATTTGACTATCTCGTTACCACTTGATTGTATGCAAAAATTTTGCTCACAAAATTTGCGGAAAAGTGGTCAGAAACTTTTCCAATTTTTCCATATTTTTAGATATTTTGGAATACATTTCCAGATTTTTCTAAAAGTTCAAAATTTTTCAATTACATTTCTGAATGAAACCATTCGAACTTCCCATTCCCATTTCTCGTTGAAACTTTCCTATATTCAAACTAAAAAACTAGGTGAAAAATTTCGAATGGCCACAGAATTCAGCTGGTAGATGAAAGTGGTGTGTGCATTCTTCGGGCAATCAATTTTCAGGTTAATCAAGCTCAGGAAATTGATGCATTTGGGGAACAATCGCGTTAGAAGGCATTCTGGCCAATTGCCGGGTCGAACAATAATGAAAATGTGAGTGATGGCCCATTTCACTACTCTGTGGAAAGCTTTTGATGCCATGGTTTTGTCCACGATCTTTTTGTTCACTTTTACTCACAAACGAATTTTTTTTCAATGAGTTTAGGGTATTGAATCGAGCTCGGATTCTTAATCGATTGCGTTTTTTCTTCTGGTCTGTTTTTACTTCAGGATTTTACGTGGGTGTTCCTGATTAACAGGCTCCCCTTTTAACTCCCCGATAGGGACTACTGGACACCCATCCATGCGGCTGGGGCCGATTTTCGCCATCTAGGCCCTAGTAATTCTGAGCACAGGGTAAACCTCCAGAAACTCCGGTGCTACGACGGGGCGGCGCTATAATGGAGCCCCCCCCCCCCCACCTCCCCCCGCCCACCACCACACACGTCGGGTAGGGCTCCCGTCCGGCCTACCGCTCTCATTGTATAGATACCGCCGGTAACACACATGGAATCCTCGGTGTATGTGTGTTTGTGTGTATGTGTTCCAAAGCAATGTTTCTCCAAATCTTACACCTTTCGAAAATCGAAAAACTTTGAATAGTTTGAACTTCTCCACCAAAATCATCATCATGTCCAAATGAAATTTTCCTGTTTTCTGAACAAACTCACTCACGAGACTCGTCAGACCCTTCAATTTTCGTCACCTCCTCAAACAACAACACTTTGCAACACTCCCATGACCCTTCCAAAGGGACAAAAGCAAAGTTTTTCCTTAATCATTTCCGAAAATATGTTTCCGCCTCGCTCAACTTTTCAAAGAGATCTGTGCAAGTACGTCTACGAGGCCCACCCGTCGTGCACATATAAACGAGTGAAGAAGGGGTGGTATATAGTAGCAGACGCTTTTAAGTTGCCCGTAATTTCCACGAATAAAGTTATAGCTTCAGTGAGCGCGTACCCGTGGGTCGCCGCAAACTTTCCTAACTTATGACCCAAACGTGGTGCGTCCTGCACAGCATTCTGCGTCTCGGCCGCGATGCCCACCCGCCTTTTTTTTTTCTTTAACCTCCGTGGGCGCATTCCGGTTATACCGGATAAACGGGAAACTCAGGGAAATATGCACAACGCGATTTACTTGCATATTGCGTCTGGGGAAAAAAGAAATACGTTGCTATCAATTGTTAAAGGGAGAATGAATGGGAAATGAGAAGGAAAGAGAGAAACTACACCACCATTTTTGCTTTCAATCAAAATTGCCACTTTCTCTTTCGAAAATTTCCAAATTTGGGGGTCTAGTAAAAAATGGATTTTATGGAATCACAAAGACTCACACAACAGACACACGCACAAACATTCATCCGCCCAACCACCCACCCACCCCCCGCCTCCACATACCCACCCATCCACCCACCCCCCTGCCCCCAAATACCCACCCATCCACCCACCCACCTGCCCCAAACACCCACCCACCCACCTGCCCCCAAACACCCACCCATCCGCCCGCAAACAGCCACCCGCCCACAAACACCCAAATCATATGCTATGGGAGGTACCCACAAAATGAGATAACATGGCCGGTCGGGAACCCACCCCGCCGCAGGGGAGCGGGGTGGGTTCCATCATAGGCGCCCACCACCCTACCACATGGGGTTTCTACAGGTTTACCCTGTGTTTAGAAACACCATGGCCTAAATGGTGAAAGTGAGTCCCAGCCGCACGGATGGGTGTCCAGTGCCCCCTCTCGAACAAATGCTGAAGACCGTTTGGACTACAAAAAAGCGACGAGATCTCACCCGAATTCCAAAATCTACTGCACTTCCCCCAAAATTCGAGAAATCAATGCCAGGACGATGTGTGAGGGGTGAATAATGTGGCAGGTGTAATTGTTGTGCAATTATCCAAATTGAAAATAAAGTGGGAGAAACGAGGTCTGAAGGGAATTATAGTCCCTCAACTTGGCTGAGGTAATGCTGTACTATCCCCATTCTCATGTGCTTTTTTTCTTCTGAATAACCTCTTGGAAATAATGTTGCCTTCGTGCGGAGCTCGCGCGTCTGCATAGTAGAACAAAGTACCGATCGTTAAGCCGAAACGAGCGGAAGTTGGCTAGATTGGGTTTATTGCTTGGGATGGACGCAAGGGAGAGGCGGGCCCATAATTTCCAGGAAATATAGTGGACAATGCCGACCATGGGATCGGAGCTTGATGCAACCTTTAGATTGATCATCGGTCAATGATTATCGATCAAACGCTCCGAGAATATACGAGCTGAAGGGGGGGGGGGGGCGGGGAAGAGGCAATATTATGCAAAATCAATATTGAGGAAAGGTCTTCAAGGAAGCGCGCGGGAAAAGTTTTAATCTTTGAATTTTTTTTTCAATTCGTTCAAGTTCACCCAAATTTTGGAAAAGCGGTTGCAATTTTTTTATTTTGAACCTCATGCTGGGTATTTCAAACGACCTTTCATCTCTATCCATTGAAAGTAATCGCTTATGGAGTGCGGAAATTATTCCACACATTTACCCATCATGAGCGGCATGTGTAATTGTCCCATTTCGCTCTTACTAATGGGAATTTATGACAACCCGGATAGCACTCACAAATTTCAAAACTTCAAAATTTCAAAATTTCAAAATTTCAAAATTTCAAAATTTCAAAATTTCAAAATTTCAAAATTTCAAAATTTCAAAATTTCAAAATTTCAAAATTTCAAAATTTCAAAATTTCAAAATTTCAAAATTTCAAAATTTCAAAATTTCAAAATTTCAAAATTTCAAAATTTCAAAATTTCAAAATTTTAAAATTTTAAAATTTCAAAATTTCAAAAATTCAAAAATTCAAAATTTCTAAATTTCAAAAATTAAAAAAGTTTTACAATTCCAAAATCACTGATTGGCAATATGAATGTTTCTAAATCGAGGATGTTGATATTCCCATTGGGTGGGTGGGTGGATTGGGGGAGAATAGAGGGGGGAGGGGTCATATCGGCGATTTGGGGATATAAACATCCGGAAATCGGGTAATTTTTTTCCCCGCTCTCTCTCCATTCATAAAAGCCTTCAATCATCCCTACCCATTGAAACTAATCACTTATGGAGTGCGGAAATTATTCCGCACATTTACCCATGGCGAGCGTCACGAGCGACATGTGCACTTGTCTCGTTCGCCTCCTACTAATGGGGATTTACGACAGCCCGGCTAGCACCAGTGAATTGGTTTTTTAGTATCGGAATGGGGCATTTCATGGGGCTGTAATGTTCGCGAAAAAAAAAGGAGGCCAGTAAAAAACTGTAACTCGGCGACGCAATTTTGCCAACGAGTGAGAGAGTGTTCCGCGATATCAGTCCAAGAAAAGGTATAAAAAGTGGAGAATTTCTTTTCAATGAGGGCCATACAATTCCCATTGATAGCCCATAAGTACACAGTTGAGGGCCATAAACTTTTCCAGGGAATGAAAAACCTGGAAAATAAAATTCCTCCAATTTGAATTATCGATTCTTTAATTGTTAATCATTCGGACAATTTGCCAAAAAAAATGCAAAAATTCTACGAAATTCGAAAGAAATTTTAAAATGAACAGAAATTTTTTTCAAAAATATTGACAATTTTCGAAATTTGAAGCAAAAAAAAAATTTTTTAATTGAAAATTGGAAAATTGGAAAATTGGAAAATTGGAAAATTGGAAAATTGAAAATTGGAAAATTGAAAAATTGAAAATTGGAAAATTGGAAAATTGAAAATTGGAAAATTGAAAATTGGAAAATTGAAAATTGGAAAATTGAAAATGGGAAAATTGAAAATTGAAAATTGTAAATTGGAAAATTGAAAATTGGAAAATTGAAAATTGGAAAATTGGAAAATTGAATAACTCGTAAATTCAAAAATTCAAAATTTTCCAAAAAAAATTTGCGAATTTTCAGAAATACAGACAATTTGAAAATCTGATCTCAGTGAAGTCGTAAATTTGTTTTAGAATACATGAAATGAAAAAGTGGGAAAATGATTGCACTAGTCACAAATGTCGGTGGGTGGGGGTGGGGGCTTGGGGGTCTAATTTGAATTATTGGTGTGCGGGCGGTGTTGGCACACGTCTGGGGAGCGCAAGAAGCCGATTACCACACCGAGACATGAATTATTTCCAAGCATAAGAAAAACATTGCCGGCGAGGACATGTGTAATGTTTGTATGCATTACCATGTTGCCGAAAAGGGGGGGGGTGGGGGTGGGAAGGGTATGAGCGAAGAGAGTTAGTTTTTGGAAGGTTTCATGAAAGTGGACACTCTCGTAGTTCTCAGTTTTTTGCATTATTCGTAGTTCCCACACATTTCAGTATTTTCGAAAATCTTAATTTAAAAATCCTTAAAATCTTTGAAACTTTTGGAGTTTTCTAATCTTCAAATTTTGTTTAGAGATTATTAAACTTTTTGTAATTTTTTTAAACACTACGAAAATGTTTTATAAACATTGACATTGAATTTCGTTGTCAAAACATATTTATCTTGATGAGCAAAAATAAATGTTACTAATACTGTTTTTTTTGTGTTCCAGGTAAGTTCCAGTGTCTACATGGTGTTCTTCAAGTTGACAGTAAGATAAAAATCACAATTTTTTCACAGAAAATAATATTCAAAATTTCGAACACTGAAATGCTCCGAAACTAACAATTTTTTTACTTTTTGAAAATTTTGAAAATTTTGAAAATTTTGAAAATTTTGAAAATTTTGAAAATTTTGAAAATTTTGAAAATGTTGAACATATATTTTTGTCGGCTCTCTGGTTCCCATATTTGTCCATTAACGCACCTCGGAACTGTGGTAACCGAGGATCCTGAAACTTCGAAGTAAATATTTTATTGCGTGGGAGGCGGGCCCGGAAATCCCGCGCCACCTGTTCCAAGACAGAACAGATGCAATGATAAATTCTGTGTTGCATCATGGGCATCAATAAATCAGGTTAAGAGGCGCAAGCACCGCGGAATATCGGCAGCCGAGGTGAACCAACCGTGCATGCTGGTGTGACAGTTAGTGCACAAGGTAATCGTGAATTATTACGGGCTTTATGTGATCACAGCTATCGAGCACTTTGAGCTAATGTCACTTTGAGCTTCAGGTCGTCCTAGACTTTTATATGATTGATTGGGCCAAACGTTTTAGGGTGCTTGAAGTCTTGCTGGAAATTGTCCAAAAGTTTTCTGAGATTCCAAAAGTTCCCCAAAATTTTGGAACTTTTTTTTCAAACTTTCCAAAGTTTTCCAAATTTTCCAGATTTTCCAGATTTTCCAGATTTCCCAAAATTTTCCAAAAATTCAAAAAATATTAAAATTCAGAAATTTCCCCGTGCATTTATCCTGTCTTGTTTCTGGAGTTGGTGAAGTTGGAATGTCAGGTTTTTTCGTTGACATTGTGACAGTGAATCCAGAAGAACGTTAATGGCTCTCCATGCGCCAAGTTCAAATGAAAAATACATCGAATGGCTCAAAGGAATTCAGCTCGCTGGACGACCTCTTTCATACATTGAATTTTCATTTTATTAATGTATAGTTTAGCAAATAGGACAAGTATGCCCGTACCACAGAACCCGGGGCTTTTGGTACTGTGCAGTTGCAAACATTCCAACTTGTTGATCCGGCATTCCATGAGTGGCGCATAACCTCCGGTCGTTTGAAATCTCCAGTCAGTTTGTGCTTCATACATGCATTTCCCTGCTTTTTTTTTATCAGTCCAACTTATCTCTCAAATGCATTTCTCGATGAGTGAACTGCAATTGCAGAGCTAAAATGTCCCAAATTCTTTCCAAATTTTCAATGCCCTGCAAAGCATGAACGAACTTTCCAAATTTCTTCATGGCTTACTCCCGCAGGTTGAGCCATCCCTCCATTTTTTGGGAAATTTGTGAATGTCTGATATTTTGTTGCATTCCCAGGATTTTTATATTTATTTTTTTACATAAAAAATTTACAAAATATGAAAAAACCGTTGAACGCTTCTTCCATTTAATGAACGAAATTGGAGGGAATTAAAGGTATTTATTTTATTGCAAGTATTTACTCCTTGCGACTCGATTGGCGCAATATCAGAGTGAAACCAACTTTTTTTTTAAATAAAAAAAAATCAATATTTCAAACTCGCGCAAGAATGCATTCTGGATGGAAAATAAATGCAATGGAGGAACGCTCCAAGAGTCAATAACTCACAAAGTTCAATTGGAGTTACTTCCGTAGCAGTTAAATTTCGAGTGGACAAATATTGAAGATTACGGATGAATTTCATCATTTTCTGGGGCAATGCATTTATGGGGGGGGGGGGGGATGTTAAATTTATTGCGCGTGGAGTTGCTCGGGCGCTCGCTGAATTTTTATTGACCAATTTGGAGGAGTTCGAAGGAACAGAAGGGAAAGGGTCAAAAGTGCTTTTTATGGGGCGATATTTCAGTGTTTGGGTAAGGGCAATTTTAGGTTTTGAGGGAATTTGCTCGTAAAGCCCGGTTGATTTGAGCGGAAGGAAGGGGGGGGGGGGAGAGGGATTAAAAAATGTAATTGTTGGCGAAATTCTGAATTTCGCCAGATTTTACTCCAATTTCTCACATTTTTTCCGACATTTTTTACATTTTGCTACAACAAATTTGTCAACTTTTTTCCATATTTCGTTATTTTAGAAATTTTTGAAATTTTGGACAATCAATTTTCCGGGTGGGGAAATGTTTCGCCTGACTATAACCAACACTTGCTACTTCACATCAAAGGAGCAAGAAACGAATGAAAAATGCGAATGGAAAGTATAAGCAACCTGTTCCTAGTCACTATGGATATAGGTTAATTCACGTGTATCACATTGTTTCGTTCATTTCATTTTTGATATAAATCTTGGAGGCGTTGAAAAGCAAGCCAGTGTTAAAGGACAGAATCGTGTTTAGACTTGTGAGTTTCGTGCAGCCTCTCTGACTCTGTGGAAATCCCCTAAGAGACTTACTCAGGTTTCTCATATATGTGAGCACTCCCCCCGAGGCCGAATAAACGCTGCGATTGAAAGGGTACATGAACATGAGTTTTTCCAGAACAAAGATCACGTAGCTCATATGCCGCTTTTTCAAAATTCTGCAAATTCGCTCAATTTTTTGACATTTTTCAAAAGTTCGTATTTTTACTACGTGACTACTCTTTTGAGTTTGCTCAAATGATGTCCCATAATCGTTGTTCCTGCGTGTGTGTGCGTATGTGTCTGCGGATGAGTGTCTGTGTATGTATGTGTGTGTGTGTGTTTTTTTTCCTCCGTCCCTCTCATTTGTACGCCCCCGGTAGCGGCCGTGTAAGCATTCCTTCAGGGGGCGTACCGGACACCCACCCATGCGGCTGGGGCCGACTTTCGCCATTTTTAGGCCATCGTATTTCTAGACACAGGGTAAACCTTCAGAAACCCCTGTGCTACGATGGCCGGCGCCTATGATGGAACCCACCCCCCCCCCTGCGTCGGGTTAGGTTCCCGCTCGGCCGGGCGGTCTCATTTCATGGGTACCGCCGATAGCACACACGGAAGTGCCTGCATCGGTCGGAATCCATGAGAAAATATTTTGAAAAAATATTCTCCGGCGGCCGGGCGCGAACCTAGGACCTTCGGAATAGTAGGCAGATACTCTACCACTACGCCAAAGCCCCGACGGTATATGTGTGTGTGTGTGTGTGTGTGTGTGTGTGTGTGTGCGTGTATGTATGTGTGCGTGTGTGTGCCGACAGAAGAAACATCAAGATGGCGCAAACGGAGTGGTAATTTTTCTTAACTCAACCTGACCTTTCCCCCCCCCCCCCCCCCCCCCCCCCCCTCCCCAAAGACCTCCTCTTCTTTTTGATTTTATTTGCCCGAGAAAAAATCAAGGATGTACGAGATGTGGCACTCCAAGAGTGAAAATAATTTTGGGTTCAATTGAGCGCGGCATTTCACACAAAGGTGGGCGGCGGTAGGGTGGGAGGGAGGGAGGAGCCGGGGGGACTGTCGTCTGACAAACCGTTTCACAATTCAACCGGACATGGGTGAAAGGAGCTGAGGCGAGATAGAGGTGTCCTCTCTTAGCCCACACCGCATCCTATATCGAATGTGCAATCCTGAAACAGGAATTGCTCGGCAAATAACTCTTCGTCCGCTACCCTAGTTCCTCCAAGCGAACTACCGGGCTCCATTCTCAACCCCGAAACTACCCCCCCCCCCCCCGCCCCCCCCGTTCTCACTCGTTTCAACTCGATTTTTATTTGCACTACTTTACGACAATCCACACCCGGCAGAAGGGTCTGTTCATGTATCTAACGAAGTCGGTTAAACGATTTACTCGGTTAGTTTCGCGATAACTGCCGGGAAATTCGTCAGAAGTTGGGTCCAATTTTTACTTTAATGCGAAAAATTTTTGGTTATTTTCCAAATTTTTCAACGATTTTTTTTCTGCATTTTGCAGGATTTTTCCGAGCCTTCCCCTAATTTTCCTCGATTCAAATTTCCCGCCAATATCATACAAGATTTCTGAACCTTAGGGGCCAATTACAATCGGCCATGTTGTTCAACGCTGGCGGAAAAAAATTTTTTAAATGCGAATTACATTCTTGATGATTAATTGAGCAAATATATCGTTGCTCATCTTCATTTAAAATGCTGGAAAATTTACAACGGAATTTTTCATAAAAAAAAACGAGAAGTATCGAGGCAGAAATTGTGATTTTTTTTTTCTCTGTTTACAAGGATGGTAGGAAATGCCACATTAACCGAGGACACTTGATTGTTTTTTACCGTCCATCAGAATTTTGCAAAATAATCCATGATAAATTTTTCCCACATTGCTGGGGCCGTCGGGAGAACCGGAATGTCACTCAGCGATGCAATTAAATATCAGAAATTGCGGTTGGCTCGGGTGATAAATTTTCAACATCGTTAGGTCCCTTTATCCATCCCGGATGTGTGACTAGCCATGGGCTATCATCGAAAATACCTCGACGATTTTTTACAGTCATAATTACGCGGTCTATCGAGGAAGGGGCAGGGGGGGGGGGATGTGTGTAATCAGTCGGGGGATTTAACGAGATGAGATGACATGGATAACGATGGTTACAGTAATTTTTTTGTTGCAATTTTTCAAATATTCCAAAAATTTTCCGGTTTCAGATTTTTTTTTTTCACAACTGAATAAATACAATGCGCGGCGCAACGCTCATTATGCGACCGACGACTGCTAGCGGGTGAAATAATTGAAGATGGTCGGCATTGAGATGTAGTACAACTGCCAGTTGCCCTACTCGTTATATGATATAAAACAACCGGGAGAGAAATGTTATATGTTACCACAAGGTTTCACTCCTGCCCTCGGAGTGCGGCACGTTTTATTGCGGGCAACGGACGCGCGAGTTGTAGATCGCGTACGAATGGGGACGGCAGAGCAAATGCTATACGGTAAATCAATGGTGTGTTGGCCCCGTTCGGATCACATGAAGTCTTCCTACATGCAGATAAAAATATTAGAAATTTTATAGGGACATCCCAGAAACATTCTCACCCTGTCTCGCAATCGAAAGCGGGTCAAGTGAGTGTCACCCATCAGGACCAATAATCTCCAGAACTAGTGACTTCAGGGACAAATGTTATCAAACATTTTTTGTAGAGAATTTTATGCCGGAAAAAAAAGTTTTCTACCATTTCTTCCTACATTCACTTTCTTAGAAGATAAATTGAAAATTCGAATTTTTTCGCTTGTGATTATGAAAAAAAATTTGTATTTTTGTATTTAAATTTATAATTTTTAAATTCTTTTTCTGATTTTCTGGAATTTGGAAAATCTCAAATGTTTTAAAGCATCCTCTGTATCTTTTCTGATCTTTAGGTTGAGCGGGAACTTTCAGATTACGTTTAATTGTTTCTTGGGTATCTCAAACGTACTCGCTTAATGACGAGCGCATTTTATTGTTTCACGTTGACTTTTACGCACCTATGATTTACATTGGAATGATTAATTAGAGAATGCCATATTTCCAGGTATCTGATCACAGCGATAGATATACTCTAACAGGAAATGCAAACGGAGACCATTGCATGCCTTGTACATAAGATCACATGTATATTGTGGGGTGAATGTATCGTCGTATATGGTTGAAAAAAAAACACTACGCCACAACCGGGACCTATGTGTGTGGGTGGGTGTCTGTGGGTGGGTGTGGGCGGGTCTGTGTAGGTGGGTGAGTGGGTGAGTGGGTGTGGGTGGGTGAGTGGGTGTGGGTGGGTGAGTGGGTGTGGGTGGGTGAGTGGGTGTGGGTGGGTGAGTGGGTGTGGGTGGGTGAGTGGGTGTGGGTGGGTGAGTGGGTGTGGGTGGGTGAGTGGGTGTGGGTGGGTGAGTGGGTGTGGGTGGGTGAGTGGGTGTGGATGGGTGGGTGAGTGGGTGTGGATGGGTGGGTGAGTGGGTGTGGGTGGGTGAGTGGGTGTGGATGGGTGGGTGAGTGGACGTGGGTGGGTGTGGGTGGGCCGGTGAGTGGGTGAGTGGGTGTGTTCGGAAAATTCTTCTTAAACGCCTGGACCAATTCCATTCTGCCTTAACCCGCAACGGATCAAACTGAACTCCTTCTGGCATTGAGCAGAATTTGTTCATCCAAGAATACAATGTGTCTTCCATCACGTAAAATTTGCTGTATTTATGTGTAGAACAACAGAAAATAGTGCAAATTACAGTTTTACCACACGGTAAGGTAATGTTTATTGAGGTCTTTTCCCCATGTGCTAAAGGAGACTAGTACATATCCGTTGATGACTTTTCACACATCCAAATGAGCAAATGTGGGGAATTAATGGGACGAGTTAGGCATATTGGCATTGAGGTAAGGCGGTCGAGATTTTTATGATTCGCCAATTAGCAATGTCGGGACGGATTGCGGGGAAGATTCCGCGTGGGAACCGAGTCAAACGTGAATTCCACGAGCTGTAAGGGGGTCGGGGGTGGGGGTGGGGGGTGTTTCAAAGTCCCGGCTGACAAGACGCTGTACTTGGGGGAACGAATAAATTAGAGGTTACGGGGAGAGGGGGGGGGGGTATCGGGAATTGGGCCCACTTTAGCGGTTTCACCTGTAGGTGACTTGCAATTTTTACGGAAAAGTGTTCTAATTTTTAGAACACTTAGATTTTCAAATTAAATTGAGAAATCGTGTAAAGTCAGGAATTGGAATTTTGTGCCCAGCCCTTTTTTTTGTTTTTTTTTCCCCCTTCTTTGAAGATCCACAATACTGCAGACCGAAGTTTATAGTCTTGCGCTTCGCCTTAGTCGTGTGAAGTCTCAGTACTGGCGTGTGTGACGCGGCAATTTAGGCATTTGACCTGAGCTGAGACCCCGCGGGGTTGAGCTGTTTAACCTCTTTGCCCATTGCAATGTCTCTGTCTGTTGTGGCGGGAGGGACGCCCACGCGCCCTCAAACATTCCACCGCACTTGCCATGTATATATTTTGCATGTCAGACTCGAGGTACAAAGATACAGGGTCCAATAGGCCCGACCGACCTCCTTTCCGCGTCTCTAAATCTCGGATTTAATGGCTTTTGTCTCACGTATGAAATTTCATCGGGGGGGAGGTGGGGGGGGGGGGGGGTAAAAAATTAGTTTTATTATTCCTTGCGGACTTTTACACCTCTGTGATTTATATTGAGGTGATTAATTAGAGAATGGACCATTTCCGCTTACTGATTATGACTAGTCTAGGGCATTGACTTGCCATATGGCGGTGAAGATTTTTTGTGCAACTCCAGGATAGCACTTGCATTTAATTTTTTTTCTTTTCAGTTTTAACATTTTCAAAAGTGCAGAAAATTTCGAAAATTTCAAATGATTAAAATTTTCAAAATAAAAAAAAAAATTTTTTGAAAATGTCAAATGTTCTGACAACTCTTAGACTTAGAAATTTCTTAGCATTTAAATATATTTCAAACGTTTTGATAGTTGTAAATTAAAAAAAAAAAAACAAAAAAAAAGTTGATCGATTTTAGATTTCTTTGAAATTGAGAAACTTCAAACGATCGAAAAGTGAGGAAGTAATAAGAGCGATACTTTGACTATCTCCTTTTATTGTTTCCCTCGTAAATTTTCGCTCTTATCAATCGACAATCTCAATATAAGGCATCGCGTAGCAGACGCGACAGAACGTCTTCAATTTCCCCTGCCCCCTCCCCCCGCCCTCCTTGACTCTCGATTACAGGACGTCAAAGTGTAGCCTAAAGAGAAAACCCGCCATCTCCACGGTTATTTTTCACTCCGTAGTGAGAGAAAAAAACGGAACGCAAGTGAAGAAGGAAACCAATTGTCGAGCTCATCAGACGGTTACGTCATGTTATTTTCCTCTTGGGAGCGACAAAAAATGATGGGGGAGAAAAAAAATGGGAGTGAATCACAGTCCTGTGGACAACACAAACCGAGGGTAAATTAGCCACTGAATTGACGCTCAGTTCTGGCCACCTCCGGAATCCGGCTAAAAAGAAGTAGCATAAAACAAATGGAAATAGAAGAAAAAAATGACATGAGATTTCCTGTCAGCACTTTTGCAATTCTTCAAATTGGTCCAGATAATGTCATCTTAGGTAAATTGATCTGATCTTGAAGAAATCTATCTCGTCTGAGATAATTGGATCGCATCTCAAGAAAATTCATCTCATCTTGAGCATCTTCATCTCATCTCAGATGAACTATCTGTTCTCAGATTATCTGAAGCCAACAGTATCTAAACCTTGCCGAAATTTCATCTCATTTCAGATAAGTTTATCTCATCTTGAATAACCTAAAATTATCTGAGATGCTTATCTTACGTCATCTGACGAGACACTCCGGATAAGATGATACCTCAGATAATCTTATCTCCTCATAGATGAGATAAGGCAATCTCCGCAGGTTTACATCCGTAGTGAGAACAACGCAAACAACGAACTTACTCACAGCCTCGAATTCAAAGCAAACCGGCACTAAATTGGCCACTAAATTGACGCTGAACTTTGGGCGCCTCCGGAACCCTCCAGGCAATTTTAGCTAGATTAAAAAAACGTACCATGAAACAAATGGGAGTACATAAGAAGTGATGTGCAAAAACACATGTGCATGATTTTGAGTAAATTTATCTAAAATGTTGGCTTATCTGAGATGATATTAGTTCATCTAAGATCACTCCTCAAATTTTTGATGATATAACCTCGTCTTAGATCAATATATTTCATCTGGTATTATCTATCTTGCCTGAGATAATATTTAATCTTAGATTATCTATCTTATCTGGGATAAGATAAGTTTATCTAAGATAATTTCTTTCATTTTCGATACTGTAACATCGTCTTAAATAAATTTATCTCATCCGTCGTTATCTATCGTATCTGAGATAATATTCCATCTTAGATTGTTTATCTCAGACAATATGATTCCCTCTAACGAGTTGAATATCAACAGAAAAAGAAGAAGTAAAACAGCAGACTGAATTGCAATTTTATACTCAAAGCAAGCGTAGGGTAAATTAGCCACTGAATTGACGCTGTGCCTTGGGCACCTCTGGAATCCTCCAGACTCGGTTTAAAAAAACAGAGGGGGAAAAAAATCCCAGAAAGCAAATGGAAATACAAAAGAAGTCGCGTTAGAATTCTTCTCACCGGTGCTTTGATCTTCCTACAGGGGCCAGGGCTATTTACGGGGGAATGTCGAAAACAATCGGTTGGACCCTACCTTGGGATCATTAGAATTCTCCCCAAAACGTAAAGCAACAATAACTGAGAGAAAGGGATGGAAAAAACAATGGGATGAGAGATAATGGCGGAATGGGGTGTCGAAAAAAATATATTGGCCGAATCATTAATTCACCTGCGATGTGAATATGAAAAGGAAAATTTTGAAATCTTCGTAAACTGTTTTCGTAACTTTTTTACGAATTCGGAATCAATTTTTATTCCTCAAAGAATTTGTATACAGAAAATAAGTTATGCGAATCAGATAAAGTTCAAATTGGATTAATAAAAGTCTTTACATGATTCAAGTAAACTTTAGCAGGCATTGTTCCCAATGACCTTTCCCCAGCATATATTCAATAAATGAACGAGCCCGAGCTGATCCAAATCATTGGTACCAATAATTTACGAAGAAAATCAGAAGTGAATCGTTGCGGAGAATGCGTGGCCCCGGGGCCAAATGGTCGCTCCCCTTTATACCTGTCTGGATTCAGTGTTCAAAGTCTTTCTCCACGTGTTTTATTCCTCTCGGTATCTCCCCTGGGCTCACGCGATTTCAGCTCGGTCACGTAACGTGTTCAACGAGCAGTGGAATCACTGCCCCCTATCCACCCCCCCCCCCCCCCCCCCCCCCCAAAATTCGCAACAGTAAATTTTCCTTCATGTCACAAGGCCCGAAAAACCACCAATTTTTATCTTATTTCGTGCGGACACATGCGTTTTGTTATAGCTCATGATATTGGATGATTTTATCTCATTTTAGATAATGTTCAGTTCCTTTTAGATGATTTGTCCCCACCCTATATAACCATATAACTATATATCTATATCTCCCATCTTAAATTAGTTCATTCCATCTTTTATTCTGTCAGCTCGCCTGCGGATTCTGTATCGCATGTGAGATGATTCTATCTGTTATTTAACAATTTAATATCTTACCAGATAATTTCCGCCCATGTTAGATAACTGTTTTCTTGGAATTCATCTACTTTGAGTTTGAGATTCATCTACTCCAAGATTCTAATTTCATCTCGAATTATTCCATCGTGGTCCAGATAAGATAATCTCATCTCATCTCAAACAATCTCGTCAGATGTTAACTAATAGTATCTTATATTAGATAATGCGCTATCTTTGCAGATAGCCTCATCTCATCTTGTATTAGATACTTTGATTCCAGATGGATTCATCTAAAAAAACTGAAGCCTTTTCTTCAAGTTCATCATATTTGCATTAGATCACATTACAAATCTAGTTCTGTAATTCCTCAGTGCTTATTATTGACTTACATTATCTACATAATCTAAATGAACCTTCGCATCTCTAGTGCGTGATATACTTCCGACTCTCAAACGCGGCGCGGCAGTCAGCCCTATTGTTCAGTAACCACGACACGCGCCCATCAAAGCCGATATTACCCTGTCAAGTTTGTAATAGCAATGAAGGGGAGGTGAGTTTAGCGGCCTAGGTGTCAACGTGTCCCCGCGGGTACATCGTAAATGCGAAGCCGCACCAGAACCTCCTAAAAAAAAAATGAAAAAATAATGAGAAAAAATTTTGAAAGATGATTTCACTGCGATCAATTACGAACGATTGGAAATGGGAATCCCATGCCATTTCATGCCTTCAAAGTTTGCTGGATAATGTGTTTGATCAACCTCGTCATCAACCTCCCTATCAACCCTCTCCATCAACCCTCTCCACCAACTCTCTCCATCAACTCTCTCCATCAACCCTCTCCATCAACCCTCTCCATCAGACCTCTCCATCAACGCTCTCCATCAACCCTCTCCATCAACCCTCTCCATCAACCCTCTCCATCAACCCTCTCCATCAACCCTCTCCATCAACCCTCTCCATCAACCCTCTCCATCAACCCTCTCCATCAACCCTCTCCATCAACCCTCTCCATCAACCTTCTCATCAACCCTCTCCATCAACCCTCTCCATCAACCCTCTCCATCAACTCTCTCCATCAACTCTCTCCATCAACCCTCTCCATCAACCCTCTCCATCAACCCTCTCCATCAACCCTCTCCATCAACCCTCTCCATCAACCCTCTCCATCAACCCTCTCCATCAACCCTCTCCATCAACCCTCTCCATCAACCCTCTCCATCAACCCTCTCCATCAACCCTCTCCATGAACCCTCTCCATCAACCCTCTCCGTCAACCTTCTGCATCAACCCTCTCCATCAACCCTCTCCATCAACCCTCTCCATCAACCCTCTCCATCAACCCTCTCCATCAACCCTCTCCATCAACCCTCTCCATCAACCCTCTCCATCAACCCTCTCATC
Organism: Asobara japonica; assembly: GCA_026005395.1. NCBI lineage: Eukaryota > Metazoa > Arthropoda > Insecta > Hymenoptera > Braconidae > Asobara > Asobara japonica. The sequence continues at coordinate 838,949 of BQMI01000429.1, forward strand.
AACCCTCTCCATCAACCTCCCCATCAACCTCCCAATCAACCTCCCCATCAAAATGTCCAGCAACCTCCCCAGCAACCTCCCCATCAACCTCCCTATCAACCTTGCCATCAACCTCCCCATCACCTCCCTATCAACCTCTTGGTTGATCTCTTGGAAGGTCAATGCACATGTTAACGGAAAGTTTGGCGAGGATGAATGATACAAAACTAGAGTTACGTTTTGTTTTCCGTGATCCATCTTTACAATTTTAATCCTGTTCCTTTACATTCAAACTGGCGGGTTGCATCTCCACTCATCAAGGATTCCTTGTTTTTGAATTTGCTATCTCATTCGCTTTTCACTATCTCAGATCATTCAAACTCGTCTCCGTCGAAACAACGGGACCAACAGTTTTGAGTGGAGTCTGGATCACTGGGATGCTGCGACGAGTGAGGGCGGGTGGATACGAGGTGGGGTGGTGGACACTGACGCTACGTCATTGCCTTATCGGATACAACACTCTCGACCACTTTCGTTATCAATTTATTCAGGAATAGATCACTAGCGAACTTTTTATTAGTGATTTTGGAGCACTCGGTATGGGGAGAATTCTAGGAATTTAACCATTGCAATATTTTTCCCCATTTCTTCAACTCAAAATCCCAAGGATTTGACCGAGATTCTCGAGCGAATCGAGAAGTTGAACCCAGGGGCATTATATATAGCACTAAATTATTGGCTTAGGAGACTTTCGTCTATGCATTATTCAATGTTGCAAGAAAGGGGTTGCTGAAGACGGGATAAAGAGGGGGAGGTAGAGGTTGAGGACTGACAGTTGGAAACAACTTTACCGCGGAAATCACTCGATTTACATTCGAGTTACTTGTGCGCTGAGCAGTCCACTGAATTATGTCATCGAGATGACACTTTTAAAAAAATTGAAAATATCAGATTTTTTTTTGGGATTTTTTTTTTACTTTTTGAAAACTTGGCCATTTAAAAAATTTGAGTAACAAGAAAAAGCGGTGGAAATTTTTTGCATTGGTGAAAGTGAAATTTTTCAATTCAGTTCAGATTTTTCAATTCTGAAAATTGACCATCCGAGACGGCGGAAACCCCATTTTCTGAATGACAATTAAACATTGTGTCATAATGCGACTAATCAGATGGAGATAATAATTAACTGGTTTCACCAGCTACCTGTATTCCCGAGTGAGTGGATAATTGAAGACTGGCTTTCTCGTCGTTAATCAACCACACTCGCGGGATTTTATGAAAAAATATATGAATCGTGCCGGTGCATGCTCCCGGCTTTCCCTTCACCATTAATTTTTTTTTCATATACTTGGCTGGATATTTCAGTATCATTCAGCCATCTCGAGACAATTTTTCCATTCATCATTTTTGCAGAGGAAAAAACTCGTAATTAGGCAAATGTAATGCTTGAGAAAAAGATTTATGGCGGAAATCATTGAAATGGATTCCTAATTTGGAGAGTTTCGGAATTTTCAAAAATTTTAAAAATTTCAAAAATTTCAAAAATTTCAAAAATTTCAAAAATTTCAAAAATTTCAAAAATTTCAAAAATTTCAAAAATTTCAAAAATTTCAAAAATTTCAAAAATTTCAAAAATTTCAAAAATTTCAAAAATTTCAAAAATTTCAAAAATTTCAAAAATTTCAAAAATTTCAAAAATTTCAAAAATTTCAAACATATCAAAATTTTTTAAAAATTAAAAAAAAACAAAAGTTTTTCAGAATTGCAAGATGGCAAAAGAAAAACAAGTTTTGAAAATTACAAAATTTTTTTAATTCTCAAAAATTGAAAAAAAAAATTAACTGCATAATCCGAATACTGCTCATAATGCGAGTAATACGAATAAAAAATTTTATATCCCCCCCATTAGTCTCATCCGTCGTGCACTCATGTATCAATAAACAACGTAATATATCTAACGACCATATATCCATCTTATGTTACAGGTGAGTACATCAGCTGGTGCATAAAATCCATATTCGCTGGAGACGACAGTCGTAGGTAGCTCGTGAATGTCGGTAAGAAATTTTCCCGTTGGTGTGTCTTCTCGCGAATATGAAATTCTTGACACAAAAGGATGTGCAAAATGGTACGTGTGTACGCGCCATAAGCGCGAGATGCCTGTGACATACTACACCGAAGTGTGGAGTGGATGGAGATATGGAAGCTGGGAGAGATGAAAATTCGTAGTCTGCGACATGGGAAAATTGATATATCAAAGTGACGCGCGCTACCTCAAAAACTTGGGGGGAGGGCGGTGGGTGGGGTGGGGTGAGGGGGGGGGTGGCGATAATTGAGCAATGTTATACATCACGCGAAAGATTGAAAAAAAGTTTTGTAGTTTTTGCAGAGAAGATGAAAATTCAAAGACAATAAATTTCCTCTTACCCCGAAATAGGACTTTAAACTGCGACCCCAAGAAATTGATATTTCGTCGAGTCCTTCGATTCCGACACGATGAATGTCTCGAATTTCCCCGGGGAGTTGTAAAGAGATTCAATTCCCGTGTGGTAACGGCTAATCCAGCGAATCGTTCACATCCAACTGGGCGATTTCTACGATACACTGTGGCCCCAACAGTCGTGGACGCAATGCCAACTTGTCGTACAACACACGTGCGACAGCATTTGAAATTTCGACTGGTCCGTCATTGGTCACCAGATTTCTGCACTTATTGTAACCTTTTCCTCGATTTTGTATACAAATGTATATGGAAAAAAATCCAATTGGGCGATGAAAAACAACCAATTAGGGAATATCCATATTCTCAATTCAGGGATAAAGGGTCCCCGACTTGGGGATAAAAGATCCCCGACTTGGGGATGAAACATCCCCGACCTGGGGATAAAACATCCCAGACTTGAATATAAAAGAACTCCGACTTGAGGATGCAAGATCCCCGACTTGGGGATAAAACATCCCCGACTTGGGGATAAAAGATCCCGGACTTGAAGATAAAAAATCTCCGACTTGGGGATGAAAGATCCCCGAATTGGGGATGAGGGTTCCCTGACCTGGGGATAAAGGATGTCCGACTTGGGGAACGAAGATCCCCGACTTGGGGATCCAAGATCGCCGACTTGGGGATAAAACATCCCAGACTTGAGGATAAAAGATCCCCGACTTGGGGATGAAAGATCCCCGCATTGGGGATGAGGGTTCCCTGACTTGGGGATCCAAGATCCCCGACTTGGGCATAAAACATCCCCGACTTGGGGATAAAAAGTCCCCGAATTGGGGATGCCGGTTCCCTGACTTGGGGATAAAAGATCCCGGACTTGAGGATACAAGATCCCCGAATTAGGGATGAAGTATCCCCGATTTGGGGATTAAATATCCCCAATTCGGGGATAAAGGATCCACGATCTGGGGATAAAGGTCCTCAAATCGCGAACATTCTTATCCTCAAATTGGATAAATTCTATATTTAACTGGGATATATTTTATTTGCAATGGAGAGTTGTATGACCTCATTAAGCCAATCACTTTGCCCGCACAAGTAGTGTTCACAAAACGGAAGGGTGATTTTCATTATACCATTCAGCAATGATGAGACATCGATGTGAAAACATTTGAAATAGGAATTCATCATTACCCAAGCTCCCCAACTGAATCAATATGTTCTTCAGCACTTTCAGGTCAAAAGATCCTGTGTAAATGTTAGTGCACACTGGTATATATCGCCATTCGCGGTGCGTTCTTATTCAAGCGATTATCTGAATGTGGGAACGGCAGACATTCATTACGGCTGGGCCAGGTGCTTTGGTACTCTCTTTGAAAATCAGCAATAGCACATGTAACACACGTTGCAAAAGCAAATGCGTCTAGTCCCTGGTGACTCTTCTGTATGGGCGCAAACCGTAGGTGTACCGCGGGGTTAATTACCCGCAGCGTTATACCCGTTCTCCACGCGTATTCCATGAGTAATGGATCCCGCGCGTTTCATCGGCCAACCGGAAGATCACTCTTGGGACTTGAATAATCCGGTTTCTGCCGTTCTTTAGTTGCGTCATTTTTAGCCCTTTTGCCATTATCCGGAGGTACTTTGACGACCAAATAAATGAAGAAAGGGTGTTTGAAGAATTTATGAATATCAAATTTTGAGTGTATGTTCCTTCCTAGAACCGTCACAGCATCTGTTCCATTAGGTTCTCGGAACTGTTCTAGGTAGAACAGGATCTGTTCCATTAAGTTCTAGGAACTGTTCCAGGTAGAACGTCAATAATGGAAACTGTTCCAAGTGGATGTGCACTTCCGGGAAATGTTCCAAGTGAGATCCAAGGTTCAAAGCGTGTTCCCGTGAAATACGTAGTTTTCTTCTTCCTATCATATCGCGGGAACGAATAGAGATAGAGACAAAACGTTCCAACGAAATTTGTTCCGTGTATTATAACGCACAATTTATGGTTAATACCGTTTTTTCCTAACTCTCATAATTTAGGCGCAAATGTGGGTGGCACCGCGGTTGGTATGAATCGAAAACGATCTCTGCTCTAAGTGTGCTTCAATGATCCACTCAATTTTAAGGCGCGATACTGTCGATAGTAAAATCTTTCGATGCAACCTTTTTGGTAAACATGAGAAAATAATTTCTTCAAGCCTTTCATTACATCCTTAATGTTTCTCGCCAATTCTACGAGCCATTTATCACCCGCGATTTCCTTGGAAACACGAATGGGATGGGCTAGTCGATGGTAGTTATATGGTGAGGACTGAAACTCGTGGATAATTTTGTTTTTAATGATGTAACGATAAGTGACAGAGTGCTAATCTATTGCCTGTGCGAATTACAAGTTATACGCGAATACCTCGGGAATTTCATGCGTAAAGCTAACGGCCATATGTTTTCGACCGAGTCAAGGAATTTCATGCTAACGAGTTTAATTAATGAGGGTGGCGGGGGCGTGGCGAGGAGGGGGAAGGGGGGTAACTGCAGTCTTCATTTTTAGGTATGGGAATGAGTATCAGAGGGCTGCCATGATTGGAGAACACTATGACATCTGCATGACATAGAGTTTGATGGAATTGGGCGATCAACGAAAGTTTGTAACATTAAAAGTAATTTAAAAAATTGCAAATTACGTAATTATTAATTATTACGATTTTTTATCGATGGAAAACTCTGTTTTCAGGATAGCCTTGGGCGCTTTTTTCACTTCCGGTTGTCTCAGGGTCCCAGGGACCAGTAGATCCCCTTTAAATTCTACACGGTGTTACGTTTCGCGGTCTTCCAGGGCCGCGGCTTTGTTTGGACTAGTCCACTCGGTGCGTTCCCACCATTTTTTTTCATCTCCATGTAATTCGTACTTTCGTTATTCCGAGTTCTCGGAAGTCCACAGAGGCAGCTTCCTTTCATTCGCAATTATGCGCGGGGGGGGGGGAGGAGAAATTAAATTAGGACCGAAAAAAGTTGAATTAATTCATGTCTTCACCAACTTTAGAAACGGGAAAAAAAGCATAGCTTACGAACAATTTTTCACACTTTAGGAATTTTTTTTTAAAAATCGCTTAAGAATAATTACATCACGTGACACATATATTATACGAAAATGAATGAAAATTTCTATTTACAATTTTGTATACAAAAAATCACATTAAAAAAATCAGACAATGCCTCAATTATTCAGCCGAAACAAAAAAAAACTAATCAATAATTAACTTGTTGCCTCGATAATGCCGCCGTAAAAACCGCATTGATGAAAAGTAAATACAATAATAACGACATTATTTCCACGCCCACTGCCCGTGTATCCCTATCAACGTGTATCAAACAGTCCACCCGAAAATCATTAATTACCGACGACTTTAATAGAATATCCAGTCGAAATGAATATCGATTACAGTAATTGAAACCAACTGTGCCAAATTTTCCCCCATCGAATAATCCGCATAATAATGAGCGTCGATGGTATTCCCACACATGCCCATAAAAAAAGGGAATATCTGATATATTGTCTCTACAGGGTGTTCTAAAATTGCGGGCTTGATTTTTGAGAGTGAAAAGGGGGCAATGTTCCAAGTCGAAAGTTCCTTTTCAACTTTTCTGGTTCGCCCCCCCCCTCCCCCATAAAGTTCCTGGATTTTGAAGTTAAATATTTCCAATATCACTTACGCCCCTTTTACTTTGCGGTTAACATGTAATTTTTGCATTCCTTATCGGAGGTGGCCTCTTTTGGTACCTGCAATGATAGTTTCCGAACCCTTACTCTCACTTGGAACATTTCCTGCAGCTGTGCATCTATCTGGAACAGTGTTCGTAATCACAGTTCTACCCGGACCAGTTCCTAGAACTCAGTCTTCATCTGGAGCAGATTTTGCGACTGTTCTTTCACCTGTTCTTGGAACCGTTCCAGGAATTGAACTTGCAGCTAGAACTGTTCCTGGAACGCTTTCCGAAACTGAAATCCTACTGAGGACAGTTCTCAGAACGGACCATCACGGGCAAAAAATTCTTGGAACCGTTCTCGGAATTAAACTTTCGGCTGGAACAGTTCTTGGAACGGTTTCCGAAAGTGACGTCCCACCTAGAACAGTTCCCTGAACGAACCATAACGGGGAAACAGTTCTTAGAACCGTTTTCGTAACTGAACTTTCGGCTGGAACAGTTCTTGGAACGGTTTCCGGAAGTGACATCCCACCTAGAACAGTTCCTTGAGCAGACCATCACGGGCAAACAGCTCTTAGAACTGTTTCCGTAATTGAACTTTCGGCTGGAACAGTTTCCGGAATCGCCATCCCACCTGGAACAATTCCCAGAACTGACCCTCGGGGGGAAACAGTTCTCGGAACATTCTGGAGCGGTTCTGGAACGTTCACAGTTTCTTAACTTCATGGAGAGGTGTCAACAAAGTTCATATGGAACTTTTGACTTGGAACTTTGACTACTCTCACAAGTTCGAAGTTTTGGAACACCGTGTACACATATGTAAATATAGATCAAATTATCTCAGATAACATCAGATGGTCTACAATTTTCTTTGATAACATAAAACTATCTAAAATCTGCTCATCTGCTTCCCGAAAAAGTGATTCCCTCACACTGTCTGGTATTGTACAGTTTCCTCGCGAAATTACAGAAAACTCAAATCCGACAAATATAGTGCTCTCGGAGCTATATAGGGTAATAATTATGGAGCTGCGAGAAGGGAAAAGAAATCGAGAAAACCGCTGGAGGGAAGCCAAAGTGTGAAATACGTCGCCACGCCCGCCGAGTGCGAATGAAACGGACGATGAGCGTATGGAAATCGCGGGCGTTTAAAATTGCCGCGCGAGACATACACGAGGAAAATAGTGGGGGGGGGGGGGGGAGTTGCGTTTAATAGCGCGAACGTGGAGGTTATAAAGATGAAGTGGGGGAATACGAGGAACGAGAAACAATGTGAGAGCAGTTATGGTAAACTGTTCATTTAAATAATCGCAAAAGACCTTCGAGGGTGCGGTGAATTGTGGATGGGGGGAGGGTGGGGGGGGGGGATGCAGTGGACCTCGGAAAATTCAAAGGAATGAGATAAAATAGGAGGAAAGGGTCCGAACTCGACCGGCCATGGAAATTCCAGATTTTTCGTGTTTTTGGGATTTTTGGAACTTTCAAAATTTGAACATTTCGAATTTTTTGAAAATTTTCAAAATGCAAATTTTCGGAAAATTTTCAAAATATTTTGATTCTCTCTTGGAAAGATGCCAAGCGCAAGTTTCATAACATAAAATTTTGAGCTGCAACCCTCCTACAGTGCGACTCATCACCTGTTCATTTGAATAGTCACAAAATGCCTTCAAGGGTGGAATAAAGACGGGGTGGGCATCCGCCCACATGCTGCAATGGCCCCAGAAAATTAACGAACAGAAAAAAAGAGAGTAAGAAGAAAAAAAAGGAAGAGGCCCTGAAGATGGCAACCTGAGGGGCTCGTGGTCTACAATTAATTTTATTGCCCCTTCAAATTTGCAACTGTGGAATACTTTGGGGCCATCTCGAGCAGTTATCTAGACACCGAAAAAAAGAGCAGCGTACGATCGATCGAGCTTTTTCGAGAACAATGTGGGATAGTAGGGAGAGGCTGGCACGCGATTCTAAGGGGCTATCGATTTGAGGTTTAATTGGTTATAGACCCGACTTTCAATTCCCAGATCATTAAGGGTGTTCACACCCTTAAAAAAAACAGAGAAATTTTTATGAAAATGATTCATGGGTCGAACTGATAATCTTCCGAGAGAATTTGATTGGTACTTCATCTTGATTTGTTGACTTCATCTTGAAAAAATTGTTGCTGTCAATTTATCCCCTCAATCACAAAGTAAACCAGGGGACAGCGGGGCATAATGGGTCACAGCTGCAAAGCTGCGACACAGGCAGCCTCGTACATAACCGTAAACTGCCCAACCCATTTTGCCCCAACCTCTCCTAATTTTACGTGCATAAAAAAATTTCCGAGATGACTTATTTTGGTGTGAAAAATAAGGGAAAAAAACACATTCCAACGTGCCAGAATTTTCCCTCAATTTTTTTTATCCCCACCAAAACAAGTGGAAAGCTGTAAATGTTCTCTGGCATGATGGTAGGTACGTACATAAAAATTTGTGGTATGAGTTCTGTTCGACAGCGAAATTTCACAGGGAAATTGGACGAAAACTCGGTGCACCAGCATGTACACACAAGAGTGACGAAAAAGTAAAAAAAAAAAACAAAAAAACAAAAACAAAAAAAAGCAAAGTATATAGGGAGTTTGAGTCTGTGTTTGCTGTGACATTTTTCGAATTTCCGGGTTGATCATACGTATTTTCACTTTAGAGGGGCACAAAGGTTCGGGTAAGCCAAGGAAAATATAAAGGGGTGTGGGTATGAAAGGGGGAGGGGGGGGGGGGGGGTGAAAAGGCGGGAAAAAAATTCTCAGAGCGGTTTTTGCGTTATTTTAAGCGTTTTTATGGACTCGATATGTCGATAGCAAAGAAGATATGAGAAACGCAATAAATGTCGGGGTTCATGGAACAGAAGAGATTAGAGAAAATGCTTCGGAAAATAATAAAGTGATATTAAATATCGTGATCCTGGGATAATAGTTACCGGGAAATGAGTCGTTAGTATGGGAAAAAGAGTTCGCCATTTCGTTGGAACAATTCGTTTGGAGTTTCTCAAAAAATTTGGGAATTAAATTTTTCCATAAAGATTCGATAATTTTTTTTTTAAGCCATTTTTTAGTGAATATCTCCAAAAGGCCAGATAAAAATTCGACAATAATTTTTATGTACAGAAACCTTGGTTCTAAAAAAAAATAGTATGAAGATTATCTCAAAATTTATGAAAAAAAAAAATTAATTTTCCTTCGAAAAGCCATAGGTTCGGTCAAAGCAAAATATAATTGAAAAAATAAAACAATAAATGTCGAGTTTAATAGCAGAGAAGAGATTAGAGGGAACGCTGAAGAAAATACTAAAGTGATATTAAACAGTTAATAATTCCCACGGATAATAATTCCCAGGATAACATGTTATAGGTCCACACCCGGGCACGTGATTGTTTTTCACTCCTATCGCGAGCTCATCGTCCAGCTTCTCATCGAGTTTTTTTTCGGCGTCGCCATTATTGCAAGTTATGAGATTGGAAAAAGTCCATTCGTTCCCCCCCGAACACGGACAAAAAGTCGTGTTTGTATTTGTATTATTTGAAGAGCCGGGGATTGAAATAATCCGAGAGTTGATCATTGGTTTTCCTTTTTTGTCGTATATACCGGCGAGTATTGAGTAAAACAAAAAATGGGGAATAATGAAAGAATTGTGAAAAATACTGGAAAATTTTGCGTTAACGAAAAAGAGCGCAAAGAAAATAAATAGAAATTAGGGGGATGAATCAGTGTGACACACCCACCCACACACACGCGTGCACTTGCTGCGTCTCTCATGATTAACCCTTCACTGGTGGCCCGGCGAGGGCAACACCACGGAACCGATGCGCGTCACCTAAGTGGGAGCGAGACGCCAACAGCAGTACAGCCGCTCGAGGATTCAACTCGCCATACCTCCTTAACTATGCATACTAGAAGGGCGCTCATTGAACATAAAATGTGTAGCTTTGCATGACGAACAACTTTGGTCATTACGTCTGTTTAGCTATCTCTGACGGTTCGAGCGGTAGAGCGTTATAACCAACGGAAATCGTTTTGACTATATATATATCGCGACCTTGAATATATATGCAGAACTCCGATTGTGTCAATCGTTCTGGAGGAATCCAGGCTCAAAATTTAACGGATACATATGCACATACTTGAAACACATTACTAAGAAATACAAATCGCGAAGAGCTCCCTAGTTTTTTTTTCCTTTTTTATTCTTGGAAAACTTCTGAAAAAGTGGTTCGATTTGGATACGCAGTATTGATTGCTATTTCCATCACGAAATACGAAGTTGTGGATATGTGGAGGACATGTGCTTTCATTCGCTAATGTCCTGTGGCCTCTCTTCACTTTGTTCTCACGTTTTATTGAAACTGAAAACCGGTATTTCACGCAAAAAAAAAACGCAGATAACGATGGCAGTTGGAGAGGACGGGCATGGCTTCGCGGTCTGGCCAGTCCTCCGGGCGTAATATTCACTGTCAGAAAGCGCCTTTGTTTTATTCAGCAACAAACCGATGACACAACTCCATGGGGAACCGTTAGGAACCTCGTCCAATGGCTATTGTTCCCTGTTTGTTTTCATAAGTACGTTTTACGCGGTGTTAAATCGATATTTTTGTGGAAGAAAAATACTGGAAACTAGTGAGGTGTGTCAGTGTGACCTTTGGGGGTTCCAGGGAAAAGGTCTCGATTTCTAATTCACACACGGACACACACTGATGAACATAGTGTGCGTGTGTGTGTGTGTTATCGGCGGTATATTATCAAAATTTGTGCTCAGTCAGGTGGGAGCGAAACTCCAGCAGCGCTTCAGGCTTGAACCCACGATATCTCCTTAATTACGCAAATCAGGAGAAAAGTCTTTGGACGTAAAATGTGTGTTTTTTCATGAGGAACAACTTTGGTTATTATGACTCTTTCGCTATCTCTAACCGTTCAGGCGATCGAGCCTTGTGAACAATGAAAAATTTAGGAAATTTAAAAAATTTTGTCAATGTGAAAAGTTTTGTAAATTTGAAAAAAAAATATAAATCCAAAAATTAAAGATGAGCAAAAATTCATCGAAAACCATTCCAAATTCATATTTATTTTCCATGACAACCATGACAATATGGTCATTGGATATATACAAATAACGCATTTTTCTCGGTTCCATAAACTCATCAAAGGAAGTACTAACCGCAAACACAATAGCTCGCCGATGATTACGCTAATTGATTAATGCAGAAATGAATACGCGGGTTTGAAATAGATCCAACAATACCGACGTCTGATTATTACATAATCCCGCATTTATTCACGCTACAGGCGGCTTTGTCGCCTCCGACAAACGACCAAATTTATTTTCTTCCCTTCGAACACTTTTTTCCAGTGGGACTAGGAAAAAAATGGGCCCACACACCGCGACGAGAGCTAATTATTTTTTTTCGACGAGACGACGCTCAGATTCGGCCATTCCGGGCCCGACAAAAAATTAAGCGACGTATAACTGTTAAAGTTTTTGACAGTTTTGGAGTTCCTGATTTTTTCTTTCATTTTTTGGAAAACATTTTACGCTTTAATTTTTTTCGTTCACATTTTCGAATTTTTGAAATTTTCCAAATTTTTCAAACTTTTAAAATTTTTGAAATTATGTAATTACAGATTTTTTTCTTAATTTTCAAAAATTTAGATTTTTAATATCCCGACATAAAAAAATAATTTTAAATGATTTGGTTATATCCCACAATTTCTGAGGTATTAAGAAGGAAAGATCTGATGTGGTAATGCTGATTGAAAAGCCAGAAACTACGTAAAAAATGTCAAAAAACACGGCTTGCGGTGCCATCCATTACCGATCAATTCCACTTTATGAGAACGACGTTTTCCCGGGGAGCCCATAAAGCTTCTAGTCTGCTAAATCGATTTAGCATTTCTTCAATAGCCGGAGTTGAGACATTAAACCGCCGGGAAATTAAAAGGGCATGCGGCGAAGTGTTGTTCTCCCTTCAATGTTCCGATTGCCCTTTCATTTCGAAATTTGAATTTTTTTTCAAAATTTCGAAAAAATTTCACATCAGCATTTTTCGAGTTATTGCACAGTTTTCCATTTTTCACGTTTTTGAAATTTCCAATTGTTGAGTGTATAATTTTAAGTATAGAATTTATGGGGAAGATATTTTGACGGTTCTTAGTAGCGTTCTTAGAACACATGTTCTGCTGTTTTTATGGATCACCGCAAACATTCTAGTAGACCTCCCACTCTGGAGACAGTTTTTTTCAAAACTCTTCAGGCTGAGTGTTTGAATTTGCCGCGTGCGCGGGAGGATGCGCGCGGGCATGCGCGGATGCGCGCGCACCCGTAACGTTACTTAAAACTACTTGCGGTTTTGGTAGATCTTGGGGAAAAAACATGCCAGATCAGAATTATCAACGGGAAAGTTTATTTTATGTTCCCCGGGGACACAAACACATTCGACCTACGAGTTATCTTTAACTCCATGAGAACAACGCTTCCCCGGGCATCTCATAAAGTGTGAAGTTTGCTAGATCGATTGAGCATTTCTTGGACGAAAGAAACATTAAACCAACGGGAAATTAAGGGGACATGTCACCGAGTGTGATTCTCCCATCACGTGGGAAACCCCTCAAAAACTTGATTATTTTGCCCCGTTTTACTCAAACCTCGTTAAAACCAAAGACGTAATTGCAAAATTAAATCCGCTTTTACGGCAAAATGATTAGATTCGCTTTAGTGCGGGTTTACACACAGCTTTGGTTTTTAAAAACAAAAATCTCGGTCACTCGCAATTAGCTTCATGCTCGTTTTGTTATATCTCCAGTTCCTCCATTTTAAATTAAAGGTTGTGGAACATTTAAAGTTTGTGATTTATTTCGAAATTTCCAATCTGTTCACCTTTCAAAATCTTGAACGATTCGTTGCGAGTTTTCAAGTTCTGAAAGTTTTAGAGTATTTATTTGTTTCCTTAATGTTTTTTTTAATCGTTCAAAATTTCGACCCTTTTGAAATTTTGCAGAATTAAAACAAAAAATTGTACCACTTTCCGAATGTTAAATTTAAATTAAAAAAAATAAAAATCGTTCAGAACCTGCCTAAAAAAGCGGACCCTAAAAATTCACATTCGTCAAATATTGAATGTGCCTTAAAATGTTTCTCCAATCAAAGCGCGGGCCATCATCTTGATTGTTTGCCGAGCGTTGGCTATAAAAACCGCCGGAGTCATCTTCTAACGACTGGACCAGCCAGCATCCCGATATTTTTTAATTAAACCCTGATTTAATTAAACAATTTAATTAAATCACTGGATAGCACATCTCAGGCGGATGAGATGCTTGGCCCAGGACCACATGCTCCCCTCGGAAGGAGCACAATGGATCTGTTAATGTCCTCTTAAGTCCATCATTCCCTTTTTGGCGGAAGAATCTTTGTTACACTCCTTTCTCGTAATGAGAGAATTTACAGACACATACACACACACACACACACACACACACACACACACACACACACACACACACACACACACACACACACACACACTTACACGTCGGGGCTTTGGCGTAGTGGTAGAGTATCTGCCTACTACTCCGAAGGTCCTAGGTTCGCGCCCGGCCGCCGGAGAATATTTTTTCAAAATATTTTCTCATGGATTCCGACCGATGCAGGAACTTCCGTGGGTGCTATCGGCGGTACCCATAAAATGAGACCGCCCGGCCGAGCGGGAACCTAACCCGACGCAGGGGGGGGGGTGGGTTCCATCATAGGCGCCGGCCATCGTAGCACAGGGGTTTCTGGAGGTTTACCCTGTGTTTAGAAATACGATGGCCTAAAATGGCGAAAGTCGGCCCCAGCCGCATGGGTGGGTGTCCGGTACGCCCCCTGAAGGAATGCTTACACGGCCGCTACCGGGGGCGTACAAATGAGAGGGACGGAGGAAAAAAAAACACACACTTACACGCGCGTATGGGGTCACCGACATAGTTGTGCCTGCAACTGATATGACTCTAAATCGACAAGTTAAACAATTAAGGTAAAAAAAGCGTTATAAAATTGAATGAAAATAAGGAACATGAGCAGAGACACATACTTTCACGGCCCGACCATACTTATTTTCTTGTAACCTGGCTTATGTAATGTCGGTGGCGGTGTGCGACCTTTCATCTTTTCAACTTTGGTGAACACGCGGTCAAAATCGCACCAACCGCTGGAAGGCCCCACCCACATCCACTATCACCACTTTCCGCCAAACCCGATGCTCTCATCCGTGATCCCCTCGCCAACGACTAACCAATTTTCTTTTATATTTAAAAAAGAAGGTGCAATGATGCTGAAAAATTTGTCGTAAATAGGTAAAAAAAATTAATTTTAAGGTGCAAAGACGCATTTATGTCTCGAGAGAGAAATTTTTTGAAATGAGAGTGTGTGTATGTGCGTGTCGTTAAACCGATCTGGCAATTCCGTTTTGAGAGAAATCAAGCGAAAAAAATTGGGAATTGTCCATCTATCTCGATAACAATCCACTTTGCGGCAAAGTAGCTGAATACTTTTTTTCTCCGGATGAAATTTCCTACAAAAAAGGTCCAATAACATTCTTCTCTAAAATCACTCGTACACGAGATATTCAGCCCATCCTGATTGAGATTCATCCTCATTATATCCCCACACTATATTGAACTCTTTTCTATGGCTCGATTTATGAGATGCAGTTCCTGATATTTTCCTGGGCTCGTATGTGCGGCTGCATACAATGTTCTATAGCGCAGCTAACGCGCCAGAGGATTTACCTATTCGAGATATCGTAATCCCTCGAATGGCCTCGTTACTCCGCTCTCACTCGAAATAAGGGCGAGTTCCAGGCCCTGGATCTGGCACAGGGGTGGGGGCACGATTAATTCTAGAAATTCCTTTTCAGGGGGTGACGCGCAGTCATAAATTCATCCGTATTTCAAAACCTCAATAAAACGCCAGATGGCTGATGAGTCATTTGGAAAAAAAATTGGAAAAATTGAAATGAAAATGCAAAACACAAATTCTAAAAATTAAAAAAAAATTGGAATAATTAAAAATGGAACAGAATTTGATAAAATTGATAACATTTATAGACATTTTTTTTGTTCTGAATTTCCAAAAAAATTTCGAGAAAATCTGTGGAAATTTCGAAATTCTGAAAATTTTCAAAAGTCTGAGATTTTGAAAATGGGTAAAAATTTGAATTTTGAATATTCGACCTATGAATTTGTAGGATTAATTCTAGAAATTCCTACTGAAGAGATGACACAGAGCCGTAAATTCATCGGGATTTGAAAAGCTCAATAAAACGCCAGATGTCTGATGCTTAATTTTCCTCCGGTTTCACGAGCTCGGGTGTTAGAGATATGGAGTTCGAACAGTCGCGTAGCATCGCGATTTGTCACGTTCTCGGTGATGGAGGATTTTCATTTTATGGGATTGGTTGATTTAATTAGGATAAAGCGGCGCGGGCGGTGGAGGGGGGGACAGGGGGAGGGGGGCATTTGAGTATTGATCTCGGGAGGAAATTATCGC
Source organism: Asobara japonica (assembly GCA_026005395.1). Taxonomy (NCBI): domain Eukaryota; kingdom Metazoa; phylum Arthropoda; class Insecta; order Hymenoptera; family Braconidae; genus Asobara; species Asobara japonica. Next base: position 854,618 of record BQMI01000429.1, read on the forward strand.
TTATAATGTGAGCTTGCGGAACACTTGATCAAATATTGGCAGGTGGGTATTACCAAAAATAAGACTCATAAGTATTACAGAGATTTTCGTTTTTGGTCATTTGGGAATTTTGGATTTTTTTGAAATTCTGGAAATTCGACAAATTTTGAGTTTTTCAAATTTTGAAGTTTTGAAATTTTGAAAGTCTTAAATTTTCCAAATTTTCCTAATTTTGAGGTTTTGAAAAATTTCCGAAATTTGAATTATTGAAAATTTCAAAAATATCAAAAGTGAAGAAAAAAAAATTCATAATTTTGCTGATTTTTGGATTGAAATATTGAATGAGCTAAGAAAATTCCAAATGGGATATGAACAATGTAGAGCAGTGGGAGGGCAAGTGGCTGATGAATAAAATTCTCAAAGGGATTGTCTACTGACTTGCCATAGTTGGCAAGTGCCTTTACCTGGCATCCTAACACGCTGGATGATGTAACCCTTCCGGTGAAATAGTTGAGCCAAGTATAACACGAGTGTGTGGTAGTGTCGTCAAGTCCCAAAGTTCAGGCTTGGTGCATAACCTCCGCAAAGAGAAAATTGAATTGTTGGGTATAGTGAGGAACATTGCTTGCGGCAATCAGTGGCCTTTGATGATGATAATTATTCATGTAATGGTAGTCAATAACATTTTGGCAACTGTTGCTCCGGGGGAAAAATTATCGGCGTCTTGAGTTACGTTTTGCAAAAAAAATTGCAAAATTCAGTAAATTAAAGAAAATTGAATTTTGCAAATTTTAGAAAATATGAGGAATTTGGGAATTTTCGAAATCTTGGAAAATTGGGAAAATTGAGGAATTGGAAAATTTTGGGAAATTTGAAAATTTTTGGAAAATTTGAAAATTTTTGGAAAATTTACAAAATTTTGGAAAATTTGGAAATTTTTGGAAAATTTGGAAAAATTTGGAAAATTTTAGAAAATTTTGGAAAATTTTGGAAAATTTAGCAAAGTTATAAGTTTCGGAAAATTCGAAAAAATCGAGCAATTTGAGAAATTTGGAAAGTTTGGAAAAGTTTTGGGAATTTTGCAAAATTTGAGAAATTTTCAAATTTTCCGTACTTTGCAAATTTTCCCAAATTGCATAAGTCAGGATCCTAATTTCATTTGTAATCAGGGTTTATGTAAGCCCTAAGGGGGGTTTCGTAGTAGCGGCGGGGGGGGGGGGGCGCGGGGTGCGCAGAGGACGTAAATGGCCAACTGCATCTCAGAAACGACTTTTCGCGAAAATTTTGCTGGGGCCAAAGTATTGAATTTACTTATGCATTTAGTTTGCGGCTGGCGAAGGATTACAAACTTTCCCGACTCGCGTAATCCGTGGAAAAGGGGCGGGGCGCATTTCTTCGGTAGTCTAGTGTTGAATTAACTGGAGCAATCCATGCAAATTCTGCAGACATTTGACTACATTTTGGGACTATTACTACTGAGCCTTTTTTAACATTCTTCCAGCGAATATTATTGATTTCTTCCCCAACTTTTATCTTACATCTTATCTGAACTGTCTCGAGGGATCATGAAACGTCGATCGGAAATGACTATTCTCATACATCTCACACAGTTCATTGAAGTAATTACAATAACTTTCCCTAGCCTAAAGTACAAAAAAAATAAAATGAAAATAATTAAAATGCAAAAGAAAATTGTAAAAATTTGGACAAGAATTTTCTCCACATTTTTAATGAAGCTTCTTTCAACTTTGCATCTCCCCTTCTTCCCCAACAATTACATTTTCTTTATACCTCGGTCGAAAGTACGTATATTCGTCATCGATTTCGAAGCAGAAAGTCTAAGATTCGTGCATCGATGAAACGACGCGTACGCCATCTACAACAGCGGGACGAAATTTTTTTTTCCGCGCATCGGTGCGTGGGACTGCTGTCAGTCACTAGTCATCACCTATCTACGATAATGTCAAATGTAACCTCAAAACGACTTCTTTGCAATTAATGAAATATAAAAAAAAATATTAATTAAGGCAATGACGTCCAGTGATGAGTCGATGGACGAGGAGGAGCTTCTGAGGGATTTTGATGCAGAAGCACGATTGATAATCGAGACAGAAACATTGCCAAAGAAGTCAGCTGATCGCTATAAGTTAGTTTACGATACTTATAAAAAATGGCAAATGGAACATCAAAATTCTTTGTAACAGTCAGATGAAGCTAATTTAGTGATATATTTCAAAGACTTGAGTAAGAAGCTGAGACCTTCAACACTGTGGAGCATTCGGTCGATGCTGAAAAAAACATTGAACACGAGAGATAATGTCGATATTAGCAAATTTCAAAATTTGAAAATTATGATAAAAAATAATTCCAAAGGTTACAAGCCGAAAAAATCTGCAGTGTTCAAATGGGATGACATTTCTTTTTTATGATATGCCTGCCCCCGACCAGCAGCACTCGCTTCGCTCGTGCTGCAAATGTCGGGGCAGGCATCAGTATCTATAACACAAATTATGAATTTTCGTACTTTCGACCGGCTATAAAGAAAAATAGTATACACCACACGGGCAGAAGTTTGAAAGCCCTGAACTGCGCGCCATGATGCCCTCGGCTTCGCCTCGGGCATCATCGCGCGCAGTGCAGGAATTTCATACTTTCTGCCCTTATGGTGTAATATACTATTTTTTTCAGTTCCTTTAAACTTTTGTGGCTTTTTACTTTACAAAAGTTGTGAGGTTTGCTGGATCATAGAACCTACAATATACGGTGCAATATCATATTCAGAAAGCTCATGCGCATATATGGCGTGAGTAATCGCATTTCTACGGTAGTTTTGCCCGTGTGTATTTGCCGACTTTCATTCTACGTTGGAATACTCCCGTAAATACACCAAAAACTAGTCAATAAAGTGCATTTTCATTTACAAAAGCCAGCGTTGTTATTTCCCCTTTGCTCGTGGGAGTTTCAGTCTCTTTTAGCCCCTAACGTCGTGATTTTATTTGGGGAATGTATACAGGGTATCTCAAAACTGATGGTATTTACTCATGATACCAAGAAAGGACATCATTCAAAGCCGAAAAGTCTTCTCCCAGTTTTTGGAGGCGAACCTGTGGGTGTGGGTGGGTGGGTGTGGGTGGGTGTGGGTGGGTGGGTGGGTGGCTCCGTGAAGGGGTACTCGCATGTTGAGTTTAAAATGTGGGAAATCTGACCAAGAGGACTCAACATTCTCAGTTACCGACAAAATGGGCCCTTTTCACAAACGGCCACAAATAGCGATCAGATTGAAGAATGGAAAAGGATTCTGTTTCAAATTGTATTCTTCTTCCATATTTTGTAAAAATACTAACAATCGAATAGCTGGAGAATAATCTGGGGCGAATTTTAAAGTCTTCACCGGCATATCACGAATGGGATCAACGGAGTTTTTTGAAAAAAAACATTCTATATTTCTATCAGTTTTGAGACATCCTGTATAGCTCATATGGGCCCCGACAATGGTACGTCATATGCAACCGAGTGTAAGCACATCGGGAAAGATATACATCGCGTTATTCGGGCTGAGCGAAAACTCAAATGCTCTGTGAATCGTGATTCAATAGAGTTGGGCTACAACGTCGTTAATTAAATTTTGGGAGCTTTTTCGATTTTTTTTAAGACCGAAAATCTGCGATTATTGAAAATATTTAAAATAAAAAAAAATATATTTTCAAAAGAAAAAATTCAACGTTCCCAAAATTCTAAATGTTTTCAATCCTCCAAATATTTTGAATTTTGTTGTTCTTTACAATCTATGAAATTTGTCTAATGTTACAGATTAAAATTCTCGTTCCCAAAAAAAAATCACTTCCCAAAAGAAAAAAAAATAATTTTATTATTTTACAAATTTTGAAGGATTTCCAAATCCTTTTTATTTCTCAATTTTTTGAAATCCAACAGGAAATTTCCAAGCTATTGAAGTAAGCTCAAAAAATTGCTGATTTTTTATTTTTCGGAACCCTTGAAATTGTCCAATACTGAAAAATTCATAAATTGTTTTCTTATGGATTTAAAAATTGTAGCGATTTTCGAGATTTTAAGAAATTGACAATATGTAATTTCGAATTCGTTCGCAAAAATACACAACAGCGTACGTGCATATGGGGGAAAAAAATAAATCGTATTATTCGGGGGTGAGTAAAAACTCATATGCTCGGTTGATCGTGATTCAATAAAGTACTCGTCCTGTACACAATTGTTAATGGAATTCCGCAATTTTTTTTTTACTTTGGAGTGTTGCGTGGACGGCTTGCACACAACCCCGGGCTTAACCCATTCGATCTCTCTCTGGTGTAACATTCGTATAGCTGTTTCACCGAGCTTCAACACGAAGGTTGCAATTTCCGTTTTAATTTCGCGGAGATTTCGCATTTTCCAAATTTTCACGTTCCCAAATTTGTGGCATTTTTAATTTTTTTCCTTCCAATCTTTGGGAATTTTAGGATTATCGGCCATTTCAAGAAAAAGTTCCGTAATTGTTGAAATCCAAAAACAAACCATTAATTACCCCATAAATGCACCATCGGGCATGACTTATGAAAATAAAGTTTGCTCATTAGATTATCATCCCTGAAATGATAATCAACTATCCGAGGATAGTGAAAAAAGCACGGTATGTGTATAAAATTTTTGATGAAACTTTTAATTAATACCGAGAGCTCCTTCCCACCTTGGAGCAAATTAATTTTCCCGAGTCCTCTTGAGTCCACTGTAGTCAGGAGTCGAAATGTCGTAGTGTGGGTGTGACCGACGTCTCGTCCTCTTCTCCCTGTATTCATCTCCCAAAAACCCCTCCATAGCTCTCATTTTTACTCAACTCAATCTTTAGAAATGCTTCTGTGAAACTACTTTTCCCTAGAATTAACCCTTTCAATGTACCAATTAGCGACATTTCATCTCAGTGGATGATTACATTTTCTCAAGTAATTCAAGAGAAAACAAATTGAAAGAATTTTTTCGAAATGTGGCAGTTTTTGAATATATCTGAAATTTGAGAAAGTTATGAAATTTATGAAATTTATGAAATTTATGAAATCTATGAAATCCATGAAATTTATGAAATTTATGAAATTTATGAAATTTATGAAATTTATGAAATTTATGAAATTTATGAAATTTATGAAATTTATGAAATTTATGAAATTTATGAAATTTATGAAATTTATGAAATTTATGGAATTTATGAAATTTATGAAATTTATGAAATTTACGAAACTTTATGATACTTATTTATGAATATTATGAAATTAATGTAATCGTAGTTTGCGATTAAAAACCGTTCGAGTGGTTATCTCAGTTTCCATATCCGTTTATTCACTAAATGTTTATTTTCCCTATGCACCTGCATTAACACCATACAGCAAATTTTATAGGATTCAATTATCTTCCAGAGCTGGAAAATAATCCTCGTAATTGCTATAAACACCCAGAGATTCCCAATTCTACTAAACGAGAGACTGGAAATCCTAGACTTGTGGAAAGATGAGCTCAAACTCGACAAATAACGTGAACTTGTGACATCCGCTTCTATTTGCAAGGCATTTGAATCAACTTTCGGGGAAACCCCTTCAATAGTATTGACAGTAATTTTTGAAATTTGTGAAATGGTTCAAACGAAGTTTTCTATATTAAGTAGTTAGTCCTTTGGATAGTCGGACACAAAATACTGAGAGTTTTAAATCGATTTCCTGAGTACCTTTGAACTTACAAATTGTTTCAAAACTATGAAATTCAACTCGTACCGAAAATTTTGAGATTAAAAAAAAAATTATAACTTTTAGATGTACAATCTAACTTCCAGATTAAGTGGTTACTCCCTCGGTTTGTCAGACGTGAAATGTCAAAATCTTTCCAAATTTGCAAATAGAAGTTCAAGAATTCACACAATTTCAAAGATTTAAGGAAATCCCAGAATTCACAACATTTTCAAAATTTCCCGAATTTATAAAGTTCCAAAAGCTTCACAAATTCCATGAGTTAAAAAAAAAATCAATATTGAAAAACAACCGCACAATTCCTATCTGTCGACCCAACCAAAGACTGACCGTTCGCCAATAAAAATCGTAAAAAAAAATCTTTTAATGGCCCTGGCGTGGGCAGCGAGCGGAAACGTTTCTGCGGTGCCTCCCTTTAATTACGCTCCCTGAGAAGGCGGTTATATACTTGCGCATTGCGAGAAGAACAGAGACCGAGGAGACAATAAGAGATAGGGGGTGGGAGGCGAGGGCTGGGGGGTGAAAGGAAGCGACAGAGGAGTTTCGCGCCTTTTACATTTGTTCACCACCAGAAATATGGTTTTGTCACATTGATCACAGCTCAGACAAACGAAATGAGAGGGGCAAAGTTTCACGTTCGCTTGTACAAAGAAAATGGGGAAACAATAATAAATTGTCAAGTTTAAATCGTCCTTTTGTTCTCAAAATCCGAGGTAATTTTTTTTTTCACCGCAAGAAATCGACAATTGGAAAATTTGATTAGGAGAAATTTCCGTCCAACTTTTTAACACCAAAGTAATTCTGGGCACGTAACTAAGAATATAATCAGACTGTTCATTTCGTTTCGTGAAAGCAGGCCTGTTGTGCATGTGTGTGTCTGTGTGTGTGATTATTCTCTCCTATATATTTGCAACACAAAATTACTGTTTCTTTCCAAGGGAACTCACAGGAGAAACATGCAAATAATTAAATGAAGCTGTATTCTTTCGCCCGTCCGTTTCGATACAATTTCCATTTGAATAAAGAAATTCTCACCATTGAAATGGGCTTTTCTCTAGCCTATCCACATGTACAGGTGCGACACTATAATAATGTAAAAAGAGAACGAGCTCGAATGGACGAAAATGAGAGTCACACACGAGATGTGGAAGAGGCTGGGGACCCAGGTGAGATGCAAGATGTTTTCCATGGAAATAGTTTTCTCGAAAGACTTTCAGGTTAGCGACAGGGCGGCACACACCACCCACTTGACTTAATCTGTGATTCACATGCGTGATAACGTCTGACTGTGAATGTTATGTTTTCTCCGATGCCTCCAGCACCTCGAAAGGCCCGGCACCAGAGAAATTTTCAATTCCTGCATATGCAAACGGCGAACGATTTCATGATTCGAGAGGTCGATATGGCAAGCGGTATTGAGAGTTCAAACGAAAGTGTTTCATGTATTTCAGTAAACAGTTTCAACGAAATTCCCACATTTTAGGCCATTTTCAAGCGATATTTGGAATGTCGTTTTCATGTAAAATTGGTTGATTCTTTTTTTATTTTATACTTCTTCTCATACTCGTTAATTTTTCGTTTGGATATAGAACAAAATTGAACATTTCTGTTTGTGTGTGTGTTGGTGTGTGGATGGATGGGTGTGTGTGTGTGTGTGTGGGTGGGTGGGTGGGTGTATCGGTGGGTGAGTGGTAGGGGGGGGGGGGGGGTGAGGGGGTGAGAGAGTGGGTGGGTGGGTGGGTGAGGGGGTGGGCCGGTGGGTGAGGGGGGGGGGTCGGTGGGTGAGGGGGTGGGTCGGTGGGTGAGGGGGTGGGTCGGTGGGTGAGGGGGTGGGTCGGTGGGTGAGGGGGTGGGTCGGTGGGTGAGGGGGTGGGTGGGTGGGTCGGTGGGTGAGGGGGTGGGTGGGCGAGAGGGTGGGTGGGTGGGTCGGTGGGTGAAATTTATTACTGTGAAAGCTTTACTCATATTCCCGTACGAAAAACATGAAGATCTGGCCCTTCGGCCAAATGGCCCTCGAACGGTGTCTGAAATCAGGGCCGGCGGGCGGCAGGGGGCAGGAGGAGGGCACAAAGGGGCTGTTCCATGAGCTCAGAGCCCGGTAGTTAGGTAACCTGAGTATGGGAGGAATGGAATCTCGTCACGGAGCGGATACGAGAGGATGCGGAAGGAGCGAGAGCTCGGGGACTGGTACACGACCAAGGCGGATCCCAAAGACCCGCGGTGTCGACATAACTCCCGGATTTAATAGCCTCCAGAGTTTTTATCAGACCTCATTCAACATTTTTTCTCCCTTTTTAGTAAAACAATATTAGCTCGGGATTATAAACAACTATTGTGTCGAGAAATTTTTCGTAAAATAAAATTGGGAAACTTTAAAACTCTCAAAATCTCAAATTTTTTCAGACTTCGAAAATTATAAAACTTTTCGTGTTTTTTCTCATTCAAAATTTCTAAATTAATTTTTTTTTTTTTTTTTTTAAGTATAGAAAATTTGACAAATTTTGAAACCCTTAAAAAACACAAAAATTCGAAAAATCTTAAACATTTTCACGATTTTGTAATGGACCCGAGGAATTTCATTCAATATGGTTCCCTAAAAAAAATCCACATTTTTCAATATCGCCATTTAAACATCAGCATTTGATGGAAATAAGATTGCGCTGTTTGCGGTCATCGCCCCGCCCATATATTCCACTTTTTTATGACGGTCATGGGCGATGCGTACGTACAGTGTCGTTACTTTGCACATCGAACTTTATACCCAGCCGTTCGCAAATACAGTATAAGCCCCAAAATGAAATTTCCCCGGGGTGCAATCCCCTCCCTAAATTTTTTCCTCGCATGTTAATCCTGAAACTCTCGTGGCATTCAGTGGCAGTCGTTTGGTTTCGCTCCACAGCTCTCATTCTTCCCAATTTTATCCTCTTTTGTGACTGAAACCGCGGACAACGTCAAAAAAAAAAAAAAAAAACAAGCGACCGAAGGTCTTCCGCGAAATTATATTTTTGCATTAATTTCCCTCTTTTGTTCAATCCGCAATGCTTGTTTTCCACGGTGTTAGTGAATCCTTTTTGTGGTAATTCCAGACAAGAAGCACACACACACACACACAGACAGTCGCCCCCAACACACCCACCCAGTCATCCGCACACGTACGATTACACACACACACACACATACACACAAACATCTCATAAAAAAATTGTCCATAATAATTCTGATGATTCAGTCATAAAAATCTAACTAACCCTATTAAACCAATTTTTGATGACCGGAAATCGATTAACCCCAGGAATGGTAAACCATGGGGTTTTCTTTATAAAACTGCACCTCAAAGGATTTTAATGAAATGAGATAGTCTCCTCGGTGGTTCATGTACACATTTTCTATCACCCTTCATCTACCGTGTGTTCGTGGTTTAGTTAAGGGATAGGAAAATAACGCAATTTTTAGAAGGGAAAAAAATTGCGAAATTTCGAAGATTTTTCAAAATTCTGATTGATTTCAAAATAAAAAAAAAATTCCAAAATTCCCTCAAAAATGTTGAAAATTTGGAAAAGTTCAAAATTTTCAACATTTTCAAAAATTTCAGAATTTCAAAAATTTCAAAAATTTCAAAAATTTCAAAAATTTCAAAAATTTCAAAAATTTCAAAAATTTCAAAAATTTCAAAAATTTCAAAAATTTCAAAAATTTCAAAAATTTCAAAAATTTCAAAAATTTCAAAAATTTCAAAAATTTCAAAAATTTCAAAAATTTCAAAAATTTCAAAAATTTCAAAAATTTCAAAAATTTCAAAAATTTCAAAAATTTCAAAAATTTCAAAAATTTCAAAAATTTCAAAAATTTCAAAAATTTCAAAAATTTCAAAAATTTCAAAAATTTCAAAAATTTCAAAAATTTCAAAAATTTCAAAAATTTCAAAAATTTCAAAAATTTCAAAAATTTCAAAAATTTCAAAAATTTCAAAAATTTCAAAAATTTCAAAAATTTCAAAAATTTCAAAAATTTCAAAAATTTCAAAAATTTCAAAAATTTCAAAAATTTCAAAAATTTCAAAAATTTCAAAAATTTCAAAAATTTCAAAAATTTCAAAAATTTTAAAATTTCAAAAATTTTAAACAAGACTTTCCAAACATGTGATACCCTTCCCAGTACAATGAACACGATGGGGAACTCTTATTTCGTTATTTCCGCATGAATGATTTCACGCTATTAATATCGTTTAGTCCTTAATTAAATCACAAGTCTGTTCGGCAAATGAAACTTTTTTTCATTCATTTGGCGAAATTGGACGAAACGTTAAACCCACATCGCGATAATTCTATTAATATTGCCATGTTAATAGAGTCCAGCAGTATATAATACATCCTAAATTAAAGAAGTAAAAATATAAAGCGGTGTTTTACCGGAAAATGTGGGTAGTTCTACATTCGTTCCCGGTGAATAAATATTTGACTCTCTGTTGAAGTCCGACATTATCAGCATTTTCTCCAATATTTATTCTCTCCAGATGAAATTTTTCTATTATTTATTTTTCTTGCGCGCAATTTTTCTACATAAGTGCGTCATTAATTTTTTTTTCACTGGAAATTACAGCAGAAGTGAAAAGAGTTTTTTGCGAATTAAGATAATTGAAAAAAATTAAAAAAAAAAAACATTTTTAAAAAACCAACAAATTTGAAAAAATTGAAAAAATTGAAAAAATTAAAAAAATTGAAAAATTGAAAAATTTCGAAATATTGAAAAAATTTAAAAAATTGAAAAATTGAAAAGATGGAGAATTTGATCTTAAAAAATGATAAAAAAAATTTCCCCCATGAAATCAGTAATTTTTTTTTCATTTGCCTGATAGACTATGTACCTTGGAGTTTCCATTCTCCCCCATTTTTTTCTCCCCATCTGCTTTGCGGAAAATTGAAATTGAGTTGGGGAATATGTTCCGAAGTCAGAGCTTCTTATTTTGCCGTAGCTATCGGTGAAAAAGCCGGAAACATGGAAGCCCCGGGGACATCTCAGGTGACACATATCTAACACGACAATTCTCGAGAGATGGCTCGGGAAAAGCTCCGAGTCTGTGTCAGCGATCAAATGCGCGCAGGCACCAGTTCGGGGTGGGGAGTGGGTTGCATGTAAAATAATTACAATGGAGGTGTAAAGTCACTCTCGTTGAACACAAGCCCAGGGCAACTCGGGTAGCACATCCCCGAGACGAAACTATTTGCATATCAAACGCAACACGCGCTTTATGGATGCTGTTTCTCGAAATTCGTCGGGCCAAGCGGGAGAAATAACTCTATGATGAGTGTATCACGGTAATTTTATTGCCTAAGGAATTGCATAAGTAGAATTTCATTACAGATATTTTAAGAGCTATTTTGTTTTTAATTTTTTTTTCAGAATTTTCTCCGATTCTTATAATTTTTTTCTTGAAATCTAGAAATTTTCCATAATTTCAAAAATAAAACTTCCTGGAGCTAATTAGCGCCAAAAATTGAGAGACGACTTAATTAAGAAATTTGGGGACTGGGATATTTATCAGAAAAAATCTCATCTTTTTTTCAACGACAGAAAAAAAAATATAATTCAAGCTCACAATAGTCAACACCAAGAACTTTTTTCCTTACGCTCCGCCAGAAATTTGCAAATCCCATGCTGGAGCTACATTTTCCGGAGGCTTGAGCCAGAAAAAAAGGCGGCATTTCTCATATATTGTCCCCCCCCCCCCCTCCAGTTGGAACCTCCCCAAGTCCCCATCTCTTCTCAGGGAGTTCACAATGACATTAAAGTGGCACTTTAGTTTTTCCGCAGTGGGATGAGGATGAGCTTACAGCCGTCAGTCACATGGCAAGCCAAGAAACGTGACTGCAGAGAAAGTCCACAGAAAAGCTCCGGAAAAACAAAATGATTAATCTCTCAGGCGGTCTAAATAGCTAAACGAGTGTGTGAGAATGTCCCTCGGACTAGTAAAACATTATCCACTGGTGTACACGTGTATATATATATATGTATATATACACGTGTACACCAGTGTATATACATATTCTATATATATATATATAGAATTTCCTTTTGTATTTAAAAAATTATCTTTTTATTTATTTATTTGTTGATTTAATTAATTAATTTAAAAAAATACCAACATATATTCTTAAAATTTTGTCGGAGTTGTTCTTCAACCTCATGAAATTATCCGAAATTCGCCTGGATTCCCTGATATTTCCTGAGAAACTATTGATCTCGGAAACCCTCTAAGTAACGTGAGCGAGACCAGCAGAATTGATTATATACCCTGAATAAACCTGGTGATTTACAAGGAGCGGTGGTAATAAACCGAAGTGGAGGAATATAATTTTTGTTTGGAACAAAAATCGGCAGAAAATATCTGGAGTAGTCAGAAAAATTCTTGAAAGGCTGTCAAAAATCTCGAAAAAATGCCAAGTTTTTACTAAACCTTTTTAAAACCTTCAAAAATTCTCAATAATTTTCCAAAATTTTGCCGAAATTTTCCAAAAATTCTACAAACGGTTTCCACAAAGCAAAAGAATTTCCAGGAGGCTCCACACCATTTTTAAATATTGCAGAACTCACCAAAATTTTCCAGAATTTTTCAAAAAAATTTCACAATTTTCCAAAACATATACAAACTTTTTTCAAAAATTCCCGAAAGCTTCCAAACTCTTTAACTTTGCAGAATTCTCCAAAATTTTCCAAACATTTTCCAGAAATTTTCGAAAAGTTTTTGAAAGTTCCAAGAAAATTTTAAAATTTTCCAAAAATTGTACAAACATTGTCAAAAATGCCCAAAAATTTTTAGGAGCCTCCAAACATTGTGTAAACTTTGCAAAATTATCCAAAATTTTTCCGAATTTTCCACAACCATCCAAAATATTCCAACAATTGCTACAAATGGTTGAAAATATGGTAAACCGTCCTGATATACACAACGATTAATTCTCTGAGCCCTATAAATAAGCTAAACGAATATAGGAGAATGAATGGTTACGTACTCTGAATAAACCTTTTCGTTCACAAGTGAAGGGGGGAGGGGGTGGGTAGTGCAATAATAAACCCACGTGCGAGGAATACAAACGTTGACTGGAGCTTTAGTCCTCCATTATTGGAGTAGAGTCACGCTTCATTGTTTTGAGAAGAAACATGGAGTGGGCCCTAATTCACTTGGAAACAAATTAGAACGCAGTAAAAAAAATGGAAATTGGCTGCACTCGCGATACCGCATATGTTTGGCACAATCGAGACTGACCGGAATTATTCCCTGAGCGATTAATTGAGAAGCTCGGGGAGAAACGATGGCATAACATCTGGCAGACTGTGCGTACGGTAAACGCGGGGAATAATTGAAGTTGAATTGTGCATCTCGTCAATAGATTTGCATGGCCCGCCTTTTGATTCCTCCAATTTGTAATTTTTTTTTTCTACTTCTAAACCATCGGAAATTTTGTTTTTTTTTTTCGATATTATTCTCTAATTTTTTGAAACTTGTAAAAAAATTGATAATCTTCAAATTGTCTGAACTTTTAAAACGTGACAGTTTTAAAGTTTTGGGAATTTTTAATTTGTCAAAATTTGAATTTCTTAAATTTTCAAAATTTTTGGGAAACATTAAAAAAATTGAAAATTTTTAAACTTCTAATTTAAAATGGGAAAATTGAACAACTTTTATAATCTTTGGACTTTTTCAATTTTTTTAAATTTCGGAAATTTTTCAGATTTTTTCATTTTGTGAAATTTGTTGAAGTTTTCAAAATTTTCAAGTTTTTCGAATTTCGAAATCTTTTCAAATTCTAAAATTTTACAAATTTCCAAAATTGGTCAAATTTTTCAAATTTTCAATTTTTTTTTCTCAAGTTTCTCAAACTTTTAGACAATTTTTTTTTTAATCTTCGATTTTTTTGTATACTCTTAAATTGAGAAGCTGGGTCGTAAAATGATTGCATAACATCTGGCAGTCTGGAGTACAATAAACTTAGGGGTAAGATTACGTTTGGATTCGGCTTGTGGCCAAATACAACTGGAGCTGCAAAAATAAGGGGGCATTATTACTATAGCTATATTAATACATGAATTTTTGGCAACTAAAGGGGTACTCCGAGCTACGAAAAAAATCCAAAGACAAAACTACATAACTGTAAATTTTTAAAAATTAATTTGCAACAAAACTAAGCATATTAAAGAAAAAATCATAAAAGACTTTATTGAAGTTCTCAGTCGGCGCTACAAAAAACATGTATATGAAAATCACCTTATCTCCCCCCCATTTCGAGATATGACGAGAAGAAAATGTCAGGGATTGCTCCAGTGCGCGCCTAAAGAGCGCTGGGAAAATGGCGCGTCCTCCGACGGCTTGATCAATCAATGACGAGTTAAAGAACTTCAGTTATTCCAGCGCCAATCTAATAACAATTATTCCCTTTCAAGTAGTTGAAGAATTTCATGCTAAAAAAATACGACCCTCTCAACTACGGTATTCCACTATTTATAAGGCTTGAGTGGAAAACTTCGGACGAAGTTCATTTTGAACATATTTTCCAAACTACAAGAGCAAAGTTCCTAATTGTATGTTAATGGTAATTTTTTTCCTACAAATTGTTCACTTTATCGATTTTTTAATAATCTGACTTTTCTTTATTTTCCTGAACTTTCTCTCTCACAAATTTTCAGAATTTCAAAATGTCTCCAAAATTGTCCAAACTTTTTAATTTTTGAAAATTCTCAAAATTAAAAAAAAAATTGCAAGGACTTTGGAAAGATTGGAAAATGTCTATGAATATAAATTACAATTACGCCTGTAATCCACCATAAATTGCCATAAACGTCCAATTTTTTTTACACACCAAGCATTTAAGAATGATACTTTATCGATGCATGTGCCATAAACATTCCAATTGATGTGACTTCTATTGAAATAATAAATCCCCAATAAAAACTGCTTCGATCTAGTGTAACCTAATTTCAATGAAACTTTCACACGTTTAATACATAATTCGATGGGAAGCATTTACCGTAGATTAATAACTCGTAGTAGGAAATATCCGTGCACTATAAATAATTTCTCCGATGCACTGGGGCACTCGGTTGGATAAATAGTTGCAGTTGAGATATAACTGTGTGTAAGTATATATATGAGTGGGTGGGCGGCAAGGGGGCCGGGGGGGGGGGGGGCGCGATCGAAACGCCTGCATAAATCCACCTACAAGTTTAACCATTATACATGTACAATGTGGGTATATGTGAGCATTAAGCGCAAGCTGCGGTTTAGTTGGGCGATCGCGGTAATCGGCCATGGAGGAAAAACTTTATTCTCTATCTCACTTTTTTATACGCCTTTTTACTTAGCAATAAATTGCAAACTCGCGGGGTTATACCGATTTTCCATTTTTTGGACAGCATTCATTTCCGTGTAGATCTTATAGCATGGAACATAGATATGTATCGTATATGCTTATGTATATACAGGATGTCCCGACATATTACGTTGAAGAGGGTGAAATTTGCAGTGGAAAGTTCCTGCTTTGCTCTTCTGAATATCGCATCTCTGTGGAGTTATGCAACACTGGAACTGACTCAATTCGCCCACACAGGTGTTCCGGACACTACTTTGCGTTGTTTACTTGATTAGGTGATGCACCTATTGATTTTTCATGAAGATTCACATCCAATTCTACCATCCGGAACAGTTCTCGCACGTTGTTCCACCATCTGGCACAGTTCCGTGACCTGTTCCATGGCCCGGAACTGTACCGGAACATGCACCGCCGCCTGGAACTGTTACCGGAATTGGGTAGCCACGTGAGCCTAGTAGCTTAATAGGTTGACCAAGTGAGCGGAAGAAAGTAGTAGGTGGCGGGAGCAACGCTTGGATCTTCAATGTTGGAGAACTTCACAGTGATTTCGAGCTCCTTCGAGTCCCCAAGGAACAGCGCGCAGTGTTGGGAGGTTCTGCATAAATATCGCAAGATAATGGAGAATGTCCGAAAACTGTTTCCTTCGGGGTACATACAGGGCCACATTCCAAGTGGAACTTTCCTGTGGATATGGACCAAACGGACAAGATAGCCATCAATTTCGATATATTTCACCTGCAAAGCTCTTTCTTCTCTCGAACGAAAGAACAACAGAGATTACGAGAGCCGTAATCTTCGAAGCAAATGTTTTCCACTTTTATCAAAGCATCCTTAACTGAACTTAACTACTTCTTCGTAAATTCGCCAGTGCTTTCGTTTACAGACCAAGCTCACCGAACAATACCCTTACATAGAGGATTAGAGTGCATCCCCCACTTTTTGTGGAATACCTCCTAATCCCCGTAATCTGATACCCAAGATTTTTATTTCAGCCGAATGCGGTGGTCCATTGGGGATCGGAGGGATAAATCTGAAAAATATTAACCATTTCTACCCACCCACCCCCACCCACCCACGCACACACGCGCGCACACACACACACACACACACACCAGTCTCAAAATATTGAAAATGCCTTCTCGGAAAGTGAAAGAAATTCGGAGTTGCAAAATCTTCAATATACACTTTCAAATCAAGTTATTCTACACACTGACTACCGTAAATTATGTGGGACAGATCTCCCGTGGGTTTTCCAATGGCCGAGTGACATCGAATAGTTATCGGCTTTTCCTACGTACGGCGAATAGATACGCCGAAGATAAATGAAATCAGTTTGGAAACTCGTCCAAGCAAAGTTTTTATCCCCGTTGAAAAGTTCCCCTTTTCAGTTGTCGTTACCCATTTTTTTCCCCCACTTCCTTTATGTAATACGATAATCACATCATATGTTTGCTACATGCGATGTCGAACCCACTTCGGCGATAAGTTCGGCTATCCCAGGCTCTCAGTTTTCGGGAAGTTTTTCCTCAAGTATTGTTGGAGACAGTTTAGACTTGTTCATTGCGAATTTGTATTTCAACACCTTCCGCGCATATTGATTCGATTGCCAGGGGTCTTTGCAGATTTTTAAAAATGCGGAAACTGCATTTTTTCACCTTCTTCAAATTGCTGTACTTCAAAAATTTCAAAGATTTCAAAAATTTCAAAAATTTCAAAAATTTCAAAAATTTCAAAAATTTCAAAAATTTCAAAAATTTTAAAAATTTCAAAAATTTCAAAAATTTCAAAAATTTCAAAAATTTCAAAAATTTCAAAAATTTCAAAAATTTCAAAAATTTCAAAAATTTCAAAAATTTCAAAAATTTCAAAAATTTCAAAAATTTCAAAAATTTCAAAAATTTCAAAAATTTCAAAAATTTCAAAAATTTCAAAAATTTCAAAAATTTCAAAAATTTCAAAAATTTCAAAAATTTCAAAAATTTCAAAAATTGCAAAGATTTCAAAAATTTCAAAAATTTCAAAAATTTCAAAAATTTCAAAAATTTCAAAAATTTCAAAAATTTCAAAAATTTCAAAAATTTCAAAAATTTCAAAAATTTAAATAATTCCCGACATTTTAAAGTCGTAAACATATCACAAACAAGTGTCAATTTCCGAGGCAATTTTGGGGTATAAATTTTTACCACCACTAAAAGCAATAAGTGTTTATCGCTGATAAAAGAAGCCGGAATACCTTTGACGTGAGGGTTTCATCGGCAATCGTAGGGATCGCGTGAGTCGTAAACCCCTTGTTCTCCAATCCATCCCAAAATCCCTCCCCTATGACGTCACTTGCCATTGCCGACGGAGTTCAGGAGATTCTTCTTTTCCAACGGTGGCTTAACCCCCCCTCGTAAAACTGCATCAAACTGACATTAAATTGTCTTATCACCTCGTAACGAAACATTTTTTGCATCGTTAAGACTCCTACCCCTCTGTTTTCATCCCCAATTTAATTAAAACGGACGAGTGAATATCTCGGACTATCTCAAACTTATAATGGAGGAGGCCAGGATTAACGATCGTGACTATCGTGTGTTCGTGAATCTCAAGTTTAGACACTTTTCAATCATTTTTGCATAAATTTTCCCATGAAAAAAGTTTGTACTGTTTAAAAAAAAAAAAATTTAATGCAACCGTAGAAAGGGAAACATTTTTATATTAAAATTTTCACTTTATCATCGTTTTTTATCTGTAATGTAACTATATATATGTTGCATACCTATATATCTATATGCATATATCGTATATATATTGTACATATATAGTATATATATAGTATATATATAGTATATATATATAGTATATATATAGTATATATATAGTATATATATAGTATATATATAGTATATATATAGTATATATATAGTATATATATAGTATATATATATATATCGTTTATGTATATCGTCTATCCATATGTCGTGTATATGTCGTATAGCGACAGTCTGGATTGTGTAATGATGCCGTCATTAAACTCCGAATGAAACGAGTGGATGAGAATCGAAATTGCGAGTTGGGTGGGGGCAGGAGGGGGGAAGGGGGGTTGAAGGCCGTGAAATTAGCCCATTTTACACACCGGCCAATTTTTACGTTTTTTACCAAGTCGCTTGCTAGTCATTATATCGAGCCCAAATATTTCCTACACACGATTTTTAACCATTCGCGCCGCCTGCGTGCAAAAACCGATCATGCTGTCGGCAATTTCATTCCCAGTTTCAAATTAACACAAATTGCATGCGTAATCGTTGACCTTGCATTGCTCCATTTCTGGGAAAATTGAGTGGATTTTCGGGGAAAAGTGTAGGAAAGCTCAGTGAGGGTGGTAACGACTTCCCGTGGTTTTTTTGCTTTTTTACAGAGAGTTAGAAGAAAAAGTCATAAGATATGAAATGTGCGGTTTCATATGGGGAATAACTTTTATTTGAAACTTTTCCGCGTACCTCTCATAGTTCTCTCGCTATAGTGTTATAAACAATCATAATCGGCTGCGACAATGCGCATAGCAATACCCATTATATACAATGATTACAAGAATATTTTAATGACCGGAAAAATAAAATGGACTATTGATTTTATGTTCGCAGGAAATATTAAGACTAAAGCTGTTCTTGATGTGGAATCGAAAAATGGATATTGGCTGACTGTCTATGCGCAGGATCACGGAGTCGTACCGCTCAGTTCGCAACTTCAGGTAATCTCCTTTAAAATTTTCAAAATCTCGAAAATTCCGAACTTTCACAAAATACAAAACTAAAAGCTTTCGACAGCTAAAGAACTTTTCTGAGAATGATTCATTTTTCACTCAGGTTTACGTCGAAGTACTCGACGAAAATGACAACACCCCCCTGACCGAGGTCCCCGTGTACTACCCCTCAGTAGCAGAAAATTCGCCAGCGGGAGTGAGTGTTCTGCAGATAAAAGCTTTCGACCGCGACGTCTCACCCCAGGAGTTCTCCTTCTCCATCAGCAGTGGCAATCCCGAAGGCTACTTCCTCATCAACTCGACAAGTGGTGAGTCAATTTTCACAGAATTTATACATGGGTCGCATGATAAGCGCTGTGCCGCCCAAAGAACTAACGGTATGCCCCATGGTGCTTCCTGCCCCATCATGCCCCATGTCCCATTATGACCCATGTCAATATATAAATCTAAACGCCTCGCGCTTTTCGCACTGATTCCATTATTTTACCGATTTTTACGATTGTTCAATGACCCTGGGGATAACCAATCTAGCGCCAATTTCATCTTTCATGTTCGATGACCTTTTAACGACGAGAGAGCGCACCGGTTTAATGGCGTGCCACACGCAATCCCTTCGACCCCGCATCGAGTACATTGCGTATGCAGGAATACATTTGCAGATTGGAAAATTCTACAGTTTATTGTGACTCTATCTCATTAGTTTTATCGTTATTTACATTTTGTACGGATTCGCGGAATGCCGAGGCATAATTTGCTTTTTATTCATTCACTATTTTCTTTGGTTAACAGTGAGTGTAAAATCAATTTGTATCATTACGAAAACATAAATATTGAAACTGATAACATTAATTAGTGAATTTTTTGGGATTTTTAATTTTGTTTCAATTTTTAAAATTTTGAGATTTGTTCAACTGAAGATTAGGACATGGAAGACTGACCCCAAGCGAAGAATGAGAGATTGTCCCAGGTGAAAAAGGGGACACTGCTCCAGTTCCAAATTAAACTACTGACCATTCCGAAATATTCTGCTGATGCACCACATGTCTTTCTCATTGAAATTGTCGAATATGACCCAATTCCTCTTTTTCAGAGTTAAATACATAATTAGCACATCCTACTCAATAAACTTCAATACAATATTTCCACTGTTGATGAAAGGGTAAAATACAAAAGCGAATTGGAATGGTATCGAGTGTAGTCCCACTCGACATTCATCAGAGTCCAATGCTCAATGAAAAGATATATCGTTCAATATATATATATCGATATATATATATATATATATATCGATCCAGACTGACTATGTGGGTCATCCGTGAAGACTTCTCAGATTGTTAATTTACATTCTTCTCTGAATTCAAGAATTGTGGTAATGGACCTATTTTTGAAGAAAACTCTAATTTAAAAAAAAATGGTGATTTATGAAATGGTTGAATGTTTTTCTATTTTTGAAACCCAGTAGTTTTTGAAGTTTCGTTGTAATATACTATTGGGACATTGCTACTCAGAAATTGGGCCAGAACTTCTGTTTTTGTGAATTGGGCTAGAATGTTTTTGTGGTGACCCAATTGAATGTTGGCACCCGGCTCCAAATTAATGTTGGGGTGCAGTCCCGATTCAATGTTGGGACGGTAACCCGGTTCAAAGTTGGGTCGCCGCGAAAGTTTAATGTTGGCGTGGTGTCCCAATGTAATGTTGAGACGATGGGCCAATTCGATGTTGGGGCGATGGCCCGATTTAATGTTGGAACTGTGTCCCAATTTAATGTTGGGAATATGGCCCAATTTAATGTTGGAACTATGTCCCAATTTAATGTTGAGGCGATGGGTCAATTCGATGTTGGGGCGATGGCCCAATTCAATGTTGGGACTGTGTCCCAATCTAGTGATGGGAATATGGCCCAATTTAATGTTGAGACGATGGGCCAATTTGGTGGTGGGGCGATGGGCCGCGTTAATGTTGGGACTATGTCCCAATTCAATTTTGTGACTATGTCCCAATTTAATGTTGGGACTATGTCCCAATTTAATGTTGGTACGATGACCCAATTGAGTATTGGAACATCATGCCAGTGGAACCTATGCAGATGGAAACTTTGTTTTTCTCGAATCATCCAACTTGACCCAATTAATCCTTTGAAAAATTGAAACTGATAATTAGTATGTTTTACTGGAGTAGTTTGAATGGAATATTTTCATCATTAATGAGAAGGGTGCACGCCATACCGAACTCGAATGATTCCAAATCGCACCCAACATTCATCAGAGTTGGATACTCACTGAGGGGTTATTACACTTCGATCGGGGCTGTCTAGCCACTCTCGACAAGCTCTCAACCAAGCCTAGCTCACTCTCACAGTTAGCTTCAACATCAGTCTCAAACTCACTATCGGCATCCATTCCGAATATCTGATGGAAAAAATATTAATCAACGAGCAGCCGCCGGCACTGAATGTTACCTGCGTTATTATTGTGCTCCCGAATACGGGAAAAAGTTTAATACAAGGAGAATATTGTTTGAGATGAGCAAACTGGGACAACTTTGCAACATTGGAAAAGTAGATGAAGATTTAACATGATATTCAATTACAAGATTACAACCATGCTGGATTTCGTTGAGGGATTTTTCCGGAGCTCTACAAATTCCAAAAATTTCAGAAATATCAAAAATTTCAAAAACTTCAAAAATTTCAAAAATTTCAAAAACTTTAAAAATTTCAAAAATTTTAACATTTTAAAATTTTCAAAAATCTGAAAAAATTGTAAAAATCGAATCGGTAATCTTCGAAATAAAACTGAAGCGTAGATTTTTTTTCGCCAACTTAATTTGTGTTTGTGCACGTAACGTATACATAACAATTTCAAGTAGAAAACGTGTGGAGGGGGCATGGAGTCGCATGGATTTGTTCACGTTTGGTCGTAATAACGAGATTGCGTTTTATCGTCACTAAAATCGGATTTTCTCGTCGATTTCGCGTTGTTTCCCATAGCCAGATGTTGGAATTCTCTCTTTTACTTTTTCATGTTTTCTCCACACTGTGTCACTGTCTCTCATACAGTTTTACGGGTCATGCGGGGCAGGCGCCTTTGCGCGCTCATGACACACGATCCACGAAAACTATCGGCTCAATAGCGATCACAAACGACCCATCTGCTTTGTGTACGCTCGTGATTGAAAAAAATGATGGAAGGTTGCGAGGAGAGGAGGAGGGGGGGGGGTATAAATATGCAGTGTGAAAATCTGCCGCGGTAAAATAGTCTAGTTTGAACTTTTTCACTGCTAAACTTCGTCTTTTTTTTCTCTATATATGGGGCATTCCAGGCCAAATTTACCATTTTGAAACCTGACCTTGTCTAATTCAGTTCATATATTTTTTTCTGGATGCTAGACGATGAAAAATGTACTCTAATTTTTTTTTAGATTTTTTTGTTAATTAACGTTTTTTAAATAATTTTTTTTAGCCAATTTCCACCTGCCATAATGTAAAAATCTGAAAAAATTCACAAAAATTGACAATTCAAAAATAAAATTTTTGAGCCATATTAAAAAATGGCGTTCGACATAGATCATCCGTTATGGCCAAAAAACCGTTTTTTGTATATTTTTCTCCATGAAGTCCCAGAGAAATGAACAAGTTTGCATGATGACATGATATTTTTGAGATTTCTGATGATGATTCTTGCAATTATCTTTGGAATAAAATGATCCTTACAATTCTCATTAGCAATTCTAATGGTTTATAGCACTTTATGGCAAGAACGGTTATAGGCAGAAAAAAAGTCTTAAACGGATGTTATTCCTTATGTAAAAATACACATTTTATGTGGTATGAATTTTTTTTCTAGCTGTGATAATCTAAAAGATATTGCCAATTAAAGCTGCGAAGGATCAAGAAACGAAGGATACTCCTGTGGTTCGATTTTTATAGTTTCTTTTTCTTCACAATACTCGGATAAGTACAATTATTAGAACTAGAATAAGGTTTCACACATAGTCGACCATCCACATTAGGAATCACGGAATGAATTTTTTGTGTGCCTGGAATCGTCTTTCCTAGTTCAAAGCGACTTTTCAGAAATTCTTTTGCTGCATCGTACTGTTCTTGAGGACAATATTTCACAGTAATGTTTGGCAGGTGGTTAGGGTGATCGGCCCATTCGAATAGTTGCTCTGGTTTTGTTATCTGGCAATCAAGAGGAAGTTGTAAACTAGCTCGTGCTGCTTCTCTCTTCAATGTTCCTCCGACTCCATCGCAGGGCCCTTTACCATGTGCAGTGGCGAAGTAGTGATGTTCAGCATCAATCCCGTAATCATCTTTGTGATGATACAAGTTTAGAAGATATTTCCAGTTTTTGAACTGTTGTGGTGCTCCGTCGGAGAAATAGTGAACCTTCGTGGCGTTCTTGTTGAGAGTTCTCATAAAATCAATTACAACTTTTGAAAAAGCATACACTGCAGTTGCATCGTGATTCAAGCAATTGGATATAATTACCAAACTTCGATGATTAATCACCTCGTTTTCCCTAAAATAGAGCACAACTGGATAGACTGTGGCTGCATCATTATTCCAATGAAATCCTGGTGCAGCTTCTTGCACTACGAATGCATAGTTTTCTGCATAGTCACAAACAGCCAAGAATTCATTGGCTTGAAGTGACTCTTTTGTCTCCTTCATGAAGGATGCCTGTTGCTTAGCGATAAAATTGTGAGGCACAAGATTTTGAATCGTTTCGCAAAAAGTGTCGATAAAGTCATCAGATTTCTTGATGAATTCTTCTAGATTAGCACGCGTAGTGGATACCCAATTCTTATAGACTACATTCGAAATGTTATTCTCCTCAAAAATGGTCTCCAGTAAATCATGCAAAACTGATGTACCAGGACAATCAGGACATTGACCAAGATAACAGTTTGGTGATGGATTGGAACATACGACTAACTTAATACAGTCACGATAATCATCCAGAGGGTGAGGTGCATCTTCCGACAACCCTTCCAAATTAGCTCCTAAAAAAACCAGAAAAGAACAAAAATTGTAAAATAAAAGGTTGGTGAGACACAATCTTGATTTGAGGGATTTTAATTTAAAAGGGAGAAATTTAAATCACCTATCATCATAAGCTTCACATTTTGGTGAATAGAACACACACACACCGTATGTGTGCCACTTCCACCTGCCAAAACACAATGTTTGGGTCTTAGTGAAGCAAAAATGGAGAAGCCAACTTTAGCCTCGGGATATTGCGTGCGGTAGTCCTCATAAAACTCCTTCAAACTGGATAAAATTAGCCGTTTCTGCACATGGATACGTGTGTTCTCCTCAGTTCTAACCGACACAAAATCTTTCATGCCTGGCATAAGCGTAGTCCCTCGATCGTCATTATAGAATGCCAGTACCATGGTCCTCGTATTTTCAGAGACAGCTCGACCTGCAGTGATCATCATTGAAATGATGACATAATAGAATAATATAGGGACATTCCATGCCAAATTTGTTGTTTTAATGCCTGACCTTTTCGGAATGGTTTGATTTTCTTTTGTATGACTCTCTATGCTGAAAAAAGCTCTGACGTTGAATTTTTGTGATTTTTTTCAGTATTTTCTGAAAAAAATCTAGAAAAAATTCTGGACATTCATCATACAGTCATAGAAAAAAAAGTAAAACCATTCCGAGAAGGTCAGTGTTTAAAACACTAAATTTGGCATGGAATGTTCTAATTATAATGAGATAATATTCATACTGAAAAAAAAATCAATATGAAAATGATAAATTAAAAATACTATACATTTCATGAGTCTTTCAGCCTCTATTCTTATAGCACTTCATTACCTAGTTTTTTATCTGGCATAGCCAAAACTCCCCTACATTCAGCAAGCTCCTTCGCTTTCTTTGCCATATATTTCGTCGCACCCATTGCCTTTGCCATTTCTCCTGCACTCCAATGTGATGGTAAAATTGTGAGGATTTGAATTTTTTCAGAATTCGTAGTCGCCGCATCATGATATTTTTTCATTAATCTGTCAAGGATATCTTGAAGATCACGAGTACTACTGTTGGCCATTGCATCACAATCGACGCCCAATGATGATCTCAAGTTGGTAGCTATTTTCTCCACCTTCTTATGTATCCATGATTCATCGCTCAATTTTTTCTTTGGAATTGGAGACTGATCTAATATTCCCAGAGCGTCATTCATTGCAGGTAGTCGCGTATTAATACTCAATGGAGTTGCATGTAGAGTTTCTGATGAAGTAGCTCCTGAACCTAAATCATAGAAATTGATATAGAGTCAGTTATAAGCAAGGCCCGGAAGTTGATCTATTTAAAAATCCTTCCTCTAAATTTTGTATTTTGTAAATAAGAGAATTTCAGAAAAAATTAGGGAAATGTGCCAGAGTAAGAGTCGAATCTATATCTCCAGATTGCCGGTCTGGCGCTCTCCCTATTAAACTATCTGGAATTTCTATAATTTCCATTAAATTTCACTTTCTTTTATTCTTTTTCAAATACTAAATTCCGACCCTTCATAGGCATGTCAAATAATCGTACTAATAATTTTTTTAGTATTAATTTTTCAATTAAATCAACTTCCTGGCGCTGGTTATAAGAGTATAAGAGAAAATATGGAAATTTCAAGATCTTACTTAATGAACTCAAAACATTCGACGGTCCACTGCTCGCAAACGATTTTAGAATTTCTTGAGGATACAGTTCCTCAACATTCATATCATTGTCAATCTGCGCTTCTTCATGTTCATCGTCGCTATTTGCAGCAGGCGCTGGTGGTGGATCTGTGTTTGCGAGTTCATCATCGGCATTTGAAACAGACGTTGATGGTGGTTCTGCGTATAGTAACTCCATCCTGCAATCCACACATAGCCTATCCATATTTCCCAAATTCCAGGTCGTGCACAATCTTTTTGAAGGTGGCCGCAACCCTTTTTTCTTGGTGTGATTCGGCTTGTTTAATGGATTGCAGCAACGATCACCATGTTTCACGGGGCCCATGTTATGTCTATCAACAGTGCAACGACACAACCGGAAAAAATATTGACATTGTATTTTTAAGGGAACATTGAGTGTTATGATGGGAAAGCATGTTGTTGAATTTGGTGGCTTACCACTGAAAATCTCCCGAAAAACTGCGTCCGTTGTGTCTTTTGACAAAAATTTCTAAAATCGAGAAGTATATAACGTAGGCCGCCTCCACGAATTTCACTTTGTTATTTCGTCGTAACTCAGGAACTATGTAAACCTCTTTTAGTTATTGAACACCTTAATTGATTCAATTCAATTTTTTTATTTTCCGAGGGGAGCACATGCGTCCATTTTGTTGAGTTTTGGAGCACTGCGATGGAAGGGGGAAACGATTAATAAGGTGGAACTGGTTATTGTATTTCCGCAACGGTAACCCTCTGGCGGGCATTACCGGATTTTCTTGTGTGCGTCGGTAAAGAAGGAAATGTGACACGTAGGAATTGAAGCACAAATTGGGTATCTTTGCTATTTTCTTTCAAATACTTTGATTCTAATCTAATCAATAATTAGATTTCGCTATCTGCTGAGCTTCGATCCGCAATATCTTCTAGAATATCACAACTAGAAAGGAAATATATAAACTGTGTATTTTTACATAAGGAACAACATCCGTTAAAGACTTTTTTCTGTCTATAATCGTTCTTGCGATAAAGTACTATAGACAATTAGGATTGCTAATGAGAAGTGTAAGGATCGTTTTATTGCAAAAATAATTGCAAGATTCATCATCAGGTATCTTAAAAATATCATGTCATCATAAGAACTTGTTTATTTCTATGACACTTCTTGGTGAAAAATATACAAAAAATGGTTTTTTGGCCATAACAGATGATCTATGTCGAACGCCATTTTTTAATATGGCTCAAAAATTTTATTTTTGAATTGTCAATTTTTGTGAATTTTTTCAGATTTTTACATTATGGCAGGTGGAAATTGGCTAAAAAAAAATATTTAAAAAACGTTAATTAACAAAAAAATCTAAAAAAAAATTAGGATACATTTTTCGTCATCTAGCATCCAGAAAAAAATATAGGAACTGAATTAGACAAGGTCAGGTTTCAAAATGGTAAATTTGGCCTGGAATGCCCCATATATATATTTTTATTTTGTTTACATTCAAGTTTCGCACCTTCTGCATTTTTTTTCAAGTTTAAGAAATTTTAAGAAATTTCATTCAAATTTTCTGAACAAATTTTCCTCAATTTTTACAATTTTTCTCGAATTTCCTACGAAATTGGAAAATTGGTGGGCGGCGATCTGCTATACGCGCGAGCATGAGTGTTTAAAAAAAATCATTTTGAGAATTTTGATTGGAGAATTTAAAAATCATTATTTTCTATACACTATTTTTTCTTTATGTTTAAGACATGTTTAGGATTTTGAAAGGTTTTGCAATTTCTAAAATACATAGGGTTGTATCATATCCTTAACCAATGATTTCTCGTTTCTTCGATCTTCAATAAACTGAATTGAAGATGCAGACCGTACAAATAAAGACGGGAAGTTGCTTTGCACCGGATGCCACACGCAATAACATTGACAACATCTGCACACACAGATGCTGCACAAAAAGCGGACGTTTACCTTAGAATTGGAAAAGAAAGGGGGACTTTGCAATCTAACGAAACACCCAATTTCCATTCGTCTTAAAAAGACAAATACCGGAAGAGAAAAGTGCTTGGAAAACAGATAAGATAGATAAATTCAAACAGAATATTTCCATAAATTTAATTCGTTTGAGAGCTCAAATGATTTGCATAAGTAAAAAAATGGAAAATGCGGAGGGCAACGCGTCATAGACACTTTAGCCACTCCATCATAATTTGAAAGGGCGCACATCGAGTCAGCGAATTTTTTATCGGACGTTTAAGCTTTTCAAAAAAGTGCAGAGCCCACAAAATTATTAAAATCAACCATAGCGTATAATACTATGCAGAATTTTTTCCCATTTTTGAAATTCGAAAGTTCTCACAATTCGCAAATTTTTATTGGGAAAATTTTGATGATTCTCAGAATTTTTCGGTACTTTCAGAATTGTAGAACTTTTGAAAATTCCCAGTTTTTCATCAATTGATCAAATCTCGAAGATTCAACTTTTTTTCGAAAATTCGAAAATCATTTTTCTCGAAATTAGAAATTGAAAAAAAAATTGGAAATTTGAAAAATCGAAAATTTTCAGTTTTTCAAAATTGTAAATTATTAACCTTCAAAATTTTGGTCAATTTCCAAGCGAGGAAAAAAAAATCTAATTGCGCGTCTGCATCTTCGACTTAGCTTTCCTCACACTTGAAGGGTAGATTCGTCGTATTGACATCGTAGCAATGTCGGCCCAAAACTTTGCCAATTGTCGAGCAAATACGGCAAATACTGTTTCCCAGGGGAGAGGCTTCCAATAATATTTGCACAGTTGGAAATCGCGTGCACCACACATGATGGCTAATCTCGGATTCGGGGGCATGCCTAATCTCCCCCTACCCCCCCCCCCACCCCACCCCTGCGCACCCTCACCCAAACTAGTCACAAAGTTGGTTTATTAATTTGAATGTTACTAATGGTCACGTCATGCTTTCAGGTCTCATCACCACCAGTGGAAGAAAACTCGATCGTGAGAATCAGGCAGAACATGTGCTGGAGGTATGTAACTGATAAATGGATCATTATGAATAGTGGGATCATGACTGTGTAAATTTGTTGTTTTAATGTTTAATGATTGGAAGATTTCGAATGAATTAATGGATACAAAAATATATGGACAAAGATCGGCATCCTCAAGAGTTTTTGAATTACCGATTTTGAAAATCATAAGGTGTTGAGTATTGTGAAACTATCGTGTGCGGGGGGGGGGGGGGGGGGGGGGAGATCACTGAGTGGGTGGATAGATGAGTGAGTGGATGGTTGAGTGCAGGAAAGGGTGGGTGGGTGGTTGGTTGGGTGGGTGGGTGGTTGGGTGGGTGGGTGGTTGAGTAGGTGTGGGTAGTTGGTTGGGTGGGTGGGTGGATGTTTGGGTGGGTGGGTGGTTGAGTAGGTGTGGGTAGTTGGTTGGGTGGGTGGGTGGATGTTTGGGTGGGTGGGTGGTTGTTTGGGTGGGTGGGTGGTTGTTTGGGTGGGTGGTTGGTTGGTTGGGTGGGTGGGTGGGTGGGTGGGTGGGTGGTTGGTTGGGTGGGTGGGTGGGTGGTTGGTTGGTTGGTTGGTTGGGTGGGTGGGTGGGTGGGTAGGTGGTTGGTTGAGTGGATGGGTGGGTGGGTGGTTGGTTGGTTGAATGGATGAGCGGGCGGGTGGGCGGTGATTAAGTGCATAGGTGGGTGTGTGGTCGTGAGGTCGATGGGTGGGTGTTAAAGTCGGAATGGGGTAGGTGACTGGCTACCTGTGTGTGTGTGTGTGTATGTGTGTGTTCGTGCTCTTTGTAGTCCGGGTCGAAGCGCCTATCAATTAATTCAATATTAATAATTTTAAAAGTTTATCCTCATAACGATAAAATGGATTAACCTCATAACGATAAAATGGAAAAATATATACACACATCAAGAAGTTGGTGGTTCGACGCGTCGAGGATAGCATTTACATCCCGTTTATTTTCAATTTTATCCATCCTCACCGATTTACCCCGCTTCTCTACGGATTCTCGTGAACTGGCACAAAGTACTCCATGTTTCGTAAAGTCATTAACAAGTCAGTCACCTATTTGATAATTGAGGTTTAAAGTACCGGGGAGCATTGAGGCAAACTAAAAGGCATATACGCGAAGCCATGTGAATATAATACGGCCATTGACGTTGGTGTACATAGATGTAGGCATAACGCGGTGAGTAGGGCGTTAGCTCATGTCGCGCCGGAAGTACTATCCCGGGGTTGTGACAACGGGGGGTTTCGTTGATACAATTACCAACGGCCTGTCCTCACTGTTACACTCTATCCGAGTGTGGTGCTAACCTAAGGAAATTTCCTACCTCTTTCCGCGACTTCCGAGGCAGAAGTATCAGTGAAGCACTCATGTAACGCGCCACTTTCAGTGAGGCGCATCCTTTATACGATATAGCGCACCATTATGACATCCACCACCTGCTAAAATATGCACTAGGTGTGAGTGACGCGACTAGCCTAATGCTTCCAAAGTTTGCTTTGATTTTTTGGAAATATTGAAAATCTAACAGATTTGCATTCTTGGAACTTTTAACTTTTCCATAGCGGGACATGTATGTGTGTGTGGGGATGGTTCGGTGGGTGGGTGGGTGGATGAGTGTAAATTGATGAGCACGAAACTACTGAACCGAATCTTTGAAAACTTGAATTGGTGGAAATTTCAATAGTTTTAAAAACTTCCGAAATTTGGATTTTTTTTGGTAATTGTCCAATTTTTGGATTTTCAAAACTACTGCAGTTTTCCTATCCTCCATTCAAGAAAATGAGAGAGGACGTTTTTTGCCAAGCACGCATGATTGAAAAATTGAAAAGTCAATTGAGGAACTGATGTAAGAACGAAAGATTTTTTTCTCCTCATTTCGCGATAGTACCGGAAGTGGCTGAGATGAAAAGCCCTTGGGGTTGAGATATCTCAAGATTTTCGGGAGAATTCGCCGATTCGGAGTTGCAAGTACCACCGCTGACAGGGATGAGCTACTTTCTAAGTTCCTTTGAATATTGAATGGAGAGTATACGGAGTGCCACAAGCTTTCGGATTTTTTATAATACATTTAAGTTTCGAAGTTTACCGGGCTTTTTTACCCGCGGCGGGAGGGAGGGGGGGGGGGGAGTGGGGCGAAAAATTCAAAATCCTGAATCCTCTGCATGCTAACGTTAAAAAAATTATGCAGTAAAATTTATTCCGGCAATGAAATTCAGTGACTGATGAAAATATCTAGACTTATTAAGCTGCCTAGTTATCCGAGCTACCGACAAATTCAATTTGTTGCTGGATTTAACCGCTAAATATGCCGCGAGGGGTTAGCGAGATAACTTTAATTCTGCGAACATTCTCTCCCCGTCTTTAAACTCCGTAATTATTTATAACTGCCGTAGCTCTGGATTACTAAACTCAGGGAGTTAGTACGAGAAAATTTGTGTATTCAATTATCACGTTAGCCGGAATGAGTTGAAATGTGAAGTCTAATGTCATCATCAATGACGATCAGACTGCGTTTATTAGCCATTAAATTATTTTATTGCAATTTAATGCTTCGGCGAGCTTGCGAGGTTTTGCGGTTTATCTGTGACCTTTGAGAGGTCGCGTTCACATAAGGCAGGTGCTCGCGCCTATAGCATATCGCCGCCCGTGTATTTTTCAATTTTGGATGAAATTTATACACCCACCCACCCTCCCACCCTCCCTACCACCCACCCTCCCACCCTCCCTACCACCCACCCTCCCACCCTCCCTACCACCCACCCACCCTCCCACCCGCCCACCCTCCCACCCACCCTCCCTCCCACCCACCCACCCCGCCACATCCACCCACCCTCCCACATCCACCCACCCACCCACATCCACCCACCCAAGCCAAAGTATTTCCAAGAAATTCAAATCTTCAAAATCTTGAAAACTTCCATATATAAAAAAAATAGAGGTATCAGAAGCGGTGAACATAGTTGGAAGCTTTTGCAAAAAAATGTGTCGAGATATCTTTCCTCAACTAATTAATACATGTTACGGTGCACGGTTAAAACTGTATAAAACTTTTCCCGAATATGGAGCAGAAGGCGGGAGTCTTAATCGAGAGGACTTGGCCCAACTTGGCCCATACATAAGTTCCACCTCTCAACGCTCTCAACAGTGAATACCAGTTGATCAGAAAAGTTTTCGTACAGAAACGATTCCCCCTTGAGTCTCTCTAATACTCGATATAAGACGGGATTTTCCGGAGCAAACGATTCTTCTTCTTTCCATTTTTTCGGTATTAAATAGATGTATGTGCAGAAGCTCTAGCACAAATAGGAAAAGTATGAGTATCCGGTTCTACTGTAGTTAAGCTCTTTCTAACAAATTTTCATATTCGAGAATTTATGAAATTTTCTTCAATGTTCTACAGATGATAAAATTATGGGAAAACTCAGAGAAGTTTATAGAATTGAACAATTTTATAAAAAGTTCGGAAATTTCAAAAATTTCAAAAATTTCAAAAATTACAAAAATTTCAAAAATTTTAAAAATTTTCAAAATTTTAAAAATTTCCAAAATTTCCAAAATATCCAAAATTTCCAAAATTTTCAAAATTTCAAGAATTTTCAAGAATTTTCAAAATTTCCGAAATTTCAAAAATTTCAAAAATTTCGAAAATTTCGAAAATTTCGAAAATTTCGAAAATTTCGAAAATTTCGAAAATTTTAAAAATTTTACAAAAATCTTTGAAAATTGCCAAATATTTCGAAAAAATTACCAAAGTTGCCAAAATTTCAAGACATTGAAAAAAATTTCAAAAATTCCCAAACAATTATGTCGCTAGTGGGTGGAAGATCTTTACCATAAACAGGGTAACTATAATATAGAGTTCTCCTCCACGATCATTTCAAGAGGAAGCCCTCCGGCCTCTTCCCTATCCCCCATTCAACTCCATATCCTCGTGAGTGTGCTCATGGAAATTGGATTGCAGAAATGGCATCGCATTCCCGTTATCCTCAATGCTTGACCCTCCATGAGGTGAGAAGTATATTATGGGAAATAATGGTAATGATACTGAGGAAAATCACCAGAGGGGTAATTGTTGCCAGCTCCGGAATTTACATTGCAATTCATGTTTTCGAAATTCCTAAAACTTCAACTCTTTAAATTTGCCAATTTCGTTTTTTTTAAATATCAAAATTTTCAAAATTTTCAAAACGTTTAAACTTCTCAACATTCTCAAAATTGACAATTTTTTTTTAATTTGCAACAAAAAATTGAGCGTTGTGCAAAATTCTGCGTCGCCGTATGCGAAGATACCGTTTATCTATAAGTACTTTGAATGACATGCCTGGGCGGCGGTAAGCGATTTCCGATGGCCCTCCGGGTCGCCCCAGGGACTGCTTCGGAGACAGAAAAAAATTAATACATCTTCTGCAGAATCTAGGAGTACAAAAACGGGCAGATCAGGCTTCGATCTGTTCCGAAATTAACTCCAGATAGGTTGTCTTATAACTTCAGCGTCGTTTTTCGCAATCTCCGATTTTCAATCAAACTGTATTCGAAATGTTAAGCAGCTCAGACATTTGAGAAATATGAAAAAAAAACAAAAAATAAAAAATTTGAATTATTTTGAAAGTATCAGATTGTTCAAAAAAATGCAAAAAACAACTAAGAAAATTTTTAAAAATTCCAAAAATGAAAGTAGAAAGAAATTATGTCATAAATATTCTAGCCATCCCATAAAATAAAAAAAATGACAAATTGCGACCTGAGATAGGCCGGAATTAAGGGCAGAACGATTTAAATTTTTATTGGTCCATTATCAGCCCCGAAGCTCGATAATGGAGGCGCTTCCTTCCGCTCGATAATTGAATGCGAGATGGGTTCAAGGACAAACACGAGGGAAATGAGCTTTTCATCCGAGCCAATGTTCAGTTTCTCAGGTCTTTTTCTTTTCTAAATTAGTTTTTACATTTCCGGGAAGCACAAAAATTCAGAAAAAAAAATTCTATTCATTCAAATATGTAAATTGTACCTCTCAAAGTTCATCTTCCAATTCATTTTTTACTACTTCAGAATTTTCAATTTCCAACGTTTCAATAATCCCAAAAATTTGAATAATTCCTAAAGTTTTCATTTCAATTACCCTAAAATAACGACAAAAATCTGATATCCCCCACAGCCTCCCACTCGGTCCAATTGCAGCAGGCGCGCTCCAATTAATCGAAATGAAGACATTAAACTTAATTTTAAGATTATGGCATGTAATACATAACCGCCCGCCATCAGCCAGTAACAGCGTATTCACGGTTAAAGTCCCGCACGTTGTCGTTAATGATGTGATCAAGCCGCCCATCCAAACCGGCTTAACCCACCTAGATACTTCTCAAATGCTCCCCGAGGATTCACCGAGATGTTCGAAACGACATTTGGGGAAAAGTTTAAGCCCACACAAGCCCCCTGTATCGGCTTAACTTTCCACTGGCGCATGTAACGAAGACTAATACGCTATCTGCATCTAATTCTGTCTAATTACCTAAAAGTGGAGGCTGATTTTTCCAAAGCTCCTTTTTCACTCCTGTCTCATTTCTTCAAAAGTACAATTTAGAATCCATCAAAATTATCTCAAATTTCCCTGATTTTGTTAATGATGTGATTAAGCCACCTGAGCAAATTTCGCTGTAGCCACGTGCTCCATGTTACGCAAAAGCTCCCCGAGGATTTCCGAGATGTCGGGAGCGACATTCGGGTAAAAGTTTAAGCCCACGCAAGCCCCGTATCGGCTCAACTTTCCACTGTCGTATATAACGAAGACTAATACGCTATCTGCATGAACTTCCCAAAAGGGCGGCGGGTGGGTGAGGGGGGGGGGGGGGGGGGGGGGGGGAGGGGGGTAAACCTATGTCTTGCCCAATGCAGCCATCACCGATGTAACCATACCGCAGAAGCACCCACCGTGGAGGCTAGACGATGGATAAAACCGAGTTTGCTAGCCCTAATTTAGTGCAGGTGTTACCCCCACCACCCACAAAATGTGATGGGCTCTACGATGGAGCCTCCTCGGAGACACTAAATTTACGTCGCGGTCGACGACTCAGACAAGACTGTGATTCAACCGGGAATTGTTGGAAGCCTGCGCAAAATCATGAGGGGAGTAAGAAGCTTTCGAATGGCTATATTTTGTTGTAACTGTCCCAAGTTTCACTCGATGTCCCATTTTCATATTGTCAAGTATAGGAATATTCTGATTGTTCAATTGGACCAACGTCGTAATCCCCCAAGCGAATCTTCAAAATGACAACGTCCAGATCTTGTCATTGACATGGTCCCAATCTCCAAACTTTCTAATCGTTCAAGGTCACCCACGGTTCAACTTGGAACCAGGTTCGGTGGTATTGAAGTGTGGTCTCATACTTATCTGTCCCCGTTGCTTCCATTCCATCGTTAACCAAAAATGTCCCAATTCGCCCCTATACCAGGTGACCTTGAAAAGAAACACCTCGCGAACGGTAAATTGGGACAATCCCTGAATTCTTCACCTCGCGATTATTTTCAAAGTCAAGCTGTGTAGGGTTGAAACTTCTCTGTGACTCTTCTTTATGTCCTGCACTTTGCGATTGCCATCGGTACACCCCCTCCACCTGTAAAATATAACACGGAAAAATTATACATGGAGACGAGAAAAATCGTTGTAAATTAAAGGCGTAACGTGATCGCGATTGCGACTCCACCGCCAAGTCGCTTCTCGCGGTTTGCAATTTTTCCTTCACGCAAGTACGCGCGCAACTACTAAGCACGCGATCCCCTTTTTCATGCATAGGATGCGTTCAAGAGGCCATGTAACAAGCGAGGAATATTTGAAATTTTACGAACGAGGGAAAAGATCCTGCATTTACCCGGAGGGGGGAAAAAAATTGAGATGCAAATGAATGGCGAAGGTCTTGAATAAATATTGCGATATCGGGGAATGTCAGCCTGGTAAATCACATCCGTTTATTATGTTGGGGTCAATATATATTTCAAACTCTTTTTTGTTACAACATCTGTGTAATTACTGCCGTTTTTGTTTATAGTCATCTGTATATTTTTTTTCGCAAAATTTGAGTTAAAAATATGTAGAAAGGGTGAGGCCCAGAAGTCCCAAAATTCATAACCATAAAATTTTTATTTTTCAGTTTAGTGATGTTCAGAAATCTTGAAACTGTAAAATTTGCAATGTCTTCTACTTAATCAACCCATTTCTGTAATTACCCATAGACAGGTTAATGCATGCCCTGCCAGTCCCGCAATTCCTCCATAAATTGATACCTAAATAATCCAAGAAGTTTACACACACACACACACCCCCAAATGATAGCATTACTATTCAGAGATAGAGTACGAAGCCGCTGAAATATGTTCGCCGGTATCCCGGAAGAATTCCTGAAAAATAGGGCCCGATTAATAAGACTGCGGTGGTTAGCCAGTGGCGCATTAAAGTTGCACCTATATTTCTTCACTCGGTAGTTGCGCGCCTGAAATCCTCTGTATAGAGTATATGAGTATCTCCCTCCCCTGGGGGGAGCGGGAGGGGGGGGGGGTTGAGTAGTGAACCTACGTCACGCTTCGTACCTACGAAGGATTACGGGTACATCCGTAGTTTATCTACCCTTCCTGAAGGAAGAAGTTTTTTTGAAGGTTCTGAAAATTTTCAGTTCTTTTTTGACATTCTTCAAATTTTACGAA
The DNA here is from genome assembly GCA_026005395.1 of Asobara japonica. Classification (NCBI taxonomy): domain Eukaryota; kingdom Metazoa; phylum Arthropoda; class Insecta; order Hymenoptera; family Braconidae; genus Asobara; species Asobara japonica. The sequence goes on from BQMI01000429.1 coordinate 890,814, forward strand.
GTTTTCCAACTTTTCGAAATATGCGAAGTTTCAGATTTGAGTAATTTTTTGCGCATTTCTCTCCTCCGTCCTTCTCGCTTGGACTCCCCACGGAAACCGCTATTCATCATTTTCTTCGTAAGGGACCACTGGACACCCATCCATTTGCCGGAGGCCGAGTTTCGCTGTTTAGACAATCGTATTTCTAGCCACAGGGTAAACCTCCAGAAACCCCTGTGCTACGATGGTGGGCGCCTATAATGGCACCCCCCCCCCCTCCCCCCTCCCGCGACGGGTTAGGTTCCCACCCGGCGGTCTCGTTTTATGAATCCTATCGATCGGAATGTATGAGACAATATTTCATCATTTGAGAAATTCTCCGGAGATAGGCAAATACTCCACAGAGTATCCAAGACTGGACAGGTGTGTGTGTGTGTGTGTGTGTGTAAATTAGCTATCGAAAAATTCGTATTGTGATTCCCATACGTCACACCGACTTACCACACCAGTTTATTTGCACATTCTTACAAGTATTGTTTGCACATGCTTGGAAGCTCGTATATAGAGTGGATGAGTTCCTCTCCCCTCCTCCCAGCCCTCCTAAAGGGTGAATAGTGAACCTACATCACGCTTCTTTCCTGCGAAGCATTTCCGAAGCAGCGGCAGTTTATTTTATTTTCTCCTTCTGCCGTGGTTGAAAGTAAAATGTTTTTTGAATAGGAATTTTGTAACTTCTGTAACATCTGCAATTTTATACAAAATTGACTTTTCAAAAATTTTGCAATTTCCATTTTTTTTACTCCATAATTTTTATTAATTTTTCTATTATTATTTTTTTTTATCTTCATTCATTTTAAAGCCGCTGAGCTTGAAGTTTTTGGAGCACTTGGTAGTTTACCAGATGAAATCTCTGTATAAAGTGGTTGAGGGGCGAGGGGAAATAACTGGCGAACCTGCTTCACGCTTCGTACCTACGAAGGATTACAAGTACATCCGTGGTACTTCTGTTGGCTTCTCCACTTTCCGTATCCTTCTGTGTATTTTAGCTGTCACGTATGTTTGAAGTTTTTCAAGTTTCCTAAATTCTGCAATTTTTCTGAAATTCAACCAGTAGGCTACTTGTAAAAATCTCAAAAATTGTCGAACTATACCTTTTATATATTACTGAATAAACAGTCTGTTTTTCCCCTCCGTGTCCCTCTATTTCTACCTCTCACAGTACAGGAATACCCTACGAACAGGGTAAACCTCCAGAAACCCCTATGCTACGCTGGCGGGCTCTGGTAACGGAGCCCCCCTCCGCGACCGATTGGACCCCTTCCCCCCTCGCGACCGGTTGGAACCCTCCCTTCCCCCACCCCTCTCACGCCGTGATGGAGCCCTACCTCCCACTTCCCTGGTAACGGCTTGGGTCTCCATCCAATAGTCCTTCTCTCCCTATCGGGAAATTATCAACAATATTCCAAATAAAATCGCTTCCTCTCCCTCCGTTATTCAATCAAATCTATTCGAGTTAAAACTGGAAAGCTGGTTATGTAGCCCCCACGGTTACATATTCCGTATTCGATATTTTTTTTTAAATTTCGTTGGTCTACTGAAATCCCTTATACAGAGTGTATGAGTACCCCCCCCCCCCTTTCCCCGCCATAAGGGATAAATAGTGAACCTGCGTCACGCTTCGTACCTACGAGGGATTACGAGAACATCCGCGGTACTTCTCCTGTTGGCTTTTCCACTTTCCGCACCGTTCTGTGTATTTTAGCTCTCTCAACCCCCCCCCCCCCCCCAGCTGGCGGCACCACAGCCCTTTCTTCTCTTTAAACTTTGTGCATACGGCGGATGGCGGGAATTTAGTGCTCGTTACCTGTGTGATATGCGTGTTATGAAAATGACCGTGGGATGGATAAATACGAGGTAATGGGCATCCGCGGCTGAGATAACGTTTAAGGGAGTTTATGGACAGTTAAGATTAAATTTCAGGGGGTTGTCATTAGGTGAAAATGCCGCGCTCATGAAAGGTGATACACTGACAGCAGAAACTAATTTTACACGATTATTTTCAAAATGTCGGAAGTTACAAATGATTTCAAAATCATTTAAGCGATTTAGAAATTTGAATTTTTTTTTTCATTTTACCAAATTATTTTTTCTTCTTTGAACATTTTTAAAAAATTGAATGCTGAAATTTTTGGAATTTTATTGGAGAAAAAAATTCTGCAAAAAAAAATCATCAATAGATTTTGGAAATTTTAGAAAACCCTGGAAAGTGCATTCATATATTTCAATCACTGCCAAATCACTAAATCACTCGATTCAAACGGAAACTTCTTGTTCCAGGTGACAGTGCGGGATGATGGAATTCCTCCGCTGTCCTCAACAACTCGTGTGGTTGTCCAAGTGGAAGATATCAACGATCATGGACCCGAATTCGAGCAAAAGTTCTACACAGTTCGTATCCCAGCCACGTCCGACCTCGATAAGCCACTATTCCAGGTACAAATTTTCCCCTTTTCAATTTTTATTTGTGAGTTGCTCTGGTTTTTTTTTTCAGCCCGTAGTTACGTTTTGGGATTTGTATTTATGGACCTTTTGTGCCCGGACTCATCCATCAATCGACTGAATTAACAGAGTAATCCCGGTTTACCCACACCCGTGGAAAAGAAATTCTTGCGGCGGGGGCGAAAAATTCTTAGATACAAAAATAATGCACGCGATTTTTGAAACTTCGGAAATTTTGGGTATTTTGGAAATTTTTCAAATTCTTCCATTTTTGAAAATCTCAAAAATTCAAAAAATTTTGGAAAAAATTGTTGAAATTGCAAAATCTTCAAAAAATAATAAAGAATTCTTTCAGTATTAATATAAAAATTTTGCAATGCCAAAAATTTAAATGGCTTTTATTTTCCCTTGAACTTCTTTTCCACAATAGAAATAACCAAGAATTCCCGATCTCTAAGGCGCCCTGGTGTGATCCCCCATATACCATATATACCATATGACCACTTGTGTGAAGTTGAAACAGTAGCTTTCGCTTTTCCCATCAACATAAAAACTTGTACAATAACCCCGTAAATAAAATCAACCCAAGCACTTCCTCTGCACAACGTCGAAACCCCTAAACAGGAGGTAACTCGCTCATGTACATAAAAATAGTCATAAAACGAAATTCAGGAAATTTAACAAATTTTAAAAACCTTAAAATATTTTTAAAAAATGGGAAATTTGAAAAATCTATAAAATTATGATACGATTATTCTAAAATTTCTGAAATTTTTGAAATGTCCAAAATTATTGCAATTTATTAAAAAAGGTGGACAATTTTTCAACATTCTGAAAATTCCAAAAATTTCAAAAATTTCAAAATTAGAAGACGCCAAGAAGGGTATAATTCTAAAAATTCTCCAATTTTCCAAAGTTTGTCCTAAAAACAATAAATTTATTCTAATTGTCAAAATTCCAATGTTGAAAGAATCCAAAATTCTCCAGAATTTCGTAAATTAATCAACTGACCAGAAAATGTACAGTCACCCCGCAAATAAACTACACCCAAGCACTCCTCCCGCACAACCTCGAAACCCCCCCCCCCCAAAAAAAATCCCTTGTATACAGATAAAAATATCCATAAACGCACAGATTAACATGCACATGTACACACGCAAGTACCACGTTCACGGTTTTATCACAATTTCACATTAAAATCTAGTGAATATTTCATTGGCGTATTAATCCAGCGTAATCGCCAGTAAAACTCAGTTGATGAACAATTAAAAATAAAGAACTACAAAAATTAGGAAAAAAAATCCCCTCCTACCCCACAACATAAATTACCATAACATTAATTTTTCACCATTAAGGAAAGTCGGAAAACAAATTCATGCCCAAATATTTATGATAAATATTACATTACATTATATTCATTTTTTTTTTACTTCTATTGAAATTTTTAGTATTCTTCAGTTTTGAATTTTCGTTTTCGAAGCTTTTCTGGAATTGCGATCAAAATTTTCCTGAGTAAAGGCATTACAGAATTTTTGATCGAGGTAGAATTAATTAATTTTGATTTTTTCAAACTTGAACAAAAGCTTCGTTAATAAAAAAAATTAAACATGAGTATTCCGGAAATTTTGAACATTGAGAAGCTTCAGAAATTTCAAAGTGCTTCCAATTTTTTTACTACTTATCAATTTGCTGTTTTACATTTCCTTCAACACTTACCGTTTTCATTCTATAGTTTTTTAAGATGTCTAATGCCCTAAAACTTCGATTTTGTAAAACACGTGGGCTACCAAATGCTATACAAAAAAAAATTAAGACACACGAGAAAAATCCAGATAGAAATTGAAAACAGACCAAATTTTTCGATTTCGGAAACTTTCAAAATTTTCCACATTTTCTTCAGGTTCTAAAATGCTCACGATGTTTAAACATTTACAAGAACAACAAAACGGAATTCATAGTTCACATTGTAACATTCTTATGTAACATAATATTTTTCGGCGGATAATGTCACGGTTGCATAACAATTTCACCTGTAACCACGTGTGGCCACTGCAGGCAAAAACTACCGAAGCACTAAAAATACCCTGAACAGACCAAGAACTCTTCAACTAAAAACAAAAAAAAAGAACACCTGAAATTAAAAATTGCGTAACTGTTGGTTTATCGACAGAAATCGAAGAACCGCTCGAGGGCTTACGACCTATCGAGTGATAGCGATACATTGCTCGAGAATGCAACATGGGAGACATATAGCCCCGACAATCTGTCTGGAGATCGTGTCTTCAGGGTAAGGAAATTATGAAAACAGAGAGGCACGTCGAATTTGCAAAGATGATTAAGACAAGGCAGAATTGTAATAATCAGTATGCGCCAACATCGTCTAATTATTTGATGGGGAAGAGGTAGAATGCGCTGAGGGCTGACTACACAGCTTCAATTATTCATTTATTAATTTGTCATTCCATTATTTTGTGTCGTGCTCATCACTATTCGTTAATAATATATATATATGCATTGAAACAAAATTGTATACAAATTTTAATGAATGAGTTGGGAAATGGTAGAGCGATACGCAGAAAGTCAAAATTGCGAAATTTTTGAAAAATTATATCTATATATAGTTTTACTCTCTGAATTTTTTTTCTCCATTTTCTGAAATTTCTAACTCTTCAACCTTTGGAATTTTGTATTCTTGGAATTTAATTTTTTTTCGGTTTTTATAAAGCTAGTCAAGTGGCGTGTGCTGCGCATGCGCATTTTTTTCCCCGCCGCACTGACTGGTGGCGCGTCGGTTTCGATCTTACGCTTTTCGATAATTTCGATCTATATCGATAGTTTCTTTCGTCTCTCCTTTTTACTGTAGGAAACCATTTGGCAAGTCGACTCGTTACGCTCTACCACTTCACTTCCTAATAATGGTCATCGTCATGTTTCCGTAAAATCTCAATAGTAATGACTTAACGTATCCCCAAATAATCATCATTCCGAATTCCTAATTACTGGTACCCACTTAATCCACCTAAAAAAACTTGAAACCACTGAAAAAAAATAACCAAAAATTTGAGAAATTTTCTTCCTGTGTCAAGCATCCTTTTCAAAACCCCCATTAGCTCACATGGAGTCCAAAAATATTTCCAACAATTATGAATATTCCTGAACTACCCAAAAAAAATTCCACAGAATTTTTCAAAAATTCCCAAAAAAAAATTGACGTTCCCAAAAAATTTTTCACATTCCCAAAAAAATTCCCTCAGCCCTCCTAAAACATCTTTATCGTGAAATAATTAATATAAGGTTAACGCACAATCCTATCTATATATAGCACGCAATTGAATGTTAAACTTCCTCCCGTATGATTGGCATTGAATTATAGAGTGATTTTATCTCCGAAAATCGAAATGATTCATTTGACAGAAAAAGTCTGGCAGTTACAGTATTATCCGGCAATCAATCCACTGTATTTTCCCTTTTATATTTTATACATGTACCTCTTTGCTGTTATAACCAAGCCCAAGGAACCCCGTCGTTGTTCAGTGTCAAAATGATAAGATCAAATGTCGCATGGCAAGCACACATTACCCGTATTTTTTTCCTCCTTTGATTTATCTTTTTTCTTTCATCAATTCTCCACTTTGCCCAATGTCATTCCTCAATTTATCTTCAAAGTAGCTCAATTGCTCCACTCTCCACTCGGCGAGACAAAAGTCAGCGAACTTCGAAATATTTCAACGGAAAACTCAAAATTGAGATCTGCGCATGCGCGCAGCGCATCAACATTGAAGTAGTTCTACAGATGCACAACAAGGGCAAATATTTGAAAACTGGGACAAATTTTATAAACAAATAAAAACATAATCTTGCGCATGCGCATTGTATTCCATGAAATGGCGCCATAATGTGGAAGAAGCTTTGACGTTTCATCATACTCGAAAATGTTTGGAAACTACAAAGTATTGGTTAATTTAATTGATACTTTGAATCAAAAAATATTTGGAAATTGAAAGGAAAAATTGAAATATTAAAATAATAATTTGAAGTTCGAAAAACTGGCGCTAAAAATAATTCGCAATTCTCGACTGCGCATGCGCATGTTCCCTAATTAAATTGGTAAACATTGGCTTTTAACTCGTGATATTATGAAAAAATTATGAATTTAGGGGATTTATAAATATACATTTCCCGCCGAAATTAAGAAAAAGAAAACAGGAAAATATATTCAGTGAACAGAAACAAATAGTGAAAAAATTGAGCTACTTTGAATCCTTGAAATCCGTAAGAGCATGCTGAATGGGAATGCAGCTTGATATATATTTCAACTGTTTAATGTATCCATTTGCCTCGTAAAAACTGATAATTGATCCGCTGAATGCCGGGTGAGGATTTACCCAGCGGGAGCTAATGACAAATTGCCTAATAATTATGCCGAACTAACCTAATTGTATAAAAAAATTGACTGAGAGTGGAGGGGAGACAAATGTTCTCGAATTATTAAAGATGAAATATTTCCGAGTCGTCGAGGTAATTTAATTTGCGGAGGTACTTCCGGAGCTTTTATGCATGTTAAAAATGTGTTGAAGACACGGAATATGATCTAAATGAGTCACGCAATTTTTTAAATATTCTACATTCAAGATTAAACTCTTTCTATTTAAAAACTAATTTCCTTTCAATTTTTTAATTTTCAATTTCTTTTAGTCAACTTTGTAACTCTTGTGATTGTTTTATAGTTCCAAATTTTTGAAACATTTGTTATTGATTTTTTTAAAAATATGATTGTCTTTCCTTCACTCATAACAGTCTTCCAATTGACACGTGACAGGACTTTCATTAATGATAATTTCCTCCGCTAGGTTCTCGCCGATGACAGAGATGTGGGTGACAACGGAAAGATAATATACAGCATCAAGGGTGGCAAGGGCAAAGGGAAATTCCGGATTCACCCAACAACCGGAATGGTCTATTCTCAGAAAGGTTTCGAAGTTGGCCAAGAGTATGAAATGATGGTAAGTGAGCAATTTTCAATAATTTTCATTAAATGCAGTTGCGCAACCGAATTTCCGAAGACCCTTTCTTATCTCCATTATTACGTAAAAAAATGTCAGTCTCATTCATAAACAATATTCGATCCGAATTGAATCTAAACTCACCAAAATGCTAGATATGAACTTGGAGGATGCCAAGTTACGGCGATACTTTTCCTCAACTGCATAAAAAAATGCATTGCATTAAATGTTAAGTTGGAAGACTTTTAAATTCTCCAATTGTTGGTCACAATGACCTACCTCATCACCACTTGTTCTGGTCACGCCTGCGCGTTAACATGATTAACCATCCTGCATCGAGTTTAGGAGGGATCTCTAAGAGTATCCTGCAATTGATCCATCTACACCACCTTGTATTTAACTACGCAAATATTTCCCTTCAAGATTCGAGCGGCGGACAACGGGGAGCCTCAACGAAGTCATCAAACCAGAGTATCCGTTCAGGTCGTCGAAGCTCCAAAGGAATCGACCTCCGCTCCGGTCTTCAAAAGCACCAACCAAACGGCCGCTGTTACAGAAAGCGACGAAGTAGGTTTCCTCGTAGCGCTCGTTCAAGCAACGGACAAGGATGGCGATACTCTTTGGTACGACATCATCGACGGAGATACCAGAGATGAGTTCTTCATCGGTCGAGATAACGGAAACGTCCTGCTGGCTCGAAGACTTGACTGGGAAACTCAGAACTTCTACAACTTAACGATTTCCGTGACGGACGGCATCTTCACTACTACCACACAATTACTCGTAACAGTAATAGACATCAATGATCATCGACCTGAGTTTTCGGAGCAAACGTACCGCGTCGAGATATCAGAGAATGTGGAGAAGGGTGAAAAGGTTTGTATTAGTTGCTTTCTTCTATTCCATCTGTCAAGTTCATGCAGGACGGTTTCTTTCGAGTTACCATTCTCCCTTTGCCTATTCCCACAGGTTCTTCAGCTCCACGCGACTGATCGAGATGAAGATAAAAAGGTCTTCTACAGTTTACACGCAGCACAAAATCAGCAGTCGCTTGAAACCTTCCACGTGGACTCAATCACAGGTACCATTACCCTAATCGAGTATTTGGATCGCGAGACCATAGAAGAACACGTCCTCACCGTCATGGTTCGAGACCAGGGCACTCCAGCCAAACGAAACTACGCTAGAGTAATCGTCACAGTGCATGACCACAATGATCACATTCCCGAGTTCATAAACGAGATCATCCAAGGGAAAGTCTTCGAAACATCCCCCATAGGAACGGGAGTCGTTCAAATTTCTGCTATTGACCAAGACAGAGGTGACAATGCCAGAATTACGTACAGCATCACATCCGGCAATGTTGGCAATGTCTTCTCCATCGATCCAAATCTGGGAATCATCAGAGTAGCACGTGATCTAGACCTGAGTGTGACTGCAGAATACATTCTACTTGTAAAAGCTACAGATCATGGATCACCACCGCTCACGAACACAGTTCCCGTTGATGTAGTGGTGACAATGGCAGACAATGCACCTCCGAGGTTCTTGCAACGAGAGCTAGCTGCTGAAATTTACGAAAACCAGCAGACTGGCACGTATGTGAAGCACGTGGAGGCCCGGAGTACATCGTCGTTGCAATTTGAAATAATTCATGGGAACAAGGACGACATGTTCTTCGTGAATCCCAGTACCGGAGTTATCACCACGAAGAACCGATTGGATTATGAGAGAATGAAGTTCTACAACTTGACTATTTCAGCAACCAATATGGCTGGGGCCTCCGCAAAGTGTAGTGTTATCGTTCATGTTCTAGACAGGAATGATAATGCACCAAAGTTCCTGCAGGCGATCTATAATGGTGAAATCAGTGAAGCTGCAAGCATTGGATCGCTTGTTCTGACTAACTCGAGTTCTCCGTTGGTAATCAAAGCAGAAGACGCTGATTCTGAGCTGAATGCTTTACTGAGCTACGATATCGTTGAAAATCTTCCCAGGAAGTACTTTCACATCGATTCTAGCACCGGCGCTATCAGAACAATCATGGTGCTTGATCACGAGACAATTCCCAACTTTGAGTTTCATGTCAAAGTGTCTGATTTGGGAAAGCCGAAACTATCGTCCGAGACAACTGCTAAGGTCATGATTGCTGTTACTAATGTTAATGACTGTCCACCAAAGTTCTCGAAGACGAATTATAGCGCTACTGTTCTTCTGCCAACGTACAGGAACGTCAAGGTTCGTAATGAAAGTGATCTTCTGATGAAATTTCCCATCGGGTGCTGCGAATGAAAATTTCGTTCCATTCCCCTAGTTTCCAACATTTAATAATCTATTTCTTTGCAGGTTGTGCAGGTCCACGCAGTGGATCCGGACAGCACTAAAGAAGCGTTGCGCTACGATATAATCGATGGTAATAAGAATCAGACATTCAACATAGATTCGCAGACTGGTGTTGTGACGGTGAGGGAGCCCGAAGGAATGCGAAAATTTTACTTGCTGCACGTGCGTGTCTCGGATGATAAATACTCTGGGGTTGCGCAGGTTGGCGTAAAGGTAGAACAGTCCGAGAATTCTGGTCTGATCTTCCAAAGAAACATATACGAGGGAACAATCGAAGAGAATTCAACTAAAATCATGACTGTTGCTGTGGTTAACGTCCTTGGTTCAGCCCTCAACGAGCATATAATCTTTCGTATTCTCAATCCAACTGATATGTTCGAAATTGGAAGTACATCGGGGGCCATTCGAACGACTGGGGAGCGCTTCGACAGAGAAACAACTGATCATTACGAGCTCATTGTTGAGGCCAAGAGTGAGACACTGGAGAGAGAGAAGCCCCGAGTTGCTCATGTTATTGTGAACGTTACCATTCTCGACATTAACGACAATTGCCCTATGTTCGTGAATCTGCCGTATTATGCGGTCGTTTCGGTCGATGCGCAGAAAGGCAGTGTTATCACGAAGGTAAGATGCTTTTGTTTTGCTGCGATTTGGTTTTCTTTTCAAATTTCACATTGTCTCGAGTTAACACGTGTTATGGAATGTGTATGTTTAAGGAATGGTAATCGGTGTATTTATGGTTACTTTAGTATCATTCTTTGAGAATTTCAAAGTAGGAGTCCGGAAATGGTTGAGGAAGTGTTAAACTCGGTGATTTATCTTGAGGGACGATCATAAATTGTACTAGCCAGTGAGGCTAGGGAAAGCTCAATGATATTCATATCAAAATTTCAGTGCAGATAGCAGGTTATCATAGACGATGTGTGTTGATAAGTTGTGATCTCGTATACTTTGCTAATAATTTTGATACCAAATTTTTATTCTCCCATTCTTCATTTTCGATATTTTTCTAGATTTTATTTTCTTTCCAAAACATAGGAAGCCCGGAATATTCTCAAATTACAATTTAATATTATAAAGTGTAAAATAGAGGTTATGAATCTGATTGATTGACTCGCAGCATTCATATCTTCCGTGAACTTTCATGGGTAGTGAATAATAACAATCTAAATAACCAGCCAAGGTTTTCCATAATTTTCAAAAATTTCTGTGTACTGGTTCCTTAATCTTAAGGTTTTTCCACATTTCTATTGCATTCCTAGCCTCAAAGAATAATTAATGAATAATCAATATCTGCTATACTAAGTGCCAGTTTGGCCCCAAAATTTGTGAACATGTTCATAGTGCTATATCCTTTCATAAAAAAAGAGCTAAAGAAATGAGAGGACTGTTCCACAGCTTAAACATGTGGAAACCCATATATTTGGCCGGCATATAGGTTATAGAATGCAAAAACAAAGTTGCAATGTTAATAGAACCTGGCATTGTGTACTCGTGCTACTTTAAATACGAAAATAATCCGATGCAGCATGTAAATATAGATAGATACCAAAGTAACACAGAAGCCTTATTTTTATAATAGATTGATGAAACGAATATTTATTCATGTCGGAACATATTCGATCCCTCGTATTCCTCCCAAAGTTGGTGAATCTGAAACTTTACTAATAAAACTTGGGTGGACTAGGTGCATGCCATCGATATGGATAGCGGTGACAATGGTGAAGTGAGATATGAGCTGAAGAAAGGACACGGTGAGCTCTTCAAGGTGTCCCGGAAAACTGGAGAAATATCTCTGAAGCAGAATCTCGAGGGCCATAATCGAGAGTATCAGCTGACAATTGCTGCATACGATGGTGGTAAGTAAACGAATTGCAAATTAGGAAGTTTTGTTTTCAAAACTTTTAAATCTCTACACATTTTTGGATTTTCTGCAGAAAAGGAAAGTCTGCAGTTCAGGGATGTCCTGTAATGTTTAGCGTAGACATACAATTTCTACAGATTTTCCACTAGTCAAAAACTATACATTTTGTTCTTCTTCATAGGCCTGACACCGTGCTCCATCGAGGTACCAGTGAACGTTAAGGTGATCGATCGATCCATGCCAACCTTCGACAAACAATTCTACACAGCCGACGTCCTCGAGAACATCGAAGTGGACACACCCCTTTCACTGTCAATCCAAGCCAAGTCCGATCTCGATCGTAAACTCATCTACAGCATAACCCGGGGCAACGACTTCGAGGAATTTGCTCTCAATTTTAACACTGGTAAGTCTCGGGCTGAATTACTTTTGTAACATAACAATATTTCCTCACTTTTCATTTTTTAAAAAATGCATTTACAACAGAAATTGTCTTCATAGGGATTGTTTGGAACTTAAGAAACCGGAAATTCCCAAATTCCGGAGAATTTCAGGTTTTGGGAAAAATTTGGAAATTTTAGAAAATTGAAAATTTCGAATGTTATGAAAATTTTGGAAATTCATAAACCTCAGTAAATTGGTAAACAATGCTAAAAAAAAGATATAGTTTAAAAAATTTCCAACTATCCATTGTCGAATAAAAAATCTCTATTCTCATTTTTAAATAAAGAAGAATGCCGAAAAGTTATTTATTATATTTAGCCATAGCTTTTCCCGGATAATTGACTAGAAAAAAATGAAAAGAAACTGAAAAAATATTTTTAGTGTATAAAAATTGAATTTCCCTTCTGTCCTCAAAGTCTTACTCCACCCCCTTACCCTACGATAAAAAGCTTTATTGAGAAGTTTCGAAATTAAAGTATTGTTGTATCTACCTGTTTCGCAGCCCCTGACAATAACAATGGTCCCTGTGAGTATAAACAAAAAAGACTCGTTAAATCAGCCTGCTATATGTGTTGCTGTACATTTTATCTAGCTGACGCCATCCACTCACGTTTTTTCTGTTTTACGTTTTTTAGTTTTATCAAAATTGAGTTTTTTTTTCATTTTCACTGACAGAAACAATTACGTTGGTTGAGGTGAGTTTTTCTAGGAATCAGTATTATCGCATGGCTAAAGTTTCTGACATTTTTGAAACTTTTGAGAATTTGCAAATTTTTGAATTTGTGAAATTTTTTGAAATGTTCAAACTTTTTTTGTAATGTCAAAACTTTTTAAATTTTTTGAAATCGTTTCGAGTTGATTTAGCTTCTGATGTTTCTTTTAAAAAAATTCGTTTGTAAAATTTTTGAACATTTTGACATTTTTAATTTTTTTTTTTTTTGAGGAATTTAAACTTTCTATTTTTTGTAAATTCTATAAATTCCCAAAAATCTGACCAAAGGGGTTTGGAATAAATGAAATTCGTCAATTCAATTTTTCCTCTCACTCCATCTTCAATTTTTCAATCTTAAATTCGCGAATTTCAAAAAAATTTCACCAATAAAATATTTAGAAAATTAAAGATATCTAATGTTGCCTAAAAACCCCAAATGCTCTCATTACCACAAATGCCCCAATCAAAAGCAACATTTGTTTTCCACCCAGCTCTCCCCTAAACCAACCAACTACAATTCCCCATGAACTCGTATCGTAAAAAAGCCGAGCTAATAATACTGTTCAAATAAAATCAGCTCGATGAATTATTTTTTTCTGTCAGTATCCTTTTTGTATCAGGCACGCTACTTCACATCATTTTTCTATAATAACGAAATCGTTGATAATGACCACTTTAACAACTCACGCATGCGATTCATTTCCGCACTAAACAGAGTAACAAAATATTGAAAAAAAAATCCCTTTGACTTTTACTCATCCCCAATTTTTTATTTTTTTATTGTTCGATTTTTTTTCTTTTTTTTTTTGGAAATGAACAAGCCCTGGGCATTGTCAGCTTTTGTGGTTTAATATCGTCGCTTTATTTGCCCAATACCAGCTAAATTCATACACTTTTATTTTCTTTTTTTTTCGTCGAGTGTATAAACACGAGATATTTGAGCACCCATGTAAATCCATTCCATTCACTAGACCTCGCATTGTTTGTACAAAATGCATATATCCACTCTCCTTTTCATCCATATTCGACGGATGAAAAAAAATCGCATTCGCATTCATTAGTGCATTGAAAATGAAGAAAACTACTGACAATAGTCATCCATTGCTTACCTTTACGAATCCACCATCTCAATTATTCTCATCTGCAGTTCAAAACATTAGTATATATAGCATAATCCGATTAGCATTTTTATCTAATTTTTCGAAAGCCCTAAATTTTCACAATTTTTTTTTCTTTGAATTTTCCCAACTTTCTTCGTATTTCCAAGATATTCAAAAATTTTTTTTAAGTAGATTTTTCTATTCCATTCACTGAAATCCCCATTGTTTGCACAAAATACACCATTTATGTACTCTCCTCTTCATCCATATTCGATGAACAAAAAATTGTATTTGCATTCGCATTCATTAAGGCATTGAAAATGAGGGAAACTACCGACAATTCAATGGTCATTCATTGCTTGCCTTTTCGGGTTTACAATTTCCAATTTTTTTCCATTCAAAATAGGTACAATCTATGTTGTGGACGAGCTGGATTACGAGCAAAAGAAGCAGTATGAACTAACGGTGCGCGCTACAGATAGTGTATCAGGTGTTTATGCCGAGGTGCTTGTTAGCATTCTCGTGCAGGATGTCAACGATTGTCCACCTGAATTTACGCAAGATTCATACAACATATCTGTGTCGGAAGCTGCGCCATTCGGGACATCGATCTTAACCGTCAGCACAAGGGACAATGACACAGGTAAGAACGAATTGTATACACAGATCGAGTCTCACCTTGTCCTAATTCACACATTCCAATGACTCAATTCATCCTGTACCTTTCTCCACAGGCATCAATTCAGAAGTGGTCTACGCAATTCAAAACGACACACTGAACAGCACCAACCTCTTCCACATAGACCCAAAAGAGGGCGTCCTCCTCTTGAAGCGCTCCCTGGACCACGAGTCCCACGACTCCCACCACTTCACCGTTATCGCTACGGATCGTGGAAATCCCTCCCTATCAAGCACTGCCCACGTCTGGATCACCGTCATCGACATGAACGACAATCCTCCTAAATTCGAGCAGCCATCCTACACGTGCTCCCTATCCGAGGACGCTGAACGTGGACAGTTTGTCACTATTGTCACGGCCAGCGATCCGGACTACGTCGACGAGCATCTATCCTACACAATCGTCGGTGGTAATGACCAGCAAACTTACAGCATCGATCAATCCTCAGGAATCATAACCCTAATCAACATGCAAAATTTTGGAGATCAAAAACTGACTATGCTCAACGTTTCCGTTACCGACGGCGTCTACACAAGCTTCACCCGCGTGAAAATCGAGATTCTTCCAGCTAATAAGCACAACCCACGATTTGCTAATCCACTGATCGAGGTCACAGTAATGGAGAATCAAATGCCTGGAAGATTAGTCACCACTGTACTTGCAACAGACGAAGATTTCGGAGAGTATGGGCACGTGGTGTACTCCATCCCATCTGCACTTATGCGCGATATGTTTGATATCAACAGAGTTAGTGGGGAGATCATAACGAAGAAGAAATTAGATCGGGAAACTAAGAAGTTCTATGAAATTCCAGTTATGGCGACGGACGACGGAGGAAGATCAGGTTTTGTGATTGTGAGGATTAAAGTTGGGGATGAAAATGATAATCCCCCGGTGTTCTTGCTGAGGGAGTACAAGACTTCGGTGCACAGTAATATGACGAGGAATATTCCATTCGCTAAGGTGAAGGCTTACGACCTAGATGATGAGGAGTCATCAAAGATTGAGTACTCGATTTATGAGCCCCAGAACTCCGAGATGAAGAAGCTCTTTGGTGTCGATCCAGATACAGGTGCAGTCTTCCTCTTGAAACCGGCGGGCCCCTTGGAGAATCAGCTGTTCGAATTTTTCATTCGTGCAACGGATAAAGGCATGACACCCCATCACGCAGATGCCCCCATCAGTATCTACATCATGAGTCCTCTGGACTCTCCTCCACTATTCGAATGGAAAGAAGACAAGTTCTTCATTTCTGAAGCAGCACCAACAGGCACACCCATAACTCGACTTAAAACTGTAACGAATAACTCGGTAACCTACAGAATCCTTTCGGGTGATGATCACACTCAGTCGTTTGCCATCAACAAAAACGGTCAGATAACATTGGTGCGTCCCTTAGATCGAGAACAAAAAGACAATCACTTGATAGCAGTTCTGGCTGAGACCGATTCGAGTCCTCCATTAACTGCTCTCGCAGAGATTTCCCTTCAGGTTCTCGACGAGAACGATCACACTCCAAAATTCGAGAGTAATCCTTATTCTGTCCATTTAGCCGAGAATGTGGAGGAAGGAACGTCAATTCTAAAAGTAATTGCTCACGACGAGGATCTTGGGAACAACGGAGAGGTCCGTTATTCCTTTGGAACTGACATCGGCGATCTTGCAAACGTCTTTACTGTGGATGCTTACACCGGCTGGATTTCCACTCTAGTTCAATTGGATAAGGAGAAGCAACCAGAGTTCAAATTTCAGGTGGTTGCTACTGACAATGGCAATCCTAAGCACTTTGCTAGGACCTCTGTTCACGTCAAGCTGAAGGATTACAATGATAACTCTCCTGCTTTTGCGAATGACAGGTACGAGGCAACGGTCAAGGAGGATGCTCTACCCGGCACAGTGGTTGTTAAGTTAATAACAGTTGATAAGGATATTGATCTGGATACTCCTGTGGAGTTCTACATTACAGGAGGTGATCCTAGGTCGCAATTTCAAGTAAGAGCAACGGGAGAGGTTTATGTGGCGAAGACTCTGGATAGAGAAACAGTCGATCGATACGAGCTGAATGTTGTGGGAACGGATGGCAAATTTGTGTTTGAGACTAAAGTAACTGTTCAGGTACTGGATGTCAACGATAATCCTCCATATTGCCTGAGATATCGATACAGGGAAATTCTTTCCGAAGGATCACATCCTGGAACATACGTTCTCACTGTTCTTGCCACTGACTATGATGATGAGGCAAATGCCAAACTGCGGTTCTATCTGACAGATGATAATAATGGAAACCATCATGATAAATTTTCCCTTGATAAGGACACCGGTGTGCTAAAGACCATTGGACAATTAGACAGAGAAAGCCAGTCTAGATATTCCTTAACAGCTCATGTTCAAGATCGTGACAAGTCGTACTGGGAGTGCTCCTCCCAATTGGAGATCATCATTTCAGATCTAAATGACAATGCACCTAGGTTCACGATGTCATCCTACAGTACAGCGCTCCCTGAGGACGTTAAGGTAGGAACACTAGTGACGAAGGTCCATGCAACTGACGACGACATTGGGATCAATCGAAAGGTTCGATATGAGTTTGTGGATTCTGCAGAAGGTCACTTTATCATCACTGCTGATAGTGGAATTGTGACATTGGCCAAGCCCTTAGACAGGGAGACCAAGGAGATGTATAATTTAACTATTAAGGCTTTGGACCAGGGTACACCTCAACTATTCAGCATAGCAACCTTAATAGTGAATGTCCAGGATATCAACGATAATCCACCAGAGTTCACCACCAAATCCTACTTCGCAAGTGTCCCGGAAATCGATCAGATTGGCACTGAAGTAGCTCGCGTCGTAGCCGTTTCAAAAGACACGGGTGTAAACGCAATGGTCTACTACTCTGTCGTTGGTGGAAATGAGCATAAAAAGTTTCTCATTGACAATAACACAGGAATAATCTCAATCGCTGAGCAACTCGATTACGAAAGGGCACGTGATTACTTCCTAACGATTCAGGCGATAGACGGGGGGATTCCCCCACTTCGCAACTACGCCACCGTCAATATTACCGTAACGGATTGTAACGATAATGCTCCGAGCTTCAATCAGTTGTCGTATCGTGCTTCGGTGAGAGAAGACGCGAAGATTGGAGAAGAGGTTACCAGTGTTTCTGCGCACGATCTAGACAGCAACGAAAATGGAAACGTTTCGTACTCGATAGAGAGGGGGGATCGTTTGAAGCAGTTCAAAATTAATAAACACAGTGGTGTTATTACGGTGACAGGGGAATTGGATCGAGAAACAACTCCTGTTTACGATCTTGAGGTGCACGCGCGAGATGGTGGCCAGCCGACACTGGAGACCTCTGTGATCGTTTCCATTGAAATCACCGATGCTAATGATAATCCCCCACTCTTCAGCCAGCATAACTATACAACGGTTGTTCAGGAGGACAAGGATTTGGGACATGCTATTCTGAAATTTGTTGTGACAGACGCTGACGTTGCGCCAAATGCTGAACCTTACACCTTCGATTTCCGATCTGGAAATGAAGGCAATGCTTTCAGGCTCGATCAGGATGGCACGCTCAAGACATCCATGAAGTTCAATAGCCGAGTGAAGGACAAGTACACTTTACACATCAGAGTCTTTGATAACGGGACTCAACCGTTGTATTCTGACGCCTGGGTCTCGGTTAAAATCATCGAGGAGTCGCAGTATCCTCCGCAGATAACCCCTCTGGATGTCACTATTAACTCTTACATCGACGAGTATCCTGGGGGAGTTATAGGTCGCGTGAAAGCCAGTGATCGAGATCAGTATGATACTCTGTATTACAGCCTGGTTCCTTCCGTTAGCAACGCAGATCTCTTCCAAATCGACAAAGATGATGGGACACTGCGAGTCATGCCTATGCCAGACGTCGGTGAATATCGTGTTAACATATCCGTCACGGATGGCAAATTTCATTCCTATGCAATCGTCAAGATCGACGTGCAACTCGTCTCCCCAGAGATGCTAGAAAACTCCATCATCATACGATTTCGTGAAGTCAGTCCCGAAGACTTTATCTTCAGTCATCGTAAAGGTTTTCTACGCACCGTCAGGAGAGCCATGAACTGTCGGCTGACGGACATAATCATCATTGGAGTACAGCCATCTGACGATCACGTTAATGTGATCAAGTCGAGAGTGGCTCGCCAGGCGATACATAACGATCTGGATCTTCTGTTCGCCGTTAGAAAATCAAATCCCGTTCTTGGAAAACCCGGATTTTACACTTCGGAGAGCATCAGAGAAGCTCTCAATCAGCATATCGAAGAGCTTGAGGAGTCGACGAAACTGGTTGTCGAAGAAATCGTAAGGTTCAAATGCAACAAGGGTCAGTGCATCTTCGGGGAGTGTCACGAGAAGATCATTCTTGATCAGAAGCAGCTTACAACTATCGCTAATGATGTCATGAGTTTTGTATCATCCAAGCATAAACACAAACTGGAGTGCTCCTGCAAGGAAGGTTATGCTGGAACTCACTGCGAGATAGTTGTTAACGACTGTGCAACTGATCCATGCCCTGCTTATAAGATGTGCACACCAGATTCCTCGGTTCAGGGCTACTCCTGCCTCTGCCCCGAGGGATTCGCTGGCTCAACTTGCGATGTAGATATGTCAAAATGCCACGATGAGTCCTGCTATGTACCCAGAAATCCCATATCATTTGGTGGGAAGAGTTATGCAAGATACAAAATTGACAAAGCGCAGATTCGTCAGACAATCGAGGATCGTTTGAGCTTGTCGCTGAGAATCAGAACGGTACAGCCTACTGGAAACCTAATGTACGCCTCCGGCAAGATTGACTATAATATTTTAGAAGTTGTAAATGGCGCTGCTCAGTACAAATTCGATTTGGGAAGTGGAGAAGGTCTCGTTAGAGTCAGCAGTGTTTTTGTTAGTGATGGACAGTGGCACGAAATTCAGTTGGAACGAGAAAGCAATTCTGCTCGATTGACTGTAGATGGGAAGCATGTAGCACATGGATCTGCTCCTGGCATCAATGATATCTTGAACTTACAATCGGACGATTTGTACTTGGGCGCCGAGGTAAGAAAACATCCGTCGATACTGGGATTCGAGGATGTTCAGAGGGGATTTGTGGGTTGTATGGATGACGTTAAGATCTCCAAGGTGCCGGTGCCCATGCACATGAGCGGCGCCAGCAGTGTTGCTGTTTTGAAGCGATTTGCTAATGTTGAGTTCAGTTGTGATACTGCGACGCTGGTGCCACCTGGGGTCTGCGGATCACAACCGTGTCAGAATGGGGGAACGTGCAAGGTAAGAACCAAGTTATCTCTCGAGGATACTTATCATTACTATCATTTCTTGCATGCTAATTTAAATCTGACTCTTTCGATACGATTGGTTATTTAGATAAAGTTATAAACTCTTGGTAAGTCATTGGACTTAAGCGTAAGTGTGCGAACAGCGTAACACCTTCAGCTAGTCCCATGAGCAGATTCACTTCACAAAAGTTAGCTTCCATACATGCCACGAGAGACGAAAATAGATGGTAAAACGCGAAAGAATATGCGAATGAAGTAGCCAAACTAAAAAAATCTTGTTTCTATTTTCTTTAGGAAGCCGATGAAGGTTACGAGTGCCAGTGTCATGGCAGGTTTACGGGCATTGCCTGTGAGATCGACACAGATCCCTGCGCCTCCTCTCCATGTCTGTATGGGGGTCGTTGCCAGGTATCTCCAGGTGGCGACTATGTCTGCGAATGCGTGGGTAATTTATCGGGGAAACGTTGTGAATTTGGCCGCTACTGCAGCCCGAATCCCTGTGTTCATGGAGGTGTCTGCGAAGAGGGTAATAGCGGTCCTATCTGCAAGTGTCAGGCCTTCACCGGAGATCGGTGTGAAACCGATGTTAATGAATGCGAAAGTAGCCCGTGCAATGGTGGAAGTTGTGTCAATGAAATCGGAAGCTACAGATGCATTTGTCCGCCTAATATGACTGGCAGCAATTGCTTGAGCCCCGTTTTCTACAACTCCAACATTTCGGAGCACTTCAACATCACCTGGAAGCAACTGGCGTGGATCGGTATTGCTCTAGGAGCAAATCTTCTGCTCATTGTGATCTTCGTGACGTGCAGGAAAATACGGAATAAAAGAACTAGGGCCCGAGCTAATAACATCAATAATGAGACCAGGAAACAGATTGTTCTCAATTCGGCGAGGGCACATGATCACGAATTCAAGAGGAGCTCCAAACTCAGCAACCTGGAGGTCATACAGGTAAATATTGAGATTTTTTATGAGCCAGGTGGAAAGAGGACGAATGAGGGCAATCTATGGTTCACTTTGATTTCGGTCATTTTGAGGAAGATTGATGTTTCGTGTACGGGATTCAATCATTTTTTGTTGTTTGGAGGCATCTTTGCCAATTTGAATTAGTTCGAAGATTCATTTGGATGAGCAGGAAGCTTTAACGTTCAAATTTAGGGTTATGGAGAACAGTTTTATAATGAAATTAATGTACTCTCTTACCTTGTACTGCACGGGGGGATTCCATTTGTCTGCGCATGCGCACAAGCATTGACGAGCTCACGCGCATGTCTGATCTCCAGCTGTAGATGTATTAGGTGGTCGCAGTGGCTCCAAAAATGTTTGTTCCCAAAAAGTATCGAATGATAATGCAGGAATAACTGGAAAATAGAGGAACCATGGAAATTTCTTTCGTAATACAGGAATCGTTCGTAAATTATGTAAGGACAAAAATTTTAAAACCCCACAAATTAAAGCAGGATGAAAAAAATTAAATATTTTCCGAAAGTTCAGAAAGCAGCAACATGCAATTTTTACAATTTTAAAAGATCGAAAATGCAAATTTGAAGAATTTGAAACCTTGCAAATAAATGAGAAACATCAAAAATGGTAAAAAAAACTTTTACCTAATATGCGAAAGATCCATAATACCCACGTCCTCTTTCCACCCGCATATTGCGTTAGATTGTAACGCATGAATTTCATCGAGAATCATTGTACGCAGGATTGCAGCTCGAATCGTTTACATTAGCCGATTTAGTTGCTTCTCTCGATTTTCGAATACAACTATTATTTTCCTGATTTTTCACTGAGTTTGTGTGACTTTGTTTTTTTGTCATTCTTTTCACAGAGAGAACCCCCCCAATGCCCCCCAAGACCCGCATCCTATACCCCAAGCTCCAATAATGAGCCAACATCGTACGGTAATTCAGCGGCTGTTGCACTGAATAATCTTGACACATTGCGCAGTTATGGAAGCGCTGGCGACGAATTGGAAAATTTTCCACCCGATTATTTGAGAAATCTTAATCGCAGTACCCCAGTGCCCAATCCAACCCTTACACTAGCTAATCCCGGAAATGCAGCTACAAGTGATGCTGATAGCCTTCATAAGCCATCTTGGCAGGAGCAAATGCAGCTGGCGTCATTTATCACCGATACTGCGAAAATTAAGAATGGTAAGTTGGGGGGATAGGAGGCAAATCCTTCATGGAAAAATCACGGAAAAATTTATATGAGGCGATACAAGTTGTGAGATTAGGGGCGCAACAGGGCATGATCAACATCTTTCCTCCAAAAATTTTCCTCAAATTTTTTTCTGACGTATCTGTAGGCTAAAGCTCATATAACCCATTGCTGAGCATCATCATACTCCACTTGTCGCTACTCTGGCGCAGCTATGGTGGCGTCCCCACTTTGCTCTTAATCCGTGACTCTCAAACTTTTTTGTTTTCTTACGAAAAAAAAACCAAATAACTTGAAAAAATTTGATTGCATAAAACTCCCTTAAACTGTTTATGGCAATAATAATAACAACAATTATGCTCGTAATTTGCCAACATGGGTTGACTATCTTTTTGAATTTGGAGAAGGGATGATGGAGGAAAAATGTTATTTCTTAATTTTCTGCTATGTGAAAATTCTAGAAGAATTCATTTTATGAAAAGTTCAGATTATTTTTAGCTTAAGTTATCTAAAAATTTGAGAAACTGAATTTTGTTTTCTCCTTTTTTGGATATTTTGAAATTTACGAAATGGGCCAACTAGGAGTGCTCCACATTCCAGAAATTGTAAATATCTTGAAGCTTCAGAATTTTTTTTATGTTAAAATTACTGCAATTATCAATTTCTTTTAGTGTCGTCAAAATGTTCCATTTTCGAAGTTTGAATATTTAAAAATAAGCATACTTTTTCAAAAATACTTTCTAAATAATTGGCACTATTTTACAAAAATGTTTCTGAACTTTTCTCAAATTTTGAAAAATTCTTCTGCAAATTTTTCGAGTTACTAGAATTTTTTGATCGGTAACTTTTTGAACATAATTATTAATATTCTGTTATGTATTTTGTATTTATTATTAATTATGACGATGTATATCTCCTCATATAGATTTTTTTCGTGAGGGGTGTCGATCGATATTATTGGGAGTTTCTAGATTAAGTTAATTTCGCGGCTTATTATCTGATCATTTTGCTTGAGGCATGCGTCGGTTGTAGCTTATCACTTCACTTTCATTTATTCTTGATCTAGTGCCAGATATTTTTTATTTTTTATTTTTTTTAGAATACTATTTGTGTGGTTTGCGGTAAAAATGAGGTATAAGGGTGCAGCTGATAAAATTATGAAAAGAAACAGAATTTTGATACTTCTAAACTCATTACAAACTTTCGGAAAATTTCACAATTTTTTTTAAATTTCTCTTCTGATTTTCCCGATTTTCTGATTTGAATTCCAAAAAAAAAAACGCATGAAAAAAGTGTCGTACAGAAAAATCATCAAAGACCTAAAATTTGAAAAACTTCAAAAATACTCAAAACTATATTTATGAAATTTCAAAAATTTTGTCTTCTTTTACATTTTAATTTTCTTTTTAATTCCTAATTTTTCGAAATTTTTAGACGTATCAAATTTTCCAAAATTGCTCATACATATATATATATATATATATATATATATATATATATACAATATATATATATCAAATCGAAATTTTCTAAAATTGTCTGTCGAATGTGAAAAAAAAATTGTAAAAAGCTGAATGTAAATTGGACTCCCCGGAAACGAGTGCCGTACGTTTTTTCCGCAAAGCATGTGATTGACTTATTTACCTATCGTAATTTATTAAGAGTATATGCCTGGGTGTGGCAAGAAGTAAAGTATTAACAATTAGGTGTGTCGTGTGTGTACTAACAGACCTGAAACGAGCGAGCCCAGTGGTACCAGAGCTGACCACTGGAGGACTTCTACTAAATTCAACTCGTCGACTACCTCATGGGGGTGGCACCTCCATAGCGTCCCTATCTTCTGTTGAGGATGATCCGCGTATCGTCGGGGGTAAGTGAGCGATACCATTAGAGATGCAAAGTAACTGGACTCATTCGAATCTCCTCGCATTTTTTCGCAACGTTCTTCAGGCCTAATTTTTCCTCAAACTAATCAACGTCTGCTCGCGTGTATAGCAGATCACCGCCCGTGCATTTTTCAATTTCGGCGAATTGTTCAGCAGATTTGTCAGCGAAACGACTTCCTTCTTTCCCCTAATTTTCGCCACAATAATAATACAAATAATAATAATAACTAATGTGACGAGTTCGTATTAGGCCCATCTTTGCATCTCTACATACAGTATAACGAAAATGCACTAAAACCCGGATAAATATCACGTGAATGGCTTTATACTGCGCACTTTGGTGGCTTTGACTGTTATTAAGGACTATCAAAATATTCTATCTCTATCTCCTGGCAATCTTTTTTTTTTGTGAATGTATCTGTAAAAAATCGGAGGAAAACCATCTGAAATGAGGCAAAAAATCGTGAAACTGTGATTTTTTGATGTGCTCTCCCACATGAAAAAATATTTATGAAAAAATCTATAATTTTTGTATGCACACGAATTTCAGTACGTGTCCCATTTGCTCACATTATGACACCTGTACCATATTGCTCACTGCCTTATTGTACCACTTATCCCATTTTGCCCCATGTCCAATTTTACCCCGCCTCCCATTTTGACATATGTCCCATATTGTCCCATGACCCATTCTGCCCCGTCCCATTCCGTCGCGTGTCCCATTTTGTAATCTGTCCCACTATGCGCCACTCTCTCCATGCTCTCAATGTTTTTCCTGCATAAAAATGTATGAAAAATGTATTTTCAAATGCACATAATGAAATATATGGAAATGGACCAATCATACGCATTTTTTCGTGTGGGATTTTTGTTCACTTTTTTTTCATTAAAAAGTTCCTCGAGTACATATGAATTGTTCGATTTCTAGGATATCATTGGGACTGCTCAGACTGGGTCAGGCCGAGTCAGAACCCTCTGCCCAATATTACGGAGGTTCCTGGAAGCGAAGTTCCAGACTCATCCAGCTTCCACAGCAACGAGAGCAACGAGTCCAATACACATCAGTTACCATCGAGTGAGTTTCAATACAAATTTTCAACGGATTACAATTGTTTATACTTCCAAAAGCCTTCATACTTTACACTTTGTTTTGCTAATTTTTAGTGCACGGTCCAGTAGACCCGACTCGCGACATCTCGACGCTGAACGAGGACCAAGAGTCCGAGTACATTGGGGACTCTGAGTGTGGCACAGAATTCTCTGAGCCCTACTGTCCCGAAACCCAGCGTTTGAATCCCTTGGACAGCGGTGGTGAGGGCGAGTACAAGTACAAGGTATGGGTGACGGAATTTTTTCGGAACAATTTTAGCTAATCACTCTTCAGCCACCCCTCAAGGATCTCCATTTTTTTGCACTCAAATTCATTATTCTTTCTAACTTCCCGATAGGGGAAGTTATTACTTTGCCCCCGAAAATGGGAAATAGTATTCAGCCCTCGGGAGGGCAATCAGACAACCATTCCCCACGTGCTTGCTACCCTCGCCTTCGGCTCGGGCCGCAATCTTGCACTTGGGGAAGACTCGTCTGCTTTTCCTCCCTAGGTCAGACATATACTATACGCCGGCCCAACGAAGCCCTGGCGATTCCACCACTGGTCAGTAGAACACTGATTCAGCAGCGGGTTCGTGACTTGAAATGGGTGAAGCCTGAAAGAAAGGGGAAAAGAACCTGAACCAAAAGAGAAGGGGATGATTAGTAAGTTGCCTCCTAGACCTTGGGCTGTAACCTAGAACGGAGAAAAACCTGAAAAGAAAGGGAAGAATCTGAAAGCAAAAGAAAATGGAGTTAGTTGGAGGCTCCAGGGTTCCGTGCCGCCGAGCTGAGTAGCTCGGGGTCGGGCCCCAGGAGCCCCGGGTGCAGGCCCCCACCCCCCGACACGCTTCCGACCGCCGGTGCCCATCACCAGTTCTCCCTTTCCCCTCTAACCTCGGCCCACCCCCCGTCGCCCCGGGTATCAAACGTTCGGCCCCTCTTATTGGGGGCGACCAAGCCCCTCCCCTCCCATCACAACCCCCAAATTTCCAAAGTCCTCCCTATGGGCTGCCGAGGTTTGGTACCCTCATTTTTGGGGCTACCAAATCCTCCCCTAGCCATTCCAGCCCCTAACTCCCGAACTTGATATCCATGTGGTATCCCCTAACTCCCCAACTTTCCCCCTATGGGGTGCCGAGGCTTGGTGCCCCCTTTTTGGGACTACCAAACCTCCCTCCACCCAGCCCACCCCTTAACTCCCCAACGTTTCCCCTGTGGGATTCCGAGGCTTGGTACCTCCATCTTTGGTCCTTCCAAACCTCATTCCACCCATCCCACCCCTTAACTCCCCCACTTGGTACTCACGGGGTACTAAACGTTGGGCCCCCCTATAAGGGACCAACCAACCCCTCTCGACCCATCGCACCCCCTCCCAAACGCCTACGCGACCCTCTCCCCCTCCATCACCACGTATCGAGTCCAGTCTCGACATGAAATTCGAAGCAATCCTCGCTCGGCCGCGAAATAATTATCGAGGTAGCTTCGGAAATGCGTATCGAGTCCACCCTCGACAGGAACATCGAAGTACTGAGCGCATGTCATCTTCATCGTCCATTTTGGCCGTAACGATTGGTCTTTTGGATCCAAAGGCAGCACACACCCACACACACGCAGACATCGGAAAGTTATAATTTTGGCCCGCGGAGGGTCAATCCCGTAGCCCATGCATTCAATTTATTTATTTCAAAAGAAAATTTGTTTTGTTGTAAAAAAAAATGTAACACATTGGTCTTTTTTTCAGGACACCGAGAGCTACCTCAGGCACCCTAACTCCTATTTGCCCCACTACAACATCCACACGGACACGGAGAACGAGATGAATCCGCTTAATGGCCGACTCAGTGCTCTGGAGTCCGACGAAGAGGACGACGTAGTGCCTTACGGTTTTCCCAGCATTCGACGCAACAGATGCAAGGGCGACGACGCCGACGAAATGGGCTCGGTCATAACCACCCTCGAGGAGAGAAACTCCCTACTGGGTGGCACCAGCAACTCTGATCTATCGACCAATTTGTGCGAAATTGATGACTCTGAGTACGAGATTAATGAGCAAAAGAGCAATGGTCGTAGTTGGCGCTCTGGCAATGGCGTCACGCAGACGTCCGTGTGACGTTTGCTAGGTTTTTATATTGACAATTATCAAAATGGAAATTCTAGGTGGACTGGGGAAAAAAGTCGAGTGTGAAGAAAATTTGAATGGTTTTAAGGTTTTGGCGGTGGAGGGTGGGAGGGTAGAGTATGTCGATTTTGTTATAGACATTTTGCAAGGACTTTCTAGCGTTTGAACCTTTTTTCAATCATCACGTTTTGAAGGGCTTTTTGATTATTTGGAAAATATTGATTTTTTTTTCTTTTTTTGATAAGGGGAAATTTGTTGCAGCGGCTTGAATATTTTGAATTTTTTTATAATTATTGATGTTTTGCTTATTCCTCATCCAAAATTTTCGAAATTGAACTCCAAGGGAAAATCTCAAAAACATGATTGAAAATGGGACAAGCTCAAGTCTTCCAAAATCCTTATATAAACCAGAAACATAATCACCCCCCTCGAGCGCCCAAAAAAGTTGTCGAAAATTTTTCCTAAATTAAAATGATATCAACCATGAAGCACAGACTAAAAAATGCACAAGACTTTATTCAACAGATTACGAATCAATTCAGATTGACGTCGTCAATAACTTTTGTAAATATTCATGACGATAGGCTATAATAATCGGGCAGCTATGATGAGAGACTGAACTAGAGACGAATCTGCCGAATTAAACTCAAAATTATAATATTTTTTCTTTTTCGAAATTACGTGGATATTGACTTGAACACGTACTTAATACTTAAGTCCCGAAAAATTGCGTTTAATCGGCTGCCAAACCACGATGTATTAAAATTTTTTGGCAATTTTGGGAATGATAAAGTCCGTAGACCAATGACTATTGTTTAGTGTAACTATTGGTAATTTATTTTTCTCTAGCTCGATTGAAAAATCCATTTTTCAAGAGACATAACGAGTCTCAATTGTATTTTTGCTAACTATTAACAATAGTGAAAAATTGCAATTTTTTTTTCTGTTAAAATTTTAAAATCTGCAAAATTTCTCAATTTAATAATTTTGACTTCAATTTAAATTTTTCTTAGTATTCCTCATTTTCAAATTTACAAACATTAAAAGTGGTGGAAACTTCGAAAATGTCAATTTATTAAATTTTCCAAATTTCCCAAATTTTCGAAATCGTAATTCCCTCAAATTTGTCAAAGTTTCGAAAAATGTTGCAATTTTTTACTTCCCAAAATTCTGCAGTTTTTCATATTATTTTTTTGTTATTCCGCGTAAACAAATGGACTGCTTAACGATCCACAAATTGCAAATAATTGCTTATCACATATAGCGCATAAAACGCACGTGTGTGCGTTAAACCCGAGTTAATAGTTGAAAGATATAAATAATTGAAGAAATGAGAATATTTTTACTGTGATGATAATAATGTTTATACGATTATTGATGAAAAAAGTGAATATAAAGTGTATCATAATAGTAATCGTGAGGAGATATTGAGATTTTGTATTAAACTAAAGTGGCGAGAATCTAAATATCAGACATTCAATAATTATACTATTTCAGTGACGATGCTCCTTCCAATTGCAATTGTTTACGAAGTAACAATATAACTGCCAGTGACTTTGATGTTTTTTTTTCTGTACGAATCACGAGTAAAATCATTGAGTAATGTACTTCGATAAGACTGCATTGTAATAATCATTCTGTTTATTTTGAAGAGTTAAATTGAGGATTCATTGCGTAGGTGGAAAATAATTGTATGGAATTTTGTGAGCAATGAATTTCTAGATCATAACGAAACTTTTATCTATTTTTTTTCCAAATTTCTGTTCAAATTTGAACATTTTTCAAATTGAATCCTTGAAATTTTCAATATTTTCAAACTACAATTCAAGTCCTTGCAAACAATTTTTTTTTTATTTTTTTAAATTTCCGACCGTTTGATTTTTTTTTATTTTTTCCTTTTTGATTTTTTTTGTAATTTGAATAATCCTTAATTTTTAGATTTTTGAATTCAAAATTGTCCTTCTAATTTTGAGATGTTCGAAAAATTTCGAAAAGTCAAATACTTTCTTTACAAATTTCTAAAAAAAAAATTGCCTAGAACCATAAAAAGCTATTTTTTTTCTACGGTATTAATAATCCAACGATTTGACAAACGAAATGAACGAACAACATTCAACTGCCAATTTTGTAAATGCCATAAAATCGTACATCAATCACCAATTTTTCTAACGCCCCTAATTTTTCTTTTTTCATAAATAGGATTAATGCTCGTTTTGTATTATTGTAGAGGGCAGCTTTAACTTTTCTTCAAGAGAAAATATTTTATTAAACCTATTTTACGTTCACTTAATGTAACTTGCGAGAGTGCTGAATAATTTATTAGTGAAATGGTAAATCGAATGAAGGTGTGTCGATATTTCGCTGAATTTTTGGGAAATGTTTTTAGAAAAATATATTTAAATATATGAGATATTTTTCAAAGACTCAGCTAAGCATCAATTGAACTTCATACGATCTACCATTTCAGTACTATGTCGTGAAAATAATTAACGTTAATATTAAAAAAAATGAGCAGGGTGAATTTTTACGTTGACCAATGTAGAAAGGCGTGTTAATAGTGCAAGTGGGACCGTGCCTGATTCTAAAGAGTGAGGCAGATGGATGCAATTACAGATCTAGATAATTTATTCTATATTAGAATGTGGAGAGGGGTGTACAAGTTTTATTTAATTAACGACCTTATTGTGTCAACGTCTGTCTGACTTTTGGGGCGGCTCAGTTTCGGTCAAATTTTTAGGTATATATTGCGTGAAAAAATTATGACATAAGACACTTTTGTAATGAAGGATGAAAGCATAGTATTGTATGCGATGGAAGTGGAATTTCTGGAGCGACATTTTGTTGAAAATTTGCATCGTGTAGAAAAATTGAAAATTTCAACATTTTGGCCATTTTGACAATGAGAATTTGATTTCGGAAAAATTATTGGAAAATTTCAGAAGTAGGAATTAATTTAGAGTTTTGAAAAAAAAGCTTTAAGTTTTAAAGCATGTGACAGGTTTTCAAAAGATAAAAACAAAAATTTTGTAAAATTATCAAAAGTGTCAAAATTACAAGAAATTTCGACATCAAAATTTTGGAAAATTTTTGGAGAAGTTCTGGAAAGTGTAAAAATATCCAAAATCGTGAAATCTTCAGGAATATCGATGAATCGATCTATCAACACCATCAGAAGATCCACTTCGAAAAATATAAAGAGAAGTCTTCGGAATCACTTCACTTCCGGCACGATCTGATGTGCCTCATGTTCATTAAAAAGCAAAGAGAAAAAAAATGACCCATGGTTTTTCTACCCATCGATTCGATGTCACCTCACAAAATATTTATCATAAAGTCATTAGATTACTGCGAGTAATGGCGAAAATGGGTACAACTAATTAATACTCCCTATTAATCATTCCGAGATAGACCTGAGTATAGGATACATATCGAATAATGAACAAAATGAGGAGATGTGGAAAGAGGAGTGAACTTGAGTGTTTATTAAGGCTCTAAATTAATTTGTACAATATCAGTCTATTGTAATAAAAACAAGGAAATCTTGCCTAATGTGTGTCCGTTATTTACTCGTCCGTCGCAATGAAAAGTTAATTTTGTTATAAAATGTTTTTGTCCTCTATAAGATTGTTGAACTCACTCCCAACGTGGTTATCCTCTCCTGCTCCGAGAATGAATTAGCTGGTGTGCCTCGTAGAGGGCCCGTTTACCATGCATTACTTTCAATGTCATTTGTTACTTTCTTTTTGGTGTTCTCTGGTTTGGGTTATCTGCTGGCTCCTCCGTATGCACTATTGCCCTGCGTCTAATACTTCTTCTTTTTATTACTATTTGTATTTTTACTACCACGTCTAGTGTCACTTTGCTTTCAGCTTTGCTGTTAATGAATTATTCAATCTCTTGCTATTGCTGTTATTAATATGTGGACTGTGATCCAATTTTTTTGTACAACATAATGTACAGTAATAAACCATCAATCAATCAATCAATCCCACGAGATCCAGATCTGGTCTGCTTCCTCATCGCCACTCGCACCCCGGTTCCTCAAGTGCTAGGCTGGCCTCCGCAGATTCCCTTGCCCAAGTCCTCATCTTCCGGGTGATCAGGGGTCCTGAATGTCCTCTCCTCTTCTCTCCTGCCGTCCTAATCTTAAGGGGCGGAATTATTTTCCGTCGAAGTACCAAAGTCTACAAATAACAGATGCTCTCACTCGACCGATTTATTCTGTAGTTCACCGCAATTATTCAATATGCGATTTCACTAAATTCTCATTTAATTTTCTCCAGGTCTATTGAGAAATTTCATTTTTATTTATTACAGACATTTCATAATATTGAAAACTTTGAAAAAATTGAGAAATAAAAAAAATATAACTTCAAATAGTCATGCACACACACACACATGATTTCCTCTGATTTTATCCTGGGCATAAATCCAAATGTATGAGTAAGTCGGAATATTTTCTTTATTACAAAAAAACATGAATGAACACTAAATTACCATTGTACAATGATTTCAATTATGGAATAGTGTAATACTTAATTAAATCGGCGGCGGAGCGGTAATTCTTAACTGAGTGAAACGATTGAGAAACTCCTCGTAGGACCACCATTCTCGAGGAGCTGTCGAACACGGACTGCTGGACGATAGGGCGTCTTTTACGTAGAAACCGATGAAAAATGTAAGTATAGCACACCAAAGCACCAGGCGCCAGGACAACAGTTCGTTGGCACGTGTCGAAAAGGTTCGCCCTGGTCTTGTAAATCTGATAAAAAAAATTCGGCTCTTGAAATTGAGACAATTAACTTTTTTTTTTCTTTTACAGAAATTTGAATTTTTGGAAAAGTTTGAAACGATTTTTGTTTTGAGTTTTAGCATGTTTCATAAACGACGAAATTTTCGAACACAATTTTTGGAATTTTTTGAACAAATTTGTGAAATAAAAATGAACCTTGGTATCTCCTCTTCCCCCAATTCATGTTCCTGCTCCTCGTGTTCCTGCAAAGTTTCGATAATTGGCTCCTCTCTGCTAGTCGACATCCTGCGTTCCACACTCTCATTTTCACAAACTATCATTTGGCTTCGTACCAAATTATTATTCTCCTCTCGTGACGTACGCCGAAGCTCCGCCTGCTCAAAGATTTCCCGTAGTTCCCCAACACTGCTGGAACTATTTAGAAATGCATACATGAAAACAAAGTTGCAAAATTACAGCATTGAAACCAAAATTGTCGACTTTGTTTCCATTCCGGAAATTTAAAATTTGTTCAATATTTATCATTTTTGAATTTTTTCGATATTTAAAATTTCGGAGATTTTTCAAATTTGCAGATGCAACGAAATCCGAAGAAATTTTCGATACTCACTTTTCCTTGGTTATACGAAATTAAATTCAATTTTTCTTGACTTTTCCAGAGTTTCGAAAATTTTGGCAATTTTCACATTTTTCCTTTCCCAAATTTGGATTTTCGCAATTTCCATAATTTCGGAGATTTTTGAAATGTCCTGACTTGTCGATTTTCAATTTTTTTTCCCAAAATTTACAAAATTTGTGAAATTATCAAAACTTTCGAAAAATCTGTTTTTTTAGGAACCATCAAATTTCAGAAACTTTCAAGAACACCTAAAATAGCGGAAAATTGTTGACTTTCTGGGCAGGAAATCACGGAATACTGAGAATACTCACTCGGTTCGGGTCAGCTTTTCCGTTTCGATTCTTGGAGGCTCAGAACTGAATGAAGGCCTTCTGATGGTGACTCTCCCAGACACCGAATTGCGCTGGCGTACCTCCTAAAACAAAATATCCAATTAGCCCGAGAAAGAGCCTAAAAAATCAAAGATTTCTAAAATTACTTTCGTCACTTCTTGGGGAAATCCAATGGGTCGGAAAATCGTGGCTATACTCGCACGTCTCCTTGCTATCTGTAATAGTATCATTCATAAGTGACGACTGCTAAAAGCCCAAACCCTCGCAAAAAGCATAGCGACTGTTCGTAAATTACGTACTCAACGAAAATCCTTACACAAAAATGTGATTGTTTTCCCCATTTTTGACAACGGAAAAACTTCAATAGATTGAAAAAAAATCAAAATTTCTAAAAAAGGGGTTTTATAATTATAGTTACATTACTAATTTTAATTTAAAAAATTGTGAGAAGTTCTGACATAATTCTGAGACTTCCCAAAAAATTGTGAGATTATTTCACGTAATTTACGAACATAAATGATTGTGCAATTGAGTAATTTCATTAGCGAATTAAGCGTAATATGTTTCGAATGTACCATAGTGCGATTGGTTGTGGGCGATAGGGCCCGGTACCTCACAGCTGAGGACACTCCCTCGTGTTCTCCCTCATCGAGGACAATATTATTTTCCGCTAGGACTCGCCTAAAAGACAATTTTTCAGTGAATGTTTGGGCACCTTAGCTCCTGGACCAAAGGTGAACTCACACAACGAGCTCCATTTTCATTGAATTTCATGCTATCAATTTCCAAAAAAGAAAGTAAATAAAAAAAAAAACAGATCAAACAAAATTTTCAAAACACAAAAAAAAAAAATCAAATATTTCAAGAACTTCAAAATTTTCAAAAGTTTGATAATTTCAAAAACTTGACGTTGACCAAATGCCAAATTGATCTGCGCAAGAAGCCAACTCATGCATCCTCGTATTAAGAATTCACATTGGGTCCTCGCCCTTGTAGCCCTCACTTTTTCTCGGCCACTTCCGTCGCCAGTTTATCGCACCGACTCCTCAGAATTTTCAGATACCTATCAGCTAGGTATATCGCTCGAGATAGCCTGTACTCCTGTTGTATAGCCCCTAGGGTCTCCGCAGTGCAAGAGACCCGATGTGCACATTGGGCTATTATTCCTACTTGATTGCATGCAAGCTCGATCCTCTCCACTGTTTCACTGTCGAAGCACAGCGGTGCGAACTCCTAAGGTTATAATCAACTTCTGATAACTCGTATTACTGAGCAAAAATAGGTCCGGCATATGCGCGAAGTGCTCCACCAGTGCGGCAAAATTTCTAACAATTTTAGTTTTTAAAAAGTTAAAAAAAAAAAGTTTTTTTTCTAAAAAAAAAAAATTCCAAAATTCATAACATCAGAGATATGAAAATATTTGGAAAATTTCAAAGAGTTACGTTTTTTTTTTTCATGGTGGAGCGGATGACGCGCACCTCTCGCACAACAAACTCTTTTACTTTCAAACTTGAGCACTTGCCTGAATACTCTGCTGCATCTTTGCAATCTCAACTGCAAGATCATGCTCCGTGTAATCTCGATGACGAATAGCCAAGGTCCGTCGGCGGAGCAAGGTAACTCTATCGGTGCAGAGACCCAACGAAAAGGCCACGAACTTTCGCTGAAGGATTTTTGCACACTTTCATACGAGTTATCAGAGTATTTCGACTATATCTATAAAACTACAATGGATACCGAAAAATTCTATCTACATTTTTTGTAGCTCTTGAACTGCTGAAGAAAAAATGTATTGAGACACTTTTTGATAAACCAGCTCATTTACGAGTTTTATGCAAAATTAAAATTAACTTCGGAATTTTGAAAAGTGCAATTACAGAAGATTCGTTGATTTTGCAAATTTCTGGTATTTTCTGCTGGGAAATGGGGCTTATAAAAAAATGTCCGAAAATATTTTTTATGGAAATTTTGATTTCCCACAAAAAAGGAGTTATGCTTGAAGTCAATGATATTGCTATTAACTTAGTAATTAAATAATTCTTAGTTGTAATTATTGCTTGTGGATATTACCTCGAGCTCCTCTTCCGTCAAGTCTTTTCCCCTGCGGATTGAATAAATGAATAAATGAATGAATAACTGAATTGCCATGGGGGATAAGTTAATTAACGGAAGAACAAATAGTAATTATTTTCTCGTAGGACAGCAATTATCTTCCAACAATTCCATTGATTCATTGACCGTGTCCTTAAGCGGTGAAATGATATCACGAATGTTTCGACTGCCATTTTCAAAATTTTTGGTTGAAAATGATTGAAAAAGAGGGAAGCCAAATCATGGTAGGATAGGCGGGGAACTCACTCAAGATCGTCATTATCTGAAAGATGTGCAATCCCAGACTGCTGCAGCCGCTTATCCGTCAGACTGGGAAAGGGAATGGAATCCACATCCTTGATCAGATGTCCCTGTCGCTTATCATCAGGTCGGTTAACATTATTACTTTTTGCACATCCATCACCACCACCAATACCCATGCTCTCTCCTTCAGACATGGATCTCTTGATTCTCGGACGTGGGGAAGGACAATCGACCTGTAAAAAATTGAAAAAAAATTATTTTTTTCATAAATTTAATCAAAATAAAGAGTATTGAGGATTTAAAAAATCACCCTTCCATCATTGCAAAATTTCCACAATAGTTAACAATTTGATCTTTCCTTGAATAATTTTTTTTTGTAATCTGAAATTTTAAAATATTCCAAATTTAGCCTCTAACCTGACAAACAGATCCCAACTGCGAAACCACAAAACACTCGTTTAATCTCACATCACAATACCCACTCCACCCATCAATCACTTCCATTAGCTCCGCAAGTACAAACTAATCAACACTAATTACCATTCATCAGTCAGGCAATTAAAGCCTCAATCACAATTCTCTCTCAGTGAAAAATAAAAAAAGTGAATTAGAAACAATATGTATGATGAAAATCTTAAAAAAAAACAAACTAAACTAATTTTTTATCCAAATTTATCTTGTCTTATATCTTGATGCCCCACCCCCAGCCCACCCCCTCATCAAATTTTTCCGAGCACATTCTTCCTTCTACCATATGAAACTGCGTCCCCTGAAAGTTCTGTTGCCCTTAAAAATCACTGAACTGTGCTCAAATTGGACGATGAAGCTATCCATTATTTAAGACATAAAGACTGCGATTTTTGAAGCCAAGCCAAAGTCTATGGCCGAGTCGAAAGGTCCCGTCTCACGAGCCAGCGGACCCGAGTCTGATGCTGGACGTGCAAATTTTGTTTGGCATCTAGAGCGTAGTGAAGATCAAAGGTCACCTCCAAATCCTGCCAAAAGGATACCAAAAGCAACCAACCCCCTACCTCCAACACCATGCCCTTCAGTCAGAGTGCGCAGTCGTCACCCCCTAACGGGTATACTAAGTCCGGACCTAGTGTCAACAACCCTTGTCCTTGATACATCAATCCCATCACCAAAGAAGGACAATCAGCCAACCTGTCTACCCTGACAAGCTCATCCCTACATCGTTTCTGTCGCACTGAAAAGATATCTTGGTTCGCTACACTTGAGTAGCCAGTTGAGTTGCTACACCTAAACCTCACTTATGATCCAATTCTGCACTATTAAATTTATTAAAAAATTGATGATCAATATATGACTTGAGCATATTCTTGAATAAAATTTACTGAAGGATTACAGGAGATGACTTTAGGAGACGGGTTCAAGTCCCATTTATGATTCGGATGTGAAACAAATCCAACAAACTTCACCTCATGCCTCTCCCTGGTTGGCTCTGCAGCATCCTCCCCTCCAGAGTCACCCCAAAGGTTGTCCTCCAGGTGGTTCTCCAGATGCTCGGAATCCTCGGAATCATCTGCACTCGACATTTGCTTCACTGATGCCTTCTCATCAACTCCACTCACACTCTCCGGTCTAACACTACCATCACTCCCCCTCCCTACATCATCACTCATATCACCTTTGGAATTCCCAAAATTAAGTCTAGGAGGGGCTAGGATAACACTTATTCCATTACTCCTACGATCTCCAGCTCCCGGCCCAGGCGATTCCTCCCGCAAACATCCCAGCCTCACTGGAGACAAACTCTCATCTGACGATTGACTGATGTCAGCTGTTCGGTAAGTGCTGATAGCCTCAATTGTCGGACAATCTGAGTTGTCAAGTGATACGTTTGGAGGACAATTGCTTGCTGCTGTCGATCCACTTGTTGAATCCACCTCTGAATGTAAAAGTAAAATTAGTTTGAATATTTTGACGGTGGTTAAGGTGGATTTAGTCGATTTCACGGGCAATGTAACGAAAACGAACGAAGAGCGAAATTTAGTATTCTCAGGTTTTTTTTTAGTAAACATTCTGGAGCAATTGATGTGCTCGAAAGATTTGAAATGG
Organism: Asobara japonica; assembly: GCA_026005395.1. Taxonomy (NCBI): domain Eukaryota; kingdom Metazoa; phylum Arthropoda; class Insecta; order Hymenoptera; family Braconidae; genus Asobara; species Asobara japonica. The sequence continues at coordinate 928,174 of BQMI01000429.1, forward strand.
TTCCGGACAATCTAAAATCCGGCGAGAGTATTTTAGGTTTGGTACCAATTGTAACGTTTTAGAACGAAATTGTCCAAAATTTGAAATGCATCTTTTTGGTGAGTTTTTGGACGGTTCTACACTTATCTACCGTTGATGAAGAAGGCTTTGATGCTGCCGATAATATAACAAGGATGGCAGGATCTGCAAGTGGTGAAGAAGGATTCTGTGTTACCGACATGGGTAACGTTTCCGAACGTTTCCCAGAATTTTGTAATGTGATGACTATTATTACAAACCTGTAATGCATATGGGTACACCACTCATTTTATCGCAAATTTTATGATTTCCGTTGTTGTCCTTGGCTTCAACTACTGGATCAATATCAAATGGTCTTTGAAAAACCGAAATTTTTCGCTTCGGAATTTTTTCACTCGACATATCCAATTGCTTGATGTCTCTCGAATTTTTCGGCTTTACCACTGGCGTCGATGTGGATGTCAATTGCGGGTTTTGCAATTTTTTAAATAATTTAGTTTGCAGATTTGGAAATTCAAATACTTGGGTATTTATTTTGGGCCAGTGGCTTGGCAGGGGGGATAATGTGGAAATGTCCTCGCAAATTTTGGCAGATACCCCAGACATTGAGCTCGCGATCGACGACCCCGGGTCCTCGGGATTTGTCACATTATTTATATTATTTTTGATGAGGGCCAACGGTGCGGTCAACGTGGGTTCACACTTGGAGTATGTCAGAAATACATCGCGCGTGGTTATTGGCACGGGCGGTAGCTTAATTCTGAAAATTAAAATAAACGGTTATTAGGTGAGGACATTGGAGGGGATTTCCGGGAGAATTATATTTGAATCCGGGAAATTATTGTGGGCGATATTATTTGTTGATCATGGCACGGATTTTGAAAATTTTTGTCCCAAAAAAATTGCACATTAAAAATCAGTTTGAAATCACATTTTTCCCAATTAGGCAATTGCATCAGATTTATTTTCAACTGCACAACAAAATGAAAAAAAATTATCAAGCATTAAATTTTTTTTTTAATTTTTGAAACCAAGTTTTCATTTTTTGATTTTCTTTCCTGCAACGCTTTCAAGTAATCGTCAAATAAAAGAAATAATGTCAAAAGTCCAGCTGACGTTTCGAAATTTGCCGCCAAATGAAATTTGCCGCTCACGTTTGAATCCACAAATTGTTGAGAAGAAAAATTGGAAAATTTCAACACAAGATATCACATTCGAGAACAATTTTTATCTTCACAATATTCACCGATACTCCAATCACATATGCGAAAAAAAAATTGCCAACAGTTCGCCACATTAACGAGACCTTGGCTGCGTATAAACAAATTGCATCGTGCACCATGCAATCAGGAAACTCGCTATGCATTTATTTCCTCTCAATCGCTCCAGGAAGTTGGTACTCACGTTGACAATCCACCAATAAATACGAATAAATTCAATTGACGAAATTATGACAAAAACAGCGGTTCGCGTAATTATTTATCCCGCGAATTTCAGTAATTCCAGAGGTGCGTGCAGCCGCCAACTCTTCCTCCAACCGTTTGACAGTAGTTCAGTGGTGAATGGGTGCGAGATAATGCGTGGGTGGGGGGAGGCGGGCGAAAACATCAAACGTGATTTAAAATGAGAGGAAAAATAGTGATGGGAGTCAAAGCTAAAAATTACCTTTGATCGACCACAAATTTCTTTGGAAGTTTTGGAACCTACAATTTTTAAAAATTTTCGCGATTTTCTAAATTTGCAATTTTTTCCAAAATTTTGATAGCCCGGAAGTTGAAAAATGTTTAATGCGTCGTTGGTAAGCTTCCGCGTCCCGCCACCGGCTACCCTATGGGCGCAACGTGCGTTCCATTTCGGCTACAGGGTTGTCGAATTGACTCTACACTATCGGAGCGCGTTTCGCGAGTTTCCGGCAACCTCGCACTGTGGACTGCTTCAGTAAAGTTGGACAAAATTCGTTCGGCTAATAGAAATATTTTCTGATCTCTGTGAACTTGAAACCGCATAGAACGGTTTCGTTTTATACAGTTTTTTGTAACTGTAACGCATCCTCAGATACGGCGTTTTAGAAATTTAGCTAATACTTTGAATTTATCCAGAAATTATGAAATTTTGTAAAATTGTGAAGTTTGTGAACGCTATGAAATTTTTGAGAGGGCATTTCTACCTAACGACGCAGACGGCATTCAGAAGTTTCCGCATTTTGGATAATTCCCTTTAAATTTTCAGGATTTTTTAAAAGATTGGTCATACATGAGTGCGATATAATGAGTGGGCGGGGGTGCGAGCACTAAACGAGATTCAAAATAAGAGGAAAAAGGCATGATAATTAGTACATGGAAATGAGTTATAAGAGAGGTATAAACGAGTCTTATCCGAGGATAAACCGCGGAATTAATTTTCTACGATGTTGTACAAATGTGAGTGTCTAGACAAGACAATAAGAACGTTCAAAAAATTTATTTTTCAAGTCCGATCGTTTTCAAATTTTTACAGCATTCAAACTTTCCAAACGACTTAATTACCTCCTTCGATATTTGTTATTTATTTATTTATTTATCTATATATCTACCTTGTATTTATTTATTTATTAGCGAGCTACCTTAAGACTACAATTGTTCCGATTTGCGGTTTTACCGAGACATTGCCATTCACGGGAGAGATTTGTCAAGGTGAGCAAGAGCTGACGATTATGGCACAAGAATCAAGGAAGCCAATGGTTTAGGCTTTTGTAAGGATTCCGCTGTGTTTTTTGCCTCCAGACGTTTGCAGGGGGAATTATACTCATTAGACGTGAGCTCGCCAATAGGTTTTGTACCGACAGCTGGTTAACATTGATATTAACCCAATTACGAGGGCGCGAAGCGCTGAACAATCATTGGAGCAGGGTCGGTCGCGAGGATAACATGTTTGATTTTTTAAATAAGTTACCTTTTTTCGAAATTTTTTTCTGCTTTTTTTTTCTCCAAAATTTTTCGAATTTTTCAAATGTTGAAAAATATATTTTTTTTTTAATTTAGAATCCTTTTTTTGCAATTACATTTTTTTGTTTAGAGTTCTTAATCTTGAAATGCCGAAAATATTTGAACAGATTTTTTTTTTAATTTTTTGTTCAACATTTATTGGCTTCGATTACTCGTTTTCCCTGAATTCCCATTCGGTTTCTAGTCATGTTGTCATATGCAATTGCTTTTTCCCCCGTATTTCATTGTCAAAGGAAGTAGAGTAGTCACGAAAATGGAAAAATACTGAGGCACGTGAATAGAATATTAAATAAATCATATTTCTGCTATGTCCTGTTCTCTTCAGTTTCGGTTGTTTTGGGGGTTTCAAACTGCAGTGTTAGTCATAAATTTCAGAATCCTATTGTGTTATCCAAATTTAATGTCCAGAAATAAAATATGTGAATAACTGAATGGATAGAATGTATTTGGAAAAAAAATATCGTTAGATAAACGAAAGAATATTGAACAATTTTGTCTTCCAAGCATTCAATATTTAGATAAAAATTCCAAAACGGACAATTTTGGTATTTTTGAATCAACATAATTTTTAAATTATATATATATATATTTATTTTGTTTTATCTTTATTTGTATACTATTTTTGTTTTGTAGTTTTTTTTAATTGTATTATATATATATATATATAACAGATAGTATTTATATATACAACAGAAAGTTAAAAAAAAAATCTGTTTACAAATCTCAAAAAGGTTTAAGGATATAAACCACATTCGAAGAGAAATTCTTGGTATTTGCGAGATTTAAAAAAAAAACGTGAATTTTTTAGGAGAAATGAGTACGAGCAGGTCAACAGACATGACTCGGATAACCCGGCAAATTTCGAAGGACAGTGGAGCGCCTATTTTTACGTCGCGTAACTCGCCTGACCTTGCAACTGAGATTTGCACAACCTGTCTATTTTCGCATGATGCATGGGGGAATATTTGGTCTGATCCCCATTGGACTGATTAAATAAAGTCATTAAGATCATTACCGATGAGTCAATCAATTTACCTTCGCGCTAAAATCTCGAAAGAATTTTTTTTTCTGGAATTAATGCAAAATACATTGCAATTTTTTTTTCATGATAGGAATAGTTGCGCAACTATTTTTTATTACATTAATGCAATCTAGCAGTAAAATAGTCAGACGGTTTTTTTTGCACTGGAAAAAGTAAATTCTGTAAACATTGATAATAACTTACGGTAAATGCAACTGATCTTGAAATGTGCGTATGCAGAAATATTGAAGATGTTTATTCGCACACGCGAGATCGGCGGAGACCTGTGAACCTGAATCACTAGTCAATGGCTTCCTCAATGCTTCTGAAACCTAAAAAAGAGAATTGTGATGCATGAAGAGCTGACTGTATTAACATTACAATTGGAGAATTTTTATCTGCGACGTGAATCAATGAAAATTATCAGAAAATAAAGATTTGAAAATTGTAAACATTTGAAAAATATTAATTATTGGGATCCCAAATAAATAGAGATCTGCCAATTAAAAGAAAATTAATACTCAAATTGTAAACAAAACAAAACTGTGAAGAAAACAAAAAAAAAAGAAAATTTTCACAAAAAATTCTTAATTTTTTCAGATTTTCAGAATTTTTGCAAAATGTTCTCATAGGTCGGAATATTTTATCTGCACTAAGGGAAGTTGAAAAGTTTTTGTATTTTACCTCATGCGACAGTTGCTGAATTCTCTCAAATATTGCCATAACTGGAGAAATTTCGAAATTCGATGAGTCTGGTGATTCAGAACCTCTCGGCCCAGTTTTGTGTCTCTTGCTTTTTTTCACCAAGCTGATAATCCTAAAAATTGAAAGAAATAAAAATACATGAGCGATGTAACTGATTTTTTTTTATGACAACTCAGATAGTTCAGTTCACATAATTTCACAATTTTTCAAAAGGTTTAATTATTTTTTGGTTCCCTTGAAAAAATTGACGTCCCAACTTTTCTAAACTTCCTCATTTTTAAAGTTTTCAATACCTAAAAATTATGACTTATTGATTTGAATTTTCTTACTTCCCAATTTGCATACCGGCTTCCCGAATTTTGCTATTGCACCAGTCGGATTCCAGTTCCAGTTCTCGAATTCTAGACTCGTAGTTGGTATCATAAAATGAGAATCCCTGGAACGATAAAAATCATCCAGAATTGATTATTCAGCATAAAACTATTATAAGAACTTTATTTACTCATTTATTTTCAAATATTTCTGTTTTGCGCATTTTACGTGAATCAAGGATATAGCTGAGCACCGAAAAATATGAGGTACTTTTACGATTCTATTAAGTCTGCTGACCTACAGTCGATAAAGAATGGCTCTGACCTACCGACAATTGTTTCGTTTTAGAGCGATTCACAATATTTGATAAATTGATCTATAAAAAATAATTTCAGATGAAAATTAAATCTTCCAGAGATTTTTCCATAAATTGAGAACATTGTGAGAGCTTTAACACATTTCCAAAAAACCCAAAAACTCTGAAAAAAAAATTCCCAAGAATTTCCTATAAAATGAGGAAAAATTTAGCAATTAGCAAAATGTCTGGTAAATAGAAAAAAATCCAAGGTCGCATTTATTAGTTTTTCTTCATAAAATTTTGCAGGAAAGATAATGATGAAATTATCTAAAAATTAGAAAACTGGCAATTTTTTTTGAAATCTATGAGAAAATGTGGTAGTTTTTCATTCACTCACCGATGTCTTCAACTCTGCGTACAAGGACTCTTCCAATTGTACTTTTTGGTCACTATGATATTCTGGATTATCCTCGGACGAGTCTAAATAGCTTGCCGACGTCACACATATCTGCAAATACGTAAATTCTCCATTGTACTCATCATTGAAACTATTTTTAAATGTCTCATGGTAGTCGGTATTTACCTCTTGGTCCAGGGAGGCTGGGCAGTCGAGGGTCAATAGCCTCATCCTCAACTCAACAATTTCACTTGTCAAGTCGTCACTCTTATCTTGCATACACTAAAATATCCAAATATTTGATTATGAAAAAAGCACAATAATTTTAAAAAAGTAATTGAAAAATCCAAAAGGTTTAAAATATTTCAACTTGTTTTAATTGAAGAAATTTTCCGAATTTTGGAATCCGAATTTTAGAAAAATCAATTTAAGAAGTTATAAGAATTGTTAGAAAATTCCAAGTTTTGTAGTCAAAAGAAGAAGCATCGTTAAATGATCCAAGACTTACCCGAAGTTTCTTCTCATAATCAACCTCCAAACTTCCCACCAAATCATTTATCTCATTGAGATTCTTCTGCAGAATCACACACTCCATTTCCTTCTCCTCCAATTTGGCTTCATACATCGACGACCTCTTATTCCAATAACCTTTGTCCGAATTCAGTTGCTCAAGAGTTCGATTAAATACCTCGTTCTATTTGAAAAAACAGATACAATCAAAAATGAACTGCTCAAAAAAAAAAAATTTCAATTGAAAAACCAGAAACATAAAAAAAAATTCAATTAAATTCCTTAGAGCGATTTCTTAAATCGTGGAAATGATTATTCCAGTCGTAATCAAATTCTTGAAATAATTAAATGTTTGGTTTTTTAGGGAACATTTGAGCTATGGGAAATGACAATAAGGTCCATACGTTCAGTTGTAGACGCTCGATTAGCGAATTTCGCTCTTTATCTAATTTTTGTAGAGCAACTTGGCATCGTCTCTCCTGCTCTTCAATAATATGCATTCGCTCCTTTTGCTCGTCATTTTCTTTCAGTAATTGGTCGCATTTTTCTCGCATTTGATCCCTGAAATTTGATTGACACATGAAGGACAGAAAATTGCATAACAATTATTTTAAAAAATTGGAAAAATTTTCTCCAAGAATTTAGGTGTTGGGACTCATTCACAAACTATATGGGCATTCTTCAGATTTCTCACTTATTTCCACGTGTCCGAGAAATAAAAATTTTGCCAATTTTCAAATATCGAAAAATTGAGAAGGGAGAGATAAAAAGTTCATAGCTCACAATTTTTGTTGTAACAGGTGTACTTGTCGCTGATACTCATTTGCCAAATCCTCGACTTTAACCAACTCATCACGAAGCCAAGCATTCTCCTCGTCGAACCGGCGGACCCGCAGCCGAAGCTCAACTTCCGTATTATTTTCACCATCCTTGTCACCTGAAGATGTTGTTGATCCCTCGCTAAATGCCTCGTCGAATCTTCGCAAAAATGAATTATTACTCTTTCTGTTTTTTTTTTTTTTATTATTTCTGGGTCTGTTAATGAAAGTATAATTTGAAGGTATTATTAGAATAAGCTATGAAAACCTCGTGTGATTTGAATGTACTAGTGTATGGTAAGCTAAGAAAAACTTTGTATTTTTTTGGGAAAGGGGAAGGGAGCAAGATGTAAAGACCCGAGAGGGTATACATTATCGAATAAAATAAAATAAAAAATATTTCTGGGTCTGTTCAAAATAAAAACAGGAATGTGGTGGCACAAAAAAACACTCTGTTTTTTTTGCAAAGTCAATATAAAAAAATGAAACATGAATATTTCAAATAAAAAAAACGTTGGAAAAATAGAAAATATTAAACAAATTACTTGGATTTGATATCACTGTCTAAATTATTCGCTTCATCGTCCCATCGTGAAATTTCCGCTGTAAAAATAAGCAAAACAAACAAAATTACTAAAGAAAAAAAAATTCGAAAAAGAAGAAAAATATTTTCTAACACCAAATAATATTTACCTAATTTGCGGTCACTTTTCATCGACTCGCCATTGTCATTGTCATCCTCATATCCATTCATATCTCGTCGATTAAAATTCGTCATTTTATCTCCATTAAAACTGAGTCTGCAATAGAAAAAATTATCAATATTTTTTCACTAGCAAGAAATGATATACAAATTTATAAAACAAAATTTTGAGATAGAGCTCAAAAGATGGATTTCGCAAAAATTTTCCCATTTTGTTCGACGATACAAAAAATTGAAATATCTCAATTGATGTCGCTTTAGTGCAATGATTTTTTTTAATAACTACTTGACACTAACGATTGATTTCTGATCTTGAAATTCTATACTTTTGCAATACCACCTGCACACGCAGCCAAAGTCAAGTTCAGCCTGCTTATTATCGACTAGGAATTACCATCGAGTCTTATCGCACTGCACTTGCAGCAATATAATAACAATTGTATACGTAAATGTGTGGGAAAGAGTTACAACCATAAAATAGTCGTAAACCAATGGGTAATAACCGCAAAATTAGCAAAAAAATGTGATTACCCGTAAAATAAAATTACCCTAAAAGTTAATATATCGCAGCCAAAAGCTTGCCTTACCATCGAAAAATTCCAAAAAAATACTCGCTATAGAGAATTTCCAAACCTAAAAAAAATGTTCTCTGACATTTTTTTTATAAACTCACTGACTGCCGAGCTAGTAAAGAAAATTGGTAAAATCTGTTTCACTGACTCGATGAATTTCGCCCTATTTTTGTGGTTTTCTCGAAAACGGGTGGTTCTACCATAAAATGTTGATCTACATTTTTTGTAGAGAATTTCAAAAGCTACAACATTTATTTCAAACATTTTTCGCGATATCCACTCATTATTGCGATACTCAACACAATGCGAAACTCCGATTGTACTAAATCGTGCAATCGCTCCGAATCGTTACTCCGATTTTTTTAATCGTTACAATTTTTGTTAATTATTTGTGATCCTCAAAGTGCTCCATAAAAACAATTTTCAGCTGATTTATTAATTGTTGACAGAAATAAAAAATACAGGATGAGGCAAATTGCTCCGGCGTTTCCGGTTAAGATGCCGCAAAAAAAGATATGTCGAAAAGTGTCACGTGACCTCTTTACTAGAATTTAAAATCCTACAAAAAGTGTTTGAAATTTTTTGTTTCAAACACCTTCGCTCCCAAAAAATGAATAAAAAACATTGACCTGAACAGGAAATAAGTCAAAACTTACTGGATACAACTAAAAAATCAAAATAATAAATATTTTTACCTTCGTCTGAGCAATTTCTTAGCTCTATTATTGTTTCCATCGGCCCAGGGAGATACCAAACAACCCTCGGTAACCCAATGTTGATCGGAGTTTTCGAAAATTGCATCATTTTCGCGTAATCCCACATTTTCTCCATCCATCACTTAACAATTTTCGTAATTTTCCGGAGTCATCAGTGTTTTGTTTCTCTTCTTTTCACAAACACACAATCGGACACTTGAGCTTTTCGGCTTTCGTAGTTTCACTCAGAAAAATCACCTGCGAGCACTAACCAATGGGAACTTATCACTGAAAAACTAGTTTCACATTTTTCGGATTTCCCGAAATTAGTCAATTTTTGAATTTCACCGATTCCCGCCTTTTTCCAACACCTCTTATATTGGCTTAACGAGCTTGCGTCGCCGGATTTGGAGTTACCAGGTAGGAACAAATTTTTCAAGGCGATCACGCAGTTTCGATCAATTTTCGGTACAGAATTCCGGGAAATTGAGTATTGAGGCAAAATGGCATTGCGACATTCTTCTTTTTTTGTGTTCACGTGTCGAGCGCCCGAGCTCAACAAACTTCAGCAACGTGCTCAAACAAAACATGTGTCATTGGAGATTTATCGGACACCTTTGACAACATTCAAGTTTGAATAGTGGGGGAAGGGGTGGGGATGACGTACCTGTGTGCGGATTATAATATTAGAGTATTTGAATATGCCGCGAAAAATTTGAAATTGAAAATGATGAAAAGTGGGGATGACATTCGCGGGATTTTCAAATTTCGACGTTCTTAAATTAAAAGAATTCTCAAAATTAAACAATTATTAAATTATAATTATAATTATCATTATCATTATGATTATTTTCATAAGTGAAAAAAATCTGGGAAGATGTTCTACAAGTATCAATTAACACTTATTCTATGGCTGGATCACTACATCAACGTATTTGTTAATTGTATTTCCCTCAAAAATACTAAATAAAGTTCATGGAAAAGAGTATTTTTTCATTAAAAATTAAATGAAATTGTTACATTTCTGCTTGAAGAGATGGAGAGGACCGTAGAGCAGCGATCTGATGCCCTCTTCCTGATGCGGTGAACGGGCCAAGCTCCGGACTAAATGCTCAGTTATGTCGGTAACTCAGGCAATACATCACGGTCGATAACGATGGACCATGTACCTCAAGAGGATAGGTGAAGGTCGGTCATTTCCGTACCAAGGTAATAATGAATTTGTTAACTAATACATTCCGATAATTTGGTACATTCAAAAATATTTTTTCGTAATTTGCATACTGAGAGATTTTTACCCCCCCCCCCCCCCCGCCCTTGAAAATCGCAATTTTCGGAGGTTCACATCTGGAATATTCTGATTACGAATCTTGACTGAAAGAAATATTATCCCGGACACACAATGCGAAGATAATCTTCCTCCCCGCGTGCTTGCCATCCGAGGCGAACCCGTGGATGGCAAGCTAGCACGTGGAAGAGGGGATGATTAATTATCTACGTTTAATCCAAAAACGTACTAGTCCTGGGTATGCCATACACGCAGAATCTCTCTTCCCTCGAACTTGCCATCCGCGGCTTTGTCTCGGATGGCAATCACGCAGGTGGAAGAGGGTCATTAGTTGTCTTAGTCGGAAAATGTACTGGCCCTGAGTACGCCATACCAACATAATTTCCCTCCACCAAGTGTTTGCCATCCGCGGCTCGGCCTCGGATGGCAATCTAGCCGGTGGAGGATTACATTAACTTTCTATGATTAGCCCGGATATGACCTCCTTTGTTATTTTATATTACGATGTGCAATAAGTTAAGTATAATGAACTTCGCGCTCAGTTCCATTATCCCAGCTTCTGGCAGCCTATTCTCGGGTTTAATGAATCTAGTTTCGTTGACGACAGTCAACTCGTAAATGAAACCTACTGATTACAAAACAGCATTCGGGGAACGAGTGACTTTAGTCAACGAAACTCGTTAAAGCCGAGAGTAGACGCCCAGGTAGTACCGAAAAATTAGTTGAAAAATTATGAGATGAGGGTCGCGATTATAAGAAATTATCTTATCAGGTATAAATAAATTTCCATGAAAATCCACCAATTGCAATTAAACATTTTATTATTCAACAAAAGATAACAATTCAAGTTAAACTTAATCCAACGGTTAAGTTAATATTTCAATTGAAGAAAAAGGAGAACTAATTCCGTTATGGTCAAGTCAGATCAATGCCGTTAATTACTTATTACAATCAACTTAACGCATTTCAATTACCTCAACTAACTCAAATACTGCCAACAAATTGCCCTAGAGTTATTACAATCTACAGAGCATCATAATCAATTAAATAAAAAACAATTTTGCATGCGATTTTCCCCATGTTCCAGACAAACAGGTACCTGTCACTTAGAAAATTTAGAATTCTGTACTTAAGTGGCAAAACGATAGAAGTGCGTACCTGTCCTCTAGGTTTTTGACCAATATCTCGGAACTTAGAAAGGATACAGAAATATTTATGAGAATTTTATTTATTTTTTATAAAATCTTTGATGTTAAAAAAAGAGTTGAGAAAATGCAAAATTTTCAAAATTTTTAAAAATGGGACCAATCCGAAAATAGATTTTTTTGAAGGTTTTCAAAATTTTACTACTTTCCTAAATTTTTTACGGTTTGATTTTTTTCTTTAATTCCAAACATTTAAAAATGCAAATTCGCTAACACAGTTATGAATAGTCATGATCTTTTCAGCTGAATATTTAGTGAAATTTCATTGGTCAAAACTCGAATAGATGAGGATAGATAAGGATGGTCAAAGATCCTACGTTGGCTTTAGTTAACTTACTTCGTTTTACCAGGTCAGCAGAGAATTCTGATTAACGTACTTAGACTATGTTATGGCGAAAGTTCGAATTCTCAGGACGAAAAAATAATTACAGTCTTCAGAAAAAAATTAAGGTCAAGGATGTATCCTTAATGCTTGATATATCCATAATTCACCGTGGATACGTTTGTAGTTTTCTAGCTTCTGAAAATTTAGAGAAATGTCTAAATACATTTTGAAAATTTCGAAACCTTTTTTGTGATTGCTGTTCAATATTTCAGCTTGGAATTCCCAACACTTCGAAAAATTAAAAAATCCCACTTCGGAAAGTCTTGAAAATTTCAAAAACTTGGATAAATTCCAAAATCTGAATATGAAAAGTTGAACACCCAAACAAAACAAATGCATCCACGATAAAATTCAAGTCTACCATTAACGATCGTTTTTACTGTCCTGGAATCGATAAAAAAAAAATGAAGAAAAATAAATTATATATTTTTGTATGCTAAAGAGTTCTACAGTAATGTTCGATACTACTGTACAGACGATTTAAATAATGTTGATCTAAATCAGGGGTAAAATAATGAAATTTCATAATTCGAGTGGTACACTTCAATTAATCAATCGAATAATTATTTATCTGGTGTACCGGGTTCCGCAGAAAATTTCATTGGACCGTCGAAATGTCGACATTTCCCAAATTTACACAATTCCGTAACTTTAACTTGCAAAAAAACCCAAATTTTGTCGAAAAAAGCGTGTACCACTCAATTACATCAGAAATCTCTCTCGAGAAAAAATTAACATTAAATTAGTTTCAACGTGCTGACACAACTCGTCGCGTACTCCTGTGCTTTGGTATTCCCTTACAAAACGTTCCTTTGCATTTCTGAAAAATTTAATGATTACACGACTATGTCCACAATATCCTCCAAAAGTTAGTTTCTACATTATATCGAAAAATTCACTATTCTACTTGTTTATATAAAAATACAAAACGTACCATTAATTATTACAATACTGAGCCCAATAGTTTGTGGTTTGAGGCAATAGTGGATAACTCCCAATACCTTTAATTGCGTGCTAATAGGTGCATACTATTAATTAAATTTCCGCAGCTATTTTAATTCCCTCTAATTTCGACGAAAAATTCTCGAGCGAAATTTTTTTATTTCCATAATCTTTTTTTCTTGAAACCTAAAGTACAGTTTTCTCAAAAATGAGTCGATTTACAGAAAAATTGTAAAAGACATTTTTTGTCGGAAATCAAATTTCCTACAAAAAATTCATAGTACTTTTTTCCCCTCAACCCTTTATTTAACAAGTAATCGACGTTTTGCGAAAAATGTCGAAATTGGCTTCACCGCAAAACGGTTCAAGTTTTCCCCTAGCAGTATTTATTAAATGTCTCGAAATCTAAACGATATAGCAAAATTTGGTATAAGAAGAATTTGTAGGCCTCATTCTGGTCTACAAAAAAGGTCATTATGAAGATAGCTCTATCTTCGTTCAATTGCGAATTATGGAAGGTGGAAGAAATGATAGGCTGAAAAAGTTGAACCGTTATAATAGTTTTTTGCTACGGATTTTATAGGGACCAATTAATCGACTAATTGACGAATTGATTATCATCGTCTCGGCTTACCGTATCGTTGTAAATACGGTAAATGAGCGGAGATTATCGGGTGCATTTTTAAGGAGCTTGCAATTTTTCGTGCTTTAGATGAATTCAGGTTTTAAGCTAGCAGAGGCCAAGTAGATCTTTCATTCGAAAAAAAAAATGAAAAATAAAATTATAACAGTCTGGAAAGTCCTAAGAAGCTCTAATAAAAGTTAGAAATATCAAACAACTTTCACAGTTCAGAAATGTAAAAAAATCGAGAATAACAAAAAAATTGAGAACTTCATTAGAAAACTTAAAAAATCCTAGAAAATTCTAGATCATTCCAAAAAAAGCATGCAAATACCTGATCAACAATGACAATAAACTCTAAAATTTAGGACAAAAATTCCGAATTTCAAAATTTCACGTTTCTCAAATTTAAAAAAAAAATCGTGGGAACAAGTTAGAAAACATCTGTAAATAAATGAAGTATGTGCTTCAATTACAAAGATCCTTGACCTCTTAATAAATACATTAATAACCCGTGCATTACATTAGACCTCTTTGAATGCTTCGAATATATGATACAATCTTGTCTTAATTGTCATATACGACATGTGAGCACAATTTCTCATTATTCGATTTAATCCAAAATATTTTTTCTGATAGAAAAATCCTAATCCTACTTCTGCAGCGAATTTAAATTGAAAAACCGCGAAATATGTATTCTTGATGTTTCTTAGAAATTGTTCCAAGGGTGTTTGGAAATTTTGAAAATACGACAATTTTCGAAAATTCGATTTTTTTTAACTCCCAAAAAATCTTTCAAAATATCTCGTTTTCCAAAATTCGGAAACATCCAAAAACTTTGACAAGTTCCCAAACAAAATTTGAGGAACAAATTGAAAAAGAATGGAAAATTGAGAAGTTTTCAAAATTCCACAATTTCAAAAATTCGCTACAGTTTTTTTCAAATTCTAGCATTCAAAATTTGCTTCAGTGCTGATATACAAATGGACCTTGATCAACCTGATGCTATGAAAATACTTTACAGCTTAGTGTAATTAATATTAATGCGTGATTACGTTAACAATAAATGTGGTATCCTCGATACGTGTCTGTGAACCCTGGGACTTTGAACATTTTCATTATTCAAATTATTCCACTGTTTATACTCATAGCGAAATGGCAAAATTGTATAATTGTATAATTTTGTTTGAAACAATTTTTACGTCTTTCGAAATTTTTTTCCGAAATTATGATTCAAAAACCAACTTTTTACATGGTTTCCTATATATATAAAAAAAAAGTGCTTCGTGGAGCTTCAGGAAAAAAGCATAGTAAAAAAAATTGTCAAGTTTTCGAGTTTTTAGAACGTTTCCAATCTTGAAATTATTCTGTTTCACCATTTCGATATAGACTTGCATTTTGTGGATTAAGGATTAGTCCCATCCCTGAGGCACTGGTGCTATTGAGTATTTGGGTGGATGGGACGGTATTTTTTTCTAGAAGTGAATCTTCTACAAACGCCTTGAATGTGATTCGAATCGTCTGATATAACGAGAAACCGATACAATGATGCATAATTCTGGAAATGAAGCTCATGCAGAAATTTAAGATGTCTGCATAAATTTTGCAAGATTTCAGGAATTTGGGAAAATTCCAAAATTTTGAGAATTTTAAACGTTCTACAACTTTGTTGAATTTGGGACTTTTGAGAATTTATGTTTTATCTTGATATTGTTCAAGTTTTGAAAATTTTTGAAAGGCAATTTCAAATATTCCAAATCTTTCACACATTGATAAAAAAAAGAAAAGAATTTAACAATCGAAATAAAAATAAAAAGTGATAAATTCCAAGCTTGAAAAATAAAAAAAATAATAGTTCAATAAATTATGTAAAAAAAAATTTTTTTTAATGCAAAAAAAATCAAAATTGTTAAATTTCTTAGTTCCACAATTCCCTGATTTCAAATTTGAAAAAAAATGGACTAGAACCAATCATTTTAAAAACGTCAAAACTTGACGATTGTCCAAACTTCTGGAAGTTCCAAAATATTTTGAACTGGAACATTTGAAAATTCGGATAATTTTCAAAAAAATCAAAACTTTCCAGGAAGTTGAACTTTTGTCAAAGCTCCCAAAATTCTCAAAGTTCAATATTTCTCAATTTTTATGAGAAGTTCCACTTCTATCGCGTAAGTCTACATGTGTTTTTTTTTGTTAAATAGTGGGACGCTATTAGCGGCCAGAGACTGGCTCGGACGGTGGACTCCTGTACTTGGCCCTTATGTGCAGGAAGCTTGGGTGCTTGACGCCACTTTGTGGTGGGGGTGTGCTCTCACGGCTGAGAACCCTCACCTGACATGGATCGTGCCTCGACAGGAAGTGCTCCAATGTGTCCCAGCCACCGCCCACGCGCACCATCATGTGCCGGCCCTTCAGCAGCTGTTAACAAGCAAGGAAAAAAGCAATAATGCCATTCTTTTTCTCTCTAATTAAAAAAAAAAATAAAAAAAATCTGAAAACTGAACATTCGGAGTATTTGAAAAATTAGGAAATTTTACGAACTTTTTGAACTTTCTTTTAACATCAAAATTTGAAAGAAAATCTAATTTAAAATTTTTTGAAAATAAGCAAAAACGAAATTCTGGAATTAAAAGAAAAATTGCAATTTTTTTCCTCTTCTTGATTTTTTTTCAATTCAGTTCCATTGAATGAATAGGGAAAATACAAAAGGACTTGAAAAGCACTATTAAAAAATTAATCAATTTTCAAATTAGAAAAATTTGAATTTTTTTTTAATTAAAAAAAAATTGACCATTTTGGAAAATGGGAAAACTGTCCAAAGTTTCGAATTTCCAAGAAATTTCGAGAGGACTACCTAGTAATGAATGGATTCTATGTTAGGGCTCATCATTAATTCACCTGGGAACTTACCCTTATAAAGACATTTCGACCCGCGATGTGGTAGCGTCCCTCCCCGACCTTTCGCACTTTCAGACGGGAGCACTTCTCGTGCGAACACTGACACAGCCTCTGAACTTGTTCCGCAACGCGTCGTACCTGGGTATAAGAAAGGAAAATGGCATATTAGCCAAATTAGCAGTTCAAGAAATTCCTAAATTTAGAAAATCAAAATATGGAATTTGAAACGCTACAAAAAAAGGTCTGTATTGTCAAAAATTCCAAAGTATTTAATCCATCACGATCTTCATTGGCGATTTTTCGCTGGCGCGAAAATTCAAAAAATTTAAATAATTGAAAAATTTCCTAAATTTGTAAAACTGGAAATTTTTCAAATCTTAAGACAATTTTCAAAAATGGCAAAATAAAACGTGATTCCCTTGAAATAAATTATCCATCTAGGTTGGAAATGAGAGATCGGTCTCATTATCAAACCCGAATGGCTTTACTGTTCAAGTCTTCACCGATTAAAGTCATTAGCGACTGGCGATTTATCATTGCTTGAGTGTGTAATTGGAGCCGCGGTAAAAGCTCATGTTTTATGCATTTCTGATAGATACCTTTCGATCAAGTTCGGTCATTGGAGCTTTCAAAAAGTTTCAAGAGTATCAGAAAAAAATTCCATGGTTTAAAAATGAAAATTGAGATAGTTTGATCGTTTCAGGTTTTTCCTAATTTTCGGACAAATTCCAAGCTCAGAGGGAAGGGTGGCGGCAAATGTTGGGCAGGAAGAAGTGGACTTCGATCAGGGCAGCAAAGGACCAGCACAAATCGTACAGAACTCGGAAGAAGATACGAAAAGCTTCTCAGCTTCTCCAATGGGAAGTTGAACTCGAGATCTTGAGAATTGCCACTGGAAAAGTAGAAGCAATACCTTCCGATCGAGTTCGGTGACAGGTCCAACGTGCTCCGGTGGCTCTGCTGGCGACGGCGAACTCACGGGGGACACCTCGTCGGGATCATCAGCACTTCCTCGGGACCAATCGTCCTCGGTCGTGTCACTGGGCACTCCGTCACTTCCCGTCGGTCCATTATCACTTACCGATCTACGCATATCCGTCTCGATAGGCGTGGTTGGCGAGGCGTCTAGCCATCTTGATGATGTGACCTCTGACGCAGAACTGAAATATGAGATGATTGGACAAATGGAATGGAATTCAATACTTAGTTTTTTATTCATTTTCAAATCTTTTGGATACGGTTTTTGCTTTTAGGAAACCTGTAAGCTTTTAAGAAATTTTTTAGAAATTTTCCGAAGTTGAAAAAAAAAGTTCAATTCAATTTTTTTTTTAATCAGAACCTGAAGAAAACTCAAAATTTCAAAAATGCCAAATGTTGCGATTTTATTGGCAGCGATCTTGAGTTGACTGAGGGGGGGGGGGGGAGGGGCCGGATAAAAATTTTGCGTTGGGTGGAGACCGACCTGCTGTGTTTCATAATCTCATTTGAAGGTCTTGGAGAAGGTGTGGGCGAGGGAGGCTGAAATTGCCAAGACACAAGACTGCTGTGGGATATGCCACTGTCTGACATACAGTGCAGATCTCTCTCCTGCTCAGCTGCGATTTCCCGTTCAAGCTGAACGAGTCCAGGTGGCTCCAGGGAGTACTTCGAGGCCAATCGGGCGACCTCCAGTAGACACAGCACCACGTTACGTGGCTGTCCATGGAGCACTAAAAAGGTTCAATTGATTAAAAAAAAAAAAATAAAAAAAAAACGTTAAATGGAAGGATCTACATTCAAACTCTTTTTTTCAAAAATGCCATCCAGTCAAAATTGGGCTACACTCACACTTTTGGATTTTTTTCACGGGGTTTTGTTGGGGTTCTTCCACGGGAAAATAAGCTCGGAGAATCAACTGATTGCACTTATCGCTAATAAGCTAATTCCATGCAATTGAACGGAGTGTAAAGACCTCCCGCGACTATTACGCGGTTGAAGGTGACAATTGAACTCAATCAGGCTGGTGGACTGTTTGAATAATTTTCAGTTGAGACGAATCATTGATTTATCAAACAGACGATGGTAATTTTCAGAAATTTTTCAAATAAACAGCGAAAAAATTTTAAAGGCCATTTGGCAAAGTTGAACAATTGTGCGTTGTAGGGATTTTAAAAAGGCGGCATTTGGCTCATAGCGCGACCTGCCCAAGGGTAATCGGTCATAAAAAAATGTAGGTCAGCATAAACTGAATGTGAATAATTTACCAAGATCGTCGCTCTCGAAAAGCAGATTCTCGTGGACCCCAAGTCGTCTGCAAAACTGTATGAAATTCTCCATGTTATCTCGGGAGAAGAAGCTGCGTCTTGCGGCATTCTCCCAGCATCTTCCGCGTATCACCGGCACCGGCTGCAACGAAACCAACACCAACCAATTAAATCGATGAATCTTCAGTGGAGCCGCCAAATGTTTTTCGTCAGATGCAACAAGTTGATCGCGTGCAGTAGACGCCCTATCAACTCAACGACCAAGGTTCGTAGGTGGCGAAATTGCCACTACTTTAATGAGCCCTAAAGTCTCCATAATTACTCAACAAAAGTTCAGATGCCATGTAACTCATTGACAAATTTGGTGAAAGAATGTACTTGGAGGTTTCGTGGAAAGTATCAAAAATTGTGGATTTGTTTTTTATTTTGGGTGAAATTGCCCAAGATATATATATGTAGACTACGAAAATTAAAATTTAATTATTGAAACTATACTTACGCCTTTGGTGCGACCAGCGTCGACAGCAGCCCGTGCTTTTTCCTGAATGACACGAGCCAACCGACAAACGATCACGCCGTTATCCAGAACATCGAAGAAGTTGTCCCCAGTGATATGATCCACATCTGCAAGTGAAAGGAAAGAACCGTGACTTCTGTAGAGTCGCCAAAAAGGTTTGAAAATTTTAGGGAAACCAAAAATCCAAATACTAGATGAAAAAAAAATAGAAATACGAAGAATTCCCAGGGTTTGTAAGAACGCTAGAAGTTCAAAAATTGGAACAACCCCAACATTTCTACAAATTTTAAAAACTGAAGATATTTATAAGATTAAAAAAATTAAGATTAAGATTAGGAAAATTGAAAAAATTATGAAGAACGAAAAATGCAAACTAGTCAATTCGAACCCCAGGAAGACGTTTCCGTTGGTTTTGGGTCGAAAAAGTGAAATTAATTTTTTTCGATTTTGGTCAAATTTCACATTGGGGTCTTATGGGGAGGCAAACTTAAATTTTTTAAAATTGAATTTTTGGCCCCGTGTGCTTTGATACTATCCAATAGGAACCCCTAGAATATATTTCCGTCGAATTTGGGGGGAAAAAGTCAAATTTATTTTTTTCGATTTTGGCCAAATTTAACATTGGGGTCTTATGGGGAGGCAAACTTAAATTTTTTAAAATTGAATTTTTGGCCCCCTGTGCGTTGATACCATCCAATAGGAACCCCTAGAATATATTTCCGTCGAATTTGGGTCGAAAAAGTCAAATTAATTTTTTTAGATTTTGGCCAAATTTAACAGTGGGGTCTTATGGGGAGGCAAACGTAATTTTTTTTAAATTGAATTTTTGGCCCCCTGTGCGTTGATACTATCCAATAGGAACCCCTAGAATATATTTCCGTCGAATTTGGGTCGAAAAAGTCAAATTAATTTTTTTCGATTTTGGCCAAATTTAACATTGGGGTCTTATGGGGAGGCAAACTTAAATTTTTTAAACTTGAACTTTTGGCCCCGTGTGCGTTGATACTATCCAATAGGAACCCCTAGAAGATATTTCCGTCGAATTTGGGTCGAAAAAGTCAAATTAATTTTGTTCGATTTTGGCCAAATTTAACATTGGGCTCTTATGGGGAGGCAAACTTAAATTTTTTAAAATCGAATTTTTGGCCCCGTGTGCGTTGATACTATCCAATAGGAACCCCTAGAAGATATTTCCGTCGAATTTGGGTCGAAAAAGTCAAATTAATTTTGTTCGATTTTGGCCAAATTTAACATTGGGGTCTTATGGGGAGGCAAACTTAAATTTTTTAAAATTGAATTTTTGGCCCCGTGTGCGTTGATACTATCCAATAGGAACCCCTAGAAGATATTTCCGTCGAATTTGGGTCGAAAAAGTCAAATTATTTTTTTTCGATTTTGGCCAAATTTAACATTGGGCTCTTATGGGGAGGCAAACTTAAATTTTTTAAAATTGAATTTTTGGCCCCGTGTGCGTTGATACTATCCAATAGGAACCCCTAGAATATATTTCCGTCGAATTTGGGTCGAAAAAGTCAAATTAATTTTTTTCGATTTTGGCCAAATTTAACATTGGGCTCTTATGGGGAGGCAAACTTAATTTTTTTTAAATTGAATTTTTGGCCCCCTGTGCGTTGATACTATCCAATAGGAACCCCTAGAATATATTTCCGTCGAATTTGGGTCGAAAAAGTCAAATTAATTTTTTTCGATTTTGGCCAAATTTAACGTTGGGCTCTTATGGGGAGGCAAACTTAAATTTTTTTAAATTGAATTTTTGGCCCCGTGTGCGTTGATACTATCCAATAGGAACCCCTAGAAGATATTTCCGTCGAATTTGGGTCGAAAAAGTCAAATTAATTTTTTTCGATTTTGGCCAAATTTAACATTGGGCTCTTATGGGGAGGCAAACTTAAATTTTTTTAAATTGAATTTTTGGCCCCCTGTGCGTTGATACTATCAAATAGGAACTCCTAGAATATATTTCCGTCGAATTTGGGTCGAAAAAGTCAAATTAATTTTTTTCGATTTTGGCCAAATTTAACATTGGGCTCTTATGGGGAGGCAAACTTAAATTTTTTAAAATTGAATTTTTGGCCCCGTGTGCGTTGATACTATCCAATAGGAACCCCTAGAAGATATTTCCGTCGAATTTGGGTCGAAAAAGTCAAATTAATTTTTTTCGATTTTGGCCAAATTTAACATTGGGCTCTTATGGGGAGGCAAACTTAATTTTTTTTAAATTGAATTCTTGGCCCCCTGTGCGTTGATACTATCCAATAGGAACCCCTAGAATATATTTCCGTCGAATTTGGGTCGAAAAAGTCAAATTAATTTTTTTCGATTTTGGCCAAATTTAACATTGGGCTCTTATGGGGAGGCAAACTTAATTTTTTTTAAATTGAATTTTTGGCCCCGTGTGCGTTGATACTATCCAATAGGAACCCCTAGAAGATATTTCCGTCGAATTTGGGTCGAAAAAGTCAAATTAATTTTTTTCGATTTTGGCCAAATTTAACATTGGGCTCTTATGGGGAGGCAAACTTAAATTTTTTTAAATTGAATTTTTGGCCCCCTGTGCGTTGATACTATCCAATAGGAACTCCTAGAAGATATTTCCGTCGAATTTGGGTCGAAAAAGTCAAATTAATTTTTTTCGATTTTGGCCAAATTTAACATTGGGCTCTTATGGGGAGGCAAACTTAATTTTTTTTAAATTGAATTTTTGGCCCCCTGTGCGTTGATACTATCCAATAGGAACCCCTAGAATATATTTCCGTCGAATTTGGGTCGAAAAAGTCAAATTAATTTTTTTCGATTTTGGCCAAATTTAACATTGGGCTCTTATGGGGAGGCAAACTTAATTTTTTTTAAATTGAATTTTTGGCCCCGTGTGCGTTGATACTATCCAATAGGAACCCCTAGAAGATATTTCCGTCGAATTTGGGTCGAAAAAGTCAAATTAATTTTTTTCGATTTTGGCCAAATTTAACATTGGGCTCTTATGGGGAGGCAAACTTAAATTTTTTAAAATTGAATTTTTGGCCCCGTGTGCGTTGATACTATCCAATAGGAACCCCTAGAAGATATTTCCGTCGAATTTGGGTCGAAAAAGTCAAATTAATTTTTTTCGATTTTGGCCAAATTTAACATTGGGCTCTTATGGGGAGGCAAACTTAAATTTTTTTAAATTGAATTTTTGGCCCCCTGTGCGTTGATACTATCCAATAGGAACCCCTAGAAGATATTTCCGTCGAATTTGGGTCGAAAAAGTCAAATTAATTTTTTTCGATTTTGGCCAAATTTAACATTGGGCTCTTATGGGGAGGCAAACTTAAATTTTTTTAAATTGAATTTTTGGCCCCCTGTGCGTTGATACTATCCAATAGGAACCCCTAGAAGATATTTCCGTCGAATTTGGGTCGAAAAAGTCAAATTAATTTTTTTCGATTTTGGCCAAATTTAACATTGGGCTCTTATGGGGAGGCAAACTTAATTTTTTTTAAATTGAATTTTTGGCCCCCTGTGCGTTGATACTATCTAATAGGAACTCCTAGAATATATTTCCGTCGAATTTGGGTCGAAAAAGTCAAATTAATTTTTTTCGATTTTGGCCAAATTTAACATTGGGCTCTTATGGGGAGGCAAACTTAAATTTTTTAAAATTGAATTATTGGCCCCGTGTGCGTTGATACTATCCAATAGGAACCCCTAGAAGATATTTCCGTCGAATTTGGGTCGAAAAAGTCAAATTAATTTTTTTCGATTTTGGCCAAATTTAACATTGGGCTCTTATGGGGAGGCAAACTTAATTTTTTTTAAATTGAATTTTTGGCCCCCTGTGCGTTGATAGTATCCAATAGGAACCCCTAGAATATATTTCCGTCGAATTTGGGTCGAAAAAGTCAAATTAATTTTTTTCGATTTTGGCCAAATTTAACATTGGGCTCTTATGGGGAGGCAAACTTAAATTTTTTAAAATTGAATTTTTGGCCCCGTGTGCGTTGATACTATCCAATAGGAACCCCTAGAAGATATTTCCGTCGAATTTGGGTCGAAAAAGTCAAATTAATTTTTTTCGATTTTGGCCAAATTTAACATTGGGCTCTTATGGGGAGGCAAACTTAATTTTTTTTAAATTGAATTTTTGGCCCCCTGTGCGTTGATACTATCCAATAGGAACCCCTAGAATATATTTCCGTCGAATTTGGGTCGAAAAAGTCAAATTAATTTTTTTCGATTTTGGCCAAATTTAACATTGGGCTCTTATGGGGAGGCAAACTTAAATTTTTTAAAATTGAATTTTTGGCCCCGTGTGCGTTGATACGATCCAATAGGAACCCCTAGAAGATATTTCCGTCGAATTTGGGTCGAAAAAGTCAAATTAATTTTGTTCGATTTTGGCCAAATTTAACATTGGGCTCTTATGGGGAGGCAAACTTAATTTTTTTTAAATTGAATTTTTGGCCCCCTGTGCGTTGATACTATCCAAGAGAAACTCCTAGAATATATTTCCGTCGAATTTGGGTCGAAAAAGTCAAATTAATTTTTTTCGATTTTGGCCAAATTTAACATTGGGGTCTTATGGGGAGGCAAACTTAAAATTTTTAAAAATAAATTTTTGGCCCCCTGTGCGTTGATACTATTCAATTGGAGCCCCAGAAAGATAGTTCCGTCGATTTTGGGTCGAAAAAGTCAAATTAATTTTTTTCAATTAGGCCAAAGTATTACCGAAAAATTGGGAAGTTAAAAAGGTCTAAAAAAATGAAGAACACAATATGATGATATTAAAAATGTTTCCAGAAAATAGCTGACTTCAAAAAAATCCAGCGATTCCAAAAAGCCTGTGGATTTCAAAAATTTCAAAATCTCAAAAATTTAAAAAAAATTGGAATTTTAAAAAAAAATAGCGCGAAAATTTCAATTGAGCCATTAGTCACATACGCGCAACGCCAAAAATCACACTCACAATATCGAACGTGGGATACTCAGATGTTATGCAATTCATCGTCACGATTCCGTGATTACACTCATTATCGTTATTACATGGAGATAAAAAAATGGAATAAATGTTATTGGAAGGGGGTAATGACCCCGGATGTCACTCCTCTGGTTAGACAACTCCAATGAACCAGCATTGTCGTCGTGACAATGAGGGCCCGCCTCTGAAACTAACTAAACTCGCCCAGATGGATCTTTCGGATGTTTTTACAGTCTTACAAAATACCCACTTGAGTTATCTCACCCTTGATTAACAACTTTCTCTTCAATGACTGTGTTTTACCCACGTGATAAATTTTCCGGACAATTTTCCCTCATCTAAAATTTTTTCCCCCATTTTTCCACAAAAAATATTCCTGGCCAATTTCTCCTCTGGAAATTCCACAATCAGAAATTGCGCGAAAAAAATTTCTGGCGTGATTTCCGGAGGAAGATTTTGGAGAAGAAAAAAAGTTATTTTTTTCAAAATTTATAAATTTAAAAAAACCGAATTTTGAAAAATAGGAAAAAAAAATTTCGCAAAATTACCAAAAAAAAATATGTCGAAAGATAACCAGCGCTGCAAGATCATTATCGCGCGTTTGATAGGAAATAAAAAATTGTGACAGAAATGGCAAATTGGATTAAATTTTTTTTCCCATCATCACTAACCAGTCGACAAATTAATCCTTCACCTAGTCTGAGAATTCCTCCGAATACGGCGTTATCCACTTCTCTTAAAAACCTCTCAACACCCATGATCTCCAGAATCGTTGAAAGTGTATGCTACTCCCCAGACATATGTGCGAGTTCCGGGTGGCCGACATCGCGAGATTTCAATTTGCCAATTTATTTTCCCCAAGCTCAGCTTTAGAAAAATATACGCGAGATGTGCAGAACCGGATATTCGGTCCCAAACAAAGATCCTGGACGAAACTTCCAATCAAAATTTTTCTGAATTTCCCCAATTTTTTTTTTCATTTTTAAAAATCCCTCGCAGCATTTTCCCTGAAAATTTCCACATTTGGTAAGGTTATTCGATTCCACCATTTCAATTCACCAATTTATCTTCATTAAGCGTAGATTTGCGTGAACAATTTATCATGGCCTGTCGGCGCTCGAATTTAGAGCCACGCCCTTCATGTTTTTTACATCTGTTCCATTACTGTTTTTATTTTGCCGAAAGTGTATAATTTTTTCGGGAAATATTTCAGCATAGGGTAGTAATAGGCAAGCCTATTTCGCTTGGCATATAATAAAAATTCAGAAGATGAGTATGGATTAACCAATTTCGCGGAGAGAAAATGAAAGCTTTTGCTATATACAATTTTTGTAAAGCTAAACAGTGTCACAACAGGTTTTCTCAAATTTTGAGTCGTCTATGAGATTTTGAGATACCTGACGAGAACCAAGAGAATCACCCGCAGGAGGTCGCGCTCATCTACTCCCCACCTCAACTCCGTCAGGCGAAGACTGCCGAGTGCGCCCGCGTGGGCCCGAGAGCCATAGCGCACGCCTCAGTGTAAACCCCTAGGAACGAAACGCGCAACTTTTCGTTTCAGGAGGTATTCGCTCCGTGCATAACAGGTTGCGACCTCTGCCGGACGCAATCCTGTCAATAAAGGTGGTAATTGCTGCATTGGCTCATATGAGCTATTACTAAAATAAATCCAAAAATTAATTGCGATCGCAAATTGTGACCCCGACCACCTGATAAAAAAATGCAGTGAAGTGTTTCACATTTTATGACAATAAAAATTGGTAAGTGAAAAAAAAATTCTCGAAACAGTTGTCCTGTGTACACTGAATAGTACACTGATAGCAGAAAATGTAAGTCCTGTCTTCATTTTCAACAGAAATATGAGTAATCTGTTTTCTTTTGATATTTTACAGTGGCTGCTAATTGTGTAATGGGATTTTTTTAATAGGAATTGAAAATTATTGAATGTTACTCCTGCCAAATCCAGAAGCTGTTCATTTTTTTTAATTGATGTGTAGCCTGAAAAGCTAGGCCTAACATTGATTGCTTCACTTTCACTCTCGGGTCCAACTGCTCTGTCGACAAAATTCTTCTGGATTGTGCTACATTCTTTATCCTTGTATTTTTTTCGATTGAGTATAATATTTGGATGATCGACAAATACTATGTCTGTTTGTATTTCAGCATCACACTTAGAGTCGTTATTGATATATCTATTACACGTAAACGACCTTTCCGGCTCACTAGCATCAATGAAAAAATTTACTTCAGTTCCTTTGTGGAGATAGATTGGGCTTTCCGACTGCATTTCGACATGATCAAGTGTTTCTGGCACATTTCGATCTTTATTTGTACTCATGCTTCCCACTTTTTGATGTTTCAATCCAACTCTGCGATTCATGAAACGGGCATGTCTGGAACAACCATATAAAATATATTTTGTGTAGTTGCCAAACTGCCCACAACAAAATGAAATCGTAATTTACAATCATCATACCATTATTTATGTTATAACGAGGCGAAATAGGCATCCCAAGCTCCAAGCTCAACAACCATATTAGCCCGGCCGAATGTTGACTAATGTAATTGCAGGATAAAGTTTATCAATTATTTGTTGGGATCATTTGATTTTGTTTTATGGTTGTCAGGAATTTATGCATTTCTCTGTTTTTATTCCCGGATTGTGAACTTGAGAAAATGAAGAAGGAATTTGTTCAATGTCCAAAAATCCAAAGTACAATTTATTAACAAATAACTGATCATGAATGAAAAAAATTACTATTAAATTAATAATGATTGTTTTTGTCAGCTAAGCTGATCATCGGCGTCCAAAATGGGACATAACTTGGAAAACTTCAGTGGACCTTGAATAGGCCACCTTCGAATTTTAACGCACTGAAGAAGTGCAACAAAATTAATGAACAAATTATTATTAACTAATTGATAATTGTCCCTGCCATTTTTTTCATTTCCAAATTGTGACAAAACTTGAGGGTCATGTTTTGAAGGTCCATCCAATGTTTCAAAGTTTCGTCACATCTGCTTAGCTGGCAATAATAAATATTGAATAATTAGCAATAATTTGTAATTTTTTTCTTTGGACAATTCTGAAGGGGGATAAAACTCAAGGATGGTCTTTGGAACCCACAATGAATGCTTTATAAACTTTCTCCTTCTGTTACATTAGTCAAAATTTATGGTTTATCCAGCTCGAGATGCCTACGTTTCACATTTGTTCTTGTTTCTAGCAGATTTTAATTTTGTTGAGAAATTACACAAATTGGGCCAAAGTCGTCATTTTTTAATTTTAAATATTGTACAATCTTTTCAAACAAATAAAATTTGAATTTTCAAACAAATTTCCAAAAAATTTTGAAATGTATTTCAAACAATTGTTACATAATTTTGATCCATTTATGAAAATGTGCAAAAATATTGCAACAAACTTGATAGAATTTTTGGAAATTGATAAACAAAATTAAAACATCTCAAACAATGTTTTCAAAAAATTGAAAAATAATTGAATTATTTTCAAAAAGGTGTCAAACAGTTGTCTAGTTTGGAAAGAAAATTGAAAATTGTTGAAATTAAAAAAGTTTCAAATATTTTCATTTTTGTACGAACAAAAATTTCGACAGAAATCCAGACGTGTATGGAAACAAGGAAATTTTCAGCAATCAAATTAATAATTAATTCATACCTATTAACTGCAGCCATTTCATTAATTTTTTTGGCTCCAATACCAGCGAATATTGAAGGAATATATCCTGCACTTGTTTCCTCATTCGATTTTTTTGCACCAACAAAGTGATGAGAGCATATCACGTCTGATGGTTTTGGCTGCCACTGAATAGAACTAAAGAATTATCACATCATTAATAAATATGTAAACAAAATATGACAAGATGTTATGAAGCTCGACAGTACAAGATTAGGTTATGTACTTACTTGACTTTCTGCACAGCTCCAATCCATTTCTTTCGCTGTTCCACTTTGTAAAGTGCAGTAGGAAATTTATAAAATTTACATACACTTTTGCGTTCATTATTTTTACAATTTGCCACACAACAAATACGATGACCCATTTTTAATTAATAAATGATAATTTAAATAAGCAAAACCGTATACGAAATAAGGGAAGACTACCACCTTAACTTCACTATTCCCTCAACTGAAGCGCTTCAGTCGTTTCGGTCATCCCCTCCAACCAAATGCACGGAGCGAATAAACTGTCGTTTTTTCATAATTTTCCGTACTGGCTTGTACTTTTCCTCGTTGGCTTTTGGCTTTGCCTCGAGCGCAAAATCTACGTGAGGGTAAATCCCCAGAATGACAGCCTGGGAATATACTATTTCGTCGCTAGGCTCCTAAAAGCGCATTTCTAACCTCCCATCGCTTGGTTCAATCGCGGTTTAGCGACCTAGTGAGAAAGTATCTATTATACACGTCATGAGAGAATGTCTCACGCTGCTCCGCAGCTCACATAATTTTTTTTTATTTGTTAATATATTTTGGGACATTGTAACTTACACGGAGAGAAAAATACATAACAATCTCGTGAGAGGTCTCTCCAAAAAATAGTGTGTTACACACCAACGACGAGACATATCGGTTGGTATGGTAGTTTCCAAAATGTAACCTTTCAATTATTGGAGGGAGCATGTCAAAATTCCATAGGTGGGGCTGTAGAAAATAAAGTTTATGGGAATTTGAAAATTAGGGTGCCAATCCGCCATAATCTGAGACAATTTCATATTGATTCTTCAGGAGAATTCTCTAAAATTCAAACAATTTTTTTTTTTAATTCAAACCAAGGGCGAATGAGACATTAAAGAAGTAACGAAAAATGTGGGTAATCTTACCACGTGATTTTTCAAACCACAGAGGTCACCACTTACTAAGATGGGACGAATGAAAATGTGCTGAGTGGCACACTAAAATTTCAAGACAGTCCATCACTTCTTCGTTTGCTCCGCATCAAACAATGGATTGTTCATACTAACTTCCGATGAGCTTAAAAACTCGTGTACTGGACCCTACAATTTGGACTGAGTCAATTGGATTTGTGATTGTCGGACTTGAATTTATGTTGAATGTACACTAATTTTCGAGAGAATTTTCTCTCCGTGTATATAGAGTGAAGGAAGCTGGGGGATGAGAAAAAAAATTGGCTTCGATATTTTTGATTTTAAAGGATATTCTGTAGGTATATCGTGACAATTTTTGTGATATAAACTTTCATGACGCGACCAACCGAGGGTTAAGCCGATCAAGAATCAAGAAGCGTCTCGGTATCGTGTATCCGACTCTCTATTGTCATACAATCGTGAATTCTCAGAGGACAGCTCCGAGCAATTACAATGTACAAACATCGGCAATTTTTTTTTCTTTACGTAGTTTATTTATTCGAGTTCCTGGGGCTCGCCCCCTTTATCCTCGCCGAACTCCTTTACCGGGGGACACGTGATGAGCTTCGATGATTTTGCACTCGACCCCGCCGCAACTGAGGTCCAACCCTATTGTTGCATTCTGCACAGTCACGAGCTCAGGAGATGCATTCTTATTACCATTCTCTATCGCTGGGAGGATCAGAATCAGTTCAGTTCCTATTTTCCATTCCATTTCATTAGTGAAAGAGAATGGAATAATGCGCGGCAAAAAAATTGAATTGAGAAAATACAATGCGCTGTTTATGAAAAATCCTACTTGAGTTTGCGGCACGTTTTTGTGACATAAAATTTCATAATTGAAGAAATTATCTTGTGTTCTCCGATTGAAAAATTTTTTTTTTGAATTTTGCCACTAGAAAGTTATAATTTTTTCAGTCAATATAATAGCGTAATTACGTAGAGGACGACAGAGCCCTTGGCAAAAATAATGGTTCATCGGAACTTCCTAGTTTATGAAAAAAAAAAAAAAAACAGAAATGACCCAAGTTAATTCCGTTCTCAAAGCAATTCTCGAAAAACTTTCTAGCTTTTTCATTTCCTTTTATTCCTAATTTTACGTTACATTGTATTATTTGCCTGGAACAGTTTATTTCCGATGTTGGAGGCCCGCCAAACACAGCTAAGTCACGTGAGAAATGGTCCTGAGAAGTCTGCCAGTCCTCAAGAAAAATTGACGCAAGTGCAGCGGTTGCAAGAAAAGGGTCTCACAAATTCATACTCAACAAATCGAGAATTAAAAAAAAATAAATTTCCATATTTCTGAAAATTATAACTCGAGAAGACTGGTCGAATTTTCGAATCTCGGGTTTTGGTCATATGAATTTTCTCGTTTATCAGGGAATAGCTCGCGAACGGGTAGAGATAGGGGAAAAAAGTTCAAACAAAATTTGTTCATCGCGTTAAAAGTTACATGTTATGTTTAATAATTTTTTTTTAACATTCATATTTTAGGAGCAAACGTTTGCAAGCGCCCCAAAAAATTTCTGTAATTCACTGTAGAGAATTATAATTTCCAAAATCGTGGGAATATTATTTTATTTGTTTATCCAACCAATTTGCTTATTCAAGCTACCCCAAAAAAACAGGTTTCAAAAATGCTAACCAAGTCAATACGAATAAAAAATAAGAACATTCTACAAATGTCAGAGGACTCAAATAATCCAAAAAAATTACAAATTAGGGGCGGAAATGGTCCTGAGAAGCCAACTTTCCCCAGCCGCAAATTTGCAAATAAGAGAATTCCGGTAGTGACACAAGGCATCTTGTTACTCCGGTCACTGAACACACGTGGCATTCGGGACTTCGATAATCGATCACTCTTCCTTGGTTCCGGCACTGCGCATGGATAGATACAAGGGAGGAGATACCTGTCTTACAAATTACTGAGACTACAATTTTGTTCATTTTCACTATCTACAATTTATCAACCTCTTCCAAATCTCAGAATTATTGTGGCCACCTGATAATGTTAACATTTCTAAAATTTGCAATAAAAAAAATTGTAAAAAGAGATTTTTGAAATCTGCAAAATGCTGAAAAACAAATCGGAAAATTGGCCAGAAAAATCGCCGATTTCCCAAGATAATAGCCACATGAGCCATTAAAATTCCGAAAACAATGACAATTGATATATCGAAGTTGGCAATATAACTGACGTGTAGATGCGACACGGAAATCCTACGCTCCTCGTCCTCGTGCGTCCCTTCACAATGCACCGACTCGCTTTTCTGACTCACCGGATGTCAGTTCGGCCCACCCTGCTTCGTTTCCTCCACTCGTCATCGGCCCTCCCCCCCCCCCCTCCCTGTGAAATCCCTCATGATATCCTGGGACGTATTACCGCATTACGCATAAATTGTCATCAGTAAGTAGTATGCTGATCACCGCTTACTATTTGCTCTCAACCATCCATGCAACTCCATCGTCGCTAAAATGTTGCAATTGTCGAGAAAGTAGATTCCTATTTTATCAATGATTGGCAAAAGAGAAACCTAGTTTACCGACCACCAGTAACATAGAAGCCTGTTGTACCCATAATAATGAAATTTCAACAACGATCCATTAAACGAAATTGTATTGTACGCGCCATTTGCACAACAGACTTCATAGGAATGTGTTTTTCAGAAATATTACGAATAGAATCCAATTTTACGGAGTATAAGCAAAAGCCTCCCATTTTGCATACTGTCGATAAAGTGGACGTCTCTTTTATGGGCTGCCGGTAACATAGAATTCTACTATATGCCCTGTCGGTAAAATAGAGTTCCATTTTATGGACTGCCAGGAAAGTAGAGGCCTATCTTATTGCCAGTCGGTAATAGAACCTCCAATTGGATTGAACTCAGAATATTTGGCGAGTTTGTTCAATGTAGATGTAGATGATCTGTCAGTAGCTCAACACTTTCTTAATTGCTATCTGCTAATTAGTCAATAGGCAATTAATCTCTGCATGTATCCACTATAGGAAATATATGGGGACATTCTTGCATCCGTATTCCGCGATATTTCAATGCAGTAGTCTCTCCTTAAAATTCTGAAAACAATGACTATCGATATAGAGAAGTTTGTAATCCATAATCGCATTACGCATAAATTGTCATTGCTGAGTAGCTCATCCAGGGTCCATGAACAAGACCCCTCACTTCTTCGGTCGCTCCTTTTGTTTGCGATTCTGTGACCCCTGGGATTATGCATGTCATGGATTATCGATAAAGCGTGACTTATTTCCTTTATCCTTCATGCTCGTTGGGCTCGTTTATTTTTAATCCAAATATTGAACTTGGAAGGAGATATGGTGGAGAATCGATGCTTCTGATGGCTTTATTCAGAGTGAAATCGTGATATGGCGGCTGTGGAGATAGATCAAAGATACCGAAGATTTGCAATTTCCACATTTACGGAATTGCTGAAATGTTTGCAATTTTTCCAACAGTTTTCATTTATTTTTTTCCAAATTTGGAATTTTTATGCTAAAATTTTCAATGTTGTTGCAATTATTGAAAAAAATTACCAGCCACTGCTATGTACATTCTAAAAATATCTACCAGCCATTCTCGCAGTGCATGCAAATAAATCTCTAATTGAACTCTCGTAGGAGCACCACAACAATACTAAAATTATCACGATTGTCCCATAGTCGATAACAGTGGTCTCAGCGAATCTAAATTTCTCACGATCGACTGAACGTGTAACCGGGAGTCTGCCGATCCAGGAAGCACAATGGGAAGTCTTTTATTTTTGCATCTAACTCGAGCCCCCGGAGCCCTCAACACAATCTATCTATTGGATCTTGCATTACTTGACAAAGAAGCCGAGGGCTAGAATGTCCCGTAGGTTAAGGCGACTAACAATGAAGTACTTTCAGTCTCAATCTACTATTCCCATCAACTGGGCCAGTCGCTCGGCATTAGACTTAGTTCATGAAAGTGCTCCCAACATTTACCAAATTTCTTCCAAATTTTACCACAATTTTTAAACATTCCTTCGACTTTTACAAAAAAAATTTCAAAGACTATCAAATAGTCACTAATTTTTTATTTAAAATTTCGTTCTTGACTCGTCGGTGTTCAAACGTTACAAACGTCGGTAGAGCAGGTAACGATTTTACCTCATGCCAGTTCGACCGTTTTCTACCTTACCGACTGTTGATAATACAGGTCCTCCTTATCGATTCATCATTTTCGCGAAATTTACTAAATTTTCGACGTCGCTAAAAATTTTTTGCGTTCGGCTGAAGCAGTACAAACTATATCGATGGAATTTACTGCTTGCAAAGGGGACTTCGAAGAATTTCTCAGCAAGCTTTATAATTCGATTGACCTCATCTTTTTTTAAGTCTAGCTTACAGTGCTCCGAGGACTTTCAATCCCATTCAGTTGACATTTTTAATGGCAGATTTAACCCACTTGACGAATCCTCTATGTAAGTCCCATCAGTAAATGTTGGTCACCTTGGTAGCGTCTTTAAGGAGCCGTCGATACATATTTTTTTGCGTGTCGCAATACCAAGGCCGAGATCAGCGAGTCAATCTATATTGGATCTCTACACAATTTTTCAAAATTTCCTGGAGAAGACAATTTTAATTGGTATTTCCGATATAAAAAAGGTTAATGGAGTTTTCGGAAGTGTTGAAAATTGTAGAGATTGGTATTGCCATATATTTCATAGAAACCACTTCCTCAAATCTACCCTTAACTTGCTAAAAATAATCTGAGGATTTATTTCATTCCCCCAAACAATCATCGTTCACGCGATTTCACACGTCAACGCCGCTAATAAATCCACTCGTGAAGACCGCTAATTGACTATCATTGCGGTATGGGCATTTAATGAATTCGAAGAATCTTAATATGATCTATCCCGGAATCCAGGAAGAATTTCCAAATTATCTGAAAACAGAAAAACTTCCCAAAATATCGAAAATAAAAACAAATCCCAACTCCAAAAATTTCGGAAATTTGGAAAATTTGTTGAAACTGTTTAAAGAAATTTTACAAAGTCCAAAGCGCTGATGTTTTATCAAAAAAAAATTCAGCTTTTATCGGCGAAGCAACTTTTTCCCGGAATCCACGTAACCCAATAACTCGATAGCACAGTTTCACCTAGGAGCCTCACAAGGCCTCCTGTATGCACCAGCTGAGCCGGTTCGCATTACAACTTTGTTTCATTTTGCCCCTTTTTTTTCCCTCCATATTTCCCCCATTTTTTTCGCAGTCACGAGAGCTGACTCACGATCGAGACTTAATTGCACCCTTCGTTGTGTAGCGGCTTCATATCGAAGAAATCCTTGGCTTTATCGGGACCATTAAACATCTGGTTTTAATGGAGAAATCAGGATTTGGTATTCTTCATCGACATTTTTTTCCTTCTAATGGTCAAGAAATGTGCGTGTGTGTTTTAGGATCTGCCTTAAGATGGGCCCTACCACGGAAGCGGGCACCCATCCGATGCAACTGGAGCTAACTTTCGCGCTTCAAGCTATCAGCTTTTCAGATCACAGAGCAACACACCCAGAACACATCTAAGCGGGATCCTCTGGTGGACCCCCCCCCCCCCCCTTCCCCCACCGGCTTGGGTTCTCGTCCGACCTCGCGGTCTCATCTTATGGACCATCAAAAGCACACATAATGTTCGTCCTATCAGTGGCGGTCCATGAGAAAACTTTTTCTTATGGGTCGCGCGCGAACCCAGGACCTAAGCACCGACTTGGGTGTGTGTGCGTGTGTGTGTATCAAATGCTGATTCCCAATGGTTCCCCATCCAAGTCATCGACGTCGGAATCGAAGCGTCGTCGTGTAACTTAGAACTGTTCAAGTAAAGCAGAAATCGAGAACTTTTCTTCACTACTTCAAAAATATTGACGGATTTATTTGAAAAAATTACATGTTACACCGGATAAGACCTCCTTCACGTGTTCCATGCGACGCACGTATCACGTTATTCATCGAGATTCTAATAAGTCTTCCCTCATTCCGGGACTTGTCTTTCACCCCCACATCGACGAATACTTCCTCAGGAGGGGCCACTTGTCATTCCGGACGCCGAAATTACTTATTAATCACTTGGTATGA
The DNA here is from genome assembly GCA_026005395.1 of Asobara japonica. Lineage (NCBI taxonomy): Eukaryota > Metazoa > Arthropoda > Insecta > Hymenoptera > Braconidae > Asobara > Asobara japonica. The sequence continues at coordinate 963,284 of BQMI01000429.1, forward strand.
TGAATGGTCATTTGTCCCGGGGAATGTTTTTGGGACGCGGACCAGATGTTACCAACGAATTCATCGCTTATAACTTGAAAACCGCAGGGCAACCACACACTGATCCGACATGTGGGCAAAACGTGGGAAAGGATGAGAAATTCGCGCATCCACTTATAACCCAGAACTTGTAAAATTATTTCTGCATTTCTCATTGCTGATAATTGACAATAACTGTGTTCATTAATTTTTTTTTTGTTTCATTGATTTCACTAAATTTCATGAAAAAAAAATAGAAAATTACGAGAGGTAGAATTGCAACTTCACACTGAAATTTTGATGACTGGTATGCGCACGCGCAATGCGCGTGGGACACGCATGCGCGACGCGGATGCGTATTAAAAAATTCAATGATTTTTTTTTGTTTTCAAGAGGCTGAGTAGAATCGGACAAACAGCTTATTAGATGCGCAGTGAATGGCGCGCGACGTGCTTTGAATGAAACGCGAAGCGAACGGGCTATCCGGTACTTTGGGAAATGACGACGAGGGGCGCGCGGGGATTACGAATGCAGGATTGAAGAAATGAGAAGAGAGTGAATGGAATACGCCAGGCACGGTAGACACGACCAAAATGATCGCCTGATACCAATTGCAGGGTTACGTCATGAGTGCATGCATTTTTCTTCGTTCAATGTGACACAAAATCCTTGGGAGGAGCAATTACAGAAACAGAATCAGTTATTGAAAATCATCAAGTCGGAAAAATTTCGGTACTTTGGTAATTTGCTAGGCTGGTCCAAAGTTCTGAGAATTAGAAAATTTCAAAGACTTAGAATATTCAAAGAAAAAATTTTGAAAATTTTTACAAATTTCAGGTGTTTTCAAATTTCAAAAAACTTAAAAAGATGAAAAATGTATGAAATTTCAGGAATTCAAAAAATTAAAAAAAAAATAGTATCGGGAATTTTGGGAATTTCATAATTTTTATATGAATGCCATTACATTTTTTCCCCCTGATTTACAACCCATAAATCACCCAAAATTAGCCCAGAAATGAGAAGGCGCAATGAGAAATACCTACTCCCCCCGAAAATCGCGTGTGAGAGAACCAAGTTTCATAACATAGAACTTGTGACCGAAGATTTACTGGGTCAATTTGTACTCACTTATCGTCTTGTTGATCCAATCTGCCAAATCCTCCTGCAGCGGAATCAACTGACGACTTTGGGCAGAATGGAGCCGTTCGTGATAAAACTGAAATTTGATAAACATTTTTCAAATTTGTAGAATTTCTCAAATTTTTCAAATTTTTGAAATTTTTCAAATGTATGCATATAAATATTCGAATTTGTGAGCTTATAAGAATGTGCACAAATTTACCTGAAATTCTTCCTCTTCGGGAGAAGGTCGGGGTATGTCCGCATGTGAAAATGCAGAAACTGAAGATGGACCCCAACTACTGCGGTAACGTGTGTGTTGAGTCGGTGGAAAACGATTGGTATATGACAGCTTCATTTTTGGTCTGGTGGTTTCGTTTGATTACTTTTGAAAATTATTTTTCTGTGAACAAAAAAATGGAAGAATCCAATTTATTTACTGGATGGGGCAGAATGGGTCTAGGAAATTTCGTTAATTTTTATTTTAATTCTATAAATTTTGATTTTTGTTTTGAAAATTCGGAATTTTCACATTTTTTTTTCAAATTTCTCCAATTTTCAAAAAAAAAATCACAATTATATCATTAGTGAATTTTCATTTGCCGATTTCATATCACAATTGTATCATTTGCAAGGAATTCCAACACTCGAAAATGTCTTCAATTTTCAATAATTGACCCTTTTTTTGGGGTCACTTTAATGGAATTTCCAGAATTGTTTCTTTTTCTGTTAAAAAATCTATCGAAAAAAATCCAACTTCTGAAGAATTTGACAAAATTTCAGGGAAAAATTCATTCGAGGGTTATAGGGCACGTGTGGGCGTTTTATCAGAAGTTCAGTCTCCTGCTCGCCAAAAAAAAACGTAATTTCGGGAATGAGGAGTGTTCAGCCCGTTGGGCAATCCTCTCATTTCCTCAAATCCTTATCAACCATCCCCTCGCTCATAAACCGCGAAATAAAAACCATCACATTCCCGCGAAATTTCTCCACAACCGGGCAATAACACGCCCACAAGCCCATAACAATCCACTTCCTGATTTTCAATTAGCAGAATGTATTAAGTCAATTTTTCAAATTTCATGAATTTTTGTGGAGTTTTCCTTTTTTCCAAATTTCCGAATATTGATTTTATTAATTTTCAAATTTTCAATTTTATTTCTATTTTTTGATCAAATTCTCAATTGTTAAAATTTTGTACTTTTTTAGGTTGAATAAAAACTTTTTTGATTATTGTCTCGCCTTTCTGAAACACTCTAAAATGAATTTTTTTTTTTTAATTTTGAAATTTTCAATTTTTCAAGTGTCAAAATTTTTACTTTCAAATTTTCCAAATCCTTCATGATTTTGAATTTTTTTCAATTTATCCAATTTCGTAAATTTGGAATTTCAATTTGCTTTGATTATACAATTATTTAACCATAAACCACTGGCGTAACAGCACGTTTTGAAACACCAATCAATTGTTATCGATTGCGCAGAAGTTTTGTGCAATCCACTGAACTTAACATCCAAGAAATTTTTGGCCTTGTCAAAACTTTTTAAACATTTCTGGCAATTGTGTTATTTTGTGCAATTTTTCCAATTTTTTCACATTTTTGAAATTTTCCAAATTTTCCAAATTTCCCAAATTTTGAAAATTTTCCAAATTTTCCAAATTTTCCAAATTTTCCAAATTTTCCAAATTTTCCAAATTTTCCAAATTTTCCAAATTTTCCAAATTTTCCAAATTTTCCAAATTTCCCAAATTTCCCAAATTTTCCAAATTTTCCAAATTTTCCAAATTTGCAAATTTTTGAAAACGCGTAATTCCGCAATGACAGTTCATTTTCAAAGCGCACTATTCAACCATAAATCACTGGCGCAACAGCATGTGTTGAAATCCCAATCAATACTGGAGAACCGCGAAAAAACCGTGGGTGACCCAATGAAACAAACACCCAGGAGACTAGGAAAAAGACGGATGAAAAAAAAATTGTAATAAATCGCGGACTCCCACGCTGTCCTTCGCCATCGGATCCGTCTGTTCTACTGCGTATGACAAACAGAACCACCGGCAACGAAAGACGATAGCTCAATCATCCTTCGCGGTGCAGGTGACTGAGAAAAATTAAGAAATTTGATAAAATAGGAGGGAAAAAAAATCTATCGTGTTTCACCTTTTGTGATAAAAATAGAATTTTTCGCCTTTCTTCTCATTGTGATTGTATTCCAATTTTATTTTATGCTTTGAAAATTCCTAACTTTTTTTAATCTGCAATTTCTTTTTCCACTTTTTACAGAATTTTTTTGAAAATTGCTTTTTATTGAGAATTGACGAATTCGTTCTTAGTGTTTCAATGCTTGAGATTTTTGTGAATCACACACACCCACACACACAAACGCGCGCGCGTGCGTTGAAACGTGCAAATATGCGGACAGATCAAATTTTCATTTTCGGGAGCACAACAACTTTCCCTATTGACAAGTTGAGAATTATGAAACACAGATAACTCACGTCAATAGAAGAAAACATATCACTCGAGAGTTGAATCGACATGTGACCGAGTTCTAGTCACCATACTTCACTCGCAAATCGACAGGACACAATTGTCCATTGAAACTGAGCAGACGTAAATTTACTGGGATAACAATACCGAGGATGAAAACTACTCGGTCTTAGTGGCACAACTTGTGTTTGTAAACTACCTGAAAACCCGTAGGAATGGGATTTCACTCGCCTAGTTAGATATGTCTACCAGATTTTCTAAAAAAATCACTTACCAAGCCTTCTATTCCACTACAATATACAATACTTAAATTATATTGCGCTTCCGTAATCAGTAGTTCCTATTTACTGTCAATGAAAACAAAAATTAGACCAAGACCGTTTAAGCAACTGAGACGTCAAATCAACGATTTATTTCTCCCTATACTAACCCGCTGTAATTACATATTTCATTTCATATAATTCAAAACTCAACGCCCCATGAATTAATATCCCCAGAAGAATCAAAATTGATGATGATAAATGTACAAGTTAGAGTTATCCATGGTTGTAGTGCGCACTCTAGACCGAATCCATGTTTTTTGCACGTGGGCGCTACCCCATTACCCTCTCGTGACGGTGTACGTGAACGTATAAAACACGCTAAATGTTCTGTTCTGTGTTGTGTGTAATGTCACTGATGCCTTTTTTTCCTGCACACATCACGATGTGTGAGACGGAGATACAACTGAGGCGTGGGAACACCTCCATTCCACTCTCTCGTTGCCTTATGTCAGTGTTTACGTGATGTGCGTTAGAGTAGGTGGGCCTTACGTGATCACCTGATTGCGGAGGTCACATTTGCAAATTATTCCGAACAAATCGCATATTTTCTTGGAAAAAGACTCACAGCTAACATCCCCAGGCATAGTTTTAGACTCATGGATAATGCATCTAGCGAAACAGATCGAAAGACAACCCAGATGAGACAAACACAGTCAAGACCGGATGAACCTCGGTGGTGGTCCCCGAAACTCAACCTCTGCTTGCCTTGAACCAGGTCAAATCCTTTGGAGCCATAGAAGATGATGATAGTCACCGATGAACATGGATCCAACTGTCCTTTGGACAACTTCAAGTCATACCAAGTGTAACACCTGAGTTGATGAATCCAGTGTGATGGAGATTATTCCCTTTCATAGCAAATTAAATTGGCTGAGGCTTTTTTTCTGGGTGTATAGGATGGCAAAAGGTCCCAGAAGATGCCTGTGAAAATCGTAAGAACCTGTAGCAGGAGTGCTGGGAACAACAGCAAAGGATACTGTTCGTGTAAGAGAATAAATTCTTCCCAAAAGTTTACGAGGCTTCACTCAAATCACTGAATAGACCACAACGGACTAGTCCTAATTGGATTAACCGCCTTCGGATTCAAGCGGTGAATGGCCGTCACCCTACTCTGTGGGTGGCTACGCTCATTTTTGAACAAAAATATACACCTGAGTCTCAGAACTTCAACGGAATGAAATATGAGGCGACAGACCAAGGCGCTAGATCACCATTACCAGAGTCATCGGTTGGACCAAAAATGCATATCGAATTCGATGCTAAACTGACAAATGTGAATTTTGTATTGAGCATTCTATGGAGAAACATACTGTGAAACGTTCAGGATTCATCTCCATCCTTTCATATTATAAAAATGCTGTTTGTTGGGAACCAATAGCACGAAGTGGGCATGCAAAGTCCCTAAAACACCAGAGAATTTCTTATTTAATAAAAGAAAATGTTTTTGAAAGTCATGTACATTTACGCAAATCACTGAATAGACCACAAAAGGCTTGTACCCTAATTGGATTAACCGCCTTGGGATCCACCCAGTGAATGAGCATGAACCTCCTCAGTGGGTGGTCATGCTCACGCCCCATGCCCAATGATCACAGTATCATCATTCTGATCGATCAAATACTGTCACTAGAGACTTCGTAAAGACCACGAGAATGTTTTGACCCACCCGTTGCACTTGAGCTCACCATGCTCTTCTGGGTGATTAAATTCGCAAGCCCCAAGTGACTAATGAGGTGGTAACGAGAGAAACGAGTCGGAAATCAATGAGCTTAGTCCAGTACTTTCTACGGAGGATTGCGAATATCAACCTTTTCAAATTCTTTTGTTCGAAAAGTCCAATTATTGGTGTTACTAAACACCTTGGTGCATATGAAGAGTTCATTGCATAAGTAATTAAAGGTTCTCCAATGGGTTTTCACCCATCGGATTACATGGCTAGAGAACCCAGAATGTAATACAAGCAAGAGTAACATAGTGGAGTGCCAACACAACTGCATCAAGATTGGTGCTGTAGGTCTTCTAGGTCTGTTCGTCCCAGATGGTGGAGCTCCTTTAGAACCAGACAAGATGATATTCATCGATGAGCCTGGGTCCTGGTGAGAGATTGCTCTAAGAATTCTGAAGACCCATATATGCATGCAGACGAGGAAAAGTTACATCGATACACCGATTTTCCTGCCAGAGATTCTATACGACTTTTTCATATGTGGGGAAATGTGCAGAAGGGGGATATAAATAACGGATATTAAAACCACCGTCGACGAAGTTAATCGACCTCGCGAGCCCGAGTAGTCATGCTAAATGTGGGGAATCTAATGGAACGTACATCAACATTTTTTTTTCCTTCAATCGATCTTTCGGTTTATTTTCGGGGAATTCGCGAATTCCAATATCCGATGGAACGGAAATTAAATTTATGGTTGGGTAGGGGAGGCTCATAAGTGGCAGTTTGAGGTACTCTTGAACATCGAACTATCGGAAATGTAATATCATTTCCGATATTTCAATCTCTATAATAGGGAAAAACATTCAACTTGAGAAGCGACTTCATGGGCTTCCTTTCGGTCTGCGAAACAAACACACGCCAGAATTTGTTTTCCGGTCCCGAGCTTCGAAACCGCCATTTTCGAAGCCCTTGACCGGAAAAATATTTTTCCGGACACGCCGTGCAAACCTAATCCCTCCACACCCCCCGTGCTTGCCATCCGCGGCGTCACCTCGGATGGCAATTTCGCGCGGGGCAGGGGATGATTTGTTTACCACGGCTAGCCCCTAAATATACTATTAGGGCCTTGGAACGAAAATATCTATGTCAAAATTTCCCTAGAATTTTGCAAATTGAAAATTTTTGACGTAACACATAAATAAGATTACTTTTTCCGACAAAAATATTTGTCAATAAAATTTCCTTTTTTTTAACGAAATGAGCTCCTCATCTCTAAAATTTCCAGCCTCAATGACTTCCAAACTTTCTCGACAGACAGAAAAGATGTAAAAAAAATAATAATTTGCAGAGGAATCACCGCAGTGCGAAATTAGTGCGCACCGGGCTCGTGTTGTTGAAATGTATCGAAGGAACTGGACCGCGTCTATGGTAAGTATGCCCAAGCGACGAGGCTTGCGCTTTTGCGTGGTTTCCTATAATCGCGAATCGCGGGATTCACTAACTTTCGAATGATTCGCGGGTTCCGAGAGAAAAAAAAATCGATGGAAACGCAGAAACGAGACGAAATTGACTTGATTTGACGTGGAATTCGAAAAAAAAAACGATTTAATGTGCATTTGGTAAGGGTAATTAATTAACAACTTTCGATGGGATCTCTTTTATTTAACGAACAGAACAAATAGGTGTTCCACGTAAATTATGCAATTCGTTGAACGATTTTCCTAATTGTGAAATTTTTCACAAATTTCTCGATTTTTCCGTTTTTTTTTCCATTTTTGTAATTCTTTAAAACTTCTGCATTTTCAAATTTTGTGAGACTTTTAAGTTTTTGATTTTCTGGATGTTACGGGTTTTGTAATTTCTGAAAATTTTGATATTTTGGGGATTTTTGAAATTTTTGAAATTTTGAATTTTTTGAAAAATCAATTTTTCACGACGAACCCATTAACTCTCAATTAGTCCTAGGATGCTGAAAAAAAATCGAGAGCACTTAAACTAAAAGTAATTGACCAAGTTCGCAACGGAATTCGGAAAAAAAGGCTGTGTGTTCATTTGGTAAGGGTAATTAATTAGCAACTTTCGAACGAATCTCTTTCATTTATCAGTCAACAGATTGTTGCAGGCAGTTTCGTCCAATTTATCAAACGGACAATTCAAAAATTTTCACCATCTTTCCATCTTCAAATTTTTTTACAAATTTCGAAATTTTCTGAAAATTCGTGAATTTTTATCATTTTAAAAATTTTGCCAATTTTCCAGATTTTCTAAATTCAATGATTAAGCGATTTTGATGAGATTTTCAATTACCCGCGTTGATTGAATGCTTGAAGCCGCAACTCTAGTACATCTGACACCTTTTTGTAACGGCGTAGGACGATCATCGAACTGTTGCATCATCGTAGCGGCAGAGGCGCGTAACATGCAAGTTAGTACCGGTGTTATACGTACAGTAATGTGCACATCCATTGAAAATCAACGGATCGAGGATTTTTATGAGTTTCTTGGGCTCTGTTATTTATTGCCTTATTTGTACCTTTGTGTACACTCATCAATCTGTCCGCGAGTTGCATTCCTGCATACCATTCAATTTTCATAATCAAATTTCCAGCCAATTCTACAATTATGTCAACGATTCCCGAAAACCCATAAACTATTATTTTCTCAAAATTGTCTACTAAACGTGTTAAAAAAATCAGATGAAGATACACACACACAAACGCAGAAATCTGATAATAAAGAAATTTTGTTTCAATCTTCTTTCAGTTAGAAAAATTTTGATATTGTTTAGTTAAAACTGAAACCATAAAATTTTTTTTTTTTGGTAAAATTATTTAACATTTTTCAAAAAGTTCAAAATTGTTTCGATGATTTTCCCAATTTTTCATATTTTCGGAAAATTTTCACATTTTACTAAGAACATCGGAATGAAGTGTAATACAAATAAAAAACTGGAAAAACCTGGAAAGAATTGAAGATTAAGGTGAGGTGCAATTAAACAGTAGAAACAGAGCGTGCTAATAATTCAATTAGACTTCCGATCAATGTTTGAAGCCTCTGAAATGTCCGTCTAGGGAAAATGCAATTATTAATTAATTCAGACAGAGAATGATCCACAGATGGTCGATGGGTGGTTATGACCCCCTCCCACCCGCCACCCCCCGACAGTAATCAAAGAAACTTGAAATGGGACAATAATCATGCTGATTACATTTTGAAATCCTTAAAGATATAAAAATTTTGGAACTTTTGCAAAAAAAAATGGAGGATCTAATTTTTTTTAATTTCTTGGGATTCCAAAAATTTCAAATATTTTGAAATTTGAAATATTCAACAGTTCAAAATTTGAATCTGAGACTCCCAAATTCCCCAAAAATTCAAAAATTCAAACAAAAATACAAACATTATAAATTACAAATTTAAAAAATTGATGAGATTCGATCTTCAATGATTTCAAAAAGTAATCAATATCAAAAATTTTAAACGAATCCCAAAGTTTTCCAAAATTTCGAAATTGCCAGCAAAAGGATTAGAATCAAATTTTTCCGCAATTTGGCTAATTTCCCAAAATTTCCGAATTTCCTAAAGCTACAGAGCGACTCAAAAACAGGAAAATATATCTTTTTTATCTCGTGCGTAGAGTAATACGCGGTTAACAGTAATAAGAATGTAACAATAAGCCCGTTTTGGAGCGTGACTTGAGATGCAAGTATTAGAAGTGATCCACTAATAGGAAGAGGTTTTACACATTTGTGTATGAAAGTTGTAATTTTTATTGCTCATTCACTCTTAAAGTTGTGAGGAAAAATAAAGAAACTGAAGAGAAATTGAGTTTTCGCGTGAATTAAAAGTCACAATGTTTACTTTTTAATTAACCCAAAATTTACCAAATTCGTTTTCAACTTTCCGATTTTCTGATTCGCTTGCTCTGGGTGTGCGAGTGTGTAGCTAACTGTTTCTATTCTCCATTCAATACCTCTGTTATATCATGATTTGCTGGAAAAACAAATCTATGAAAAATGTAAATAAAAAAGAAAATGTGGCAATGGGCCATCGTCCGAGGCCTTTCAAGCTCATTAATGATTTTATGTCACTCGTTTCAAATCCACAGAACGTGAAATAACAGACTGCATCAGGCTTCCTCAATGGTAACTCGAGCTGGAGCACTCGAGAGATTAAAATGTTGTTATTTTTCTTGAGTGCTTACCAGTTCTCTGCATCAATGGGGCGGTTTATGGCTGTTTGAAAGGCCATTATGGTAATGAGATTACGAGATTATCAAGAAAAATCGAACTCACTGCACTTCAGCCGAAAATCAAAACAGGATATTAACAAAATTTTTTTACCATTCGCCTTGTTTTATTATATAGCCAAATGTATTGGGGATATTTAAATTTTCAGGGAAATAGATTTGGCGGGAATTTTGAAAATTTCTCCCAGCATCTCATTTTTAAAAATTATTCTACCTTCGCTATTTTTTTTCAAATCGAAATTTGTTTTATAAAAGCAGTCTAAATGTTCCAAATCTTAACATCAATTGAACGCTGCCAGGCAAGAATTCTCACTGATAATGATTGAGTAATTGCACCTGATACCCCAGAAATCGTTTCAAGCCATTTTAGTCAAGAGAAAAAGTGAAAACGAGGTTTTTGGTCCTAACATTAGATTGCAGACGGGCCCACGCTAATGAAATGTCATTTCTGCATGCAATTAGGCTGCCCTGAGGCAATTTTCCTAATCACCCAACTGAGTTACGAGGGTTGACAATCGAGTCTTTCGGCAATTAAGATTGCCGGACCCAGGTCTTTGCAGTATGCACTTTGAAAAATTATCGAAATCTCTAATGCTTCAAACTTTCTCCATTTTTCAAGGTCACCAAATGTTTCATTCCTTTTATTGTCAAATTTTTGTTGAATAATCAGATCTTTTTTGGAATGGTTTACATATTTTCAAATTTATCATATGCTGCTAAATTTTCAATTTTCGTTTCATTTCCCATTCGTGCAAATTCCTCTGAATGTCAACTAGAATGTGTTATCATCCTTCGGGCCGACACTTGTCTTGCCCTATATTGGGAAGTCAATGTATGGCCTACTGTAAGTCAATATAGAGCCTACTGTGGTCCAATAGAGGGTTAACAGTGGTCCAATATTGAACCACTGTTGACCTGATATTGGGCCAATGTTGGCCCAAAATTGGACCACATCGATCGCAACACTGATCCAACATGGCCCAATATTGGGGTAGGCCGGGTTCGGTATTGGGCCACAGTCGGTCCAATATTGGACCACCATTGGGTCAATGCTCGCTCGCAGTTTGTTTAATATTGAACCGTCGTTGGCCCAATATTGAACCACATCGAGCACAACACTGACCCACCATGACCCAATATTGGGACATGCCGGGTTTGGTATTGGGCCACAGTCGGTCCAATATTGGACCACCATTGGGTCAATGCTCGCTCGCAGTTTGTTTAATATTGAACCGTCGTTGGCCCAATATTGAACCACATCGAGCACAACACTGACCCAACATGACCCAATATTGGGACATGTCGGGTTCGGTATTGAGCCGCAGTCGTTCCAATATTGGCCCACCATCGGATCAATGCTCGCTCGCGGTTTGTTTAATATTGAACCGTCGTTGGCCCAATATTGAACCACCGTCGACCCAACATTAAACTGTTGCCGATTCAATATTGAACACCCACCTACCCAGTATTAGTCCTGCAATGGTCCAATATTGGGCCAATGGTGGCCGAATACAGGGCCCACGGTGATTCAATGCAGAGCCTACGGTGAGCCAATGGAGAGCCTCCTCTGGGTCAATGCAGGGTCTACTGTGGACCAATGCGGAGCCGACAGTGGCTCAATGCAGGACCTACTGTGGTCCACTGCAGGGCCTACGGTGGGCCAATGCAGGGACTACTGTGGATCAACGGTCAGCGGAACTACTCTGTGTTAATATGCCGGCGGTTGTCGTCAATGAAGGGCTGTTTTCAGACCTATATAGGTCCCGGTCATTATCATCCAATGACCTTGGGTCATTCTCTGAACCGAGTCCAATTGTTCACCATGGTTGGAATGAACAGTCCAAGCGAGGGCCAATGTTTAGCCCAGTACTAGACCTACTTAGGCTTTCAAACTTAAGTTCTTTCTCCAAAATTCTCGTTTTACTTTGTCAATCCCCTTTTCTTTAGAATTAGACCAGATTTGTAAAAGATGACTTTTTTGCAATCTCCACAATTTAGGGAATTCATTAAAATCTAGAATTACTGAAATTTTTTAAGTTTGAAAAAAAATTTGAAAATAGTTTGGACTAATTTGCATTCTTACAAAATTGAGATTCATCAAATGTTATGGAACTTTGAAAATTTGCAACGCTCTTGAATTCTTTGAATTCTTGAAATTCACCAAATTCTTCATCTTTAATTTTTTTTTTTAAATGTCTGATTTTTTTTTCTTCTTGTCAAATTTTGGAGGTTTCACAATTTTTATTTTTTGAAACGTGAGAATTTTCGAATTTTTGAAACGTGAGAATTCCAAGCTCTTGGAGCTCCTCAAACTTCTAGCGCCTCAAGTATCCACAATTGAGTCTTTCGGCAATTAACATTGTAAAAGCCGGGGTCGGTCGAAGGGCCAATAATCTCGACTCATTACTCAAAACTTGAGGATCCGGGCATGTACAATCGGCCCTACTGTTTATTCAGCGATGTACATCCGTCAAAAATAATTCAAAACGCGGGGAAAATGTCAGGCTGTCAAACTCGAAATAGAAAAGTCAATGGAAAATCATAACACAGTACATTTGGCGCCAAAATATGCATTTATTCAAACTTCCAATTTTTCAAAACATTTCGAATTCTCAAATTTAGAAACTTGACTTTTTCACTTGTTTCAATTTTCGAGGTTCTGCAAATTTTCCAAATAGCTGAAATCCTTTTTGAAAACTTTTTGCAAGTTTTTGAAAATTTTATAATTTTTGAAATTTCGGAATTTTTGAAATTATTTCGAATTTTTTCAAATGATAAAAAAGTTTTACTTGAAAAACATAATTTAACTTACCACGTCGGCCCACCCCCTCCCCATCATCGCCAAACCCTACAAAATGCACAGTTATCCATCACAATCGTAAAAAAAGAACTTGAAACGTATCGCGAGAACCTTTCGTGTCGCTTGGCCGGTGGCAACTGTCGAGAGCTCGGGCTTTTAATCCCTCTAGGGCTTCTCTTTCGAAAGCAAACGGAAAGGATAGGAGACAAAACGGGGGCCACGCGCGTACGCTCTACAATCGACGCGTGCACTACGGCGTTGCGCTAAACTGCGCCAAATTTTGCGGATCATTATTTCGCTTAAAAAAGTTAAAATATTCCCGCAAAAATCAACGCATTGAGTGAAAATCCGCAGGTATACATTTTATTTTAACTATTTTGTCATTTCCCGCCAAAAATGGCGCGTGAACTGCGCATTGCAAGCTGCGCCAACTTCCGTCTCCACATATTCGCGAAAACTAAAAGTTTTCCCGCCCAAAACATGGCGCATATTCAATATGGCGCTGAAGTGCGCCGGAATTTGCGAATTATGATTCCCCTTAAAAAAGTTAATATATTCCCGCAAAAATCAACGCATTAAGTGAAAATCCGCAGGTATACATTTGATTTTAGCCACTTTGACGTTTCCCGCCAAAAATGGCGCGTGAACTGCGCATTGCAAGCTGCGCCAACTTCCGTCTCCACATATTCGCGAAAACTAAAAGTTTTCCCGCCCAAAACATGGCGCATATTCAATATGGCGCTGAAGTGCGCCGGAATTTGCGAATTATGATTCCCCTTAAAAAAGTTAATATATTCCCGCAAAAATCAACGCATTAAGTGAAAATCCGCAGGTATACATTTGATTTTAGCCACTTTGACGTTTCCCGCCAAAAATGGCGCGTGAACTGCGCATTGCAAGCTGCGCCAACTTCCGTCTCCACATATTCGCGAAAACTAAAAGTTTTCCCGCCCAAAACATGGCGCATATTCAATATGGCGCTGAAGTGCGCCGGAATTTGCGAATCATCATTCCCCTTAAAAAAGTTAATATATTCCCGCAAAAATCAACGCATTAAGTGAAAATCCGCAGGTATACATTTGATTTTAGCCACTTTGACGTTTCCCGCCAAAAATGGCGCGTGAACTGCGCATTGCAAACTGCGCCAACTTCCATCTCCAAGTATTCGCAAAAACTAAAAGTTTTCCCGCCCAAAACATGGCGCACATTTAATATGGCGCTGAAGTGCGCCGAAATTTGCCAATAAGAGTTTTTTTTTAATTACAGGGTTTACCGAAGAAAGAAACACTTCCGTTACGTCTTGCACTAAACTCTGCGCAAATCTGCAGATAAGTGATCCCTCAAGAGACAATTTTGTCAAAATTGGCGCAATCGTGCCCTGAAATTCCGCAAGTTTTTACTTTGCTAATTAATATCTTTCCCGCTAAATTCAATGTGCGTATTATGTGTTGCGCTAAACTTCGTTAGATACCATAGTATGTAATCTTCAAAAAGAATTCTTTACCATTACTTTCATCTTTCTTTACCATTTTCATGAGGTTACAAAATGTGCGTAATTATTCAAAATCTATCCACTTTGAGACTTCTCAACATTCTTTATTCTTTGTCAAATTTTCAAATTTAATTTCACAATTTTTAGGACTTTTCGATTCTTTCGAACGTTTTGAGATTTTTCTTTTTCAAAGAAACGTTTTTTTTCATAAATGGTTAAAATTCTGAGTTTCATAAATTTCGGAAATTTGTCAAATTCCTTAAAGATACCTCAAAGATACCCATTTTTGTGTTATTTCTTTACAACTTTAAGTGTATCAATCATTTTTTTTTAAGTTTCCATTTTCGAAAAACGTCATTTTTCTATCCGCACTTCCCTGACTTTTTCCATAGCCTTCCGCTCGGTTCGATCGATCCGTGCTATCCTTTTTTTCCCAAAAATAAAAATTACAAAAATCATTCATCCACAAAAGCACTGGTTAGGCCTCCCTTCCGCGCATTCCGCATACTTCAATGACCACGTGTGCCGGCCGGCACTGGCATGGGAAACTAAAAAAAAAAGAGGCAAAGAGAAAACATAGGGAGCGCCGTGAGCACACCCCTTGCCAATCACCATAATGCACGTGTCTCGTTTCATTGGCAAAATTAAAAATCGAGGCGAGCGAATTCATTCTCTCCAAAAAACAGGTCATCAATTAGAATTGATCAGCATGGTGATCTCCCCACGTTAACAATAATTAATGAGTCCTAAATTAGCTCCAGGTTCGGTTCTCACTGCAGATCTCAAAAGTTATCCATGATCCGAAAAATTTCATGAAAAACTTTTTATAGAGTTCTATTTTTCGGAAAACTTCTTATAGAACACCTATTAAACTTTTTGTGTAGCTATAAGATTTTCTCGAGCGTTTTCTTTAGAAACTCTATGAAATTGTGCTAAATTCTCATTCGTACAAAAATGTAACAATGCCTCTGGCTTTTGAAATTGGCGGAATGGAACATTGTAGAGGTAAATTCGGACGAATGAAAAGGAGATGCTGGGGGGGGTCCATTCACGAGTACGTTGCCGGGAGGGAGAGCAGACGGAGTGACTTGATCAATACTCGCAGTCCTCTCCCTCGCTCGACCCTATCTCTCCTGTCTGTGCCGATAAAACTCACTTTCGTGGACCATGAAAATTTCAGGAAACACTTCAGCGAATTTTCCGCGATGATTTGGACGATTATCCCCCATAGGAAAAAAATATATGTTGGGCATTCAATATAGGTCCCAGATGTATTGTTATATATCATATCGAAAAGAGCTACAACACACACACACACACAGATTTTGTTGAACATGGTTCAGACATGTTAGAAATGCCTTGATTGTGATTTCGGGCCTACTGCTATTATCATCAAATTCAGGAGCACTTATATCAATTCTATCTCGTATGCTAGTTTTCAATACATAGTTAATGACACTTTATCCGCAATATCAAGGAAAAAGTGCTGCATTTTCCCCCAATTTTCAGTTCATCTTCCGTGACACTTTAACGCGACAATAATTACCCCTCCGTGTTCATTACCAGAGGACAATTGTGGCTTGCAAAGCGGAAGTCCAGTTGAATTAAAAAACCATCATTCCACACACGTTTTGTCGTGTAAACACGAGCAAACTAGAGAAAATGACCTCCGAGAAACTTTACTATCGACTATCGCTAATTTTCCTCATTCGACACCACGATTAGTCGATTCCCATCATTTTCCGGGTTTAAGAACGGCTGTGAACCCAGACGACTTATACTCATGAGCAAAGCGCTTTGCTCAGTTTATCGCTAAACTTTCTTTCTACTTTTTTATACATAAAATTTTTGGAGCCGCTAGATTTCCAAAGATTTTAGCGCTATTAGTAAATTGCAATATTTACTAATTCCAAATTTTTTAAAAATTCACTTTTTCAATTTTTGTAAGATATTGAAAAAGGGTGAAAAAGTCATGAGACTTTAATAATGGAATTTCTGAAGCCGAATATTTTTTATTATCACTATTTTCGTGCTTCCACCCATATTTTCTCCTAAACTATAAGTGTTAGAAAAAAATTGATTAAACATAAAATGTGAATTTTAATGCGAGGAACAACATTTGTTGGAACTCTTTTTTCCTGTCTCTATCCGCTCTCGAGATATTTTTTGATAAACGTGTGTTCAAAGATTTTTGTGTAAATCCAGAATTAGCTCGAAGCTACGTGAACACACACACACCATCTCGAAGTTTGTTGGGGATCATCCAAGTGTACTTAGAAAACCATTCATGTAGCGAAAATGCGATTTTTCAAATTGGAGTCATTACGATAACTTCTCGTAATGGAAAAGTTGGAAACATCCAAAATTTTAAAAACTGTTCAGAATTATGTAACGATTTCATCACATGTGCAATGGTTTTGCAAACATTTTTTTTTTCTTTCATTCTTCATTTTGACGAACGTAAGAGCGGATGTGAACTGCCTAGGTACCCACTTTTTTCCGCTCAAAAGGAAATTGTAATGCAAATTGTTTCTTCTATTGAGTTTTTGCTGCGCGGTATTGATTACTGTTGTAGTGATTATTTTCCTGCAATTACTTACGTACGACACAGTCCTGCGAGAAAAAAAAAAGATTTTCAAAATTTTCAGAGCAAATCAATTTTCAGAAAAATCGAAATTGTAAATTTTCAAGAATTAAATTTTACAAAAAGTACAAAAAATTCGAATTTTGAAAATTGAAAGAAAATAGGAATTACAAAATTTTGAACATTGTAAAAGTTAAAAAAATGGAGTCTATATAGAAAATGAAATGGGAATGCAAATTGCATTTTCCATTCGTTTTTTTCTTATCTAACGACGATGATTTTTTTTTTTAGTTATGTTTTTGATCGGCAGGTGATTATTTATCTGCGGTAAATTTTCACTCTCAGATAGCGCTTTTTGTTAATAACTTTCAACTTCGCAATTTGTTCGTCCTGGATTCAAATGGACGCTGCACTCGGCGCGGAAGTAGTCCGAAACGGCTATAGTGTTTTCAAGGACAAACTTCAATTTCATCTTCCACTATATCTATTAAATTAACTATTTGTTTTTCAACTTTTACTATCCTTCATCTTGACAAGTGCAGGAGTTGCTGGCACATAGAAGAAGTTATACAAATTCATAAATTACAAATGTTCATAACTTGAAATTTGGAGTCAAAAAATTTGGAGAAAAAATTTCAATTGTACAATAAATTGCACAATCTCAGGTTTCAAAAATTAAAAAAAACTGGCAAAAATTTTCAAAATTGCAAAAATTTCCAAAATTGCAAAAATTTTTAAAATTACAAAAAATATAAAAATATAAAAGCTTTCAAATTTCTGAAATTTTACAAATTTTTAAAATTTTCTAAATTTTGAGAACGAACAATTTTTTACTACTCGAATGAAGATTCGGGTGTACCAAGGTATCAGATGGTATATTTGTCTCGTGACAGAGTAGTATACGTAATTCGGTTGCTCGGAGAAGCTCCCAAGATTCCGCGGTGCCAGGAGCCGCCAGCTAGCGTGCCTCAGCACTGTCATGCACAAATCATTACCAGTTGATATTGATTGTCGGTGGAATTTATCTCCATTTTTGATAATCGCGATGGTCAATTCGCGGATGAATCTCTGAACTCTGTTCGTTACTGAACAAATTATAATAATGTCTAAATCACCCATTCAAATTTGAAATTGGTATGTCTACACTTAAAAAAATGAAAGAGTAAAGAAAAACCAAGAATGAAAATCGGGAAAAAATACATGAAAAAATTGATCGGGGAAATTTATGGAAGGAAAAAAATTGAATGAAGTAACATCCCAAAATCATCCAAAAAAGTGTATTCGTGTATATATTCAATAATTTTTAATATATATAAAAATACATGGTATTCAATATCGCGACTTAATACGAAAAATCGTGATGATTGCTTAAAAACTAAAGTGACGAGTATCGCCGAATGTTTGAAATTCAATTACTTCTATAGTAACAATTCATAGATTCAACTCAATTGCTGAATACTTTGTTCAACAGAATTTACACTATTCCACTTAGCAACATTCGGTTAACCGATGATTCCAATAAAAATGTTTACAAATTGTTTCGCGTGAGAAATAAATTATCAGTCTAAACTAAATGAAATAATTTTGCAGAAAAATATGATGCGCTTAATATCAACTGTTATTTTAACAATAAAATAGATTAGGATGTGCATCTCACGTATACATTCCGTAATTTCCGTTATTTGAGGAGAGCCTACTCTGAGTTTTGCAACTTATGGGAAAGCGACGAATTGATGTGAAAAAAACATTGAAAGTCGCATACGTTTTGTTTCAATCGCGACCATTTTCAAAAAGGTGAAAACTTTTTCGAATTTTTGGCTTTGATTTTTTCCAAATTTTGAATTTTCACATTTTGCATTTTTCAAGATTTTTATCAACTATTTTTCATAAATGTTTGATTATTGTTTTTTGTCTCTGAATTGAAAAAGTTTCTCTTGATTTGCACAATTTTACGAATTTTAAGAAATATGAAAATTTTGAAATTTTCACTTTTTCCAATTTTAATAATTTTGACAATATGGAATGAAAAAAAGCATTTTAGACATACGAAAAGATGGAAAAGGTCGCGAATGTCCCAAATATCAAAAATGTTAAAAAGGTTGGAGAAAAAATATAATATTTATAAAATTTTCACACATCAACAATCACAATTTTTTTTTTTAATTTGCATTTCCAGTCATTTAGTTATCCCGAAATTTGAAAAACTCACAGTATGCCCTCTTTAGGATGTTCTTGCTAAATAGGGGATTAAAAACAATTCTGCCGAGATATCCAAATTTGTCGTAAGTCCAGTGCCATATATTCCTGATTTAATTAATTTGGTTTTCCAACATTCACCTCAAATTTGTTTTTGTCTTTAAAAATGTTTCATCAATTTTTAGCGAGACTTAAACAATTGGAAAAGAAGTCAAGGGTTTTCCTCAATCAATTTTCTTTCATCTTATTGAAAAACGATCAATTCCTACCAAAATTATTTGCTGAAAATCCGAACCATTTTCAAGAACAAATTAATATCAAATTTTTTTGTTTTTCCCTCGTCCAAAAATTAATTGCATTTTTTTAAAATTCTTTTTTAAGTTTCGTAATTATGAATGTGGAAGAATCTGTATAATTGAAAACCTCGAATTTTTTTGTCGAGAATTCC
The DNA here is from genome assembly GCA_026005395.1 of Asobara japonica. Lineage (NCBI taxonomy): Eukaryota > Metazoa > Arthropoda > Insecta > Hymenoptera > Braconidae > Asobara > Asobara japonica. The sequence goes on from BQMI01000429.1 coordinate 982,665, forward strand.
AAATTGAGTCAATAGTGCATGAAAAAAAATGTGGGGAGCTCGGCTAATTTTTTTTTTGATTGCCCTACAAATTGCAAATACATTCTTTCAACCCAATGGGAACAAATGATTAATAATTATGATCCTTAATTTGTCATCATCTCATTTTTGATTAATTTGACATAAAATAGATGCATAACGTTCACGTTTAACAACGCAGAATTAACAATAATTGGTTTTTAAGAGAGGCCAATAAATTCATGATTGAGGGGAGACTACTAAATTCGAGTATCATGGATTAATATAAAAGGTTTTTTTAACACATTTCTACAATTTTCAATTTCTGTTTTCAGAATTTTTCTTTCGAGGTGTCACAGTTTTCGATTTTTTTTTCCAGTTGTCCCCAGATTTTTAGGAGTTTCCGCGAATGGAGAAACTCTAGAGAAATTGTTTAAAAAATTTCGATTGTCCCCAATTTTTGGAAAATTGTCCCGACAAATTTTTTAATTTTTAAATTATTTTTTTGGATTGTGGGAGTTTCTCAGCGCTCCCAAAATTTAACACATCTCCAAAAATTTTCAAGAAATTGGCAAAATCAGCCTCCAAAATTTTTTAAAGATTCTAGCAATTAAAAAAAAATTCAAAACTCGGTCAATTATTATTCGCAATGCGTAAATTAATATAAAAGTAAATGAAAAATTGCAAATTTCCTGTTGTCTCCCCTTGAGTCGTCATACACCATTACCATACAAAAACTTTGATTCAATTATGGGCTGAATGGATGAATTCTCAAAAATAAAACAAAATATTCCTCGATTTTTCGAAATAGTCATTTCACCCTTGAAAAAACTTTGATAAAACTTTTGATCTATGTAACATTCCAGTCACTCGAATTACCATAATCCTCAGAATTCTGCTTAACTTCTATCACTAAGCATTAATTATTAATCTCGGTTAAAAAAATGACACTCGTGTCAGTCGTTTATGATCCTCCGATATTTTCGATTTGGAGGGAAAACCTCCTCGTCCTCTTCGCCCTCGGGGGTCAAGAAAGGATCATCATAGGCGTAGTTTGGCACCCACTTTAGTAATAATTTTTCGAAAAACTCCTCAAGGTTGCGAGCTTCTTGATACACTTGAGACTCGACCTAAAAATAAAAAAAAAAATTAAGCTGTTGGCTCATTATAGTCAGAAAAAGTTTGCAAGAAAATATCTTCTCATCAGACATTTTTTCTGTAATTTTCTACTCACGGGATTATACATAAATGCGTTCTTGAACATAAGCCTAATGTCTGCAAACACTTGTCTCAAATCAGTGTAATGCTCCGGGTTATCTGGCTTTAGTTTTTCTCGAATTACATCGAGGGCGATAGGTTTTTTGATGATTCGATGATATTCTGCAATCTGTAAAAGGTAAACATGAAAAAAAAAAATAAGGAAAAATAAATTTCCCACTGTGATATTTTGCATAAAAACCAAAGAGACCCACCTCCGGCGAAACGATTTCTCTGAATGGAAGACTCTGCTCGTACTGGCAATAGAGCTCAAGAACGATTCTCTGCGCAATTCTAAGTTCCTTGGCCGTCATGGCTTGCGTCTGCCTTTCCCCAGGTTGATCTTCGGTGGTATCCAGGACATTTGTGCATAACATGCACTGCCAAGTTTCACTCTCATCAGGGAAGGTCTTCAGTGCAGGAATATGACAATAAAGATGAAAAACTTTGGGACACTTGTCGCAGCATAAAACAGCATCACCTCCATCCATGCAAACTGCACACCAATCTTCGTTAGGATCATCTTTAGCTATTGAACCAGCAATGTCCTTAACACCCTCATTAGAATTACCACCGAGATTCAAACCCTCGTCCGTCGAGCTGTACATACAAAATATATGATATGTTAAATGCATAATGCAGGCAAACCTCCATAAATTCTTCGAACCCCCAGTTACAACCAGAAGCGGTGGAAATGTCGGTGAAAGGTTAATGGATGTTGGTCATTGGATGATTAGGTCGAGATAGCTCAGCTTGATTTTAATGACTGATTCAACAGATCTCCTTTGAGATTTAATAAAATCACATCTCGACTGTGACAATCTATCGAATTGTACGTGATAATTTGGAAATTGAGGTGCGCTTTGAAAAGTGGATGAAAGATGTGGTAAAAGGTGGCTAACAAATTGAACCATGTGGTTTAGGAAACAGTCGGGTTCCATTGGCATCAGAAGGGTCGCGGAATATCCCAAGTTGGATCGACGCGTTAATTAATAAAGAAGATCTCCGTCAGTCTGGTCCTAGAGGTGTAATCACTGTCTCCTGCGGTTGGTGGAGATCGCTTGAAGGACATTTTCTGATTGATGAACATCTCCAGTCCCAACGTATTTTTATTGGATTATTTTTGATACTCATTTTACCGACACACACACAGATGCACCCGTAGATCCCTTCCTTCGAAAAACTGATGAATCTTGTTGATTTTGTTTAGAATGAAATTGCAATATCTCAATATTGCAATATTGCAATTGCAATATTGGAATTGCAATATTTTTTGTGCCTCCAAACCTCCTCTAAAAAAGTCACGTGACCTTTTTTATCTTTGATCTATTGACTCAAGCTTGAAATAAAAGTCAACTTTGAGTATCCTACGATGCTGGAGATATTTTCAAAAATAAGTTCACATTATGTTCAAAAATTAAGACTTACTTTTAAAGAGGAAAGTTGAGATCCATTAATTATAATTGCAATAATGAAAATTGGATTTTTTTGGAGAACTGTGGATTTTAGGCAGGTTGAAGGTGAAATAAATGATGGCCCTGAAGAAGAGCAGGTGTCACTGAGAGAGCAAATTATTTTTGCCAAAGAAGTACTAGTCATGAATAGATTTGGTTTTTAAGTAACGGATGTTCTTCGCGCAAATGCATGATCGTTTCAATGGAAGGCGTAAATATTAGTAGTGAAATTGCAAGTTTTTTTTGGGTCAATTGTATATTTTCTTCTCCCAAATTTCGTTTGCCTCCACATTAGTGGTATGCACTGTTTCTGAAAAAAAATTGATATTTTTACAAGTATTTAAGTCTTCCATTCACACGATCATTTTCTCTCGGGAAATATATCAGTCAATTGCAATAAAAAAATCAATTTATTTATGTATAAACTTATTTGGCAAAAATATTTTTTTCCCTTAGTGCCGCACAGAAGTGGTAAACCGTATCAAGTCCATTTCATAATTCGCTGATTTTTTTTAGGCATATCTCTTTTATTATTTAGTTTGAAACTTTACAAATCCATACAGCCATATGAAAGAAAAAAAAATTAATATATATTATTAAAATATGTTACAAAAGTTTATATTATATATATTGTACATTTGTTACGTTTCAATTGACATTTTGGAGTTTCAATCTATTAATTCACTATCATCGAGGGCTAGCACGTCAAAAAAACACGAAAGCACTATCACATGCAAATTAAATACATAAAAAATAGCACTCAATACACACACAGGACAAAAAACCATTTAGTTTTAATTATCTGACATTAAAAAAAAAACATTAATTTTTCCCCATCAATATTCATTTTTGCTAAAAAAATTGGCCAAATGTTTCTTCTAATTTTTCGAAATCTGGAAAATTTCACATTTTTTAATTTTTAATAATGTTTTACATTTTTGAAATGTTCAAAATTTTTGTTTTCTCACAAGTTTTTTTTCAGTTTTTTAAATAATTATATTGATTTAGTCCACGTTTTTTGGTGTTTTTTTTATTAGTGTTTTTTTGACATGTAACCCATTAAAGATCTTAGCGATAATTTATTTACACTTGAGATCAAGGCTCTTTCATCGAAAACTACGGCTTGAGTACGGATAATAAAATTGGTTTCAGTGTGAAGAATTATACAAAAGTTTGGGGCAAAATGGGCTGTTTTGTAATCATCTCTAATTGACAATTTCTTTGTACACCAATAAAAATAGTAGGATTTTCGATTGCAAAACATTTCATAATGCCCCATCCTTTCCGCCACAATATCTCTGGTTTGAACACGTCTTAGGCAAGCCAAGGACATGATCAAGAAAGAGTCATATATCAAGACTCAAGAAAGCTATCACAATTCTCCTCCAGAATTTTTTGTAGAGCTTACAGGGATCTACAAAAAAAAATTGTTATACGAAAATTTTTATAACTCTCTTAAATGCTGAAATATGTTCCAAAAACTCTGCGAATCAGATCGACTGAATACGGTCTACCACTTCACTATTCATACTGCTCGGAACATTCGTAAATAAAAAAATTGGAAGCATGTGAAAATTTATGTACAATTCATCATAAGGGATGTTTTTGATTTAGGTGCAATTTGGATGAAAAGAGAAATTATTAAAATTTTCCATAGAAACGGTTCGATACATCGCGCGAGACATATCGCAATGATCTGTAGCACAATCTGTCCTACATTCTTCGAATGAATGCTCAGTCCTCAACTTTTAACACTATCGTTTCGATTCACAAAAATGAGTGAATAAATTAAAAGCTTATGGACCAACCCAGAACGCTGTACCCTGTGCCAGGGTCGATCCATGGGATCTGTATGTAGCAGCTCAAAGTAGTGTCATTTGATTCTGTTCTAGTTTTGTTTGAGCACCAGTAGATTTGTTAGGATGGCGTGTGATAAGTTGCTGTTGGTGTCTAACATTCGGTAGGACATATCAATGGCAGTTCATAAAAATAAAAAATGCTTAGGCTGGCTGAGTTGGCATGGAATGAGCGATATGACTTTTTGAAAAGTGTGCCAAGTTGTTGGAAATGCCTTGCAGCGCTCTACGCAATGAAACATCGATTCTCAATTTCGGGACAGCCCAAACGCAGAAGGTTGAAAAATGAAGACCAGATTGTACTAGAGAGTATTGTAAAATGCCCTAGATGAAACTTATGACAACATTACGTTGACTTGAACCGTTTTACATCTTCGCTATCGAATTCTCCCGCCAACTCGTACCTGTCGACTTGCGCAGAGTCCAATTGGCCTTTCTGGGCTTCAGGAATTACCATGATACCATTGGAGTCCAATTTAGCAATTGTCAGCATCAGATCATTCAATGATTTCTGACAAAATTTGTCCAAACTCTTTTCCGTTTCATCAGCTTTCCCCGGAACTGGACTTGGTGTTTTCGGCACCGACGAGGTCACCTATATATATTAGAAGACAACTGGTGAATAATTTGGGGGGCTCAAATTAGAATTTGACAATTTTCAAAACGCATAGAATTTTGAGAAACACTTCTCACAAATTTGAGCTAATTCTCTGACCTTGGAAATTTTTCTGACACAACATTCCCCAATTTTTATGACTTTTAAATGTGAATGATAGAATATATGTTTAGGTAGATAATCATAATAATAATGAGCTACTCTTACCGTTTGCCCTGGTGTCGATACTGGTGGCGTTTCAGTTCCAGTTCCACTTTTCTGAGCATTCCCACTCGCATTATTATTTAAATTGGTGCTATTATTATTATTACTAATAGTATTGTTATTCGGTAAACTCTTCAGGGTGATTTTGTACGTGTCATCGTTGATCCGGCCGGGGCTGTGATTGTAGGCAACGGCCGGTTTTGGAAAAAAAAATGGAGTTGGACTTCCTGACTGAGGAATATGCCAACGAGCTGCCTGATAATTCGGATAAGGCCCCATTTGATTCGGCGGCGCTGTGCTGGCTGGGTTGACCTGCTGTAAGTTTAAAAACATGTATCTAACATAATTCATGTATTTATTATAATCTAATTTTAGTAAATTAATGGTCATGACCGGAAGATCAAAAGCAAAATTTTCATGAAAAATTTTGCCGAAAACTTCTGCGATTTCATTGGACAAAATGTAGGTCCAAGTCTTGAAAGGTCAACAACTATGTTCACTTAAAGCACCGCAATTCGCTTCCTCATCCAAATTTCGTTCATAATTCAGTTATCAAGGATGAAATCACTGAACAAATTTGTTCAGATGGTACGTTAGTGTTAGAATAGCTAGTCTCAAATCGTAATTCAGCCACTAACCTGCTGGACCCTCCCTCCAGAGACGAGAGCTGGGTTAGTAGGCTGATAGGTGTGGGTGGCTGCCGACACTGGTCTCTGACCATTGACATGGGTTCCTGGATATCGATAGCCCTGGGGTAGACGATAGGCAACGTTGGGCACGCTGGTCATAGGCCGTTGCGCATGCTGGGGATGGAAAGGGGCTAAAAGCCCACGGAGACTGGCATTCTGACCCATCTGGTCAAATTGGACCTGCTGAAGTAATCAAGCAAAGCTCATTCACTCATCTATTTATTTATTTGGAGAAAAAAAATCGTGGAACACAGTTCTAAGAAAGCTAAAACTCCTCGATTGTCATACATTAAGTACTATATCTGCAATTGTCTTGGTGCTGATAGACCTTGGTGCTGAATGAAGAAACTAAAAAAAGGAAAAACAGATTATATACCTGCTGCTGGGGATGTGTGGAAGACGTCACTTGTTGATGGCAATTCCCCATTGGCCTTTGGGGCATCATCAGCTGATGTCGAATTGCGCCATTATAACTGACAGTGTACCCTGCTAACCTTGGCTGGCCTTGCGGCGACGACCTTGGCGGTAGAGTGTGAACCGAATACTGCGGAGGAAAGTGTTGCGGCTGAGCCACGGACTGAGGATGTTGGACAATAGCTTGATTATGGGGCGGTGCAGGCTGACCATGAGTCTGGACAACCTGAACAGGCATGGAACACTGGTTCATAGGTTGGGGAGGAAAGGTCATGGGTATTTGGGAGAACTGGGGCTGGGATACCGGTGGGAGAGGAACTTGAACCGTTGGGCTTTCTGCAGGGACATTTACGGGAGGGGTCGGCTTTCTTTCTGCTTGGGGGTCGGGAACAGTAGGAGTAGGGGTGTAACTTGCGGGTGTCGGTGTGCTGGTACCTGTAAACAATTCAATGGTGATGGAATACTTATCCAACTTATTTATTCATTCAACTTCCTAATTCCAACAGCTAACATCCATAGAGGATTCAGGGGCTGTTACAAATCAGGGGACTGTAATCTATTACCACTTGATTATCAGGAAGATAAATCTGAAAAAGTATCTGGTTTCCTAACGTACCTGAGGAAGGGGAGGACGAATAAACTCGACCGTCCACGAAAATTGAGCCGATCGAAGAGATGACCTTGATGAGATCGGGAACCTTGTCCAGTGAAAGGTGGATGCGAACTGGGATCTCAGGGTTAGGTATATCGGCTCTCCTATTCTTTATTCTCTGAAGATGACCAGTAACCGATTTTTTCGAGTAGAGGAGCTCCATGTCGGTACCCTTTTCCAAGGCATGAGTTACGAATTGAATGCAATGATCTGTTAACTTCGACAACTGATCCAATGCAATTCGCTTCTCATTCAACGTATTTTGCTTTTGATCGCAAACCTCGTTTAAACGCATTACCAACTGCTTTCCTCGTGTGTTAATGGCATTTGTCATTTGAACCACCATCTGAGTTATGTCCTGCACAAGGTTCTTCTTCTTCTCTACGATTAGTACTTGTCGATCTTCGATCACTTTCATTGCGCTCTTTAGTAATACTCGTTTGTAGGTCACTTCTTTCAGGAGGGTTTGTACGGATGTTCGGGTTTCCGCAGCAATCTCGTGAATGAATTTATACCTGCAATATTAATTCACATTGGTTAAGGTCTTTTGAAATTGCCTTCGAGGATGTTCGTGGTTATTTCTATTTCTCTGTATATTTTCTTCACGATAGAAGTCATTTGGTTATTCCTAAAAATCATTTTTCTATCATACGTACTCATTCAAGGTCTCTACTACTCTCTCAACTTTCGAACTCGCGTGTACGTAGGCGTCTTGTTTTAGATGTCTCTGCTCATGTATATTCGAACATAAATGCTGGGAAAGGTGTAAGGATTGCAGCTTCTTGTTGTAAGTTAGCAGAAATCGGATCCGCATCTAAATCGGTGGAGTGCTTTCCGTTTTTTTTGAAAATTTGTATTTTTAAAAATAATCAAATTTTTGTATCTTCTGACACAACAAAATCTTGCGTCGTTGTTTCACGGAACCTCTTCTTGGTTTTGAACCTCTTCATCAACAGTCTATCGCGAAGGGCCCTTATCAAAGTTCTGAATGAAATACCAATAATTGAGATTGAACGCGGATCCAAAGACTCTGCTTTTTTTGGGAGAAGGAAAATCCACTAAACCGATTTATGCCGAACTTCAATCCCTTCTAAATTACAGGAAAATGATTTAATCATGGCGTACACAACTTCAATCTCAGCATCGACGCACATCCATAGATCATGGATTCCCGGTTGGACCATGGGTGGTATCTACAATACTCCCCATGAAGGAAAGGCTGAACTCTCTTATGAGAAATAGAAGGTGAAGTGCAAAAGAGACGGAAAACCCCATTAAAGAAACACACATACTCATAAACCGATACATGAACACATACCCACACAACGACCTCTCCGCGCAATCACACCCACACACTCCCACCGACACCCATACAACCACCCACACATAAGCATACACTCACCATTCAATATTTCTGTGCAGTTCAAAATTAAATATAAAAAGGCAAAATACTCAACTCTTCTTGGATCATTCATCATTTTCGAATAAATCATAACTATTCTAGGGAATTATGTTTCAATGAATACTCGTAGGAGAATGGAGTCGAATATTCATACTCATAATGAATTATTCATGAAGACGAATATTTCCACACCCTTAGTCTTGGGTATGAATCATCCATTCTGAGATACATTTCAAATGTTCACTGACTGGGTGTTTGAAAAATTCTGGGGAACTAATTCATCATGCAGGTGCTTCACCACGTCCACATGTCACCATACATTCCATTCTAGCTTACACTAAAATTCCCTTTTCTTGGGTCTCGATTTACCCTTCAACCCCCCTCCCCATTCCGACCTAACTCCACTTTTGTCTATGTGCTAAAAATCTAGGTATCAACCCTATCATTTCTTTCCAAACTCTACCGAAATTCTGCACCAAAAAATCCCCTGACGATCAGCTTACATGTAACCAGCTGATTCTACCATGGCATTCGTGACATTGCATCGAGAGCATAGGTTCAATTATTTAATTTAATTGACCATTGTTATTATTGTTTGGTTTAATTGCCCTTTGCGGTCAGTTGTTTGGGTAATCTCGCAATCACCTACCTGTGGTCCCTGTGCTCAGTCAATTGACAATCCCTACAAGTGAGTCTATCACACGTCTGGCAGAAGAGAGAAAGTTGCTCATGCGGATGTACTGAGCAGAACAAATGATTCGGCATTTTCTTCTCGCTCTTCTTATTAGACTCGCCATCTCTAGTGAACTCCTCCTTGGGCTTTATCGTATGATCCTTCGTAATTTTCAGCCTTTGATGCGCCATCACACAGTTCTGGCAGATGAACTCTTCGCAATCGACACACCAACTCGTTGCTGTTGCATTGTCATGACAACTCGTGCACTTCTTCTCCTCCTCCTCCTCATCCTTAGTTCCATCCTCATCCGAGCCATGTGCCATATCCTGATCCATCATTTTTACGTGAAATCTATTGTCAATTAGATTGTGCAGCTGGCTACCAACATCACAAATTTGACAGACAACTGTCATACCCTCGAGAATGACCTCGTCGTAACCACTGGGTCCACTCAATTTGCCATTGATGCAACTGTTGCAAGCGACGTGGAGGCATTCCAGCAATTTTGCCTCGTCCTCGTCACCAAATGTCTTGTTGCAGAATACGCATTTTGAGAGAAATGTCCGGACTTCGCTATCCCGACTCTCGGGACTGCAGCTACCGTCCTCGTCGTTTGTACTGACCTGCAGAGATTGAAAAATATATGTTATTTGAAAATTTGATTTTTTTTATCCTCAATGCAATTCATAATCGATTTATTTACTCAGGATTTTGGTTTTCAATTGATTTGAAATTCACCAAAGTAGATTTACATGTGCTCTCCAAAAACATGACAATTTATCTCCAGAAATTTAGAATGACCAACTAAAAAAATTGTTGAGAAAATTCATTGAAAAGAGTATTTCAGTTCCCAATTCTGCTACTGGAGCAATCAGTCCAAACATTAGCCTTAAAAGCTAACCCTGGACTCCCAAATTATGCAAAAAAATCACAGATTTTTCCCAAGCTAAAAGTACCTCCACAATTTCTCAAAATTTTGACATGTAAAATTGACAACCAGCCTGACCTTGTCCTTGCAATAACTAAAATTTGTGCAATTGCTCACCTGCATTTGAACATCACTACTCGTTTCCATGGGTTCCTCCTTAACGATGGGGGCCACAGGCTCCGCTGTTGATTCCTCCATTTTTCACCTTGCAATCATCAATTCTCGATGATACCTATTGACGATCTTGAATTCGATCGCAAATTGTAATTATTAACGGCATCAGGCATGGAAAATTGGGCTCGTGTAACAGAAGTGTTTTCCAACTTTTAGTTACATTTGATGTATGTTTGACACACAGCTTTTGATATAGTTGATCACTATAATAAGGCCATCTCCAGTCACTATGATTTTTGATCACTTTTACATCGTAATGAGTCCAGGAGAAAGCGCATTTGGGCCACGAACTCGCGAGCGCTCCGTAACTTTTGGACAAGTGGGAAAACAAATTTGGAACGAAAAATTTGTTTTTGAAAAATTACAGTTTTAGGGAGTCAATGAACTTGCGGAAGTCGAGCGCACTTGGAGGGCTCTGACAGTAGTTAACGCTTTGGGATTTTGCAATCACTTTTAATCACTTTCGCGTGATTTGGGAATGGTCTCGCTTCGTTTGGCGAATGGCTTTGGAAATCATCGGCCATTTGTGATTGACGATCTCGCCGCTGTGGCGGGAGGCGCTTCCACGAGGTGAGATCGATTGTTTTCGATAGGTCGATGTGCGAGATTTAGTGATGACTGACAAATTGTTTTGCGGTTTCGAGATAACAATTGGATGTTACTTTTAAATGTCACAGTAGATGTTAGTGTGTTTTTACGAGTAGTTGTGTTGAGTCCTCTAAAATATCCAGAATTTGTCAAATTAGTGGAAGGGTTCCAGTAATAATAAGTTTTAACAGTAAAAATTGTGGAAGTTTTTTAAAAAATAGTCGACGGTGAAAAAAAATGTATGTTTATATTTGTTGTTAATCTATTGGTATCAACACATCGATATTACACATATCGAAATAATTGCTTTACTTGCTCCCTTCCCGAAAAAATCGATATTACCTAGAATCGAGATTTCCAATATTCCAACTCGCTTGCAAGTGCCGGTTCGACCAATAAACGCTGGTTAAATCCTGATGTGCGCGCTAAAACATTTTGATATTAATGTTCACGACTGATCTCCCTCATCAAAGCATTTATTACGTTCTTCAATCCCAATACGTCAACCAGGTTCATTATCATTCAAATTTTACGTTCAGTTCCCGCCAAACGAACCCCGCAAAACATTGGAAATTTCAAATGCTGACCTTTCTCCAGTTTTTAAAACTTCTGATCTCTCCCAAAAGTCATTTCCAAATTCTTAAATTTTTCCGAATTTCTCTCAGTTTTTCCAAATTCGTCAATATTTGAAAATGTTCCAATTTTGCAATATTGAAATCTTTCGAAAATAGCAAAATTTTCTAACAAAAAAAAACATCACCATCTTTCCTCCAATTTCACTTTATTTTCACAAAATTGAAACCTTCTATACGTAGATATCGAAGGTATCGATCGTTTCGATATCGATAGTCGTGGAGACTCGAAACTTTCAATAATCTCCTCCGTTTTCATGCGACGATATCTCCAATAAACACTTGTTAGCTTCAAACGGTCGGAGTTAGTTGACCGAGCGCTCGGAAACACTTTGTTATTAATTTTGACGACTGATTTCCCTTATCAAAACATTTATTACGTTCCCCAGTCTCTAATATATAAACCAGGTTGGTTGACATTCAAATTTGACGCACAGTTCCCGCCAAGTGAAGCCCGCAAAAATTGGACATTTCAAGTGTTGACATTTTTTTTTCATTTTCAGAGTGTTCTCATTGCTCCGACGTATTGCAACAGCTGTGCGACAACTTCTGCTCATTTTCTCCCGCAAAATGCTGGCGTGACACCTGCTGTCATATAGGCTTACAAATTTAATTAATTAGCCATTTAGGTTAATTGATATATAGTTTTGTTGTGTTCCGTACTTGTCTGCAACTGTGATAATGACTGAGGAAATAGTACTCAAAGTTTTAACCCTCAATTGCTGGTGAGTTAAATGAATTAATATTTTTTCTGTCATAAAATAATATATTTCCCCTCTACCCTGGAAACAGAAATTATGAATTGTAATTAAATTGCAAAAAAAAATAATTGAGAAATATTAAATTTTTGACACTTCCAAATCTCCTGAAAAATGTTGAAAACGTCACCTGTGGACCACAGTAAAAAAGTTTTTTGCGAAGAAGAATTTTGCCTAATTATAGATTTATTAGTGACTTATGAAGTTTTTTTTTTTTTGAGAAAAAGGAAGTCCCAAAATTTCTGAGATGCTCCGAAAAATTCATATTCTTTCTTAACTTAAGTAGGTAAAACAAAAATAAATAAATCTTGGGAATTCGATAGAAATTTCTTCCATATTTTGAAATTGTTTAACAATCGAAATTGAAAACTTTTTTATTGCAAGAACAATTTTAGTTATCAATGCAGGGTTGTCGTTGGTTAGTGACAACTCAATAAGCCACCGAAACAATTGGGATTCACTTGATAAATTTTCCAGTTGTGAATTCCTTTCTATTCTTATGTAAATGTTTATTTATGTGTAACAATGGAGTAAGCAATGGAGTAAACAATGGAGCGGTTCGGTTTTTATGACCTCACATAACAGATTTATGCGTCATCTCAATGTTAATTTTCATTTTTTGTAGTTTTTTTTCAAGTAGTTTTCGTTATCAGAAAATTTTTGTTTGGAAACAATTTGAAATTTTCATTTCTTTTTCAAATTTGGAATTTTTATTTTGGAATCGTCAAAAAATTTCATTGTTTTTTGCGGGAAATTTTAAAGGTGTTCAAAATGTTCGGAATTTTTGAATTTTCAAAAATATTCAAAAGGGTAGAACTTTCAAAATTGTGAAATTTAAAATTGTTCTTCGGAAACTCAAAGGAAGATTTAGAACTTCTTTCATTCTCAATATCTTTGAGATTTTTATATTTTTTAATATTTTTTTTTCGTTCGAAAATTGGTTAAAATTTCGAACTTTCTAAATTTTGCAAATTCATTGGAGGTTTCCAATTTTTTTGCACGAATGAAATATTTTTTCCAAGTTTTCCAAGTTTATAATTTTTCCCCTGGAATTTGCAAATTTGTAAATGTGCGATTTTTTTTCATTTTGTGAATATTGTAGTTCATAAAATTTTCATAAAACTCCTAACTGTAAGTTCTTCATTGCTTGTAGTAAGCATGAAAGTTATAAAATGTCTTATCAAGGTTAAGAGTCACGCCGATATGTCTATTTAGGGATATTAGGTTGAATTTTTTACGATTCTCCATAATTCATTAGAATTATTATTTCTTGAATTATTATACCAGAATTTTCTGATATTTCCTACCCTTCGAATTTTTTCGACTTTTTCATTCTCTTCGAATTCTTCAACAATTGAAATTTTGTAAATTTGTAAATATTCAAACTGATTAAATGTACAAAAGGGTTAAATTTTCACAAAAAAAATTATCATACTTTTTTTTTTATTTTTGAACTATGGGTAAGTTCAGCAAGCATTAACTCTCGAATCTGCCAATCTGTAATTCCATGAAATTTTATCACACAGTTGAATTTGTTAAATTGAACTCTGAAATTTTGTAAATATTTCAAATCCATGAATTTTCGAATTAAATAAAAAGAATTTCAAAAGTCGTGATATATTCAAAATCCTGTTTTTAAATAAATCAATTTTCCAAACTTTTACAAACCCCTAAATTTTTGTTCTCACATCAGTTTATGTAGAAGTTCCTTACAATAAAATATCATTCATGAGAAGCCGATATTGTTGTATCAAGGTCAAGAGTGTGGTAAGATATTTATTTGAGGGATTTTCGATTAAATGATTTCAATGCTTTCTAGAGGTCAGATAATAGGGATAATTTCTTGAAATGTTTTATCATACTGCTGATCTATGGACGAAAATTGATTTTTTTTCTTACTCTTTTATTCAGGGGCATTCCTTATGTCTCAAGACATCGGGGAACACGCATGAAGGCCATCGCCGAACAATTATCTTCAGGAGATTATGATATCGTGTGTCTTCAAGAGATCTGGTCGCTTGGGGATTTTAAAATGATCAGGCAAAGGACCCAGGAGAAATTGCCACACACTCATTATTTTTTTAGGTAAATCTGAATACGTGAAACATTTTAAAAGATCATATTTTTGCAAAATTTCAAATTTCTAAAATGTCGTCAATTTTCCAATGAAAATTTACAAGTTGAAAAGTCTTAAAATTTCAAGCTTGTGAGAATTTTAAAAAAATTTAAATTTAGAAGAGAAATTTATTTTAAATTTTTGAGATGAAAAATCTTCGAATTCCCGGAATTGGATAATTTACGAAATTTCCAATACATAGGAACTGCAGTATTAGAAAATTACAAGACTTTTAATCTTAGTTTAAGATAGAATAATCATTGATTTCCCGGTGTTCCAGTGGAGTTTTGGGCTCGGGTATTTGCCTGTTGTCACGATATCCCATTCAAGATGTCATGTTCCACAAGTGGTCACTCAATGGATATGTCCACAAAATCCACCATGGAGATTGGTTCGGTGGCAAGGGGGTCGGTTTATGTCGACTCAAAGTGCACGATGCTAATATCAATGTCTATGTGGCACACGTAAGTCAATTCCATAATTTTTTATCATGACCTAATTTCAAAAATATTTAATCGATCACAAATTCCAAAAACTTATTTATTTAGAAAAAAAACGCATTTTGAAAAAAATGTCAATATTGTTTTTTGAGTTTCCCATTAGAGAAAAAAAAAGTCCCAATAAAAAAAATTGTATTGGTTAGTTACACGCAGAGTACGATACGGAAAACGACGAGTACTCAGCTCACAGAATCCTTCAGGCCTTTGACATGGCCCAATTTATAAGGATGACACGTCAAGGTGCTGATGCAGCGATTCTGGGTGGAGATCTCAATACAGGACCACAGGACCTAGCTTACCAAATAATAAGTGGCATTGCCAGTCTGGTAGATGCCTGCTCAATGGTCCAAAGTGACGTGGGGACCAGCGAATGTGCCAATAACAGTTACACTCCAAAGAAAATTGCTAAGCAATTGCCACAGGGAAAGCGGATCGATCATATTCTATATCTAGGCTCCAAACACTTCAAGGTACTTGGGCACTTTAAGTAAAACCTAACACCTCTAGTTTTCACATCTTTTGAAAGAAGTAAATTTTTCCAGTTTTTCCCTCTTTTTTTAATTCAAAAATTTTGGAAAATATTGAAACTTGTCAATTGTAAATGTTTTTAAGTCTTCTGACTTTTCATTTCTTAAATATTTTATAATTCTTGCAAATATTTGATTACTCACTAATTGATCGTTATTTTCACTATTTCTAAACTTTCGAGCATACGTAATGCAACTCATAACAAAATTGAAAGAATGCGAAAATTGAAAATTTTGATTTTTGAATGAAATTCAATCAGAAGAGACGTTTTTTACGCAATGCTTGAAAGTGGCATTGGTTGATGATCAAGGTGGCTGATTTAGCATGAAATAAAAAAAAAAAAAAAATTAACATGAAATGTCCCATATTCCAAACCTTAGCTAAAACGACTTCAAGGTACTTGGTTACTTTGTAAATTCTGACGCCTGTCATCGTCACCTTGTCTTTAATAGTGCGACTTTTTTCATTTCTTTTAGCTCGAGGTTGTGAAGTGCCATCAGCCCTTTCCAACTCGCATTCCCAACGAAAATGTCAGCTATTCCGATCATGAAGCAGTTGCTGCTGAATTCAAGATGATAAAAGGTAATTGATGCTTGATTCATCCCATTTTGCCCACTTGGATATTGGGACAAATTTGTATCCAGTGTTCAAGGAGATAAAAAAAATGCAAACACAACATATTTTTGAGCTGGTTTTATTGAAAAAAAAAAAAACAAAAAATTCATAGCTCTTCTGCAAACGAATATTTTCCTCGCATAAAGTTTTTACATTTTCAAAGTCTTTACAGTATTGAAAGTGAAAATCTTTTTCTTGCTAAACCTAGTTTGACTACATTCATTGCAGGCAAGTATGAAATGGTGGATAAGGACATTGGGGTTCCTTTGAAGGAGGCGCTGAGCGTATGTGACGAGTCCTTGAAGGAAATACGACGTCAACGAATATGGTATTTATTGGCCAGTTTTATCCTCTTAGTTCCCCTTTTATGGTCCATGGGCCTTGATCTCTCTAACGGATCTATCGGGGTCATCATCGGCGTAAATGTCGGCCGACTCCTGACCACAGCAGTACTCTGCTATGCCCTATTTATGAGCTCAATATGGAATTGTGTGGAACAAAATGCGCTCAAAGCTGGATATCTAGCCATGGAAACTCGTCTTCTGCAGCTAAACCAAAATACAAGTCTCGAGAAATCGGTAGCCTAGCATTTTTAGGGAATGTTGAACATTTGGGAAATTTCAAAACTCCAAAATTTCAAAAAATTATAAAATTGGGAAAATCCTCGGAAATTTCAGGAAAAATTTTTAAATTCAAACATGTTGAAAATTCGTCAAAACTGAAAGCTATAAGTAATTTTAATCTATTGCAATTTCAGGAATTCCACAACGATTAGAAATTTGATAAATTTAAAAAATTGAAAAAAAAGAGAAATTTAGAAATTGTCAGAAGTTTTTGAAAATTTTATTTTTTGTTTTCTATTTAGAAAATAGTGGGAATATGAAAATTTGTGAAGCTTTGGCAGTTTGAAGTTTTACAAATATAAAAATTGGTCAAATGCGAAACTATTACAACCGTGGGAAACGTAATGGCCTAGTCAGCGAGATGTTCATTTATTTAATTCATTAACGGGTTCCGAATTCTAATGAGGTCGAAAAATTGGTCAGCTCAAAAATGTTTCGTGAATATTTTCGGACTTTTGAAAAATTCGAAATTTTGAAAGTTGGAAAAAAGTACTTTCACAACAAACGTTAATTAGTGAACGAAACAAAAAAATCATTTTTAAATCGAATAGCATAACATATCATCGTTCCGTTTGCATTTATAGCTTAATATGAATAGCACAAAATGTGGTTGGGATGCTTCGAGGCCTTCAAAAGAGAATATCAAAGGTAATTAAAGACATAAAATTCTCAGATGCCAAAAGTTAGAAAAATATATAATTTTCAAAAAAATTTATAAACTTAAAATTTGGTCAATTTTTGAATATGCTGTCAAATTTTTTGCTAAAAACCAATTCCGGCATGAAAGAAGTCGAAATTGTGAAGCAAAAAAAAAAATAAAAATACTTAAAAATAAAAAAAGGATTTTGGAACAGTTTATCAAAAATTCTTTGTAAAAAAAACATGTGAGGTCATCCCCCTAGTTTGCTATCTCCTTATTTCGTAATTTCGATTACTTAAGAAAAGACTAATTTATATAGATTTAATATTTTATTTCCACGTGCTTAGCTATTACTTTCTTATACAAAATTGCACATTTTACAAAATGGTAAGAAATTCGTATTTCCTTCATTTTTAATTGAAAGATTATCAATAATCCTCAAAACGAATAAAACGTTGATTCTTTCGCTTATTTTCGGACGGTATTGCCAGAAAAGTATTTTAAATAAATACCCGGCTCACTTAGACAATAAAGCAATGAATCGATAGAAATTTTTTCATTTCATATGAAAAAATATTTTTAAGCAGTCGATATGGTTCAGGCATCACAGCAAGTGTTAGCTTGAAAATTTGTGATATGTTAATATCTAAGTATATAGGTCATTACCCAAATTATGGAACATTTTTAGAAAAATTTTCCTGTTCGAGAATAGCGGAAAAAAGTGTCCTCGATGTTCAAGTCTTAACTTTTATCAGATAATTTTTTAATTCGAGTTTTCAAGTAAAAAAAAACATTTTCGTTAAAAACATTTTCCACCCCTAATTTATGGCTGACCAAAAAAAGGAATGAAACATTTTTTGTATATAATAATCTACAGTCTTCGATTTCTATTTTAAAAAACATTGACACCTCATCTGATTGCCAAAAGTCGATATTGAACTTTAGGCGAAAGACCAAAATGTGTCCATAATTAGCGAAATGACCCGAATAGTCGTGTGTAGATAGAGATGCAAATTTTTGGGTTAATGTGGATTATCCTCGAGGGAATTTCTTAATAAAATTTGGAGAACTTGAAGTGTTTTTGGTAATTTCTCAAATTTGAAAAATTGCCGAGATTTTCGGATTTTTAGAAAATTTAGAAAGTTCAAAAATTGTGAAAATAATTTTTTAGTCATCGTTCAACTGCCAAATCCTCAATTAAAAATTGACAATTAGTCCAGAAAATTTATTTGCATCTCTATGTGCAATTGAAACTCCAAATTTGGCGGCAAATTTGAATTGCATTGAAATTGTCGCAAACATATTTTCTTATAAAAACTTGAAAAAGTTCTCGATAAACCATTATTTCATGTGGCAATACTTGGCCTAATGGAATTCAGATTGTAAACGCTTTATCCAATGAATGGACATGGAGATTTGATGCATTAAATGTGCACGTCTGAATGTGAAACTCAATGTTTATTCACAATATATTAATTAGTCTACGGTAAATAAAATATTAAGAACTTTGGAGAATTTGCAAAGTGTTTTGTTCATTTAAATCACCTATGGATTCTCTACTCGCATTCATCTAGTTCAAGCCCCACTCATTAAAATCTCATTTTTTTTACATACCCCGGATTATTTTTATGGTTGAAAATATTTTGTTGCAAATTTTTCCAGATTTTTAGAGTGAAATTCAATTTTTTTTTTTTTTAATTGTAAAAGTTAAATATACAAAAATTTGAATTAAAAAATTGGAATTGAGAAAAAAAAATCAAAATTAAAAAAAAAATATAAACAATTTCAGAAATCTCGATTGATTCGTTCTCATTCAGTTAATGAAAGTTTCAGTCATTAAAATCTGGAAAATAGAAAAATCTAGATTGTGTCTATACTTGAAAAACATGCATTGCTTTTTTTTCAGATTTTTAAAATAATGTTTGATTTATCTTTGGGCCTTAGAAAAGAGAACCCTATCAAGACTTAATTGTTTGTTCAAAATGGCATGTGTGCGATAAAATGTTACCTAATTTTCTAAAATTAGATTCACTTCATAAATATAAATTTTCACCCTTCGATTATTTACATAGGTTAAATATTTTAAATTATAAACTAATTATGCCAACAAAATATACACATTTTTGTATACAAACTATAGTTGAATAAATTACATTAGTCGTTCTCTCCGGGTCCTTTTCTAAACTATTGATTATGTACATAGGGAAAAACGCATGAGGGAAGCAATTGGAACAAAAATTGTAAAAATTGGAAAATTTTCGAAGTCCCAAAAATTTTGCATACTGTATTTAAAAAAAAATCTTAAGAGTTAAATATTTAAAATTTCACAAATCTGAAAAATCTCACAAATTGTCAAATTTATTTATTAAAAAAAAAACTCAAAAATTTTGGAGAATTCAATTGAAGTAAAAATCTGTACCATTAAAAATTTCTGAAGAGTTCAATTTCTTCTAATTTAAAAAATTGAAAAAAATTAATTTTCGTGGAAAATACAAAAAACATTACAATTTCAATTTTTTCAGAAAATGGATGCACGATTTTGGAAATTCAATAGGACTTCAAAAATTGAAGAAATAAATCAAATGGCTTAAAAATATTTAAAAGTGAGCAAATAATTTTTCTTTGCTTGATTAATCCTAGGCTTAAAATGCATATGTGGAATTACGCAGGTAATAAAACAATAAATATTGCAAATATACCAACAATGTGCAACAAATATTAAATAAACAAATAATATTGGGAATGTTTTGTTGTTGGGCTTTGAAACAGTCCGTCGGTGAATTCTTTGGTTCACGCAATCAGTATTTAGGGTAACTGTTCGACGTAGTTTTTCGGTACCAGTCCGGTTTTGCCGTTCAAGGTCCCTTCTAACCAGCCTGGCTCCAAGGAGGGCTTCACTGAAATTAAATCAATAATATTAGCCAAGTCTTATGTTAGTTAGAATGGGGCAGTAAAAGAAGGGGAATTTTTTTTCTCAAATTCTAATCTCCGAAAACACTGTTAAAGAAAAAGAAATTTCGAATCTTCGAAAAAAGGCTTAAAAAAATTGCTAAAATTCGCTACAAAAATTTCCAAACGTGAGAAGTTTCGGTATTTAGTAACATGATCGTTAATACTTCTTGGGGTACCTCGATCCCCATTTCATCCAAAAGCTCAGGCTTATTCGTGAAATTTGTGATGTGCTCCGTCATCGTCGTGCCGGGTTCTTTTTTCATTTTACAGAGTTGACGATACAAGACAGATTTTCGAAAATTGGAAAGATTTAGAGAATTACATGTAGAAATGTAATAATTTTCAATTTAGTATCAGATGTTGATCCTTTTACAACTGGAAAAAAATAGTTACAAACCATTTGTTATAATTTGATTTGGTTCAAACGACAGTTCGCCATCGTTTTCAGCCATGCATGCGTAAAGAGTTCGCACTCGCCAAATAACTTGACCTGGGCTTGATCTGCCACTGCTTGGCGACGTGTTGACTCTGAAAAATCAAAGTAAAATTATCGGGAGTGTTGGCTTATGTGGGAGAACAAATATTGGATCGAACGCTTTACCAAATAAGCTAAACATTTTCATTTTTGCAGCACTCGGCAATTCCCGAAAATTGAGAGCTCAAAAATGGCCAAAATTCCAACTCTCTGGAAGAATTCAGAGATTTGCACAAACAAAATAAAAAAATTTAAAAACAGAAATTTCAGATTCCATGATTTGAGAATTGAAAGAAAAAAAAATAATGAAAAAAAAAAACGAAATAAAATCCGAAATTTGGTTGCCTAACTCAAAAAATGTTTATCAGATTTTTCGAATATTTTGTGATAGAGATATGACTGTTTTTACTCGTCGAAATATTTTCCAAGATCACACTGGCTAGTGGTTCTCCTCCCAAGACCATGATATTCTGATCTTATAAAGTATTTCTATCAGTGCATCGAAATGTATTAATATTTACACTGATATGGCTGGGTTGCTGCGTTGTGCGTATCCTGTTGGATAATGTATGCCCATCATAGAGCCTCGTTTATGTTTCGTCGGTAAATCTTGACTAAATAAATGCGAATCTGATGCTACAGATTCACTAGAACTGCTTGTGTTACCACTGCCCAGCACTTTGTCCGCTGAATGATACATAAAATTGGCGTTTGTCAATTTGGAACGACTGACTCGGTCGGGGAACATGGGCAGTCGAGCGCCGTGTTCAATGTCCTCGAAATCACCGTTTTTACGGTCGTCCAGCGATGACGGCTTTGCAACTATTGGCATGGGCCCATCGTAGTACGATCTTGTCACCAACTAAATGAAGGTTGAGAAAAAAACCTTAGCATAGAAAAAAATTGCGAGAGGAAACTTTCGAACAATTTCGAACGTCGAAGAAATTTAGCAAAATACAACATTAAATTTTTTTTTAAAAATCGAAATTGAAAAGTAAAAAATTGCAAATTTACATGTGAATGGCTTGCAGGTATAGCAGTGTGCAGAGCATATCTGTTAATTGCATTTCCATTCCCTGTAGCACTAGGACTATCATCCGGTTCGTGTCTTGTGGCAGCTGTTGGATTTTGCGTAGTTTGTGAGGGACGAGTAAAGTCCGGTGGTCCAGCTGTAATTCTGTCGCAATTTTCAATCAATATCTCCACAACTATGTTGTAAAATTTGATATCTATTATCGAGGCAACTGTCTCCTCCTCGGGACGCAATAATGTTGGCCCAAAGCAAACTGCCAAATTTCCAACTGTCATCAAATTTTTGTCACACTTATTGGCAACACTGCGCAAGTGCTTTATCAACAGCATCAACATGTTGAAATTGTGCTTAGGCAAACGATACACTAGAATATGTACATCGTTGATCCTTGATTCACGAGAATCTTGCTCTGGAAACGTGAAAATTACATATGAAATTGGAAAAATTTATAAAGATGAGATTTATATTTCTGGAAATTATCAATTGCAAACTTACTGGCAGCTATGATGAAACTATTATAGTAGCGGAACGTCATCACAGGCTCTGATAGCGTTCGCAGATAAGTTTTAAGTGCACTCGTTATTGTTTTGCTTTCCCATTCAAATCTATCGTCTAGGTTGAGTTTTTCCAGTTTCCTTCGGTCCAATCCCATGGCCAGTAGTTTGTTGACTTTCGATGCAACACCTACTACTCGATAGAGTCCTTGCTCCTCCAATCCTGAGAGAGAACAATATATTTTAGATAATTTTCACAAATTGTTCTGAGTGTTATACATATTCCGATTTCTCGGTTTGTTATTTTGCAACGTTCGTCGTAATGTTCGAAAAATAATGAATGTGCTGTAGGCGCGACCACAGACGTTGGACAAGCAAACGCGACCTCTCAAGAATTTAAGTGAAATATTTACCTCTATCCTCAAGTACTGAAATGCATTTGGATACGAAAGCAAATCCATTCTCATCCAAAATTGTCTCCTCAGTCTTGACCGATGGCCCTTGTAGGGCATATGTCTGGAAATGAGAAAAACATTGACCTTGACGGTTGGATATGAAGGAACCGAAATATTCATTAAACATTTCATCTTGTTTCTCAGTAACGAAAATGAAAATGCAAATACCTGAAGATTTGGAAAATTAAAAATTTTTTTTTTAAGTCTTGAATTGAAAAGAGAAAACTTTTGCTCTCTCCAAAAGTTTCTTTGAAATTTTTGTCAATTGCCAAATTTTGCACATTTTTTGAAATTTAACTGAATTTTGATAATTTGGTAAATTTTTGGAACTATTGCCAGACTTGATAAACTTCAAACTTTGTCAAACATCTCCAAAGCTTCCAAAATTTTTGAATTTTCCGAAATATATGGTATATTGAAAATTTGACATTTTGATAACAGAAATTTTATTTGCAAAAATTTGAAGTAGAAAAACTCATCAAAGTTACTCACAGGTTCCTTGCCATCCATAGCGTCCATCCATAATTTCCGATCTTCTTCGGAGAGCGCTTGGAATGTGTACGTTACGCCGGGCCTGCAAATGCGCAAAAAAAAATAAAGACACATTCAAATGACGAAGAACTGATGGCCAAGAGGCTTGTCATTACGTAAGTAATTATGCAAAATCGAATACTCACTTGTCGACCGCTGTTATGTCGAAGCAAAATCTCTTTTCAATTGTTTCGGACATACGGCGAACGCAGCTTGCAAGTGTTAGTGTCTCCTTGTTGCTCTAGAGGACATGAATTATTGAAATGGTAACGTGATCGCAACGATATTTAAGTTTTTAAAATTTCAAAAATTTCAACATTTTTGAAAATGTTAAGAATTTTTTAAAAATTGAAATTTTTAAAATCTTTCAAACATCATTTTTGTTTTTATTTTTTTCAATGCCAATTTTCTTAAAGGTGATTTAGGTAGGAGTTAGAAGTGTTGGTGACCTTTATGACTTCTATTAGTTGCTAAAATTTTGAAGCATTTAAAAATTTCGAAAATCTCAAAATTTTGAAAATATTTTACTTTTCAAAAATCTGCAAATTTTGGAAAATGTTGAGTCTCTCAGGAAAGTTGAACACTCTGATATTTGAAAAATTCTGAAAATCATTGATTTAGAAAAAATAACATTTTTAATGTTGTAAAAATTTATAATATTTCAATTCATTTTCGTTTTTCTTTCAAATTCCATTGTGTCTAACATATGTCAGACACAGCTCGTTAGTATGTCAGTGTGAGTGTATCTCCTTGTTGCTCTAGAGGGAATTAATCATTTGAATAATAACGTGGCCTTCGTGTGGGGGACATTATCGTATGACTCACAAATTTTCCGGTTAATTGATTGTACGGGATCATCGTAAATTCTTTCTTGTCTTTCTGATATGTGCAATACTGCTTTGTCCATGTTGTGCCAAATGCCTCTGAAAAATGATTGTCGTTTAGAACGAGAAGGGTTAATTGAGTGTGTTGGAATAATTAAGAGGGGAGAAGGAGGGGGGTGTACCACGAGTTTTCTCAATCTTGAAATATTAGAATGACCCCTTTATTTGATCAAAATTGAGCCCAATATTTTGTCAAAAAATTTCAAACACGAGCGCAGAGTAAAAAATTCCGAAGATTGATCTTCTAAAAATATTCTGGGCAGAAAAACGCTTTGGAAATTTTGGTATCGAACCAAACAGAAGTAGCTCATAATTTTTGTTCCACACAATTTTCAGAGAAATTAAAAAACTGAGATTTTTTTTCAACTCCTAGTCAAATGCGCAATTATTTTTTCACACATACACAAATTGATTCCGAGTGTCATTCAAATATCCCGCGACTGTAGAAACCCACAGTGCTACCCACTTAAACTAAAAAATTAGTTTCTTACTTTTTTCCATTAAAAATAAATATCCCTCGCGCGAGTTCAATTTGCTCAAGCCCGTCTCAACGGCAGACTGAAAATGAATTTATATTTTTTCATTAAGTGTTAATTAGGGGGAGGGTACTCCGAGATTTTTTTCCTCTAAAAAAATACTCTTCAAAATCATCTCCTTCCACTGTTCTGATAATGAGAATTGAGCATTGGTTCCCTCGAAAAATGTGTCACAAAAAATTTTATAATTAGAGATTTTCGACGAGCTGATTTTTCGATTATTCAAAAATCAAAACTCAGATTTGCAAAAATTCAATAAAAAAAAAAGAGCAAAAAAAATTAAGTCTATAAAATTCGTGGTCTCGGAAAAAAGATACCCACAAGATTGTTTTATATATATAATTTTTTTTAAAAGAAAAAAAGTCAGACGCACCCTCAACTTAATTTACAATGGCAAGAGCAATGAATTACGGGTTTAATATGTCAATTAATGAATTAAAAAGCAAACTACACTAGGGCAACGTTACCTTTTTCATGTCCTTCATTTTATTCATAAGCGATTCGGTTTTATCCCGGGTGGCAAGGAAATTCTCTCTAGTCTTGTGAAACAAACAACAAAAAAAGAACAAATACACACACGTATTGGTAAATGTCATTAGATACACATGCCGTTATACGAAATAGTTTAGATTTTTTTTTGTTAATTTAGAAATTTGTTTTAATTTTCCTTTATATATGTTAGATTCTTACCTTCTGTATCTTTAGTTGCAGCTCAGTCATGTAAGGTCGGAAATCCTTAGCTACTTCGTGACCCTGGTGGTAGAACGTTAGCCAGCCAAACATAAATCCCAGAAGCTAGACATTTATTCATGAGAAATTATTAATGTAAATTTTATCAATGGCATAGTTCTAACACATGTCCTCCCCGCCCAATTTAATCTATTTCAACATGTGTCTCAAAATGTTCCTCCCAATTTGCCTCCTGTCCCAATTATAATCCTACTCCCCTGGACCAATTTTGTGGGGAGGCAAAGGAGACATGATGGGATAGAAGTTTTAATGAGACAAGCATTTTAATGGGACAAGGTTTTGATTAGTATTGACTAATTTTAAGGGTATTACCGTTTCCACAAACTCAAATTTCTTTCGCTCTTGAACTTCTTGGAGCAGAAAAACATACTCTAGACTCGCTTGAGAAAAGTGACGTTCCGCCATGTCCAGTGTTGCATCGGCCTCTTGGAGGACATTGTCCTGTTTTTTAGTTGACAAATTCAGGTATCTCTCTTGACTCTGGCAAAATTTTATCGTTTGCTTGACGAATTTTTTTTTCCCCTCCTGAAAAAGTTTAAGGATAGCCTGAAGTTAATTCGATAAATATTTCAAGATATAGTTTTTAGAAATTTGCCAAGGAAAATTATGTTCGATTTTTTATGTAAATGGAAAGAGGAAGGAAAATAAAATTGTATCTAATCATCAAAAAAATCGTGACCCCCCCCCCCCCCCCTCCCACCCCGTCTTCACCTTTCACATCGAGTTTGAAAGCTTTGCAATGTTGATTGTTGATTTTTTTTATAATTACCTTTACTCCACCGATATGTTCCTTCCTGAAGTTCTCAAGAGGAAGAATAATCTGATCATAAGCTCTGGCAAGCTGCAAAGGAAATCTGAATAAATTTCCAAATCTAAGGGTGGCAATTTCCGAAATTAGATGGTACCAAATACAAGAGGACTCGTGTAATCTCGACTCGACCAAGACACTCATCAAAATTTCGAAAATTGTGTCTTTTTTGTCCTCTAACATTATAAAATTAATTTTTATTTAATTTTGTCATTTTTTGTCAAACGCTTTTCAATTATTTTTATGGTGATAAAAAAGAAGTTTGTGTAATTTTGAAGATTTTTTTGAAACCTCTGGATTTATGCGAGTTCTATTTTTTTTCCAATAAAAAAATTCTCGCATCTAATTTTTTGTTAAGTTATGAAATTTGAGAAATTCCAAAAAAAAAATGAAACACTTAAAAAAATGTATAAATTCCCAGAACTTTTAGAATTAGTAAAATATTTTAAGGTTTTGCAATTTTTTTGAATTACAATGTTTTCTCAAATTTGTCAGTTTTGAAATGCAATTAATTTCTGAAACTTCCACAACTCGCAGTAGTCGACCCTGAACAAATAATTGAATTTTTATGAATACTTTTAGAGTCGAAATCCGAGTCCTATTGTATTGTTACGACAATCGTAATTAGTGTAACCAGTGAGCGTGAGTAAATGTGCGCACACGTTCTACGATAGTAAAAAAAAAAGCCGTAAAAATGTGCAGCAAATTGTGACTGGAGTATGTGCTATTTATTGAAAGAAAATTTGAGGAAAACACACAAGTACTAAATCAAATTTTCAATGAACACTTGCATTGATAATACTTGCGTATCCCTAGTTTGCCAACTACAAAAAGGAAGAACAAATTACGGTATTTACAAAATAAGGTAATTCCAATTTATCATCGTGATATGTTGGGTAAAAAATATTTACTGGATAAAAAATATCTACGCGACGTCGAAGTGATACCTCTAGAGTGATTCTTCTGTGATTTTTGATAATTAGATTTTTTTTCAAAAAAAACTCTAAGGTTGAAATTTGCAAAAAAATTTATAAAAATTTTTTTTGAGAGATACATAAAAAAATCGGAAAAAATGGAATTTTGAAATTTTAAAATTTTCAAAACTCAGAATTATTAAAATATTTGGAATATTGTCATTTTCAGAAAAGTCATTAGGGTTTTTGATTTTGAAAAACCATTTAAAAATAGCTCAAAAATTTTCCGACTTTTTAAAAGACTTGAATTGTATTTTGAAAATGTCTACAGTAGTTTCACTTAAAAAAACGTTAAAAAATTATCTGAATGGGAATGGGTCGGGGTGTTACAGAAAAACATGCGCAATGAATGATTTATTCAAGCCTCGGTACGTGACAAACGTATTCATTGTTCAACCAAATCAATTTCAGAATTTATGCATCAATTAGTCACGGTTTTATTCTAATAACGAAGTGGTCCATCAATTTTTATTTTAGATCATTTTTCTTTCATTAAAAAAAAAGAGAAAAGAAATCAACAAAATTTTCGAAAATTTCTCAAGTATTTTCAATTGGCTAAATTTTCATATATTTTTCAATTCGTAGAAGATTTTGCAAACTAAATTGCTCGACCACTTCGCTACTGATCGATCAATGCTCAATTTATCAATTTGTCTTATCACCTATTTTGTCAATCCATCGATGGATCTCTCTTCTTTTAATTTTGTTTTTAGTTAGAAAATAAAAATGATTTTTCTTAAATATTTTAATATTTCTAAATGTGTCGAATATTTCATTTTAATTTGTTTTGTAATTTTTAATTTTTTCAATAACAAAAATTCCCAAAATTTCGAAAATCTCTTAAAAAATTTAAAAGGTCTAACATTTCCTATTTCTCGAATCTGTGCAATTTTTTACGGTTCACATTGAACCAATTTGCTTTTGATTGATCAATGCTGGATTCATCAATTCGACTTGTCAACTATTTTCTCGACCTATGAATACTGTAATTGCTTACCATGCGATCTGTCTCATCTTCAATCGAGGCTATTAGTTTACCAAACTCCTTTAGGCTCTGGGATATATGTAATTCATCCTCGGTCTGGGTTTCTCCGATACATTCGAAACTAAAGTTTTGCAGTGTTTTGGAGAATGCTCTCTGGGCTCGGGACAGATCTTTCGGAAAATTCATACAAAAATAAAGCTCTTAACGTACGCTCAATAATTCAGAAAATTTTAAATAGTAGAGCTCAAAAGTTTTCTTCGTTCCAACTCAACAATTCAATTTTTTGTAAATTCCTTCTTTTATAAATTCAAAATCGATCATTGGTAGTTTTACAAATTCTGGAATTAAAAAAAATTAATTTCGATGATTTTGGAATTTGTTAAAATTTTCCAAATTCTTGAAGTTTTAAATTTTGCCAATTTTTTCATTCAAATCTCCGAGTTTTTGAAAAAAAATTGGAATTTTTGAATTTTTAACATTCCTAACATGTTCCATTTTTTTTCTTTTGCAACTTGCATTGATTTTGAAATTTTCAAAAGCATTTTCTAAAATAGTTTTATGCTTCGCCATTCAAAAAAATCTCGTTTTCCCGCCAGAAATTCCCGCGCAACCTGCCCTCAATAACTCCCCCTCAACTGCTTAATAACTTATAATAACAATGAAATTAGCAACAATAACAACAGGTGCTAGCAATAAAAAAAGTCGAAAATAAACTAACCATGCATATGTACATAACTCGTAAACTCACATGTAAAAAGCCACCCAAAAAACGAGATAAAAAATAGTAGAAAGACTGGAAAACAAGATTCTAATTTAAACCTTACATATTTATCTCTCCTATCATAATCTAACTCGTCACTCAATCCTGTTCAAGATTACCCATACACCAAAAAAACATATTCGTAATTTCAGAATATTCGATATTATATTGCGAAATTGAAATACCAAAGTTATCTACCTTAATTTTTTAATATAATTTTGTTAGCTCTGCAAATGTTCAATTTCAAACTTTTGTTTCACAATTTTTTTGTTTTTAAAAGTGTGAATATTCGGGGTAATTTTTTTTCAAGTTCTCCGTTATATAGTGAACTGAGCGATAGAAAAAAACTTTTGTTTTAACTTTCCAAATTATCTTATTTGAAAAGTTTGGATTTTTGGAAATTATTTGAGTTTTTAAAAATTTGAAAGTTTTCAGAATCATCCAAAATTTTGGTTCTCCTAACGCAGTAATAGAATATACTGAAATTGTGCCTATATTTTTTTTCGTATATACCTAATTAGCCATTACGTGTAAACAAAAAATTCACAGTGCTAATGAGTGAGAAAGAAAAATATTAGTGAAAACATTACTCACTTTTAGCCGCATTTAGCAAATCCTTGACCTCTTTGATAAGTCGTTTTATTTGCAGACTAGTTTTTTCCAATTCGCTCTCGTGATAATGCAAATTTTCGCGAAAATACGGACTGTCCGTAAGACAATCAGTAAATTCGAGGGGTTTCAAGCCCATGCCCATGTTTCACTGTCAAATTATCGTCAATTTTTATCAATCAACTATTCCCGAGTCAGATTGTTCTCATTGAGACTGTATATGTCAACTTCAAAAAACACAATTTCACTTATGTGTTTTAACAATCATCCAAGTGTCAAGTTTTTTCAAACAAATATTTGATAAATGGCACAAATATTTACACAACTGAATTTCGATGCTGGAGTATGTCTAAAACATTCAAGATTTGGGGATTAATTTTTCGAAACAATTACATCACTTCGATCATTTTTCAAATGTCAAGACGAATGGCGCGAAAATTTGAAAATCGTCTCAATTACGCAAGTGAATTTTGGTAATTGGGCTTCGTGGGTTTTCTCGAAATTTTTTTAACTAACAGATTCATTCGAACTTCTTTTTTTTTTTTTAATTATGAAAAATTT
This sequence comes from Asobara japonica, assembly GCA_026005395.1. Lineage (NCBI taxonomy): Eukaryota > Metazoa > Arthropoda > Insecta > Hymenoptera > Braconidae > Asobara > Asobara japonica. The sequence goes on from BQMI01000429.1 coordinate 1,012,791, forward strand.
TGATACTTAAAAAATTCCAATTTGGGGTGTATTGAAGGTTAGTTGGATACTGTGCGAAAATTTCACAATTTTTCTTTCATTAATGAGTTTTTGTAAAATGCAGAACTTTTCAATTGCAAAAATTTTCGAATTTAAGAACGAATGTCTTAAACAAGAGTTAAGGAGAGTGGAAGAATTAAAGGTGAAGCCTCAACTTTTTTATGAAATGCACTTTCTTATGTCAACAATTATTCAAATATGAAGCCCAGAAATTTAAACTAAAACCACCAAATACATTCGACATTTTTTTACAAAAAAAAAATGGTCAAAAAAATTTTCTATACGGAGAACACAATTAAAATGTCAAATTTTCATGATGAAATTGCAATTAAAAAGCAAAATATAAAATGTTATTTTTTGTTTAAAGCGCCCAATACGAATCAAGTTCACAGACGTAGAAAATACTTGACATGTCAAGTTTTATGTGCAGTGCGCGCAAACGGCCCAATATCTGAATAATTGAATTTTGACACTAGAGTTTGTGAATTGAGGAAAATATTTTTGTGACGCCCAATCACCGGTTATGCATGGTCGAGAAAGATCGATATTTTTTTTACACCTTGAGCCCAACAGACCGATATGACTTTTGCCTAGAGTCGACGCCCTTATGGTGTTTTTGTACGATTGAAACACTGTACCCATGGGGTCAAGCCCGGGAAATTATTTTACGGGGCTTTTTTGGGGGATTTTATGGACAACTGGTGGGGCTAGCCGAGATTATGGGTAATCGTAATGGTCGACAAATACACTTCACACACCCCTTGAAGTGCACGGGTTCGGAGCAACTCCGTATTGCTACTATTAGTGACGAATAATAATAATAATATGAGGAGGGGGGTTAGTTTGCGGAGCGCTCGTCGACAGCGCTAGTCGTTTTTTTGAATTTTGCGCGGGAAACCCTGTGCGCGTTCATAAATTTGAAATGGCCAATAGTAGTCTTCAATTTCGGGGTTTTGAATTTTGCGCGGGAAATTTTATGCGCATCCATAAATTGTAAATAAGCGGGTTTAGTTATTTTAGGTTTTTTGCGGTAACGTTTATGCGTAGTCGTGATTGTTCAACGGTAGCTTTAATCATAATTTTTGCGTTTCTGGATTTTGCGTCAGAAATGTCATGTGACTTCATAAATTGCAAACGGGAGCGTTTGGTCGTTTTGAAGTTTGCGCGGGAAACTTTTGGCGGATGTTGATTTTACACACGCAAATCGAGTTTTTTTGGATTTTGTGCAAACAATTTTATGTGCATTAATTAATTTTCTTTAATGGGACTTTAGTAAGATAATTTATGTGTATTCGTTATTCTCAAAATTATTCTCAAATACTTCATTCAGTTTTTCTCAAAATCCCGCGTTTTCTAGAATTGCGCGCTAAATGGGTAATGGTGTCGAGGCACCATTGCTGCAAGGAGAGATATTTCCCGACAAAAAGCGGTGCAAACTCTTACTAGAAATTAGCGAAGTTATCTGGGACTACATCGAAAACACAACTTTCTTGATTCGATCAATCGTCATCAAGTAAGTATCTTACCGAAGAAAAATGGTCATTGAAAATAAAACGGACTTAATCAAAACAAAAAATTATTTCCTCTTTTCAGTTCCAGTCAAGCAGCCTCGGAGATGAATCTAATAAGGTATTTCCTAATTACTTTCATTAAATAAAAAAAATCATTATTAATTTTAGTTGAAGTGGTTAATAATTTTGGTTCCAATTTCTCGGGAATGTTTTCGAAATTACGGAAAGCCGTAATGGCTACAGCTTTTGGGGCATCATGGAGATCAGTTCAATAATTTCAAAATAATACTAGAAGTTTTGTAGATTTTCTGTCATAAAATTTTACGTAAAAAATGCAACTAACACGATATAGATTGGATGACATTTTGGGAATTTTGAAAATGGTGGTGAGGAACCAAGAATTAATTAAAATATGGAAAAAATAAGATAATTATCTCATGGAAATTATGGCATGCACAGTACATAGGAGCGGTCACGTGATTATTTTTTTATTGATTCAATTGAGGGGATTAGGCTAACTAGGAAGGTGCGTGGGCGTGTGGGTGTGCCATATAATTTTTGGAGAGTTTAGAATAGCTTTGTATAGGCGAGGACAATTTTTCATAAAATTTAATTAGCGTTGTAATTAAATAACGATACATGTTCTCCAATTTCCACTTAGTATATTCATAAATATTCTGCAAATTGTCAAAACACAAATGTATTCTCAAAATACTGGTGGAAAAAACATATTATTTGTTCCATTTTAATTCTCCGAAATTATAATATCCATAGAACCATTTTGCCTCGGTAATTAGAAAAAAAAAATCGTTCTTAAATTTTCGCTATTATTATTACTCATTACAATGTGTTGTTCATTTTTCATTTTCTTTTGTATTTGCAACCATTTTTGACACCATTGGTAACGTAATGTCTACAGCTTTTGGTACGGGATTGTAGTCAGTTCCATAATTGCAAAATAATGATCCAAATTTGTAGATTTTCTGCCAAAAAGTGTGCGTGAGCGTGTGTGTGTGCGTGTGCGCGTGCGCCGACGTATACATGTAGTCAAAATCATTGCGAACACTTTTTGGTTTTTCATTTTTTTTTTTAATTTAAACTTTAAAATATTATTTAAAAAAAAATACTATCATTGATCTTGATTGTATAATTCATGCAATCAAAAGTTCTAACGAATCTGTTAAACGGGTTACTTCGTGAATTTGGGCTGGATGCAAGTTCCCTATTGATGGAATGTGTCATATATTGTTCTGTTTGTTTTTCAGCATCTTTGCAGTGTATTGTTTATTCCCATACTGAGAAATTGCAGTCACGTTGGATCAGGGAAATGTTTCATCGGGAAGTTTTCGACTAAAAACTTTTTGTCCAGGAAATGTTATTCGGGGAAAAGATTTCCTAGAACTATTTTCATTAATGTGATACAGAGCCGAGCGGTGGATCCTGCCAGGTGAACTCTTCTTGATATGTCACGTAAACTAGCCAGTAAAAAACGTTTAATAGTCCGAAGGACGCCGGGAAGACGACTCTAGCCACTCTGTCTATGTAGGACACACTATTTATGTGCCTTTCCACACGCTCTCCGTGTCTCTTGCAGCCGCTTACGGCCTCGCGCTGACGACGACGTCTGCAATTCGAAGAATTCATCGGACATCACTGACTTTCAGATCGAAATATGTATAAAGTATGTTGACTGTTGGCTTTGCCTACGCCCGACAAAGACATCAAACCTAGCTCAAGGTTTAACAATCGTTGAGGTGTTCTCGGTGCTTGTACATTGCAACGCAAGCGCATACGCAGCTTGTTTGATCAGTGAAGTAACGTTTCGTGTACTGGGTGACAAGAACTATTTTTTCATACACTGTGCGTGAAACGACGCTTCGCCCTCGCAGATCGCATGAAAAATTATTGTTCGGCACAACGACAAACGTAACTTCTCTGCTTCCTGTTTTGCAAAACTCACAGTCGGCACAAAAATTACTTATGTCCTTGTGTCGAAATGTATTTCGTTGCGATGGTTGAAGAGGAGGATTTTGTCACTTTACACATTTACGAATGTCACTTTACACACTCTGCTATGACAAACTTCAGTGACATTCAAATTCTAATTCATTTCAATGAATTCATTTTCAAACACTCAATGAATTCATTTTCAAACACTCAATTAATTCATTTTCAATTTGAGTTCATTTTCAATTTGAGTTCATTTTCAATTTGAGTTCATTTTCAATTTGAGTTCATTTTCAATTTGAGTTAATTTTCAATTTGATCTCAGAGGTATCAGAAAGTTGGGGAAGGATAAGGTGGAGAACTTGAGATGCCTATTTTGAATTATGTGACATGTACAGAATAAACTGACCTGAAATCGTCGTCTCCAACTAAGCAGTACAAAAACTGTTGCCACTTAGGTACAAACATTTCCGTCTGTGTTTGTCGTTCCATTGTGGATGGCTTGCAGGTTACCGCAGCGGAAATGGAATAGCCCTTCTCCATGCCGAATGCTGGTGATTCCTGCAAAAGAATCATTTCGTTTTGATAGAAACGCATCAAAAATCTGATCATGGTAATGGGACCATCTCCGTCGATTTTGGGTCGAAAAAGTCGAATTAATTTTTTTCGATTTTGGTCAAATTTAACATTGGGACCTTATGGGGAGGCAAACTTAAATTTTTTTAAATTGAATTTTTGGCCCCGTGTGCGTTGATACTATCCAATAGGAACCTCTAGAAGATATTTCCGTCGAATTTGGGTGGAAAAAGTCAAATTAATTTTTTTCGATTTTGGCCGAATTTAACATTGGGACCTTATGGGGAGGCAAACTTATTTTTTTTTAATTTGAATTTTTGGCCCCGTCTGCGTTGATACTATCCAATAGGAACCCCTCGAAGATATTTCCGTCGAATTTGGGTCGAAAAAGTCAAATTAATTTTTTTCGATTTTGGCCAAATTTAACATTGGGGTCTTATGGGGAGGCAAACTTAAATTTTTTAAAATTGAATTTTTGGCCCCGTGTGCGTTGATACTATCCAATAGGAACCCCTAGAAGATATTTCCGTCGAATTTGGGTCGAAAAAGTCAAATTAATTTTTTTCGATTTTGGCAAAATTTAACATTGGGGTCTTATGGGGAGGCAAACTTAATTTTTTTTAAATTGAATTTTTGGCCCCCTGTGCGTTGATACTATCCAATAGGAACCCCTAGAATATATTTCCGTCGAATTTGGATCGAAAAAGTCAAATTAATTTTTTTCGATTTTGGCCAAATTTAACATTGGGACCTTATGGGGAGGCAAACTTATTTTTTTTTAATTTGAATTTTTGGCCCCGTCTGCGTTGATACTATCCAATAGGAACCCCTAGAAGATATTTCCGTCGAATTTGGGTCGAAAAAGTCAAATTAATTTTTTTCGATTTTGGCCAAATTTAACATGGGGGTCTTATGGGGAGGCAAACTTAAATTTTTTAAAATAGAATTTTTGGCCCCGTGGGCGTTGATACTATCCAATAGGAACCCCTAGAAGATATTTCCGTCGAATTTGGGTGGAAAAAGTCAAATGATTTTTTTTCGATTTTGGCCGAATTTAACATTGGGACCTTATGGGGAGGCAAACTTATTTTTTTTTAATTTGAATTTTTGGCCCCGTGTGTGTTGATACTATCCAATAGGAACCCCTAGAAGATATTTCCGTCGAATTTGGGTGGGAAAAGTCAAATTAATTTTTTTCGATTTTGACCAAATTTAACATTGGGACCTTATGGGGAGGCAAACTTAAATTTTTGAGAATAGAATTTTTGGCCCCGTGGGCGTTGATACTATCCAATAGGAACCCCTAGAAGATATTTCCGTCGAATTTGGGTGGAAAAAGTCAAATTAATTTTTTTCAATTTTGGCCGAATTTAACATTGGGACCTTATGGGGAGGCAAACTTATTTTTTTTTTATTTGAATTTTTGGCCCCGTCTGCGTTGATACTATCCAATAGGAACCCCTAGAAGATATTTCCGTCGAATTTGGGTCGAAAAAGTCAAATCAATTTTTTTCGATTTTCGCCAAATTTAACATTGGGGTCTTACGAGGAGGCAAACTTAAATTTTTTAAATTTGAATTTTTGGCCCCGTGTGTGTTGATACTATCCAATAGGAACCCCTAGAAGATATTTCCGTCGATTTTGGGTCGAAAAAGTGAAATTAATTTTTTTCGATTTTGACCAAGGTTAACATTGGGACCTTATGGGGAGGCCAACTTAAATTTTTTAAAATTGAATTTTTGGCCCCGTGTGCATTGATACTATCCAATCGGAACCCCTAGAAGATATTTCCGTCGAATTTGGGTGGAAAAAGTCAAATTAATTTTTTTCGATTTTGGCCGAATTTAACATTGGGACCTTATGGGGAGGCAAACTTTTTTTTTTTTAATTTGAATTTTTGGCCCCGTGTGTGTTGATACTATCCAATAGGAACCCCTAGAAGATATTTCCGTCGATTTTGGGTCGAAAAAGTGAAATTAATTTGTTTCGATATTGACCAAATTTAACATTGGGACCTTATGGGGAGGCAAACTTAAATTTTTTAAAATTGAATTTTTGGCCCCGTGTGCGTTGATACTATCCAATAGGAACCCCTAGAAGATATTTCCGTCGAATTTGGGTCGAAAAAGTCAAATCAATTTTTTTCGATTTTCGCCAAATTTAACATTGGGGTCTTATGAGGAGGCAAACTTAAATTTTTTAAAATTGAATTTTTGGCCCCGTGTGTGTTGATACTATCCAATAGGAACCCCTAGAAGATATTTCCGTCGAATTTGGGTGGAAAAAGTCAAATTAATTTTTTTCGATTTTGACCAAATTTAACATTGGGACCTTATGGGGAGGCAAACTTAAATTTTTTAAAATACAATTTTTGGCCCCGTGGGCGTTGATACTATCCAATAGGAACCCCTAGAAGATATTTCCGTCGATTTTGGGTCGAAAAAGTGAAATTAATTTTTTTAGATTTTGACCAAATTTAACATTGGGGTCTTATGGGGAGGCAAACTTAAATTTTTTAAAATTGAATTTTTGGCCCCGTGTGTGTTGATACTATCCAATAGGAACCCCTAGAAGATAAAAAAAACTCTACTCTATTCGTATACCCTTTCGGGTCTTTACGATTTGTTCCCATCCCACCCCCCCTTAACCCCACTGCACAGCATTCGCCCAGTTTTGTCACTGGAATCGAGGGAAAACCATTGGAAAAAACCTCAGATTTGTACAGCTCGTTTCTTTTACGAAACTCCCGCTCGGTTGTGTGGTGTGAGTTAAAGCCTGAAAAAAAAAAACCCCAAATACCGCCTCTGCCGGTCTCGAACCGGTGATCTCAGATCTCAATCGTTCCCCCCTAATTCCAGTGCTTTAACCCGCACGGCCACAACCGTCGGTAACCCCTAGAAGATATTTCCGTCGAATTTGGGTAGAAAAAGTCAAATTAATTTTTTTCGATTTTGGCCGAATTTAACATTGGGACCTTATGGGGAGGCAAACTTTTTTTTTTTTAATTTGAATTTTTGGCCCCGTGTGCGTTGATACTATCCAATAGGAACCCCTAGAAGATATTTCCGTCGAATTTGGGTGGAAAAAGTCAAATCAATTTTTTTCGATTTTCGCCAAATTTAACATTGGGGTCTTATGAGGAGGCAAACTTAAATTTTTTAAAATTGAATTTTTGGCCCCGTGTGTGTTGATACTATCCAATAGGAACCCCTAGAAGATATTTCCGTCGAATTTGGGTCGAAAAAGTGAAATTAATTTTTTTCGATTTTGGCCGAATTTAACATTGGGACCTTATGGGGAGGCAAACTTTAATTTTTTTAAATTCGAATTTTTGGCCCCGTCTGCGTTGATACTATCCAATAGGAACCCCTAGAAGATATTTCCGTCGATTTTGGGTCGAAAAAGTCAAATTAATTTTTTTCGATTTTGGCCGAATTTAACATTGGGACCTTATGGGGAGGCAAACTTTTTTTTTTTTAATTTGAATTTTTGGCCCCGTGTGCGTTGATACTATCCAATAGGAACCCCTAGAAGATATTTTCGTCGAATTTGGGTGGAAAAAGTCAAATTAATTTTTTTCGATTTTGGCCGAATTTAACATTGGGACCTTATGGGGAGGCAAACTTAAATTTTTTAAATTTGAATTTTTGGCCCCGTGTGTGTTGATACTATCCAATAGGAACCCCTAGAAGATATTTCCGTCGAATTTGGGTGGAAAAAGTCAAATTATTTTTTTTCGATTTTGGCCGAATTTAACATTGGGACCTTATGGGGAGGCAAACTTATTTTTTTTTAATTTGAATTTTTGGCCCCGTCTGCGTTGATACTATCCAATAGGAACCCCTCGAAGATATTTCCATCGAATTTGGGTCGAAAAAGTCAAATTAATTTTTTTCGATTTTGGCCAAATTTAACATTGGGACCTTATGGGGAGGCAAACTTATTTTTTTTTTATTTGAATTTTTGGCCCCGTCTGCGTTGATACTATCCAATAGGAACCCCTAGAAGATATTTCCGTCGAATTTGGGTGGAAAAAGTCAAATGATTTTTTTTCGATTTTGACCAAATTTAACATTGGGGTCTTATGGGGAGGCAAACTTAAATTTTTTAAAATTGAATTTTTGGCCCCGTGTGCATTGATACTATCCAATAGGAACCCCTAGAAGATATTTCCGTCGAATTTGGGTCGAAAAAGTCAAATCAATTTTTTTCGATTTTGGCCGAATTTAACATTGGGACCTTATGGGGAGGCAAACTTATTTTTTTTAAATTTGAATTTTTGGCCCCGTGTGTGTTGATACAATCCAATAGGAACCCCTAGAAGATATTTCCGTCGAATTTGGGTCGAAAAAGTGAAATTAATTTTTTTCGATTTTGACCAAATTTAACATTGGGGTCTTATGGGGAGGCAAACTTAAATTTTTTAAAATAGAATTTTTGGCCCCGTGGGCGTTGATACTATCCAATAGGAACCCCTAGAAGATATTTCCGTCGAATTTGGGTGGAAAAAGTCAAATTAATTTTTTTCAATTTTGGCCGAATTTAACATTGGGACCTTATGGGGAGGCAAACTTATTTTTTTTTTATTTGAATTTTTGGCCCCGTCTGCGTTGATACTATCCAATAGGAACCCCTAGAAGATATTTCCGTCGAATTTGGGTCGAAAAAGTCAAATCAATTTTTTTCGATTTTCGCCAAATTTAACATTGGGGTCTTACGAGGAGGCAAACTTAAATTTTTTAAATTTGAATTTTTGGCCCCGTGTGTGTTGATACTATCCAATAGGAACCCCTAGAAGATATTTCCGTCGATTTTGGGTCGAAAAAGTGAAATTAATTTTTTTCGATTTTGACCAAATTTAACATTGGGACCTTATGGGGAGGCAAACTTAAATTTTTTAAAATACAATTTTTGGCCCCGTGGGCGTTGATACTATCCAATAGGAACCCCTAGAAGATATTTCCGTCGATTTTGGGTCGAAAAAGTGAAATTAATTTTTTTCGATTTTGACCAAATTTAACATTGGGGTCTTATGGGGAGGCAAACTTAAATTTTTTAAAATTGAATTTTTGGCCCCGTGTGTGTTGATACTATCCAATAGGAACCCCTAGAAGATATTTCCGTCGAATTTGGGTAGAAAAAGTGAAATTAATTTTTTTCGATTTTGGCCGAATTTAACATTGGGACCTTATGGGGAGGCAAACTTTAATTTTTTTAAATTCGAATTTTTGGCCCCGTCTGCGTTGATACTATCCAATAGGAACCCCTAGAAGATATTTCCGTCGATTTTGGGTCGAAAAAGTCAAATTAATTTTTTTCGATTTTGGCCGAATTTAACATTGGGACCTTATGGGGAGGCAAACTTTTTTTTTTTTAATTTGAATTTTTGGCCCCGTGTGCGTTGATACTATCCAATAGGAACCCCTAGAAGATATTTTCGTCGAATTTGGGTGGAAAAAGTCAAATTAATTTTTTTCGATTTTGGCCGAATTTAACATTGGGACCTTATGGGGAGGCAAACTTAAATTTTTTAAATTTGAATTTTTGGCCCCGTGTGTGTTGATACTATCCAATAGGAACCCCTAGAAGATATTTCCGTCGAATTTGGGTGGCAAAAGTCAAATTATTTTTTTTCGATTTTGGCCGAATTTAACATTGGGACCTTATGGGGAGGCAAACTTATTTTTTTTTAATTTGAATTTTTGGCCCCGTCTGCGTTGATACTATCCAATAGGAACCCCTCGAAGATATTTCCATCGAATTTGGGTCGAAAAAGTCAAATTAATTTTTTTCGATTTTGGCCAAATTTAACATTGGGGTCTTATGGGGAGGCAAACTTAAATTTTTTAAAATAGAATTTTTGGCCCCGTGGGCGTTGATACTATCCAATAGGAACCCCTAGAAGATATTTCCGTCGAATTTGGGTGGAAAAAGTCAAATTAATTTTTTTCGATTTTGGCCGAATTTAACATTGGGACCTTATGGGGAGGCAAACTTAAATTTTTTAAATTTGAATTTTTGGCCCCGTGTGTGTTGATACTATCCAATAGGAACCCCTAGAAGATATTTCCGTCGAATTTGGGTGGAAAAAGTCAAATTAATTTTTTTCGATTTTGGCCGAATTTAACATTGGGACCTTATGGGGAGGCAAACTTTTTTTTTTTTAATTTGAATTTTTGGCCCCGTGTGTGTTGATACTATCCAATAGGAACCCCTAGAAGATATTTCCGTCGATTTTGGGTCGAAAAAGTGAAATTAATTTTTTTCGATTTTCGCCAAATTTAACATTGGGACCTTATGGGGAGGCAAACTTAAATTTTTTAAAATTGAATTTTTGGCCCCGTGTGCGTTGATACTATCCAATAGGAACCCCTAGAAGATATTTCCGTCGAATTTGGGTGGAAAAAGTCAAATTAATTTTTTTCGATTTTGGCCGAATTTAACATTGGGACCTTATGGGGAGGCAAACTTATTTTTTTTAAATTTGAATTTTTGGCCCCGTGTGTGTTGATACAATCCAATAGGAACCCCTAGAAGATATTTCCGTCGAATTTGGCTCGAAAAAGTCAAATTATTTTTTTTCGATTTTGGCCAAATCTAACATTGGGACGTTATGGGGAGGCAAACTTAAATTTTTTAAAATTGAATTTTTGGCCCCGTGTGCGTTGATACTATCCAATAGGAACCCCTAGAAGATATTTCCGTCGAATTTGGGTGGAAAAAGTCAAATTAATTTTTTTCGATTTTGGCCGAATTTAACATTGGGACCTTATGGGGAGGCAAACTTAAATTTTTTAAAATTGAATTTTTGGCCCCGTGTGCGTTGATACTATCCAATAGGAACCCCTAGAAGATATTTCCGTCGAATTTGGGTCGAAAAAGTCAAATCAATTTTTTTCGATTGTCGCCAAATTTAACATTGGGGTCTTTTGGGGAGGCCAACTTAAATTTTTTAAAATTGAATTTTTGGCCCCGTGTGTGTTGATACTATCGAATAGGAACCCCTAGAAGATATTTCCGTCGAATTTGGGTCGAAAAAGTGAAATTAATTTTTTTCGATTTTGACCAAATTTAACATTGGGGTCTTATGGGGAGGCAAACTTAAATTTTTTAAAATTGAATTTTTGGCCCCGTGTGCATTGATACTATCCAATAGGAACCCCTAGAAGATATTTCCGTCGAATTTGGGTGGAAAAAGTCAAATTAATTTTTTTCGATTTTGGCCGAATTTAACATTGGGACCTTATGGGGAGGCAAACTTATTTTTTTTAAATTTGAATTTTTGGCCCCGTGTGTGTTGATACAATCCAATAGGAACCCCTAGAAGATATTTCCGTCGAATTTGGGTCGAAAAAGTCAAATTAATTTTTTTCGATTTTGGCCAAATTTAACATTGGGGTCTTATGGGGAGGCAAACTTAAATTTTTTAAAATAGAATTTTTGGTCCCGCGTGCGTTGATACTATCCAATAGGAACCCCTAGAAGATATTTCCGTCGATTTTGGGTCGAAAAATTGAAATTAATTTTTTTCGATTTTGGCCAAATTTAACATTGGGGTCTTATGGGGAGGCAAACTTAAATTTTTTAAAATTGAATTTTTGGCCCCGTGTGCGTTGATACTATCCAATAGGAACCCCTAGAAGATATTTCCGTCGAATTTGGGTCGAAAAAGTCAAATCAATTTTTTTCGATTTTCGCCAAATTTAACATTGGGGTCTTTTGGGGAGGCCAACTTAAATTTTTTAAAATTGAATTTTTGGCCCCGTGTGCGTTGATACTATCCAATAGGAACCCCTAGAAGATATTTCCGTCGAATTTGGGTGGAAAAAGTCAAATTAATTTTTTTCGATTTTGGCCGAATTTAACATTGGGACCTTATGGGGAGGCAAACTTATTTTTTTTAAATTTGAATTTTTGGCCCCGTGTGTGTTGATACAATCCAATAGGAACCCCTAGAAGATATTTCCGTCGAATTTGGCTCGAAAAAGTCAAATTATTTTTTTTCGATTTTGGCCAAATCTAACATTGGGACGTTATGGGGAGGCAAACTTAAATTTTTTAAAATTGAATTTTTGGCCCCGTGTGCGTTGATACTATCCAATAGGAACCCCTAGAAGATATTTCCGTCGAATTTGGGTGGAAAAAGTCAAATTAATTTTTTTCGATTTTGGCCGAATTTAACATTGGGACCTTATGGGGAGGCAAACTTAAATTTTTTAAAATTGAATTTTTGGCCCCGTGTGCGTTGATACTATCCAATAGGAACCCCTAGAAGATATTTCCGTCGAATTTGGGTCGAAAAAGTCAAATCAATTTTTTTCGATTGTCGCCAAATTTAACATTGGGGTCTTTTGGGGAGGCCAACTTAAATTTTTTAAAATTGAATTTTTGGCCCCGTGTGTGTTGATACTATCGAATAGGAACCCCTAGAAGATATTTCCGTCGAATTTGGGTCGAAAAAGTGAAATTAATTTTTTTCGATTTTGACCAAATTTAACATTGGGGTCTTATGGGGAGGCAAACTTAAATTTTTTAAAATTGAATTTTTGGCCCCGTGTGCATTGATACTATCCAATAGGAACCCCTAGAAGATATTTCCGTCGAATTTGGGTGGAAAAAGTCAAATTAATTTTTTTCGATTTTGGCCGAATTTAACATTGGGACCTTATGGGGAGGCAAACTTATTTTTTTTAAATTTGAATTTTTGGCCCCGTGTGTGTTGATACAATCCAATAGGAACCCCTAGAAGATATTTCCGTCGAATTTGGGTCGAAAAAGTCAAATTAATTTTTTTCGATTTTGGCCAAATTTAACATTGGGGTCTTATGGGGAGGCAAACTTAAATTTTTTAAAATAGAATTTTTGGTCCCGCGTGCGTTGATACTATCCAATAGGAACCCCTAGAAGATATTTCCGTCGATTTTGGGTCGAAAAATTGAAATTAATTTTTTTCGATTTTGGCCAAATTTAACATTGGGGTCTTATGGGGAGGCAAACTTAAATTTTTTAAAATTGAATTTTTGGCCCCGTGTGCGTTGATACTATCCAATAGGAACCCCTAGAAGATATTTCCGTCGAATTTGGGTCGAAAAAGTCAAATCAATTTTTTTCGATTTTCGCCAAATTTAACATTGGGGTCTTTTGGGGAGGCCAACTTAAATTTTTTAAAATTGAATTTTTGGCCCCGTGTGCGTTGATACTATCCAATAGGAACCCCTAGAAGATATTTCCGTCGAATTTGGGTGGAAAAAGTCAAATTAATTTTTTTCGATTTTGGCCGAATTTAACATTGGGACCTTATGGGGAGGCAAACTTAAATTTTTTAAAATTGAATTTTTGGCCCCGTGTGCGTTGATACTATCCAATAGGAACCCCTAGAAGATATTTCCGTCGAATTTGGGTCGAAAAAGTCAAATCAATTTTTTTCGATTTTGACCAAATTTAACATTGGGGTCTTATGGGGAGGCAAACTTAAATTTTTTAAAATTGAATTTTTGGCCCCGTGTGCATTGATACTATCCAATAGGAACCCCTAGAAGATATTTCCGTCGAATTTGGGTGGAAAAAGTCAAATTAATTTTTTTCGATTTTGGCCGAATTTAACATTGGGACCTTAGGGGAGGCAAACTTATTTTTTTTAAATTTGAATTTTTGGCCCCGTGTGTGTTGATACAATCCAATAGGAACTCCTAGAAGATATTTCCGTCGAATTTGGGTCGAAAAAGTCAAATTAATTTTTTTCGATTTTGGCCAAATTTAACATTGGGGTCTTATGGGGAGGCAAACTTAAATTTTTTAAAATAGAATTTTTGGTCCCGCGTGCGTTGATACTATTCAATAGGAACCCCTAGAAGATATTTCCGTCGATTTTGGGTCGAAAAATTGAAATTAATTTTTTTCGATTTTGGCCAAATTTAACATTGGGGTCTTATGGGGAGGCAAACTTAAATTTTTTAAAATTGAATTTTTGGCCCCGTGTGCGTTGATACTATCCAATAGGAACCCCTAGAAGATATTTCCGTCGAATTTGGGTCGAAAAAGTCAAATCAATTTTTTTCGATTTTCGCCAAATTTAACATTGGGGTCTTTTGGGGAGGCCAACTTAAATTTTTTAAAATTGAATTTTTGGCCCCGTGTGTGTTGATACTATCCAATAGGAATCCCTAGAAGATATTTCCGTCGAATTTGGCTCGAAAAAGTCAAATTATTTTTTTTCGATTTTGGCCAAATTCAACATTGGGACCGTATGGGGAGGCAAACTCGAATTTTTGGCCCCCTGTGAGTGTTTACTATCTAATGGAAACCCGCAGAAGACATTCCCGTCGAATTTGGGTCGAAACAGTCAAATCAATTTTTTTTCGATTTTGGCCAAATTTAACATTGGGGTCTTATGGGGAGGCAAACTTAAATTTTTTAAAATTGAATTTTCGGTCCCGTGTGCATTGATATTTTCCAATAGGAGCCCCTAGAAGATATTTCCATCGATTTTGGGTCGAAAAAGTTAAATTAATTTTTAACTTGTCGATCTGGGGGGGGGGGGGGGGAAGTTATTGTAATCACCCTGAAAATCAAAAGTGAAATATTCCCTCTTTCTCGATGTTTGATTTCTTATGCTTCGGATTTATGTCTACTAGTTTGTGTGATGTTTTACACGCAGGCTGAGTCGTCTGTGTGGTGAATTGTCTATGGTATGAATTGTCAGGATGAGGTGCACTGCCTATGTGCTATATAGTCCTGTTACCAACGCACATTATAGACGGGACAAATCACCGATCCCCGACGTCTTGTGGTCTCCTCAGGATGAACAGCTTGTGGGCTATATGATGTCATGGTTCCCAGGTTGTCTGCATTAAATTTTTCATTTTCTTCAGGCTCCAGCCACTCACTATGGTCCAGGGGGAATTCTCCACTGCCCACTTTCGTGAAATAGTGGACCCCAGCAAACTCCAAAAGCGTCGCGATGCAATAGAAGAAGCTCATCAGCAGGAACCAATCCAACGCTGTTGCGTAACGCACTTTGGGAAGGTCAGTTCGAGAGTCCAGGCTTATTGTGGAAAGTGTCAGGACAGTTGTTATGCCTTGGAGAAAAAATGGTCAACAATGAATTCAGGAAGGTTTCTTATGAAGATGGAAATGTAACTAGCAATCAATCCGCCAGCAGCACACTTCATGAGTTAATTACATTTCTCGTTCGGCAATAACTATCAAACAAGTCCGCAAAAAAATCGGACACCAATTTCTTCTTTTTCAAACCTGACATACAATTTCAAATTTCTTCTTGAAGAATAGTGGAAGTATCACGTGACCAGTGATGGATTAAGATTGCATCGCAGTTTAAAAAATCTAAAGGACAAAATTGGCATGGCTTTGTAATTATATGGAATTGTAATACCGAGGCCGACGCGATCGCTTGTCGCTTCTCGATGAATCCAGAAAGACACCCAACTGAGAACGACAATCAGAACGCAGGGAACGTACACCTGCAAAAATTCCATAATTGTCAGAGTTGCAAAAACAATATTCAACGTTTTAATTGTTAAACAAATAACGAATTGACATATTCAGTCGAGATTTGTAAAATAGAGAAATATTTGACATTTCGATGAATTTTGAAATTTTCGACCAAAAGTTAAATCATACTCCAACCCAGATGACACACTTGAATTAAGAAATATCCAGTGTTGCGTTGTAGATTGAAGGAGACCTGTAGCACTGAGAATTCCCCCTCACGTCTGACGAACGTGAGATTTCGGTAGGGCGAGCCCATTAGGTCAAACTGCGACAGGGCCATGCCCGGAACAAAATCCACGGATGGGCCCTCCTGCCATTCATAAACCAACTGTCGCGTTGTATAGGCGTCTGTAAAAAATTATTCATGATTGAGCCCAACATATTTTATGGCTTTTATAGGATCAGAGTCAACACATGCAGTTGATGGCTGAAGCAAAATTGCCCTCATTCAATTCAAGAAAACCGGAAGTAGGAAACGAGAGAAAGAATTCAAATTCAGATAAAACCTACATAACTCGAAATCTTTTTATGTTTTTATGGGAGCGAGTAACGACCCAATAGCGCTAGGCGTGGGCAACATTTTAAATTTGGCGCGTAAAATGCAACTGACTTCAGGTGGGTTAGAATGACCAATCAGGAAACGGTGATTCGAGATAGTTCGATTCTAACGATGTTTATTCATGTAGGAACATTTAGCAAAAAAATTTTGAACGTTTCGGAATTTACGGCGTTCTGCGATATTTGAGATTGTTTGAAGATCGATCAAGAGAATGATCTAGGGAGATTTAGTACGAGCAGGGAAGTTGAGTGGACAATTTTTGAAGGAAAAATGGCAAAAAAAGTTCACATTTAAGTACTACAAACACGATTTATAGGAACAAATGTACCTATTAATTATTTTTATTTATCATTTCAGTTACTTACAACTGCCAAGAATCAGGGGACAGGACTGTCGATCCATTGGGAAGTTCCTCAGCTCCATTGGACACTTGGCCTTTATGGTAAGTCTGTATTTCCAAGTGTTCATAAATATTAACAATTTTTTTAAGGTCTGAAATGTTTGGGATTGTTTTTGAAATCCTCAAAATTTGGGGATTTCTTGTTTTTTTTTGGAATTATCAAAATTTCTCAAATTCTGGAAAAAAATAAAATTCTGAAATTTTGGACATTTTTCAAAATTCGTAAACGAATTTGTTAGAAAATTTGCAATTTTCGTATTTGCAAATTTTTAACGAGTGTTATAATCCAGTCAAAATGTGTTACCTTGGAGTACTAAAAAGAGTACCTCATCGAGTAAAGGATGTCGCCGTCCTGGGATATTCGTAACAGCTTATTCGGCACTGTTATAGTGTGAACGTAACTGTGCTTGCCATTGTAAAAATACGTGTCCGGACGCCATATCCTCTCCAGCATTTTGATACTTAAACTCAGGGACTTTATGGGCCCCAAGAAACTCAAACGCGAGTCCCTCCAGTACTGGCGAAAATAGCAGTCCATCGAGTAGTCCTGTGGGATTTTTTTTTCGTCGACATTGACAAGATGTACTACAATTTCATCTCGTTTCGCGTAATTCTACTCACCATATCCAGCTCGGAAACTGGTCCCATGCTGCGGATCAGAATATTTGTCTTAACGACTGTGGGAATCCCTGAAATATCAAACCAATGGTTATACTCCTCAATTCAATATTACAAATTCTTATATCCCAAAATTAACGATTATTTATGGAGTGATTATTGCTCGATGACGTTAGCAATTGAATCCCCCAAAATTGGGAAATCTCAAAAAGCTCAGTAATTTTTAATTTAATTGCGAAAATTAATTTCAGAATTGTTTCAAAATCTGAGAAATTTTGTTTTTAAATTTTGGGCCCCGGAAATAAAATTTGTTCAATTCAATACATGACGGAATAATTTTAACAATTAAGAGACATAATCCTATTCACTGCAGATGACCCATAAGTGCTCATCAACGCTCAACAGCGTGTAAAAAAAATTCCCTCGGCCATCATAGCCCCGTGTTTCACTGAATTTGTGTCACTTGGCTAGTAGTCAACATCAATTTTTCCCCAAATACCTCGCCAAAGCTAACTTCGTCAATGGAAAAAAAGGATTTCAATAGATAAGCCAACAAAAGTGATTCCTACTCTTGTGCCGCGCGTCCCCCTATTATCAAAACTGCGGCAAAACGAAAGCTAACATGAAAGGGTTGAGGCGTTGCCAAAAATCGCGAGAAAACCGCGAAACACATCGGCTATCCAGAGTGGGATTTAAAAAAAAATATAAAACCTCGAAAAGTCGGTAAACCAGGGAATTACTTTTTCGATAATCGTAACGTTCAAAAAAATTACAAAAATCCTGGAGAGCTTTCAAAAAAAGGGCGAATTTTTTTTTTTTAAATCTATACAATCCCATTCAGAACAACTGAACAGATAAAGTAACCAATTTTGTTGCGGATTTTGGGGTAATTCCGGAACTACTGTTGCTAAAACTACGGTAGCACGAAAGGCTACATGAAAGCTCGGGGTGCCAAAAGTCACGAAAAAAAATTTGCGGTAAAGACATCAGCGACAAGCAAATGTGGAATTTGAAAGGGAAAACGCAATTTGAAAGTGACCCCCCTGGTGGCCGGGCTGGATGCTATCCAAGTTGGGCGGTCCCTCGGGCGCCGCAAGTCGGACACTTTCCTGATTTTCCATATTCAGTTGCGAAAGGGGGCGACCCGGCCTGGGAATGGGGATAAAAAAACACGAAATGAATATGTTCCTCGGGTGGGCTGAGCATCTGGAGCGAAAGGGGAATCGCGAGGGCCGGATATGCCGATCTGAAACGATGCCGAGTGTGTGCTATCGGCTTGCAAGGACGAGCAAAAGGGAATATTATTTTTTTTTCTCCTTTCCCTCCAGCTCTATGACTTCGGGAAATCGCCTCGCTCGAATACGTTATTGCGCTTTGTATCAGACGAATCGATATGGCATTTGTGCGTGTATCAATCCGAGAAATCGAGATGTGGTTAAGAGGTTCCTTACAAAATTCGGATGACAATTATATTTTTTCAACTCGGGTAATTTGACAAATTGCCAGAGTGGAAAGGCTCAATAAATCACCAAAATTTGAGAAAAAAAAAAATAGAAAATTGGAGAATTTACAGAATTTCAAAGCAAAAATTCCACGAATTTGACCAATATTACTAAAAATTTAATGACTATCCGCTTTGAAAGTTTCACTATCGTAGGTAGATCTACACACAATTTTTTTTCTGCTGGACCAACACCCTTAAGGGATGATGGGATAATTGAAAATTTTCCGATCGGGATTTTCCACTGTATGTACGGGAAATCGGCTCCAGAGGCAGAATTCGATGCTCATGAAATGCTCTCTGTATTATCGCTTTTTTCGTACCGGTGAGTTCTTAGTTTATCCCCCAATACCATTAGCGTCGAAATGGGGAAATCCGCATCTCGTTACTCGCGCAATTTAATCATTCGTTTATTCGTGAAATTTTTTCTCCGTTTTATAAACATGAAATATTTTAGGCTCTAACGGAGAGGGCACGATTTTCGAAAAATGAAACAATTTATACATTTTAAATTTTTGATCAAGGAAAAAGTTCTGAAAGTGTGTAGAGAATCAGAATGATTTGAACAAAAATTCTATAGAAAATGAAACAGGTCTAAACTCGGGTCTAGAGAAATCCAATGGCTGAGGGTTATCTCATTTTCCTAGTAATTTGAATCAATTTATGGAAATGTACCTTTTCCGTGAGTCGGTAGCTGGGAGTTCTCGTAGTTCATCAATAGATTCTCCAGGACCATTGTTATGTTCCTGGATACTACGTCATTGACTGTCCCTCTAGTATTTCTCTCCAATGAGCCGAGGTCCACAGATGGGAGCAGATGGCGAATTGCCCGATTGCGGCCCCAGCATCCACCCACGCTGATGAGTACCACTATAACTCTGATTTGCAATTGAGCACTTTATATTATCCTTAGATCTTGCAATTGTTCATTTATCCCAATTTTGATTGTGTTAATACAGGCAATTTTGACACTTGTAGAGATTCAAAAATTGAAAATTTGCAGATGTGAAAAATTTGAAGATTTGAAAATTTGAAATTTGAAAATTTGAAATTTGAAAATTTGAAATTTGAAAATTTGAAATTTGAAAATTTGAAATTTGAAAATTTGAAATTTGAAAATTTGAAATTTGAAAATTTGAAATTTGAAAATTTGAAATTTGAAAATTTGAAATTTGAAAATTTGAAATTTGAAAATTTGAAATTTGAAAATTTGAAATTTGAAAATTTGAAATTTGAAAATTTGAAATTTGAAAATTTGAAATTTGAAAATTTGAAATTTGAAAATTTGAAATTTGAAAATTTGTTGAAAATTTGAAATTTGAAAATTTGAAATTTGAAAATTTGAAATTTGAAAATTTGAAATTTGAAAATTTGAAATTTGAAAATTTGAAATTTGAAAATTTGAAATTTGAAAATTTGAAATTTGAAAATTTGAAATTTGAAAATTTGAAATTTGAAAATTTGAAATTTGAAAATTTGAAATTTGAAAATTTGAAATTTGAAAATTTGAAATTTGAAAATTTGAAATTTGAAAATTTGAAATTTGAAAATTTGAAATTTGAAAATTTGAAATTTGAAAATTTGAAATTTGAAAATTTGAAATTTGAAAATTTGAAATTTGAAAATTTGAAATTTGAAAATTTGAAATTTGAAAATTTGAAATTTGAAAATTTGAAATTTGAAAATTTGAAATTTGAAAATTTGAAATTTGAAAATTTGAAATTTGAAAATTTGAAATTTGAAAATTTGAAATTTGAAAATTTGAAATTTGAAAATTTGAAATTTGAAAATTTGAAATTTGAAAATTTGAAATTTGAAAATTTGAAATTTGAAAATTTGAAATTTGAAAATTTGAAATTTGAAAATTTGAAATTTGAAAATTTGAAATTTGAAAATTTGAAATTTGAAAATTTGAAATTTGAAAATTTGAAATTTGAAAATTTGAAATTTGAAAATTTGAAATTTGAAAATTTGAAATTTGAAAATTTGAAATTTGAAAATTTGAAAATTTGAAATTTGAAAATTTGAAATTTGAAAATTTGAAATTTGAAAATTTGAAATTTGAAAATTTGAAATTTGAAAATTTGAAATTTGAAAATTTGAAATTTGAAAATTTGAAATTTGAAAATTTGAAATTTGAAAATTTGAAATTTGAAAATTTGAAATTTGAAAATTTGAAATTTGAAAATTTGAAAATTTGAAATTTGAAAATTTGAAATTTGAAAATTTGAAATTTGAAAATTTGAAATTTGAAAATTTGAAATTTGAAAATTTGAAATTTGAAAATTTGGAATTTGAAAATTTGAAATTTGAAAATTTGAAATTTGAAAATTTGAAATTTGAAAATTTGAAATTTGAAAATTTGAAATTTGAAAATTTGAAATTTGAAAATTTGAAATTTGAAAATTTGAAAATTTGAAATTTGAAAATTTGAAATTTGAAAATTTGAAAATTTGAAATTTGAAAATTTGAAATTTGAAAAATTTGAAAAATTTGAAAAATTTGAAAATTTGAAAAATTTGAAAATTTCAGTATGAGAAAATTTGACAAATTTGGACTTGAGTTTGAAAACTGAAAATCGCATTAAACAAAAATTCCTGTACCTCGTTTTATCGCCCCCGAATTATTATCAACTTTCCTAAATTCCGTGTGACTGGATCATACCTCAATGTCACTTATCTATGAAAAATTCAATGCACTCGAGGACACGATGGAAACCGCGAGGAAAGTTATTTCTGTGAAAAAAAAAAAAAATTTCGTACCAAGTGGATGTGGATTTAGATTTTGCACCGTATGGAAGATTTCCGAATGCCGCAGGGAATATTGTCACCCCGGGGGTGTGTTCGCATTCCTTGGGGCATATATAGCCTCCACAGAGAATAGACTCGAGACTATTGGAGTATATAGATCATGGCAACAAGTATGTCTGGAAAAAAGAGCAAAAAAAAATCCGCCTTTGGTGATGCAGCAAAACGAATAATCTGCGCAAATTCCTTAAAGACGTTCCTTCACAATTCGATGGATTAATGAAGCAGACCAATTTGTTTTCTAATCCGTCGTCAAAAGTGTACGCAAAAAACTTCCTTAACCAATTTGGCTCTCATCAAACCACCTAGTTCGAGATCCATTCTTTTCCTCACAACAAAAAAATTTCGTTCAAATGGAAACTATTTTTTGTCCTTCCAATTTATCTCTCCAGTCTTCTGTAAAAAATGCACCTCAGGGAGTTTTCATCCCTCGAATAAACGGGGACAACAACAGAATGTAGAAAAATCTAAATGCACACATAATCGGTTAAAAATGTAACCCGGGTGTAAAGATTCCACTTGAAACATTTACCACACTAGCCCTCGTCATCCATGATGCTGTGTCAGCGATACCAAGAGGCCTTTTTTCCCTCTTTTCCTCATCCCTCTTTCTCTTTATTCTCGGTACACCTCTTGGCACGACTCGAGACATGGCAGAAAAATGGTTTTTCAAAGTACTCATGAATTTTTTTCGGCGTTATCCAATGAAAAATCAATTTTTCTTTCAGAATGAGAAGGTCAGTTCTTCTTATATTATGCAAGGAACTTTGCGAGCATCATGCCGTTCATCAGGAATCTTTCGAAAATTAAAAAATCAATTTCACAATTAAGACGAAGAAAATGTGATGGAGAAAATTTCGAAAGATTTCAAATTCATATAACTTTCGAATTGTTGAAATATCTGAGTATTGAGAAAAAACGAATTTCGAAGATTTCAAAAATTAGTGAAATGTTGAAATATTGAAGTTTCTTAATTTTTGAATGTTTCAACATCTTTGTAACTTCCAAAGTTTGTAAAATTTCTGAGAATCTAGATTCAGGTACTGACCTAAGTGATGGTGTAGTTTCAGGCATTGTTTCGGGCGGTGGAGCAGGGCTGGGAACCGTTGCGGATGGTGGAGCAGAGTTGGGAACGGTTCCGGTTGATGGAGCAAGATTGGGTACGGTTCCGGATGATGGAGCAAGATGGGGAAAGGTTCTGGATGCTAGACCGGAATTGGGAATGGTCCAGGATGGTGGAGCAGTCTGGGAAACGGTTCCGGATGGTGAAGCAGGATTGACAACGATTCCACATGGTGAGGCACGATGGGAAATGGTACTGAATGCTGAAGCAGGATTGGAAACCGTCCCGAACGGTGAAGCAGGATTGGGAACGGTCCCGAATGGTGAAGCAGGATTGAGAACAGTTCCAAATGGCGGAACACGGCTGGGAACGGTTCGGAATGGTGGAACACCTTCAAGCGATCACAGTAAGGGAACAGTTATAGCCAGTGGGCGACTCACTCCCCGATTGTGTGACACCATGACTTCAAAATGAAGTCGACTTCGGATGACTCCGGGTCTGACTTCAGTGATTACGATAAATCACTCAAGTCAATGACTTCGGGCAGCAAATTGAGTGACTTCATGACTACAAATGACTTCGAATGATTTCGTAATTGTGAGAACATTCAATATGCACACATACATCGATTGTCGTACCCTCGCTTTTGTTTTAAGCCGTCAGTACAGTCATCTTGAGGCGAACGGAAGGAAATAAATGTGGGATTCTTGGAAAACGAATATGGCAGTCAGTTGGGCCCTTAATATTGATTATCGGTGGGCGCGAGAAATTCAAGATCTGAAATTATTTTGCGGATGACGCATGTAATTCCAGAATAGTTCCCGATGGTGAAACATGTACAACCACAGTTGAATCCATCTGGAACTATTCTCGAACTTCTTCCACCATTCAGAAGGTGGCCTACTACTTGGAACTGGTCCTGGTTCTGGTACCACCTGGGAACTGTTGCCAAATTTGTTCCGCTACATGGAACTTTTGTCGACCCTGTTCCGGCACCTATAACGGCTCCTGAATTTGGATCTCACAAGGAACCAAGGTATAGTAAAAGTGCTTTATTTGTATGCTCTTCGAAAAGTTCTCCTAAATCAGAAAAAAATACAATTCGCTTGCGATTTTTGAAGTCGACTATGTTGCCGACTGTAGATATCTATAGAAAAATCGGAAAGTATGTAAAGTAAAACGGCATTCCATTTCCTTTTGTCAGCGGTTCAAATGAAACTTTTTTCTTTTTTTTCATTAAAAATATTTGTATCTGCTCTTGGAAAATTACTGCTAATGCACAGTACACGGTCTTGTGGATGTCACTGTAGAGGAATAGCTGAGACGTGAAGAGCAGGAAGAAAGGAACTGGGGGAAAACAAGAGAAAACCCATCGGGAAAATAAGGGGATGAGAGTGGGATAGGAGCAAAAAATGCCCAGTGAACACGAGACTCCGCTTTTCCTACATTTCGAGAGTTAAAGGATCGTAAACGGCTCTTGGCGATACGGAATACGTGACGGAGTTTGGAAAAAAAATAGAAATAAACTAAAATAGATAATGGCGTTGCATTGGGGTCAAACATGAGTGATAGCGTTGCGAAAATCCCATGCAGTGGACGGACACGCTCAACAATTTATAATGCAATTTATGGACAGCGGGATCCATAAAACATGGAGTTCAATACACACTTGGTTTTTCCATTTGCAGACATATTTTTTTTATTGAAATCAGTAGTCAGAGAAAATTTTCGTAAATTTTTCAATTTTCTGAAGTTTTGCAATTTAATTTTTTACTTCGTAATTACGGGAAATTACTGTAAACACTCCGATTTAAAAAATGATGCTCAAATGATGTCTAACAAATTTTGAGATTTCCCTCGACCCTGTGTATGTGTGTGTGTTAGTAATTTTCCGGAATTCCTAATTTTTTTTCAATTTTCGGAAAAACATCTGCATACGTATTCCAAACTTTTTGCTCGGCTCTTTCCTCCTGTACCCACTTCACTACGAAATATATCTCATGATGGAATGTCGACTGTCGTTCAAATCGAAGTCGTTTCTCAACTCTCAGAGTTGGACTTTATTCATTCAACAATTGGGGGGAATGGGGTGGGGGAGACTCCTTACGTCGATTACGTTTCAATTGGTGGAATCTTTCGCAAATAACAGATTCGAGGAAACGGCATTTCATGAAAGAACGTTGAAAAGCGTGGGGTGGGCTGATGGAGTTTTATTGTATACCTATATACCGAGACGACATATATTTTCTCGAAATTCGCGCCCTTTCCTCCCGCCAAGTCCGTAATTTAAATTACGTCATCTATCGGACGACTTGCGTGATTAACAGTCGGTAAAGTATTGCTCTAGCGTGCCTGAATGGGTAACTAACCTGTCAACAGTCGCGTTATGACCTTTTCTTTCTCCACATTATCGCAGTTATGTTTAAAAATTGAAATATTTGAACGAAACTCTTTCAATGCTTCTAGTTTATTTTTGTCGAGGTAACAAAAATCTCTGTCTTCCATAAAAAAAAAAAAAAAATTCAAAATTTTTGAAATAATCCAAATTGTAAAAATTCACAAAAATAAAACAATCATGAAAAGTCAAAAATTGAAATTTAAAAAAAAATTAAAAACATCGGAATTTCTCAAATTTTTGAAAATTGGCAAAGACGTCTTTAGTTTTTTTGAGGTACGAACCTCACATACCAGACTCCGAAGATTGGCATTCTATGGAGGAAGGTGGAGGGAGGAGGAGACGCACTGCGGGAGGTGGGGGGGGGGGGGGTTAAGGGAGCTTTATATCAACTCATCCGAACACACCGTACGACCTACATCCCCTCGAACTTTTCCGCTCTTTTTTATTTTCCATTTTTTCACCCCACTTTCTCTTCCTCCCCCACCCCGCCCCCCAAGACCTTGCTCGTCATTCCATTAACTCGGAGTTGGCGTTTTTCCGGATGCGCGAATCTAATTCCCGTAGTTGGTGTGAGTGTACGCCTGATGCATCAAAAGACTGGATTGAACGAGGTAAACATTTCGACGTTTAAATTAGGTGGCGTTGTGTCAACTTCTCGATGAGCCATCATGACGCTTAGAAATTGTTGCCGAAGAGGTGGTGGGTGAAAATTGAAGTATAAAGTAGGAAAAGTTTTAATTGAAGAATTTGGAAAATTTGGAAAATTCCAAGTAACCGCTATATATATATATATATATATATATATATATATTGTTTTATTAATATCTATTATCTACTCTTATCTAGTATTTACATACTATATGTGCTATCGGCGGTACTCATGAAAGTCGGACAGTAACCGAACCGGATGTGGTGGATGAGGGTGGGAGGGGGGGGGGGGAAGGGTAGAATGTGATGCAAATCAAATTTACAGTTAGAAAAAATGATTAAAAACTAAATAAATCGGGGAATCCCAATCGTCATTTCACAAATCGCACCCTTTTATATAATTTTAGGATGATCGTCCAGGTTTAATCACGCTATGGAGCAGTCAAACGTGACGGATGTTTACCCCTGGTAAATTTTACTAGCGTACGGCAGCGCTTTTATTTAAATCACCGAAAAAGCGTGTACTCACTTACTCGTTAGTATTTGAAACCATTCTGGCCGCAACAGGCAAATACGAACTCCAAGGGACCCTCGAACCAGCCCTGAATTAATTTGTTGGATAAAAAGTTGAGAAGGGGTTGTGTCCCAGTTGTGGAAATGTTCAAATGCATTCGAAATAATTACACTATTGAGGGTTCAACCGTTCCAATTGTTCCAACTCATTTAAAATGGCCGAAAAACCCATTTTGCCCCGGCATCATGCAAAGCAAAGGAATTTTCAAAATAAAAATTTTACATTATTTTTCCTTTGCTGCATAAAATGAGTTATGCGTTGACTGATTGTAATTGGATTTGGGTGCTTAAACGGCCCTCAAATAATCCTGGACATGTCGCTCAGTGGAATACGTCAAAATCGCGATATGCAGACATCACATGTCAAGACACGCATCACTGGGTAATTATGAAAGTACGGGATCAGCGAACTATTCAAATGTGGTGTCATCGAATCATATACGGGTATAACAAGATTTCAAATCCGCTTTTTCCCGGGAAAAAATGGAAATGACGATTTCAGAATCGGGTAATCACTAATCACAGATTCGTGATTTGAGGTGTGCTGAGTGGTGATTCGTGATTTGCATAATTAATTCAAGTATACTAATGAGTGATTTTGGACGCGAGTGCGCTTGTGTGTGTGGGTGAGTGGGGGGGGGGGGGAGGGGGGGCGTATGCCGGTGTTTTTTGTTGTTCACGGCGCTTTATCGTGAGAACGGTTGAAGATACGGCAAAAAGTCTGAAATGAATAATGTTCCTGATGTAAAGATACCGATTTTATGTCATATGACTTTTCCACCTAACTCCCAAAACTTAGGAGTTATCGCAGGTCAAAGAGTAGCGTATGGAGGCGCTTCAGCTTTTTTCACACGATTGAATTTATCAATTCCCATCGTACAGTTCGGAATTGGGAATGCAATTAGAGAGACTTCAATGTTGTTTAATTGAGCGGTTTAATTGAATATTAATGTAAAATCGAGGGCTTATGAAATTACCAGTGGAAAAGTACGGGTTCGCCAAACATTAATCGAGTCATTAATTCAATTGTGTGTCAATCAAAATCTTACTCAATGTATTTCACTATTCCCTACGTTCGAATTTCCGAAACATCATTTCAAGTTTTCAGAAAATATGAGGAAAAATTATATAAAATTGTTCAGGGTCTATCAAACTCTAGGAAATTTAAGTGCATTCCGAATTTCGATAGTTTGAAATGGCTCGGAGAAGTCAAAAACAATTTCAAATTGCAGGAATTTTTGCAGAAGTGTGCCACTTAAATTTGGAAAAATCCCAAAGACCCCGAAAAAATTAGAAAAAGATATCAGGTCGCGAAAATTTTGTGGAATTTTTTGCAACACCCTAGAACAATTTAGGGAATTGTAGAGAATTTTTATAAAACTGGAGAGCATCCCAGAGAAATGCAACAATTTATATAAAGCTCAACAAACCCGCAGGTAATGCTATAAAAATGTAGAACCTTGTGAAGACATTATCGAGAATGAAGCATAAAATTCTACCAAATTTGAGGACATTGGAAGATATTTCAGATGGTTCTAAATCTTTCGGTAATATCACGCATGACTGGAGAATTGAGTTGGCTTCGCTTTAGTACTCTGGCGGCAAAAATATATAAGCTTCTTGTGATAATTTATGTCACATATGCGATCACCCGAATATGCAACGTTTGATTTACACACAAAATGTATGTACGTATATATATGCACACATGTATATGTACATGCGTATGCGCGTGAGATTTATGCACATGCGTATGTGTGCGCGAACGCGCTTGTGTGTGTATGCATGTATGTGTGTGTGTGTGTGTGTATGCATGTATGTGTGTGTGTGTGTGTGTGTGTGTGTGTGTGTGTGTGTGTGAATGTATAGTGTAGCTGTGTGGATGCATACGAGAGAGTCTGTGTGTGTGTGTGTTTTTTTTTTTTTTTTTCATATTTTAAATGAAAGAAAAAGAGAAAGAAGGAAGTCAACCTCCTTCCTCACACTTCCTTCTTTCTCTTTCCTTCCTCTTTTTTTTTTTTTTTTTAGCAATTAATTAATCACTACTCACCTCTCAATTAGGTGTGTCATCTTGAAATCAGTTTTGGAGTTACGGTGCGCTGCTTGGGTTTCAAGTTTGCCGGTACGCGAGTCGTCAACGTCGAGACGGCATTGCCAAGCCCGCGTGGTACCAAGTTACGTCCCCCTCCATGGGGTCCGGATACGGGGATTGGGAATTCCACCCCCTCCGGGTGGTGAGAGTCGGGAAAACGCGCGCAACCCAGGATCTTCGGCGAAACTTCTCCACCTGCGAATTTGACACCCCCTCGATGGCTCAGGACCGAACAGAAGTGAGTAATTTGTTGGTTTTTTTTTTTTTTTATGGATTTTGGCTTGATGTGAACGGACTGTGGCTGGGGTACATAATATTTTTTTTCAGATTTTGGAAATTTCGAAAATTTTGGAGATTTTGGAAATTGAAAAATTCTGAAATCTTTGAAAATATTTTTAGAAAACGAATCATTTAAAAAAACATCCAGAAAGGTCAAAGTGTTGAAAATGTTCAAAGATTCGAGAATTTAGGAACAAGTTTCAAAAATTTCATAGACTAAAAAAAAATCATCAAAATTTGGGAAATAAATAGATAAATTGAAATATCTTAGGACGTCCTAAAAACTATAAATGGAAAATGCTCGTCATTTATGGAAAAAGTGGGTCGATCACCGAGTTCCTGAATTTCAATGAATTGTCAGTAACTTCAGATAATTAAGTCTGTGATTTAATTACCCCGACTAGCTCCCCAATTATCCCAGCTACCGCTGCAACTTGTCGAACATTTCCAGGGATCGCTAATTCAGCGTCAACACTAATTACACAATTACATAATAACGTAATCAGCGGGGATTTCCAATCTAATTCACTTCAATTTATCAATTGACCCCGTCACTTCCGAAAATATTCAACTGCAAACTGAAGTATGATTTCCAAAATTTTCACTGAAAGAAAATAGGATACAGAATTTGTGATTTCTTCATTCGGAAATTTGTAAAAGACTTCCAATTTTTCATTTCGAAAGCACTTGAATTGTTTACAAAAATGCAAAAATTTCCGAACTGATAAAAACTGAAAATTGAAATAACTTTCAAAATCTAAGAAATTACAAAAAAAGAGGGATCTTACAAATTTAGAAAATTTGGTAACTTTGCAAATTTCTGAAGACTTCATAAAAAATTTTGAATTTTGTGCAAATTAGAAAATTTGTCACAATTTCAGAAACTCGAAAGACGATAAAACAACAGTTTCAAAACGTTCTTAATTTCCTAAATTGAAAAAATATTTGAACCAGATTTCATCGATTTTTTTTTCTTCATCATGAAAAGAAAATTTCAAAAATTCACCAAAAACTACTTTATTATTATTATTATATTATTATATTATTAATTAAAAAAAAATCTAATTTTATGTTTGTGAATTTTTCGGATAATTCCACTTATTTTCTATATTGGTGCGGTTTTGGTACCCCCCAGATTCCGGGATGCGCGCGCAGATTCCAACATTTGTGGTTCGAATTCTCCCTCCAGATGAAAACGGGGAAATTCTTCCTCCACCACGAGGTCCCCCTTCCCTTATCAGCCTCGTGTTTCGTATATGTGTATGTGTGTGTGATCTCTTCGGAGACGGGAAAGCTCGCGCGAAAAGGGTATGTGCCCTTCAGACACGGGGTTGTCAGTGAAATAAAATTTCGTGGATGAACTTCAAATTGTTATAGAAATTTTACAGATTAAATTTAAATTGTTATAAAATTTTGTTTGCCAAAAAATTCAATTATAAATGAAAACTGAGGCTGGAAATGAAAGCAACGAGTGCAAGGCGAAATTTTCATGCAAAGTTGATCGGCAAACATGAAAGAAAATCGAAAATGTGTTAGTGAAATTTTAGTGAATCAATCGAATTTCATGTTCTTGATTTAATTTTGTCGGAACTTTTGAAATTTTTGACATTTAAAATTTTTTAAATTGTGGAATTTTGCAAAACTGATAAACACGAAAAACTTTCAGAATTCTTGAGCGTTTTATAATTTTGAAAAAATAATTTTTCAAACTTTTGAATGCTCAAATTATTTTCAAATTTTTTGTGTTTATCAGTTTTAACCATTTTGAATTTCCCGCATTTTGTGAGAAAATTCTGTGTTTCTCAGTTGTATTCTATTTTAATCTTGAATATTTTGTAACTTTTATATTTTGCGATAGGATTGAACTTTTCTATGATCAAGAGAATTTCGTGGTTATTAATATTTTTCGTAGTAAAACTTTTGATAATTTTCAGGTCTCCAGAATTTCTGATCTTTATCGCGACGGTGAAATTTTAGTGGACAGATGAAATTTGTTATTCGGAAAAATTGAACGAATGGTACGATTTCGAGGAGCGACGATCCTCGATCCTGAAGTGCACGAGGATTTTTCCAGGTAGTCCTCAATATATAATTATAGTCAATGAAATTATCCTTAATATGAATTGGAGTGGTTCGAGCGGTACAGTCGCTATTTCCGTAATTCCCCTAACAGTTGGAGAATTTCCATCATTCAATAATACGATAAAAAATATAATTCAATATATTACAGTACAAAATATATCAGAATCAACCAAAAAAATTTCGAGTGCTTGAAAATTTTAATCATTTTGATTTTTCCGAATTAAATCAAATTTTTTTTTGCCCTAAATTAAATTTTTAAGTTTGTTAATTTTCCTAAAAAGTTGAAGAGAAGAATTTGAAAATGCAATTTTCAACTTATTAAGTAGTTTGAGATGGAAGTAAATCTTACAAGTTTTTTTGAATTGCTCGGAATTTTTTAAAACGTTCCCATCGTCGAAATATTTAAAGTTGAAAAATCATTTTGGAATTCTGAAAAAGTGTGTGAAATTCAACGATTTCAAAATTAACCTAAATAATTTAAACATATTCATAAATATTCGTAATTCGTTTGCTGCTGTACAATTTGAACCGCTATGAAATTATAATTTTTATTCGAATTCCCAATTTTTTTTTCGCCACTGTCCGACCTCAACTCGAGGTCTGCAAAAATCCTTCTATAAAAGATCTATCTCCAGGGAATTCCAACCCATTCTCTAACACCCTCGTTTTTCCTAAAACAACGTTTCAATTGTAAGTTATGTATTTCGCATTTGCGTCGGAATATGAATCAACCAAGCGAAAATTGTCATTTTCAATTTTTTTTCACAATTAAATCTCCAGAAACAGGGAGGAGTATCGAGATGACGGCCTGTCACATTTGCGTCGTGTTGTGACGAAGAGGAAGAAGAAAAAGTGTCTTCGTTGACATCAGAATGTCGGGGGATATCCTGTTGGCAATTTTCATTGTGCACCTCAGCCCTCTGAGCATCTGGTAAGGAAAAAACAAATAATTAACTTCCCGACTTCGGTTATCGTAATCAGCTCAAAAGTTTTAGTCCATGCTTGCGTGTGTGTGGTTACGCGAGGGTGTGGGTATTATTTCTTCCGTCCCTCTCTCCTGTGCTTCAGCATTTCTTTCGAGAGGGAGTACTGGACACCCATCCATGCGGCGGGGGCCGACTCCCGTTTAGGCGATCGGATTTCTAAACACAGGGTAAACCTCCAGAAACCCCGGTGCTACGGTGGCGGACGCCTATGAAGGAACCCGCCCCCACCCCCTGCGTCGGATTAGGTTCCCGCCGGGCCTTGTGGTCTCATTTCATGGGTGCCGCCGATAGCACAAATAGAAGGTTCCTGCTATAGGTTGGACTCCTTGGGAAAATATTTCATTACGTGAAACATTCTCCGGAACCGCGAACGTAGGACCTTTAACGTAGTACGCATTAAACCTACCCGCTACACCAAAGTGCCGACCTGTGTGTGTGTGTGTGTGTGTGTGTGTGTGCGGATGGATGGACGGGTGGGGGTATGGATGGGCGGGTGAACCGATAAGCGGGTGGGTGGGAGGCTGAATGGATGCGTGGGTGGATGGGTGGGCGGGTGAACCGAAAAGGGGGTGGGTGGGTGGATGGATGGATAGGTAGGCGGGTGGGTGGGTGGGTGAATGGAAGAGTGCGTCGGTTTTCTTCATACTTCACAATTTTGAAAATGTGAACACAAGAGAGAACCAGGATCGAAAACTGAATAGAATTAATGAACATTGGGGAAACTCTTCAATTGAGTCATATAGCGCAAATAAATTGAGACATTACTCAGTCTCTTTGTCCTGCCGTGTAGTCAATCGTAACGAAGATAACGAGGCAAACCAAGAAAGACATTATTATGACTATGATCCATAGGATGTTATTGAACTGTGTGAGCTCAGGGCCGAGCAACTTAACCCGCCGAATGACTTCTCCAGCTGTAGTGATGACCATCTTATGTCACTTGACATGCACTGCATTCCTCGTTCGATTGCCTGCGTACATAGAAAAAATTTGAATTTTTTCTTGTAAGTTTTCGCAATCTTTCCCATTTTTGAGAATTTTTCAGCTTTGTGAAATTTTTAAAATTTCTTAAAGTTGACTGCGATGCAGCATAAAGTCGCGATAATCAATTTGAGTGAACTCTACAACGGCAACGAACAAATCCAATTTGCAAAGATACTGGGGTACTTTTTTAAGGGGATATTTAGAGGCCGCTTTACTACTATGGTTTTCTAGATTACAAGGCGCGGAAACTCGATTTTACAGGCTCCTCCGAAAATGAGCTCTGCACTTGCATTCGTTAAAACCAGAATTTAGGGTGCAATATCCTGTTCCAAACTCAGTAACCTAAAATATATCCCCATTGCAAGAATCAATTGAAAAATTCTAGGGTAGAAGCAAATTTGAGGTGTTGAAAAAATGTTTGAAAGTGAAAAACGCAACATTCTGGAAATGTGGGAAACTGGATCCAGTGTGTGTGGATGGGCGGGTGGGCGTGAGTGAGTGGGTGGGCGGGTGAGAGGGTAGGCGTGTGGGCAGGGGGAGGAATGGGTGGGGGTATGGATGGGCGGGTGTGTGGGCAGGCGGGCGAATGGGCGGGTGTGCGTGGCTGGGAGTGGGCAGGCGGGCGAATGGGCGGGTGTGCGTGGATGGGAGTGGGCAGGTGTGGAGGTAGGCGTGTGGGCAGCTGGGCGGATGGATGCTTGTGCCGGTGGGCGTGTGAGTGGATCGTGACGCCCTTTCTTACTTGATCATTTTCGGAAAAAACTGATATTCCGGAATTTGTAATTCTATATTACGCATACATGTATTACATAGGATATCTATCAACTCACGTGATTCACAATTGTGATTCTTCATGGCTAAGTCGTGATTTACATTTCCTTTTTTTTTTCAAATTATCTTTCGGAGGCAATAAACCTGAAGTGGTGGATTAATTGACTGATTGATGTTATCTTCAAGCACCACGCGTACTCCATTCTCTTTGATAGTAGCTATAGGCAGATATTATAATCATAATTCCAAACATGATAACCAGAATCCAGCCCAGATCAATGCCAATGTCCGGCTTTTGCTTGCAGCACATTGTTAAAACTATTTTTTTCTTTCTATCTCCAATTTCCTTGTTCTGCCAACATGATCAATTATCAGTCGAGATGAGTCAATTTTGTTTGAGATAACCCGATAAACTCCATCGTTTAACCGCTAATTTAGTCATTTGCTGTGAAACGCCGCGAAAATGCGGGCAAATGATGGAAGATTAAAATATTAAAACGCATTTGTTTTTAGATGGAATTTATTGGAATGCTTCTTCTGCGCGCCAGAATTTGAAATTCAATTTTTGTAATGGAAAATGTGGGGATAAGTAAAGTTGGAAAATCTTGTTTGTGTTCACAAGAAAGTGGTGGGAGGGCGCGGGGGGAGGCGTGACACGGATTTTTTTTTTTTAATTTCAAAAATTCAAAAAAGAACTTGTTTGAATAATTTAAAAAATCGATTCGATTTTTCTACCTGGAAAAGCAAAACGAAGAAAATTCAAATTGCATAAAACATCAAGAATATATTTTCTGAAGTATCTATCTTGTTTATAATTTTTACCCCATTGCCAAAAAAAAAAACGAAAAAATCTCATTTTTTATCTTATGAATCATTACGTAGTCTCAGACAAATCTAAAACTCTCTGTTCCGGCTCAGACGATGTCACGTCGACTAAGCAATATATATATGTATACAGAATTTCTTCAGTATACTTAAAAGATTTGTCACAGGAAGAAAACAAGAATGATTTCGGAGGGATTACAATAACTACTCAAAAATGCTTAATTCAATTATTACCAAAACACCTGATTTTTTAAATAATTTATAAACGATGGCGATCTAAGCGTTTCACGGCAAAACACTTGGCACCGATTTTCCCTAACTTTAGCCGCAAGATTCCAGTAACTTCGCTAATCAAGTCCGGAAAGTTTCGAGGGGTGTTTTCACAGCAGTCAAAACGAGAAGTTGATTAACCTTCTATTACGAAGCAGAAGAAACAAACCACATTTAATATCCAATCTCCGGTAAAATATAAATTTTAAATTTCTCAATTAAAGAAAGACGAACGGATCATTTCTTTAATTAAATTTCCAATGTGGGAATCAAGTACGAGTTCTGTCTTAAAGAAAAGAGGGACGTTCAATAATGTGGGCAATCCTCCTCTCAACACTTTGCTAAATATCGTGAATTTATTAAAGTGTAATTTATCGATTGTGCTGACTTTTATTATAATTTGCAGATTCTTAAAAATTATTGATTTTTATATTTTTGAGATGATTGTTTTGGATGAACAGAAATTTTTATAATTTCGAAGGCTAACTAATTTGGTACTTTTTTAGGGGATACTTGGAGTCCGGTGGTAACAGTGCCTCGGACCGCCTCGAGAATGTCACCCAAACGATATCCCGGATCTTGGACGGATACGACATCCGATTGCGTCCGGATTTTGGAGGTAAGTGGGCGTAATTCTCTGTATATCTCTCCCAAATCACTAAGAATCACAAGGAAGCACAGCATCCTCATCTGACATATCGATCCGAATGCGCACTCGAGTTTTGCGGTTGAAATGGGTGTCCCTTCGGGACATCGAGGACTGGAGTCCACGTACTGACCCATAACCACAGGTCTCCGTAGATTTTCACCGGATCTTATAAATATGCAATCGAAGATTTAAGCAACTCAACTATTTTGACAATGTTCTGTTCGCGTGGTTTTCTCGTATAATAAACAAAATCTAATTTGTCGAAATTCCGGGTATTTTAAAAAATTGACGAATTCGCCAATAGACAATTTTTCAAAATTTCAAAGCACTTTTTGGAACATCTTTTAGAACGAATTGTTATTCTTTCAAAAATTAAAGAAAACGAAAACTGTCAAATTTGAAAACGTATTTTGACAAAGAAAATTTCTCTTCAATTGCAAAAACTTAGGTTGAAATATTTCACAAATTTTGAAACCTTGCGAACTTAACAAAAATCACAAAAAAATTACGAAGCTTTAAAAACAAAATTGTTTCAATCGAACAAGAGGAAAATGTCAACAACTTGGGGTACTTTTTGACGCCATCAAGTTATTCTATC
Organism: Asobara japonica; assembly: GCA_026005395.1. Lineage (NCBI taxonomy): Eukaryota > Metazoa > Arthropoda > Insecta > Hymenoptera > Braconidae > Asobara > Asobara japonica. Next base: position 1,048,478 of record BQMI01000429.1, read on the forward strand.
AAACTGTCTCATTACGTGTAACTAGACAGAATCTTGATCGCTATAAATTTCTCACAACTCTAGTGTCTACCAATATTTTTTTTGCAAGCTCTCATCAATCAGAGCTGTCAGTTACTCACAGTTTCGATTTTTTTCGAAAAAGACAAAAAGTCTATTAAAACCTCAGAACATTTTTTAATTCAAATATTTTTAAAAAAGTCAAACATTTCTAAATTTTTAGCAATTTGCCAACTTTCCGAAATTCAACGTTCAAAATTCCAAATTCAAAATTTGAAATGCAAAATTCAAAATTCAAACGTATCAAAAATTCAAAAAAATGATAAAATTTGAAAAATTTCGAACATGTAGAAAATTTGAGGTACCAAATTATTCCATCAGTCAGTTTCATTATATGTAACTAGACAGGATCTTGATCGTCACAACTTTTTTTACCATTTTCCATAGTGTCGTTTAATATTTTTCTGCAAAGCTATCGTCCATCAGACCCGTCATTTCCCCATTATTCACCCCGGCTGCAGACGTGCTCGGTATTTTACCCCTAATTTCGTTATCCCCAGATAAGACAATATGGATTGCGAAATGCGAATCGACTAAATAAAAAGAAAAATAGAAAGAAAAAAAAAACCGACGGTTGTGGCCGTGCGGGTTAAAGCACTGGAATTGGGGGGGAACGATTGAGATCTGAGATCACCGGTTCGAGACCGGCAGAGGCGGTATTTGGGGTTTTTTTTCAGGCTTTAACTCACACCACACAACCGAGCGGGAGTTTCGTAAAAGAAACGAGCTGTACAAATCTGAGGTTTTTTCCAATGGTTTTCCCTCGATTCCAGTGACAAAACTGGGCGAATGCTGTGCAGTGGGGTTAAGGGGGGGTGGGATGGGAACAAATCGTAAAGACCCGAAAGGGTATACGAATAGAGTAGAGAGTTAGAAAGAAAAAAAAACTGCGACTCGAGTACTCTCAGATATTTTTATTTCATTTTTGTTGATGGACGTGAAGCCCTTAATTGAGCTTTTCCACCCCATTCGCTTCGACGGGGCGTCATTAACTCGTTTAATTGAATAACCCGCATACCGTCAGCCTGACATTCAGCATTTTTCTAAACTTCCTGATATGGGAAAGTTGTTGTAATAACCCCTATTGAAGCATACTGAATCATTGTCAACTATATATGCGTATGTGTGTCTCGCTTCTGTCCTCTCTTGTACTCACCTCTTTTTTATTATCACAGCATCATTTATTACTTCCACTGATCTTTGATCCATTCCATTCCGTGTCCTCTGTAAAGTAATGCTTATACTTATCCGCTTATTTACCTGCTGCTTACATCTATTTTATTTTATTTTATGTTCTAATTTCTATGTATCCTAATCACGTGTACCCTTCATTTAACCATCTATGGGTCTCGGGCCCACCTTCGTCATTTGAACCGTCGTATTCCTAAACACAGGATAAACCTCCAGAGATCCGTCTGCAACGATGGCTGCCGCCTCTGATGCCCCCTACCCTGTAGGACCCACTGTTATCGTTGTTCCTTACAATTAGTGTGGCCTGCACTAATTGTAGGTGCGTAATGAAGCGAATCACTACTTAGTTCATCGATGGCCATTGTCCCGTTGCAAGCCAGCTAGGCTGGCATACCTTCCATACATTTCGGAAAATAAAAATGTAATGTACAACGACGGAAAGTCCAACCCGAGTCATTGGACGTAGAAAACCAGACACGTTTCCATTATACCAATGACTACCAGCGTTCTACGTGCATGGCGCGTTGTGCCTCTTATGTAGCGAGCCGCTACACCCTGCAGGTTCGGGTTGGGTTCCCGTCCGGCTCATTGGTCTCATTTTATGGGTGCCGCCGATAGCACACACGGAATGTATCTGCTAGCGGTTGATGTGAGTGTGTGGATGTGAGTAGATGGTTTGTGTATGAGTGTGGGGTGCAGTACACTTCAATACATTTGTGTGTTAGTATAAGTAAAAAATATATGTGGGAGGGTCGCAGATGTCAAGACCTATATAACCCACCTGTTAGGATATCTTGAGAACCAATGATGCCGTCGAATTGTGTACGTTGAATCAAAACGCCTTTCCGGCGCTGAAAACAGTTCCCCAGCTTCCCCAAAGGTTGGTCTACTTCGGCCTGCTGGTATTGTCGTTTTTAACCCATGTTTCATTTTTGAATGGTTCGGATTTGGTTTGAGAATGGGTGAGCTTACAGGAATATGTTATTTGTTGAACAAAAAACTTTAACGAGTCTTAATTCAAATTTTTGATTCGATAGGTGAGCCGCTGAAAGTTGGAATGGACCTCACCATCGCTAGTTTCGACGCCATCTCGGAAGTGAATATGGTAACACAATTGATAGTGCTTCATGATTAATTATTAATGCATGGTCGACAAATTTTAGAAGGTTCGATTCTATTAAATTACGTTTTATATTGAAATATCTGCGAGGAGACTGGGGTCTCATTCTCATTGGACAATGACTTGACTGAAGTTGGTTGCGCAAAGGATGCGCGTGAATTTGAAATCTTTCCATTGCTCTGTATTATCTGCTTCATCCACTGTCCGCAATTCAAGACCAATCTACTTTTATCATCATTTGCCTCGAAATCTATACAATTACCAAACAAATAATACATTTTTTTGGCGGGAAATTCAAATCCCTACAAATCCCATGAGGTAAATTCGTGTCTTGGAAAAGTTTTGGCGGGAACGCTGATTTCTACGAAAAGTTTGCACTCCTCAAAAATCGCCGTTGCAACTTTGCAAAGTATAGCGATTCCAGAAAAAACAAATAAAAAAACTAGTTTTGACGGGAAATTTGAATTTTCAAATAACCATGATTCAAATTTTCTCTCATAAATTCCAAAAAATTTCTCACCCATCAATTTGTTTTTAGGATTACACAATAACCATGTACTTGAACCAGTACTGGAAGGACGAGCGACTGGCGTTTTCTTACGAAGCAGAAGTTTTAACGCTGAGCGGAGATTTTGCGGAAAAAATTTGGGTACCGGATACATTCTTCGCCAACGACAAGAACAGGTGAATAGAGGATGTGTCACGAGGGCCTCGGGTAGGATGAGAAAGTAATGGAGATGGTGGAACGTGTGAAAGTGTATGACGATCGATTATAACTCGTGAAATGTGGGTTAACAACCCAACAGGAGAGGGGGGCAAATACTTCATTTTTTCCTTGAAAATTGACACACATTTTAAACGATTAGCCCAGAGTTATCTAGCATCGTAATGACTTTAATTGTTCGATTTTTTAAAGAATAGCAGGGGCGGGTGAGGAGTAATAGAACGCGGGGCAAAATAGGGCAGTTTATTTATATTTTATCATGCATTGTGGAAACGATTATTGACTCATTGCAGTTTGACACATCCATCATTAATTTGCATGAATTAATGTACAAATTGACAATGCTAGCTGCTTTATATAATTTTAAGAGCAACAAAATGATTTTTAAAATCCCCATGTGAAACAGGGAAACAAGTGATGAATTTTAATGCAAAATTTTGTAAAGAGGTTTCGTTCCCAGCTTTCTTCACGATGTCACCGAGCGCAACAAACTTGTGAGGCTAGCCGGAGATGGTTCAATAACATATGGAATGAGATTTACAACAACCCTAGCATGCATGATGGACCTACACTACTATCCGCTGGACTTGCAAAACTGCACAGTGGAGATTGAGAGTTGTATGTATATCATCCGAATAGGAAATTCGTATATTTCGTTCTTTTTAAAGCGAACTTTATGACCTATGACTGACCAAAAAAAGTTTGGTTATCATCTGTTGTCGTATTCAAACACACTGCAAAAATACAATGTTCGGTACCAAAACCAGTGCAGTACCAGTTGAAAAAATTTAATTTCTCAGGAGGTTATACAGGGTCGTCCCACCTACAATGAAACATTGCTCTTCAAAGAAGCTTCTGAAAACATAGATCAGATAAAAGGTGTGCGGAGGATTCGATAGGACGGTGTTACACTGTACTTTCCGTAACTCTCCACTTTGTGGGCTGAGGTTACCGAGTAGAGAGAGTTACACATTACTCCTTCCATGCTCGCAATAGGCGTGCCCACAGACAGAGAGACCTACCCCAATTTTATGACTGACAGTGGAATTGCATCATGATCATTCGATGATTTATTTAGTCCTTACTGTAAAAGAAGATACAGATGCCGGTGTGGAGCCACGATCCATGAATTGCCGACTTCCGGTCATTCCTCAACAAGGTACTTCATGAGCAATGCCCGATCAGGCAACGTTCCTGGAGTCCACATTAGCCCCTGGTTAGATGATGCCCAATCAGGCGACTCTCAATCATTCCCCGATAAAGTATTCCCTTAGCAATACTCAATTCGGCAGCCCTCATTAGATCCTCGTGAGCCCCTGGTCAGGTGGTGCTCGATCAGGAGACTCCCAATCATCCCCCGATAAGGTACTTCATGAGCAGTGCCGAATCGGGCAGCCCTCATTGGATCCTCATGAGCCCCTGGTCGGGAGGTGCCCCAATCAGGCGACTCCCGATCGGTTCCCGATGATGTGTTCGAGGGGGCTCCACCCAACTGGGCAAACCTTATCATATCCACGTCACGCCATTGCAAGGTCGTGCTCAATCGGGTTGGACCTGACTAATGCCCGATGTAAAGCCTTGACTTGCCTCAAATTTCTTGCAAATCGACAATTTCACATCAGCAACCAAGGCTCGAATGGGGGTCAAGTGAGCACCGCTCAATGCCCTCGACTGAACCACCAGCGATTTCATTAAACCCGTATTTCCCCTTTCAAACCTTTCAACTTCCATCTGAACCATGTTTGTTTACTCGTTTGTTGAATATTTGAGGTAGACAGATGTGTCTTCCATGGTGTACACAAGGGATGATTCAATAGTAGACTGCTTTATTAATATTCAGTATTTAGTTTGTTCTCATGACATGTATATTTTTTTTCGGAATGAGCGGAGCTCTGTATTCTCTGAAATTGTAACGAATCTTCATATATTCGGTCTAGAAAAATATTGACTTGCCCACAAGTTACTGTTGACCGACAGTCATTGATTTAGTTCTCTTCTAGATTCTCTCTGACTTGATAATATAACTTAAGACTAGAGCTAGTGACCACGGCCTTGCGAAACGTAAACACAGGGATGCTGCGCGTAACGAGGTAAGCGAGATGAGGGATGAGGCGAGACGAGATGAAACACTTGTTATTAAAATGTTGAGCCCAGAGAGAAATCATGAGAGGAACGATGCAAGAGATGAGAATGAATACTATCACTGGGAGAATGGAAACAAAATTTGATAAATCAAGTTCCCCAATAAATAAATTTGGTCATCCACAGTTGAATTTTTCACCATGTTTTTTCAACCATATTCTCGCATTGATTTATTGAACGTTACATAAATAATGACTGGATGGAGTTAGTTCAGATGAGCGGACGCCTGGGATATTTGTTGTTGCCCATTAGCTCAATTAATTCAATTTGTGATTGAGATTCGCCGTACAGGAAACCATGGGGTAAGCGTTTAACGTTTGCCAGACGATGTAATCTCGTAATCTAGTTGGGCTCATGGAGCGGATTTACCTCTGAGCCCCGTTTCAATGATATTTCAATAGTAGAATTATGCATTCCATTTGTATTCGCTGAGAGTTTTTTTTACCTTCCCGAGGGAAAGTTATTGCTTTGCACTCAGAACTAAAAATTCGATTTTTCATCGTATTGCCTCAAAGCATTTTCAACATTATCAGACCATTGAAACACAATGCCGGTGTGTGTGTGTGTATATGCATATGCGTGGTTAACTTTCGATCCTGGATTCCTCTATAAATTTCAGCATCAAAGTCACCGAGGTCTGAATCAAAGCATGTTCATGTAACTTAGAGTTGTCCACTGTTAAACATAATTCCCGTTCTTCATAACGCTTTATTGTCCGAACGATCAGAGATAGCTAAAAATCGTGATAACACAAGTTTTTCCTCATGCAAAAATAGACATTTTATGTAATATGAACTTTCTTCTAATTTGCATAACGAACGAGGTATGGAGGATATAATCGTAGAGTGGTAGGACTGCTGTTGGCGTCTCGCTCCCACTCCCGTAATACGGATGAGTCGCGCTCACCGCCAGAGCGCGCTAAGATCAATGATTATGTACGTTCGGCAGCTCTTCTGTCACCGACAATGTCTAGTTGTGTTGAGTTTTCCCGAAGGTTCTTTCCAAGAAAGCCTCTTTGAATCGAGTTTTTTTTTAAACCACAGACCCAATGGGTTACATACACGCACACACACACATTGTAACAAGTATCTAAGTGAGTTGTTTTGTTGCTTTAGATGGTTACACAGTTCTGGATGTTGTCATGTACTGGAAGGAGACGCCGGTGCGCGGCGTTGAAGAAGCTGAGTTGCCCCAATTTACGATACTCGGATACGAGACCAACGATCGGAAAGAACGCCTTGCCACTGGCATTTATCAAAGGCTCTCGTTGAGCTTCAAACTCCAGAGGAACATTGGGTATTTTGTCTTCCAGACATACCTACCGAGTATTCTCATTGTAATGCTGAGCTGGGTGAGCTTTTGGATCAATCATGAGGCCACTTCTGCCAGAGTTGCACTAGGTGAGAATTTCATGGGGAGATTTTTATCTTTCTTGCTCATGAAATTTTTAATTATTTATTAAAACCGTTCGGGTCGTAGCGGGTTGCCTATATTGCCTCCTTGGTGAGGTTGTAAATCTCAGGTATATTTCTAGAGTACTGACGACACAATGTTCAGAACTTGTCTATTAGCGGATAGTAAGTCGAAATTGACCGAGAAAGGATTCAAGTCTGGTCTTGATATGCATGGTGTACTCAGTTAATCAAATACTGATAAGAGATATATTTTTGTCTACGAGGCTTTGCCAATTTCGTAAAACTTTGGAAACAATTGCGAAGTTTTGTTTCTCAAAGATTGTAGAGAATGAAGAAACATGTAATTATGCTCCGAGAATATTTTCAGGGCATGAAGTTGTGACTTACGTTCTGATGTTTTCTTTACCTGAGGTATCACAACGGTGCTCACTATGACTACGATATCAACGGGCGTCAGGAGTTCACTTCCACGTATCAGCTACGTCAAAGCCATTGACATCTACCTTGTCATGTGCTTCGTATTCGTTTTTGCAGCGCTACTTGAGTACGCAGCTGTCAACTACACGTATTGGGGTGCTAGGGCGCGAAAAAAAACTAAACAGAAAAGAGATCTCATGAAGAAGCAGACATCGGTGCAAACTCCAGGTCAATACCTACTTCGAAATCTCTATTTTTTTTTACATATACTTGAATATGATCATCATCCCAGGTGTAACTTATCATTCGTTCAATTAGAATACAAAGTCCGTTGCTAATTTCTTTCAGAACCTTCAAAAATTGAAGTATTTTTATGCCTCTTAACATTTTCCAAAATGTACATACCGATTAAAATTCCAAGAAATGCTATGTATGTTATAAAATCGCAACTTTTAGAGACCACAGAGGCTGATATAATAGAACTTCAGGATCTCCGGATGTCGCCACTTCCGAGTATCCGGAGTAGATCGGGCCTTGCAAGCGGCGCTACTACCCCCGCTGCCGTTGGTACTAATGATCGCAGCCATTTTCCCCCAAGCTTTCGTCCCGCGCGGTATAATACCAGAAACAGCGGATTACGATATCGCGGAGGACGCTCACCCAAGCCAAAGGTTCGAGAATCATTATTATATATCTAAGCTTATTCGTTGGCAAAGCCATTAAAAGAGGTAAGTCTGACAGCCGTTCGAGTGAATCTCTCTAAAGGTCAGAAATAGTACAGGAGTCACTTCACCAATCTCAATCAATCTTTTAAATCAAATACTACAAATTTTTCGTGTATTTTGAGATATTTAACCAATGCTAGCATCAGGTGACAACAGATTGAACTCGGTTGATCACTTGGATGCTGCATTGTAAATTGCAGGCAACACCCAAAATCGAAATGAAGAGGAACGATGGCATTGTCGAAGTGAAGAGGCACTATGGAAATTTGGGAAATTAACCGCTTCAGTTTTTGAGGTTTCTATTTCAAAAATAGTGCCATAATAAGAATATCAACTTTTTATCACTCTTTGTATTTAGACGTAACAATAAAATTTTACAAAACATGGAAGTCAGATGAACAACATTAACATTACATGTGCGATTGTTTCGTTAATGATAATGATAAAGTCATTTTTCTTATTATTTAACCACTCATTGAGTTTAATTGTCGGCTGAGTCAGCGAGTTTGTCATGAGAATCACATGTTAACGGGACTCGATGTTACGTGTGAACCATAAAAATCGTTTAGTAGCCATCATAATTGAGCCGATAATGGATTGTGCAATAATGAATAGTCTGTAAAATTTTAAAGATGTGAAAATTTCTCATTTTATGTCTCAAGTTAAAATAAACTATTCTGAATGTTGCGAAATCTTGCGATTACTCTTTACATGAAAATTTGAGTATTCATTAATCCAGATGTAGCCGATGATTTTTTATTCTTGGCTAAAAACACTTTCGATGTATATTATCATAAAATGGGACCAAGAAATGATGAATAGTTGGGCAATTAAATACAAAAAATATTATTCATTATTATATATCAGTTGCGCCGTGGCAAACTCTTTATGTGATAATTTGATTATTCACCAATTTGGGTGTAATCGATTTTCTATTCTAGGGAACTAAAAATTCTTCAAATTACGCCGTAATGAATAATCTGTATTTCCTCACGTAACTTACAATCTTGATTTTCGCGTCTTTTTTCACTTATATATATGCACCGTACAACGTATTATGTATACTAACATACATTTGGACTGCTCTTTATACCACAGTTTGAATATTCACTGTTGCTTCCGCTGTTTCAGATGTTCCATGCGTTGAAGCGAGGCGCGTCGGTCCTGAAAGCCTCATTACCAAAAATCAAAGACGTTAACGTAATCGACAAGTACTCAAGAGTCGTTTTCCCAGTTAGTTTTATGCTGTTCAATGCTGTCTACTGGACATTTTATGTTGTTTGAAGTGAAATACACTGGAAATTATGTGCACAGTGATTACTATGTTGAAACTGGGTTATTGGCAATATTCAGTGATGTAAACATGGAAAGACATGGAAACCATGAATCTACAGGAATCTCGGGTAAACCCTAACAACTATACAATAACTTAACCAAATTTTCTTTAGGGCTGTACTACAAATGAGATAAGGATCGTCGAAGAAATTTCGTGATCACACTAACCAGTCGTAATTTATTTTTTCTTGTGTACCAAGTCTCGAAAGTACTGAATCTTAATGCTGCCACATTTACGAAATGGAGTTAATAATGTTAAATAATCAACGTGTTATGGGAAAAATATTTGTGCTAAACTAAAATCTGAGGTGAAGTTGTGAAACTAGATGAGTTGGTCAGAATTGAAAATGTTCCGATAACATTTTCACTATATTTTTTTTTATTTTTTGAGTAGAAACTTTTTGCAAACAAAAAAATATCAATTTGTCTTGTTTCACGGCTTCATTTTTGGGGCAAAAATGCGTCTAAAGAAAATATATTAGAAACAACAAACGAAAGTAGACAAATAATTGATTTGAATGGTTTCGAGATATGATAAGACAGTATGTTCCTACGAATTGTTTTCATTCAACTATTTAAGTAGCATCATCAAATGAGTTATTGTAAATAATATAAATATCATTTGCAAATTTTATCGATGTTAAAATGATGTAGAGTATGACAAGTTAGGATTGGAAGATTTTGTGGAGTTGGGATCGGTGGAATAAAATATGAAATGAGATGATTGAAGTCGAATTGTTAACTTCCCGATAGGGAAAGTTATTGTAATCACCTGGAAAATGAGGTATCGTATTCAAGCAGGTGTCACTTCAGCTTCGTCTGATGTCCTGACACTTCTTAGATAAGATATAGGTGTGTGTGTTTTTTCTCCTCTGTCCCTCTCCCTGGTACTCCCCAGAGGAGGTGCTGTTTAGCATTCCTTCGGTAGGGAGTACTAGACACCCCTCCATGTGGCTGAGACCGATGGGCCCCATCCCAACCATCGTATTCCTAAACACAGGCTAATCCCCCAAAAATAACTGTGATACGATGGCGGGCGCCTGTGATGCCCCCCCCCCCGCGTTGGATTACGTCCCCGCCCGACCGTTCTTTCCTCTATTTAATCAAATCTAACCAAGTTGAAGTTCCAAATCGGTTTCTTGTGAGGCCCCCATAGGTCACAATCGCATACTGTGAGTTAATTTTTGCAATTTGAATTTGTTTCCAAATTCTAATTTTTTATTGTTAGATATTCGAATAACCTTGACATATCATATAGCAAAAGGACCTGGCTCGGATATGATTTTTTTCCTGTTTGACAGTGATTTATGAAATTCAAATTCATTAAAAAGTTTTGAAGCCCTACACATCATTCAATTTTCCGGTATTTTATTTCCCAGTCCCGAACTCTTTCTATTACTCGATTCCAGTTCGTCCTAACTTTTCTGAGTGACTCAATCAAACTCGGATTATTTCTGGTCTTCCTATTCAGCACCCCCCACGGTTCAGGGAACGAGAGAAAGAAGACTTCGCTGCCGTGGAACCCCCAGCGTGACCTGAGAGCATCCAATCCATCTGATTGCCGAAAGCGAAAAGCCGTATCTCTGCAGTTCGTGGAGGAGCAGCACATGACGTACAGAATCAAAAGCCTTGCTGAAGTTAAACATTGTTAACTGGCGTCAATCGACGCCAGCGCGAACATCATCCACCAACCTCCGCAAAGCAGTTTGCGTGGTATTCGAAGAACGAAATCCAGTCTGAAAAGAGTCTAATACACTGATAGAAAAAATCTCTAACACGAAGAATCCATTCTCTTGAGACAAGAGATTTTCTTTGCAAAAGCCAAATTCTCCAATTTGGCGGGAAATCCTCCCCATGAGGATGTTCGAATGAGTTCCAAATATTACTAGAAGTTTACATTAGGCAATAAATACATCATATATGGACATGTGCTAAGATTATACAGAAAAAAGTGAAAATTTACGTTAATAACAAAAATATAATTTTAGAAAGAAACATTCAATAAACTGATATGTAACATACTCATTCCCAAATATCTAACCATCGTAAAGCATAAGAATTATATTAGACGGCATGAAGTACAAATGCCGCTCCGATTTGAGCATTCGAAAGCAAATCTCTTGTCTCAAAAGAATCGATGTTTCGTGTCAGAGATTTTTTCTATCAGTGTATAAAGCGCTTAGCAAGGGAGACAAGTATCTGATTAGAGGCCATTTTTTCCAGAACCTTAAACAAAAGCATAGCAGAGCAATCAGCCTATAATCATTCACTGATAAAGGATTTTTCACCTTGCCAAGAGCCACAATAAGAGACCCCTTCCATTCGGATGAAACGGAGAACACATCGAAGGACTTGTTAAACAGTTTGAGCAGGAGAGAAGGTAGAAAAGGTAGAGTAGCAGGAACTACCGACCTGCGAACGCTATCAGCCCCCTTTGCACCTGTAGAAAAATGCTTGACAGTATTTAATACTCCATCAGCATACGACGGTCATCAGACTCCAGAGGACTCCATCAGACGAGAACCTTTGCAAAATCCGAAAAAGAATCAAGGAAGAGAACCACAGAGGGTTCAGTAGGGTCAAAGGACACACCAGCAAAATGAGCATTAAGGTCTTCAGGGTTAAAGTTATTCTCCTCTCTGTTGACGAAAACCGCGTCTGAACAACGTAGTTCCTTCCAGATCACAACGATTAGAGAGAGGGACGGAAGGAAATAAGAACGCACACACATACACACATGTCCACGGGCCCGGAGATTTAATTGAAGAACGTGTCGAAATATTGGAAACGCCTTTAAAAAGATTTAGCCGTTTCTTTCAGTCCAATTCTGCGAATGGAGGTACTGGGTTTGTCTCACCAGTGCTAGGCGCGCTGTTCAAACTTTGTATTTTTACGTTTCAGACCATTCTATATCATGTCCAGAGGAAAATAGAACACGAAAAAATCCCTACATGACGATGCGCAAAATTTTCAGATAATCATCATTCGGGCAATTTTTTTTTAAGAAAGTTTTTCCCGAAATTTACTGCGAGAAAAAAAACACGGGAGTGACGTAAGCGCGCCCCGCCCACGTTTCCCCCACTCCTCAAATTCTGTCAATGCCTGAAGTGGCTCCAAACCAAACGTCTCACGCTGTTTAGTAACAATGTGCGTTTCAATCCAATCTCAATCTCCCAAGTTGTAATTTCGCTCCTCAATAATTCCTCCTGAAAGCGCAAAACCTTTTCAAAATTCCCGAAAAGTCCAAGCCTGGAAAAATTCAATAAGTACAGAATAAGTTTGAAGTGTAAAGGCAATCTATAGCCTCGGTTTCATCAAATGAGAAAGTCGTCCCACATTTTTAATTTCCCATAAAGTTTTTCAGTTTTTCCATGAAATCCGCACCACCTCAATTCACCATAAACATCAAATGCCGCAGAATAACCTAAAAAAAATGTGCTTTTAGTTGAATTCCATTGGGTGAGTGGACGATTAAGTCAATAAATTGTGATATTTTTGTTGAGAATTTCTCAACAATTTTTTTGGCGCCTATGCGTTCCCAGTTGTGGAATTTTCTATGGAAGACATTTCCAGAAAAAATACCTGGTGTTAAAACAATTTGTGAAATGAACAGTGTCTTGCGAAGCCCAGACAACGATGAGACACATATGACAACAGTGAGTTATTGATTTTTTACAATGTACATTAATTTAGATAATTTTTTTGTAGACCCTTCGCCCTATTTATAGTAAATCGTTTTTTTGTTAATTATCAATTTGTTTTTCAGCGGGCTATGTCAATCAGCTGTCAGCTGATTAGCACCAATTTTTTTAACAATTCATATTTTCTGTTCAATTTAACGACGTATATAGGTTTTTTTGGACACATTATTCAAGTGAATTTTTATTGACAGTTTGCATCATTTTCGGGTGATTTTTTGACAACTGTCATTTGGGTTTGTTTCACAGTGTTTGCCAATTTTTTGACAGTTGATTTACCCTTTTTATGACTAATGCCCAGGAACTCGACAACAATTTAGTTATGCAGCTCCTGTCAATCATTTTTTTTGCAATTTCTTGATACGCAAAATATGTTAATTGTTAGATAAGATAAATACATTCCGCAGGTGAAGTGTATTAGTATTGTTACGATGAATGGGAACTTTTTGTTCCCATTTTGTGTATTCTTCATTTTTGACAATTAACGTGCCGAAGTTTATGTCAATTTTTTTACAGTTCATGCAAATTTGTGCTTGTGATATTTTGAGTTATTGTGTTAGTTTCTTTCATATTGGATTCAGTATTGCAGGATATAAATTTTTCTTTGATCATGCCGACTTCATGCTTCTTTGCCTTTTAAAAAAAAAAAAATCGACAGTATATAGTCTGTCACGAGGAAAATTACCTGCGCACAATTTTTTTAATTGTTGGTTTCATTATCGAATATTCAAAACGATCGTCTTTCAAATCTGAGAAGAGCGGTGGCGTCATGGCAATGCGTCTGCCCGCGACAGCCAATGAGGAGCCGCCTTTAGCCTGACGCGGGCGGAAGCGTCCAATAGAAAGTACAGAAACACCAGCGCCACTGGTTTGCGCTTTGGAACTGACCAATGCTCTATTATTGATTCAAAAACATTGAGGAAGCATTGTCGTGAATTTCGTAGTACTTGATAAGTTGTAATGAATCTGTTGATGGGCTTGCTTTGGGAATCTCTAAAACTCTAAATGTACAATGATTTTGATAATAATTGAATTAGTCTGATTTCTCCGAATGGTTCCTCGACAAGAATGGAAACAATTCGATTTGTAAGATTTCACTAGAAAGGTCACTATATAATTAGACCCGTGCAGTCACTCCCTGAGTCAAAGCTGATGTTGACTGCGCGGCGAATAAAAACTTTCCAAATCACGTGGTCCCCTAAGGCCTGCGATGTCACAGCATTGTAAGTTCCTTCATACTGCCCGTGCGACAGCGTCTCATGGACACTCGAACTGAAGAGTACATTGTACCTCTCAGTCGCGGGGGCTTTGTAACTCATGTGATTATAACCCTCGCGGCTGTAGCGAAAACTTTCCTACTCCTACGAATCAAACTAAAATTCGACAATTTTTGGGATTGTCAGGTTATTATGAGAAATGTATTGGAGGTTACGGAGGATTAGTCAAGCCATTGACTAGACTTTTCCAAAAAGATATCAAATGCGAATGGAGTCGTTCCGCGGAACGAGGCTTCCAAACGCTAAAAACTGAATCAATTACAGCACCAATTTTACAATATCCAAAATTTGATGAACCTGTTATTATTACGTCAGACGCCTCGAAGGAAGCGGGGGATTCTTTCCCAAAGGAAAAGTTCCACTTCGAATGGGGTTATAAAGTCAAGTTCGTAAAAAGAATTCCTTTAGAAATAGTTTCTACCTAGAGAACGGAAAACGGACTTTCGTTCCTGGGGGTATAAACTTTTGTTCGCCACATTTTAAGAAAATTAGTTATTAGAAATCGACATTTTTTATAACCAAAAACAATATTCGCCAACAGCCAGAGCTGATATTTCACCATGGATATCAAGCAGAGACCCATCACGTATGGACCGAGGATGGCTATCGTTTGGAGATGCATAGAGTCGTTCCACCGATCACAGCGAAAAGTCTACAGGACACCAACACAGACTCATGGAATATTTATCATAGTGTAAAAAAGCATCATAGGCCAACGGTCGTCATTCATCATGGACTTCTTTCCAGCTCCGCGGATTGGGTTCTCCTTGGTCCAAACAGAGCGCTTGGTAATTATTATTCCGCACTTTGAACGACATACTATTTTCTTACCTCAATCTTTCAGCGAGCGCATATTGAACAATAGACATTCACAAACAAAAAAATTTCTGAAATCTTTCGAAATGAAAAATACAATTATTCAAAATTTTTGTAATTCTCAATTTTTGAGATTTTCGAAGAAGGTTTTTGCAGTCGATATCTGACAACCGTAATTTTTTTTAATTCTCGAGTTATTTAAAATGTCTATATTTCGGTTTCGAATTTTGCAGAATTTTGAAAAATTTCAGGATTGAAGAAAAAGGTTTTAATAAACTTCAAAAAGCCCAAAAAATTCGAATAGAAATTCTTCAGAAATTTGAGAAGGTTGCGCTATATTTATCGAATTTTATTTGTATTTGGAAAACACTGAATCAAAGAGTTGGCGTCTGCTTACAGTAGATTTATGCCCACAATCATTCAAATTTGTTCTCTTTCAGCGTACATACTCTGTGATGAAGGCTACGACGTATGGCTCACCAATGCTAGGGGAAATAGGTACTCACAATGTCATAAACAATTCTCAACGAAGGATAAGGAATTCTGGGACTTCAGGTGGGGGAAAAATTCTCTGCTAATCATTACTTAAAACATTAGTTAAGACTGCCACCTGTAATGAGAAACTTTTATTTTCCAAAAATTTCAAATATTGCGCTGTGAAATTTGCATCGCTTTACTGAAACCTTTAGTTTGAAAGCAACCAAACGAGAGTCGAGTAAAAGATATGACGGTACAATTTGAAATTTTCCATCGTTCCCGCCAATTCCAAGCTGACCAACGGCAATGGAAGTATCCAACAAGTATTTGCATACTCCTATTACTTAAAAACGATGGAGGTCACGTGATGCTCAGGGCGCCTCCATGTTCATTTTTTCATTCATCTTACATTTTGATTGGCTAGATTCTCATTGGTCTCTCATCCAATGCGGGAGCGCGCGCTCATCGTTCAAATTAAAAAAAAAACAACAACAAAAACAAAAAGACAAAAACTCAAATTAATGGAAATCAGATTCAAGAAGAAAAGAAACAAAACAAAAACGAGGTTAGAGCTGGGTCCAATGACCGAGTCCCCGTTGGGGGATTCCCCTGTCGGGGAGTCCCCGTACGGGGAATCCCCTGTCGGTATAGTAACGTGGAATTGCTCAGCCACAAGTTGAGGTTTTCCATGGTTTTCCTTCAATTGCTGGGTAAAGCAAGGAATATAACGTCCATTGGGCGTTGTGTTCATTGGTTTAAACTGTTGTGATGTTGTGTGGTTTGGGAAAAAGTCCGTGTCCACTGGCACCGTCGGACGAGGTCGCGGTATTTTCCGAATGGGATCGAAGCGGCAATAATTTTTTTCTTTAATTGAAGCCGAGAGGCTTGCTTGCGGCACATGCTGCACAGTTGGGAAAAAGTCAGCTTCCGTTGGCGCCGCGCGGCAAGGGAACAGATCATGGCTCGCAAGGGTATACAGATTGGGGAAACTCAATTGAACTAATTATATTGATTTTTATGTAACAGCTGGCATGAAATGGGTGTATATGATTTACCGGCGACAATTAATTACATCCTGGAAAAGACCGGAAATAAAAAAATATCGTACGTCGGCTACAGCCAAGGCACAACAGCTCTCTTCGTCATGGCGAGTGAACGTCCCGAGTACATTGACAAAATAAGAGGAATGATCTGCCTGGCACCGATCGCATTTCTCTCCAATCATCGCAGTCCATTTCTCAGATGTGTTGTGCCACTTCATGTCGTTATGAAAGTACGTTCATTTCTTTTTCCGTTCACTTTTTTTTTCCTCCATGACCTACTTTTTTCCCGCTAAATCTTTCGAATGAAGAATTCGTTGCTTTTTTTTTGTTTTCGGAAACTTCTTAATGTTTTTGAAAAATTTAACAGAAAATTTAATTTGGAATTGGTAAAATGTTCAAATTCTTTCCATGTTTTTCTGTAATTATCAATAGTCGAATTTGGTGCATTATTTGGCGGAGCGTGGCCGCAATGCTGCAAAACCACGTGGTACCCCTCCAGGGGTCAATATCATAGATCTAAGGAATGTAGAAAGTACGGAAATTGTTTTTATAGCAATTTCAAAATTTCCAAAATTTTTCTACAAATGTCCAAAATTCCGAAAATTAAAAAATTTAATTGAAAAAAAAAATTAATTCAATTTTTGTCAAACTTCAAACTTTCACACTTGAAAAGTACTTTGAATTGCCATCTCCATTTTCGTTATCATCTTATATTTATGATTAGTATTGTCTAGTGGGCCTCGGTGTACTGCAATATCAATCAGTGGTTTCCCCGGAACAAGCTCCAGGCATTTGCTCTGGCTACCCTCATGAGAAAGGCGCCGGATAAATTTGCCCAGACATTTTGTTATGGCTGGTTCCACCTCGTCGCTGGATTTGGCAGTGATCAGCTAGCAAAATCCATGATGCCACTTGTTTTTGGCCATTTTCCTGCGGGTGCATCTGCCAAGCAGATACTACACTATTGCCAATTGATAACTTCAGGTAACAATTTTTTTTTTCTTCACGTAACAATACTTGCATAAAATAAGTAAGAGACGAAGCCAATCCGATTTTGGAAATTTTTTACAGGTTTATTCAGGAAATTTAATTACGGAGAAGAGTCTAATATGAATGTATATGGGACGGCTGAGCCACCCCTGTATAATCTAAGTAGAGCTACATTTCCTGTTGGATTGTTCTATAGCGGTAACGATTTTTTAAATCACGAGTCGGTAAGTAAATATTTTTTTAGCGCTAAAAAAAATCACATTCCCGTTTCGAAATTCACTTTTCCAAATTTTTGAGCTGGATCCAATTTTTTTATAAAAAAATCCGAAATTTTTGAAGTGATTGACAAAAATTTAGCTTTTGAAAATTGTGGAAATTTGATGAATCTCACCTCCAATCATTAAAAAAAATATCTGTAATGACCAAACAATTTTTGATATGTTCCAAATTTTGTGATTCTATTTTTTCAATTTTCATTAAAGCGCAAAATTTTCTGTTTTTTTTTTCAGGATGTGGAGAGTCTCGCGACTGCCCTCCCAAATGTCATTGAAAAATTTAGGATAAAAAATTCAAAATTCAATCACATTGACTATCTATGGGGTCGAGACGCCAAAGAGTTGGTCTATGATGATATCACACGAATTCTGAGACGCATCGAGTCTACTACATAATGACAATTGTTTCAATCGTCTTCGATAATCGAAGGCCAAAGATTATTTTTTACTATTCGCATTTGTGATTATTTTTCTCAGAATGAGGAAATTACGCATGGGTCTATGACTCAAGACTTCCCACGTTGCATTTTTTTTTATCCGGAACATCATTGAAGTTTTTGATTTAAAAAACTTTTTTTTTTTTAAATTAATTTTGAAGATTTTAAAAAATTTTAAAAAATTTTAAAGCTCCTCAAATTTTAATCTTCCTCTTAGGTAAAAAAATTGTAGCAATTCTCAAAATGATAGAAAATTTATATAAAAAAAATCGAAAAATGTATATTTTTTTTTATTCTAGAAATCAATCGAGAGTTACCGAGGGAGATTAGTGGTACTTATAAAGCGAGGCTGTTCACCTCAAAGATAATTTTTTAGATAATTTTTTTTACCCGTTCTCTTCCTTTATTTATTGTCCTTATTTATGAAGTTGATTGAAGAATTGAGCTACTGCAAAAATTGAAAAAAAAAAATTATTTTCAATGTAGCCTTCTAATTTTTTTTTTTAATTTTCCAAATGTATTTTGGCTTTAGAAATTTCAAAGTCCTCTTGGAAATTTCAGTGATTAAATTTAGTCATTTTGTAAAAATTTTTGTTAATGAATTGTCCCTCAATTCTTCAAATGATCAATAGAAAAAAAATTTAGTTTAAATAAATTTTCGAGTTAGAAAACCATCGCTCCTCGAATAAACGAATGTAATCATCGCATTGGACCTATAAATAAAAGTCAATGAAATTAATGAAACTAATCAATTTATTGATCTGTGCACAATCAATTATCCTTAGTGTTTACACACACGCCTCACACGTCACCAAAATAACGATTGCAGGTCTAAATATTAACAAATTTTAATATTGCTGGGAGAATATTATGCCAAGATATTCGAATAAAAAAATTAACTGTTTCAATTTAATTTTAATAAATAATTTGAATAAATATTTTTAATAAATTTTTTATCACTTATTTTTTGACACTAAATTAGTATCTCAAATTCTTAAATTTTGAAATCTTAAATTTTTGAAAATTGTCAAATCGAGAATTGTCAAACGGAAAAATTGCCCGAAATTTTTTGCAAGAATTTAAAAAAAGTGGAGAAAATTTCGAGACGATTAATTATTCAAGATGTTCATTGTGACTCTAATGAACATATTTTTCGGATAATATTTTGGCGTAATATTTTTTCTGTAATTTTTAGACCGACTACCCAAAATAACGGATGAGAATTTTTCAATTGACTAGAACGTGGAGAACGCTATTCATTCGGGAGTACAATAAATTAATGCCACTCGCAGCAGAAAATTGAAATTTTTTTTAGTGTCAAGAGCACTCTCAGTAATTAATACTATTGCTGTTTCTGATTCTCAGTCAGGCCTTTCATCTTATCGCTCTAACAACGCTCAAAACGTAAAAATGTATCAACAATCTGTACAGAACACTTGTCTAGTCTGTCGTTAAGTGGTGAACTGGGAGAAGTGCAAATTTGTCATTAAGAAAAAAAAAATTCTGTTGAATTTTTGTGCAAGTGAAACACGAGGCCTCGTCAGAAAAAAAATTAAGTAATGAAATGTGAAAATTTGGTCGTCTGAATTTTCTTTTAAAATTCAAAGTTTCGGAAATTTTCAAAAAAAAATTTGGTAAATTATTTTTTGCAGTTTCTGGGTTTTATCATTTTTTCAAGTTTATGAAATTCCAGAAAAAATTCTAATCACACAATTGCCAACAAAAAAAAGAATTTTAAAAAATAATAAAAATAATTAGAAAAAAAATAAAAATAGAAATTTTGAAAAAAAAAAAATAGAAATTTTGAATCTTCAAAAGCTCTTTTTTGACATAATTAGAATTTTCATTATTTTAGCACTACTCCTAGTTCATCACTTCCACAGAGTTCATATCTCAGAATTCAAAATTACAGCTAAATTATGCCTAGTATTTTTTCACCAAAAAATACGATTTCAATTAAGAATTTTTTTTAATAATTAGTCGCCTAGGGAAATTGGCTATCTACTTAAATTCGTTACATAGAGATGCTTGAGCTCAGTTTTGGGGGTGTTTTCGAAGAGCGCTGCGCGATTTTGCCCCTCGCCTTTTTTCACCCAGTGGCCATAGACGCGGAAGGCGCAGCCATCAATGACCTGTGAATGAAAAAAAAATAATAAAATTTGTCATCAGAAAATTTGTATTGACTATTTATCTAACAAATCATTACTCACCTTGCGAAGTACTTTGATTCTGTAAGGATCTTCACGAGCTACCAGTGCCGAGAGGGGCTCTGGAGTTGTGTGCAATCTCTTGATGCGAATCACAGCGCGCACAGTGAGAATCGCCAGCTGGAATTTCTTCCGTGCGTTGAACGATTTAGCTTTTAATTCCTGATAGACGAAGAAGTAATTACTTCCAAGAAGGGGTAAAAAAAATCGGGAAAATCTCAAAAGAACTATTTGTGTCGCGAATTGTCGAAAAAATTTTTTCTCAAATTTTCCACGATCCTTGCAAGCTATTCCAAGGATTCCATCTTTCGTGATTTTCGCATAAGATCTTCTTGATCTGAAGATCCATAGATAAAAAGCAGATAAGTGATTAGTGCGGCTCACGCAAATTAGTCACTGTAACTATTATTAATGTCCATTGTTATGAGTTTCATTAGGCTTGATGAGTGATGAGTGACACATCTTATCAACTAATGACGCTTCTGTTTTTTTTTTGTAAATTTTGATTTTTTTTTTTAATTCGAATTTTCTCTTAAAAATTTTTAATTAAAATTTTTCGCAATTTTAAAAGTTACAGGAAATTTTTAAATTTGCAAAGATAATGAGTTGATTTAACTCTTTAAAAAAAAAAAAAAAAAAAAAACGGTATTTTGGGAATTTTGAAATTTTTTCGAATTTCGAAATTCTGTAAATTTTTGAATTTTCTCAATTTCCAGATTCAGAGGCTTGAAACAATTTTGATAGCTTGTAAATTATCTGAATTTACTTAGTTGCTCTTTTTTAATTTAATTTTTGAAAAGTTTTTTTTTTACCATTTTTCTTATTTTTTTAATTTTTTTAACATTGGAAGGGTTTTTTCCAATTCTTTAGGATTGGTTGAAGAAAAGAGCCAGATAAGATGTCATCAGTTCATAAGTCATGGATAAGACCTGTTGATGGGGAAAAAAATTAAGAAAAATAATTTACCAAAGCTAATTGGGAAATCCTACTTAGGCGTCGCGAATTAGAGGACAGTGAACGCTTGAGTGGTGCGATATCTTGATCCCACAGCTGTAATTACAATGACAATAATATACAGAATTTTATTTTATAATTATCACAGTACCCAAGCCAGTGGACTCCGAAGCTCGATAAATGAAGATGAATTATTTGGGATTCATTTTTGTCAATGCACATCCTCGATAAGTTGCTCCTTGAACTTTTTCCAATCTCAATTTTTTTTTCTTTTCATTTTTTTATTTTCTCCTAATTGTCAAAATTTCAGATTTTTCAAGACATAATTTTTTCAGTTTATCAATTTCTTTCTTTTTCATAAATTGACATTTTAAAATTTTATATATATATTTTTTTTAATTCTAAAACCTTTAATTTTTTTAATTGACATTTTTTAAAATTCCATTTCAAGCCCTCAAATTTGGGAATTTCCTGAATTGTCCCAAATTTTTGCTACTCTAAAGTTCTCAAAGTCTGAAAATTTTTGAGAACCCGAAATTTCAGTGCAATTTTTTCGCAAATTAAAAATAAAATTGATATGGTTGCTTGAGATGACGAATGCGATAGCAGATTTTTCCACAAGAGCCCTCAAATTTTGAAAAAAAAAAAAAAAAAAAAAAAAAAAAAAGGATGACCAAGAACTTACCACAGTGTGGAAGAAGGGATGTTCCAAGGCATCTTTGATTGAAATTCTCTTGTCGGATTCGACCACCAACAATTTACGAATTAAGTCCTTAGGTGCATCTGTGATGTCGGCCCATTCTGGGGACGTGAATGAGTATTTTCCCTCCATAATATTCCTCAGCATTACCATTTGTTTGCGATGCCAAAAGGGTGGACACCCAACTAACAGAGTGAACATTATGACACCACAGGCCCAACTGGAAATCAAAGGTTGCATTACTGGTAACAAAATACTGATGAAACTCTTAACTGAGAATCGAGGGACGGCACTTCCGCCCAAGAGACCGGTTCGACACTTCGTCGCCGATCGCCACTGGGATTCGACCATCGAAAGGTGTCCACTTTTTTTTTTCATTCAACGTCGCTATATCTATGCTCTCTACTTAAGTACTAATCAGCGACGGAGGTCTACGATGCGTTTGTAAACCAAGCAATTATAAATAAATTACATTGGTGCTCGTATCAATCAGGACGGCTAGCATTTGAACTCAGAACCTTTGAGTTACGAATCCGTCGCCTTAACCAATGGAGCCACAGTAGGCGTCATCGTGTGGACCTCTTGATAAGAAGATTTTACCCAAAAGTCACACTTATCCCACCCATTAATAAATTAAGGAAAATCCCCGAAGTCTGGTACATTGCGGACGGTCGTTCTTGAAGATCCTCTCCTTGGCAACAACGTTCCGGAAACTGACCTCTAGGGAGGAGTCGTAATCCAGTTGCTGCAGGAGGTTAATCGTTGCCCCCTTCCCTACCATTCCTCTTGGTCAGATATTCCTAATTTTTCAGAACCTCCGCCCCCCCCCCCAGGGGGGGGGGGTCGTTCTATTTGTTAACGGTTTCGTTCGACGAAACTCGACTCCCCCAAGAATTGTTAAAGAAATACCTCAACTTATACTAAGTAGTTTCCCGGTCCCCATCTACCAGCCTTCCCATTTTGAGCCTGACGGACCGAGACAGAGAATCTACCTTTTTTTCTGTACTTCGAACCAGGCCTACCCCCCCCCCCCCAAACTTGTATTCTTAGACAGAATACACCAGATTCTTTCTGGCATAAAAAGATCGTTTAGTAATTTCTAGTGGCATCAAAGAACCCTTCTCCTGTTTTATGTAACGAGTTCAGTGGCGCGTGCTTCGCACGCGCACTTCCTTTTTCCGCCGCGCTGACTGATGTCGCGTCGGTTTCGGTCTTACGCTTTTCGATAATTTCGATATATATCGATAGTTTCCTTCGTCTCTCCTTTTTACTATAGAACCAGTACCTTGTCGGTGGCCGCGACGCGGCCACATGCCTCACTTGCCTGTGTTCTCGTTCGATTTAGATTGTGTCATCGATAATCGAGATTTTTTTCTTCGACTTTCGAGTTTTCGAATTCGATATTCGATTTATTTTCTTGGTCGAAACTCTCAATTATTTATATAGACTAGTTCCTCGCCTGTGGCCGCTACGCGACCACACGCATTTCCAGATGCGATTTCGATTTCAATTTTTATCATGGCATCGATAATCGAGTTTTTTTTCGATAATCGATTTATTGCGATTCTCATTCGATTTTTGGTCGAAGTTCTCAATTATATATAAGGACTAGTTCCTTGCCGGTGGCCGCTACGCGGCCACATGCATTTCCAGATGCGATTTCGATTTCAATTTTTATCATGGCATCGATAATCGAGATCTTTCTTCGATGATCGAGTTTTTTCTTCGATAATCGATTTATTGCGATTCTCATTCGATTTGTGGTCGAAGCTCTCAATTATATATAAGGATTTAAGACCCGTGACAGCAAGAACCACTGTTATGGAAGATATAAAAATGTCAATCATAATGAGTTCCTGTGCTATGTTTCAAGCAAACCGCTGTAAAGGGGAAACATGGGAAGGGTGCAAAATGTAAAAACCTGAGCGTGTATACATCTCGAAATAAATTAATGATAGAAATTAATTATGAGAAAATTACGTACATGTCCACTTCGTATCCGTAGCCTTCTGCATTCTCAAACATATTGCATTTCAATACTTCCGGGGCTAAATATCCCGGGGTGCCACATAGATCTAGGAAAGAAAAATCAATGTCAATCTCGCATTAATAAATTTAATTGAAATAATAATGTAAACTGTGGACCTACCAAATAGCTGATCTCCAGGCTTTAGCATCCTGGCGAATCCAAAATCTGTGATTTTAACATTCAAATTGTCATCGAGTAGGATATTCTCGGGCTTGAGATCCCTGTGGACAATTCCTTGGCCGTGGATGTGGAGGACCCCCTCGAAAACTTGCCTCATTATGTACCTAGTTTTTTTCTCAGATAACGTTACTACAGATGTCAGATAATCGAAGAGCTCGCCATTTTTGCACAGCTCGAATATCAAAAATATGAACGTATTCGACTCGAAGACATCGTGGAGTTCAACTGTGAAAAAAAATAATTTATTTTTTATATTTTTATATTATATACATCACAACTTTCTCTTTTAAATACTCGATGCCATCTGCAGCAAATCACTGGCATGAAAATTGCAACAACTTATTTCTTGGAAGAGGAGAAGAGGTAAAAAAATTAACTTAAGAAATAAGAAAAAAAATTGAGAGAATTGTTCATCGAATATTTCTCGGTCCGGAAAGTAAAACTCACTTATGTAGGGATGACCAGCGACCCTTCTCAAAATATGCACCTCTTGCATAGTAGCATCTTTCATCGTATGACCTTCAGCACCATCATGTGGCTCATTGCTTATGTCAATTATTTTGGCTGCGTACTCAATCCCCGTCTCTTTTTCAATGCATCTTCTAACTGTTGAAGAAATTCCCCTGCAAGTTGAAAAATTAATCAAAGGTAAGCAGAAATTATCAGACATGAGGAATGGATCATTATCTTCGAAAAGTTGCTCAATTTTAAGGAGAGAATTGGAGACTGCCCCAATCTTCAGAGGTTATATTGCTTGAAAACAAATTTTATTTTTCAATTAATTACTCAAACTATTTGGGAAAATTGACTCCCCAACATATACTCGAATCTGGTTAATGTAATGTTAATCTAATTTTTGTTTTTAATTACAGATTTTCAAAATTTCTAAATTCAATTCGAAATTTCGAAAATTTTTCCCAAAAAAAAAACAAAAAAAATTAGTGAACATAAATTTGCTGAAAAAATCAGTGTTAAGATTTTCAATTTTTTTTAATTGCAAAATTCTGAAAATCAAAAATGAATATTTTTATTCAATTGTACTGCAACTGCAATCACATTTTCTTGAGGAAATTTTAACTTACATAATTAATTATTGAATAGATTTGGTGATTGACGTAATTTTCAAAACATGTTTTTTGTTTATTGAACATGAAAAAAAAAAAAAAAAAAAAAAAAATTAGACATCACTTGCTCATCTAAAATAATCTAAAATTGATATTCCACGCTTTGCAACCTCACATGGTACATCATTGCAAAAATTGCAATTAACACGCGTCACGAAAAAGTGAAAAAACAAAGTGCTACGCGTCACACAAATATCACTTCATAAATTGTTTTGAAAAGCTCTCGTTCCCTTACATTCGCTTAATCATGTGATTTATAAAATTTCGAATTATGTAATTGCATATTAGCCAATTTTTTTCATCTCCAAATTATGAAAAACTTGTACGTCAATAACCCTCCTCAAAAAAAAAAAAAAATATAAAAAATCAAACACTTGCTGATGTAAAATAATTGAAAATTCTCATTACGCAATTTTCAAAATCATAAGTAACATTACTCAAAAAAATTCCCACCACAAAAAACCTAATCCACAAATTAGAAAAAAAAAAAATCCGTCTTTTCCTGACATTCACTAAAATCTTTGATCACATTTTGTTTTGACAATTTCAAATTATGTAATTACATATTGGCTAATTTTCAAAATTCTCTAACAATTAAAAACTTTTGTCCGTTTATTGATCATTGTTATAAGATCAAACAAGTTCAGGGACGTGTTGACATAGTGAAAAATAGCAACGAACCTTCCAAGAATTTCTTTTGGCTCGTATTTGGCATAAAAGCCCTTAGCTGCGTCCTTGTCAGGCAGTAGATCGTCAACTTCGTCTTTGGCCATAATTTTTTTAATTGGCAATTGTTTATTGAAAATACTTGAAGTAAACAAGACTTTGATAAGATGACAGTGTTGTTATCTCATAATGAAGCGAATGATTTTAAAATTTTCGCTTGGAACCTCTTTATTCACACTGAGAACGCACCTTGTATCGATAATTCTGGGCAACTGTCACTTGTGCGCATATCTACGGCGCAGCTGCGCATAAAAGCTCGATTGTCATTGGCTGGGCCGTCCTAGCCACATGGGAACTCGGTGTTATGGTGAGTGTTTTCTAATCACTTTGGTTAGTTTTTTTTTTAGTGGACATTTGGTCGCATTCAGCCAAATTTGGTGACCAAACGGAGAAGAGATTGGTGCCACGTGGTTACCGAATTAATAAGGTTTTCTATTGGTCATTGGGGATAGTTTAAAAATCATCAATGTCATTATCTGCATATTTTTTAGGCAAATGCTAAATTTGAAAATCTTGGAATTTTAAGATTTTCAAAGTTTCAAATTTTCGCAACTTTGTCAAAAATTTGAAAATTTTGAAAATACGAAATTTGGAAAATTTCCAAATTTTTGAGATTCCATAATTCTATCGAGTGCCAATAAAACTTGACATGTTTTATGGGATTTATGATCGATTTGGTGAATATTTTTTCTAAACAGTGGAGAGTTAGATGTCACGTGGTTGAGATTTTCAAAATTGTAAAATCTTAAATTTTCGTCGAGTTTAAGGGACTAAAACATCAAACAACATCACATACATATCTATACACACCTACATACACACCAACGTTATGTAAAAAATGGTCTCAAAATTTGAGAAATATTTCAAAAACGTCCGATATTGAAATTTACAAAAAAAATTTTCTCTTCTCCAGATGAAAAAAAAGTCCTCCAAGGATGTCATCACTATACGTATCCCGAATAAACCAGTTGGACGCTTTGCAATTGGACACCGAGATCCACCGAATTTTCACAGATCGAACGCACGAAATTCTTCACCTCTTCACCCCTGGACTAACCGAGAACTGGAGTGCCGAATTGACAGCATCCCTCAGAGCTCTGATCTGGGCCTTCTCCCTGGGATCCGGCAATTCGACATTTGGCCAAAAGTTGCTGGACCTCTCCTACGAGAACTTAACGAGAAAAAAATCTCTGATAATCCTTTTTTTTTCAGTTGTCCCCAGATACCTAGGGGACAAGTACTTGGATCCCCACATTGTCTCTCCCCGCGATGGACGTCTAAAAAAAAATCTTGAAAAAATTATTGGCTTGTTCAGCCTGCTGAACTTCATCAATCTGCTGCTCTTCCTCAATCGGGGAAAGCAGCCCACGATTTTGGAAAAGTTTCTGGGCATTTCTAGCTCAAATATCGCGAGAAGCAGACCCAGAACTATCGGCTATTCGTACATGACTAGAGAGCTTCTGTGGCATGGACTGATGGAGCTCTTCAGCATTGGTCTGCCTATGATCAATTTCCACTACCTGAAGAGGTTCTTCATCACCAACTTTGCTCGGAGACGTGGGGGAACTTTGGACGTGGAGATGAGAGCAAAAATGACGCAGAGAAGTCTCTGTCCATATTGCCAGGAGACACCGATTTTGCCGCACACTGCAGGGTGCACTCATATCTACTGCTACTACTGCTTGGCTGGGCTTTTTCAGGTGTCCGAAAGCTTTGATTGTGATACTTGCTCGAGAAAACTTCATCTTCGGGATATGCGGGCGTATTCTGAGGAGTCGCGATGAACCTATGGGAATTTGGATTTTTGTAAATTGTGATGGAAATAAAATTTGTGATGTAATTATCTATAAATTATTGGGTATAATTTAATCAGATTTGTTGACAATTTTTTAAACCTTTGCAGAACATTTTCGAGAGGAGACCGTGGATAATTAGCGAAACGTGCACGCCTCAACCTCGAGCTAATGTTGGACCAATTTTCGGTCCATAGTGAGCAAACCTTGGGTCAATGCTGGACCAATCTTACGTGCATGGTGGACCAATCTTCTGTGAATGCTTGACCAATCTTGGGCCAATGATGGGTTAATCTTGACGAACTGTTGGATCAATATTGGACCAATGTCGGACCAATATTGGTCCAGCTTCAAATTAATTTTGATTCATTCTTTCATCGTTTTTCACCATCAAAAATTAGATCAATCTGTAGTAATTAGCGAAACGTACTTGCCTTAACCTTAGGCCAATGTTGGACCAATTTTACGTGCGGGGTGGACCAATCTTCTGTGAATGCTTGACCAACCTTGGGTCAATGATGGGTTAATCTTGAGGCACTGCTGGATCAATCTTGGACCAATGTCGGACCAATATTGGTCCAGCCTCAAAGTAATTTGGATTTATTTTCTCGACGTTTTTCAGCATCAAAAATTAGATCAATCTGTAGTAATTAGCGAAACGTCCTTGCGTTAACCTTGGGCCAATGTTGGACCAATCTTATGTGAATGGTGGACCAATCTTTTGGGAATGCTTGACCAACCTTGGACCAATGATTGGTTAATCTTGAGGCACTGTTGGATCAATCTCGGACCAATGTCGGACCAATATTGGACCAAGCTTGGCTCAACATTGCCTGAATCTGGGACATTAATCCTAAAAGAGAAATGGGGAAGAAAATTATTATTATAATTCCCAATGTTCACTTGATTTTTAGTCTTTTATTCATTCATTTATTTCTTTACAATAAAAAAAATCACTTGTTTCACGAGGAACAATTTTTCTAGTTATTCACTTCGTTTAATGGCCATCGATGATTATTCCCTGACGCTTTAATGTCGAGGAATTAATATTGCGTTAATATAAACTTATCAACATTGTTTAAACATTCCAGAAAATTTTTCTGGGCTTTCTTCATCCAGGCCATAGTCTTGTTAGCGTTTTTTAAAATGAATTTTGATATGATTATGAGAATGCGGAACACATTTTTCATTTTTACAACTCGTTTGCATTCATGAGTGGGTCTTTAATATTTACAGGATTGTTTTTTTTTACGAAAGATCAATGCAGTAAATATACTCGCCTGGGGGGGGGGGGGGGGGGGGGGGGGTTGACTCATAATTTTTTCAATGACCAATGCCGGTCAAAATGAGAAAACCATCCACCTAACTATTAACAATATTCAATGTTCAATTGAAATTGATAATTTCAAACAATAATTTAAAAACTTATATTGATGCAAAAATTGATTGATGAATTAGAGTGATGTCAAAAATGCTGGATTACATGACTTCCAGCATTCATGTCTTTTTTTCATTTGTTAATGACCTAACTTAAACAAAAATCAAAACTTCTTTTTATAAGAGCCCATCTATAGTTTCGAAACTTTCGATTGGATTATTTCGTATAGAAGCTTATTAGCTAGTTTTACAGATATTTCTAGGGTGCAATCTTCACAGCTTATTTTTTAGTTAAGAAACACCGTTAAGAAGCTTTGAAGACTACGGCTCTCAATTGCTGAAGCGAAGTGGTGGGAGTAGTCTCCGTTTATGTTGAATATCTCAGAATGTAGAGGAGTTGGGATAATGTTCATAAGAACTTTTTTGTAGAACTTAATTGTTTCTACAAAAAGTTCTATATGGAGTTTTCTCCATCTCTCCTTCCTTCTGAGATATTCCTCGAAAAAGACGGTCCACCACTTCACTACAGATTTCTCGAAATTAATTAATAATGTTATTACTACCGACAGGTATCTTTGATATTCACTTGAATACACCACGAGAGCTTCAAAATTGTTGGAAATTTTCTGAAAATTCAGGCGAATTTCCCGGTAATTTGGAAGCTCACGTGCAATTCGGGGATTTTTTTTCGGTCGAATTGCGGCCAATAAAACGGCATGAAGTGAAAGGGAAAAATTGCGAATTCAGTAATTCACACCTTGTACCACAATATATGTCATTTACAGGAGCGAAAAAATCGAATTGAATCCACTTTTGGAAAACCAAAATATGCAAATTTACGAGGCCAACTATGAAAATTCTGTGCGATGGAGAAGGGCCAAATTTTATTGGTCGGAATTCAGACGGAAAACGCATCCACGCAAAAATTACAATCTTCATAATTGATGAGTGAAAACGTATACACTAAACCTTTGGTAAACCATCCTTAACATTTGCATTTATAAAACAAAAATTAATCTTATACGTACTTCAAAATTAAGCAGACCTAAAAAGTTCGGCAGAGCTGGTAGAATTTTCAAATAAAATTTAGAAAATTTTCGCTCAATTTTTTATTAGCTCTGAAATATTGTCAAGTAATCCTGCATCAAGTTTTTCAATTTCTGATTTTATTCTGACTATTATTGGAAATTCAGAAATTTTTTCGTAAATGAAATTTTTTTGAACATTTCGATTTTCTTTTGAGTTTTCTGCCTTTATGTTTTTTTTCTGGATTTTTTGTCTTTTTTTACAAAAATTAAAAATTACCAAAATTTCGAAAAATCGATTTTTTTTGGAAAATCCAAAATATTTCCAAAATTTCAAAATTTTGGTAACTTTCGAAAACATCGGAATTTCGGAAGAGACAAACCGAAAAATTTCAAACGTTTTGAGAATTTCAAAAGTTATCAATATTATGATGAAGTTTTAATGTTTCGAAAACAAAATTTAATTAAAAGAACAAAAAAAGGGAATATTTGCAAATTTTGGATGCAGTATTTTGAGAATATTTCAGAAAGCGCGTTTAGAGCACCTAATTAATTTCCGAATGAGATTGGGAGCATATCTGTTCACTTTCTTCCTCCAAACTTAAAAAATATTGACAAATAACTCTGTACCGAATTTTCCAATTAATGGCCCTCCAACTTCATTGTCAATTTACAATGATTAAATATCCATAGCCCTTAATTAATAATAATTGGAAGTCTTAGTAAGGAACATAAGTGAGTTTTAGCGGTGTGGCTGTTATGAATATTAGACAAAAAAATTATGTCACGTGAGAAAAGCATACCTTACAGTCTGTTAAATACTTTTTTCAATTTTTCAAAATTATGAATGTGACTAGACACCTTTTCAATATGAAAAAAGTGCACATTTTTGTGACTAAAAATTTCGGATTATTTGTTTCGTCAATGCTGAGGAAAGATCGAGACAAAACTTGATGGAAAAAAAATTCTAAAAAGTCGAAAATCAGTCCATAAATTCTTCAAGATTTAAATAAAAATTCTTGGGTTATCTTAAATTCTTTAATTTTGAAAATGAGCTGGCACATAAAAATTCAATTCTCTGAATTGAATTTGAGCATCCTTGGAATAATTTTGTTTTTTTTACAATTTTGGCATTTTGAAAATTGTGTGAACATTTGGGAAATGTGCCTCGAAATTTTTCTCTCCAACATTCAATGCAAAAATTTTGTAAAATAGAACCAGAAGCTGATCCGTTGAGAAAAAAAAATAATGCTCAATTTTCTGTTGTCTTCCTAAAAGGTTTTCGCACGATCTTTCCTCAATTTTTTCTACAAACTAATGCTTAAAAATAAAAATAAAAACTGTGCGTTTATATACGTACTGCCATGCTTCCACCGGTAAATATATTATTAAAAAAATATGGTACCCTATTATGATTAATTTGATTTCATTTGAGATTGTCGATAATCCTTAAAGAATCTGTACAGAACGTCCCCCTAAATTGATTTTTAATCGGTACCTTTCATCCAATTTATTTTTGGTCAAATATGATATTCCAAATTTTCAATTCAAAAAATGTAAAAATCCGGATCATTAGAGTTTATAAAATTTTCGAAATTCTGACAATGCCAAGAATGTCCAGAAATCTGAAAATTCGCTAACGACTTTTCAGGAACTCCAAATTTCAAGTGTTCCCAGAACAGCCGAATTGCGAAAATTTTGAGTAAAATCAGCTAAGTTCAGAATGGAAAAAAATAAATTGAATTAAAAGTAGCACATCCCAATTTAAAGAAACAATTCAAGAGCTGAACAGGCGAATTTTCTATGGTTTGAAAAATTAAACCCAAGTTGAATGTCACTTATCTAATTTTCTATGCCTCAACAATCGTACTCAACTTTGAATAAAAAACAGGTACGAGGGGTATAATGGAATTAATTCGATGGGACCTCAATGAACCGATGTGTCGCAGAAAAATTTTGTGAACAAGTTATATTGCTTTTTCAATCCAAAAAGATTTAATAAAATTCCCAGAAAATTCAATATTCTGCAGATTCCTTTTTTGTAATTTCCCACGACCTTGCAAAATTTTTTTGATTTCTTTTTTTTCAGCGTTGAGATCATTTTGCAAAATGACAAAAAATGTTGTTTTCCAAAAATGTTCTGCAACTGTCTCGGGGTGTGCAAGGATTCAACATTTCGCATAATTTATTGCAACTATTCAAATAATTTAATTCGAATTATTCGACATTAGAACAATTTGAGATTCTCTAAATTCCTAAAAGTTCAGATCTACCAAAAATCTGGAAAAAATTCAATTTAAAAATTTCGCCAGTTTTGATTTGAATACAATTGAAAGCCAATTAAAAAATCCAAAACGACCAAAAATGATGAGACGTTAAACTACTTCCAATTTTTTTGAAAATTTCAAAAATTCTGCAGTTGTATGAAAATGCAAAATTTCCAAAAAAAGAAATATTGAATTATAATCGAACAATTCAATTCATGTCACTGCACTTAATTTAATATCTGCACACCCCTAGGTTCCTTCGAGTCCCATCCAATGCGTCATTAAGTCTAATAAAAAAATGTAAAAAAAACCTGTACAACAATTAGACCGTGATGGGTGGGCTGAACTCCTTGCTAACAACATAAAATTTATGTTTCTTCCCGAAAACTCCCCAGATAACAGCGACATTTTCAATGATCAAATTGAATGGAATTGTTGCTAGAGCTCCGCATATGCACAACAGGTACCTTGATATCCCAAAACGATACAGGGAAAAAGATTTGATGACCCCGAAGATGTACATGTAGATGCTTACAGCTCCGATGAATGCACAAATTACGTCAATGAATTGTCCACAGGAAATGGGGCACAGTCCTGCTAAAAAAAGATTGGACGCTGACAAGGGCATCGTCACCCAGGAGTAGCAGGAAATTGCCAAGAGCAGTTTCTTCTTCATCGGGATCACCTGAAAATATGCAAGAAGTTAAATGCAAAGCATCTTTAAGAATTTACATTGACAGAATTTTCATAATTTTCAAAATTGCAAAAATTATCAAATTCTTGTAATTTTGCGGATTGAATTTTTTTGAAAATTCTGAGAATATTAAAAAATTTTGAGCATTGGTAAATTATTTTACGGCTCAACATTTTTTTTCAAAATTATTTGAATGCTAAAAAAAATTATTTCAAAATTTTGATCTTTCAATGATCTTTCAATTTTCCAATTTTTTGAAGTGATTAAATCTTTTGAAATTATTTACGTAGTGTTACCTTGGAGTGGACGACTAAAAGAATTCCCTGGAGCCAACGTTTTCGTTGCTGGACGAAATCCCAGAGGGTAAAAGGACTTTTTTCCCACATTTCGCCTTCTATGAAGTTGAATGTATAGCCCATCGCGAAGGCCTTCATTGCAAAAAAGCAATCCTCGGCAACTGAACCGTCCAAACCATTGTCGAAGGACACCTCGCGCTCTGCTGACATCTAGAAAATTACATTTCCAAAAAGAATTATTCTTACATCTTTTTAATTTTTTCCAAATGTCAAACTTTGGACTTTTCGTAATTTTATTTTTTTTTCTCAATTTTGGAAATCTTGATACCTCAAAGTTTCAAAATTTTGAAATTCTTGAAATTTATCCAAATTTGAAATGAAAAGTAAAACAAAAAAAAACAAAACAAAAAAACAAAAAAACAAAAACAAAAAAAAATGACAACAACAATGAAACGAACAAAATATACCTGAGTCACAACGAAGGACCCCTTCATACTGAACAGTGGTTTGTGAAACATAGTGAACTGTAATCTGAGTTTTCCCATGTCATCAGCCACTCTGAAACTGTCAGCCAACGTAGTGATCCAGTTGATGACATCCTCATTAGCATAAGTGATCAGGCCCTGGCCAAACTGGTGTTTCCCATCCAGAACGAAATTCAGAATTCCCCGAACGGAATTTTCAGTCAAAAGGGTCTCCTCATCTAGGTGAACAATCCAGTCATGATCCGCGAGTTCATTAACACTACTTTCCAGGCAATATTGAAGGGCTCGAGCCTTGAATAACGCTCCAGTACTTGTTCTGTAATCACAGATAAAAAACAATTTTTTTTTACGAAATTTTTTGCAATTGTGCAAAAATTTAAAATTCGTAAAAGTGTCGAATTTTTTTAGAATTTATTTTGATTTTTAATTCTATAATTTTCACAAATATTGCCACAGGACAACAGGTCAAAAGATCCTTAGATAGAAATAACGAGGTAACAAAAGCATTTTGCATCACCTGTAATTGGAGGGAACTACGACTTCGCGAATTCGTCGATGAGGGGCCAGCCCAATAGGTTTATCACTCACAACTTCAATTTGAAAATTCTCGAGTCCCGCCTCTGTGCATTTATTGAGATTCCGCCGAACATTGGTTTTCACTAGTTGAGGATAATCCCCACGTGTAACGACGCGAATGCAGATGAATGGAGCTAGAAGAGGCGAACCCTTAAGGACTACCTGTAATGATAATACCAATTTTCCTGAGACTTGTATCACGTTACAACATCTTATAATATC
Source organism: Asobara japonica (assembly GCA_026005395.1). Lineage (NCBI taxonomy): Eukaryota > Metazoa > Arthropoda > Insecta > Hymenoptera > Braconidae > Asobara > Asobara japonica. The sequence goes on from BQMI01000429.1 coordinate 1,083,272, forward strand.
TTGCAACGATTCGCAACGCATTGCAACGTTTTTGCAACGTTTTTGCAACGTTTTTGCAACAAGTTGCAACGTTTTTGTAACGATTTGCAACGATTGTTGCAGAAACGATTTTGCAGTGTGTAACGTTGTGCAACAGCCTGCAACGTTTTGCGACACGCTGCAAAAGCTTGCAATGGAAATTGATTTGTGATTTTAATCGTGTTGTATACCTTATCCGGAAAAGCATTGTAGATTGTGAGACCCAGAAAATTGAAGAGGACTTGTGGGAAGGACAGAAATGTGAGGGCTCGGAGTAGATATAGAATTAGGGCACCGAGAATGCCGTACTCCGTCCAGGGATCCAGCTCTAGCCTCTCTTCGTTGAAGATGGCCCCAGAGCTGTACTCAAAGATCACTATCACTGTTGCCAAAAGGCAACAGTGCGAGAGGTGCCTGGCTATGCTGCTCGGCATTGTGACTCCTAGAACAAAAATATAGTTTAGTGTTTCAAAAAAAAAAATTATTGATTTTTTTCTACAGTTGAGAATCTTGGGAATTATTAAATTGATGGGAACCTTGGAACTTTCTTGCTCATAAAAGTTGGGAATTTTTCGATTTCTCCAAATTTTCAGTTTCACAAATTTTTGAAATTGTACAAATTTTCATTTACCAGAAATTTGAAAAAAAAACTTGGAATTTCAACAAAGTGTTTCTGACAAATATCGAAATTTTTAGAACTTCCGAAGTTGTTCGTTTTTTTTTCTCATTCTTTGGAAGATCCGAAATTTTTGATTGTCGGCATCAATAACGGTCTTTATGTAAGATCCCATTAACAAAGTTTATCACGTTTCCCACCGGGAAATCAATAAAAGTTAATCTTTCAGATAACACTGCTACGCCGAACTGGGTAGAAGTCCTTGAAAAAATGATTTTCTACAGTTTTATCATTGGTTTAAAGGGGAAAACAAAGTTTCCATGAAGGCTGCTCTTGAGTTTTCTAATGTTTGTTCTTGATATGTTTCTAGTTTGCTCAATTATGGAACTCATCAAAACTAATAAAACACCTCAAAAGGTTACAACATCAATTTCGAATTACTATTTTCTTCAATTCCATTTCAATGAATTTCAGAGCATCTTTCAATTTGAACATCTAAATTCATCAAAAAAAAAAATCCTATTTTCTAGTTATACAGCTGCTTTGCAAATTGAGTAAAAATTTGAAAAAAGAAGCAGATTTCTTCAACGATCTTCCTTACATTATTCGTAGTTTTCTGGACAGTATTGAGAAGAAGTTAAAAAAAAAACAAAAACAAATCTAAATGGTTTTACATGGCAACTTGAAACTCTACTGCATGGTAAAAAATACTATTTTTCCACTTTCGCAACTATATCTACTCGTTATCTCGACTGAGTCATCCCCAATCATCAACCAAGACCGCAGAAGAAACTACTGCACTTGTCCCTGTCATTCTGGAATTATTAAAGAAAATTGAAAGACAAATTTATGAGTTCCTATTGACTTCATAACATTCGTTGGGAACTCGGTATTTTCGAACAAAAAATCCTGAGAGAATAATTGAGAAAAATAAATGTAAAATATATTTCAGAGTATAGATTTTTCGATATAAATAAAACATGTCAAGAAAAGTATTCGATATTTCTGTAGGAATTATTGTACAAAAAATTTTTTTTTGTCCAATTTTTTTTTTCAACGCATAAACATTTAAAAACCAGTTTTTACAAAAAATACATAAAATGAAGATAGATGAAGTGAAGAAGTCAAGAAAGTTTTTTCGACCAGCATTTATCCAGAATCTCCAAATTGTTATGATTGTTTCTAAGTTCAAACAAAAAAAAAAACGCGCCAGGAAATTTGTACATGTCAGTTCTATAGATATACACAAAAATTTCACGAACTCTTAAAACCTCCTCCACAGAGAGCACAATTCCACTAGTTTAATACAAAACTTTTGCCTGTCACCAAACGATTGATAAACAAATTGAGTAACAAATTTTCTCCCACGTGACATTGCAACTCACACCCAAAACATTTTTTTTTTAGTTTGGCGGTTAAGTGCGCCTGATTATGCCAAGAAATCAAGGTAAAACTTCACTTCGCGTATAAATCACCTTGAAGGTCAATCTATCGTTGAAAAAAAACTAATTACCACAAAACTGACGTTTGTTTATAAATTTTCGTAATTTTTTTGATGCTTAAAATGAACCTTGAGTTTCGACAAATCAGAATTCCCGCGAAATCTCCTGTCAAAACATTTCAATTCAAATTATTTAAATTTTGTATTTTCGCGGCTTTTTTGCACTGTCTTGATTTGGAGCTTATAAATGTGATTATTTGTTGATTAAGAATGTTGTTTATTGATTTACCAGGTAAATTCCGAATGCACACGCCTCAGCTCCAGAGCGGCGTCTCTCGGTCTTTCAGCTAATAATTGCATCGACCAATCAGAACGAACGAGAACATGCGGCGCGATATTTGAGTGTGGTGGGGGAAAGGGCGGGGAGGGGCGGCGCTACTGGGCAAAGTCCAAGAGTCTTGGATGAGGTGCGGTAATTATTCAAATGAGCATCTCCACTTGATTGAATGTGGTTAGGGTCCTTGGAAAAGAATTTCAAGATTCTGCAGACTCTCAAAATTCCAAAATTGTTAAAATTTTTCCAAAAATTTAGGAAATTCGTAACACGAGAAATTTAAATAATTTGGAAAATTTAGACATGTTGGAAATTGTTCAAATTCCTGAAATGTTGAGAATTTCCAAAATTAGGAAATTTATTATTTTTCTAAAATCTACAATTTTTGATAAATTCAATCTGCTTTTTTCCTTCTTTCCCGCCCACCTGGCCATGGCTAGAAAAAATGATTTCATCTCTGAATTGCATATAATATATCAACAGTCGATATTGTACAGTACCAACAGTCGAAAGAGTTTTCTCTGAACCTACAGATTTTTCAGTAGTTCTGAACCTCCTTCAAAGAGGGCACACTGAGTCCCACTGCATTTCATTCTTCATTGAGATTCAGCAGCACTAAACCATTGGCGGGATTTAATATCACCGCACACCATAGAGAAGACACACATGACCGTTGAGGTCTTTATTGGCAAAGCTTAGTCTTCGCTAGAAAAGCGTGACCAAAGGATCACTAAAATAAATGCCCAACCCCAACTCAATCTCGAGTTTGGTGTTAATAGTGTTACATGTTCTTTGAAGCCTTCCAAAATTGTAATTGATATGAAGCTAGCCTATGCTCGATTATTTTTCCCAGAGAAGAATGAAGATGTCAGATTATGATTGTTGTTGATCTGGAGGAGTCTGAGTGGGGAATCTCCTGTGAATAAAAATAGAAACAGTAAAGCTTCAAGCTTGCGTTAGTGACTTAATTTGACAACAATAGTATATTACACCTCTAGGAACGAAAGTTCGCGATTTGATCAATCAAGCCGAGGTTAAATCGTGGCTTTTCGTCCTAGAGAGATAAAACTAGCGTCTACCAAGCGGCAGTGAGGGGATTTTTTTGGAAATGAGACAGGTGTCGCGTGCATCGCACGCGCTTTCCCTTTTTGCGCCGCGCTGACTGGTTTGGCGTTGGCTTCGGTCTTACGGTTTTCGACAATTTCGATATATATCGATAGTTTCCTCGTCTCTCCTTCTTACTATAGGATACCCTTTATTCCCTAGAGGTACTATCGTATATGTACGATCATATGAGTAGGGGGGCTTTTCACCCTGGAGTGAGAAAGAGATTTTACGTCCTGGCGGGTGCAAAGTGGGAATTCCCACCCGCTGCGCGGGAGGAAAACCTTCTTTACGTCTACACCGGAACGGAAAACGATGTTCTGACCCCGGGACGTGCATCAAAGGCCCCTTAGCCGTGCAATTAGTAGCCGGACCGGAGGCGGGAAGGTAGCACCACGAGTCACGGACCAGGTGGGGTCTACCTTACTATTTTGACAAAACTTGATCAGCTGTATAGGCGAATCGCCTAAAAGCGTTGGTAACAGAGAACGAAAAATTTAGGCAATTTAATAAATTGAAGAACAGAAAATAGGGAAGGATCCCTCAATTACCATCATCGGTCGTTATTTCCAAATTGATTGCTATGAACCGCCCCGTTGCAATGAACGTGAACCCCGTTGGCTATTGTTCGAATTGAAAAGCAACCTCACAATAATACAAAGAAAATTCCGAGCACGAGTGAAAGCAGTGCGGCCTGTAAATAAGCCTCGGAGGCTTTTTTCATTCCTTAGCTGTATATTCAAGCCGCCATCGGCGATTGGTATATACACACACACACACGGAGGGGTACCAAACCCCTATGTGCCCCTGGCAAGAAGAAATTAAACATTGCTACCCAGGGGGCAATGTGGATCGTAATCAAACGGGGAAGCAAATACACCGTAATACGTAGGATTGGCAAACACACAGTTTGGCGAAAGTCTCAGCAAAAGAAATGGAGTAATAAGTTACGTTCAGTACAAAGTAGCAGTGGCGCTACTGTCCTGCTTATCTGTGAATCGATGATTTATTTTTAGACGAGTACTCATTTGCGGCACAGATTTTGCACAATCTGGATGAGTTCAGATGTTGGCAGTGAAAATCTAACTGTAAATTTTTTTGAAGCTCTTCTAAACATTCCTGGAGTTCCTAACAATTCTCAGAATCAACTGATATTGAAAAAAGATCGGTGAATCGTTTAGAGAAATTTCCGCAGATTTGTCACTCCGAGAAACTAATTTTCCACCAAAATCCAAATGTCACACTTAAATAAGGCATTTCCTTCGTCTGTCTTAAATCCCGTTATTCGCGACTAAGGAGTGGAGAATTTCTCCTTAACGATGCGCTTGACTGGTAAAACTCAAGGAGCTCATCTCGACACTTTGTGCATTTGGATTTTTGATGACATGCTTCATACCTGGCAATTCCTCATAAGATGCCTTCTGATCAAGGGAGATTCGCTTTAGTGAAAGCGAATCTAACGAAGTTGCCCATGTATTTTGAGATACGAATCATACGGTTTTAATTTAAGAGCACATTCTTCCAGATTTGAAACCACATAGTTTGAATAATTTTGAATTTGTTAACTATAGTGCGTGTGTGTGTGTTCCGTATTTTCCTTTTTCTATTTTCCGATGACCTCGGTATTTTTGTGTTCCAAATCCGCAGCAGGCACCACCGGACTCATCCTATAGTACAAAGGAGAGACGAACGAAACTATCGACACATATCGAAATTATCGAAAACCGTAAGACCAAAACCGATGCGCCACCGCTCCGTGCGGCGGAAAACGGAACTACGCATGCACAGTACGCGCCGCCAGGCTCGTATATAAAATTTTTTAATTGGCCAAAATTTTTGCTCTTTTGGAAATTGAAAATTTTGACTCACCGGTAATTATTTCAATAAAAAAAATTTTAACAAATTTTTGTTGCATCAATTACTCAAAAATTCTCAAACTCAAAAAATCTCGTGCCACCGAATTGTGGCTTTACCCAAACCTTTCTGCAAATCTTGATGATCTTGATCATGACGAAGTAATTTCACCTGAATCCCTCCAAATACCCGATCCATTTCTTCTCCATCAACTCGATCAGAATATTCTCAACGATCCGTGAGATACATGGCACCATCACGAACGTCTCGCGATAGCGCATGTAAGTTGATTTATGTACGCCAGTGAAGGTAATCTACAAGAGTTCGCCCTCAAGTGCATCTCCACTCGAGGCACGCTTGGTCCTGGTATCTATTCTTATTCAATGGGCTCCGTAAACATGAATCGCCTGCCACTCGACTGCGTCTGGTCGTGCGTTTGCGATAGAATCGATTTTAAAACTTATTTTTGCTCAGACGTGTGTGTGTTTTTTTCGTCTTAAGCTGTCGCGATTGGAGCAATGAAATTTTCTCATCACGGCGTACCCACACAACCTCTGATACGATAGCGGGTGCCTGTGATGGGACTCACCCCCTCCCACCCTGCGACGGGTTGGGTTCGTGTCCGCCCGGCGGCTCGTCCACTCAGGACCGCAATGCCTCGACTTGTGCGTATGTATGTGTGCATTGCCAGTGAAATCACAAAAGAGGGTGTTTGCAATGAGAAGCGCATGTCAGCCTGTATTTGGCTGGGAGGGGGGGGGGGGGGGGAATTTTCCTAAACATAACGATGCATGAGTAATTGGCAATGCTCAATTTTCCTTTTCATTCTGCCAGCGGTGAAAGTACGTTAACGGATAGTTGAATGTATATTGTTGCCCTCCAAAATTAATTAGTGTGAGATTGTTATACTGGAGATTTCGGTGGATTGAATTTGCCTTAGGCCATCATCTAGCGCAGTACGATACATATAATGAACACTTCATGTTATTCCGCTGTCTTCCATGTGTCGTGGAAAATTGGAAGTTGCAGAATAATTGCCAGCCTGAGCCGGGCATTAAGAGACAAACACATCTATACCTTCCTGATAGAGGAAGTTAATGGTTGGTTTGCGAGGGGGAGGGGGGCGTGTGTGTATCGCCTCCCTCCTTCTCCCTTGTACTCCCCACGGTAGCTGGGCTTGAGCGTTTTTCCGGTAGGGCATACTGGACACCCATCCACGTGACTGGGACCAACTTTCGCCATTTTAGGCCATAGTATTTCTAAACACAGCGTAAAGCTCCAGACACCACTGTGCTACGACGTCGGAGGCCTCTGATGGACCCCCCCCCCTCCCCACCCCTCCATTGGGTTAGGCTCCCGTCCGGCCTAGCGTTCTCATTTCATGGACACGGTCGATAACGCACATGGAATGCTCCTGCTATTGGTCGGAATCCATGAAAAAATATTTTCGGAAATCCTCCGGAGTGTATGTATCTGCGTATCTGTGTATGTGTGTGTTAATTAGAAAAGTTTTCTCTCATGAATGACACGAGTTTATCCTGCTAGTTTCGTTTGACGAAAAGCATTTATGAGGATTTTTCACCAACAATCAAATTTAGTAGACAGGAATGGAAGATAAGGAATGCGCAATGTTAATAATTGGAAAGTTGAAAATTAGTTAAAAGTTGAAAGCGCGAGTTACGTTAGAAATGAATAACAAATCATACGGAAAAAATGAGAAAAATGTTTCGTATCTCGAATTTCGAAAAATTTGAGATCTTTTCTGAAGATCCAAATGAGGAAAGTTGAGGCAGATGAGACGATACAATTAAGAAAAGTTACCCGAGAAGCGGGTTTTTCCTGGTGCGCGAGAGCCCCCAGGGAGCTGGATATAATTTTCCTCTATTCAAGTCGCAAAAAGTGAAATTAATCTTCTACGTTCGTCTATTAAAAATCGCAGTACACGGGTGGAAGTTGTCGAGATAATCGGACACTAATTTTCAATTGCATCGTGTTTCGCGGAAATTAAAATGCATTATCAAAAAAATTTTATACAGAACATTTTTGAAATTTTCTGTTGAATTACTTCGATCCGATTTTATTCTCCAAATTTTTATCGGGAAGTTATAGATCTGACCCGCAAAGGGTAACGCCCACATCGCGTTCATTTCTTCTTCGTCAGTGTAGGGCATTAAATTTCACATGGGCAAACGATTTTTTTTTTATCACCCGAGTTTTCATGAGCGCCATTCCTCAGGGACGCATCACCGTGGCGCCAAGTCGTAAACCCCTAGGGGACTATGTTCGGCTAGGCTGGCGGTAGTAAAGTGCGTGTTTACAAATAGAAAATCGGTTCGGGTATATAATGTCGATGACAACGGTGAACTGGAGTGTTGCTGATCAATTGATTTTTAGGGGAGTTTAAAGAGTAATTTCAGGCGGGTGAGAAATTAAATTAAAAAAAAAAACCCCAAAAATTTGGGGCAGCCCACTTTTAAAATTTCGAATGTCCTCAATTTCTGGTGAGGTCATATCTTTCAATTTTACTCCGAGAATATGTTCCGATTTTCAATTGGCAATGTGTCCCAATTTTCCAGTGGGACAACGTTTAAAGAATCCATCATAACAACATTATGGATATATATATATAGCTGCATTTGAGGGATTAATTACTGAGCTATAAAATTTCTCAATGGTGGGATAATTCGTATATCATTTTTTCCCCACCCCCTCACCCCCCCCCCCCCCGCCGCCCATCAGAGCGCCCCGTAGACTGCTTTCCCGACAATTAGAGACTTCACTTGTGCCCACGGAATATCCATTAATTCCCCACTTCATTAATCACTGTATTCAAAAGCACTAATTACTACTCACTGTAATTAGAGAATAACTCGATACACCAGTGAGAAACGTGATCGGCATTTTTGCTTGCTTAGGGGCATTAACGGAGCGTCATAGCCAAGTGGTAACTGAAAGACTGAAAGAGACGAACTGAACGTCTATGGGGCACTCTGAGACGGTCAGGAAAATAAATTACAAAGTGTTTCTTAATGAAAGGGCGCCTTTGTACCTTGTAAAACTAGAGGTGAACATTTCTCAGGCGTTGTTCCCTTTTCTAGATGGGGTGGGTGGGTGGGGGAGAAGGCAACGCGACACTTCCTAAGATGTGTGGAGGTTATTCCGAAAATGGCGCCTTCGCAGAGTCTCAACTGCGGAAAATACGAGGCCTCTTCGTAGTCAAGCTCATAGCACAAGCGATAGTGCGAATATTCCGAAATTTTGATGTTTATGAACAATTGTTGTGTGGAATATTTTGAAAATATCGAAGATTTTCAATGTTAGGCACCCGACCATTTTTGAGCAGCCAAGTGTGGAAATTAAAAAAAGATCAATTGAACAAGTATTGAGAAGATTGCAAAAAACAATAGAAATTTAAACGTTTTCGAATCTCTGGGGAACTCTGGGAGAATTCTGCGCAGCGGGTGCGCGCAACTCCATGCGCGCGTTTTCCCGCGCGCGCCAAATTTAAACACTTAAGGGCTACGCCCAGATTCTACCCACGATTACGCCTTAATTACGCAAGTTGAGAGGAAAATTCGTAGAACATAAAATGTGTGGTTTTAGGTGAGGAGTATTTTCTGTTATATACATTTTTTCCTATCTGTAACCGTTCATGAGGAAGACGTCAGCGATTGTATCCAAAATCTGACCACCCACAGGCTACATGAAGACTCCTTGATGCAGATGTGTCGATATTTGCTGGAAAACTCTGTCAGGGCCAATTGCGAAAATAAAAATTTCCGGCAAATTGACAACAATTTATCACCCAATTACCGTTCACTCAATTCATTAACGATATCAGTGGATGGTGGGTAAAACTCGTCCAACTGTTCGAAAAAGGATGCTCGACTGTCGATTCTGGAGTGGACACTCATCGAACAGATTGCCTATCGATTGCTAAACTTCTCCCGTAAATGTCCTCAAAACTCGTAGGACTCAAGGAGCTTGCCCCCAGTCTTTTTACCGTCTGAGACTCATTTAACTTGCTGCAAAGCTCCCACTCACGACTTCATAATTCTCTGATTGCCTTTCGAGTGAATATCGGCTTTTCATTGTTTAAGATTTTCATTATCCCGTGATTTTTCCAAGGAGTTTTCCTCGTCTCAGTCTAAACAGAAATCGTTCATTCTGATTTCCGATACGAGACACAACGAGCTTTTGTACCAAACATTTACTCCGCCTTAATCGAAAGTTGGCACCATTAAAAATATAATAAATGTTTTGATAAGTTATTACAATTTTTGGGATTTTACCAAATTAGTAATTTTTCATTTGGTAAAACCGAATGATGTTACTGAAACCTCATAGTTTTTTTTCGGATCAACACTCTTTTGCTTTCTATCTTCACATTTTTTTCATCAATTAAAAATAATGAAATAGCCCGAGATTTCATGACATTGTGTTGATTGGCGCATTCGGAAGGGATTCACATCCCAATTACGCTGGGAAACAAATTCTTCTGAGGTCGGGTTGGAAGAGAACTCGTTAAAAGTTTCATTGGAGATGCACCTGAGAACGGAATAACGATGTGGAAATTTTTTCTCGGCGGAAAAAAGTTTGTATTTTTCAATATTTGAGAATTTATTCAGTATTGGGGTCAATGAAGCTCAATAATATTAGAAAAAAAAAATGAAATTTCAACAAATGGATTGAGTTTGAACCGTGGGGCCGCCCACCCATAGACACATCCACCCACCCTGCCACCCATTCACACCCACCCACCCACCCCCTCATCGATACCCACCCACCCCCTCATCGATACTCACCCACCCCCTCATCGATACCCACCCACCCCCTCATCGATACCCACCCACCCCCTCATCGATACCCACCCACCCCCTCATCGATACCCACCCACCCCCTCATCGATACCCACCCACCCCCTCATTCATACCCACCCGACCACCCTCCCACCCATTTACACTCTCTCACCCACCCAACCTCCCATTCACACCCACCCAACCTCCCATTCATACCCACCCACCCATTCATACCCACTCATCCATTCATACCCACCCACCCACTCATTCACACCCACCCTCCCACTCATTCGGACCCACCCACCCTCCCACTCATTCGGACCCACCCACCCTCCCACTCATTCACACCCTCTCACCCATTCACACCCACCCAACCTCCCATTCATACACACCCACCCACTCATTCACACCCCCCTCCCACTGATTCACACCCTCTCACCCATTCACACCCACTCACCCACCCTCCCACCGATTCACACTTGAATTTTTACCTTGAGGAGGAAAATAGTCACTATCCCTGTTGCCTATGAATTACTAAAAATAAAAAAAAAATCAATGCAGTCAAAAACCGTACGAGAAGGAAAAAATGAAACAGTATGGAGACCAAAGCATAGGTGTAAGTTTATCTGTGAAGATTGGCGAGAGATATAAAAAGTTGTTGAAGTAAAAAAAGCAGAGGGCATGTCCGACTCTCATGTGGGCTAGAAAACTTTAACCACCCACTCCCCTTCTTCGCGCCATTCCTATCAAACCCGACAGTACTTTAATTAAATTTACTTCACTTGCGCCACCCCGTACTTTTTAAACTCGCTGCCCAAACTCCCGGGTAATAAAATAACTCGTCTGTAAACTCAAAGTTTTTCATGCTTTTTATGCCCATGAGGTTGGATTGAAAGCTCTTGATAACCATACATTTAGATGGAATTTTCGAAAACTCCGAAATTTCCGGAATCATTCAAATTTCTCTCATTAAAACATTTTATTGAATCGAGATGATTTTGAAATTTTTTTAACAATGTTTCAACTGCCCTAGGCATCCTTCATAACGTGTGTTCTGAACAAACTAAATTACGAAATTTTCACGTCGATGAAACCCATGGTTTTATCCCGGATAAAACATTTTTCATGAACTTTGCTTCGGAATTCGTAAGGTGCAACATATTGGTCCACGGCAGGAAGCTGATATGAGCCTTCACCCTTTTCTGAATGTCAAAGATCAGTGAAATTCCATTTTTTCCGTAATTTCGTTTAACATTTTGAATTTTGAATCAAATTATTCTCCAACTTCTTGAAATGAAATGAAGGGAAAAAATTCCAGAAAGTTAAAAATTCGTTGCAATTATAATTCGTGAGTTTTTTCAGCATTTTAAAGATTAATTCCTCTTTACTGGTTTCACTTTAAACTTATCAGCTGTACTAGGGGATAGTAAAATAACTCAACTGCAAATTCAATTTTTTTTATGCTGTTCATGACCACAAAGCCAGATTGAAGACTCTCGATAACCGTACATGAGGTGGCGGTGAAGTGTACGGTGGTATAAGAGTAGAGGTACTTGTGCTATTGGTCCGATTGCTTTTGGTTGCCCACAAATTGGTCCGCTAGTATTATTGGTCCAATTTCTGTCAATCCAATATGCATCGTTCTAATTATTTGTTTTCGTATTCAGCTTTTGATTCTCTTAATGTGTACCAGGGGAGAAAGGGTACCAGTGGACCAATTGTGCTGTTGGAGCATTGGTACCAGTGGACCAATGGTACTATTGGGGCATTGGTACCAGTGGATCAATGCTACTATTGGAACATTGGTACCAGTGAACCATTGATACTATCGGAACATTGGTACCAGTGGACCAATGGTAATATTGGAACATTGGTAACACTGGACCAATGGTGCTATTGGAGCAAAGGTACCAGTGGACCAATTGTGCTATGGGAGCAATGGTACCACTGGACCAATGCTACTATTGGAACATTGGTACCAGTGGACCAATGGTACTATTGCAGTATTGGCACCCGTAGACCAATGGTACTATTAGAGCCATCAGTCGAACTACTGGACCAATAGTGTCATTGGACCAATTGCACCATTGGTCCGCTGGCCGTATTGGACCAATCGCACAATTGATCTGCTGATGCTGTTGGACCAATGGCACTGTTGGACCAGTAGTACCATCGGACCAATTTATTTTGGATCGAAAGCCATTGGTCGAATCGTTATTGGAGCAATAGTACTAGATCCAAGAGAAGAATAGTGTTAAGAGATGTTGAGCTATTTTTACATTGCTGACACTCATTCGGTCAATTGGAGGTTTTGTGGGACAATTTTATTTTGAAAACGGCATTGTAATTGCAACACATGCCTGTGGTCATATCGGATGTAATTGGGAATTGTACTGTATTTGAGCACAGAAAATTATTCTCACCGACCAATTTCCAGTTTTTTTCCCCGTTCGTTCAAATGAAGGAGCGACCCAATTGGTCGAATTTAGTTTGCTTGTAATTTCACAACCTCAATTTGCTCCAAAAAAATTGTAATGGACCATTCCAAAATTTGGATTCCCTCATTCTTTCACGGTCTAAAAAAGGATCGGAGGTTTGGCTGACTCTTACAGAATCGTAAATTACGGTTGCAAAATCGTAATTTACGATTAGGAAATTACGATTACGAATTCAGAAGTTTGACTTGGCCCGATCGAAGTTGTAATTTACAATTTGAACATCGTAATTTACCTTATTGAAATCGTAAATTATAATATAATTTTCCTGGGCATACAATTTTCAAAATTCCCGACTGAACGACCCTCTATCATCACAAGAAGGATCGTCGGTTCAACAAGTTTCACGAAAGGATTCTTCGATAATTAACGCGCGGGGAGGATTGCCCTGTGCCATCCACTGGCGAATTAATTAAGCGGAACCAAGATGGGTATGAAAAGGCCGCCCCCCCCCCTCCCGCCTCACCACCCCCAACTGCCGCAAGATTGGAAATTGACGCTTTTCCGAGGAGTTTCGGAGGTTCGGTCATTACCGTTCGATTATTAACGACTCCGATGGTGTTTGAGGTGTTCAACAAATTTTCTGAATAATAAACATTAATTCAGCACTCCTGTGTCCGCACAATCTCCATTAATCGATATTTCAACTTCGGCGCAAACGCTGGACGCGGATGAATTAAAGCGCGATAATTTTTCTCCTGACAAAAATACATTATCATATAATGTATTGTAATACAAAAATTATCATTTCTTTTATTGCTTATCGAACTTTTGCAGTCGTAAATATTTTTAATAATCTTAAGCGTCCCTTTTATTGATAAGAGGTGTGAGAGTTGTAGCTTGAAATAGTTATGCTCTTGATATATTGTTACAATGTTAGCAAAGAAATTTTTTCTTCAACTCTTTCAGATGATGTAAATAACAATCTCAAAAAAATTGCCGCGCTCTAAAAATTTCCACCCCATTCCAGAATTTTTACTGCCCCACTTTATCGATGAAAAATTTCCCCAGAAATCTGGAAACGGTACAGAAAAAAAATTGAAAAAAATCGCTCTTGTAATTCGCGTCACCGATAGCATATCATGCGATCACATTTTCCCATTCAGAAAAGTCCATTTTGCCCCGTTCTACTCTAAAATACAGTTCCCGATATCAGTTTTTCTGTTTCATCGTCATACTCATGTATTCGTTTCACTGGAATATCATAGTTTGTGGGTGAAGATCGAAGAAGGAGAATGGGTTGGCTATGGTCTAGATGGAGAGCGCGAAACCGTGGAATTGGTTTCACTCGGAAGACTTCACCAAACTCACCGCAAAAGTTCCAGCGCCCCCTTCGCCTCCCACCACCCCCTCCCCTCCCCCCGCCACTTTCCCCTCTTTTCCGCCACTTCAATTCTGATAGGAGGAAAAAAGCGAGAAAAGATAGCGATAGTGGGAAAAATAGAACGAAAGACAAGGTTTCGTGACTATGGTGAAGCAACACCGATTTTCCACTTTTTGCCTCTTTTTCTCAGTTTTTTGTCGCCTGTATTCGCCTTGGTGACTTCGCCAGTGAGACACGTGCTGAAGGAATTGGTAAAAAATACCAGATAAGGGAACATTTTTATGATTTGAAGATCTGCTGTCCCAATTGAAGATTGGTAGATTGGTCCTTTGAAGATTGGTCGGCTGTCCCAATTGCAGGTTGGTATGTTGATCCTTTGCTGAAGATTTGTATTCTGTACCAATGGATTGGTACAGTGGCCCTTTGAAGATTTGAGTTCTGTCCCAATTCAAGATTTCGATGCTGTCCCAACCTGAGATTGATCTGCAGTCGCAATTGCACATAAGCAGCTCCCAGTATGTGCCCCAGTTGCAAATTGGTGGATTGATCCTTTGAAGATTCGCATGCTGTCCCAATTGAAGATTTGTACATTGTCCCAAATGAAAATTAATTCATTGGGCCAATTGCACACAGGCATTTTCGTCATTCGAAAATTTGTATGCTGTCCGAATTGAAGACTGGTATAGCATCCCTAATTGATAGGTATAAACCACCAAATACACGGTTGGTATAGTGTCCCAAAGGAAGATGGGGACAGTGCACAATTGAGGATTGGAACCACTCAAGATCGGATCATTGTCTCAACTCAAACAACTAGTTTTTGCTATTGCTATTCTGATAGGAGGAAGAAAGTAAGAAAAGATAGCGCTAATGGAAAGGAATAACGAAAGTGAAGGCTCCTGACTATAAGGAAGCAACATCGATTTTCCACTTTTTCTTCTTTTTCTCAGCCTTCATCGCCTGTATTTGGCTTCGTGACTTTTGCAGTGACAAACACGCTGAAGAAAGTTGTGAAAATTTGTTGATCCATTTGAATATTGGTCCATTGTCCCAATTGAAGCTTGGTCCACTGTCCCAATAGCATATTGGTCCATTGTCCCATTTCAAGACTGAGCTATTGTATCATTCTAAGATTGGTCCGATGTCCCATTTTGGCATTGGTCCGCTGTCCCATTTAGGCATTGGTCCGCTGTCCCATTTGAAGATTGACAAGTTATCAACTTGGATATCGGTACGCTGTCCCATTTGAAAATTGGACCACTGTTTCATTTTAATATTGGGCCAATGTCCCCTTTGAATATTGGGACACTGACATTCTTGATGTCTCCGGCCATTGGAGAGTCAAAACATTATTCCAATTGAAAAAAGAATCCATTTTCATGCATTGTACTTATATATTAGCAAAAGATATCACTTTTTCTCTCACTTTTCCCACCATTTGTTCGTCTTGGTGACTCCTGCCGCCTCCGGAGACGGACATAGCATAGATTTTACGGAGTCTTACAGGTTTCACATTTGTCTGAGGAGTCGGGGAGGAGGGGGGGGGGGGGGATTCGTGAGAATGCAATTCAAGTGGTGCACGTTTCCAGAGCTCAAGGATTGAAATGTTGAGGGACAACATGACTCGGACTGTTTTTGTTTTTTGGGTTGACAGCTGTTGCACGGAGTTATGCTTATTTTTATCTCTTTCGTAAGGAGGAGGATATGTTGATGTGCTTGGGATGGACCCGAGGACATCTTTGCATTTTAGGCGCTTTCTGTCCGTTCTGGGCAACTTTGAGAGATATGGAGAACAAGATTTTGGAGGGAACATTGAATTGTATGATAGAATATATAAGTGGGATATAAAAAAAGTGTTCGCCTCGCAGTGGAGGGATGAGAAAAAAATAGGACCGCACCGCGCGGCCGGGCGGGAACCTAACCGAACGCAAGAGGGGGGGGCTCATGTGCCTTATCAGGAAGCTAAACACACACACGGAGCTTAAAAGGTGTACATGCTCCATTTAAAAAGTTCCCATCCGTCGCTAATCAAATAATCGTGCCACATTCACAATCGATGAATCGCAAAAAGAAAGCGGGAAACTACTATCTGCATTATTTCCCACTTTTTCATCCTCCATTACTTCAATTTTCGAGCTCAAATTGGAGTGAAAGATTAAACATTCATGGCCTGACAAGTGCCCACTACAGTTGAAATGCCCCCCCCCCCTCAAATAATATAAACGTGAATTGTAGACTGCTAATGGCGATTTCATTGATTGGCTCACGATTAACCGAACAAATGTGAAAAACAGAAATGAAAGACCATTCATGTCTGTAATTCATAGCCCGCATGTTGAAAAAAAATAAGTGGGGGTCGAACGGGGCTTTGTGTAATTTAACAAAAGGATTTGATCACCACTTTTATCTACATAATAAAATTTCAATGATTACTATGAGAGAATCAAATGGGGGGGGGGGGGGGGGAGGAGTAAATAAATAGTCGAAATGCGAAACGCGAAATTCGTAAAAACAAATGAAGTTGAGGTCTAAATTTTTTAATTTCTGGAAATTTGTTGAAACTATTGACATTTTGCGAATGGAAATGTCTCAAGTTCCGCCATTTTTTGGCATTTTTGGTTGTCGAAATTATTGAATTTTTTGGGGCTTTCAACACTATTTAAATTTTAATTTATTAAATTTTTTTATAAGCAAATGGTGTCCTAAGTTTGAAAATTTCGTCTCCTGTTATAGCTGCAGACATCGCGGGTCATACTCGCCCGACCCACTTCTAAATTTGAATTTTTTCTACATTTTTTAGCTATGTGGAATTTTTGATTGATTACTGATAAGCAAATGAGGTCAGATGTGGTATTGGAGGTGGTTAGGGTGGGAAGAGGTGGAAGGGGGGGGGGGGGGGTAAAATAAATGATAGGAATGGGATGGGGATTACGCTCGTCGCTCGACTCGACGAATGGTTCATTACCGTGCACGTTTGATGGCTCGACGGTACGTGAGATGATCTCCGGCTTAGGTCAACATTGAGTGTCGACAGACGTAGTAATTGCATGAAGCATTAGGGCAATAATCCAAGTGGCCGTGGTTGTTTAAACACGAGATTGGCCCAGAGGGCTACGATAGCTGACATTAATCCACGATTAGGCGACATCAAAGATGCCTAAAATTATTAAGCCTTTGCATAATTGGTGAGTTGGGCGAAGGAGAACTTATCAAAGTCTGGATGGCGACTGTTATCATAATAACGTCCAAGATTAGATCTCAAATTGTTAACTTCCTGATTTTCAGGAAATTAGTGTAAGGAGCCTGTAATTTTTTGTTTACAGGGTAAACCCCCAGAAATCCCGATGCTACGATAGCGGCCGCCTGTGATTGAGCCCCTGCGTCGCGTTCTGTCCCCGTCCGGCCTAGCGTTCTCGTCTTATGGATACCACCGATAGCGCACATGGGATAGTCCTGCTATTATGTCCCTGTTGTGTTTATGAACAGATCACTTCCAAATGAATTCGCTTCGAATTAAACTTCGACCCCACTTACTTGCCACCAAATGTTTTTTTTCTCAATTGAGTACTTCACCTTCCCTTTCGACGAATTAAAACCCTGTTTTCCAACAATTTACTGTTGCTGATGTAACACCCTGTACATAATACAGTCCACCCAACAATTGAATAAAGCCACTTGATCCAATGTTTTGATATCGTGCCAACCTTGACCAAAATCCCCTAATTAGTCACGATGTCGCTGTTATGCTGTACAAATATTCACGTAATTTCATTTAATTGTCAGCACCTAGTATTCCATTATTCCATCGACATCTGTTCGAACGTGTTGAATTGTGTTGAAATTAATCGCTCCAACACACCTCCCTCATATTTTACAAATTCCTTAATCTGCTTCAAATTAATGAATTGTAAAAAGAAATTATAATTTTGCAAGCAATATTGAGATAAGAAAATTTATGAAAATAATTACGAAGTTAATCCCTGTTATAGAATCGAGGTCTACTTTACCAGCGTTTACCAATAGATAGCGCTATTTAATCTACTTCCGGCAACGCAGATCCCCTTTTTATCTACAGTCGGTAAATGTCCGGCTGTCGGCAAAGTAGAGGGCGAGCCTATTAGCTGCCGATAAGACAGAAGTTGCTGGCTGTCGATAAATAAGTTCTATTTTATTAGTTGCCGATTAAATAGATCCGATCTTTACTGACTGTTGGTGAAGTAGTCCATTAATTTGCTGACTGATATCATCTACGGTAAAGTATGTTTTAAAACTATTCTACGCAGTTGGAGATAAAGTTAATTACTTCATTTAATTTTTCTTCACCTACTTGCTAATTCGGAAAATCATTAATTCAAGACAATTGAAATTATTGATAATCCCGGGAGGCGCAAATTGAATAAAATCGTCTGTCTGACAGAATTTAAATCAAACGCGGTACATTATTCACCCCCCCCCCCCCCCCACCAACTATTATTCTTTCATTTCCTCGGAATAACGTATCTCTCATAATCCACAATTCTCAAAGAGTTCAGCCAAGCCAAGGAAAAGTAAAATGGAGCCTGAAAAAATATAATTAAGACAGATCCAAAGTTCCAGTACTTGTTAAAATTCTAGTGGCTGTGAGAGTGTAAGCCTCAGTCATACATTTGTGAATAGCCAAATGAAATCCTTCCTGACTTGTGCTCTTTGTATTTAACTGCCGAAGCATGATTGTTCACGTCACTCATTACTTGCGCAGAGTAAATTTATAGGGCGGCCATCCTCGCATTTGTCGCATAGAGATGAAAGCAGAATGAGGGAGATGGTAGACGGTGGTATTGAGTGATACATAAATGAGTGTGAGAGCGGAGTTAAGGGGACGGGATTGAATACAATTTATTGTACGTGCTTATTTATGACGCAGCCGATGGGAAAGTGCTTGAATGAGGTGATAGGTCGGGATTTTGCGTGCAGCATTTCAGGAGTTTTTAAAACGCTTGGAAAAAGGTGATAATCTTTGGAAATTCCGTGTGTGTGGGTGGCTGTGTGTGTGTGTGTGTGTCTGTGTGTGGCTGCGTATGTGAGTGGGGGTGGATGGGTGAGTGGGTGTGGATGGGTGGATGGGTGGGTGGGTGTGGGTGGGTGGGTGGGTGTGTGTGGGTGGGTGTGGGTGGGTGGGTGAGTGGGTGGAATCTTCATTCCGCAAATCCTCATTTTTTCCATATTTACATTATGTCAGTCGATTACTGTTGTTTAAAGATGTGTCTACAGTAGTTGGAAACTGACATTTCCCTCCGGAATATTCTTGTATTTATTAAAAACACGCAAGCAGAGAGCACTCCGAGAACGGCTAAATTGCTTCTGCTCCTCTCGCTCCATCAAAAGAATTCAATCGAGATAACGGGCTTCTGACGAACGCGGAAAATACGAAAAAAAAATCGATGGTGCGATATTCCAAAAATCCTCGGGCTATCCGCTTTAAAGCCTCATAGATAATCACCGCAATGAGCGAAAACACTCAGAGCAGAATCTTTCAATTATAGTAAGACGTTACGTTTTTTTTCGGCCGCGCCGAGGGACTTTTAATCTGTTTAAAAGGATAATTTTTTTGGGTTTCCAATATTTTCGTTTTTTTTAGATTCCGTTTTCTGTGTTTTATTAAATTGACAGGAGAAATTATTAAAGTGCTCCCGATTTTCAGAAATCGATTATTCAATATATCTTCACGTTGGATGATATTTGCGGTAATTTTGCACCATTTTCACGTGGATGCCTGCATATATGAATGTGCATTTGTCTGACGGTGTATGTATATAGTCCGTATATAAATTATGTGATCGAGATGCTGTATGAGGCATTCAAAGGTTCGATCAACTTCAGATTATAGCCTTACAAACAATTTTAATTATTTGCAATACTCTATCGCAAAAACCGTAAGAGATACAAAAAAAAATGTTAAATAAAAGTTGTTCCACGCATGAAAATACACACTTTATATCATATGACTTTTTTCCCTAAATTGCATAATTAAGGAGTAATCATAGACGGAAGTTGTGCGGATGATGCCGGCTCGCTGCGACGTAGCACGAGTGCGCTCCGGCGAGTTTGCTGCAGAAACTGTTCGAGATAGGACGATATATTAGCGAATAGTGCGTGCGTAGGAGTTTTCTATGTAAAATTCTTGGAACCTAATTCAAGGGTTCTGAAGTGATTCACGTGGATTCCCATCAATGTCCATTTCCGTGTAAACGCTGTAATTTTTCAACGATTCGAACGGTACAAAATATCAACTTCGTTTTCCACTCAGAAGGCCGGAAATGCATTAAGCAACATGGAAAATCTAAGAGTTGTAGTTTTAAGTTACTTCAAGTTCGTGCACTCGTTTAAACTTCGAACTTATTAAGACCCAAGAAATTTTTGAAGCGGGAAATAATGATCAGACGGCTTTTCAAAATACACATTCTATCCCTGCAACAAATTTCTAATTGATTACAATTGAATTCTATAGCCTAAATGTAGTTCAAAAAAGACTTTATTAATTGTGTTAAAATTTTAGATAAAAAAATCTATTTTTTCTTTCGATTTTTGTCTCATATTCAGATTTCAAAATTCCAAAAAGCTCCAAAAAGAAAAAAAAAAATAGAAAACTAAAATTCAACGGAAACTGCAATTTTTATTTTTAAAAATATTTCGTAATATTTTCCTGTTATTTTTTATTATCAATTTTAGAAATTTCCAAAATTTTTGAAATGCTAAAAACTTGAGAGTTATTCACAATTTTTTTTTTCTCATTTCCAAATTTCTTTTTTCCGAAACTGAAAATGTTAGATATATCTATCATTTTAGTTTTTCGATGTTTTATGAGCGTCTAACACTTTAAGTGTTTGTGTGTAAATCTGAAATTGGGAAGTTTTAGATGTGCCCTCCCCCCCCCCCACTAGTTCATCATAATTCCGTTAATACAAAAATTTTTGTAATCTAAAATCTCATAACGCGACTACTCACAAGTTAATGATCAAAAAAATCTCTAAATGCGGGCCCCGAGCTCCTTAACCCGGGCATAATGCAATTGGATTATCCGTCCGTAAGATAGGGCGTCATAAAATGTAAATTCATTTCGCCGAGTCCATTGTTTCCATCCCTCAGCACTCGTGATCACAAAAGGCGAGGGTTTCCGATGAGAAAAAACACGGTGAGTAAGAGCCAAGAAATACCCCCCCCCCCCCCCCCCCGGAAAAAAAAGAAGAGAGACAACAAAGATGCAGTGGAGAACGGATGCTGCGGAGGCACTTCAAGCACCAAAAGAAGACGACAATTCTGATTCAAGGAGAGACAACAACGCCTCGGAAAAAGTTTACATTATTGATTGATTGCGGAAAACCCTAATTCTGACAAATTTAAAGGTCTGAAATTTCTCCATTTTGGTATGCTCTTTCAGAATTGGATAGATATAGATTCGTCATTGCACTTAACGATGATTTCAGATGAACAAAGTTATTCAAATACTCACAATAACTGAAGTATTCGATTTGGCGGGAATGACAGATACCAAGGCAAGCAGAGGAGACCGCATCTTGAGACAGAGTGACTCTTCCATGCTTCACTGACTTGAGAGAGTGATGCGATTGGCCGTTGCATCGCAAATTGACATTACGCGCTTTTTTCAAAACGGAAACCATTGTAAGGAATTTGAAAAAAAGTGGCGTGGACCGAAAACTCGGGTATCTGGGAACCGACTTGGTGATCATGGCCAGAAGTCACCGAGCCAACAATTTCCTATTCCTAAGAAGGCAAAATGACGCTCCGACCATGGCAAATTTCCCGGATCGGTCGACAGGGGCGCGACAGTCGCGCGACGGTGCCACAAACTTGCCACAGAATTCAGTACTCCGGAGTCTGTAGCACGCGCCAGTCGTTGTTTATGGCTCCTCGGTTTTCTCGAAACTCGTGCACTCAAATAATAAACAATTGCTAATGCGCGAAATTACATTATGAAAATTTCCCGCGCTTTTTCGTAAATTTGAATAAAAATATAGTAGAGAAAAGGTGCAGTTTGAATTAATTGAAAAGCGCGCCATTTTTGAAAATAGCGCGAGTCACGTGTGACTCATAATAATAATAGAATAAAAAGTGAGGCATAAATGGTAATTGTTGAATCACGTGTGCGGTTAAATCGAGTGAGGAAGTGAACAAGTTTTGTTATTGTTTTGGTTGGCAGTTTGCTTTTCTTTTCTTGTGCGTGCCTGATTTTTAGTTTGTGTTTCACGTTTTTAGTTTTCTGTTGTGTGGGTGGTGGTTGTGTGATTATTTAGTGCCAGGTTTAGTGAGGATAATTGCGGATTTTAGTTGAGATTTGGAGTCTGGAGATAATTGGTTTTTTCATGGAATTGTGGTTTGGGAATTTGCGAGGATCTTAGTTGGTGAGTGTAATTTTGTTTAACTTTTTGTGGCAATAGGGCTTGGGTTGAATTCCACAGGCTTCGAGGACAATTTTTTTTGTCCTCCATCTTTGGCAAAACGTTTTTAATTTCATAACTGGAAATTAGGAAAATTAATCGAATTGCATACTTAAAAATTGTGGTTATTTCTGAAGTTAGATGACGTTTTTTTTTTAGTTTTTAGTAGTGGAGAGCGTTTGAATTATTTACAAAAAATGTTGCAAGATGAGGTAGCGATACTATAATTATTATGGACAGGGTTAAAGTATAAATACCAATGAGATGTCTAACTATCCACTAAAGACATTCAATTATAATAAAAAATGAGGGATTTGCACAGTTATAATAACAATGATAGAACAAATTTCGCAACCTGCAAAAATGTATTAATTAGAAAATGCAATTTCAAAAAAATTTCCAGAACGGAAAATCTTTTTTGAATTTCCAAAATTCGTAAAAAAAATTTCCAAGAAATTTCGAGAAAACTTATTTTTTTTTACATGTGTATCATTTAACAGCTGAGCGGGATAGAACGTTAACAAATAATTTAGTGAGTTTGTTTTAGAGGAAATAATCCTTTGGTACCAGAGTAATCCTTTCACGAAGTCTCACTAACACATCTTGAACTGCGTTCTCACGCAAGGTCGCGGGACTAATTCGCAACGAATGTAGAGTTCTCATTTTTTTTTCCATTTTTTTTTTCACCTTTATTTATTCGCTTATCGCATGACGCCACTCGTTCATGCGGCGATTATTATTATTCAAAACTTGGAGTTTGAGGATAACGAGAATGTTTGGAATAATGGAAATGGAGATGAGAGGTGGGCGGTGGGAGGGTGATTTATAGCGATTTTTTAAATAATTTTAGCTTATCGGGAGTTTCTACATTGTTTGCATTTAGTTTCCGCATCTAAACATTTATCACTGTTTTTTTTTATTTTTTTAATTATGCAAAGTCAAATTTTGGACGTTTGCCAATTTTTGCATTATTTGAAGATTTTGAAATATTGACAACTAATTTGGCAATCAATTTCCTGCAAAAAAATGGATTCAATTTATTTTAGATCTCGATCTACTTTTTTTTCACTCAGTTTTAAAAATTAAATTCTCTAGAGTCATTTAAAAACTTATGTTATTTTTTTTATTTCTCATTGAGGTTCGATTGAATTTTGGTGAGTCATAATGACGGTAAGATTTTTGAGTGTTTTTTGAGTGTTTGAGTTGGAAATGTGATTTATTATGATTTTTTGAGATGATGGTTGATTGATGGAATTTCTTTCATTGGTATCCTATTACATTATACTCATCGCTTTATATTTATCATATTTTTAAACCAAATACGTAGAGCATAATTCGTACAATATTTAGAGTAGATCAATTTTGCTGGGTCAGGATGACAGGATTTCTTTGGATATTGATTTTTTTATACAACCTGAAACGCTTTCTCCCTCTCTCTCTATATATATATATATATATAAAGATCTTGTGTTGATTTATTAAAAGAGATGTATTCAATTTTTTTTGGCACATCGCTTATATTTATTTTTCTGGATGGACTTTTCATTATTTTGTGCAAAATTACGCAAATTTTCTCATGGGAGAATTGCTTTTTTCTTTCCCGCATATTAAAATTCGATTTCTGGTTGTCTTTTGAGTTATTATTTTTTTGAGTTGCGAACTGAAAGAAAACTTTTAAACTGAAAATTTGAGTTACCGTCGAGATGTTCGGAAAATAATCATAAATTTTTTTCGTATTCCTCTCCCAAATAGGGCAAAATTCTGGGTGTCTTGAAACATCTCCAGTGCCTCAACTTGGGGGGGGGGGGGGGGGGAGGGGGCGGATACATTGATGGAGCTTGAAATCCAATAACTTTAAAATTGCGGTATTTCTGAACGTTCCTGAATTTTTTAAATGTCCCTCTTATCTTTGGAAATTTCCCGATTTTTCAATTACAAGATTAAGTCTTGTGATTATAACCAGACAGATGTTCTATATATATCCTCTCAATTTGGAGCTAAAATTTCATGATGTGTCTTGAGTGTCTAGGTTGCGATTGGAAGGATGGGGGAGGGGGGGGGCTGGGCGATGAGGGAGAGTTAAAAAAATTCTGGCATTCCATTCTCTGATTTCCTTCCAAATTTCACCATATCTCTAGCCCCTAATATTCGGGAAATTATCAATGTCTCGGAAAATGATTAAATTTTCACAATTCGCGGAATTCGCGAGATGAATCTCCGACTAAGGAAAATGGTCACAAACTTCTACACTTCGTCCCCCAAGTTTTGGGGCTAAAATTGGCTTGAAAGGTCTCAAGTGCCTGCACTCAGGGGGTGGGGGGGGGGGGGGGTCAGGATTTATACACATTTCCGAGGGCTTTTCGGCTACAGGGAAAGACCTTTTTGGGTCTGCAGGCGAATGCCAGTCGAATCTCGGGATCTTGTTTCTTTTCAAATGCGGGGCCTCGACCATCGACTGGTCTTGGGTACAGGGGGCGGGGGAGGAAGGGGGGGGGCGCAGGCATATGGCTGAGGGGGAGAAAGGGAACACGAGGTCGTCCGGTCCTCCACTCGATGTTCGCCAAGAGGGGGCCATCGACTGCACTCTCTCTCTCTCTTCGCTCTACGCTCGCTTGTGGCATTGAACTTGAAATACTATATATGCGATAACAAATATGGGGTTAAATGGAGTAGTTGTTTGGAGTTTTCGCGCAATTTTTTTTACAGATTTTTCAGAAGTCGCTTATGAGGATTTTTTTTTCGCAATTTTGTATCATCGTTAGGACTGGTGAAATGGAGGAAATTTTGAAAATTTTTTGATTATCAGTGAACGGTATGTGGGTGTGACAATAAGTCGATCATGTAAGTGGGTTATCTAAGTGGGTTGATGAATAGAAAAATGAATTTCCGAACAAATTTAATTGTTGATGATAATGGATAAAATTGGGATTTTCGTTTTATGACACACACACACACACACACACACACACACACACACGCGCGCGCGCGCCCACGCACACGCACGCACTTATCGCAAACGTCTCATTATTTCAATAACTTCCTCTTTTGTACGAGTTTAAACATGGAGAGAAGAAAAAAAAATGGGACATAACAATGAAATAAACGAAAATACCGTGACTGGTAAAAAACTTGGGTGTGTACAAAAATGTTTCCGCCTGACGTTTCGATAATACAACTCCTCAGGAGCCTACTACTGCAATTATTTCGCCGGCCAAGTGCTAACGTGAGGTAAGTAGGTTTAACCTCGGGGTGAATGATCGATAAATATTCATAGAGAATTTTTTTTAAAGAAAAGGAGAGCTATTAAAAAAAAGTGCCTGGGGTAACACGTTCAGTTAGTTGAGATTTTGAGATATTTGAATTTTTTTACAATGTTTTTTGAACACATCATTCCTTTTGGTTTTAGACTATTCTCATAGAAAACATTTTTTTTTGTTGTTGTTTTTTTTAAGCTCCCAGTCCGAAAATTCAATGGGTGTATTTCCACTTTTTTATCAACGATTTCTCACGAAAAAATTGTATGTGTGTGCAAATCTATGGAAAAATAAGTTCTTTTAACGATCGATCCTGAACATGTGTGTGTTAAAACAAGACTGAACACAGATAGTTGTCAAATCGTACATCTTCAAATCATCTTATCAGTCACTCATATCATTATATCGTTCATATCTGCGGTTTATCGCCCATATCTTTCGAACGTTAAATATCTGACCGAGTTCTTGGGAAAACAGTCAAAAATCAATAAATGAAGCACAAGCCTGAATTTAACGAAAACAGCATGCAAAAAAAAATCCAGGGTGTGTACTCAAATATTTTCGTTTCAATTTTCAATAATAGAAGAATCTATTCGGTTACCTACCCACTCAGCCAAGCACCCATCCACCCATTCACTTATACACCCACCCACCTATAACCCCCCCCCCCTACACCCACCCACCTATACACCCGCCCACCTACACAACCCCCCCCCCCCCCTACATCCACCCACCCGCCCACCCACACAACCACCCACCCACACCACCACCCACCCACCCACACCACCACCCACACCACCACCCACCCACCTAGACAACCATTCACCCTCTCACTCACACGCACACACATTATTTAACATAGTCGAAGACCATTGCAAGAACTTTAGTACCAATGTATATATTCCACTTTAACTCGCTTTGAACGCTACACATTTATGAACACCTTTTTCAAAAAACGTTCCCATGTATTAGTTTATCTCTGTCTCATATATGACATAATAACTCTAGCTTTTCGTGTAACGTTGACCCATCTGACTTAACACGTTTGTTGCGTTCAGACACCTCTGTTTACGGCTCGTGTTAATTCATATTCGTTTCGCTTCGCTAATTACCTCTTGTGTATTCTTTAGATCCACCATACCATCACTGTTTCGTGTTTCTAATTTTCTTTTTGAATTATTAACAACTCATTTGTGTTCCAGAGTGTTCAGATGTGTTGGTAATTTTCAAAACTGACAATCGGCACAATTTTCAATATTCAGAATTTATTTTCGATTTCACTATTTACAAATCCAAAAATGTCAAACATTTGAAATAAAAAAAATTGGAAAACAAATTGTGGAATGTGTGTGTGTGCGTGTCCTATGAATTGCGACTGTGATTCTGCATGGACCAATTCTTTACACACCTCCAAGCTAATCAGATGTCGGTTAAAATCGGGAATCGCGAATTACAAGTCGCGAATATTTTCCGCGGATCGACAGGGCCCACTCACTCAGTCCACGAGTTTCCTATTATTTTTTTCGTGAAATTCGTGACTCAACACAAGTTGAGCAATACTTCTTGCGAGCCGAGGGCTCCCTGACTTTACACAACTTACGGAAAAAGAAAAAAAAAGGCAGGAGCGAAGTCACGATAGTCGAAGACACGAATGCTTTTATGCATCAATGATTCCCAAAGAGGATTATGCTCTAATATAGTTTCCTGCATTGGCCAAAGTAATCAGCGAATGTTCCGAGTTTTCTCCGGCCTCTGTATATGTGTGTGTTTGTTATCGTAATTCCACTTATTTTATTCTCTCTCTCTCTCTGTCGCTCCAAATCCACCGGTAATCTTGTTATCTTGATCGCTCCACTCGGAGCTAAACTTCTCAACAGCTTTTTTATTGTTTGCTGGGGAAATATTTCCCCCCCCCCCTCCCATTTCCATGTTTTTATTTTCCTCTAATGGGCGACTGTTCGGTCGGCTATTTTTTTTCTTCTTTACCAAATAAAAGACTTGCAATCGCTACATTTTCACATTTTCTACGCGCTTGTCGGGAATTCTGAATATTTCGCAAGTTTCCGAACCTTGGGAATTATTTTTTATTTTTTATGTTTTTTTTTTCTCGGGAAATATTAATTTGCGATTTTGAAAATGTCGCAAATTTTGAAATTTTTCGAAGAATTTTTCACTGTTTCGGAATTTGCGAAAGACAAAAAAGTTTTCTGTGCAAATTAAATTCTCCATAAAACATTCCCTCTAATTTTTCTTTATAAAATCACTCATTAACAAGATAATTCTTGCCAATCGCTGAAATTATTGTGATGACCTCTGAAACATAATGGTGTTTTTAAAATTGCAATTTTAATCGACGTCAAAAATTCGCGATTTCCATGGGAACTTATTGATTCAACCCATTAAGGGTCACGCCCCGTTTATTATTCCACCAAGAACTTACGGTTTTATTGCAAAACTCAGATTCTGGCAACTAGTTTAATTTTTCAACGGTGAGAATTCCTGCCTGGGCATGTGCCAGAGGAATTCTACAGTGTCGTGAAACTATGAGTCACGCGTATTATACATTGAAATTCTACGTGACGAGTCACTCCTCAGAGGATCGTCATTTTGCGCGGACTGATTTGCAGATTGAACACGTAAGACATGACTTTTTTTTTATCTTCATTAGGTGTGTTTTATTGCGTAATCGGGGCGTGAGATTTTTTGCAAATTACTATGAGATTCGCTCAGCCTTTTTCCTATACATAGAAGACCTATTGAACCCTGATTGTAAATGACGATTTTCCAACGATAAATTGCGCTTAAAAAATCTGGAGGTTTACCCTTTGCTCCAGACGAGGGAGACGGAACATCCTGGGCGCGAGCCCAACCCAACGCAGTGGGGTGGGAGGGCCGGGGGGGGGGGGGGTTGCACCATCGCCGACACGAATCGGAAAGTTATCGGCTCGTCGAAAAAAATTGAGTAAAATGGAATTTGTACTTCGTTTTTGCCCTGGCCTATTGGCAGTTCATCTTCATCGAGCTTTCAAAACCCATCAGAAAAGTCACAGTCGACAACCATTGCCACTGAGGACTGAAATTCGTGACACATGAGTATTTCCATTGGCCAATGGAAACGCTTAAATTTTTTTTATACGACTTCCATATTTTGCACTCGACTCCTTTTTCTACATCTCCCGTCATTACTTTTCTGCCATACGTTGTGAGCTGTAGTAGCGTCAATTCCGCTCCCATTTTGCAAGTCTCCAGGCGACGTATGAGGGGGAGGAAATAAAAAGAACCGGATGTGTGGCTCAATGACGTGGGAGATTCACTATTTATTCCGGTTCTATTTTCTCCTCTTCAATTTCCTCTTGTTTTCACTGGATCGCTTCACTTTTAGAAGAAATTCTGCCATCTGCTAATTCTCACTTTTCATACTTATTTTCCTTCCACCTTTTTCTTTTGTTAGGGCAAAAAAGGTGGAAACAGACGAATTGAGGATATCCTGTACATTTTTTTTTGAACATTCCATTGGCATTCTGTCAAGTCATCTAATTCGTTTAATGCGACCTCCTGAAATGTAGATAGGGTTGAAAAATTAATTGTACGATGGAAAAATTTTCCAACTTCTCGATCGGGTAAGTTGATTATAATTACCCCGAAAATTGATTTTCATTTTTAGTGTAATTACGGTTAAATTCGATAATTACAAATGCAGATAATCTACTGACCTACAATGAATGAGTCGAGTATTGTGTAATTGACAATATAAATTAGCATTCATTCAGCCAATTTACCCATTTTCACCCCAAATTGCTCATTATCTAAATGGTTCCCTGACACAGTTTTCTATTCCTTGAATCATCAGGAGTATCCCCGCCTGTGCTGCGGCAGATTCATTATCGAAAATCCTCCCGCAAATTTGCTAGAAAAATAGTCAAAAAAATCCTAGATTAAGTCACCTGTGACTTCCAGTCCCAATTAGTCCAAACAAAGTCGTAAATAAACTCCTGTCCAAATACGGTGACAGCTGACTAACCCAAGATTTCCGTAAGCGATTCTAATTCCACTCTCACAACTTCCTGATTGATAGGATAACATAAACCCCGTTGACCCTCAATGTCGACTGCAGGCCTATATACGTCGCCCACACGACATTGAGTGAGTTAAAAAAAAAAGGGCGAAAAAAAAATAAGCAGTGCACGCAGTGTCGTTAAAAAACCCAATTGTGCAATCTCCAGTCTGGCTCATGGCTTTTGTGCTCTGCATTAACCAACCTCTATACCTATACATTGGCCTGCCGTGACCCCACTGGCAATCGATTGTCGCAGGTGTACCCCCTAAACCGGAAACCCCGTGCAGCTTTTTTTTTTATACCGTAATAAATAACATCCTTGACGTTTCATATCAGGGGGAGGAAACGAATGATGGTGTGCTGTCAGAGTTCAGAATTCCACTAGAGTTGAAGAAGACCTTTCGCGATTTTTCCCACCCTCATCCATATAATATGGCGCGACATAACGACCCTATCACCATGCAATCGTGAATAATTTCAGTAATGAAGCCTTTCATAGGAATGACGTTTGGTGCAAACCTCATTTAAGCGGTTGTTGTGGAATGCCTCGAAGGTGAGAGCATTGGTCCATGCATTGCATTCAGAACTTGAAATTAGGTGGTTCTACCACGATTCTGGTTTCCTAGCTCTACTACATGGCGATTCCAATTCACAGTTTTCCAGGTCTTAGCCTCGAGGAGCCAGAAATTCGGTCATGAAGCGATTGATGGTGTGCTGTCAGATCAGGATTCCACCAGAGATGAAGCAGACCTGTGCATTTACTCGTCATCATTTGCAGACTATGGATCAAGATGACGATCCTGTCACTATCCAACTGTAAAATTGTGTAGATCATAGTTGTATGTATAGCGTTTTTGCTGCAAATTGAATCTAAGGGACTGAGTTGAAGCAGGCAAGCCTGCTGGATGAAGATTTGAACTGACTTGCATTCAGCTATACTCAACTGCTTCCTTAGGTACCAATCCTGTATTATATCAACCAAAAGTTTTGTTGGGAAATGTCGTAAGTGATAGTTAGGAAATGGAGCAGATTGTCACACTAGAGCACATTAGAGATCCAAAGGATCCTGGAATGCTGGCATCAATTTGGTTAGAAGCGTTGCTCGAGACAAGTTCATGAGAGATGATGGTGAATCAATCATTTGTGAACGGTCATGCTTGCTCCGCTTATTATTCGACGACTGCAGTTTACGATATGTATCGTACCTTCGAACATATTCCCAATGATAGATGAGTGTCTGTAATACAAACTTACCTAGACACATACCAGGAACAACAAAAAGAAAGTACTTTCCTCGATGGTCCATGCCAGAGGTGCAAACTGGTGACCATTAGACCTTAGACCTCCAAGCTTTTTCTCCTAGATATCAATTATTCCCATTCTTATCCAGAATATGACGCGACATAATGATCCTATCACCATGCAATCGTAAATAATCTCAGTAACGAACATCTTTTCTTCCCTGATTTAGCAGTCTCGTTCGTTCTATTATGCCCAGGAAAGGTAGGAAAAAAAACGGCTTTTCAAATATGGCGGGCTCTAATGAGACGAGTATTCTCACATTGATGACGATAGTATTCAGTTATTTTTAAACCCATTGGAAAATATACTAATGACCTCAGATTAATTTTCCGAATATAGTGGATTGAGATAGGGAGATCGTTAGTTTTAGCTGAGAGGGTAGGCAGACTAATTGGAATCGATCGGATGATGCTATGATGGGCTACAGATCTTGAGTAATCATGCTTTCTTCTGATCCGAAAACGTCTTCAGGTCCACCTATCGAATCTTCATCTGATTTTATATTTAGGACAGCTCGATTGAGATGAATTAGGTTTTCATAGTTGCTTTACGCATCAAAGATTGGCAGTTCTTCTCCCGAACTGCTACCTTCAAATCACCTTTCTACCCTCAATTATCCTTCAATTTCCAAATATTTCACATCTGTATGCACCCAGCTCGTGTCACTAATCGCCGGTGTACAGAACGAAACACGTTTATAGGAAAAGCCATCATACGAGATAACGTGTCTGTAGCAGGAGGTTACATTCAACCTATATATAAATATCTCACTGAGCTTCGTAGACGCTAATCCGTCTGCCTTCCGGCATAACGAGACACATACGGTACCCGGGTGGGTAGTCCGGGGGGGGGGGGGGGGGAAAGGTTTTGCTAGTGAATGTGGCAGATGAAGGAGGTAACAGTGCCAGACGTATCTTATCCTACGAATGCCCTCAAGACACTCTGGTGGTTGGGGGCCGTAGAACTCGGGCTCGACAGGTAATTAAGGCTACGTTGCCCTTCTTCAACCGGAAATAGTTATGTGCTGGGTACATCCTCGTGTCTCTATTCAATGCTGCCAAGCAATTTATGATGAAGGTTAAATGAATTCGCAAGTTGTGAAGTTGATAAAGCTGGGATAAGTCGTGAATTGAATAATGAGTATTTTTAGGGGGAGGAAAAAAAATTTTGAGCCCGCTGGCAAATTGATTATTACGGCTGAATAATATTCAGTCCGAAAGCCATTCAAGTTTTGTCTGATGAGCGCTCTGCTGCTGCCTTTGTTCCAACTTGCGCGGTGGCCTTTCAGAGATAGCCTTTGACTTGGGTGGGTGGGTGGGTGGGTGGGATCGAAAGGGCTTAGTGAGCCACAAGGTCGAAGAACCTTCCCTTTTTTCCCCTGGTTCTATAGAGTTTAGTTCTCTTTTTGCGCAACATCCGCTGAGGTATGGTGTAGAAGACTCTGACTTTAAGCTCATCCAGGATTGAACTGATATTACCGTTATTGAATGCAGTCTGGTGGACTCGAAAACAAATAATTTTATATTGGGTATTGACTGTTTGGTCTAGATACTATTAACTATCGATTGTATACTCGATGATTAAGTGACTACAGACGAGGGATATGATATACTTGTAGGTAATGGAAGGTAAAACGAACTTAGGGTATTGGTCTGCTGATTCTGATCTACAACACAAGTGCTTCTCTTCAAGCAATGATCTAGGAGTGAGTAACTTGTTTATTGGAAACCAATTGTTACTTTATTCATGCCTTAATACAATCCAAATGAAGCAATGGCTGTTGTTAAAAAATTCACCAAGTATTGCTCTACGAAATTCTCACACTCATTAAAAATCATGTGTTACTCGGAGAAGGTCGGTGGAAAAATAAAGCAGCATCACCTGCATATTTCGCAAAAAGCCTCCGACCACTCGCGTGTGGTCCAGCAGTCTTCGTCACTTTAATCCGGATTGAAAATATCTCAGGACGAGCTCCAACTCACCAATGGATAGTCTGAAATATTGATGCACCATTTTCTTCGTACTTGGGTCACGTATTCTGTAGAACAAAACAGAAAATAACTGTCGGCGGCTAAATAAAATTCAAGTGTTTGCGGAGAGAATAGACGCCTCATGAGCATCAGCATGCTCACCTCTGGCCCCTGGATGTCTCTGTTGAGAGTGATCTGCATACAAAGTAGATGTTACCATACAGTAACTTTAGCATTGGAGGTCAACTCCACCTATTGTCGATGTCGCTGGAAAAAATGTTATCTGACATCTTTGGTTTCCATATGCGATTATTCTTGTCCGTATTTGAAAGGCTTGATGGTATTGGGTTTTGACGCCAAAAGGTCCTACAGTCAGTTTGGAAGATTTCGAGAGGTCAAGCTGAAAAGTTCGTCGGTGAAATTTGAAAAATCTAATTTCTGTTTGTGTTTTCGATGTTCAGGTTTCTGCGGCTTGATATATTTTCCAATTTGGATATATACGCACCAGGATAACCGAACGATTTAAAGTGAGGATAACCGCAGTATTGCGCATTGGCTTTCTAGTGGTGCTGATTAACAAACCCGATCGTTGAAATGGGCGGGTGTAGGGCATCATTTGGGGTTGTTTATGCCAGAGTAGTCGCATTCATTATGCCACTGTTTCTGTTGACTATTTACCGAGGTAACGGCACGAATTACTCAACACTATTTAGGCGAGTTCAACCATTTCAGGGGGTTTACAGGGCCTACCCGGCTGTTGATGAATTCGTGGGGTTAGGGGTACAGAAATATTTGATGATTGTTGGAGTTATTAGCCATAACAGCACCCATAAATTTATTCATTTCATTTTCCAGGACGCATACCTGGTGGTTTATGAGCTTCCTCAATTGGGGTGATCTTAGATCGTTGAGGACCTTTGATTTCCGAGATTGCTGCTGCGCATGCGCAGTGTCTCGATCTCCCGTAAAGATTTTCGCGCGCTTTCCACAAATTCACCAACTCAGTTTTGATCTCGCCAGGGAACGTGACAGGCTTTCTAATGGTAATAGTTGTGTGGTCTTGGAAGGAAACCGCGGTGAATTCAAATTAATTCAAGATAAGGCAACATGATTTTTCAATGGTACTCCTTGCCGGAAACTTGATCCCTAAGTTAGTTGGAACTTACTGCATTTGTTCATGTGAGTGTGGTTTGCTGGCTTACTCTTTCCCTATCCGTCCGGAGAGGACTCTGGACCCCCCCCCCCCCCCCGCCCACCACATCGGGTTGGGTTCCCGTCCGCCCTAGCGGTTTCATTCATGGGTACCGCCGATAGTACACGCGTTACCTTCCTGCTATCGGCATGAGAAGATTTTTTTATCATGAAACATATTCCTCGGAGGCCGGCGTTAATCCAGAACCTTGGACTTAGTCGACAGACTCTTCACTACACGAAAACTCCAGCATATGTATGCGCGTGCCTGTGTGTTGGATCGGTTTAGTTGCTGTTAACGAATCAATTCGATTGACAGATTGGAGAGATTTAGTTCTCTCAAATTCTCATTTATTGATAATTAACCAATTGACTTGCCTCCACTATGCAGTCATCGATGCATACCTATCAATAGATGTACCTATCAATGAATGGCGCAATTGAATATTGTCAAACGAATATGGTGATATTGAGCTGCGTCATCCGTTAATGGTTAACGAGTCTTGCTAATATTAATCAAATTCTCATATCAGTGGAATGATCGGCGATGGATCGTCCCGAAGATTGAAAAAAACACGTTATAATACATTTGTACTGAATTCTACAATATGAAACCACTAGATGAATATTTAATGGAAATGATACCCGAGTCAGTTATTAATTAATCAGTAATGTCACAGTTTTTTATCCGAGCTTTCGAATTTATGCATCATTTAGAATGTATCTTCTCAGAACTCTATCAGTCTTCCAATTGTTGATCAGCTTCAATATTTGATTTGCTTTTTCAAGACTTGACCATCCCTATCTTAGGATGTTCTCAACAAATTGACTCGGTTTAGGAAGGAGGTCTCTAAATTGGATCTAATTAATTCACACCCAATTCCCTTTCCGTTCCATGCAACTTCTTAAGCCAAGACATCCAGTATCCGATACGGGTTTTGGGCTTATGCATTTTTAGGCGAGAATTGCTTCGATTTGATTAGAAGTGCTTAACCCGCAATATCATGATTGGCTCAAATAGAAACCGATCACAGCTGTTAGCACTTCTACCAAACAGAAACTTGAATCCTACAAAACCACTCAGAAGCTCATCGGCCAGCCTTGATTACCTCAAAATTCTGAACAGTTGAGCTTCACCAGCTGATTGATCTCCACTGGAACGAAAGCTTTATAGTACTGAATGCCTCACGTACCTCATGGCTATAACGACAAAGTTGAGTGCGATGGAGAAACGTGGGACAACTGCTTCACCGTTCGAATCCGGTTGTGGTTCCGGGACAATCCGACCGCACATTTTCGGTGACCCACTGAGTTGTCTCATCCCTTTTCCCGTAGCTCTCGTACATGCTGGAGACTATCTGTGATAACAGCCAACGGTCAGAATTGATGCGCAGATACTGATTTTCGTTCAATGTATAATGATGATGCAATTAACGAGGTTATAAAAATTGCGGACATGTTTGAAAATATCAGAAATTTCACAACTTTTTAACATTTTAGATAGAGAAAATTGAGAAAGGTGGAAGCTCCCCGTCTCAAATGTATCTCGGCAATTTAATATCCGCGCGGAGGTTGAGAACCACTGAGGAGGCGGGGCCTTGTAGGGGCTGCGGAGAGAAGTGGAAGGGGAACTCTCTATTTCAAATTTCTCCCTCCTTCCGTCCCCCGGATGATAGAGCGCGCAGTTTTGGGGCACCGTGTATATCAAAGACTATCCCCGATAACAGCCAACGGCCAAAATTGATGCGTATATACTCATGTTCATTCAACGCATAATCATGCTGCAATTAACCATTCACTGCACCGGACACTACGTGCGAGGATGATAGTTCCGCATTTTCAAAAATTATCGAATTGTGAAAGCGATTTTCCGCTTGGTGGATATATCTTTCGGTTCGATTGGTCTTCACCCACTGAACGATTATGCAGATTTGGAAAATTGGGCATGTGTTTATTCAATATAGAGGTTTTGAACTTCTGCAACAGTT
This sequence comes from Asobara japonica, assembly GCA_026005395.1. Classification (NCBI taxonomy): domain Eukaryota; kingdom Metazoa; phylum Arthropoda; class Insecta; order Hymenoptera; family Braconidae; genus Asobara; species Asobara japonica. Next base: position 1,119,454 of record BQMI01000429.1, read on the forward strand.
GTTATGGAATTATTTGGGATTTTATCCGTGTAATGAACATTATTAAAGGCTTTAGACAAATTTTCAGGTAAGTTTCCAACACAAAATTGAATTTTGAAATTTTGAAAGTAAAAAAAAATCATGATTACTAAGTTTTCAAATGTTATATAAATGTCAAAGAGATCACAAATTCTGAAAGTCTAAGAGGAAATTTGTTCGGGAAAATTTTAAAAATTTAAAAAGTTTAAAATTTTTTGGGAATTCTTATAATTTCTAGAAATAGACAAAAGCATGCAAGAAATTTGCGACGACCCCAAAAAAATTTCCTCGCTCCAAATATTCACTACCCGCTCGACCGATTATGCAAATGTGAAAATTGTGGAAAATGTTTATTCAATACCCGATTCTGTGTACTTCCGCAACAGTTGCGATGTTAATTCAGGGGAGGAGCTGTTTGAGTTGCAAAAAAACCGGCATTCCGTGTAATTAAAATTATGAAGCTTCATCTTTCGCGCTTTTTCCTCACCCAACTTCTCGAGTTCCTAATGCAGGTCGTTTGCATAGACTCGCATCTCTAATTTCGCGTGGGCGTTATTATTATTTACAGAAAAAAATCAGCAAGAAAAAAATCACCATGCTCTCATTAGAATGAATCGCATGAAAAGCCTAGAAATTCCCTCGCATTCGCGGTACTTTTCTGCTTCATTCTCAAACGATTCAATAAATATCCAAATGAGAATTTTTTTTAAATTTCAAAAAAAAAAATTTCTTCATCTTTTAATAAAAAAAAAATGAATTTGAAAATTGCTCAATAATTGGAAATTCCAAACATTTTTGAAAGCTCCCAATAATTTCCACAAGTTCCCAAAAACTCTATAAATCTCCTCTAAGACTTGCGGAAATTTTCCCCAGACTTTTCAAAATATTTCCACATAAGAAATATTTTTAAAAAGCCAAAACAATCCAAGTGTTAAAATTTCAATAATTTCGCAATAATTTCACACGCGCGTTATCATTAACGAAAAAAAAGGTAGGAAAATCGCGTTCTCATTAGCATGAGCCGAATAAAAACCCCAGCATTTGTCTGAATTCATGTAATTTTTCTGCTTCATTGTGAAACGATCCGTTGTATATTCAAATTCTTTACCAAGCAGGAAAGAGCACGATAGTGGTTTTAATGCAACGAATTGTTGGCCCATGCAGACGGTAAATGGTCCCTGAATCCCTTAATTTCCACCAATTCTCTCCCCTGTATAGAGGGAATATTGCCGTAAACACGAAAGAAGCCCGTCCAGAAAATCACGGATGCAATAGTTGCACGAACATCGAACAGGAGTTCTCAACTGTGCACAGTATATGAGCTGCTTTTGCTAGTCCTATCACGTCGCAAGAAGTGGAACGACTGAAAAAACAAAAACAATTTAAATGAACTTGGAAACAGCGACGAAATCATTTTCGTAGAGTCATCCAAGTCATTCGAGACTGCAATAAAAGAGTGGTGGGAGGGTATTACAGATTTTGAGGGACAAACGCTCTCCGATTCGAACCCAGGTCTCGCACTTCTCCATAAAAACGCGAAGAGAAAAAAATTCCCCGTCCGAGCTGGGATTCGAACCCAGGTCTCTCAATTTGTCCCAAAACACACCTGTCATGTTTCATGTGATATCTGATGTCAACGCGTGAAATCATCTCGCATACTGATCTGCCTGAAGTATTCTTTAGGGCACAATATGGTGAGTGCATTCCTTTTTCCCTGGTGGTAGATCAAAATGGCTAGCATGTTCTTTGATGCGGGTTTGTAACATTCTTTCGGTCTGCATCGTGTGGTCTGCTGGACACTCGCCGCAAGGTATTCAGTGAACATCGTTTTTATGGAATATATCAATGCCGCCCTGCGTGCATCTTACGAAGTTATGAGGTTACCCTTGTTCGGTGACATTAATTCTAGATCAGCTGTCAAATAAACCTAGGAAAACAATTCCGGATTCGAAGGAAGATTCTGCAAACCGAAGTCGGCACGTCAAAGAAATCCCTCCGGATTTCTTGATAGAGAATTTGAATGGAATGACATTCGTTAATGAAACGAAATTTGTTGCAGTCAACCATAAGGGTTTCAGCATCTGGTACGACTATGGCGTACTCACGCCTTCTTTGAAGATTCCTCGTTTGCTGGCATCATTATTCCAGTGCCCAAGGGATAGCCCATATCGGATTCATCCAACAAAACGCGAAGTCTCCGAGAGAAATATATGGGAATCTACGAAGGGATCCAAATTCGTAGACTTCTTTCGTGATCGCGCGGCCGGGCAGGAACCTAACTCGATGCAGGGGGAGGGAAGTTCCATCGTAGAGCAGGGGTTTCTGGGGGTTCACCCTGTGTTTAGAAATACGATGGTCTAAAATGGCAAAAGTTGACCCTAGCCGCATGGATTCCGCAATTACCGTAATTCGGCAGTAATTGAATTGGCAAATTTCTTTTGGGTCTTCATCTTAGATTAATTGTCACAATTTCTGATTGTATTGTTGTAGGTAATTAAATGTTAAGCCACTAAAGATCGGTATGTATAAGCGATCGAATCTTTGGAAATTTCAATATCTTCCTTTTCTTCTTTAACTTGATTGAGCTTGACTTGCTCTCGGACTGCACAAGTCAATTATCGATATTCTATAAGAATTTGACCTAATTCTATATAGGTCCACTAATCGATAACACGGCGGAGGTGTATGAAATAATATTTTCGTGGACTGTCTATTTTGGAACTGCAATCTTGTTTGATTAAATCTTCTGGAATATTCTTGGTCTCTCATTGAGCCGCCTGTTTACAATGAAAGTCCTATTAGTTTTACTCCAGAAATAGTATATTACACCATAAGGGCAGAAAGTATGAAATTCCTGCACTGCGCGTGTTCAGGCCTTTCAAACTTCTGCCCGTATGGTGTATACTATTTTTCTTTATAACCGGTCGAAAGTACGAAAATTGATAATTTGGGTTATAGATACCCACACCTGCCCGGACATTTGCAGCACGAGCGAAGCGAGTGCTGCTGGTCGGGGGCAGGCATAACATAAAAAAGAAACGCAAAGAAAATTAAGCTTCTGCATCAAAATCCCTCAGAAGCTCTTCCTCGTTCATCGACTCATCACTGGACGTCATTGCCTTTATTAATATTTTTTTTCAATATTTCATTAATTACACTGAAGTAGTTTTGAGGTTACATTTCACGTTATCGTAGATAGAGGTGATGACTAGTGACTGACAGCAGCCCCACGCACCGATGCGCGGAAAAAAAAATCGTCCGGCTGTTGTAGATCGTGTGCGTCTAGGTTCATCGATGCAGGAATCTTAGACTTTCTGCTTCGAAATTGATGACGAATATACGTACTTTCGACCGAGGTATAAAGAAAAAGGTTTTTCTCCAACGAGTGCTGACGAACAAATACATCCGCTCATGCCTATGTATGTCATAAATGACATTTCCTCATAAAATCTCCCAGTCAGGAGTTAAAAATTTTCTAAAGAGGAAATTGGGGAAAAATTTCGGCTAGAAATTGCGAATGGGAAAGGATGCTGTGTAACCTTCATCCCAAAAACCCATAATTTTGAAAGTAGGAAAATAAAAGCAGAATGAGCTTTTTTCTGGTAATGCGAAAATACTGGAATGATGATAACTTCCCGGGGAAATGATACCGCTTTCTAATTAATGAAAAAGCAAGAGTACATAAAAGCTTGACAGACATTTTTCCTCTATTTCACGATGACGCTGTGCGCCTGACAGCCATAACGTTTTGTTTGCTCTTACCGTATGCTCCTGACTCGGCAATTGTATTCCATTCGATTTCTACTTCTCTCCCATCGGATTCAACAAAAAATAACCACAAGAAACAATGGAGGAATTCCGCTTCATCGTTCAGTTGATGCCGACTACGAGTGAAAATATGTTTTGTTGTATTTGCCACCTCGTATACGTGTTTCACTCGCACCTACTGGAATATAGGGCTACGAAGATGAATGGATGCGCACAAGCTGAAAGCTGTAAGAAATATTTCGGTTCTCTATCTATGGATTGTCGTACATGAGTCCGTTGCATTGTGGCGCAGACTTTCCGAGCTAGTCGAGGTATTTTATTCACATGAGAGGTCCATAAAAAGTTGATGGGTAGTCGTGTATGGGCGAAATGGGTGAAAATATGCGCGGGGAGAAAAGTGGGAGGGGTTTCAATCACAGGCAGTGTCTAATCACACGGTACAACGTAATTTTTACCGTGTATCTTCGGAACTTTACCGTTCACCTACCGAGATTTTACCGTCGATGTGGAATAATGTGATCACTTATAAGACATTTTGTTTAAGAAAATGTGATTCAGGAATCGGATGCCCTGTAAAATTACCGATGTTTACGGTAAATTTTATGGCAGTCACGGTAAGATTTTGTAGATACAAAAATTTCACGTTCTCAGGATTTATTAGCGAGCCGAAATTTTTGGCGCGAATGCGTGCGCCAGATTCGAACGCTCAAGCATCATTCACGGATTCCTGCGGTCGCGCATGAGTTATGCAAATTAAAAAAAACAACCGTGAAACATAAAATGCGAATATTTACGCGTCGAGTATTTTTATTTTTATGCGGTTTTTTCTATTTGTCGGTCTTGAGATACGGCGTTATAAATTTTTTTGATTATTTATAAATATAGAAATGTTGCAACACACACAGTCTCGAAATTTGCGGGGGATCATTTTCGTGCATTTGAAAGATGTAGCAAATATACGATCTTCGGGGTCATTATAATAATTTTGCGCAATCGAAAAATAAAATGAAAAACATGGGTATCCTAAAAAAATAGTAAATTCGTCGAACATTTTTCTCCGTATTAAGATGGCCTGTCAAAAATTTAGCGAAAACCTTCCCGTACCGACAATTTTCACCCCCAGAACTCTCGAATGACCTTAATCAAACTTTTCCTCTCCAAACTTTGCCCACTCCAATCATTCCGGCATTGAAAAAAAATGTCCAACTTATATAGTTTGACGAGTTATCTAGAATACCTAAAAAAAATTGAATTGTCAAAAAAGAAAAAAAATAGCCGGAGTCGGAAAGCTCATGCTCACTTCTGACGAGTCAATTACAGTTTCTGAAGTTGCAAATATCGATTCTGGCTTTTACGATCGTGTACAACGAAATGACGGACTCCATGGCGTTATGCGACGATAGCTCTATATATCATTCTCAAACGTCGTATGTTGTGAACATTATTATTTTTCAAAAATTTTAAAAATTGAGAGTGTGAAAGAATGACAAGGAAAAAATCAGGATTCGCATTTGAATCGAATTTGAAAATGTCATTTCAATAATTTCAAATTTGACGAAATTGCGAGAACGAATCGAGATAGGGAAAAAAAGTTTAATCGAATTTTGTTCTCTGCATTCAGATGCACATTTTCTGTTTAACAACTTTTTCTGTAACGTTCATAGTTAAGGAGAGAATGTGGGTGGGGGCATCGCAAACGGTTGGTGAGCGCTTGACAGCGACGCGCGCGACCTCCGCGCCGTTTTCGCGGAAAAGCGTGGATATAGAGGGAAATCGGAGTATGACTCGTTGAAGCTGAAGTATTCCTCATGAAATGGAGAATTTTTTGTATTTTGAGCCTTTCGCTCTATCTTCATTAGTTAATTAATAGAAGTGGAGTCAATATTACAAATCGAAAAGTTCCTTGTGTGGCCGGCAGGCATCACTCATGATGCGCTTGTTTTTTTTTCTCACATTTCATCCGAATTTCCTGTTTGTGCTTGGCACACATTTTATCGTGTAGGCTAATGACAATAGAATATGTGGGATTAATTAACTCTTGCACCCTTTGTGATGCTGTGAAGTACCAATTTAATTGGAATTTTTACTCGCTCATTTTGCCTATAAATAGGAAAATTGACACGATACCCTGATAACATTATATGCGACAATCAATACGGCCTTATCTCTGATGTACCTGATACTCGGGCACATTACGTAAATTTTGCAAAATTCAAAGATGTAATTTATTCTTGATTCTTCAAATGCCGTAAGTTGATTTTTTATCTTAATTTCCAAAATATAAAAAAGTTTACCAAATTTGAGATGTTCTGAAAGTTGAAAGAAAAACATAGAAAATTTTTGTAAAATTGCTAAAGAAAATAGAGATTTGCATAATTATTTTTAATCTCAAAAATGCTTACAATGTTCGAATTTTACAGATGTGAGAAAAAAATCGAAATCTTTGGACACATTTATCTGGACCGCATGGGATGCTGTGAAATGGCAATTTAATTCCCGCATCAATCGTTCATTCTACCTATAAATATGAATTGATACTATCCGCGGATACTATTGTATCTAGTAATCGATACGGGTTTATCTCGGGTTTACCTGATACTTCGGCACGCGGGAGCTGAGTAAGAGATAATCATAAATAAAACATCTTTCGCAATTTGCGGGGGATCAATTTTCTCCCGTCGACCTTGGTCTATTTTGCTTGACGTTCGCGAGATTTACTCGTATATTACGTTTCATGGAAAGTGCATCCTTCAACCCATAAATGTGACAACGCATCAGGTGTATAGTCACATGCACATTTACGGTGTATATCGCGTAATGAAATTGAGTCTGCCTGTCGTAACGCTGCGCCCGATCGTAAAAGACTGAATCGATATCTGCAACTTCAGAAACTGTCATTGACTTGTCAAACGTTTTTACTAGTTTCACGAATCGTCAGTTTCTTTCCCCAAATTTTTTGAATTGTTGCGAGCTACCGAATCTGTCATTGACTTCTGAGAGTTTGTGCAATCGTTCAAATTTTTTTTGTTTTTTTTTTCGAAGCTGTTGCGCAATCGAAGTTTGCAGAATTTTAGGAATAAATTTTTACATTGTTTTAATTGTATGTGTGTGTGTGTGTGTGTTTGTGTGCGTTCAACGACATGAATAATTTTTTTTCATAAGTAAACATCAATCTACGTCATCAATCGTAGCGACCACCCGCGTAGTAATCACACTTGAGACAGAAAAACAAACGCGTCACCCACGTATTACCATACTAAACTGTCTGATCCGTCAAAAGCTCTATTTGTACTATCAAAAGTACAACAGAAGGGTGAATCGACGTATAAACAAATGTCGCGGTTCACGTTTGACTTGAACAAACACGGTTTAACGTAGCGGCCATTACGTCGGAGTACAAACGTGGATTTTTTTAAATTCCTCTTGAAGCGTATTCCAGTTTTATACTGTAATGTAGAGGAATGATCCTGCAAATCTTAAGTATGTCTGACTGTGTGTGTGTGTGTGTGTGTGTGTGTGTGTATGCTGAAAAAACGGCCATGAATAGAAAAATCCGATTTATCAAATTTTATCTCACCATTTCCATTCGATTTGTACCAGTGAATAAACTTCGATCAATTTATATCAATTTTTTTTCCATTTCAGGAAAAGCAGTAGACGGGTCATTGACCCAGCTTAAGGTGCGTCGAATCAGCCCCTCATCTAGATGACACCGAAATGTCCAGCTTAATGGATTCAAATGGGTGCGTACAAGTTTCCCGAGCACACCCGTGCGATGATAAATCGTGCGGGGCATGTAATTTACGCGCATTCTCACCAATAACCGGGATGCCTTAAGGGTGTTTGTACATCAAAAACCGTCAAGCAGGGTTCTCACCTCAGATGTATCAGCTATATTTACGCGATAATCTAATCGTAATGTTTGAGGTTATTATAATGACTCCAAAGTTGAATTTTTTTTGTTCCTGTGATTGAGTATAACGAAATGATCCCCCAAAATTTTGAGTTGATTCAAAGGCTGTAGAATTTCGTTATTTGATTCGAATGGGTGCGTACAAACTTCCGAACACACCCTCACGATGATAAATCGAGCGGAGCATGCTATATACGCACCTTCTCAGCGATAATCATGAAACCTTAAGCTCCATTGTCGTTGCGAAATCACGACGGACTTCCGGCCTTTCACCCTCCCCCTCCCACCGCCCGTCAATCCGGTCATTCACGCGATTCCATGAAGTGTGATTTCTAATATTGGAGAAGCGGAAGTTTCAGTTACCGGCTCAATTTCTGTCAACGCCAGGACGATCATTGCAATTTTTTTCCAATTTTTATCGACGCTAATTTGCTGAAAGAAGCCGGAAACTAGACGGAGTGCGGCACTTTGCCCATAGCGCGACCTCGCAAAAGTTAACAAGAAGAAAAAGAAACCATAATGCACTCATTTATCATGGTATGTTTGCCTTCTATTAGGGCAGGTATGCATTAAAGGGTTGCTCGGCTAATATTGACTCGTAGTCCATCTTTGTCAGCAAAGATTTATGTTTGTCGGGGATAAACCTCAATGAAATTTTTTTCTATTCAACAGCGGGGAGACAACGTCATCCATTCATTTTCATTGCACGTTTTTGTTGGCATCCAATAATGTTGGGCTGATTGTAGAATTGAATTGATGTATAATTTATTTGTGTTTGTTTGAATTTAATGTGTGAAATTTCCTATATTTTCAAGAAGACACACAACCCACCCCGACCCACTTACTCACTCACCCACCCATCACCCATTCACTCACTCACCCACTCACTCACCCACCCACCCACCCCCTCACTCGCTCACCCACTCACCCACCTACCCCTCACCCGCCCACCTACCCCCTCACCCGCCCACCCACCCCCTCAACCACCCACACAAAAATTTAATTTTTACTTCCTCCACCGGAACATTAGAAAATATCTCGATTTTGGCAATGAAAAACAAAAAATAATTTGCAATATTAACAGCAAAATTTGAATTTTTATCAAAGAGTTTTTAGAAAAAATTGAGGAGTCACTTATAAATTCCAATAATTTCATTCTATCGGAAAGTTATCCGTCTGATCCAAAAAGAGGACACACCCACATAAACTTTATTATTGCATTTTCAACATATTGCACATACGACACTCCCCCCCCCCCCCCAAATTAAATTGAATTATTGTCCAATAACACGGTTGTTACATGATATGTCACAGTTGAATAAATAACCCGCAAAATTTGTCGGGATATAAATTCCACATGACTACGAAGCCAAAGATTACAAAGATTACACGATATACGTACGTGTGAATTGTGCGTTTTACCATTGTTGCCCAATGTTATTCAGCTTGCAATAACAGCAGTGACAATTGCTAATCGGATCATTCGCTCATGGTGGATGCTCGGTTCAAGGCTTGTTGAGCCGAATTTTTAATATGATTCTACCGGTTCGGATGAGGCGCATTTCATGTTGTAGGGTACAATATTCGGATGTGAGGGAGATTGATATGCAACATTGTATGTGGTATTGTCTGTAATTGGAAAAATGTGTCCCCAAAATTTGGTAAATTTTACCGAACGCTCATTTACTATTTTTTCCAACTATTTCGAATTAATAAAGGTAGTAATTTCGATCTCAGATTACAACCGAAGCTGACATCCCTTAACGGCAAACCGCAAACGTCCTCTGCAGTTGTAATTCGATCGAGTTAGACAATTTCATCAGAGGAAATTGTCAATTCGATCACTGGGGCGGACATCAAAGTCACTTCTCAGGGAAGATCGAAGGAATTATCTCAATCCACCTGAATCGAAATTAGATTGAACAAGTGTGGATCTGGAGAATAAATTCCACCGAAAAAATTAATTATTGGCCCAAGCAAACATGAAAATGAAGGAGAACATATTTATACAAAAAGAGCAGAAAAAAATTCAGAATGCCTCTGAAATTTTTTTTTTTAATTTCAAAAACAAAATAAAGGTCTGGGGTGAAGTCTATAGATCGGCGAATGAATATAGAATGGATATATGGACTACTCAACACTAGTGTCGACAATAAAAAAAATTTCATTATTGACTGTCGTTAAAATAGAAAATTTGCATCCTTCTGAAAAATTCATTAAAATTAGTGCCTGTTGAATATTCCACAAATCTTTCGCATGAATCTCAAGCGAACATTCACCAACACCTAGGCGCCATAAGAATGCATCCGACATTTACGAGGAGAGACGTACGTACGATGCATAATCCTCAATTCATTAAATTGCCACCGTGTGTTCAGTTGCTGGCCTTTTCACAATGTAATGAACGCAGCCACAATGGCCTTCTTCCCCTTCACAGCGACTAGAACACTTGCCTAGTGTAAATGTAGGGGGATGCATATTCAAAGAGGGGTTGGGGGTTGTAATTCGAGTTTACACTAGATCTGGGAAATTTTTTCTCTGATTCTTTCCTTAAACATTTCCGGGCAAACAATTTTTCCGACTAATTTCGAAATGGAAAAGAAAATTTCAGAACCATCAGCAATTTTCTATAGCCTTCTCCCTAAACATTTCTAAATCATTCTCCTACTCTGCATAATTTGTCCGATGGCCTCCCAAATTATATACACCCAAGATCGGGAAAATACATCTGATTTTCTCTTCGTTCGATACCTCATAATTTAACCTCCATTTGTTGAACTGAATGACAGCCATGTAGCGTGTGTCAGAGTCATTCACAAGATATTTTATTGCTTTCGTTTATAGCAGTCACACAATCTCCCCAATTCTCTTTAATTTTTCTCCTTCTATTTTTCTATCGTGAAACGCATTTTTTACCGGTAGAATGGTGCACGTGCGTGGTGTAGATTGTTTAGTAGAAAAAATGAGTTTACGAGTTTGCTGGCGGGATCGTAAATAGATTTGGAGGTGGTATTACCTAGGCGAGGCAATGTAGCGTGATACAACTGGCTGGAATATTCAGCGGTTGTAATACTGTATTATTCTTAGGGTGCATGCAATTCACGCCTATAGGAGTTTTCTTGCTGAAACCAATAATGAAGGTGTATTTTTACTCGATTTTTAGTCAGGGAAGAATCTAAGTTCTCCAAAATTACAGAAAATTTTACGTTCCATAATTTTTAGGGAACGATACTCCAATCTAGGATTCCATAACTTTTCTGTTAATTCACATTGAATGTTCGCTGCATAAACTGCGATTACAAGACATGCAGTATTACCACCTGAATTCACGGAATTACCATATCCACCTAAAAACCCTCACCTTTAAATTCTAAAAATTAATATTTTCCGTGAATTTATCCCGCCGACTAGCGCTACGTGCCGCTAAAATCTCCAGATTTTCCATCTCACACTTAGCGTTGGCCCAAGAGCACGTCAGCCACCTTAATCCGCCATTTCGATGTTTCACACGGGCTTTAGGTAGGCATCTTTGCCATATTCACCCCCCCCCCCCCCCCCCCCCCACCCCCTACTATGCCCAAATTTCTGCTCTTACGAGTGATGAATATTTTACAGTCGCGAGAGTCTGCACTATATGCTCACTCGCTTATCTAGGTCGCACGTGTGTTAGCGCCCTACTACGTGCGTTTTACCGCGTTGATCAATCTCGAATATTATGAATGTTAACCTATTTTTCATCACTCGGCTGGGGTCTTAGTAAGCGAAAACATTGGATCCGGTGATTTCCGTAACTCGTGGGCGAAACCATTAAAAATATTATGAATACTAATTGAAAAGTTGATTATGGCATATGAATGTCTTGCCCATCAGATATCGGTGAAGTATCTGAGTAGGGAGATAAGAAGGCGGAGGTTGAGTCAATCTTTTGATCATTCGGAAGTTGTAAGCATGATATAATGATGAAGCTTATTCGTGCTTAATTGGATCACAGGGCTGTACTTCCGAGAATTATGATAATTATATCAGATGCAAAGTGGATCGATGGAAAGAGTGTGAGAACACATGTAGTTATGAGGAAGTTCTGATTGAGAAGGAGCATAGTTCGGTATTGGTGAGGAGCTCCGATTGAAGGGCAAGTTTGATCTAGAAGGAAGGAAGCTAGATCTAGAAGGAAGGAAGCTGAATCTAGAAGGAAGGAAGCTGGATCTAGAAGGAAAGAAGCTGGATCTAGAAGGAAAGAAGTTGGATCTAGAAGGAAGGAAGCTGGAGAACAGGGAAAGGGCTGGCCTTGGAAGTTCGACGGATAACACAAGGTTGGAAGGTTGATTCCGATGTATGAGGCATAAGATGTTCTGCAATCTTCTACACATTCTGGTGCTCCCATTGCAGCGGACAGGAATTGATAGTGAGAAAACACAGAACGTCCCATTATGCTCCACACCACCCAATGAATATCTAGTTGCTGAGAGTCAAGTCTCTAAACCAGTCTTTTGACGACTCGTAAGCTCCAATTACGACATAACAAGGAAGCCTTTATGTTTAATTGGATCATATCGCTGGACTTTGGTGAATTATGACAATTATAGCAGGCTGAGAGTACGAGGACAAGAATAAGTTCGGATGGGGGACCAATCGAGATCATTACAATTGGATAACGCCATTTAGAGTTCAAATTTAACTAGGTGTCGACCGGAGGAGAATTCGTTGGGAAGACTTAAGGCATTTAGAGGTGTAAAGCTATTTGGAGTTCAAATTTGATCAGCAAGTTATTAGGAGTAGTTGGTAGCGGGAAGTTATTCACTGCTCCAAATGATTCGGAAGGGTCACATCACTATTCATGGTGACAGATTTCAGTATTGCACAGGCTAATACCTATTCTACTTGGACTACCTAGAAGCTACCACCCTGGTTACCACTGGAAGGACTACCAAGTTGGGCTATAGTGTCGTTGAATCTACGTCATACTGTCATTACGACCAGTTCTTGGGATTCTTGGAAGCTATCCCAGTATTGCAATTCATTCCTCAGACGTACCTTCCAAGGTGGTGATGAGGCTGATGATCATCAAATTGGGGAAGACCGGCACTGATGAGGGAATATCAATCGGCAGCAAGTGTGGGTGCAGGGTGGAGCAGGACTCACGGCCAAGGTGTTCCTGGTCCATGGAAGGTGAGAAGGTTACTTACCAAAACCAGACAGCTGATTTTCAACAGTAGTTGAAAATTTAATGAAAGCTTCCTCAGGATGAGCAGTGATGATACCTCTGTTTATTATTCCTATCGACAAGCTATTGAATCTTCGGGTACCGTATTTCATCTCCAAGATGTGCTCGGATGGAATGGAAGAACTACATACATCGGGTCGATGCAGTCGCCTTGCCTGAGACAATATTTGTCAACCTTTTGCTTAGACATCTCCCTCCGTTTATCATACTTGGCTCCGGACCAATCCCCGGAGAGCACTTTCGCGTCTCGTATTTTTCTCACCGCCGGTTTGTTGCTCAACAATTATGTCACCTAGATTTTTCTTTGACGTTCATCAAATTCATACAGTTTTTCGAGTTATGCATTTTTGGAATTGTTCGATTACAGAAAACTGGGAATTTCAAAATTTGACACGGTCACTATTTCTCAAATCTCAAACACAATTTGAGACGTCTTAACGAGATGTGAAGTTGATGAGAACTTGCAACTCCGTTATCGCATTTTATAATCGACTCCCAATATTGTATACCGTTGGACAATATTATCATAGACTCCATAGTTCTCTCCCACTCTCTCGATAAACCGTCTTACGGAACCATTTTGTCCTCACTACTTTCCAAACTTGTACAGCTGCAAATTCTCCCTCGTCTCCTCATTTCAATTTTACATCCATCAGCTTCTACCAAAGTTTTGCTTCTTATACGCTTATGCATTTTCCAACAGACATAACATTACAATGAATAATCAACGGTATGTTCATCTATGAAATATCCTTTTTTTCCATTGCAAATTTTGAAAATTCAGTACTTCTTTGGTGCACTTATCTGATCCGGTTTTTTTGCATCCAATTAGTTTTTCTCGGTATTCTTTCAATAACAAATTCCAGTGATATAATGACCTACCTGTTAATTTATTAAATATGCACTGTCTATATCGGAAAAGTCTTTCCATCTGCAGGAAAATTACATTTGAATATTCTATTATCCATTACGAGGCACAAAACTTGATTACCCGACATTTTGTGTCATTTGAGCCATCAGGCGTGTCACATGCTATTATAATGTTCGTTATTGCGGCACATTACATCCGATTTATTCAATATTCAACCGTTCATTTTCCATCGTCCGAATTTTACTCTTTGTGATAATAATGTGTAATTATTTAGTATTTAAATGGATTTTACTCAATACTTTATTACTGTGAAATCCGTACGCTTGACCTGTATAATTTTCATTAAAAAAAAATTGTTTTCGTTTTTTGTTTAATCTTAAGAAACCATCCAGACATTTTAATGCTGGTAAGAGGTTTTCTACTATTTTTTCAAGTGTTGGTAATGTGAAATCTGGAAAAATTGTGAAACTAAAAATGGAAAAGTGCTTTTTTGAATTTTTACAATTTTGAAAACAAGAAATCTTGAAAATTTACCAATCTCGAATAATCTTCACTGTGATCCCATAATTTTCCGGAATCAATTTCGCACCTTATTGCGAGAAAAACCTAATGAGTCCCGCGAGGCTCAACTTTTTCCTGACGAAATTACACTTCATCCCTTTTTATTGATAATAAAACTATCAATAAACTAGTTTCCCCCATGAGAGTTCAATTTCATCTCGAAGAGAACTTTTTACCCCAACTTTTCTTTACCTGAGTGCATGTTTCGCCCGCCCCATGATTCTATGTATGAGAGGTAGCAAAGTTTTGACGGTGGTCTTATGGTTATCCATTGCGCGAATAGAATGCACAAATACTCATGGGCAAACTTACCGTTACATTAGCCAAAGCATAATATTGAATTTAGTGGAAACTGCAGAAAATCATATCTGCGGAGGTGCTCTAATTAAGTTATGGATAGAAACCGGGAGATGGAAAAAAATACAGAATCATCGGATCCGGAACAAACTATTAGAGAACAAATTGTTCAAAAGTCCGCATTCAATCATGTTAAATGCGGGCGGAGGGAACTAATAGAGCGCTTGGGCCTTGTGGGGTGGGGAAGTGTAGTGCAGTGGGGGCGGCAGTTGAGCAGTGACTCATCAGTACGAGGGGAAATGCGACACTTGCGGGGCTCCTACTATTTTCAGTGAAGTAATATTCAAAAAAATTGTGGAAGGGTCATATGCACCTCCAATAACTTTACGTTTTACTTTTTCCCTCTATCTCTAATAATTTTTTTCAATTTTGGCCCAATTTAACATTGGGGTCTTATGGGGAGGCAAACTTAAATTTTTTAAAATTGAATTTTTGGCCCCGTAGGCGTTGATAGTATCCAATAGGAACCCCCAGAAGATATTTCCGTCGAATTTGGGTCGAAAAAGTCAAATTAATTTTTTTCGATTTTGGCCAACTTTAACATTGGGACCTTATGGGGAGGCGAAGTTAAATTTTTTAAAATTGAATTTTTGGCCCCGTGTGCGTTGATACTATCCAATAGGAACCCCTAGAAGATATTTCCGTCGATTTTGGGTCGAAAAATTGAATTTATTTTTTTTCGATTTTGGCCAAATTTAACATTGGGGTCTTATGGGGAGGCAAACTTAAATTTTTTAAAATTGAATTTTTGGTCCCGTGTGCGTTGATACTATTCCATAGGAACCCCTAGAACATATTTCCGTCGAATTCGGGTCGAAAAATTGAAATTAATTTTTTTCGATTTTGGCCAAATTTAACATTGGGGTCTTATGGGGAGGCAAACTTAAATTTTTTAAAATTCAATTTTTGGTCCCGTGTGCGTTGATACTGTTCCATAGGAACCCCTAGAAGATATTTCCGTCGATTTCGGGTCGAAAAATTGAAATTAATTTTTGTCGATTTTGACCAAATTTAACATTGGGGTCTTATGGGGAGGCAAACTTAAATTTTTTAAAATTGAATTTTTGGTCCCGTGTGCGTTGATACTATCCAATAGGAACCCCCAGAAGATATTTCCGTTGAATTTGGGTCGAAAAAGTCAACTTAATTTTTTTCGATTTTGACCAAATTTAACATTGGGGTCTTATGGGGAGGCAAACTTAAATTTTTTAAAATTGAATTTTTGGCCCCGTGTGCGTTGATACTATCCAATAGGAACCCCTAGAAGCTATTTCCGTCGAATTTGGGTGGAAAAAGTCAAATTAATTTTTTTCGATTTTGGCCAAATTTAACATTGGGGTCTTATGGGGAGACAAACTTAAATTTTTTAAAATTGAATTTTTGGTCCCGTGTGCGTTGATACTATCCAATAGGAACCCCCAGAAGATATTTCCGTTGAATTTGGGTCGAAAAAGTCAAATTAATTTTTTTCGATTTTGACCAAATTTAACATTGGGGTCTTATGGGGAGGCAAACTTAAATTTTTTAAAATTGAATTTTTGGTCCCGTGTGCGTTGATACTATCCAATAGGAACCCCTAGAAGATATTTCCGTCGATTTTGGGTCGAAAAATTGAATTTATTTTTTTTCGATTTTGGCCAAATTTAACATTGGGGTCTTATGGGGAGGCAAACTTAAATTTTTTAAAATTGAATTTTTGGTCCCGTGTGCGTTGATACTATTCAATAGGAACCCCTAGAAGATATTTCTGTCGATTTCGGGTCGAAAAATTGAAATTAATTTTTTTCGATTTTGGCCAAATTTAACATTGGGGTCTTATGGGGAGGCAAACTTAAATTTTTTAAAATTCAATTTTTGGTCCCGTGTGCGTTGATACTGTTCCATAGGAACCCCTAGAAGATATTTCCGTCGATTTCGGGTCGAAAAATTGAAATTAATTTTTTTCGATTTTGACCAAATTTAACATTGGGGTCTTATGGGGAGGCAAACTTAAATTTTTTAAAATTGAATTTTTGGTCCCGTGTGCGTTGATACTATTCAATAGGAACCCCTAAAAGATATTTCCGTCGATTTCGGGTCGAAAAATTGAAATTATTTTTTTTCGATTTTGACCAAATTTAACATTGGGGTCTTATGGGGAGGCAAACTTAAATTTTTTAAAATTGAATTTTTGGCCCCGTGTGCGTTGATACTATCCAATAGGATCCCCTAGAAGATATTTCCGTCGAATTCGGGGGGAAAAAGTCAAATTTATTTTTTTCGATTTTGGCCAAATTTAACATTGGGGTCTTATGGGGAGGCAAACTTAAATTTTTTAAAATTGAATTTTTGGCCCCGTGTGCGTTGATACTATCCAATAGGAACCCCTAGAAGATATTTCCGTCGAATTTGGGTCGAAAAAGTCAAATTAATTTTTTTCGATTTTGGCCAACTTTAACATTGGGACCTTATGGGGAGGCGAAGTTAAATTTTTTAAAATTGAATTTTTGGCCCCGTGTGCGTTGATACTATCCAATAGGATCCCCTAGAAGATATTTCCGTCGAATTCGGGGGGAAAAAGTCAAATTTATTTTTTTCGATTTTGGCCAAATTTAACATTGGGGTCTTATGGGGAGGCAAACTTAAATTTTTTAAAATTGAATTTTTGGCCCCGTGTGCGTTGATACTATCCAATAGGAACCCCTAGAAGATATTTCCGTCGAATTTGGGTCGAAAAAGTCAAATTAATTTTTTTCGATTTTGGCCAAATTTAACATTGGGGTCTTATGGGGAGGCGAACTTAAATTTTTTAAAATTGAATTTTTGGCCCCGTGTGCGTTGATACTATCCAATAGGAACCCCTAGAAGCTATTTCCGTCGAATTTGGGTGGAAAAAGTCAAATTAATTTTTTTCGATTTTTGCCAAATTTAACATTGGGGTCTTATGGGGAGGCAAACTCAAATTTTTTAAAATTGAATTTTTGGTCCCGTGTGCGTTGATACTATTCAATAGGAACCCCTAGAAGATATTTCTGTCGATTTCGGGTCGAAAAATTGAAATTATTTTTTTTCGATTTTGGCCAAATTTAACATTGGGGTCTTATGGGGAGGCAAACTTAAATTTTTTAAAATTGAATTTTTGGTCCCGTGTGCGTTGATACTATTCCATAGGAACCCCTAGAACATATTTCCGTCGATTTCGGGTCGAAAAATTGAAATTAATTTTTTTCGATTTTGGCCAAATTTAACATTGGGGTCTTATGGGGAGGCAAACTTAAATTTTTTAAAATTCAATTTTTGGTCCCGTGTGCGTTGATACTGTTCCATAGGAACCCCTAGAAGATATTTCCGTCGATTTCGGGTCGAAAAATTGAAATTAATTTTTTTCGATTTTGGCCAAATTTAACATTGGGGTCTTATGGGGAGGCAAACTTAAATTTTTTAAAAATAAATTTTTGGCCCCCTGTGCGTTGATACTATCCAATAGGATCCCCTAGAAGATATTTCCGTCGAATTCGGGGGGAAAAAGTCAAATTTATTTTTTTTCGATTTTGGCCAAATTTAACATTGGGGTCTTATGGGGAGGCAACCTTAAATTTTTTAAAATTGAATTTTTGGCCCCGTGTGCGTTGATACTATCCAATAGGAACCCCCAGAAGATATTTCCGTTGAATTTGGGTCGAAAAAGTCAAATTAATTTTTTTCGATTTTGACCAAATTTAACATTGGGGTCTTATGGGGAGGCAAACTTAAATTTTTTAAAATTGAATTTTTGGTCCCGTGTGCGTTGATACTATCCAATAGGAACCCCTAGAAGATATTTCCGTCGATTTTGGGTCGAAAAATTGAATTTATTTTTTTTCGATTTTGGTCAAATTTTACATTGGGGTCTTATGGGGAGGCAAACTAAATTTTTTTAAAATTGAATTTTTGGTCCCGTGTGCGTTGATACTGTTCCATAGGAACCCCTAGAAGATATTTCCGTCGATTTCGGGTCGAAAAATTGAAATTAATTTTTTTCGATTTTGGCCAAATTTAACATTTGGGTCTTATGGGGAGGCAAACTTAAATTTTTTAAAATTGAATTTTTGGTCCCGTGTGCATTGATACTATCCAATAGGAACCCCTAGAAGATATTTCCATCGATTTCGGGTCGAAAAATTGAAATTAATTTTTTTTCGATTTTGGCCAAATGTAACATTGGGGTCTTATGGGGAGGCAGACTTAAATTTTTTAAAATTGAATTTTTGGTCCCGCGTGCGTTGATACTATTCAATAGGAACACCTAGAAGATATTTCCGTCGATTTCGGGTCGAAAAATTGAAATTAATTTTTTTCGATTCTGGCCAAATTTAACGTTGGGGTCTTATGGGGAGTCAAACTTAAATTTTTTAAAATTGAATTTTTGGTCCCGTGTGCGTTGATACTATTCAATAGGAACCCCTAGAAGATATTTCCGTCGATTTCGGGTCGAAAAATTGAAATTAATTTTCTTTCGATTTTTGCCAAATTTAACATTGGGGTCTTATGGGGAGGCAAACTCAAATTTTTTAAAATTGAATTTTTGGTCCCGTGTGCGTTTATACTATCCAATAGGAACCCCTCGATATCTCTATTTTGGTCTGATTTAGGTCCAATAGGACCTATAGGGGTTCCAATGGGAACCCCTAGAAGATATTTGCGTCCATTCTTCGTCGAACAATTGAAATTAATTTTTTTCGATTTTCGGCAATGTTACCATTGGATTATTATGGGAGTTTAATGACCCAATAATTTACTATGGTCTCCCATGACTTCTTAAAATTTTAGGAATTAACGGAGAACTGCAATTCTGACATTCACAGCAGTTTTATTAATAATCATTTTCGTCAGGAATAGGGGTTAATGAAGTCACAAAATGATCCTCCAAAATTATCGGTTACAATCATCCAAAATGAAGTCCATTAGTCCCAACAATTGCACTTCATACGCTCTAATAAGAAATCATATGTCTTCGTGGAAGATTGAAATTTCTGAGGCGTTCCCTAATCTCACGAGGTAATGGTACAAGACCAACGGCTCGAATATATGACTTCCCTCCGCAGGAATACCTGACTCATTTCTTACTATTGTAGCTGTAACAGTACAAAATGAGCCCTACCTGTGCAGGCAGTTTATCCCTGTTGAGCTATTTCATTTGTGTCATAATGTTTGGGGAGAGAGAAAAATTTCGCAAATTTGAAAGAAGTCGAAAATCAAAAAAATCCACGAATCAATTATTTTTGACCCTCAAAAATTTCTGGGACTCTTGACCGTTTTGTAAATTTGAAAATCCATCCAAAGTCCAGGAATTTTGAAAAATTGAAAAATTTTGAGTCCTCAGAGAATAGATTTCAATAATTTCCAAAAACTGTTTTGAAATTGTTGACTGATCTTGATGGTTTTCAAAATTTTGAAAGCTCCAAAAATCATTCAAATTATGATAATTTTTAAGATTATGACATTTCGGAGTGGTCAAGCGTTTCAAGTGTTTTAAAAACGTCGGAAGTTTTTGGACAGTTTGGAAGTGCCATATGAGAATGAAATACAACGACAACCTCAAATTCACTCCATTCGTCTACAACAGAGCAAAATGAGCCCACCCCGCACAGGCAGTTCATCCCTGTTGAGCTATTTCATTCGTGTCATAATGTTGAGAGACATTTTTCATTTGAAATCTTCTGGAGCCTCGTGAAACAGACTGATATTTCACTCCACGTATATCTTGAGATGGAAAGAATAATGGAAAAAATGGCGAAGTGCGACTGTCGTAAAAAAGTGGAGTGGGGGTAAAATTGGGAAGCAAAATATTTTTTTTCCCTCATTCAAACAAATTTACAATATAGTACGGTGTCTGCCGACTGCGTCACGGGTGCTAGGTTCGCGTCCCAAGCCCCAGCGAACCCAACCCCCAGCACGGCGGGGAGGGGGAGGGGGGTGGCTCACATCACATTGTAATAAAAATTTTCATTTGAAGCTTATCCTGGAGTGCAGATTGAATTGATTGGAGCAAATGCAGTTCAGATATTGAGCCATGCATTAAGAATCTCGCCAAGTTTATCATACATCCGGTTGATAAGATACTGATACTACTCCATCACTACTGCACGCCGTGTTTCCTCATCGATATTTCTGATAAATTGGATATTGGTGGATCGTCTCGATGTGTATTCTCCTGATATAATGGGCGGATAGTTGCGTGCTTATGATTTGATATAAGATTCACCAGTGTTATGAAGGCTCAAGCCACCGGAGCTCTTGAGGTGCCTCCAGTGTTGGTTTTAATGGCGGAAACCTCTTAAGAGGATACCCGCGTTACGAGGTTACTAACTTAACAGGATTTCCCACCGCTTTGGTTGTCAAAAATTTTCACTGTTTCTTGAGGTTGTTATTAATCGGATGAATTTGAAAATTTACCCTAGAAAGGTTGCATAAATAAGAAAAAAAAATTAATTGTTAGTTTTACATAAGCACCTTACATTAAAAGGTTTTTTCAATTAGAAAATAGAAAATTTAATTGAAGTATTTCCGCAAATGGAAAAAAATCTTGTTTCCCCAAAATTTTGAATGCGCAAAAAAAAATGTCGATTGAATTCTTCTCCTTCCCCCACCAATTTTCCCGTGAGCATCGTCATCCCTACACGCCCCGAATATTGAATAACTCTTCATAAAACGCAACCCCAACGTTTATGGCCAGGTTTACCATAACTGTCATGGTAATTTCTGCGGATTTTTCTCTCTGCAAGCGGCATTTGTCGACCACGCCGAACGCACTTGCCCCATCGAACAAGCATCTGTGAATGCACTATAGTACTGGCTGTTATGCCTATACCTATAGCGTGTCACTGCCTTCGCATCCCGACATATCCATAAATAGATTAGGCCATCACTGGCTAGCCCAGCATTATCGGATTTGTAACCCGCAAAATTGTCATACGCAATTTTTCAACTATACGTTATGGACCTATATGCTCTAATGAGAACCAACATTCATTGAAAATTCGAAATGAAATGTACACTTTTTTCCATGTTCAGTACCATGGGTGGTCATGTGTGCGAAAAGATGCACGCATGTGTGTATCTGGATGTGTTTCCTCCGTTCCCCTCCTTGGGACTCCGTAAGATCGATCCTGCAAAGCATTCCTTGAAGATCGACTATGCAGGACACCTACCCATGACGTGATGTATGTGTGTGTGCGTGTGTGCATGTATGTGCAAGCTGCCCAATAGACGCACTATCCGGGGATGTCATCGTTCGCCTGATAAACGCTGTATTGAGAGATAAAAAGATTCTACTTGGAGGTGCAGTTCTGAGAATAGTTCCACCTGGAGGTACAGTTCCGGGAACCGTTCCGCCTGGAGGCGCAGTTCCGGGCACGGTTCCACCTGGATGCGCAGTTCCGGGAACCGTGACGCCTGGAGGTGCAGTTCCGGGAACGGTTCCACCTGGAGGTTCAGTTCCGGGAACGGTTCCACCTGGAGGTTCAGTTCCGGGAACCGTTCTGCCTGGAGGTGCAGTTCCAGGAGCGGTTCCACCTGGAGGTGCAGTTCTGGGAACCGTTCCACCTGAAGGTGCCGCTCCGGGAACGGTTCCACCGGATAGTTCCGTCCTGGGAACGGTTCCACCTGGATGTGCAGTTCCGGGAACAGTTCCACTTAGAGGTGCAGTTCCGGGAACAGTTCCACCTGGAGGTGCAGTTCCGGGAACCGTTCCACTTGGAGGTATAGTCTGTGAAAGCGTTCGAGCTGTAGGTACAATTTCAGGCGGAGATCCACTTCCGGAAACGGTTCCACGTGAACGGCCAGTTCTGGGAACTGTTTCAGGTGAATGCCCAGTACCGGAAACGCTTGAACGTGCACATGCTAATAATTGCTTCGGATACCACTGGCGTTTCGGGAATCGTCTGAGGTAGCGATACGAATTCGCAATCTGTTCCATATCAATTCCAGAGAATACGAATGGAAAATTATGCAGCGTCCAAAAAGTTATGAACAGTATTTTACATATTGGTGTCATGGAGCTCGTACGGAGAATTTTACAACGGGGAACCAGGAACATAAATATCACCAAATCGTGTGTTTTTTCCACGCTGGTATTTATAATCTAATTTTGGATAGCGCCCTATAAGCAGG
Source organism: Asobara japonica (assembly GCA_026005395.1). NCBI lineage: Eukaryota > Metazoa > Arthropoda > Insecta > Hymenoptera > Braconidae > Asobara > Asobara japonica. The sequence continues at coordinate 1,142,296 of BQMI01000429.1, forward strand.
AAAGTTTTCTAAAAACACACATTTACACTTCATTCTTTTGCATATTGCGCGGCCAAGCTCTTTGCCATAGCCATGAATAGATTAGGCCATCATGGGGTGATGCGCTATTATCGAATTTGTAACCTACAAAATTATGAACGGCAGTTTTTCATACATATTCCTCATATGCTTTAAAAACCAACATCGATTTGGGGTATCCGCTAGCTGACAGCCTGTTTCATCCGGTCGGTCGATTGAATTGACACAGGAACAAAGAATACATGTAGATAGTAGTGTATTTTTGGCCCATTTGATGGGTTAACGACAATTTCAGTGTACGTCCATTGCGGGAATAACACACTATAACAGATGACAGTATCTGTTATTAATCCCCGAATGCATGTTGCAGAATCATTCCAACTGCTGGTAGTCGTTGGTTTAATGCCATGGAGAATGGTGATCAATAATTGCGGATTGGGCGTTATTCGCTGATAGAAGGGGGGTTTGGCTCACGAATTTTCCCCACAATTTTTGCAAAATTGTGCCAATTGTGCTATCTTCCGGATGGTTTCCTCTTTGATTAAAATTCTCAAAACTTCCTGAAGAACATGGAAGAAAATGGATGATTTTCAAAATTGTCAATGTTGAAAGCCCAATATTGTTTAGCCATTCCGAAACCAAATCCAGAAGGTAAAATTGGGCTTGCAAGCTCTCCAATGTATCAAATATTAATATCGACATACTGGCTAAAACTAGAAATATCGGCCTCTGGCTTTTCATTTCTGTTAAACATTTCAATATTTAATTTACAGAAGATCCCGTATAAAGCTCCACTTCTATTGAATTGTACCCAGTGGATGTATCAGTCGTTGGTGTGTGTATTCCATACAGCAATAAGAGAAGGGAAACGTGCAGTAACCGCACATTACTCGGCTGGGTAAATTCCGCAGTTACATGGGCGCCTCCCCTGCCGCCACTGGAGTGTCTGTGGTACGTAGCATTATACATTTATTCACACATACACATATAATAACACTCCGGAACATTGGAGCCACTGGGTGATTCCCAGGGGGGACACAAACTATCGCAATGTGGGTGAAAAAAAAATCAATATTTTTGGTTTCCAATGGGAAGTTTCGTAATCGATGCATTTTAAGATCCCATCAATTTTACGTGGGAATCCGGAAATGGGTTATGGCGAGATAAAATTTTCCCGAATGATTTTACGCTCTTCTAAAATTTTCAAAAATTTTCCAACATGTTTTTTTAACTGAGTCTGACTTGCTCAAATTTTTTCGAATTTATGAGAATTTTCTACGATTTTTAGAAGTTCTCGAAAAATTCATACGACCATCTTGCCCAAGTCAGCGCGGTAACTCGTTGGAACTCCTATTGCAGATGAAAAATGTAACGTTTGCGCAACGCAAGTGGAACTGTCACTCCGAGCTCAGAGGAGATACAAATTGTAACGTTTGCGAAACGTAGGTCCAGTGGCCAGTCGGAGTTTATACTGAAAATGCAAAGTGTAACGTTTGTGAAACGACGAAGCAAGCTGCAACGTTTGTGAAACGACGGAACATTTTGCATTTTCAATTCACACTTTTATGGGATAACTGATAAATTACTGCATCCCTATCGGAGTTCTGCCATAGCTCCTGTGATATCTTCATCAATTCCCCGAGGAAGGATGATGAAAAAATTGATTCAAATTGGCTGATCTCAGCTGTAAATATATACGTAGCATCCAACGTAGGGAAATCGCATACAAGTTTATTATGCACAGTCACGCCTGAGATACATCTTTTCATACTGAGCATTTCAATGAGATATGATGTGACCTTCGTGAGGGTATGGGCTGCTTACTTGGTAAGCAAAAATATGATAATAGAAAGTAATATTTCTGGTTTTATTGATGCTGATGTTGGTTAAAAGCATCTGAGGAGGCTAGAATTACTGAAATTCAATATGGATTGAAATCGTGATTTGGAAGTCAATGGATATGTGTCACGATGAAAAATGCGTAAACACACACACACACACTCACTCACCCACTCACACCCACCCACCCATCCACTCCCACCCACCAATCCACCCACTCACACAGTAAAGGTCTCATTGAGGGACCAAAAATGTGGTCCCAAAAACCATCATTTCCAATCTCACAGTTATCAGTTGAAACCATATGAGCGCGCTAAACTTGTTGAAACTCAATCTAAATTAAAATCATCCCATTTAAAAGTCAAAGAACACACCAGGATGAAATGAATACGTTGAATCATCTGAAAAGATTTCATTGTGTTCGATTCTGCACAGTGAGTTCGTTGTCGCATACTCGCGATTTTATTCCCAGTCCATTGCATTTACCAAGTCGATCTTCATTTTGCGAAAGATGAGAAGGCACTGTTTTTTTTAAATGCGTTCCCATGAATTTTTCAGCATTAAAATGATGGACGTTTCTAAAAACGAACGCCTGGAAAATACCCTCGATGTTTTGCAGATAATTTTGAACATTCCACACACACACACACACACACACATGCACACAAATATGCAATTTGAAATTTCCCTTCGAAATCTCTTTGGAATTGACCATATTGAGTATACTTAGTACGCCTCCAATTTCATGGCTAACAATATCGATCCCTGGATTTCATCCCCCATGTTTACCAATCTTAACAGGTATACGAACAGTCCCGTTGTGGTTTATTGTTCCGCATCAGGACGATAGTCTCCGAGCGCTCTGGTTCTCTATAAAACTCTTCAACAAACTGGGCCCAGCTTCAGCGTTACACTACCTTGGTCCATTATTCTCACACGACGCAGCTGGTTCTTGTACATTTTCCCCGCACATGTATGAACTGTACCGTTTTGAATGGTTGAACATATTGTGTAGGCCGGGTTCCACGAAATGCGGAATAATTCTCTCTTCTCTCTGGCTTTTTCTTTTCTCATCTTCTTCTCTAATTTTCACTTTACGTACTTTGAAAGGATTACTGCGTGGTCCATGAAAATGGTAGCCCCAATTTTTGACAATTCCGACGTGTTAACATTTTCACGTAATTTGTTTTTATCTTCAATGTCCAACAATTTCTACTTGAAATTTGTAAAATTTAAATGATCTACTTTCAGATTTTTCTAATACACATGTGATTGATTTCGTGTAGTTCGTGTTCCGTTCCGTTCTGTTCCGATACACAATACTTTTCTACCCCTTTTTTCGCCCTCATCTTCCTTCCTAATTTTCACTTTACTTGCTTTGAAAGGATACATCACTGCATAATACCGTGTTTCATAAAAGTGGTAGTAGGTCTGGTCCCAGTTTTGTGCGTAAAAACGGAGCGGGTGGTGGGGTGGGGCGGGGAGGGGGGGGGGGGGAGTGCCAATGTGAATGGCTCGGGTTTCGAGTGAATTAAAAATACGGAATATATGAATTGTTGGAGTAAAGTACGTACCTCTGTAATTCTCTGAAAGTCGGATAATTCCAGTGGGACATCATTGTACCGCCAGAGGGTTGAGAAAAAATTGTGGCACATTCTATGACTATCAGATGACTGGTACATGACCTTATGACCTTATGACACGTTGCGACTGACAGATGACTCTGATCTGATTGTAAAGTGACTTACAGAAGCTTATGACTTTATGGAAACGACTAGCCGTACCCTCCCACGCCTCGCTGTGGCATATATTAATTACAGAATTATACATTAAATAGATATTGCGAATAGACAACCCCTGTTCACCCCTTTAGGGGACGAGGGGCAAAAAATTTTTGAGACCCTGAATTCTAACAGGAAGACATTTATCTAACTCTTGCAACTTGGACAACCCATCATTATCCATTTTTGTGTTTGCCTAGCTTTCATTGTTGTGGAGGCCCCTGCTTTAGCAGCTTAATCTACCCCTTCGGCTAGACGCGGGGGATATTCCAGAATTTTTCGCTTTGTCTTGAAGTTATAGCCAGACGCCTGGACATTCATTATTCCTTACGGCCTACGCTAGCACACATACATGGTACACATTTACTCATGAGAGTAGTAGCTTCTTTTCTACCGTACCAAGATCTTTTTCTCCTTTCTCGGCACTGGCATTATTCCCCAGTTGAATAAGAAACATTTCAAAAGAATAATGGGCCTGCAAAATGTGCATAACAGATATGTCGCCCAGTGAACAATGACGGGGGTCATGATTTTATCATTAGTATCATTCATGCAGGCACCCAGGGGGCCGACATATTTCCGACTGGGTCTAACAAAATTATTAGACATTGAGGGCTGAATATTGTCCCTCATAGGACTTCATATAAATTTTTGGATTTTTGTCTTCTGGTATGAGAAATTTATTTTAATTTACTAGTTTTTTTCGTGCTTTATTTGTAATTTGTGATACAGTAGAGCTCCCTTTATTTTCCGAGCTCGGGGGGTGACCTTGAAGCAATTTCGGGGAGAAAAAAATTAAGGAAGCCCCCCACTCTGCCCACTGGTTGGTTGGCGTGGTGGGGGTTGTCGGGAGCGGAAGGGGAAATAAGAGCAGAAGTAAACGGACTATGTATCAAGTAAATAGGTTATGTTTCATGAATGCTCGGTCCCACTATTGAGACGCTGCGCAGTCTGGAGCGCATGACGTCGAAAACAAGGATAGACAAAGTACGGGGAGTGGGAGAAGGTTTTTGAGGGGAGACAAGTCGTGAGGGGAGTACAGCGAAAATAAAGGAAGCGGAAAATTAAGGGAGCTCTACTGTACTGAAATTTTCGCCTGTATGGAATTATCCAATTAGCATATTGCTCGGTAAGAGATTTTTCGGTATGTATTGGATTTTTACATTCGAATGTGGGAGTGCTAGGAGAGTTTTCCGAGTATTTTACGCCAGTCCCAAAGGCTTCAAAATTTTACAGAAATCTGCAAATCATTAGACAATTGCTAGACGTGGAAAGGGTATTTTTAATTGTCCAATTTAATTTCGGGTCACATGAGAAATTGTAATATTTGCATCAGTCACAGAATTCTCTCACAACTCTAGTTCCTTATCAACTGGGTCTGGCTTGACGCGAATTGAATTTATGAGAACGACGTAAATAAACACTCATGATTGCTTATGTTGGCCTCCCTTTTGGACCCCCATTCTCCTCATTTTCGCGGCTCTATACGTAAATAAGGGCTAACATAAAATGAAGCCCATTGTTCATGATGTTCGGGCGTTTTACAAAAATCTGGGAAAAAATTCAGAGATCGCTAAAAAATTGATAAAACAAAAACGATGATTCTGGATTATAAAATCCCCTGTAGTTTAATGTCACATGGGAGATCATAATATTTGCATCGCTCACAAAATTTTCTCACAATTCCAGTTCCTTATTAACGAAAAGAGGGGTATTAACTCTGGCTTGACGCGAATTGAATTTACGAGAACGGCGTAAATAAACATTCATGATTGTTTATGTTGCCCTACCACCCCCTCCCGCCCCTCTGCGTCCCACCCCCTTTGGACCCCCATTCGCCTCATTTTCGAGGCTGCATACGTAAATAAGGGCTCACATAAAATGAAGCCCATTGTTCATCGTGTTTATTGCCGTTGTGCATTTCTTCGTGTTTCAGAGTTTTCATCGTAACAGTCGTTTATTTAGTTTTTGTTGTGCCGTAAACGAAACCGTAAAAGGATCACCCAAAGTGGAAAAGATGAATTTGTTACGGTGACCTGTATTTTGAAAAAAAAACAAGAAAAAAACATAGAAAGGAATCGCTTGCGTTGTTTTGACGGAGATTTATGGATTTCTGGAATTTGAAATATTTACGGCGTGTTTATGAACCGTAAATGTTGAGAGCCCATTATTTTGAATTGTATTTTTGGCTGACTAAATTGAATGCTTGGAGTTTAGGAGAATATTGTGGAGGTGAATGTGAGTTCGTTCAGTATAGCACGGAGCGTTCCTAAAATTTATTACACTGTTATTAATAATAATTGCAAGATGGGGCGATGGAAAAAAAAATTAATTAGTATTGAAAAAAACGGAGAGTTTTAGACAATTCTGGGAACACTAAAATACTTCGTCTATTAAAAAAAAATTGTCAGCCTAGACAGCTAGGCGATGGAAATGAAACTTCATGGATCTCGATGGGCACTTGAAATGAAATTACTCAGCCTATCCAGCAAGTTTTATGAGATAGAAATATTTCCCTGATAACAGAAGCCACTATTCTCCATTATTCTGGAATTTTTAAAGGTGGTAGGTTAATGAAAAAGGATATTTATAAAAAATCCATTCATTCACTTCCATATTTTCATGTTTAAGAAAAGATACAATTGGTTTGTGGTATGAAAAATATGAAATGAAAACCCGTGATTGTAAATTATTTAAATATCTTGAGTTAATGCCCCTCCACCCATGCTGCTCCTCTCTCGTTTTTTCCTACTCCGAATCTGTCGCTTTTTCGTTTCTCTCGCATGTCTCCTTCCGTCCGACTCTCCCATCACGCGCGTCATCCGCTCTCTTTTCCTGTCGCCTTTTCGTTTCATTCAGTATTGGAATTACAGCCTAACGAGCGCAAAGAAGTTTCACTTCAAAAAAATTCACTCATAAAATCTTAGAAAATTGACTATTCTGAACCGTTGTGGAACCTAAAGGAATAAACGCCAAAATCATAAAGGTTCTTGTGGTATTCATCGTTCAAAATTATATTAAGCATCCCCGATTCTGAGCTCTAAAGATCGTGTCAGGTCCTGTACTTAGCACGATAGTTGAGTAGAAAGTAAGTCGACCCTTCCGTAGGATTGTAAGCCTCAGGTATACTCTGTGGTACGTCAAACGTATAGAAGGAAAAGGGCGCCTCCCCTGTGGCAGTGAGGATCTCTGACTGATGCCGTATTTTGCAGGACTCGACAATTTGTTAGTTTAGGAAGAAAACCCAAAGTTTGTTTGCTTCTTTATTGTCGAAAAGCGACAAACACCGAGAAAAAATGAAGGAAGAAACTCTTCTAAATTTTATAGCTCGCAGTTGTGGCGGAAAAACCTCCGAATACAACTACACAATCCTTAACTGAACACCGTTAAGCATCGAAAGATCCACCAAACCACATTGACCCGCCAACACGTTGTACTTTGCAAATTGCATATACGGAAAAGCCCCACAATTTTTCCCCCAAATTAATTCCACTAATGCATCCACAACTGGCACTACCAACTACCATCAGCGAAAAGGCGGTGCCCCAAAAAGAAATGGAAAGAGAAGCCAAGTGACCTAAGACCGCGAGTTCACAAACCTCAAAACGTGTATTAAATTTCCCTCAGACCGAGAGTTACTCTCAGGCTGTGAAAAGCCAAGAGCCCAAGCAGTTTCAGTGCATCACCTAAAAAGTACCCTGTCACTTGGTTCTTCTTCTTTTTTTTTCCTTCTTTTTTTTTGACAAGTACATCCTGCATTCATGGCCAGCACCCATGTGCCTCAACATGTCTCTGCCTCCTTTGACAAACATGAGTTTCGCGTTTATGTATAATGCAACACTTATTCGAGACAAGTGCAACCACAGTTGCTCTGCATTGTTAACAATTAGTGGTGTGTTTGTTGTCGACTACATTTAAATATCTCTCGTTTCTGTGTTATATGCCAAAAGAGAGATTTCATAATTGTGACCACCATCACTGGCAAATATTTCCGGGAACAAAATTATCATACGTGTATGGGAAGTAGTTTACATTATGCAGTATTAAAAAATTTATTATGCTTGTGTCGTAGACGCTTTTGGTACAGTGCGCTTGTCTGAGAGCACTACACTTGCCATAAGGCCAACGAAGAACTCATCAGCGTTCGCCAACTTACAAGGACCCGACGAGACGCTGATCATGTCCTGATCGCCGGATTGACATGACAAAATCTTCGTGGTCTTGCTATTGAAGGAGCTTATTAGACCCTACATTCTCTTTCCAATGGAAGCTCTTCTGCTAATGAATTTCGGTTGATCCAATTTTCCTAATTGACGCGAAGAATTTATGTTACATTATGTTATATACGGCTAATCAGATTTCTACATGAGGAGTCGGATTCTCACCAAGAATCTTTATGTACATGCTTTCATTGCTCGGCGCAATCAACATAAACCTATTCAACCCTAACACTCTCATTCCACGGTGAACTGTTTTATTGATTAATTCCATTTCATTTGGTTCCCGTGACGAATACAAAGAACTTCCTTTATATTGTCCTACTTACAACGATCCATGCTGTCATTTCTATTCATTATTCTTGCATGATATATATATATATATATGGATACCATTATGCACACCACATACAGTTTTTATTGAGATTCCAGCTATTCCTTGTTACGATATCCGACACTCACACACACATACACACTTCCACCCATCCATCAACCCACCCACCTACCCATCCACACACACACACATATTTCGATCTGACTTTACTAAAAGGTGGACTATTCTGGGGAATAGCAAGGGTGGTCGAAACGGAAAAAAGAAACTTCAGAGATGAGCTACGAATTCAAGAATATGTAACTCACCGTCATGCTCTCTGTATATCACTTGGCGCGCGCGGCTTCTCTTTTCCTCCGTAGCATGCAAGTTTAAATTTACCAAATTGTCCCTGGCTCGTACTTGGCCAGCTGCACTATATGTCACAGCACTCAGGAGCGCTTGGAAAGGAGTAATCAAGTAGTAACTACCTTGCCGACGTGATATTTCTGCCTTAGTGATGCTGAAAGGTTTAGCTGCACTAGTCCCGCTGAGTTAACAAACTGTAAACTCGAGTTTTTGGGGAACCATTTGCCGGTTATTAATGTTTTCACATGCTCGGAGACTAAATTGGAGCGAATTTCCAGGGGGTTACGTCTGAGTTTCAAAAGTGTGTCACAATTTTTTTTTTTACCATCAAATTACCTCATTCGTGAATCAATATTCAATTCTGATTCATTGTTAAAACAGCAACCTATATGGAATTCACTTAAATAATACAATCCCTATAATCAGAAACACGATATTCAGAGCGATGACATAATAGGTCAGGACGTGAGCCACGAATACACCCCTAATTATTGAAATTTCTGAATCGGGGCATTCTTAAATTCAGAACACAGTAATGTTTGAATCAATACCCAGGTGGTTTTGAACCGCTATATAGGTAGCTTTCGGCTCCAGATGATTCTTCCGTTCAGAATACATGCTCGACAGAGGTTACCGCTTGGATCTAGTTGATGACGATTTCCCGCCAAGCCCTTTAGAATGGTGCATTTGAGATTAGTCCTGTTATGATCTATGGAACCAAGTAAAATTGACAAGTTGATGACGTCAGAAAATAGATCTGATATCACCACTTGGTCGAGTTGACGGAATAATCAAGTGATTGGAGAAGATATTTTCAGCTCGATCAGCTAATTCAAATGCCGATACGAAAACAATTACAATAGCCGATGACAATTGGTTATGCACTTGTGCTAGAGTGGCCTTCCGTTAAGGGTCCATCCGTTAAGTGTTCATCCGTTAAACGCCTACCGTTAAGTGTCGCCGTTTGGCGAATTTTTGGGTTTCGAGCTTTTTTCGTGGAATCAAAACATCCCCCACTCTCGAGCGTTCTCGGCACGCGGCATCAACTAGGTCCTGCCCTAAAGGTGTCACGAGAGCACTAGTTCTAACGATGATATAGCTCAGCAGTTGAAAAACGAGAGGAAATTAATTTGTTTGCCAATCGCGATCGCCCAGTCCCGTCAAAGTTCTCAGGTGTGCGCGAATTGGGGCCGAAAAATAGCTGTCGCTTTCGCAGAACTGTGTGAGACATCAGTACCGACGGGCGACACTTAACGGAAGTCCACTGTACGTATTTCAAATTTCTCTTTCTAAATGATTAGACTCTCATCTGATATTTTAAACCACTAGTACACTCACAGAAATCTGTCCACTTCAAGGAAATGAGTGACCCATAAATTAGGTGACTATCATAAGGTTTGAAGGGACAAACTTGACTGATCCATGGTTCAGGTCCAAATACATTGTAGTGGAGGAGATGCAACCAGGTAGCTCGCCCAACTGATGCAAAGTTTTCACCGGATGAGAAAATATATATATCGAAGGCTTTCATCCAAATAAGCATTTCCTGCCCCCCCCCCCCCCCCCGCCCCGACCCCCCTGATCAATATCGCTCTCTGGATGAGCCTCGTATTTCACTCTAATTGCGTTGCCACTTGAACAGTTAAAGCTCAAAATATTGAAGGTTTCACCATTCTTCAGGCTTCAATGAGCTTCCTTGAATATAAGTTCACCATCCAAGAATACATCGACCAATTTCACAGTGAAAAAAATTGCTTCTCGTGCGGTGAAATCAAAATCCATCGTATTGTCTCCTTGAATTCGATTCGAGTATTCTCTCGCTCTTGAGTCTCTTTGATTCACTGGGCTCTATTCTTCATTTCCTCCTAATTCCCCAAACGTCTGAGCTCCGGGTCTATTCAACTTTCTTTGAAATGCCTCTCATCGGGAATCGCCCGTATAGGTTTTACCCTACATACCAGCCACTATCACCACTTCATCCGTTTGGCCGACGTGCCTTCACAGCTAAATACCACGTGATCGCTTGAAGGGTGCGCCCTAAGGGCTGCAATCTCTCATTTTCCGTTAGAACTACGACTTCTCACCTCATGGAAGTTTCATTCGTGGTACAATGGTGAATGAACTATCGAGCTCGAGTAGAATTATAAAGACAAGTTCATAACAAACAGCGTGTGACACGTTCTGTTTAGATCGAATCCCTTTTGATTTGGTGGCTCTTCTTAGGGTCGGAAGGGACTTCATTTATGAGACTATCTATGGGATTTCCAACGATAAATCTTGGCCTTTGTTGATGAAGATGGGTGCTGAAGACAAGCCGATTGAAGAACGATCAGGATAAGTAGATGTTAGGAGTGTGTCGGTTGAATAGATACGAAGTTGATTTGAGTATCATCATCTCCAGCTGTCCTAACCATGCTCTACTGATGAATTAGATTCAAATAGAATCTCATATAGCATCAGTGGACTCAGTTGGATTGCCCTCAGGGCAGGTCCGGTGGACATCCAAGTCTTTGGTGTCTTTCTATCATTTCTGGTCCTGTGATGGTCATCTAGCTTTGAACCATCATAATTGGAATTTATACAATAAAATGTAATTAATATTGGATAACGACGGTTCTTGTAGGAAATACAGCTCGAAGTTGATATATTCCTCCGAAATTCAACCAAACAAATCGTTAATCCTAGTTTAGCAATGCAAAGTAGACATGACAATTACCAGGTTGAGAGTTGATAGCGTGTTGGTATCTTCCTTTATCGATCCGGCACATGACTAATGTGGCAATGCGAACAAAGCAAACAATGCAAATGACTAATCTTGAGAGATGGGAAAGATCGATTGCCACTGCTTTCCTCTCCCATAATCCAAACTCTATTTGAAGCAGACTGTGTGCAAAAATGGTGAGGTTTATAAGGGATTCTTATATGATCACTGACTCGATCTGACCTCACGCTAGGCTGTAAGTGAAATTGTGAGGTGTGCTGTCCGTTCAAAGACCCAAAATTCCTACAACAGTGGAGACTTATGCACTCATTGACCAGTATCGGACATATAGAACAATTCATTGTGTTTATGAGGCTCGGAGGACAGTTTGTTCTGAGCTTTATTGAATATTTTTAATGATGCATAAACTTGAAAATTGTTCAATAGCGCGTTTCATCCACGTATTGTTGAAGTATTCAATTAAATACCTAATTTCACCATATACTGGTGCAATTTCAATGGAATTTCAATTCATTTTGGTTGTAGAGATGAATAAATCATCCAATGTTAATTATTCTCAATATAAATTCGTGGATTTTGAAATAGCCCGCGGTTTCCCATTGACCCAATTTAGAATGAATATTATATTAGACAGCTGAAGAATGTCGACTATTTGAGTATTCTGTTATAAATTAAATCCAACTAGGGGGGAGGGGAGGGGGGTAAAATAACATTCCATTGGCATTTTTAGCCTATGTATGAGTTTGACCAGGTCACGCTGCGGTTTACAGCTAGCATATACCAACTATAAACTTCTTCGGTGTCTACTATCAGTTGCTCCTTCTCACTGGAGCAGTCTATTATCGTGTGAACTGAAATAGATATGTCTGAAACAAGATGATCGCCTCGACCTGCAGCTACAGTCAAGGTATTATTTGCTGAAACATTCCAGAAAGGTCATTCAGCAGATGCCTGACATTCCTTCGTAACTCCCAAAAGTGCATACGAAAAAAAGAAGCGATTGTGATTCTCTTAATGTTTCAAAAGGCTTAAAAATGAACCATCTTACCAATTATAGTATACTATTCGATGGTATAGGATCCGACTTTCTCGAATACAATCGTTGCTTTATTTTCGTCCTGGGGCCCTGAATCGAACCCTCTTCACATCGTCATTCCTATTTTTGAGCGAGAATATACAGAGATCTAATTCCAAATAACCATCCGCGATATTCTATCCTCCTTTTGCCCGCGAATTATGCAGCTGTTTCCCGATTGGCACATCCGGAATATCCGGTTTTAGAGGATAGTGTATTTTGATGAACGGATCTCCATTAGGTCGAATAGAATATAAAGATCCCCTGCATAACTATATGTACAATTATTCCAAGACTCGTATGAAATGGTCACTACCCTCTTTGCGTCCACTCCAAACACCATACATCAAAGAAACCTTTCCGGAATCCTTCTTCCAGAAAGAACTTCCTCCCAAAAAATATCAATTGACACGGCAAATATTTGCGATGTGTCAATTCTCCCCCTTCAGTATGAGAATTCTTGACTTGAATCGATAGCAACGAAGACATTTGACGCCTTAAAGCGGATAGACCATCCGTCCCGCGTAAGCAAGGACAGTTTGACGGATTCCCATCTCAGTAACCCGAGACCGTCTTACTCACCAGAAGCAACGTCATGACCCTTACCAATTTTACTCGGGAAGAGAAAAGTCGAGGTGCCAGTCTTGGAATTATAATAGCTAAAAGAAGTTGATGGTCTGACCGAAGTGGTGAGTGCCAAAGACACCTGTGAATTTATTATTCTTTTATATGTTATTTTCCCTGAATGTAGCAAATGTTCCTCGTAGTTAACTATATTTACATTGAGTTTTCTATTCTATAAAACTTCTAATAAACATATTCTTTGGAGAATAGCTGAATCGCTACATAGTTTGGATAACCATTGCTTAGTATCTACATAGTATGAATTAAAGGTCAGCTGCTTTCTTGATATCGTCATTATCTTTTCTGCAATAGTGCTGAAATCGAAGTTGTTCTATCGATCAATATTACTATTTTGGTTGACACACTTTGAACTGGAGCTTCGGAGCTTATGAATGACCAAATTTTAAGGATGTTTTTTCTAGCAATAAAAAAGATAGATACCCTCAAGAAGTCCTTCATGTATTGATTTCCAACACAGTAGAATAATGTTCGTAGAATCGTACAAACATCCCTTTCCCATTGTGCCGAAGCAGCAACCACTTGCGAGGTTATTGAAGTTTTATTTATCATGCTTCAATACTATATGATTTTGTTTTTCAACTCAGCTACATCAATTCAAACAGCCTCAGCTTTTGACTCTGATAGGGATCCCCTCATAACTACCGAATACGAAGATATGGTCCCTCGCAAGTCACATGAATTTGACAAATTATCACAACTCCCTCTAATCCCCAAAATCCCGAGCCCCTTCTCGTTCATATCCGACGTGATTCATCACCAATGTGGCATCATCCTCACTCCAGACATGAGCACGGTGAGAATACACGTACATCAGTTTCGAGGGTGTTATCACCGCAAGAGCCGTACATCCGCACATTTCCCCCTGCCATCTTCATGTATATACCTATATATGGTGAGCTCGTAAATATTCGACTTTTGCGCTCATCCATACACCATGATAATTTTTCTCTGCTGACTTCGCGAATGAAGTTGAAAGCAGGGATGGGTAACTTCAAGATTCGTACTTTGGCAAAGAAAAAAGGTCTCATTCTGTAAGCTGCAGGGAGTTGAACCAGATCGATTTGGATGGTGTTGCTAATCGACTTTGAGACGTGAAATTGCTCTAATTGCGATCCATGCAGAATATTGTTTGCCTCGATCCATATTAAGTATTATTCGATCTAATCCAAAACGTTCTGTACCAAATTTGACATGAACAAGCAATGACTCATCGATGGCGTGTTTTGGAAGGCAGACTTGGCGGATGGGGTTGAAAGCAGAGATGAGTAACGTCAAGTGGATACTGAAAAAAGTGCTGAAAAAAGATCTGAGTCAGTTTCCAAGTTTAAACAAGTTGGATTTGGCTGTTATTAACAATCGAATCGATTTGATATTGGATCCAAACGTATTGGCTCCGGAAGCATCTTTCGCTTAACCCGAATCCCTAACTTGATTTTCTGATGTCCCCTTTCAATTCAAATTTATGCTAGGAGGTTACTCAACTTGATCCAAGTTGCTCGCTACTTGCTGCCAAGGTACACAAGCAATGTGTTTACTTCAAGGTTGTACCAGCTCCAGGTACTAAGCACATTCTTGTTTAGCATTCGCAAGTACTCCAAGTATTAATGCTTAGCACTTGAAATATTAATGTTAAAAGTAACTTTCTCCATAAAACTTGGACATATTCCAAATATAGAGTCTAACATTACTACCAACTGAACAGTACTTAATCTCGTAAAGCCCTTCCCTGATTGAAAATTATGTTTCCGAAAGCTGGGAGAAAAAAGGTAGGTGTCGGGTCGTTTCATTTAATGAAAAATGTCTTGATACCCTAAAAAGGTACAAAGCGGAAAATTCGTGAATTATGGCGCGCACAGGATAAGAAATCTCGGATAAACGCTTGCGGAGAGCAAATCCAAGGGAACAATGCATTTTTAGCATAGCGAATAAGCTCGACCTGACGCATTTAGCAAAACGAATGGATTTAATATAATGTGATACACGAACTGCGCCAGAATGTTGAAACATGAATGCGCTGCGTTGACATGAAGAATAGAAAGTTGCGATCTAGGGAAGAATGTCTGAGGGGCATCTTTCAGAAGTTGTTCTGACAGTGACGCAAGGATTTCATGTTGGGAAGAGTCTTGACAATGAATGATTTCAGGAGACATGCTGGTTCGTTGGATTCTTTCATCTGCAGAGAGGTTTCTTTTGCCTTCCACCTAGAATGATGTAGACGTAGAAGGATTTAGAATTGATTTGGTCATGTCAAAGTCGACGTGAATTGTTGGAAAATTGCTATAAGATCTTGACAATCTTCAAGACCTCTGCAGTGAACGTCGACGTAAATCATGCATCGTATCACTTAGGGTTGGTGGTTAGTACCCAATAGTATACTTAGATGAGAGTAGCCAAGTATGCTTCCTGCAAGCCAAATCGAAGCTTTAGAGCACAGTGAAGGTCTGTAATGAAATTAATGACCTTCGGGATTATTCCATCTGCAGTACCCCTCTCTTAACGCTTCATCCACAGTAGCATAGTAGAGAAGCACACGTTTAGACGTATTCAGAATTGACCTCGAAAGCTCGCAATATCGAATTTGACGTGGATTGCAGGCAAGTTGTTGTAAGCCCCTGGCAATCTTCAAAACCTCTCAATTTTCCTCCAGTATGATGCCACCCCATTTTTCCACCTCCCGTTAAAGCCCTATGTAACATTTTGGTATTAGTGTTGCACAAGCTTTCACATCCTTTGTTGTGGAAAATGCGTCATACCTTCATATAGATGAGAAACACGGAGCTGGGGATTACATTATTACATGGGAACCCACGACCACGGATCGTTGAGGACATACTGTGGTGCTTTCAACTTAGTTTTGTAACTTCATAGGATGGCCTTCCCCCCCTGTCTCGACTATGAGGATAAAGCCATACGTTTACGAATTTCCCCCTTCATAACCCACAGTATTTCACTGTCCGACGAAGCGATATAGAAAAAAACACACACATCACTCGTGAAATGTTTCGGGAAAATTCATTTGGTCGATGAAACATCGAATATTCATTCACCGATATTGCATCAAATAGTTGGTGAACTGTGATGAAATTTTTCGTATGGAAATCGGAATTTGTGTCTAGAACGAGTGGTTCTCATCGCCCCAAAACCATAGCTTACCTGATTTTGACAAGTATGTAATAGAGTTAATGCAAGTGGATGGGTATTATTAAACTGGAATATTTTCAGATTTTGCTATTGGAAAGAGTTTAATGAATATTGAAATGTTATTGGATCACAATCGTTTATCATGTATGTGGTAGAACTTGTGCGTATTTGGTTTCTGCCAAATATGATCCCTTCGAGGTATTTAAGAGTTGGGACAATCTCCAAGGTATGCTAACCAGTCATCTTCCAAGAATACAAACGACTGGTCCAAGTCTGGTTCAGACCCAGCTAGCCGAAGCTCGGCTGCCAGGCTTGGACTGAAGTTGAACCATTGTGTTGGAATTATGCTAGATGCCTCGTCCCGGTTTCTCCTCTCCCTTTTACGTATTCTACTTGGGCCATTGGCCCACGGGCATTGTGCACTTCCCTTGTAACACGTGTGGACGCCTAACGTGTGTTGAAGTTCTTTAAGCTAATAAACCAAATCTTAGAGAAACCCATCACATTGTAAGGGGCAGTCTAGGGCAGGAAGTAATGTCTGCATACTAGACGAAGGTTGGCTCACACGCTTGGGCCAATACCTCATCAACATTGGCCTCCAAGTCTTGCCTGTCTAATTTGAAGACGAATTGAAGCCAAGCTTGGACGCCAGTCACTTACCAATATATTGATCTCCAATGCTTCCAGGAGAATTCAAACAATTCTTAATTTCTTCCAATTCTTTTATGAGTAAGAGATCGTGAAAGTATTTAGAAAGCCATTGTCCAAGATATGTTTTCAATAGCAGAAACTCAGATCCAGAAAAAGCTCTTCTCCCTGAGGAGTGAAACTTAAAGGACAGTATAGCACCAATTCGTGGAATAGCTAGGGCGGAGTCGTTCAACGGTGGATAAAAACCAAGTTGGAGTGAGTGAGAATAGTTTCCAGCCTCACCTTTTCAATCTCTTCATCCTCTTTTCCATTATTTTATATCCTCATCGTTTTTTCACTTGCTGCTTGAAGAATCTTCGATGTTTCTTTTAAAATTGCAGGAAGTACAAAGAGCGTGAATTTCGCATTGATGGTAAAAGCTTCATTCATTATTTTTATTTGTTCAGCGAGCTCTGTAATGGAAAGATTTTTTATTAATTGCAATCGGCACTGATTGCGCTTCATTTTTGTAGATTGCAATGTTGTGGAGGGGCAGTTACAAGCATTACTGTTTAGCTTTGATGGCCTGGATTGATTAATTCAAGTTCTGCTCTTAACTATCCAGGTATATTTGGCGAAACAGAAAGTTGAAGATCAAGTCTTTCGTAACTTGACTTGAGATTTGAAAGTCAACTTTGTCGAGGTTGACAACTTCATAGAGTTTATTAATCAATTTTAGATAGAGCAAAGACTCCGTCAGGTGTGGACTCGGCTTTGTAGACCCAAAATCTTAGAGAGACCAAAGAGAGAATTTTCAGAAGTACAAGCTTCTTACCGTTGCTAGCTCGGAAATCGACTCGCCTCGTGTAGGTTGACAAAAATATATTTTATACACGTAGTTCAAAATGATGGCTATATTTGAAAGTTGAACAATAAAAAGATATATACGAAAATCAAAGCTATACAGCGAGCTGTTTACAGTACCGTTCGACACCAGAGAGTGTCGCGTTTCGGCAAGTTCGTCGTGGTGGGCGTGGTGAGTCGGTGGGCGTGTGGGGAGGGCGTGGGCGGGTTGGTGGGAGCGGGCGTGGACGGGCTGGTGGGCGTGGGTATGTTGATGGGAGTGTCTGTAGGTGGGTTGATGAGTGTGTTTATACTGCCGTATCTCGGTGGGCCATACTTGTTGAGTATGGCCCACCGGCCGCGCAACTCAGTTGACGAAATTTCGTCAAGGCGTGTCCATTGACTAGGCCCTTTGGACTACTCAATTAATATCGGGCCAATTTATTTTTAACAACTTCAAAGACTTAATGTTAGTTCCCTCGAGATTTCCGAGGCTGACGTTGGGGACAGTTAATAATCGTGTTACAATTGCATCAACTCCTCCAATATGTATAATTCAAAGAAAGCCATGAGCTATTCGAAAACAATGATCGTTAACTACGTGAGAAATCGGGCGCCAAGAAATTGTCACAGAACTAGAATTATAGATAGATACAAAAATTCACATATTCTACTCAAGAAGCACTCTCGATTTTCTACTTTGCTCAACAATATCACTTCCATTAACCGGTTTAAATGGCGTCCGGGCTTTCAGTGATTTTAGCGGAGAAATATACGAACCCAAGATAACATTTCCCCAACACCATTTCTCCCACTCGTTTATTTATCTTGCCCTCACACCTTTTTCTCATCTCATTCTACCAGTCTACTCGTGTACTCCTTGGCTAATATTTATGCTGTGTAATTTTTTCTTCGAGATCTTTACTTAACGCGTTACAGGAATATCGGAATAAAAATTTAAGGAGAAGGCCTTGTAGCATATTGTCATACAAATTATGTACTTTTATCCATTTCCACATTTTTTTCAAATCTGAAAATTGTAGTAATTTCTGAAATTTCTTAAATTTCCCAAATTCTATAAATTTTCAAAATTTGCAAAATTCTAAACCTCCAAATTTTGCAATTTTTGTAATATACAGAAAAGTTGAATTCGAACAGACACATTGTATTCATACCGTAGTATAGTAGTAATTCATAAAAGAGAACTTATGTACTGGAAGGGTGTTAATTACCCACACATTGTGTGCAAAAAACAATGTATAGTCCGACTCTTGAAAAAGGAAATAAATACTAATATATAATAGAGTAGTATACAAGACTGAAACTGGGAAAGTTTATTCAACCGTTTTTAAAAATTGCCAAACGTCTAACGGGCTTTAATAGGCACCTCTGATTTCTACGCTTGGGTGTTTTCCAGCGGAGATTAGTAAACGAGTTTTCTTGAATAGTTTCAGAAACGGAGATTATCATGGCATAAATTAGTACCTTGGAGGAAAGGGTAATTGCAGAAGGATATATTCCTGGATTAAGGATGGGAAACAGCCGACAAAAATTGGTCTTTGATATTTTGAGGAATAAAAGCGATATCCTTGATTTAAGATGCAAACTTTGTGAATAAGGGCCATTTTGTTAAGGGGGTTTGTAAAAACCCTTTTTCGCCAATGAAAATTACCCGTCCCTTCGGTGAATTTGTACTTGGCGCCATTCGACATTTGGTTTTTATTCTTAAAATATAGAACGATTGTAGTCCCACGCATAAATTTTTTCCTACCAAAACAACATATTCCACAACTTTCGTAAGTTTTATAGTGACGTGTATAGTAAATTTTACTTGACAGAATAGTTTTTCCTTCAATGTTGGAAACTGTAGAAGCTGATCGGTGACTGGGTTGGTGGGCGTGGTGAGTTGGTGGGCGTGTGGGGGGGGGGCGCGGACGGGTTGGTGGGCGTGGGTGGATTGGTGGGCGTGGATATGTTGATGGGAGTGTTTGCAGGTGGGTTGGTGAGTGTGTTTATACCACCGTATCTCAAGAACGATTGCACATAGGAAAATCTATATAAAAACTGATGCTTGCGTATTTGAATCTGGCGCTCGGGCGGATGCGCGCGCACGCTCCCGGGTCATTCACAAGTATCTGACATTTCGAAAATTTTTGGAGAGAAATCGCCGTTTCCCGCGTCCGCCATGGAACACATCATTGTGAAATCGTGTATCACAATTTTGGTATTGGTGATTTACTATTGTTATTGTCTTGTATCTCTGAATAGGGCATTAATCAGAGGAGCATCAATCATCCTCAATTTTGCTCAATAATCTACTTAGGTATACGTTTAAGGGTAAAATAGAGGGGTGTTTTATCAGTGTGAGGAAGTCCATTCCCTAGCGGCTCGAAACGTACTAGTGTGGGAAGATTGAAGGTACACTGTGGGTCGCGATGGACTTGCGGATTGTCTGGGGCACTTTTCCCCATCTCCCCAGGGTTGTTTATCCAATTATGTCAGTGATACGTGACAATCCAAGTTCAATTGAAAATTTACGTTATTCCGAAGGATTTCGAAGGAATTGTCTGGGCTCCATTTTCTCGGAGCTCGGAGGACAAAAAAATTGAGAGACAGGAAGAGCCGTTGTTCATTGCGTAAAAAGCTTTTCCATTTATATGATTGTTCAATTGGCGTTCGTGAAGATCACCTTTCGACATTTGTGACCTTTTTGGGCGTTTTTATACCAGTTTGACAACTTTTTACCATTTTAAGCTCTGGCCAACTGCCAATTTTTTACAATTCTCAGTTTTTGACGGCTGTCAAATGTCAACTGTCAACGTTTGGCAGTTGAAGAATTTTTAAGAAATTTAACGGCATTTGAAATTATTTATGTGAATCCTTGGAAAATAATGCAGTGGCCTTTATTTTTCCTAGTTCGAAGGACAAAAAATTGAGACATAGTAGAAACGCCATTTGTTCATTGCATTTACTAGTAAAATGGCGGGTGGACGTGCAATCATCGGAGGCCTCGCGATCACTGTAAAAAGCTTTTCCATTTCTGTGATTATGGAGCTAGAGTCCGTGACAGTAACAATAGCACTTGTCGATGCTAGCGCATAATCTTATCGACTAGCTCTCGAAATTAACGGAGCAACTTGTAGATATTGCTTTTCCAATTTGTCATGGTCAAGTTGTTTTGCGTTTGCATTTTTTTGGTGATTGTCAAATTTTTGACATTTCTGAAATTTTTTATTTTTTCATTTTCGGACCCTTTTGATATTTCTAAAAAATTTGGAATTTCTTTTTTTGACATTTTGAATTTTTGAACTTCTCGGAATTTTTTATAGTTTTTCCCAATTTTGGAAATTATTGAAATTTCGTGAATTTTTGAAATTGATTGACCAGTCCAGAAAATCACGACAGCTTCCTCAATCTCCGTCAAAAGCTTGGCAAAAAACGTGTCTTAAATGGAACGCAGTCTCAGAAATTGCCGCCCTTTTTTTTTCAATTCCGAAGAAATTTCAAAAGAGAAACTTTCATGAAAAGCACGTGTCGATGGTAGCGTATAATCTTATCGACCCGCTCTCAACGTTGATGGAACAACTTGTGGAGAGGCAGCTTTTGCAAAAGGCATATCGTGTTTCCCGTGTGTCACAGAAAGCGGAGCATCCACGTAAATCAGGGATTATCCACCGCCGTGAATAGTCGTGATACAGACGGCATGTGAAAATTTACTCCGATATTTAGGAGCCCAGAATAAAGTATTCAGGATGAGAAAAAAAACTGAAAATGCACAAAAAAAAAATCAAGAGTTTTGTATGCGGTTATTTTTAAATTCTCATTTTGTTTTATCCTTGAACACTACTTATTACATTTTGTGGAAATTTTGCAAAGTTTCTTTTCTTCATCTCTAAAAAATTTCAAATTTGAAAAGTGAGAATTGTGAAAAACTTTCCAAATGTTCTTACATCGCTCCTAATTACCTGAATATATGTATGGCTGTGTGGGTGTGTGTGTTTTCCAAATTTTATTATTTCTGAACTTAAAAAAAAAAACGACAAATTTCCGAAAATTTCCAGCTGCTGCAATCATTACATACCAATTAGTGTTTGTAAATGCATCAAACAGAATGTTCAACACCTTGCGAAACCATTTGCCCTTTTTCATTTCTACTTTGTCAAGCATTTCTTGCCCGTAAGAGAGTTTTAGCTAGTGAAGTCAGAGAGTAATTGATTGTACGTGTCAATTACTGAAGTTCACTCATCAGTTTCGCCTTCGACTTCTTTTTCCGTGTAACAAGCTCATTTGCAGAAATTAACAACCATACATGATTGTTATCCAACAAAAAAGGGTTAAATTTTTTTAGCATTTCTTTTGTAGTTTTACTTTGGAATAAAAATTGAAAGGAATAACAATATTACGACAATGTTTATCGATCGCATCACATTCGTTGACGTGTTTCATTTTTCACAATATGCGAATGGAAGTGAAATGAGTGACAGAAAAGCGGTAAATTCCAATTTTCCTTACTCAATGCTTTCCGCATGAAAAACATGTACCACCATCGTCTGCTTCGTATTTTCCCAGTCACCCAAGTTGAATACCATTTCATTCTACTCCGGAGCTGCCAAATCATCCGTGAAAAAAAAAACAATTCTTTCTATCTGTGTTCTACGAAAAAAATGCTTTACCCTTCGCTTTGCACATCGAAAATGAAGTATTGCAAATCTCATTGCGATAGAGAAATTGAAAGGTTCGTTCCTCACTTTTTTTAACGTTTTTGGTTACTATGCACAAAGCGGACAATCAATATGCAGGTAGGCAGGGGGGTAGTGTTCTGTAGTATTGGTGCAAACGACTGGCAAAAGAATTTTGACAAATTGACAATCAAAATTGGAAACTCGATGACGGGTTTTCGGAATGGCAGCTGGACCCGTAAGAATTGCAAGCGAAACTGTGGGTGAAATGAACGTTTGAAGAACTGCAGCATGTGTGATTTTATTTCAATTTTGGAAATATTTGAAAATATTTTCTCTTGAAATTTTTGAAATTCCAATTTTTTTCTGAAATCTTTGATCAAAGGTTTACTGAGCAGAGTAAACCTGTGGGTTTGAATGCTTTAAATAAAAAAAATGTTTATTGGTCAAATGTGTATTGAAATCAAATCTAATTTTACCACTTCCACAACTTGATTACTTGAAGTTCAATTCGAGTATGGGCGATTTATAGTTTGACCTGGTACGGTAAAAGCCATTTCTTTCAATTTATTTTCATTCACTTCAAAATGAATATAAAAGACATCCGAAATTATGAAAAATCTTCACTGTCGAGGCTCGAAGTGTTATGGAGTGCCGCCATGATCCCAAGTTTAATCGAATTTCCACCCTCGCATGCTTAGCGTGTCTCGTATTTTCGCTCGTCACGTAAAGCTCCGTGAGAATGGCATTAACGGGACATTCAAATCATTGAGTCGATCGCAAATGGAATTGCAAATCCGTTCTGCATATTATAGAGTACACTGGAAAAATCTGGAATGATAAAGACCATTTGCATTTGTTAAACTGGCCTTAGTAATATGCTTTAAACCATTAAAAATAAATAAAATCTAAGAAAAAACTAGTGGTGTGCAAATGTGTGTGACCCATACGGGGCACAAACAAAACTTCCCGATTTGGTATTTCAGCACAGCGTACTAAATTTATTCTTCTCTCAAATACCCCCGTTAAGTAGTAGTGTCATACTGAAAACTGGCTGATTTGCGAATTCTAAACTGAGTCATTAATGAAGCAGATAATGATGCATATTACTAGATGCATGGTGAGCATGAGGATGAGACTTATGGGTGTTACTTGAGTGGGAGTGAGACTCCAATAGGAGTGCGTCCCTAAGAAAGACGATACATTTAATATTTTACCCCGTGGAACAGTATAAACAATTGTAATTGTTCATACCTTTGCATATACTCCACGAATGCCATCCAAAATGTAATCCGCTCGATTCTGCATGGAAATGCTCCGATTGAGACCTTCATGACAGCGTTGGATTCATTCATTCCCTCATTACATACATAATTGTTGAGACTGCGATACCTCCTTATTTAAGCAAATTATCGAAAAAAGGCATTCCACATAAAATACGTATTTTTATAGGAGGAACCACTTTTCTTCTATAAATTTGTCGCTAACTCTAATAATTTATGGATGACCGTTGATTAACCCGGTTTGCGATTATTGGCCTTTCGATTTTCTGGAAATTATTGAAAACTCCTGAATGGATTCCTTCCAGAATGTAATCAGCACTAAGTTACGTGAAGACTCATCGATCAAAAAACAAATTAATCGAATCGCACCATTAGTGTTCATGAAATCGTTAACGGAAAATTCGGGCACATATGTACGAACACACACACACACACATACATACAGTCATTTTTCCAAAAGTGGCCCAGAACGATCGGCGAGACTTTGAAACGTGGAGATATGGTGGAAATCCAATTTTCGGGGTGATTACCATAACTTCCCTAGATCGGGAAGTTCATAATCATGATTTGCAAAATCTGGCGAAACACACCATCTGAAATGAACAGAATTGAAACAAATTCAAACATTTAAATTTGAACAATTTAGGAATCACGAAAACTTAAAAAATTTCGGAATTCTCAAAATTTTTAATTTCCGGAATTTCAGAAATTTGCATAATTTAGATATTTTGAACTATTTAAAAAAAATTGAAAAACGAAGAAAATTGCAAAAACAGGGTTGAAAAATGTCAACGGCTCAAGAACCACATCCTTCGTGCTGGCCAGCTCCGATTAAAGCCCGGACAACGGTAGAATTCTTTATATACCCTTACAAGGAGGAGTGGGGGGACGTCAGAAGCGGTAGTAGTGGGGGGACGGTTTTTTTTCCGCCACGATTGCAACGTTAGCGACACGTGCTTCATCCAAAAAAATTGAAATTTTGTTCGAAATTACAAAATCAAAAATTAGGGAAAGAAATTTAATTAAATATTTTTATATCGAAAAAGGCGGAAAATATAAGAATTAACAAAAAAATTCAAATGACAAAATTTTGAAAGGATACAGAATTATCAAAATTCCGAATATTTTGGAAAGATATATTTCGGGAAAATTCTCCTGCATTGAGTAGCACGAATAGCTGGCCTCGACAAGTCCAAAAATCACGAACTGGACGTTTATTGTTCCCGTCTACGTCTCCACTCAACGTTAATCG
Source organism: Asobara japonica (assembly GCA_026005395.1). NCBI lineage: Eukaryota > Metazoa > Arthropoda > Insecta > Hymenoptera > Braconidae > Asobara > Asobara japonica. The sequence continues at coordinate 1,167,100 of BQMI01000429.1, forward strand.
ACATCATTTAAATCTCGTGGATGGGCTCTTTGTTCACTGCGGCTTTTCGCATTGTGTACCCTCTTTTTCCTCTTAGTCCCGTCACTCTTTCTCCTATTTCCGTCACTCATTGTTAAGATTACATTGTGGCCACTGGGCTCCATTCGCTTCCTGGAAGATTGTACTGAGAGAAAAATTGTGAGTCGCAATGACAATGTGATTCCATTTCCCGACTTCTCTCATTTTTATCTAAAATTTTCATTTCATATTGCAAATACCCTCAAGAATAATTCCCATATTTTTAATCCTCAGCTTGCACCACTTGAAATAAAAATCAGTTTGAATTGTCACAAATTGAATTTGTTTTTTTTTTTCAATTTTATTCAATTTTTCAAGTGGTCCCCCAGACATTGAACAGGGCCTTCATTCAATCCTCTTACCGGAAACATGAATTTTATATGATAATACAATGCCAGTTACTCTCAACCATAATTTCCCGTTTTCAATTCTCGAATGGCTCTATCCAGAACACATTAAATGCACATAATCTAGAACCTTCCTGACATAATCCTTTGATAATTCAATTGAGGATTCCATTTTGTGTCTATCAATTTTCGCTTAATCAGCTCTGAACAGTTGGAAGTGAGTTCAATGCTATTTACCCTTTTTAATTCAGTTAAGTTTCAGTCTCGCATAATTATAATGCTGCTGGAGATACGAATTTTCGGAAGCATACGGACAAGTGGATCGTGGTTGTCTCTGTTGAACGTTCTGCTGAACTGATAGAGAGGTGTTGGTGAATCGGATCCTTCAGTGATTATTGAAGAATATTGATTTGGGTATTCAGCATGGCCCGAATGTCGACTGCATTTCACCGAATCATGCCGAAAAACTATTGTTTAAACCAGGTTTCTCATACTCATGTAATTGAATCCTATCCAAATGTTGGAGTTCGGTTCCTCTTCGTCATTCCGCTGTCCTACAGCAACCCCTCAACCAATGCTCACTGCTGGATGTCCTAGAGGTTACAAGGGACTTCCGAATCCGACCTCTGTCTTCTTATGGGCCGAACTCTGTGTTACCATCTAACCATCCATGTTGATTCCTCCATAACCGTTCAATTCCTTGCACACTTATATCCACCTTAAATGGAACGAACCACCTAGTACTGCTCCTTCGGAAAAGTAATACCCGATATCCTGAAACTCTTTTCACTGCAATGACTTCCTCAGAACTCGGGATATCGGATCGAATATTAGTAATAGGATTAACAATTAACAAAATTAAGGAAAGCTATGGGCTTTGAGCGAAACCGCCGAAGCAAGGAAATCACTCGAAACTAAAGTGGTGAGTGCTACTATTAATTCTCAACCAACATTCGATTATTCCGACCATTCTGAATTTCCATCCTCCTGCCAAATTTACAAGGCAATGGAAAAGAAAGGGCACTTCAAATAAAATTGCCATATGGTTCCAATTCAAACGTTCCGGAATATTCGAATTTGATTTGCCTTCATTATTCTGCTGGCCTACTTGCAATGCACAAGTTCGATATGTGAGAGAATTCGAATTAACAGAATACTACAGCTCTGGAAGTATCTGGATATCAAAAATAGAATTTTTACCTGAGATTTCTTCACGGTGAAATTGAGTGGCATGCTTGGTGAGATACTCCTTCAAACTCTAAAATGATTTCCCTGATGATGAAATTGATAAAAAAAAATTTCAATCTCACCGAGGCATCATGAACGTGCTAAAAAAGATTTGATCAGATTTCAAAAAATCCTCTGGGAATCCCTCACGAGGTTCGCAGCATTGTATGGAGGGGAAAATTTGATTAGTTCTGTTCGGAGGACACTATTGCTGACAGAATTTCATCGCACCCAGGCGCACGCGATCCGTCAGCGAAACAGTCTGAATGCATCATAGCTTTATGAAATTTACATAGTATCAGAAATGTGAGAAAAGCTATCCAAATTTGGCTTGCCTTCATTATCCTGGTCAACTGTCAATACTCATTTACAAAATATGATATGCTCATGGATAGAATATTTCATCTATAACATACTTCAATCAAAAAATTCCACTCTTCTACACCAAACCACCTCCCAGCACACGGAGTTTGACAGCAGTGTTCTGAATCCTCCATCGTTTCATCAAATTTACGTAACTACAGCAATGGAATGGCTATGTGTACAATGGGTTCATGGCATTATTGTAATTGAAGCCTATCCAAATTCCCTTCCATTATTCTGGTAGCATTTCACTGTGCCCTTTCCAGAGGCAATGTAGTTCGAATCACTAGACAGTTCGGATCTATAGAACATTCAGAATAATCCAAAATTCACCTATTTCACCTAAGCTTCTTCTAGAGAACAAGACGACTAGCACATCAACGGTCAATCGGGTTGCGAAAATGCTGCTGTCTATTTATACATGCACTTCACAGGTTTGGATGCCCTATAGCAAATTACAATCCGACTGTTCCATCCAGCATCCATCATCGGTCCATACCATTCACTGCCTTACATCAATGGAAGGGCTATACATGACCAGCAAATGAAGGACACCTGAATTCGATTCCTGTAGTTGCATCCCAATGAGTGAAACATTTCGATAGCTCACTTAATCGAAAATACCACATCAGCAAGTCCAAAAGACGCCTCACCCAATAATAAACTTACTTGAATACTTTCCATCAGATTCGCAAAATCCTTCATCCTACTTCTTGCACAACTCGTGATATTGTATTGAGCTGAGAATTTGATTAGTCCCACTTGGATGACAGAATTGCAAAGTGGTATGAGGGAGTGAATAAAGGCGGAATAGAGATGGGGGCATCAATAGAAAAGCTCTAGACGCCGTGGAATTTGCAGGCGGGGGGATAGCTCGTGGTAATTGGGAAGCCGAATCACACCTCCTTGCTTGTAGACTCTCCACGATCGAGCGCTTCAGAGTTGTTGAGCCGTTGTTCCCTCCGAACAGTGCAATCTCCTTCACCAGTTCGGCCTTCGTGCCATCTATATACCATCCCCTCTTTGCACTAGCATTGAGTCCAGTGTACCGAGGAGTAGTTGAACGATCACAAACCCGATGAAGTTACGATAGCCAGCGCCCCCCCCCCCCTCCCCCTCTCACCCACTCGACTGACGGACAAAACTCGTTGAGGGAAAGAGAGAAATGCCACGACCTGAATGCTATATATAGAGAATACGCCCCTGAGATCTCTCACTGCCTAGTACACTGGGTCGTGCATTTTCCAGCTCTCCTTTGATGTTTCATGATCGTTGAACCTGAATTTCTATCGAATTGCGTATATCATTCGATTGAAGAGCCTGCTGCAAAGGGTCTATACATTTATTCGGTGATACGCTGGAGAAGAATAGGGGTGAGAATCTAATGCATTAGGAATTACATCGTTTGGATGATCGAGAAAAGATTGCTTATTGACACCGTGTAAATAACTAGTGTTTGGAGATCGTCTGAATGTACATGTAAAAAGTGGAATACTAAATGTTGCATGAGTACCAAGGATTATCAGCGATCGCCATCACAAGTTCAGCGTCTTCTTTGGTGACTGCATGTCAATGGCCGCTCTTCTACTACGAAAGTTTGGTTATTCTAATAAATCAGATTCCAACGGACGACCATTCGCTAGAGTAGCAGAAAAAATTATCTGCCTGTATAGGACATTACAGAATTTAGGGAGTGTCATATCAGCTCACTAAATGGGACCTGTACATCTATATCTAACGCATCATACTTTCTTGTCCTCCCATAATTCGCTCGAGGGAATGTCGATATATCCCCTTCCCCATTCATCATTTTCTTTAAATTCACTCGATTCTTCATTTAAGGCCAATTTCCAGAACTTGCGATGTAAAATGTTCTTCATGAGTCTCCCTAGATCTCATTCCCCCCGAAATAACTCACCGTTGACACTCGGCACGAGTCGTCCACCGAATAAAACCGACGTTGTCCAAACTTCCAAGATAGTACCGCTGAAAGCCTTCAATTTCCCGTTCTCGAACATACGTCAACGAGAATCCTCACGTACTAGGTTCTCAGGGTCTGCCCCCCCCCCTCCCTCTCCGATGAAATAAATTGCCTGGAAGCGTATAAACTCCCCCCTTTCTCCTCCCCCCCCCCCCCCTATCCGGCAATTTGCCATACCGCGGTGGTTGCTCCGCGTGTGCCACCATCGATCGTATGTGTGTTTCTCCCTCTTGAATTTTCTTTCGTCGCACGTACAGCCTGTCAATTTGTCCTAGACAAGAGGCATCAACCCCTACCCCAAGTGCACCACCCACCTCTTGACTACTACCTTTCCTGTATTCCACTTTATAACATGTCGAATCTTGCCAAGAGACGCGTACAACCTATGAGTCGACCGCCAATCGGCACTCATCGCTCCTTGCCCTCCAGGCTTCCCGATGAATCACACATAGGGGATCTTGATATCGTATGGTACTCGGCTAAATTAGAGATCACTTGTGAAGGGAAGAAACTAATAGGGAGAACGTAATGACGAAATGGAATTACTATATGCTGGATCTGATCGAACTTACCACTGTTCCTCCACTAAAAGCACTCTGGGTCGAATTCGGAAACTACTGCTTCGAATTTCTCTAAATATTCTAAAAGGAGACGGTTTGGATGAGGTCCTTGAAACATAGAAATCTGTCCTTCAACAGCTCTAAAAACTGAACATTTTCTGATCTTGGGAAACAGTAAAAGAACGAAATATATAGACTTACAACCTTCAATGCATCACTTGTTGACTTTGATTTTCTTTCACTCGACTTTATAACGCGTGAGGTCTTCCACAGAGGAGCTTGCCTCCTCTGAATTGAACGCCCATCGACACTCTTCACTTCTGATAGTACAAGACAGATCGGGTTCACAACAATGAATCACACGTAGGGAGTCTCAATATCGTGTGCCACTGGGTTGCTGGCAAATTGGAGATCACTTGACAGTGAAAAAAAGTGATGGGGGAGGACAGAATGACGAGAATTATTATATGCGGGATCACGAGGGTTGCCGTAGAAACTAATAACCTAGCTTTCAAAAGGCGTTTGGTGTACACAACTTGTCAGAGTGACTCAAGGCCCTTACCGCTTTGAGTGTGTAAGTTGCCGGGATTAATTTCACGCGGCGAGCATTCGATAAAAGACGGGAGACGTTGAATCGAGTTTTGAACGCGTTATTAGACGCATTCAGAACAAAAAGCTCTGATTCAGTATCACTTGGTTCAACTGCATTCAGGCTTGGTCTTGGTTTTTATACCAGCACAAAAAAGACGGATTGAACACCAAAAAAGCGCCTAATTGGCACCTAATTATGAGCCCGGTGAATACCCGACTTGACTGCCTAGTACCTCGATACACCTGTCTTGGCCTATATCTTCCGACTCGGGTTGAATGAACTGTCCCATCGGTGAAGCTGTCGTCACCATCTGGAGAACGAAGGCACCATCTTCGCAGTGAAGAGAACTGCCAGGATGGCTTTAAATGTATCTCTCTGTATCTTCCTCCCTGCAATCTTCATCAACTTGTCGATTGGAATATTCATCGCAGTAAATAATTCCAATCCTGATCTATGGAGCAATCTTGAGTAAATAAATCATCCAATTCTTCAGTGAACAGCTAACATTCTCGAATCAAGAATGCTTCCTTTCTCACATGTATCATAATTTTTTGGCTTGCCGACACTTGTCAGCCCGTGTTGTCGCGGTGGCAGGGTTGACACAAGTGAGAAATGCTCAACAACTGTCTAATAAGCAGTATAATTTGCCTGGTGGGATGACACACAGGGGTGGAAATTAGTTTTCACACCCGGCTGAATTTGCAAGTGCCCCCAGGGAACGCGAGGGCAATAGTGGCAAGTACCATGGAGAATTGGAAGAGAATATGAAGATGTAATTATATAAAACTAGTTAGTAAAAAATTGGATGATATCGTGAAGCAAGGTGAACTCGATATTCATGAACTGGGATTGAAGTTTGTTAGGTATTGCCTCACACAATATAAAGTAAAATGAATGTTTCTTCTTTTATTGCTTGGGAAATCAACGGAGCAAGGGCAGTAAGGAGTCCAAGAGCTGCATCTTCCTTGGTACAAAACAAACTTGGCAATGAGGAAAAGTTTGCAGTGAACTCTCATCAGTAGTACAAGAAATAGCCTATTAAAAACGCTCCATTTTCGATTTGACTTACCAAGTTTTCCCATTCACCAATTCCTTCTTTTTTTTTTGCTGCATAAATTGAGGCGTACGTGAGGCCACTCGTACCTGTAGTGCCTCCCACTCTAGTTGAAATGGTCGAGTTCGTCGAGTGGTGCGCTAACATCCTAATGAAGTAGAAATTCCGATAGCAGGAGAGGCTATTGTATCGTAAGTTGGGTATTTCCCAAATCAATGGGTTATTGTGTTTTAAGGATCTCCACATTCCCCAATCATGCTTGCAGCTTCACTGACTTTCTCAATTGTATCACAAGCACATTGGCACGAGGTTTCTATTCACCATTTTAGCTACAGATGGGCCAACCTTGACTTTCTACCTTCATCATCATCTTCATGTTTGTCTTCAGAACTGCTTAACCAACTTCAGACGTAGCTGGAGAATCGCAAATGTCCCTCATCCTTTTCCGCATTCGTTACCAGTTTCGATAGTCCAAAGTTGGAAACAGCTGACCCAATATGACGCACCAACTTCCAAATGCAGTCCTGATGATCCAAACCACTCCTGGAAACAGCTAAACATATATCCACGAAAATTATGACAAGTAGTATTTAGTTTCCAGGGGAAAGGGGCGGGCTATAATGGAAAAGTTTTAGTAAGCTCTTAACCTCCTGCAGTATAAATTCTGAAGTAACAAGTTGGATGCCAACTTCTGCCGCTTCTCTCTCTCTTTACTATCATGCGCCAAAAATCCAATGTTGGCGGTCGTGTGAGTGCAGTCGTGTTATCCGGCTGTTGCAAAGCCTTTTCAGTTCAATTTCAGAAATCATTTGCGTGCTAAAATGCTTATGCTACTAAATGTCTAGATTTACGAAATTGTTCGCAAAATGAGCTTCGTCGTTTCAGACAAAATCTTTTATGTAATATATCTATTGGAAAACAAAGCCAGTCACGAAAGACAGCAAAGAATGGAATGGATGAACAGTTCATGGAGTACCGAGAAATGTTAGGATTGGATTTCCATATGTTATTAAATTTCGGAAGAAAGTCGTTTCAGTTTCATGAATTGGTCGGACGGCAAAATGGCAAAGGAACTCTCGACCCCAAATTTCAGCCCCCACCCACCCCCTAAAAGTCCATAGTTTAGGGACACCCTATATAGCACATCCAGGAATTTGGTAACCGGCAAGCAAGGGAATATCCGCTCAGAGTGTTGAAAATGCAGCTTCCTCAGACACAATCTTTCATGCACTTCACCTACCTGCATTGATGTTGCTCTATCATGTCGACCAGCATTACAAGCGTGAGTGCGTCACTCCTTGTATGCGAAGCCAACTTGGCCAAAGCATGGAATGGGCGGATTGCGAGTTTCCACTTTGAAGCTAAGTTCATGTGCATTTCGGTATGGTAGAGCCGTCTGGCAATATCCAAGGTCTGAAGTTGAGGATGTTGGGGTCTTCTCGTTGGCCGACGTATCAACTTAACGGTGTAAAAGTTGAACCATTCTAGTGGTATCTCAGCTCACCAACGAATGTCACACTCGCATTGGTAACAGGTATACGCGGAATTTTGGGGTTGTTTTGCGGAGAAGTGAAACCACACTTGGCTGAGGTCCACAATTGTATGTACACGTGTGGCACGCAAGGGTATGAGGCAGATATTTCCAAAGTGCGACAGAGACAATACGGATTATTTTTGCTCACTGCTTGTATTTGTATTTCCTTGCGCGCTTTCATCATTTTTGTTTGTGTCATTTTTCTTCTTTTTTTTTCGCCCACTATTTGTTCACGGTTTCACCGTAGAGTTTTTATGGTCGACGAGAGCTTCCGCCATGACCGAGAATACGGGTCAAACAAATGTTGTTAACGGGAATAGTATGTGGAGGATACCTCAAGGTTTAATGTATTAAAATGACCAATTCCGGTTGGTTTAAAATTGACGGACTGTGGCTTTTCGGTCGGTGGATGGAGAATGAATAAAAAGCCGCGTTGGGGTATTAAATATTTTCAAGCCGAGTGATGTTTAATGCCTAGGAAATTGTAGTGGAGGCTTTTGAAAATAGGTAGATGATCAGTTCCGCTATTTCAAAGCACTTTTTAAAGGTCCGCCACTGACTTCACCGTGATTATTCAGCGTTTGAAAAACCAGTCATCGTTAGAGACTTGTATTCTCACCTCACGTCAGTTAAATGATTCGGCTATAGACCCAAATGTAGTAAGGCTTGCTCTAAAATGTTCATCTTGACATTGACCTTTACATTTTTTGTTTCAGATAATCGTGCTGACGTACCGGAACATTCTTTAAGGTAAGAAGACCACACATCGCTTTTATTCTGGTAATACTTTGAATACATCGAATATTCCTCGTCTGATTTCAACTTATCAAACACACTCCAAAATGATGATTAACCGAAGCATCCTCCTTCATATTTGCCCCCCCCCCCCCCCGAGAATTGAAGAATTACCTTAAAATGGCTGGCAGACCTGTTCGATATTCCATGTCGAGGGATCTTGTCACCCGCATTGGTGTGACGGCAGGGATGATATCATCCTAGGTCCCCCCTCTTTCAGATAACGTCGTTCAAATTGAACATAGACTTCCTGTTGAAAGCGCTTCGGTGAAACAAGGGAGCAAGGAGAAAGAGTGGAATGAGGTTATGACCTGATCGTTTCATCTCTATCGTTCAGTCGGGTGTTTCTAATCGATTTATTGTACCAAGGTGCAAAAGCCTCGTATTATACACCGAGGTAGCTCTTTGAGGGATACCGCGCTTTGTCGGTTTCCAATCCACGTGGATCGTCAAAGCTTACATCTCTAACGCTTGCTCTTTCCCCTTTTTACTTCTACGATGGATGGACAAAACAAAGGCGACAAGTGGTAGACTTCGGTGCTGTGGACACATGGTGTGAGGCCAGTGTGAGCAATATGCTTTGCGGAGGTATTTTTTCGGAGTGCTCAAGTAGTTTTACAGTGTGAAGTGGTGAGGTATGAGGGCAACTTACGAGGTCAAATTTATTTAGTAAGTACCCATACATTCATCATCTTTTGTCGGAGACCTCCTTCTTCGTCATCTTCGTTTGACATTTGGGTGTGCCTATAATATTCTGTTCTCTGTTATACAAGTTTATTCCCAAGTACTTGTCTGGAGTAGATACATGCTTGTTGATCCTCGAACTATCCTGAGACAAATTATGCTTCAAGACATTCAAGTTTCGTGAACTCCAACCGTGGGTATCTCAACCGTCTCAGATACTAACACATTCGGTGTGTCCTCCAGCTGTCCTCTATGTCCACCAACTAAATCAAGATCATTCCCTTGCTCTTCGATGTCGATCTTGCATCAAAGTGTAAAACTCAGGACTGATAATTAGTCTATCTCATATTAAGTAAAATTGGTGATATGGGCTGGCAGCAACTCAACGGAAGGTACTTCTGCTTCTTATTCCTCCCTCGTTACGGTACTTTAGATCGTCCAGGGCTCTCGACGACGATATAGTTGATGTCGGGTTCTACAGCAAACCCTAAGTAGAATTCTAATTGCATCAAACTCGAATAATAAAAATTTGATAAATCGTCAGACGTTGTATTGGCGGGTCCCAAGAGCTGGAAACCTAAACGCCAGATTACAGAATAGTGTATTAGGAACGCAACGCAGTCTGCAGCAATGCGCTGATGGTATGTAAGTGCCCAATTAGATATAGACTGAAGCGGTGAAAAATTTTGAATGAGTATAAAACTAAGGCACAAGGATAGCTGCCGCGGGAACACAGTTAACGACGGGTACCCAACACCCTTGGCCTTCAGGAGACGGGGCCCAAGATACGAGAGGGACAATTGAGGATTACTTGGGTCAGGGACTGAGGCGATATTCGGGATTTGACCTGAAAATTTGCAGGATTCCAAATTTGGGTCAACCAAGTCGTGGATTTTCAATCCACCACTGGAATGTCGCGCTCACCGGCCAAATGAATTACAAATCTCTTTCAATTCCCAATACTTTTATCAATCGTCAAACAACCACACGTGCGGAACTGCAACCCCCCTCCCCCAAAAATGCCACCCGCCCTTCGGCGAAGTCGCACGAAAAAAACAACAAACTCCATTGATAACCTATCTCAACAGGCATCGATACCCTGACTCATCGGGCATGTTTGCCGAGTGTCATGCACGTTATCGGTGAAACTTCCAAACACAACTGTTGGACGTTGGAACAGAATTGATATTTGATACCTCGAGGTGGGAAAACCTCCGCCATTTACTCCCTATCTGCCACTCACTCCTTCACCACAAGGCGTTGGATAAAGGGGGGGGGGGGTAGAAAACCCGGTTGACTCACCGGTTCAATAGCAAAATCGAACGGTATTAAGGGGCGTTGAGAACTTGGGTACACACAGGCGGTTTCAATTCTCCTTCTCATTTTTTTTTACCATTTTTTCCATCAAATTCATTCCGTCAATTTGCAGGTCTTCTAGTGGATGCGGCTCGCGAATTGGACATTGAAATTCATTTCATTATTTGGAAAACCTGGACTTTCTATTTGTTGAAAAAAAAATCGAAAATTAAAATCGTCCCATGGGAAACTAGGGACTTGTCTGCATTGTAAAATTCCTTTGTAGTCCCATTTTGAAGTTGGGACACAGTCTCATTTAACCAGAATAGTTGAAGATTGGGGCGTTGCTGCAGTTGGAAAATGAGACACCATTGTCCCATTTGAAGAGGGGGGTAAAAGTCGCAGTTGGCGATTGGGATGATGTCCCACTGGGAAATTGGAACACATCCTTGGTATGAAATTGGGACGTATCCTCATTAGGAAGTTGGGCCACTGCTCCATTAGGAAATCGGGACATATGCCCATGATGAAATTGGGACATAGTCCCATAAGGAAATTGGGGCACAGTCCCATGGGGAAATTGGGACACAGTGCTACGAAGAAATTATGGCAAATTCGCATGAGGAAATTGGGACATAGTTCCATCGGGAAACTGGGACACAGTCCCTGAGGAATACGAGACACCGTCCCATGAGGAACTTGGGACACAGTCCCATTTGGCAAAAAATGGCGTCTGAACAATATATATTCATTGGGTAGCATTTTTGTACTATATTGGTAGTGTATTAACATTTTGCTGACAGAAACCCCATAGGTTTTGACACCGTGACTCATGTCCCTGAGGATTAATGATTCGTGTAACGATTACATTTTGTTAATTTGTACATTTCGATTATACCGCTCTATAAATGGATTCTACAATCCACATCTTCCCCTCATTCATTTCATCCCCAGTTGAATAATACCCCATTTTGGTTGTGCAGTTTATTTGCCACCCATTGACCCCCACGCCATGTATGTTTTGTGGGCGATACAAACGTTGTATTTTGTAATCCATGAAATCCTACTATAGCCGTATCGAAATTGCTCTCGTGAGACTTCCACAGGGACCAGCAATTACTTTCTCCCTTGGTCTGTTTTATTCATAGGAATCGCAAATAGAGGGCCCGAGGATAAGGGAAGAAAAGTATCCGATCCGATCCGATCCACCCCCTCCCACCGTAGAAATGCCAACCTCAACAACGTCTAAGAGGTTTTCACTGCTGGATTCAGGGGCTTTATACAGAGGAACTGCGAATTGCTGGAATAAATTTGACGGGCAAAATGGGGAAGGAAAAAATTGGAGATTGTGGACACTAGGTCTCAAATACATTTTGAAATTTTTGAAATTTTTCATTTTTTTCCACATTTTTTGAAATTTTTGGCACAATTTAAATTTTTCAGTTCTTTTTCTCATTGGATTCACGTTTCCAAATTTTAGAAACTGTTCTCTGAAAAGCAGGAATTGAGTTTCCTTGACATTAGAAAAAAAGGCCTTAAATTAGAAAAAAAAATACTACTTGTAAATTTTAACATTGCTGTGAAATTTCAACACCTTCTTAATTATTGTTTATCTTCGAAAATTTGTCGGATCTTCTGACATTTCTCACTTCCTTAATTTGATGTCGAAAAGCCAAATTAATCCTGTTTAATGCAACATAAGCCACAATTCTCTCCCCCGGGGTGTAATTACATGGAACCACCGTATAACTCAGTCGTCTTGCTCAAACAAAAATTACCGCTGAGCATAACAAAATAGTGACAAGGTCTAAAAAATATATCACTCCAGATTGTCAAAAAAATTTTAGTTTTCGGATTACCGATTCTTTTTTTTTTTTAATTAAAAAATTTGGAAATTGGGGATTTTATTTATTTTTTTTAATTTCCGAGAACTCCCGATCAATTACAATTTTTTTTTGCGAATTTTAAAAATTGGTGCACTCCAATTTTGCCCATATATCTCCCGTAACGTAATAATATTCAAACACCCTATAACTCATTCGCCGTGCTCGAAAAAAAATTGCCCCTCGCTATAATAAAATAGTGAGAACCTAAAACAAAATTTTAAGAAAGACCCCGGAAACTTTATTACCCAACTCCAGGTTGTCGAGGTATCCAGCAACTCCTGAAGGAGGTATTAAAGGAATTTATTATCTCCGGCTGGCGTGTGCTGTACCGACAGTGAAAAGCTCGAGAATTCCGGTGTGATGTTGGGCGTTATGGAAAAACCGATTGCATTCCAGAATCGAATCTCGCGTCTTGCTCCAGTATTCACTCGTGTTCTTTTAATAATTCTAAAGCGCCCGTGATTCCAGAGCTTTGATGATCTGTGTCAAAATTTGTTCCATCAAAGTTATACGATTATGAATTAATTTCCAAGCTTAAAGTAGAAAATAGTGGGGTTAATTATTGCGGAGTATGGAGGTCACAACGAAAATTCACGCCCACCTACACAGCCCATCGACCCCCCCCCCCCCCCATCCACCTACCCACTCTTCCACCCCATCCACTCACTCACTCTCCCACCCCATCTACCTTATCCACCCACCAACCCTCCCACCCCGTCCACCCACCCACCCTCCCTCCCACTCCATCCACCCACCCACCCTCCCTCTCACTCCATCCACCCACCCTCCCTCCCACCCACCCTCCCTCCCACCTACCCTCCCTCCCACTCCATCCACCCACCCACTCTCCCTCCCACCCCATCCACTCTCCCTCCCACCTCATCCACCCAAACACCCACTTACCCCATCCACCCACCCACCGGGTTCGCACCCGGCCGCCGGGGAATAGGTCAAAAATATTTCTCATCCATTCCGACCGATAGCAGGAACGTTCCCTGTGTTCTATCAGCGGTACCCATAAAAAGAGACCGCACGGCCGGGCGGGAACCTAACGCGACGCAGGGGGGGGTATCATTATGGGGGACCGCCATGGTAGCACAAGCGTGTCTGGAGGTTTATCCTGTGTTTAGAAATACGATGGTCTAAATAGGGAAAGTCGGCCCCAACCGCATGGATGGGTGTCCGCTACGCCCCCTCAAGAAATGCTCAAACAGCAGCTACCGTAGAGTGTACAAACGAGAGGGACAAAATACACAATATTATACCACCAACTAACTGAGACACTCGTGATTCTGGGCTGTTGATCATGGGTGTCAAAATTAGGTCCATTAAATGGAGACGAATTATTGTTTGCACGAACACCCTGGAAGCGTCTCAGACCAACCCAGCAATGAGTTTTCGTATTTGGAAAAGGGGTGAGGAGCACATGCCAAGTGCAGTTGGACTGCATAATTTATATTTCTGTAATTCTGTACGTGTTTCAGGGCGCGTGCCACGGGAGATGGAAAAAAAAATATTGGAGACATGAATTTGTCGGGATCGTTGGAAACTTCGTTTTCTGAGGTCTCAAATATTTTTTTTCTTCAAATGTCATTTTTTTGACATTGGGAAGCTCCGAACTTTTGGTATTCTGGGAATAATTTTTAATTATTTTCTAGAATACTTTTTCATATTCCAATTTTATTGAATAATGAAATGTTTGGAAATTCCAAAATCTCCAAAACATTTGAAATTTTTAAATAGTTAGACAGTTCTTAAATTTCCATTCGTTTCTGAAATTGTGAACCCTTGAAGTCTCAATTTTTCCAGATTTTCCGTACTTCCGATGTTGCCCACAGCAAATTTTGCCTCCCGCAGAAAAGTATGAAAATTATATTCAAAAACTAAAAAAAATAAATGAAAAGTCAAAGCCCACTCAATCCCCAGTACAAACAGCGTAAATGATTAGCGCATTCGAGAAATAATCCGAATAGCAAAGCTACCAGATCCCCGGAAAGTCACGGAATACTCGGGATTTACTGTTTTTTTTCCACATCCTATTTTCATTATTTCATTATTTTTATTTGTTCAACGATGCTCGCCAAAGAGATTCTTGGCAATGCTCCACCGTGGTTTCCGTACAGTCCATTCACTCTTTCCTCTTTTTGTTGCAAGCCCTCCCCCCCAGCCCTGGCGAAACCCTCGGAGATTCCTTGAAGCCCGCGGGATTGGTCTTTTCCCGGTTCTCCTATTTTTAATTCTACTCACAAAACCTGTTTTTACTCCTCTCTTTTCCTTCGACTTTTTCGGGGCTTGAAATTCAGTTTTCCCCCACTTTTCCCGCCTTCACGCCGAATAAGATCGAATATTTTATCATGAAATTTGTAAAATTCTGAATACTTCATAAATTTAAAGGGAAATTTAACACTTTTAGGAAGCGAATTGTCAAGGTGGCACCACAAGAAACTTGGAAACCGATTCGTAATTTTCAGCCGACTCTGTATGATTAAATAATGGAGATAGAAGGAAAAGTCCCAAATATAAAATATTCCTTGCTCCATGGGGAATCATTTAGGCTATGTGAATTATAGCGCTATCTGTAATACTTTCTGAAAAAAAGAGGCTTGAATGTCGCGCCGCATGGAGACGGCCTTCCTCCCCATTCCATATTCACTGTCATATGTTGTAAGATATTGGAGATACGTGGCGCAATTGCAGAACTGGGCTGATTAAATTTTTGATGATGAATATTTTTTGCCGCTCTTTTCCGGGTGCAATAACTCCTATTGGGAAGGTAAAAATGCCAAAACTATAAAAAAATCAGAATTTCCAAAAAGATTTAATTTTATAATGCGCAAAAATTTTTTTGTTTTCCAGAAAAATTTTAAAAGCAAAAGAAGGGTATCAAAATTTTTGGGAACTCCAAATACAAAATATAGTCAAAAATTTCAAATTTCAAATTTGAGAAAATTTCCAAAATTTTTAGAGTGAAAAAAAGAGCAATGGCCATTTTTAAGCGAACATTCATAATCGTTGAAAAATCCCAAAACCAATAAAAAAAAAAAGAATAAGGGTGGTCGCACTGCAAGTGAGAAAACAAGAAAAGTGGTGAATCGATGAGTTACTGGGGAGCTGTATTAATATTTATTATTTTGCCAGTTGCGGGACGGGCTGGGGTGGAAATCTAAACGCTAGTCACGTTCACTTTGCAGCTTGGGGTTGATGCGCCGAGGGTTGGGAGTAAAAACACCGGGAAACGAGAGAAAAATGGAGAATCGTAAGAAAAATCTTGGCTATAAAGCTACACCCAAGATTAAAGGGCTTTGTCGCGATACAATAGCGGTAAAGCAGAATTTTCTTGAGTTTTTAAATTATTGGTATGCCCATATTTTTGAAAATTTCGAAGATTTTCCAATTTTTGAAATTTTGGATTTTCCTCACAAGCTTTGAAAGTCATACTGCTGTATATTTTTTTTGTCTCCGGCCCTCTCATTTGTACGCCGCAGGGTAGCTGCTGTTTGAGCATTCAGGGGGCGCAGCGGACACCCATCCGGCTGGGGTCGACTTGCGCTATTCTAGGCCATTGCATTTCTAAACACGGGGTAAACCTCCAGAAACCCCTGTGCTACGATGGCGGACGCCTCTCATGCAACCCCCCCCCCCCCTCTCTGCGGTTCTGAATGCTCCTACTATCGATTAGAATCCATTTTCGAAAGATACCGTCTGGACGCCAGACGCCAAGCCGGGATCTTCGAAGAACCTCTACACGAAAGTCCCGACATATGTTTTTTTTTTTTTTTTTTTTACTCTTTCTCTATTCGTATTCACCCACGTAACCGCTGTTAGGCATTACTTCATGGGCAATACTACGGATCAGAGTACCCACCCATTGCGGCTGGGGCCGACTTCGCCATTTCAGCTCATCGTATTTCTAATCACAGGGTAAACCTCCAGAAACCCCTGTGTTGCGATGGCGGGCGTCTACGATGGAACCCTCCCTCCCTCCCCCCGCGCGACGGGTCGCGTTCGGTCCCGGCTCACGGTCTCACTTCATGGATACCGCCGATAGCACACACGGAATGTTCCTGCCATCGGTCGGAGTCCGTGAGAAAATATTTTTCAGAAAAAATATTTGCAGTGAGCGGGAATCGAACGCGGGACCTTTAGAATAGTAGGCAGACACTCTACCCACTACACCAAAGCCCCGTCACCCAGTCCCGACATATGTGTGTGTGTGTGTGTGGGTGGGTGGGTGGATGTATGGGTGGGTGGGTGGGTGTATGGGTGGGTGGGTGTATGGGTGGGTGAGTGTATGGGTGGGTGGGTGGGTGGTAATATGGTTGGGTTGGATGAGTGGGTGGTTGGGTGAGTGGGTGGTTGGGTGAGTGGGTGGTTGGGTGAGTGGGTGGGTGAGTGGGTGGGTGTATGGGTGGGTGGGTGTGCATTTCCAATCTCAAAATTTTCCACTTTCAAACCTTCAAGCATCGTGGAATCCCCGGAAGATTTTTCCATTTCAAAATTTTTGGATTTTTGAAAAACTTTCAGGATTTTGAAAATGGATGAATTGGTCTGAGCTGTCAAAATTTTCCCAATTTCTAAAATTTTGCAAGACTTCAAAATCCCAAAAAAACATGACTGAACTCCAGACACATGATTAAATTTCTCATTTCGGTCTGCCGTAAAGGCGCTTGAATTGTTTGATTGACGGAATTGAGCCACTGCATCCATTGTAAATTATTCTTAGCCTCATTTCGCGGGGAAATAAATGACCGATTGATATCGCTCGGTGATCGACCTCTTCAGTTTGTTTGGCGTGCCATCGATTTGACGGTAATCCCACGTTTCTCATTAATTGTACGTTATTGTGCTTTATTGAAAGCAATATCTGGGGACGATCAATTGTAACTATTGAATTTGATGGTAATTGCGTGGTTATCTATGATTACTGGCTATAATTATGCTAATTTAGTCGATAAGCCCGTAATTAGATTCTTGGCTAATGAATTTCAAATGAACATATTTCATTTTTTTGTTTTGTAATCCATTAATTTTTTTGGAAATTTGACTTTTTTGCAATTTTTAACAGTTTTGAAAAATATTAGTTTTTTTTAAAAATATTTTTGAGAGTTCTAGATTTTTTTACATTGGGAACATTTTTGAAATTTCTGAAATATATACAATTTTTGGAATTTATGGAATTTTGAAAATTTTTTGAATCCAATCTTCAAAACCTCCTCTAAAAATTCTGCTTTTATCAAACTATTGCAAAAACTTGAGCAATCTGACCTCGCCCTCTACAAAACTCATTGTGTTCCCTTGCAATTTGGCCCACACAAGTTTTGACATAAATAAGGGTAACGACTATTGCAAAATCGTGCTTGACAACGTTGACGCGGGCTTGGGTATCCAAAACTTTTGCACAATAGAAATTTTCACGTGTTCTGTGCTCTAAGAATTTTTAAAATATGAAATATTTCAAATATGCCCGATATTTAAAAAAAAAATTAAAAAATTGGGAAAATTTAAAAAATTTGAAAAATTTCCAAAATTTTCAAAATTTCCAAAATTTTCAAAATTTCCAAAAGTTTTGAAAAAATGGAAAATTCTGAAAATTTTCAAAATTTGAAGAGTCTCAACTACATTTCAACAAATTTAAAATCTTTCAAGCCGTCCAAATTACCAATTTTTTCAAAATTTTCACATCATCGCCAAAAATTTTTCGATACCCAGTACTGTGTAGTTCCAGAATTCTCATTGTATACCCATGTAATATGTTTCCCGTAAGTTTCAGCATAAATAAAGCCAAATTTTCCGACAACCGCAAAATGGTGTCTGACACGGTGGCATACACTTTGGCTTGGGCATCAAAAACTTTAGCACAATGGTGGACAATGAAAATTTTCACGTACTATGTATTATAAATGTCCCCAGGTGTACATTGCGGGTGTCTTGAAGCTGCTATTATGCTAGTCGGAAATCTTTCAGGAGTCTCGGTCCAACGGGGCCGCTGCGTTTAGCAATTCCAAGCAGGTAAAATGCTTTCTGCGTCTAACCATGAGGGAGTTGATTTAAAGTTGTATCTCTCGTCCTCTCAGTGGACTTTTTTCTCTATTCCCGAGAGTGTAATCCCTATTGGGGACAAATTAAAATATCGACTCGAGTCAATGGGATTATTCCGTTTTGCAAATTGTAACGCCCAAGGAAGAGAGATTTCCGCGACGAAAAGTCCATCCGACAACACCTGCAACAAATTATCCCGTTTTGAGAAGGGCGGGGGGAGAGGGGGGGGGGGAAGATTTGGATTGGAATCAAGAATTTTCAAAAAATTGGACAATGATCAAAATTTATTTTTTCCCTTCCTACATTTTTTTGGGATTCAAAAAGAAAAAAAAATTGAACTCACTCAATTTTTGAAATTTTTTAATTCTACAAATTTCCTTCATCAAAATTTAACGAAATTTCGACCATAAAAAAAAAACCTACCAATAAAATTATTTACGTGATCGGTTGTAAGCCAGTTAAATTCAATAGTTCGTAACTTGATCGTTAAATCGTGTATTCTTTGGAAATTGAAACGATTTACGAGGGGTGATTTTGGAGCCGATGAATGTGCGTTTACTCGCATTTTCGAGTGCCTATCCTGTGCCGTAATGTGCTTCGTTGGTTGCAAAATTGAGAGTAAAAAAGAATTCGTAGCATAGGGGAGATGTGAAAGAGTCAAAATAAAATGGAGGGTGGAAAAAAAAGTCGAGAGCTGAAAATCAGAGAACAAAAAATGGGCGAAGAACGCTTCAGTGCTGGCGATGCTTTTTCAGATGCGCGCACGTGTGTAAAATTAAGTATGACTGCGCAACTGACCATAAGTGCGAATAAATCAAAAAGGAATGAGGCGAATGAGATACCCTCTTCAATTACTAACTATTCTGAGAACAACGCAGTAAAGTTGTGAATTAAAAAACAAATTGAAATTTTTCAATTTTTTTTTTCGAACTTTTTGATTTTTTAAAGTTAAATTCTTCTCTTCATTTTAGCAATTTTTCGATTATTTGAAATTTCGGAATTGTCATATTGTTCATGAGAAAAATTGAAAAAAAATTTTTTTTTTAATTTTGAGACAATTCCGCATTGTTCCAATTTTCCATTTTCTTGAAATCTATATATATTACTATAGCAAAGACGTAAAAACCTCACCTTCCCAAACTTCCAAAACCATTATTTCTCTTCTACATTTTTTGAATTCTCCAATTTTTTCCAATTTTTACCTAAACTTTTGGGAAATTAGGTTAATGTCTGCTCATGTAACCATAAATGCAAACAAACCAAAAGGAACGATGCAAATGAGATGGTCCGTGAAATTCCTCGGTATTTTTTCGAATGCTTGTTTTGGCCTTTTTACGATTCACCTGAGTTGAATTTTCTTCGGCTGATGGCAAGGTTAAAAAGAGCAAAAAGGAGAATGTTTTTTGCTGAAAGATAGAAGCTAGTTCAGGTCCAGACTTTTCCGATAAATTTTAAAAGTGATTCTTACAGTTTGAAAAACGTGTCACATTTTTTTGCAAATCGAGAAAACATTTAACATTTTAAAAATATTCCACATTTGTGTTTTTTTTAATTTTATTTATTTACAGTGCTGAAATCTATACATAAAATTTATGTACACTATCTGTTACAGGAATATTACTACCCATCATTTCTCGCCAATTCACAGTTTGTTAATAGCATTTCAACAGAAGTCTGGCTTACACTTTAATTTTACATTCTCTTGAAAATTGACATATTTCTTCGACATACTTGAGGTCAGTTGCATCTGCAAATTTTTCTGTTGTGTAGGGGGGAGCGCATGTGGACTTTCTTAGCCTAATTAATAATTTACTCTGTTGCTCTTCGTTGCAACTTGGATCATCGATAATTCAAATTCTTTGTAAAGAGACTCCCAGGTGATAGTGGTTTGGGAAATTATTGAAAATTTTCAGAATTCCCCCCACCCCCCCCCCCCCCCCCAAGTCGCTAATTTTTTTTTAAACATTATTCAGATTCTTGAACCTCATCAATTTCTTGGACGTTGATGAAATATGTCCTTAATTATTTAGGCTGAATAATTCTAGTGCTTTGAAAATAGTTTATAATCCTCTCAACACTTAATCGCCACGCGCTAGCCCTAATCCTTTGATCGTAAACGGCATAAACCATCTAACGTCAGCTCATGGCAGAGTTTCACCCATGAGATTACATAATTTGCATGTGGCTGACATTGCCTGCACAGCTGTCAACCGATGCAATACGACAGCAAACTTAACTTTAGTCAGTGCGCAATTCATTTCTGATTGAATATCGCATCCTCTTCTCATTCCCAAAATTTTTGGAATTTTCGTTAATTTTCTGAAAAAATTGAGAATTAAAAAAAAAATTACAAAACTCTCAGAAATTTTCCAAACTTGTATTACAGTATTGGTGTAAGCAATGGGGAAGGCAAAGTCGAAATAATTTTGAATTAACACAGACCCACACACTCCCACTTACCCACCCATCCACCCCCATAGGCGTCCACCCATTCGCTCACACCCCCACCCACCCACCCGCCCGCTGACCCGCCCACTCACCCGCCCGCTCACTCACACGCCCACCCACTCGCTCACACGCCCACACGCCCACTTACTCGCCCGCCCACGCACACAGCCACTCACCGACCCGCCCATCCACACAACGACCCACCCATCCACCCGTACACCCGTGACAAATTTCTGAAATTTTCTAAATTTCACATCATCGGAATTTTTCAAATTTTGCCATTTTCGAATTTTTCCGCGCAATTTCAATTTTTTCGCGGGGAATTTACTTATGGTCGTGGTGAAATATATCCGTGATTGAATTTCGATGCCTCATTCTATCTCGTGAATTTGACAACTCCAGGTGGCCGCTGAAATTCCCCGATGTGCGGCGAAACGTAGCAAAATTTATTGGTATGAGTCTCTTAAATTTTTTTCTAACGAATCCCTACCGTCTTATCGGATTTTATCACATCGTGGAAGGATAAATCACAGCGCGGTTCACTAGTTACGTGATACGCCTGAGATATCGAGAGATGGAACTTGCTCGAAGCAATATCGTTCTCAATTTTGACTGTGTCTCATCAATCTCTGCCTCTTTTTTTTTTGTCCATTTTCCACCTGAGAGGAAATTACTTTTTCTCATTAAAGTAAATCGATTGCCATTGGAAATGATATCGTGATCTTTGATAAACTAACCATTGGACGGAGTTCCGGTAGTTCATAGTGCGATTAACCCTTTTACAATAATCGTTCCTTACAAGAAAATTCCAGAATATTCTGGAAAATTTAATAAACCAGAAGAAAAATCAGAGAAAATTCTGGGAAAATTTAAGGACATTTTAAATTTCGCAGCTTTCCACATTCAGGATACTCTTTCCCAAATTTCTACAATATATAACTATTTCGACTTTACCATTTTTAAAAATTTTTGCCAATAAAAAGATCTAATCCTTAATCCACCCTAAAGTTCACATATTGTTACTTGAACCCCTGATCCTCGTATTGGAACCATACAATACGCAATGAATTTTCCCCAACTCGTGTATTTCGACAATCGATAATTTTCCAATTTCAATGTATTGGCTGGTGAGACCCATTGAAAGTACGTGTAGCATATGGCGATGGTACTTTGGGCCATGGATGCAAATGCCGAGTGCTCGATAAGCGGAGAATTTAATGCTAATGAATTTTCAATGGTCATTTTCAATGGATATCAAGTAGATTGCAAATGCGTTCATGCGTCAATTGATGTGATCCATCGTTAACGGGTGAAACGTCATTTTCCAGGTTTGGTTAAACAAACACGAGCATTTGAATAGGATGTTTTGAAGGATAAACCTTTCTGAGAGAAGAATTAGGATAGACCTAAATCGGATAAGTGTGATTGAAATTATGTTTCTGGTCATTATATCCAAATAATCAGCTATTCTGAATTCCCCTACCCACATAAGAGCTCAGTTTTGAGGGATAGTACTAGGAACTCGCCATATAGAAGCAACCGCCTATCAATTACACCCACCCAAACCCATACCACCCACCCAAACACACCTACAACACCTGCGTAAAACAGCGCGACGGAGTACCCAATAACCAGTTTCCATTTGTTCCAGCCATCTCAATTCTCATTCACCCTTTCATTTGCAATAGCAAAATACGCAACTATTCACCTATGAACACCCCATGATTTCCGTAATGTCTGACATCATTGAAACGATCCCCCACATAATGCCACTGATCTTCATTTTATCAGTAATAGTAATGTTCGGAAACCACCACAATATTTCCGCGAATAGTTGCCAGCCACCTCATTCACCATAACTCACCCTTACCCCCCTCTCCCACCCACCCCCCACCCTCTCCCCAAAGCGTTGGCAATTTTCGTAAATCACAGTGGTTTTTTAGTTGCTCATAACCTCGGCGCCATTAGCTGTCATAAAAATCTCAGCAATGTTAAAAAACTCACATGATTTCACGTTGAATATTCCCATTGAGTAAGAGGTTAAATGTAGTGTGAATAATGTCCCTCCGATAGTACGTGACAAGTGGTGAACTAGTATGACTGCCACTTGCTTCCAGCATTTTCCCGTTCCCAAGTTTCCACCCCCTCTAATGTTGTACAGTGGTGGCCGAGTGGTTTTTCGGATGTAATCCGTGAAAAGAACGTGCGTACTTTAATAATAATGACACATTCACACGTTAGTACGTGACTAGGTCATGGGAGAAGGTAACTCAGTTGAGATGAAGCCAGTGAGCTCAAAAGTGGTAAAAGTTTAATAGTATCTAAGTGTATATGGCAACGTATGCTTCAAGAATACAGCATGGAAACAAATAAAAAGTCCTCACTAACCACCAGTGAGCAGTTGTTGTGTGCAACGCAAGTGCATAAAAGGCAACCCTTCTTTTATGGTTACAATCGGAACAATCCACTCATTTATTTCTTCCTCATTTTGGGTTGGGCTAGCGGAATCTTGCCGATCACCTGCATGCAGCTTGTCTGCATCTAGCTCAAGATTGCGCCATTAATTGATGATGTCCTACCCTTCCCCCAGATCATGATCCTACATCGTCTCGGAAAAGCAGCGCTTCTTTTCACGATTAAACGCCGAATACTGAAGCCCTTAAACTCTCACGTATTTCATGTTGAACCTTCGAGGGCCAAAGGGACTTAGAATCAATAGATCCACTAACATTCTCATTGAGCTTTTAGGTCCATTATAGGGATATACATGTATTAGCCATGCAGTTGCAAAGTTTGGCGGGGCTTCTACGCCCGAAGTTTTCCCAGCTACCATAGTTGAAAATGGTAAGGGCATCGATAAAGGTGGCGAAATTGGAATTCTAATCCAAGGGATTGTAGAAATACAACATCTACCACGTTGCCAACGATATAGATGCCGAGCAAGCTTTCTCTCCAATCGACAATAGCAATGACTGGCTTTCAGTAATAACAGAAATGCAGAGCCCCTTCATCTGACTAAAATGCCCGTGATTTTCATAAAGCGTCAGGGTTTTCAAAGTACCACGTTTCGATGAGTATCACGTGCATCACGAGGTGCTTCCTCCTCATTTTGGTAGAATGACTACCAAAGGTATATCGAACCAAGGAATACGAGGTGTACTAATGATAGTATCAATATTTCATTTCAATACGTGGCACCGTCCGCATGGGATGGGACCTCATTGCGGGTATCGACTTCTGTCTACTTCGATAATCTTCATCAGATTCTGCGCGTTCTAAGGCTACAATGACCCCCCAGTGTTATGGGATTGCTGAAGAAGATCCAAAAAGGAATTTAGCATTGAGCTGAATGACGATGACAATCAGAAACCAGTGAATGAGGTGACTTCAGCTACAAGGGTTGGGTTCATACAGACAGCCACCCATATGACCTATTGATGGAGCTGCTGAAGTTCTTAAGCAAGTGATTCTATGTAGCCTTTCTAATGACACCTTGCATCATCTTTTTTTCTCGTTTGTCTTTAATGCTATCGATCCGTTCAGATAGAGCCTTGTGGACCATACACTGCACTGCATTCGCATGATAAGACATAGGAAACCACAAGAAACATGATGTACAGGCGGCTACTCTATGAGCAACCTCACGCTCATCAGACAATCCGAAAGAATTCTCGCCCTGTCAGGGCTTTGAACTAGGAACTCAAGCGATAGCGCTAAGACTGCGCGTTTCCTCCACTCGGCCATTCTAATGTCGGTAGCATCATCTGATGCCTTCAGGATTTCCAGCGACTTCCAATGACCCGATCCATTTTTACTAATTCTATTTTTGATTTCCAAGCCAGTAATTGGATTATTTCCAGAGTGAGCAGCACCTCGGTGCATTAACTTCTGCATATTGTAACGACTAGTGCTGTTCCTCATGTAGACATCTCAACGGGGATTTTCGGATGTCTATAGTAGTGGATGCCTGACGCCCAACAGAACTCTACTTCTCGTGTCGTACAGCATGCTACACTGATCCCAAGTATTATAGTGTTTATGGTGACTGCTGAGGCTTATGGGTGTTGTACATACCGTGGAGGTAAGTCACCGTGACAATCCCCTATGCTGGGCTGAGTCCATGTGACCAATCCGAAAATCCTTTCTAAGCACGGACTCATTTGGATTATCTTTCTGGGCTCACGGTTTTTAATAGTCAGCGGTTATACGCTCCGCTAAATCGTCGTAGGTGATGGTCTAAAGGCGGGTGGTGATATTGAATACGAATCGCCTTCTTCGATCATAGATGGACGAGTAAGGGTGGAGATTATCTTTGGTTTTATGGCCCCTTATGATGTTTGAACCGTTATTAACAAAAGAAACGACGTGTAGTTCCTGACGCGCCAGTGAAGTGAAAAACGCCTCCACCCCCGGTCCACCGTAAGTGTTCGGACAGCGTAACACCTTCAGATAGTCCCACTAGAAGTTTCATTTCAATAACCGAATCAAATTATAGGCGACATCCTAAAATTCGTTCACCCCAATTGCTTACCTCATTCAGCTTCAGTGAATTAAACCTCCAAATTAGTCATATTGTGAACGCCAGCCACCCCTTGAGCCGTAATATTTGTTACGCACCATGCATTACATTAATTCTCACTGGGTTAAACCATCAACTACTTACCTGCGCTTGAGTACGTCGTCATTCAAATGACTCAAATGAAGGGGACGTGACATCCATGGTGAGTGCGTAGCAGTCATACACATTGCGGTCACGTGTTGTGGCACGCGTCCAATGTTATGATTCGTAATATCAATGTCTAGGTAGAGGTGTTAGAATTCTCGGATATATCTTTCCATGGATTCTGAATTTCATCCAAGAAAATTGGCCAAGAGCAAAACGAGGATGCAAGCTTAATTTAATAGCTGCTGCACAGGGAGATATAAATTTCCATTTGAGTTTTATCTCACTTCTGCCTTGAATTTCCGTCTATGCTAGTTTATCTTCTGATCTCGTTGCGAATTGCCCAGCACTACCATACAAGATGACCCTCTGAATGTTTTCAAGGGTGTTACGCTACTCATCTCCTCAAGCCCTTTATCTACCATTCTCCTATCCCCCAGTATACAAGCTCTGCCTCAAAGTTTCAAGGCATCCAATCTCTTCGCATATACTACTGAAAAATTATACCACATTTACCTGTGTTACCTGTGTACCCAGTTTCATTTTATGGTCCCTTATTGTAAGTGCTTCATAACTGCATTTCAACTTGAGCTATCTCGTACTCTTGCCCCCCGCCCCCTCCCCTCCCACCACCCTCCACGTACTCATGACAAATTCACGTAAAGCGAAATGTAGCCAAAGTGGTTGTACGTTGGGCCATCATTGCAACTTTGACATTTCTGACGAAATATACGTTCAATATTTTCCCTCCTAACCCATCGGGAAAACTTCTTTGATGTTTCATCAGGCATCCTATTGGTTATAAAGTTTCTCCTATATGACGTTTTAAAATGCCGAAACAAGATATATGTGATAGTATGAATATGCAGTGATGCTCTGTATGCCACCAGTGAGAAAAATGAGTGTATTCTTGGTGGAGTGAGGGCTTCAGGGAAAAACTACTGATGTCTCTCGATGGTACGGAGAAAATGGGTAATCGATGGCAATGGCTCAGTCTCGACTGCTCACATGAGATCATTCTGATGCCAATGTTGTACCGTGTAACCTCTCTATCTTCGGGCGGAAATGTATAGATTCTGGGATAGAGTTGTAACCCGTGTCACCCCTGGGACTTACGAGAATATACGATGACAGTGATTTTTGGATGTCTACGTATTGGCATAAATTTCGAAGTGCTCTTTCAATCATGCGTTACTCATGAGACCGTCGATATAAATTTTCTTTTGCACCTGCCCGAAAAATCTATGGTACCATAGCTTATGCGCGACCCGACATAACCCACAACACATAAGGCTCAAACAAGTAAAGCATAGGATATAGATTTTATAAGCCAATGCTCGTCTCCATAATTTTTCCCATTTCATTCTTATCCCTGGTACAGTGAACAATATAAAACTTGAGTCACCACCGCCCCGAGTGATCCCGTGAATTATTAAAGACCAACCTCCTGAAAAAGTCCGAGTAGCTCTCTGTCGAGCTGTCTCTTGCCTTACTTCCGCTTTCTGAGAACCGTTCGTTTCTGCCACTCACAGCAATGGGCCTTGACTACAAGAAAGCCGATACCGTTGGGAAGCACTTCTGCGAATAGAAACTTTGTTACTGGCGTATTGTATAAAGATATGAAAGATATGAAGATGTTGTGTCGGGGATGTTAGGCAGTATTGGGATACGATAGACCCGAACAAGTGCGTTTGCACACATGGGCGATATCCTCATCCTGAATACAGGCCTCTTGGCGCTATCGTGGAAACTAACCGTTTTCGTGATTATCATGGAATTGATTATCATTAAATAAAGTAGGATTACGAACGTGTAGTTTTCGGCGATTCTCACAACCATTAAATTGACATCTTTACGACTTCCCATGTGATTCCTAAACTACTTCTAAGAAGAGCGGGAATATTACTGCGACACAAACACGTGATATCGAGATGGATCATTCAAGGGCTCATACGAATTCTTGGAAATAATGAGGGTGTGTTATCAAACTTACACGAGCTGGGAAAAAGTCATCACACTCTCTAAACGTTCTTCGAAGCTCAACCCCCACTCATTTCTTAAGGACTTGCAAGTTCAATAAAATGAAATAGTCAACGGGTGTCTTTCTTTCTCTGTGATATGAAGTTCTCTAACCCTTACGTTCTAAATTATTGTA
The DNA here is from genome assembly GCA_026005395.1 of Asobara japonica. NCBI lineage: Eukaryota > Metazoa > Arthropoda > Insecta > Hymenoptera > Braconidae > Asobara > Asobara japonica. Next base: position 1,194,781 of record BQMI01000429.1, read on the forward strand.
CACTTTAGTGTCGTATCCCACGCAATCTGAACCTCTTTCCCTGTACACAAAATTAACCATTCGTGACTAGTTGCGGTCTGTTCGTTGCTCATCTCCCATCAGAGTTGTTCGTACCATTTTCATCGTCGGAACCGTAACCAAAAAAACAAAAGACAGCTCATTAGGAAAATTATCATAGTTTCATTTTTCAGTTCAAAAATAGTATGCTCCTACCGTTTCGCCCAAATGAATACAATCAAATTTATGCTCTCACATATCATTCGTCAACGACGGTCTTCAGTAACGATTTAATTCATGCTGAGGGGTGAGTATTTTTTGGAATTTTCGTCCCCTGGTGATTCATAGCAATTTATCAGAGGAAAGCATCAATGATGCACGGCATTCTTCCGGCTTCCCTCGGACCTCCTCCTGATTTGGCAAAACGCCCATCCGCTCATCCAACACCCAACAGCGCCACTCCGTGCTATCAAAACATATGTCTACATTTCTGCAGCCTCCACCAACATGTTAAATAATCCTAGGTACTTGAACCGTTGTAAAATCACGGTGCACATTGTTCTGAATAATTGAACCATCTGTATTCATTGGAAACAATATGAATTGGAAAGTGATGTTTATTGTGACGGATGTTTGAGCCTACATGAGAAAAAATTAAACTTGTTTAGTAAACTAACTCATTCTTACCTGTTTAGCTTCGACAAGTTTTTGATCCGAATCCGAGGAAGCTCAACCGTTTTCTCCGTGCATCTGAATATCAATCTTCGCCGGAAAAACCTATAACGTACGATGTCTTCGAGAAGTTTTTGCTCTAAATTCGACGATACTTAACCTGCTTCTTTCTTCATCGTAAAAATTTTTGAATTATCAACATTTTATTATCTGCCCACGTCTGTGCTGAAGAAGTGTCTTAAATAATCCCATGTAGTTAAGCCATTGTAATATCACATTGCACACTATTCCGAACAGTCGAACAACTGAAAGTGTAATAAAGATCCGCTAGCTCTCTGATTGGTAAAAGCAAGTACGGAAAAGTTGCAACATAACATTTTTCACCCGATCTACTCGATGGGGGTATTTCGTTTCTGGTGTTTACGATGCTGAAGAACGTAACGTAGTGACTCCCTATATATTTACGGCAAATGCGGGGAATCGGAACCCATCTATTCTTTCCTTTTTTATGTAATAAACCGAGGGTCCTTGCAGATGTTTTCGAATACCTCAGGGTTACGCTTCAATACTCAACCGATGGTGGTTTTTTTGATCGAATTCTAACCTCCTTAATTCGACAATACAATTTCCATTTTTTTTACCATTGCTTCGTCATAAATTTACTATTTTATTTAGTCGACTTTTTTTTTAAATACCCAATCGGTTCTTGGTTTCTGATCGAACCCCCAACTCTGGAAGTTTATTGCGCGCAATACACTCGTTAGCGGGAAACTTATATATATGATTTGTTTGACATGAAATGGGGGTCCACACTCTACATGATGGCTTTCATTATGAGGGATTTAGCAATCACAATTTTTCGGATGAGGGGAAAGCTAAATTGCGTATCTGATGAATGTGGTATATAGAGTTGTAGAAACGACCGACTCGATGGAAACCAAACCGACTCCAGGGTGATGGACACCTCTCGGAACCTTGCAATTTCCGATAATGCCTAGAACACTTTAGGTCCTTTTAGAAATGACAAGGGAAGAAGTTATCGAAGAGTTGAAATATGCAAAAGGCAACCTTAAATCTCCTTAAAACCATGTCTATGAAAATTATAGAGCAGTTCAACCATTGTCGGATGTACCAACGTACAATGTATCAACTCTATTTCACTGCGTAGAATAGGAATAAGCATCAACAAAATTGTTTTCCAACCATAACTCTCTATAAAGCCCATTTTCTCCATTCACCAAGACATTACAACAAAACTTTGACAATGTGATCTCCTGTACCAGTAAATCATTTCCATTCTTTTCTCTGTTCTTGCAAAGCACTACCACCCATATCCTAGCATTGTCAACTACCCTCCCTGATACTATTAAAGTGGTAACTGCTTTCGTTTGAGACGTTACTGTCTCGTTGAAAACTTTTCCACAAAAGATAATCTGTCTCAACCCGTTATTCAATTTATATTCTTGTTCATAGGATACTCCGTAGAGTTCAACATTTTTTGAAATTTCAGAGTGTTCAGTTTGCTTATTCTTCCGACATTTCCGAGATTCAAGAGCACGAATTTTAGGCGTAACAATATGCGGGAGGAAGGATGGCCAAGTAGGGTTCACCTGGTACCCACCATCCTTTCCTCTTCTGCTATTGGTGAAAGCACTCACCCGACTTTTCTAACCTTATTGTTTGCCACCATCAATTTGGTTCCTTCTAGCTGGATTCCTTCCACCAAGGATTCTTCAATCCTCCGTACGGTCTTTATAATACTGTTTGTTTAATTTTCTAAATAATCAGTACACCACCCTATTCTGTTCTTCTGAGGCAGACGTCCATATCTTCTGGATATCGTCTGCCAAAATATTCTCAGGTTGTACCAACATGTTAGGTTGCTCCTGTTGAATGGTACATCCAGTATTCATCCTACATGCTAACGCCAATGTTTTATGGGCGTCATGTCCAGAGTCACTTTTCAGTCCTTCAACCCGATTATTGATCATCCCTTTTGTTTTCTCCATACATAGCTTCCCCCAGGCACAAGGGATCTCGCAAACACCTTGGAAAGGCAAGGGAATATCATTCGTATTCAAGGCGGATGATATTCCTAGACAAATATATAATATCCTCCCTGCACCGACACCTCCTATTGACAATGTCACCAAAGAGGAGCATCCTGTATTGCACAGTTCAAAGGCAAATTATAATATTGCCATTCTTCGTGCGAACAAAGATGATGTTATGTGGTTCTGGATAGAGATGGGCACTGTGCTAAGCTTATCTTCATGTTGAATGATCTCAGAGTTTCTGTTAAACTACAAAGTAACTTAATTCGTGGAATTGAGTGGTTACATTCTCCGCCAAGGAGAACTTCCATCGGAACTTATGCCTTACTCCCGGAGAATCACTAGCTCGGAGGCTTCCTGGGTCCTCAGCAATCGCAGTTTCTTTCTACTCTCCGAAGGATACTGCAGATAACTTCATCGATTAGGTCTTTGATCGACACAGGTCTATGTCCCATTCGAAGTTTGATGTCTAGGAACAGTTAGCGGAGCTTGTTCCGTAAGGTGGTAGGATAGGTTGCCGGAGTGTAGTTCCATGCGAGAAGAAGGTGAACCCGCCCCCTCGAGAACCACCACCAGAGCAGGACTACGGGTCCATCGTCATAATTTTCCTTATTTGAAGTGATATATTTTTTTATACCTCGGTCGAAAGTACGTATATTCGTCATCAATTTCGAAGCAGAAAGTCTACGATTTTCCATCGATGAAACTACACGCATGCCATCTACAACAGCAGGACGAAATTTTTGTTCCGCCCATCGGTGCATGGGACTGCTGTCAGTCACTAGTCATCACCTCTATCTACGATAATGTGAAATGTAACCTCAAAACTACTTCAGTGTAATCATTGAAATATTGAAAAAAATATTAATAAAGGCAATGACGTCCAGTCGATGGACGAGGAAGAGCTTCTGAGGGATTTTGATGCAGAAGCACGATTGATAATAGAGACAGAAACACATCTTGAAGCTTAATTTTCTTTGCGTTTCTTTTTTATGTTATGCCTGCCCCCGACCAGCAGCACTCGCTTCGCTCGTACAGGGCAGGCATCAGTATCTATAACCCAAATTATCAATTTTCGTACTTTCGACCGGCTATAAAGGAAAATAGTATACACCACAAGGTCAGAAGTTTGAAAGCCCTGAACTGCGCGCCATGATGCCCGAGGCGAAGCATCATGCCGAGGCATCATGGCGCGCAGTGCAGCAATTTCATACTTTCTGTCCTTATAGTGTAATATACCATTTTCCTGTATTAATATTTTCCATTGTAGGCCGTGGGCAGTTTGCATTGTATAGACTCCATGAAACTATGTCCGCTTTCTACTAGCGGGATGATCGATCTGGGAGCACTCGACTGCATCTTCGCAATGTATTAACCGCTCCCAAGTGAAGGACCAGATCTTGACTATATCCCTGGTGGGAATTTGTCCGGGGAACAGTTCTCCAACGAACGTAGCTCCTAGAACCATCTGGATATGACAGAACCTTTTCTATCAATTAAATCCATCAGCTCATTTTTTTCAGAAACTTTCAACGATGGAAAATTTCGCCTCTAAATGTACATGAACTGTTAACGACTTTCGGTTAAGATGTAACTGGTTCCCTGAAAACTTTTCACAAAAGATCACCTGTCTCACCCCGTTATTCAATTTATATTTGTTGTTCGCAGGGCACTCCTCGGGGCTGTTGGCTGATTGTATTCTCACTGTAACTATTGGCAAGACTGAGATCAACCAGGTAAGAACGACGATTCCCATTTTACCAAAATCCACTTGAGCGACCATTGCTCGGCTTTATTTTCATTTCATTCGACTCTCTTGAAATTCGATTTTACCTCTAGTATTTCAACACTTGAATTGCTTTCGCTGTTAAACCCTCAACCGAATACTACAACGAGTTTCTCGTGCAGGTCCGGGAAAATTTTCCACCCCTTTCCTAGGGGGAAGTTTGTTGGTATTCAATGACTGTAACAAGTAGTGAATTACTCGTAAGTTTATTATTCAGCAAAACACGCTTCGTGCCCGATGTGATGAACTCAGAGGTGTAATTAATTTTTGGTTATTGCGGAATTGTTATGACGAAATGAAAGGGCATTTTTCATTCGAAATTTATCGAATTTTTGAAATCATCAAAATTTAGAAAAGTTAAAATTATTTGGATTTAGGAAAAAAGTTCCAGCGCTATCAAACTATGTCACAGAACCAAAAGTATTGTCATTAAGAATTCTCATCTCAACTGGATTATCCTCACCTATTGCTGTATCTTTAAGATGGCACACAGAAAAACAGACATTCTCTTCAAAAAACGATATGGAAAATCTACAATTTCACCACCGAGCGATCCTTGAACCTGCTCGTTATCTTGACAAATGATCTTCCAAAGCTCAAGCCCAAGCCGACAGTCATGTCCACACAAATCCACCCGTTGTACCAACTGAAATGGATATCCGATTTAGCCACCCGACCCAACACTCATCGATTTCCAATATTGTAAAATATTCCGTATTAGATACAGCACATTTCAGTCGGTCCTATACGGAGTGTTTCAAAATAGTACTATTAATGGAGATCTTTCAAATTTTTAAAAATGTAATACATCGATTTTTCATGATGCCCACCCACACACTGACCTACACACCCACACACGCACCCACCTACCCTACCTAATTACCTACCCTCCCACCCGCCCCACCCTACCTACCCTCCGACACGCCCCACCCTACCTACCCTCCCACCCACATACTCACTCACGAACTCGCCGACCCACACTCATCCAAGTGGGTTTTCGTAATCATCAATCATCCGAATTTTCAAGAATTGAAATTTTCGACATCTTAGTGCTACTCTATGCAAGTCATTTTGAAACGCTCTATATGTAACTTCGAAAGGATTACCCATCGATGTAACTTAGCTTATCTTACGTAGCTACAATCAATAGTGTTTGCATTTCTGAAACAGAAACACGATAACACGCTGATGGTTATTCTAAAAAAATATCAGATAACACGAGTCGAGTGGATGGCATCAGCGGAGCACTCTAGTCCTGAGAAAATTATACAGGAAAATAACAAAATCCAAGCACTCGGGCAGATTAGGGTGAGTCTAATGGTAATGAGGAAGGGCATCTGCTGGAGATGATAGTTGTAGATGCACGCCTGACATTCTCATTCTCTGCTCATTTTTAATTTTGTTTCTTTTCATTGACAAATTCTTTTCATCTTTTTGTGCTATTTCAACTTTTCTTGCATTTCAAATTCTTGAAATTTTGAAATTTCGAAAAAGATTATGGAACGTTCCATTGGATCTACCTCGACCATTTCAATTTCTACTATGTTCTTTTTTGTCAAAAGCATATTAAAATGTTCCATTTCTTACGCGAATGATCCTCTCGCATTACCAACGCCCCCGATATCTTTATTTTCCTCTCCATCCAAGTTTTTACACTTCAATTAGTAGATTTCATCCCAGCAAAAAGGCTCCCTTGCAACGCGAAACATTTTCACACTGTAATCCGGATATCTAAATTGAACAGTTTGCATGGGCTTAATAAACTGTAATATAGTGGATGGTGCTGACGGAAACAACAGTGAATTACGGAGTCTATATTTAGCCCGAAACGAACGTAAAAAAAAAGAGTCAGAGGAGTTACGATGAGTACACCGTAGTTGTTACTTTCCATGGGATTCCGCTACGTGTCATCCCTGTTTCGTGCTATTTACATTTTCCTTATTCGGCATGATAACGGTATGTACGCCCATCTGGTGTTTTATAATTATCCGCGGGTTATTGTACAGCAAGAACATTCATCATATTTAATTAACGGTGATATGGCTTATTCATTGCAGCACTGAATATTAAGAACAAGATTCTCTGCTCAGAAATACTCATAATTTATTCAAAATTTTGTTCCAAAAGGGTCTTTCGCAATGTTCCAATACAATAATAAAAATATGATTTTTTTCCCAATATTTTCCTCACTTTTTGTGATTTTTTTTAAAGGGAAAAACATATCAACAAGCATGCTTATTCAGCTGCACCATTAGGTAATAGTTACAAAACCCGCACATCCGGCAAATGCTTTTATCAAGTATTGAGCCGCCTATATCATTTCTGTTTTTGAAGATGAACGAAATCTGTACATGTGATGAAAGCAACGTCAGCTAGATGTCATCTCAAAGGCTTTCAAGTCTGCTCGCTTTTTCCCGTCAATATTCAATAAGAATTCTCTGAATGGCTCCACTCGAAACCCCTCCAAGTCGCGTCTCCCCGAAGCCTTACTTATTCCGCATCCTCGTCTACACCCCAGAATATTGTCAAGTGCCTCCTCATCAGCCAGTCCGACCTTTTAATTAAACTCTTCAACTCGTTCAACAAATTTCCACCGATCCACCACAGTGGTCAGTAGTTAATTATGAAGAGTGGCAATAACATATGGGATGGAAAAAGAAGCTGGTAGTCAGTCCATAGTTTCATTTTCATTCGCTTTCCGCATTGTCATGTCCGCAGACGTTGTCAGTATCGGAAGACCACCTTCATGCCTTCATTATTACTTTTATTAGGGATCCGAACAGCTTTTCTTTAATGCTGGAAGTGATTTTTCATTCCAATAATAACCAACAATGAAAATGAATAGAAGGCTTCTGGTCCGAAAGTAAAAGAAAAAGATCTGCAAGCTTAAAATTTTGTCACATAGTCAATAAATAGATAGCTGACACTGAAAAGTCGACTTAGTATGGAATTGAGAGAACTGCTAGTGGGAACCACCTGAGAATCATCATTTTTCACGGGTTTCCGGTGAAGCATAATTTCCTTGGGGAGTTATCCGAATCCGTCTCTAACTCAGCCGCGTCTCAATCTCATTCGTCTAGCCTCCGTTAGGAGCCACATCGAAGGTGAATTTCAGTCTTTACGTGTTCTTTATATCTTCGTCTGCGATTTCCGGACTCTGTCACTCCATTAGTTTTATTAAAGTCTCGTTAGACCGAGGGTCCGACGGATGGGCTGAGGGGCATTGGCTTGTGGTTCGTGATAGCTTGGACACGCGACAGCATTCATTGATGGTGCGGTGTGTTTGATGATATTTAAAGGAAATGACGACAAGTGAATGGATGACGGGATCATAATGTCAAAAAGAACATTGTTAATAGCAAAGATGGATGTGAAAGTATTTGTTATTTGCATTCGTTTTGGCAAAAATTTAAAGCCTCCATGATTGTGTTGGATTGATGTCCAATCTGTGATTGATTTTCCCAATTACGTGAATGACTTGGACTTCTCTTATTCATTGTCTATCGAATCGACCTGTCTACTCGAAGTATATGCAGCATTGATAGCATTCAATTTTCAATCTCATTTCGGTAATGATAAATTCTTGTTAGGACCCAGCTATATCCATCTCATGCGCACAATTTACCGTCGAGTGTTCGGCGAAGTCTGATCGGTTGATCCCGCTTGATCTCCACAATAGTCGACATATTCATAATGAACATATTTTGCATGCCAGTCGTCCATCGTAGGATGCTGAAGGAATCTGCTGACATGTTTCAATACTCAAGATCTGTTTGGACGACAGTAAAGTCCGTCTTGAAGGGTTCTAATTTCCATCATTAGACATTGCCTAATATTTCGATGACAATTGAGGTGGTTTACATCTAGGACAGCTCGTGTTGATAGCAGAAACTATGGATTCGTTTTGAAAATTCAGGTTCCATCCACCTGACGATCATAAATTAGTCATATAGGAGGAAAAGAGACTACCCATACTTTAAAATTTACGACCAAAGGGTCAGATATTTCTGCTCACTTCATCTGATCTGATATCCTCAATATCCCAATTCCACATATTCATAATGAAAATATCTCGCGTGCCAGTAGTCCATGGTTTCTGCCTACCTGACGTGTAGCATGAAAAGAAGCATTGTCATTATCCACGTGTTGGAAATAATTAAATACAACTACAAGGGTCATGATTGATATAGACATGGAAACCCGTTATTATAGTGAAATCTTTGCATGTGGTACTCACCATCGATCTGCAGACGTTATCAAACATTTAGCTATTTAATTGTAGCTGCATTGCACTGATTCACTAGTCAATGAAGATCAATTTGGAATTCATATGGATGTTACGTGAAACTGTGATGTTAATGTAATCTCAGTACTTCTTGAAAGTTACAGGCAGTCAAACGGAGATGTAGTCGACCGGTTCATCTACTCCATTTCGGTCCATAATTTCGGCAAATCCATTAGCTCCATTTAATCCACGTTCGTGATGATGGTGAATATGCCCTTGAGCATGTCACACGAATTTACTGAGTTAATTTTCAATTTTATTCCGCTTGGCAGACACCGGATTCTAGCTCAAAGAGGATGTACTAAACTCAGTAAAGTGACGCTAGTAGAGTGGCAGTAGACATGCCTTTTACTTTTTCCTCTTTAGCCATTTTTTAGTGGAAAACCAGGTCACAAATTCCAATATCAGGCCAGTGCATATTTCTGATTTTTTTCCCCCCTACTTCGGCATCGATGAAAGTTTCGTTAAAGGTACACAGTAAGGTTTCGAACGTGCTTATGATAAGACGATCATGCAACAGTATCCATTTATTATAATTGGAGTTTTTTGATGATATTATTGCCATCCGAAGGAAATATGGTGATCACACAAAATTTATACTCGGAGAAAATAAAAAATTAGAAAAAAATAGATTGGAGGTTGTGGAGGGGGAAGTTGTGTGGTGTATAGATACTTGGTCGCTCTTGTCTTTAATGGTCATGAACTTGGCCGATACGCTCCCGCGTATCTCGATTAGTTTGTCACCTTGAGATCGAGACAATCGCATGCTAGTGCAAATTCAAATGAAGTGCAACGGAGTCCCATTCACCCGCAAACTGATCAGACAACTTGAAATAAGGTAGACCACTACCATGCAAAAATTCCAGAGGTCAACTCAGAGGAGTCCTCCTCTAGCAGCAGATATATTTATGCTCACAACATTCGTGAATTTGGATCCAACGAAAATCGGTGTTGCAACAGTGACGTTAATCTCCCCCGGATTTGCAATCTTAAGGGAAAAGCAGATGGGCGTAAAGATAATCCGAGTTAGCTTACCACCGTTGGCATGAGTGGCTCCCAGCTATCGCACCTCTATTTCGCAAGATTTCATTCCTCCCCTTTTTGTTCCTTTATAGTCACCGAGCGTTAGTCGTGAATCGGTTTTACCCCCTAAACTTCTCTCTCCCTGGCTGTAATAAATCTGGTGGGTTAGGGTCGTCGATATTCGAAGCACGCCACCAAGAAAGAAACGGATGGGATTCTCGAGACGTCCACCATTGGATAGAGTTGGAGCAAAAAAAAAAAGGCCGAACGAAGAGAAATAAAAGAGAAACAAAAGGTGGCGATATACTTCCCGTTCTCCTTCTCAATTGAATTTTCAAGATTGATGAGAAATTGGGATATCAGGAAGAGCTTCATTCACCATGTGTTTGATCGGTTCTAGTAAAACCAAGGCATTCGGCTTATTATCTAATGTGGTTCAGCTCTGATAGCGCGGAAGTTACCCAAGTGCTATAATAATATCGGATACAGTAATACTAACTTTGGGAAACAATGTTTGGCAATTAGAGGTGGAACTTGTATGAGCTCAGCGAAATAGTCCCACATCACTGCTTGGTAATATTGTGCAGCTAAAAACCATGGCACATTCAGGTATTCAATTAGCTTCTTGATAATAGAATCACATTCTCTGGGTTATCACAATTTTGCTACCTAGCTGATGCAGGTGAAAGAGGTTTACAATCACTGAATATATCAATGCAGATGGGTTGTGATCTATTGCGCTGGAAATGAATAATCTATTAGACTTGTATGACTGCGTCAATTATTTCGTTGTTGTGAAATGGGAAATTTGAAACAGTTTTGTTGTTCAAATTCTACCTCTAGTATTCTAATGCATTCGACCCTGTAAAGTGGACAACTCTAAACACAGGGGAAGTATCAGATATTGCATTATTTCAACAAGGGGGAAATGAGCCCTTCAGCATTATAGAAGTGGGGAGTTGTTCATCAGCATACTGGATATGTTGCCGATTGTCCGTTGCTGATACACTCGATTGAAAAACATAGAGATAATAGTAAATGCTCCATCGTCAAAGGTTGATGCCTGTTATCAAATTTGGAAGGATTTCGATAGAAATATGAAGGCAAACAGGATACAATGATGGAATGCATGCGCTTAGATTAGACATCCATGTCTTTCTATGTGCTATTCAAAATTTGATACAGCTTCAGTATCCTAATTCTACCTGTTGTGTAGATTCTGCCAATACTACAAGCCCTAGCACTCGAAACCCCTGCAAAGTATCAGACATCTTGAGTGCTTCCAACGAGGCCGAAACGACCCTCTAAGCATCATAGAAACGAGCAACCCTCCACCTACCAGAAATGCTCTCTACACATATGCTAGAATCCTCAAGGATGTCAGTGGGATAGTCCATAGTACTAAGTCCAGATCTCTTGTCCCTAGAGAAGAGATTTTCTGAGGAGAAAGTAGCTTACGATACAACGATACTTATACGTTATAACCCTCCGGTACTGCCGGCATGAGATCCTTATTCGGATATTCTTTCCACTCGACAGCGTTAAATTCGCGTTACGCTAGGCTCGTTAAGAGGGCTCATTCAGGGCCAGCAAAAAGGTTGTACAAGAGGGGAAAACTGGGATGAAATGATGGCATCATTTTATGTCTTCTCATTGGTCGGTATGCTAGTATGGATGCTGGAAGAAGTTGAATGCAACGATCCAACCCCATTTCTATATGCTTCCCATACCCATCGCGAAAGAAAACTTCATTCGACATTTTCAGATTCTTACACGGAACAATTTTTTCCAACCAAACTACACGAACTGCGGGAAGAAAGCAATAAACACTCAGGTCATCATCACCAAACTCAGAGTAGGTCATACGAAATTAACTCATAACCATATTATGATTAGGATGTATTGGCTTTTTCGGTCTTGTACCTCAGTCATCCTGAGGTGTATATAGATATGCATTGATACTTGGTTGCTCTTGGTGATCTTTCGTGGTCGTGGACTTGGCAGATACGCTCCCGCGTATCTCGATACTTCAGGAATACATCTTTGAATGATCACACTGAGAAAGAATTACATTTGCGTAATTTGTTCGTTGTCAATTTTTCCCTCATATTGAAAATTTAAATGAGGAAAAATATTAATTAAGAAAATTCAATATGCACATCATTTAATACGCGACACGATCGACACATGATGGGAAGATATTCACGTCTCAATGCGCAACGCGGAAAAAGGCGAAACGATTGCGATATAATCGTGACCATCGAGGAGCAAATTGTGAAATGAAAAAGGTAGTTGTCGCAATAGGGGCCCTTTTTCTCAGCGAAGTGGACTCACTTGCGCTAATTCCCTTGCTGTGGGGGGGGGGGGGGGCTAAATACCGCAGGGCCATTTCGTACGGTCGATGTTATGACTTGTACATATTACGATACACTCGGCTATGGGCAATTACGGTGGTGAATTATCTCGTTAGTCGACAGTCTGCGGGGAACTATTGCGGGTTATTCATGGCTCAATGTTATAGTCATTGAAAAGATGGATTCAACTGGTGAAGAGCGTGTGGTAGTCACTTTTTTATGGTGCAGTCAATCTCGATTGAAGACACATCATAATTTCTAGAGATGAGGACAATATCAGTGGGTACCATAAATTGCCCAAGGAGTATAACAATATTTTAGCTTTCTGGTGAGCTATTAGTTTCAATTTGTAGAAAAATATGTGGCAAAGAACATAACTGCGACGTAACATATTTGTTTTGCAGCTCACTTGGTGACCATTACCGTAAATAAAATGATATGAAGTCTTGATTCGAGTTCAATTGAGGGTTCTTTGGGTTATAATTAGGGTTTGATCGGAGTTAACTCAAGAGGATGAACTTCGCTTTAGACACCATCGATTTTCAATTGGTGCATATGCATTAGTATCGCGTATATGTTTCAATAAAAGTTTGATGAGCGTTGAAGAGGGGTCAAATATAGCAGAAAGTTATGGGGGAATCTGAGTTCTCAAGTAGATGGAATGTATACATTGGGGAGGCAAACTTAATTTTTTTAAAATTGAATTTTTCGCCCCGTGTGCGTTGATACTATCCAATAGGAACCCCCGGAAGATATTTCCGTCGAATTTGGGTCGAAAAAGTCAAATTAATTTTTTTTCGATTTTGGCCAAATTTAACATTGGGACCTTATGGGGAGGCAAACTTAATTTTTTTAAAATTGAATTTTTGGCCCCGTGCGCGTTGATACTATCCAATAGGAACCCCCGGAAGATATTTCCGTCGAATTCGGGTCGAAAAAGTGAAATTATTTTTTTTCGATTTTGGCCAAATTTAACATTGGGACCTTATGGGGAGGCAAACTTAATTTTTTTTAAATTGAATTTTTCGCCCCGTGTGCGTTGATACTATCCAATAGGAACCCCCAGAAGATATTTTCGTCAATTTTGGGTCGAAAAATTGAAATTAATTTTTTTCGATTTTGGCCAAATTTAACATTGGGACCTTATGGGGAGGCAAACTTAATTTTTTTTAAATTGAATTCTTCGCCCCGTGTGCGTTGACACTATCCAATAGGAACCCCCAGAAGATATTTCCGTCGAATTTGGGTCGAAAAAGTCAAATCAATTTTTTTCGATTTTGGCCAAATTTAACATTGGGACCTTATGGGGAGGCAAACTTAATTTTTTTAAAATTGAATTTTTCGCCCCGTATGCGTTGATACTATCCAATAGGAACCCCCAGAAGATATTTTCGTCAATTTTGGGTCGAAAAATTGAAATTAATTTTTTTCGATTTTGGCCAAATTTAACATTGGGACCTTATGGGGAGGCAAACTTAATTTTTTTTAAATTGAATTCTTCGCCCCGTGTGCGTTGACACTATCCAATAGGAACCCCCAGAAGATATTTCCGTCGAATTTGGGTCGAAAAAGTCAAATCAATTTTTTTCGATTTTGGCCAAATTTAACATTGGGACCTTATGGGGAGGCAAACTTAATTTTTTTAAAATTGAATTTTTCGCCCCGTGTGCGTTGATACTATCCAATAGGAACCCCCAGAAGATATTTTCGTCAATTTTGGGTCGAAAAATTGAAATTAATTTTTTTCGATTTTGGCCAAATTTAACATTGGGACCTTATGGGGAGGCAAACTTAATTTTTTTTAAATTGAATTCTTCGCCCCGTGTGCGTTGACACTATCCAATAGGAACCCCCGGAAGATATTTCCGTCGAATTCGGGTCGAAAAAGTGAAATTATTTTTTTTCGATTTTGGCCAAATTTAACATTGGGACCTTATGGGGAGGCAAACTTAATTTTTTTTAAATTGAATTTTTCGCCCCGTGTGCGTTGATACTATCCAATAGGAACCCCCAGAAGATATTTTCGTCAATTTTGGGTCGAAAAATTGAAATTAATTTTTTTCGATTTTGGCCAAATTTAACATTGGGACCTTATGGGGAGGCAAACTTAATTTTTTTTAAATTGAATTCTTCGCCCCGTGTGCGTTGACACTATCCAATAGGAACCCCCAGAAGATATTTCCGTCGAATTTGGGTCGAAAAAGTCAAATCAATTTTTTTCGATTTTGGCCAAATTTAACATTGGGACCTTATGGGGAGGCAAACTTAATTTTTTTAAAATTGAATTTTTCGCCCCGTATGCGTTGATACTATCCAATAGGAACCCCCAGAAGATATTTTCGTCAATTTTGGGTCGAAAAATTGAAATTAATTTTTTTCGATTTTGGCCAAATTTAACATTGGGACCTTATGGGGAGGCAAACTTAATTTTTTTTAAATTGAATTCTTCGCCCCGTGTGCGTTGACACTATCCAATAGGAACCCCCAGAAGATATTTCCGTCGAATTTGGGTCGAAAAAGTCAAATCAATTTTTTTCGATTTTGGCCAAATTTAACATTGGGACCTTATGGGGAGGCAAACTTAATTTTTTTAAAATTGAATTTTTCGCCCCGTGTGCGTTGATACTATCCAATAGGAACCCCCAGAAGATATTTTCGTCAATTTTGGGTCGAAAAATTGAAATTAATTTTTTTCGATTTTGGCCAAATTTAACATTGGGACCTTATGGGGAGGCAAACTTAATTTTTTTTAAATTGAATTCTTCGCCCCGTGTGCGTTGACACTATCCAATAGGAACCCCCAGAAGATATTTCCGTCGAATTTGGGTCGAAAAAGTCAAATCAATTTTTTTCGATTTTGGCCAAATTTAACATTGGGACCTTATGGGGAGGCAAACTTAATTTTTTTAAAATTGAATTTTTCGCCCCGTGTGCGTTGATACTATCTAATAGGAACCCCCAGAAGATATTTTCGTCAATTTTGGGTCGAAAAATTGAAATTAATTTTTTTCGATTTTGGCCAAATTTAACATTGGGACCTTATGGGGAGGCAAACTTAATTTTTTTTAAATTGAATTTTTCGCCCCGTGTGCGTTGATACTATCCAATAGGAACCCCCAGAAGATATTTCCGTCGAATTTGGGTCGAAAAAGTCAAATCAATTTTTTTCGATTTTCGCCAAATTTAACATTGGGACCTTATGGGGAGGCAAACTTAATTTTTTTAAAATTGAATTTTTCGCCCCGTGTGCGTTGATACTATCCAATAGGAACCCCCAGAAGATATTTCCGTCGAATTTGGGTCGAAAAAGTCAAATCAATTTTTTTCGATTTTCGCCAAATTTAACATTGGGACCTTATGGGGAGGCAAACTTAATTTTTTTAAAATTGAATTTTTCGCCCCGTGTGCGTTGATAGTATCCAATAGGAACCCCCAGAAGATATTTCCGTCGAATTTGGGTCGAAAAAGTCAAATCAATTTTTTTCGATTTTCGCCAAATTTAACATTGGGACCTTATGGGGAGGCAAACTTAATTTTTTTAAAATTGAATTTTTCGCCCCGTGTGCGTTGATACTATCCAATAGGAACCCCCAGAAGATATTTTCGTCAATTTTGGGTCGAAAAATTGAAATTAATTTTTTTCGATTTTGGCCAAATTTAACATTGGGACCTTATGGGGAGGCAAACTTAATTTTTTTAAAATTGAATTTTTCGCCCCGTGTGCGTTGATACTATCCAATAGGAACCCCCAGAAGATATTTCCGTCGAATTTGGGTGGAAAAAGTCAAATCAATTTTTTTCGATTTTCGCCAAATTTAACATTGGGACCTTATGGGGAGGCAAACTTAATTTTTTTAAAATTGAATTTTTCGCCCCGTGTGCGTTGATACTATCCAATAGGAACCCCCAGAAGATATTTTCGTCAATTTTGGGTCGAAAAATTGAAATTAATTTTTTTCGATTTTGGCCAAATTTAACATTGGGACCTTATGGGGAGGCAAACTTAATTTTTTTTAAATTGAATTCTTCGCCCCGTGTGCGTTGACACTATCCAATAGGAACCCCCAGAAGATATTTCCGTCGAATTTGGGTCGAAAAAGTCAAATCAATTTTTTTCGATTTTGGCCAAATTTAACATTGGGACCTTATGGGGAGGCAAACTTAATTTTTTTAAAATTGAATTTTTCGCCCCGTGTGCGTTGATACTATCCAATAGGAACCCCCAGAAGATATTTTCGTCAATTTTGGGTCGAAAAATTGAAATTAATTTTTTTCGATTTTGGCCAAATTTAACATTGGGACCTTATGGGGAGGCAAACTTAATTTTTTTTAAATTGAATTCTTCGCCCCGTGTGCGTTGACACTATCCAATAGGAACCCCCAGAAGATATTTCCGTCGAATTTGGGTCGAAAAAGTCAAATCAATTTTTTTCGATTTTGGCCAAATTTAACATTGGGACCTTATGGGGAGGCAAACTTAATTTTTTTAAAATTGAATTTTTCGCCCCGTGTGCGTTGATACTATCTAATAGGAACCCCCAGAAGATATTTTCGTCAATTTTGGGTCGAAAAATTGAAATTAATTTTTTTCGATTTTGGCCAAATTTAACATTGGGACCTTATGGGGAGGCAAACTTAATTTTTTTTAAATTGAATTTTTCGCCCCGTGTGCGTTGATACTATCCAATAGGAACCCCCAGAAGATATTTCCGTCGAATTTGGGTCGAAAAAGTCAAATCAATTTTTTTCGATTTTCGCCAAATTTAACATTGGGACCTTATGGGGAGGCAAACTTAATTTTTTTAAAATTGAATTTTTCGCCCCGTGTGCGTTGATACTATCCAATAGGAACCCCCAGAAGATATTTCCGTCGAATTTGGGTCGAAAAAGTCAAATCAATTTTTTTCGATTTTCGCCAAATTTAACATTGGGACCTTATGGGGAGGCAAACTTAATTTTTTTAAAATTGAATTTTTCGCCCCGTGTGCGTTGATAGTATCCAATAGGAACCCCCAGAAGATATTTCCGTCGAATTTGGGTCGAAAAAGTCAAATCAATTTTTTTCGATTTTCGCCAAATTTAACATTGGGACCTTATGGGGAGGCAAACTTAATTTTTTTAAAATTGAATTTTTCGCCCCGTGTGCGTTGATACTATCCAATAGGAACCCCCAGAAGATATTTTCGTCAATTTTGGGTCGAAAAATTGAAATTAATTTTTTTCGATTTTGGCCAAATTTAACATTGGGACCTTATGGGGAGGCAAACTTAATTTTTTTAAAATTGAATTTTTCGCCCCGTGTGCGTTGATACTATCCAATAGGAACCCCCAGAAGATATTTCCGTCGAATTTGGGTGGAAAAAGTCAAATCAATTTTTTTCGATTTTCGCCAAATTTAACATTGGGACCTTATGGGGAGGCAAACTTAATTTTTTTAAAATTGAATTTTTCGCCCCGTGTGCGTTGATACTATCCAATAGGAACCCCCAGAAGATATTTTCGTCAATTTTGGGTCGAAAAATTGAAATTAATTTTTTTCGATTTTGGCCAAATTTAACATTGGGACCTTATGGGGAGGCAAACTTAATTTTTTTTAAATTGAATTCTTCGCCCCGTGTGCGTTGACACTATCCAATAGGAACCCCCAGAAGATATTTCCGTCGAATTTGGGTCGAAAAAGTCAAATCAATTTTTTTCGATTTTGGCCAAATTTAACATTGGGACCTTATGGGGAGGCAAACTTAATTTTTTTAAAATTGAATTTTTCGCCCCGTGTGCGTTGATACTATCTAATAGGAACCCCCAGAAGATATTTTCGTCAATTTTGGGTCGAAAAATTGAAATTAATTTTTTTCGATTTTGGCCAAATTTAACATTGGGACCTTATGGGGAGGCAAACTTAATTTTTTTTAAATTGAATTTTTCGCCCCGTGTGCGTTGATACTATCCAATAGGAACCCCCAGAAGATATTTCCGTCGAATTTGGGTCGAAAAAGTCAAATCAATTTTTTTCGATTTTCGCCAAATTTAACATTGGGACCTTATGGGGAGGCAAACTTAATTTTTTTAAAATTGAATTTTTCGCCCCGTGTGCGTTGATACTATCCAATAGGAACCCCCAGAAGATATTTCCGTCGAATTTGGGTCGAAAAAGTCAAATCAATTTTTTTCGATTTTCGCCAAATTTAACATTGGGACCTTATGGGGAGGCAAACTTAATTTTTTTAAAATTGAATTTTTCGCCCCGTGTGCGTTGATACTATCCAATAGGAACCCCCAGAAGATATTTTCGTCAATTTTGGGTCGAAAAATTGAAATTAATTTTTTTCGATTTTGGCCAAATTTAACATTGGGACCTTATGGGGAGGCAAACTTAATTTTTTTAAAATTGAATTTTTCGCCCCGTGTGCGTTGATACTATCCAATAGGAACCCCCAGAAGATATTTCCGTCGAATTTGGGTGGAAAAAGTCAAATCAATTTTTTTCGATTTTCGCCAAATTTAACATTGGGACCTTATGGGGAGGCAAACTTAATTTTTTTAAAATTGAATTTTTCGCCCCGTGTGCGTTGATAGTATCCAATAGGAACCCCCAGAAGATATTTCCGTCGAATTTGGGTCGAAAAAGTCAAATTAATTTTTTTCGATTTTCGCCAAATTTAACATTGGGACCTTATGGGGAGGCAAACTTAATTTTTTTAAAATTGAATTTTTCGCCCCGTGTGCGTTGATGCTATCCAATAGGAACCCCCAGAAGATATTTCCGTCAATTTTGGGTCGAAAAATTGAAATTATTTTTTTTCGATTTTGGCCAAATTTAACATTGGGACCTTATGGGGAGGCAAACTTAATTTTTTTAAAATTGAATTTTTCGCCCCGTGTGCGTTGATACTATCCAATAGGAACCCCCAGAAGATATTTTCGTCAATTTTGGGTCGAAAAATTGAAATTAATTTTTTTCAATTTTGGCCAAATCTAACATTAGGACCTTATGGGGAAGCAAACTTAATTTTTTTTAAATTGAATTTTTGGCCCCGTGTGCGTTGACACTATCCAATAGGAACCCCTAGAAGATATTTCCGTCGATTTTGGATCGAAAAATTGAAAATAATTTTTTTCCGATTTCGGTCAAATTTAACATTGGGGCCTTATGGGTCTCCCTTAATCAACCCTTAGACTCAGCGTCCCACCTTCTGGATAATTCAATGAAAATTACAGTGAGAGGAATACCCTGCCGACTGATATGGTCAAAGGCCACTAATTCATGCTGTTTACACTTTTCTACTTGCACCAAGCTTTGTGGAAATAAAATGTGTTTATGCAGTTTACAAAAGTTAGTAAGCGTCTGAGCGCCCATCATTCTTTCCTCGTGTCGACGAGCGAGTAACACACTGGACACCATGGTCATTAGTGTACACACCTTCCTCCATTACGTGACTCTACCTTTGGTACATTTTTCGTTTGAGACTTATTCACTATGATGGCACGTACACATTTTCGTAGCGTCAGGTGCAGCTGACTTTTATAGCGTGTCACTGCAACCATCGGGTCAAAATTAATTATAGAGTGATTCAACCGTAGGAAACTCATCTGGGCTACACGAGTGCATTTAGAATCGAACTTTCTGTATTATTAACGTGGAATATATATCGATGGTATCACTTTTGAAAGATGTCAACGGTAGTACATCTTTAATGCCTACCGTCAAATCTTTAATAGAGGGATTAGTGGAAAAAATCCAAGCTCCGATACATATAACATTTATGCACTATACCTTATATATTTCCAGAATATATTCATTTGCATCGAAGTATTTCCTTCGTTACCTCGAAACCATATAATTTCCGGTGTATACCCGAGACTGAAGGATCCCTGTGAGCAAAGTGAACAAATGCCGTGGTCACAGTGTATTCTCAGTAGAAACGAGCGGATTCCATGCGCCACACTAGCACTGTTGTTACCCCAACGACTCGAGAGACATCCACTCGTAATTAACTGGCATTCTCACTCCCCTAAAACTCCTCCACACTTTAACTTTGCATTCCTACCGGATGGACATTGCGACAGACTTGGAATGAGTTGGTCACTGGTTTTAGCTCAACCCTACCGGCCCCCCCCCCCTTCTTATACAAAAAGTATATAAGAGATTAGAGCAGGATTCTTTATACAGTCTTAAAGTTGATATCAATGGGGCGAAGGGCGCCAAACTAATTCTCCTTCTTGCACATTATTTGGCTAATATGTCATAACGGAAGGGACCAAAGGGAATTGTATTAGTATTTTTTGAAATTGACAAATTGAAAAATCTGTAGTAACGCAATTCTCACAGAATTCTAAATCGAATATAATCTCTTCAAAATATAATCGAACGAAATACAATGGCTCAAAATGAAAATGCGAAGAAATAAGGTCAACTTTTTTCCTGCATTTTTTTTCATCCGGCAATTGAAATCCTCGTATTGCAACTTGGCCTATTCAATGCTCTCTTATTCCTCGGTTTCTCGCTCATTCTGCTCCTCATCGCGCTCCTTTTGTGCGGCTCAGTTACACCCCGAGGGCTACCCACTGGTTTTAATTTGCAACAACCACTTGTGACGCGACTTGTGACAACCGAAAAATCCACCAAAAAGGCGCAGCAAATTGCGTCATTCAGTGTTGGGGAAGTAATTGGTGGTGGGGATGAGTTGGAGTGGGGGAGAGGAGGGCGGGGTCTTTAGTAAGTTATTGGGGCGCAAATGAAAATAGGGTGATATGTAGTTCTGACGATTCGAAATGAACAACTGAAAATTATATTTTAGAAATTTTGCAAATTTGAGAGACTTTTGAATGTCTTTCAACTTAACAAAATTAAATTGTTAAAATTTTCTATTGTGGAATTTTAGTTTCTAATTTTTACTTTTTTGAACTCTTTGTAATTTCTAGAGCTTCCCGCGCGCCCACATGTGTGTTTGGAGGGGGTGGGTAGGTGTGGGTGGGCGTGGGATGGTAGGTGGGTGGACGATGGGCGTGGGATGATGGATAGGTGGGTGTGGGGATGGTGGGTGGACCAGTAGGTGGGCGTGGAGGTGGTGGGTGGGTCAGTAGGTGGGCGTGGGGGTGGTGGGCGGGTGGGTAGGTAGGCGTGTGATGGGAGATTTGTGGTGTGGTGTGTGTGCTTGTATATATGCCTGCGAACCCACACCCACATCCCGCTATTTTTTTTATTTCTTTTTTTTCTTTGCTGTCCGCTATTTTGACGGCTTGAACTTCGATTCGCTTTTCAAACATTGACTGCTTGTTACCTCCGATTAACTGTAGCCTTCAGGCGCGAAGCTACACATGACACGAGCATGACAGGTTTGCCGTTAATTACGAAGATAGAGAAGTATGGAGCAATTACATCGTTGCTCGGAGGTGAAAAACTGGGCTACATTTCTTTTTCACACTTGGGTAATTTTTTTAACGGTGTCATCCCGCAATCAATCACCTTGAGACTTTAATTACGTCCAATCAATGGATTCTTTGAATACAGGTCTGCTCAATTTTATCGACTTTGCAGAATTCTGAAAAGTTTTTAAATTTTGACCTCGAATATTTTTTGTTAAAATGTATCAGACATATTCCTCAAATTTGGCAAATTTTTCTATGCATTTCTCGTAGGAACAGGCTACGAATTTATTCGCAAGCTTAAAGCGAAAGAGATTCTGAAAAGAGTACAATTTCCCTACGAATGATGGGGCTCTTTTATTTTACAAGCCCGCTATTCAGTAATGGAACTAACCCGTTATTCGCAGCTTTAGTGTAGCCATTGGATTTAAGTACACGCGTCACATTTTGTACATTTTTCAAATTCGGTACATCTTGCAAATGTTGTTAACAAAACTTTTCCATTTTTCTTTCATATTTTCTGTTTTGTTGTAAATTAATTTTTTCCCCTAAATTTAGAAAATTTCTTCAAATTTTTTCAATTTTTCGAAATTTTTCCGATTTTTCAAATTTACCAAATTGGCGAAATTTTCCAAAATCCGGCAATTTTTTTCGAATTTTTTATTCATATCTGGTAGGAATAAGTTACCAATTTATTCACAAGCTTAAGGCGAACGAGATTCTGAAAAGAGTACAATTTCCCTACGAATGATGGGGCCCTTTTATTTTAAAAGCCCAGCTATTCAGTAATGGAGCCAACCGGTTAGTCGCAACTTTAGTGCGGCCACTGCATTCAAATGGCCAGGGCTATTTGAATAATATATAAATCTCGGTGGGCAGAAATTAGTCGAGTGCTGACAGTACTTGCATTTGGAGAATTTTTTTAATCGCTCAGTCGGAAAGTGACGAGAGAGTCAGGAACTTGCTGTTACGAATTAAGAATATTAAACTACTTTTCAAAGGTGAAAAAAATTGAAGGAAATTTAAATGAATGCACTTAGTCCCTTCATTCCCAGCAAAATGCTGAAAGGGTGAGTCAATTAAGGTAGTTCAAGCGAGACTTACAACTTTGTACATAAGATATGAGCAATTTGCACATTTTTAACTAACCTTGACGAGAAATGGGCCAATTCCACTTTCAAGACTTATAAAGAATTTTTGCAAAATTGACAATTCTAATGGACCGCAATTCCTAACCTAGGAACTGTCCCAATATTCACCCATGCAGATATCCCAATCTTCAACCATGAACCTCTCCAATTTTCACCGATCCAACTGTCCCAATCTTCAACCAGGAAGCTACCTCAACGTTCAGCCATCAAATCGACGGAGTTTTCAACCATAGAACTGTCCCAATTTTCAAACATGAATAAGTCCCAATTTTCAATTAGGGACCCACCCAATTTTCAATTAGGGACCCACCCAATTTTCAGCGATGCAACTGTCCCAAGTTTCCATCAAGACACTAACTCAACTTTCATTCATCAACCCCCCTGACTCTTCAACCATAGAGCTGTCCCAATTTTCAACCATGGATCCATTCAATTTTCTAGCATGCCGCTGACCCAATTTTCAACCACGAGGCTGCCTCAACCTTCAGTCATCAACCTGTCCCAATTTTCAACCACGCCGCTGCCTTGACCTTGAGTCATCACACTGCCTGAGTTTTCAACTACGCTACTGTCCCAATTTTCAACTATGGGACTGTCCCAATTTTCAACTATGGGGCTGTCCTAATTTTCAACTATGGGGATGTCCCAATTTTCAACTATGGGGTTGTCCCAATTTTCAACTATGTGACTGTCCCAATTTTCAACCACGAATTTGTCCTAATTCTGAACCAGGAAGCTACCGCAACCTTCAGTCATCACACTCTCTCAGTTGTCAACCATGTAACTGTCCCAATTCCCTCCCATAAAGTGTCCCAATTTTTCATTTGACAGTAACTGCATATTCGGTCTCGCCAGACCAGACTTCATTATTCTGAAGCAAAAAAACCCTTTGGAAGGAGAAACGTTCACATTCACAACCATAGTTGCTGGCTTTCAAAATTTTTTTTTTTCTGACTTTTCAGCGCAACCGCGGAATAATCTGCCTTGCCATATGGCGATGCTCTCTGTTCCAACACATTCGCGCTTCGTGGAAAAGTTTCAACAGAATCTAATGATATAAAATGTCCGAGAGTTTTCCCAACGACAGAGTCAGCCAACACCCGGGGCAAGTCGAAACTTTTAAAGTCTGCCTCGCAGAAATATTGTAAAGGATGAAACAATAGCACTGTTTGAAAATTGCGGTTCAAATGTTGACAGAAAAATTATTAAATTTCCGGAGAGCACGTCAGAGATTCGCTCTTAAGTTTAGATTTCATGTCGGAAAAAAACTGAATTTCAAACATTTCAAAAATTTCAAAAGTTTGCAATTTTCGAATCGATTAGAAAATTTAGAAAACTTAGGTTTGGATTTTTTTCGAAAAATTTATAAAGTAAAAAAATTGCAAATCTTTAGAAAGCCCCAGAAATTCATGGTGATAATTACCAGCCCCTTTATTTTAGCCTCGAAAAGAAAAGAAAATGACAATTAATACAGCCTCACCACCTTAACCATCTAATTTCATACACCTGCTGCAAGCTCATAACTTTCAACATCCGTGAAGCGATTAATTTCCGATAAAAACCATAACGAAAAATACGTATGTGCCGCGCTAGAGTCTACCTGTGGTTGCAAATATATGGAGTTAAAAAAAAAACAACTCTGTACGGAAGCCAAGTGGCCCAGAGAGCGGTCGAATTGCCGACCCAATTGCTGATGAAATTTATGGCCAATAGTGTGAAATTTGACCGGCGCATATACCAACGATCAATGCTAAATTGGCAGAAGCCATGAAATTAATTCCACTTGTCAGTGCCGTATACATTTCAACCCCAAAATTTCACTATTTGTTTTTCGATACCTGCTAATATCAATAAATCACATGGAATTTCTTTCGACAATTTTTCAAATAGTGCAACTTTTTACCTTTTTTGAAGCTTTTAAACTTTTCCGATTTTTTTTTCAAAAGTTCGAAAAAAAAATTTGACAATTTTTTTTTCATTTTTGCAAATTTTTTTTAGAGCTAAAAATTATGAAAATTTTGACCATTTTTTTTATTTTTTTTTATTTTTCCAAATTTTTTTTTAGACCTCAAAATTATGGAAATTTCGACAATTTTTTGTTTTTACAATTTTTAATTTCTTTTTAAGTTAATATTGATTATAATTTACAAATTGTAGAACCTTTCGAAATTTTGGAAACTGAACATCCAAAATTCCTTTCCAAGTTCATCGTACCTTCATTAACACGTAAATCTGAGATGTGATGATAAAGAAGTAGAGTTTACAACTGAATCTCGGCTATTTACTCCGCGAATTTGCTCCATGGAGTCCCGCGAGTTCCCTCTCCATTGCCTCAAAGTTGCATGGATACCTAGGCTTATTTAGTTTAGCGATTAAAGCGAGCGAGCAAGCGGGCGAACTCCTTCCAAGAGTTGGATCCAGATCTCTGACAAGAATATCATGCGTATGGGTTGAATTCTTCCGCTCCAGATGTGGCCCTCGGGATTCCTGAAAATTTACCAGTTACCCGGTACGCATAAATAAAGCCAGATGTTGGTTACACTTGCGCCATTTTTCCAAAATTTGGGAAACTTTCAAAAACTAAAAATTGGGAATTTAAAAAAAAACTGAATTGCATTATAAAAAAAAAATAATGTTTCCAATTTTCGAGAATTTTTTTTCTTAAAAAATTTTTGCAAATTTTTTATTTTTTTTTTCATTTTGTTAAGTTAGGGATTTTAATTGCAAAAATGCCGAAAGAAGTGAAAGTCCATATATCACAAGTACCATAAATTCTAAAAGAATTTAATAATTGAATTTTTTTTCTCAGTCACGCACAAGTAAACACAGATGTTTCCATCCCCGCCATCCGGCGTAGCCCATTCAAAATCAATAGGATCGCTTGAATCCCCTTCATTTCCATCAACGCATTTCATTTCTTTTTTTACCAAGCGATATCTCTCCCGTATTCACCGATATTCGCCAATTTTTTACTGATACATAGCAAAAATTCCTAGTTTGCATAGTGTAATCCTGTTGCCACCATTCCGTAAATTAATTTCTTGTTTGAGGAACATAGGAACGTTATTGAAAGCACTTTAAATCAACACGTTTCTCCATTTTTTTCTTCCACAAAACACGAGGCCACATAATTTCAGCTATTCGCGTTCTGCGTTCGATGAAATAAGATTGAAATCATACTTCAAACAAGTCCTTTGCATTTCAAATTCATTTCCAACAGCTCTATTAACCAAATAGACCAAACAGTCACATATTATATTTGTCCGGCAAATTGCTCTCGCATGATATAAGTATATAATCATAAAATATCATGAAATGTACCGTAACATATTGAAATCCCTCTTGGCGAGTTCCAATTTTTTTTTAAATTTTCATACACAGTTTTGTTAAAAAAAGGTATGCTTCGATTTCGATTTTTGAACAAAATCTGCAGCTTCTTCATCTGAAAAATTCTAAAGAAAAATTAGGAAGCAGAATCAATAGGACACGTTGCTTTTCTTTAGCTCCGCTAACTGGGATCGATTGACCCCCAAGCTACTTCAATCAATTATGAATTCTAATGAAGGCCCGAAGCACCCAATGGACTCTCAAATACACGCATGAAAACCATAAACCGGCAGCCATTGACTGTGACTAACTGGGCAGTGCAAACGCGTTGGCGTTTTCCGTAGCATAGCACAAATGGTAGTGGCGTATCCGAGTGTACCAACAGCTTTATCATGCTTGATGAACGAGGTGTCCTGGTGTGTAGTAAACCCGCAACCGCGATCGTATCTGTCTGGAAGTGGCCTCCGAGAAATATAGCGAGGGTTTTACCGGAGTCCAGTGTGCCCAATCCATTCGGATAATGACGACCAAGACATCAAGAAACTTATCCATTTAGCGGACCAACATCGACACTTCTGGACGATTCTTTGCTAATAGCTCTTCTAGACATGCTTCGATGATAGTCGGTACTTAAGTGGAACTCCACTATGCAGTTGGTACCTCAGGATTCGTCCGGGTATCTTATCGAAAGTAGTCCAACGGAATTTATCTCTCCTGCTCTACCATATCCGATTTGGAGCACATCAACTTCAGTTTAGCGTTAGTTAGCTAATTGAATCAGCAAAGTTGCTTTGTCTAATTCCTAATGAGAGGTTATCACACATTTAGCACATCCTCATATCTATCCAGAATCTAGTTTCCTATCCAATACACGATCTAGGTAATATCAATGAGAAGGGTTTTTTTTCAATTCATATCCGCATGCTGAGTCACTGGGCAATTCCAATTAGAAGCCTTGTCCCTGCGGAGCTATTGTGCACCTCGAAAATATTTTCTCGTGAATGAAAACTCCAATACAACAGCCAACGTTTTCAGTACTATATGCATGACAAATTTATTGAACAATGTAAAACTCATGAGATTTATAAAATTGAAGTCATAGTTCAATTCCATTATTTATCATCACCATGTAAGTAGGTTGATTCTCAGGTTCTCTCCAGTTTCATCTTGATGCTGATTCAGATCTAATATTTGGCACGTAGCAATTTTGACTGACATAGAACTGGGTGTTGTGAACGATCTGCTGGCACCCTCCAAGCTAATTGCTCAAGGAATCCCAGACAATCAATATTACCTCTCATCAGTTTGACAATGAATAGGATAGCTGTGATGTTCCTTGATCCTGACAGCGTTAACATGTCAAAGCGGTGGCATAGCTCGAATAGATCAGATCCCCTTGCCGGTTATGCAGCATCAAATGGTTTTGTCGTGAAGGAAACATCAGCAGTATAGATGTATTAGATGATCTAAGATGAGATGACGGTTGGTCTCGTGACTCACCTGCTGTGAAAGATCCTTAGGTGAGACATCTTGGTCCATCGGCATCACCATCCGCTTCGGAATGAATTACTTAGCTTGATATGCTTCTGCTTTGATGGTGTTACCATGTCAACGTTGTTGCAACGATGGAACAAATCCTCCTGCAGGTATTCATCATGCTTTGGTGGACATCCGCATAGTAAGCTCTCAAATTTGGCCTCCGGAAGCAGGGACTATGGTAACTGATCGGTCAGCTTCAAGGCAACATTGGTTGGCTTTCAGTGAAACTCCATGGAAGGGGGTGGAAGGTATCAAGAAGAAGTGGTGCA
This sequence comes from Asobara japonica, assembly GCA_026005395.1. NCBI lineage: Eukaryota > Metazoa > Arthropoda > Insecta > Hymenoptera > Braconidae > Asobara > Asobara japonica. Next base: position 1,222,604 of record BQMI01000429.1, read on the forward strand.
ACGAGGTTCCAAATGTGGACGTGCTTTCTAGAAGGCATACGCCAATGGTATGGACAAATTAGATAATCTGAAATAACAGGGTACCATGTCGTGATTACATTGGTATCCTGAAAGACACTTCGCGAAACAGCAACAAGCCTTGCGATGAAAGCCCCTACATATTCAATTCTCCTAACGATTCCATTGGCAGTATTGGAAGAAGCATCTGACTTAATTCCGTTTGCATTGCAGTATTTTTCTCCTACTGTTGGCATCGTGTATGCTCGATGTTATCTCTCAGCTACTCAACAACAGAGTACAGCTGTAATATTTCTTTGCGTAGACGGAGAAGAGAAAATGGGGTGCGAAGCACTTCTTAAATCACAAGTACGATTGACGGTCCGACATCTAGGCGACATGCCAATGTCACTGGAGATAACGCCAGGTAAAATCCCACCAGCTGATAGCGCACGACCCCAGCTTAGGACAGGATTCTCTCTCTCTCACTCACTCATGTCAACTGAGTCACTCCGTTCAGCAATCTCGACATACTTCAGCCCCCCACGGCATCAAGTCCACTTCTCTCCTTGTTTCTTTCTGCAGTCCCTCCTCTCGTCAACGCGCCAGCCACCATTCGTAATCCATTGTCATCCGAAAAATGCTCTTACAGCACTTGGTATAAAAATGAGTGCGCAAAAACGCTGGGAAAAAAAGTGTCTGGAAAGGCTTTTGTCGTCTAGAGGAATTTTCACACGTGGACCATCAGGTTTTTTTCTACTCTGTTGTGGGGTAGTGTCTGACGAATCAATGCAATTGTCGGAAAGTGGATGATAAGCTTTTGCGACAGCCCTATCTTGCCACGGCGAATGCTACTGCAGCTCTCGAATACAGTAATAGATCGTGATGTCGCGAAAAGTTGGCTCATTCAAAGGGATCAAATTTCGTCTTGTAGTTGAACGGGTTTCTGTATTTCTCCAGCTGTTAACTTCGTATTTAAACAGCATGCCACTCGTTTTTTATGCCGATTCGGGAATGCTTGCCGCATTCAGAATATGTCTTATCTTATAAAATAAAGTGAAAAAAGCATACAGAGATGGATAGAGAGATGAACCTACTTTATCCGTTTGCTTCTATTCTTATCAATTTTTTTCTCATTTTGTATTCCTTTTTTGTCCAATTTTTCCCATCACGCAGACGCCAAAATATCGATTTTTGCATGTAGCCCGAAGCAACAAGTTCATGACCCGAAGTTGACAAACCAGTTTCCGGAATATCTTATCATAAGAAGTCTATTGTATTGTTCCAATCTGTGTCAGAATTTTTCCGAATTTTTACGTGTAATCGTTGCGACTATACCTGGCCTGAAACTGATTGATTCATCGCTGTATTGCACACTATAATCCTCCAAACCTTGATGAATGCTATGTTAAACAAACCCAATATATTGTAGTCCCATTGATCGTTGCTAATGCACACCAACGACATAATTAGTAACACGATATTCGTTGTTACCTCCTCCCTCCCTCTAATGCAGAAAGGATCACGTTTGGTATTTCGAGCAGACGTTGCATGGAAAGCCGAGACGGACAAGCGCTAGACTCAACGAATGTCCAGGTATCGGGTTGCATCAAGAATTAATACCCTATGTTTCCTGATGATAAAGAGTAATACCACATTCATTCATGGTGAACCAGTAATTGAAGCGATAGATTCAACAGATAAAGCTTGATAAGCATGAAGACAACAAACTCATGGAATGACAGCGCTCATAGCCTGTAGAAGACCTCTAGAACTTGTAATGTAACTTACACCAGCGGTTGAGTTAGTACAGTTGTTCCGCAATTGAATGATCTGCTGTTGACATGTGCATCTTTTTTTTTTTTTTTGTTATTTTACATCGCTCCACTACCTTTTCGGCTTGTGTTCGCGAATCTGATTACGACTTTAAATTGTTAGATCTCACGATTCTGGCCGACCGGGATTTGAACTCGGAACCTTTCGCCGATGTGCATCTTCAGCGCCATTTTTTACACGTGGTTGCATTCAGGTCAGAAAGACCTAAATTACTTTGAAAATTTACATATCCGAACACTGCATCATTCATCGAGAAACCGACAATTACAATTTACTGAGCAGGAGGTTTCAATAGTTTTGCGTTACGACTCTTTCGTTGAATACTACGTCCAAGTGATTGGAACGAGTACCCGTACTATTTCGTCCCCTGTGTTATCCATTCGCAACAATAGTCCACTGCTTCCACTAGGTAATCATAGAGTTCGAGCTGATTGCTAGGTTGGAGAGAAGGACAAAATCCCACTAGCAACTACAATCTACAGTTTGTATCATACGTGGAGAGATTGCCAACAACTTTCTGCAACCAAGCATACGGCAATCGATCATGATCAAGTGGATGGATGGAAGGTAGAAAAGTAACGATACAATTTCCTATGAAATTTTAAGCTGTTGACGAAGTAGCTATTAGATTGCCACAACTGTGCTACAATAACCTTTGGCTGTCCACTAGGGAATTGACAGAGAAGCTGATGGTATTTCAGGAATTGCATCTGAGGTTCATCTTCAATTAATCAATTTCCTGGTTAAAGTATCATTTAATTTCGAGCCAATCATCGATTCAGTAGATTTGGAAAAGGAGCGAACGTAATGGAAAATTGCCTGGAGACAATTCTCTTAGAGAGCCGACAAGGCATTTTATAAAGATGTATCGACGAGCAATTGTAACTGTGGAACCAAATGACTGGTAACACAGATTTCTCCACAAAAGAGTATTCAATTATAGAAAAATAATACAAGTATAGTAGAACACAGACGGAGGCACTTGGTGGTCTTTTCTACAGTCCAAAGACAACTACTCCTGGCCGCAGTTGAGGTCCGACTCATAGTTCACAAGCATTACTCATACAACACCCAGAACATGCATTAAGGGAGTTTCATGTAACTCAGTTTATTACAGTTTTCCATCAATAAAATACTAAACCTGGACAGCGAGCTCCGTCAAGCTGGGCGGGCCAAGTACTCGGATCGAAACCTAATTTAGTCTCAAATTACCTGCTTGTTTTCAAAACAAACAAACAAATTTTGTGCACCTATAGTTTTCGCGGAAAATTTGATTTTTCCGAATCGAGCGTCAAGCCAGGAATCCTCTTCTATGGTTTACAAGCTAATGTTCTGTGCAAAAAGAGTCGGAAATTTTCCGCATGGACTGCGACCAGCAGGCGCTTACTTTCAGGTTGAAAACCTCTAATCTCTAGGTAGTTCCGTACAGGTCAGAAACACTCAAATGAGACGATTAGACGATTTGATGGAGACGCATCAAGCTTTACAATGATCAGTCATTCATAATGTAGTTGAACACTTCGTCAGACATCTATAATTCCACATAAAAGTGCTTGGGTCCTTTGGATGCGTCTTAGAAAACCTTTGATCTATATCATACAAGAAACCTGTCAACATCTCCTTTTTTTAGCTTCAGTAATTCTCCTTGGACACTGATTGAAGATCTAATATTTTCCAATGCATATAAGATATCTCCCTGATATTTGAATTGTTTCAAATTGAAAAATCGAATCCTCATGGAAGAATCGTTTGTACGTTTCACCACCAGTGGATATCAGTAGCGTAGAGAATAGGATGGAATCCAATGAGGCAAAACATCAGAGGGTTGCATGCGATAGGTAATGTGGGGAGATGTCACGCGTAGAGCATTCAAACGGGCCACTACAATAGTTTCCAGCTCTAACCCCCTCCCCCCCCCCCACCCACCATCCCCTGCACACGCGTTGTCTTTCCATAGCTGTTTCGCGTGAAATTGCCATGACGTGGTTCGCATGCACCACACGCACCTAGAGTATGCAAGTGCAACACTATCGGCTCTCATATACGCTACATATTGATTATATCTAGTGGTTGAGGCCATTGGAAGGATTGGAGAAGTGGTAGAGATAGAAAAACACTTGCTATAGTTGCAGTACTTCTAAATAGGATTTCAAAGCGTTTAAAAAACAACATACACACACAGCGCCAGCTGTCTAATGGATATTTTTTGCGATCGATTGAACCAGGCGAACGACACTTGAGTCTTTAAATGCACCTGGGAATCCCTTCGGATGCATGAAATCTATCTTAGTGGAGAAAAAGTGGATAGAATGGCCATTTACTGGCTGATGCCGTAATATAGAGGGAAAGAATTCTATTGGTGATGGGATCGGGTTAAGAAGATTAAACAAAAGCGGCTTGTCAACATCATCTCAGACAACTATATTAGTCTTTTTCAAGTAGATTAATCATTACAAAATAATAGAATTATCTGCGGCATCGGAAGCAATCTAATTAACCAGATTTGATGATTGTTCATTAGGAGGATTACAAGATCACTTAAAAGTTGCGAAACCAACCATCAAGCCTAATCAGCTACATCTGGTACCACATAATCCTGCATGATAGGAGCCCCCCAATCTCCATGACCTAAATTATATATTATATGCCATAAAGCATAGGATGGGAACAATTAGCTGTTCCTCGAAAAGGTATCAATTGTGAAGTTTTCTTCGTAATACCCAGCTGCTCAAATCAATACGCGGAGTGCTCTCCAACTTCGCCAATTCTCTCAGCTCCCTTGGAAGAACAATGGCGACTATCTACCATCACCACCAACACCACCACACTATCTCAATATTTTTTCGTCCCAGTTACGAAACTTTTCATCGGGCTCGGTGAATAGGAATCCTCATGTACATTATGTTAGGGTTTACTTTTAAGCTGGAGGGCATAATTAACAGGAGAGGCACGATGTCTTCGGAGACCAGAAAGCTTAACTAAGTACTACCACTCATTAATATCTCAACGTAGTCGTTAGCAAAAGAGAACTTTAAGGTTCCTTGGTACCTCTCAGAATGACGTGATTGATGGTTGAATTGAGTTTTTAAAGGTCAGAAACAAAGTTGTTCCGGCATATTTATCAAATCATGTCAAATTTTCATACTAGCTTCCTCTCCATACCAAAATGAACAGAATAGCTTCAAAATATGAGAGTTCTGTCTGCTTCTAGCATGCCCTGAGAGAAAACTGCGCAACGCTCGAAGTGCGTCCGGTTACGTTAGAGAATTTAGTCATGCGACGTTGCTACGTCTCGTGTTGTTGTTCATTTGGAATTAGAGAATTCTAGAATAGAACATCAGTCTTTCAATTGATCGACTGTCAATTATCAGTTGTATGTATGATGAGTTTCAAGTCATTCAACTTTGCGGGCCTTGAATTGGGCACTGTGAAGTGCTCCGGCAACATCGGACTCAAGAATATACGGACTGCGCTGCGCTGGGCATGCAGCTAAATACGTCCGATGGAGAGGTGCGAGCACTCGAGGGTCAAATCTATGAAACCTACGCAGCATTAAACCGCGAAACTAATAAGCTGATTAATGCCCCTATAAAATTTGGCATTAAGCGGGATTTACCTAGGCAATTACATAGACAATATTCCGAGATTCCAAAATGTCCACGCATATTATCAGCCGTCAAATTCCACTAGTCAACTCCCTTTACGACTTACAATTAAATACACATGCTGCTCCACATTGTTGCTTATCCCCCATACCCTGCTACTGCATAAATTAAATAGTATTATACCAGCGAAAGCCCCAGAATTCTATATCAAAACCGCAAGACTTGGTATCACCTCACGAATCACCACTTAAGGTCACGTACCAGCATCAAGCTGACATATATCACAATGCAGGGAGACTGGAATAGAATAACATTTGTTGCCCAAGTACAAGCACTTTTGGGATACAGGTTTGGCATTGACGATGTTTCTAATCCATCCACACCTTTGCATATTATTCGGTGTTTTTTTCCAAGTATCAGTTGTATACATGGGGCGGTGGGGGGGGGGGGGGGGGGGGGGGGGGGGGGGGGGGGGGGGGGGGGGGGGGGGGGGGGGGGGGGGGGGGGGGGGGGGGGGGGGGGGGGGGGGGGGGGGGGTCCTGACTTGGCCATGGAGCAGAAAATTCGTAATCGTGCACAAATGAAAGCAGGTAATTCCCTGAACGATCCCCAACAGTTTTCCGTCCGAGATCTTGGACTTGGAAATGGACCATAGAAGTGGATTCCTCTTCGATATGGAGGGCCCTTAGTGCCCGCCTGGCTTGACGCTCGATTCGAAAAAATCGAATTTTCCGAGAAAACTATAAGTGCAGAAAATTTTATGTTTGGCCAGAAATAAAGGCGGTAGGAAGCAGGTCATTTAGGACTAAATTAGGTCTCGATCAGAGTACCTGGCCCGTTTAGTTCGACGGAGCTTGATTAAGGATCAAGATTGCTAAGCTTCCCATTTCAACGAGTCAAAGGGTTTCTTCAGATCATTTCCTCGTAATATTTCCAGGGATTCTAGAATGCGGAAAAAATCTACAGTTATGTTCATGAGACATCCTAAACACCCACCATTTCCAGACAAGATGTGTTTGGTATTATCAGAATGTAAGGATGCTGGAAACATCGTTTGGGATTTTTCCCGCTGCTTAATGCATATTGTATCTTCATTTGTTCATTGTCTTCTATTCTACCAACAATTCTAGTCGTAAAAACTCATGTATGTTTATGTGCTACCATAGAATCGGTGAAAATTGGACTAAGGCGTAAAGTTTCTTCTAGTTTTTTTTTCCCTAGTTCTACCAGTGGAAAAGTGTCTCATTTTTATGAAGGTCATTTACAACAATTTCTCCAAAGTTCTTTTTCACTGGTTCTCTCCGAACATTTGTTCTCGCTCTATGCTTGCACATTACATAGCAATAGCCGTAAATACATGTGGCCAGACTCAAGATGTGAATTAAATATGACGAGCATCCACTTCCAGGAAAGCTCGCACTCCCCCTCCTCCCTGCCCCACCCGCGAAGAACTCCCTTTCACCATGATATATATCTCACCCAGTTTACCATTTACTAAGACAACACACTGGTACATGTATACAACTGTGTTAGAATACCTCAACGGTAGTTCTTGTGAGTAAATTCACTAGATGACTGGAATTTCCAAGTTAAGTCACCCCTGCCACTTCGTATCCTTGTAGTCTTAAAAGCACCAAATTCTTTGGATTACTCAGCACTGGCTGGCGTTCATTCTGTTTTACATTGAAATTTTGAGTTTTAGAGGCATTCCGCAAAGTTGGGAAACTCGGGAGGGAAACGAAAGGTTTGACGTACAGCGATGGGTTAAAGTTTATTCGATTTGGAAGCTTTTAGGGGAGTTTTGGAGTGTTGATTGGTCAATAGTTTGATCATTGGTGGTAGTAGCAAAGGACTTGTTAGATGAGTCTATTGGGATTTGAAATCCTGCTCCCTTCTGGTCATTAACCAAGCGTTTCTCCGGCTGAATCAGTCGTTGACGATGGTGGTCCATTTTTGACGGTGATCTAAATATGGGCATTGTTGCATAAGTGAATTTTCGTACTCGTATCTCTACGAGCAGCGACTGCCTATCACACGTACAATTTTCTTTTGCTATATTTATATAAAACTTTTGCCTACCGAAAAATCAAAGTGAAGATCCATTTATTCATCCCAATTTACTTGCCCTTTTATTACCAATGAAAGTCCACCAGGCATAACTTCTCTTCAAGCAGAGCACTTGCTGTGTCTTTTGGAGAATCAACAACGATTTTTTGGCAGATCCAACAGGAACAAAAGTATTCATTTTGGGTCTGGTATAAAAGTCATTCCAAAAACATATTCTCGAATCGCAGAGTATGAAATCATAGAGGGGCAGAATGAGACGGGCCATTTTTTGTGATTTCCAAAGATTATCAAGTACTTCTGAAAAGCACTTTTCGGGAAATCCTTTTCAGAAAGTACTTTTCGGGAAGTACTTTTCGGAAAGTACTTTTCGGAAAGTACTTTTCGGAAAGTACTTTTCGGAAAGTACTTTTCGGAAAGTACTTTTCGGAAAGTACTTTTCGGAAAGTACTTTTCGGAAAGTACTTTTTGGAAAGTACTTTTCAGAAAGGACTTTTTGGAGAATACTTTTCGGAAACTACCTGCCTGGTTTTTTCTGCAGTGTACTTCAATCGGGTGGAGTTTTTCCGAGGACCTTCCTTTCGATCCTGAAGCCCGAAGAATTAACGTTTTCTGTAAGGCTGACCAGGAGAGTACTCATCGAGCAAAAAAACAGTATATTTTTACATGAACAAGCTGAATGATAAATAGTTATTGCCAGCCACATATTTCACCACCACCGACCACCTATTTTCTAGGGCAGAGTGTTTTGGCGGTTCGATGGTTTTAAAGCATTAAAGCTGAAATACCCGGTCATCTCGCTTGGTCGGGTTACTGCACTCGGTCTAAAGCAGTTGAACGTTATCGGTGTCATAAACTCATGTACCATTCTGCGCCTTCTCATCGAGTGAAATTCGTCTGGGTGGGCTATCCAAAAACTTTAACGGCCACCTTATGTGTTTTACAATAAGTGCATTTCAAGTACTGCGGCATTGCAGTTAAATCTTTGCACATCTGTTCGAAAACACAAAAGGCAGGTAATCATTATTTATGGGATAAGTTTGGATGATGAGAGTCCAAAGTTCATAATCATGGTGGATTACGATGCGGTAAAGAAAGTATTGGTAATAAATAAGTGAATGTGAAAGAAGTTTACGCAGTTTATTCAGAATTCTATTAAAAATGAGAGAGAAACTTATTGATAGGGGATCAGAATTGATGACGGAAAAGGTAGGGCTTGAGAGGTTAAGTCCTCCTTATGGCTAACCATTTTCCGGATAGAGCATTATAAGCCATTGATATTGTTGATAAGAATTTGAGATGAAATCTCAACAGATCTCTGCAGATGAACTATTTGACAACTTTTTATTCACTGACACACACACACACACAGAAATATTTTCTGATGGATTCCGACCGCAGCAGGAACGTTCCGTGTGTTCTATCAGTGCTCTCCGAAATCAATTATTTTGATAAAATATTTTGCGAAAAAAGCGTGCAAGGAAAAAGAAGACATCTTCTAGAGGACACTTTTGAATGTCTCCGTCATGTCTATCTTTTTTTTTTCGTTGCTACTCTCTATAGAAGACCTCTCTGGCTATGGTCCAAGTCAACTCTCGCCCCTGAATTCTCCGTTTTAATCCAAATATTTAGGAACTCAGAGGTACATTCCACCTCGAATTTATCACTCGCGTGTTTGCATACAATGTCGAGTGGGGATGAACCTCAATACGGATCCGTTCCAGTCTATTTTCATTCACGTTTCTGTTTATTTCTCTATTTCCGCTTTTGGGATCCACCGGAAATCTACATGGTGTACAAGCGCCGCACCGACTTGTTTTACACTTCATACGGCCTTGATTTATAATCAAAATAGGAATTTCCAAGCTTTCGCCAATTGAAATGAAAATGTCCTTTCAATTTTCCAAGCTCCAGAAAGTTTCAAAAAAAAATTCGCAAGCTCCAAGAATTAAAAAAAAAAAACAGAATTCAAGAGATTAAAAGAAAATATTGCACCAAGTCCACCTTCGTAATACTGAAGGATTCCCACAGTGTACAGGACGTCCTCCGGGCAGTATGATAAACAGCACACGACGATGAAGTGCCCAAGCATTCGTAAATAACCCACCCTCCCATGTCGGATGCTGGGAAAAATGTTGATCTCGCTGAATGTTGCCACATAACAAACTCTATCCGCCCCTCGGTTCGCGCTTTATCCACCCCCTAAATTCCCGGAATGTTTTATTCCCTAAATCTCTCCTTGTACCTCTTTTTCGGGCAAAGCGGCTTATCAGGACCAATGAATGAGCCGCAATCTCTCCATTCAGTGACTTGGGGGGGTGGTATTATCGTGGAGACCCGGTCAACGGCCGGAAGGCGACGTACGAAACTGCAAGACGTCTTTCGACCGCCCATCCGCCCCCCCAAAACACCAAAAGAAAACACGAGTTTTTGGGTCACGTGATACGGATCGTAATAGCGCCAAGAAAAAGGTCTCAATAGACGACCCAGGGCAAAAACAGCGAAATAAACAAAGATGGGAACAGTAATAAAAGTGTACGGAACGGGATGTGGGTGTGACCCAACGAGGAGCAAAGTAATAACTTCTCGGAGTGTGTATGTTCTTTTGCATTGTATCACGAAGGGACGTACCCCTTGCAGGTGAATCCGGGAACCTCTCGGAAATTCGGTCTTCAATTATGTGATAATAAGAAAAATTGATTCTTTGTTTCAGAACGGCAGATGAGAGAAACGTGACCGATTCATTGGATGTTGGTAAGTTAAATATATTATATATCATTTGAAATATTGCACACTGATAAAATGAATTCTATGCTATGAATTGAAAATTCATATTTTCTTTCCTTTTCCCCATTTGAGAACATTGAATAGTTAAAAATATTTTTCATAAATATCTCGGTTAGTTGTCGTCGTTGCATTCTGGTACACTTTTCCATTGGAATTTGGGGACACTGTCCTAGTTGAATGCTGGGGTACTGTCCCATTTCAATGCTGCGGCACTGTCCCACTCCAATGCTGGGACACTGTTCCAGTACAATGCTGGGGCACTGTCCCAGTCCGATTCTGGGACACTGTCCCCGTCCGATTCTGGGGTACTGTCCCAGTCCGATTCTGGGACACTGTCCCAGTCCAATGCTGGGGCACTGTCCCAGTCCAATGCTGGGGCACTGTCCCAGTCCAATGCTGGGGCACTGCCCCAGTACAATGTTGGGGCACTGTCCCAGTCCAATGCTGGGGCACTCTCCCAGTTGAAAGCTGGGCTGCTGTCCCAGTTCAATGCAGGGGGCGCTGTCCCAGTACAATGCTGGGGAACTGCCCCAGTCCGATACTGGGGCACTGTCCCAGTCCGATACTGGGGCACTGTTCCAGTCCGATACTGGGGCACTGTCCCAGTCCGATACTGGGGCACTGTCCCAGTTCAATGCTGGGGCACTGTCCCAGTCCAATGCTGGGGCACTGTCCCAGTCCAATGCTGGGGCACTGTCTCAGTCCAATGCTGGGGCACTGTCCCAGTCCAATGCTGGGGCACTGTCCCAGTCCAATGCTGGGGCACTGTCCCAGTCCAATGCTGGGGCACTGTCCCAGTCCAATGCTGGGGCACTGCCCCAGTACAATGTTGGGGCACTGTCCCAGTCCAATGCTGGGGCACTCTCCCAGTTGAAAGCTGGGCTGCTGTCCCAGTTCAATGCAGGGGGCGCTGTCCCAGTACAATGCTGGGGAACTGCCCCAGTCCGATACTGGGGCACTGTCCCAGTCCGATACTGGGGCACTGTTCCAGTCCGATACTGGGGCACTGTCCCAGTCCGATACTGGGGCACTGTCCCAGTTCAATGCTGGGGCACTGTCCCAGTCCAATGCTGGGGCACTGTCCCAGTCCAATGCTGGGGCACTGTCCCAGTCCAATGCTGGGGCACTGTCCCAGTCCAATGCTGGGGCACTGTCCCAGTCCAATGCTGGGGCACTGTCCCAGTCCAATGCTGGGGCACTGTCCTAGTCCAATGCTGGGGCTCTGTCTCAGTACAATGCTGGGGCATTGTCCCAGTTGAAAGCTGAGGCGCTGTCCCAGTTCTATGCTGAGGCGCTGTCCCAGTCCCATGCTGAGGCCCTGTCCCAGTTGAATGCTGGGACGCTGATCCAGTCCAATGCTGGAGCGCTGTCCCAGTTGAATGCTGGGGCGCTGTCCCAGTTGAATTCTAGTATATTGTCCCAACTGACTTCCGGAACACTGTCTAAGTAGAACTGTTTCAGTTATCGATTTGGAGTTTAAAAATATCAATTGAAACTGGTATGCCAATAATTGAAATGCCATATCTTTTATTTTTTTAATCATCAAATCAATTTAAATTAATGCCCTCGGGGAACTAAAAATCCAATTATAATTTTAGTCTCCTAAAAATACAATTTCCACCGCTGTGATAATTGAGGGGCTGAAAATATTGTTGTTGTAGGTAGTAGTAAATATTTATCGCAGACTCAAGAGACCTCTCTACACGGCTGTTTTATTTACCTAAGGGAAGCAATCACCTACAGCCCCCCTTATGTAACTTTGTTACACCGATCACATGGGGTCGTCGCACACAATGCGCCGGGTAGTTTCGTAGGTCAAGGGGCCGGGAAAATAGAGACACGTGAAATCCGTTCCAGTCACAAACTCTCAACCAAGTTTCTTTTCCGATGTTGAAACCCTTGGGACGGGCAATTCTCAAGAATGTATTTTATCAAACTGTAGGAAACAAATTTATGGAATAAAAAAACGTGTTTGGGTTAGGGTGACAGTGGAGGAAGCGATAAAATTAATGAGCTTTTAATTAAGATTTAATCAATTTTTAATTGTGACAAATCAAAATTTCTTACACTCTGGTTAAATCATTTGTCTCCTTCGAGCTATTAAAGGAAAGTGAAATTTGCCCACAATACAGTCGCAATAACCCTTTGAGACCTGGACTCCATTCATAAAATATTCCCCAGGAATGTAATAAAGCCGTAACTCACATTGCAACGAGTTAAAATGCAATTTCACATTATACTTGGCGAGACAGAATCAGTTAAAATGCTGTTACCCCGCTTTGTATCCTGCATATTCGTACATGTATATAGCAGAGGCGGCACAAGGCGAACCCCGAAACTAGTCGAAATACAGTGGAATGTAGACGCGCAACGTCTGTACTCATTTTTTTTTGCATTTTTTTTTTGTTTTTTTTTTGTTTTGTTTTCTTCGAAAACGAAATTCGTGGGAAATGGTTACTGACTGAGGGATTTCATGCGGCGTCGCTACATGCATGAGCAGTATCACAATGCTTCTTGTAACGATGCTGGGAACTCGAAACAGGTATTCACAGGTTTTTAATAAATTAGAAAAAATAGTTTTGCAAGTAAAAAAAATTATAACTTTTGGAAACGTTTAGAAGTTTTGAAATTTTTGAAAATTTTCAGAATTTTGAAATTTTTGAAAATTAAATTTTCTGAAGTTCCTGAATTTGTAAATTGTCCAAAACTGGAAAAAATCTTTTTCTCCACACCCTTGTAAATTTCCTCGCCATTCCTATGTTCTTTGAAATTCTAACCATCTGGGAAATACAGGCGTACTCAAGTGATGCTGCTGCATTTTTTTCCGAAAACGTAATTCATGTGAAATGGGTACTGCCGTGTGAAGGGATTCTCAACGTTCTTGTTAGGAGTTACATACATGATAACAATATTTCTTGCAACGATGCGCGAATACACTTGTACAAGTCGCACTATTGCATTTTGCTGATTTGCAAATTTTCCGAAGGTAATCCAAGGTTTTCTGCATACTTAAGCTGTGTTAGGGAATGAGCTGAGTACAATTAGAGGTAGGCATAATTAGTGAATCGTGTGATCATTAATTCTTGCACTTTTGGGTACTTTGGGGAATTCTACAATTTGTGAAAAACTTATAAACTATTTTTTAATTTTGGAAACGTTGAACAATTTCTGGTTCCACTATGTTGCATTATGCAACAACTCATCACAAGACCACCTCATTACAAGGACAACTCATCACAAGGACGTCTTAACATATAAACCACCCATGACCAGAAAAAAAGGACAAAACCAAGGAAAAAGATTAATGCACCAAATTCCATTTATTAATAACACAATATCAGAAATCGTCAAAACACCCTAAATCCACCACTTCGATCTTTTCACGGGTCAATATTATATCTAAATGATCGTGTAAATTGATTATTAAAAACAAAAATTGGCGGTTGTGGAGGGGGAAGGTGTGTGGTGTATAGATACTTGGTCGCTCTTAGTGATCTTTCGTGGTCGTTTACTTGGCCGATACACTGCCGCGTATGTCGGTAACTAATGTTCTTCACATTTTCAACGACATTACAATCATTTGTCCAATTATTAACCAGCCCTGCAAGACGAGCATAATGGTTGATGTAACGCCTCCTTTTTTTGGTGCCACATCATGCCCTGCATTGGATTCAACCTGCGGAACATGAATGAACTTTTCTAGTTGTTCATGGCTTCGTCCCACACGCTGATGGAATGAATTGCGCCATCCCTCCATGAAATTGTTCGTTCTGGGCTCGTTGTTAATCACCGAATAATAACAATTCCACATAGAAATTGGGACCTTTGCTGAGCCAACACCATTGCGTTGCAAAACTCCAATTCAAGTTTTCTTCAGAAAATACTCTAACATTAATACTTACCTATTTTACTTACTTATTTATTAACATTAATAAAATACTCAGCATTATTTTGATAATATCCAGTGGCAACAACAGTCGGATAGACGTGCTGTAGGCTCACTAAACACTAATAACAGTATCAATTCAATTCAATATCCATGACAACAGCCGAATTGTTTGAATTGTCCTCCGAATTGTTTGAAATTTTCAAATGTATTAAATTATCACAATTTTCCAGTTCTCTGGATGTTTTAAAATTCTTTGACAACAATGTAATGGTTTGAAAACCAAAACAATATCCGGAAAAATGATCGACTATAATGTTTCATTTGTTTTGTTTCTCCATTTTCTGCATTGTATGCAAAAATTTGATACCTCCAGAATGGGATTAACGCTGTGTATCATTTATTTTATTGGCAGAAATCCGTCGGCAAATTGGAGTATCGTCCTATCCAAATATCTCCCGAAACTCCAACTCAAGCATTGAAATACACCCCATGAGTGATGGGTAATAGAAATGAGCAGCGTATTTATTTATCGAGGTCAATTTGAACGATTTCCAGAGTTTCCAATTTGTTTTAATTCATGAAATTCATTAAATCGTTTAATTTTGTAGAGTTTAGAAATTTTTCAAACTTTCCCAAATTTTTCCAATTTTCAAAATTTTCCATATTTTCAAATTTCCAATCTTCCAAATATCCAAATTTCGCAAATTTTCAAAATTTCCAAAATTTTCAAAATTTCCAAAATTTTCAAAACTTTCCAAGTTTTCCAAATTTCCAAACTTTCTAAACCTTCACCTTCCAGAATTCCTGGCAAGAATCGTGTCTTAAAGCCAGATGTAAAGTTGAATTTTCCTGGAAACAATAATGAAAAATAATGCTTATAATAATTTAACCTTAAAATATCAAGCGCCAACCTAACGCCCCATGAGTGATGGCTAGTACAGACGACCAATGTATTTATTTACCGAGGCATGCTCCAACTTAACCCATGCCCATCCTAGATTATGCAATTAATTCGAATAAATAATGAAAAGGGGTGAAAGGCTGGAAAGCTGAGCTTTCGCCCGAATTACATTTGGCCAGTTGGTTTTTCCACGTGAATGAATAATCTGTAATATATTTTGGGAGAAAGCAACAATGTTTGAATGCGATGGTATTGCCCTGATATAATGATATAATGGAATATATTTAAAAAATTATGCGCATGAAGAAAAAAATTAAATTTTTAATTTCGGCTAATGCCGATGTTTCTTTCATCCAGAAAATCAGTAAATATCACTATCCGAACCGTAAATTGTATTCTCCCAAATAAAATTTACTACAGAAAATTCACTAGATGTCAATAATTACAGTAGATAATTTTTCCAGGCCAGTAAGGTAAAATTTACCATTCGGGGGGTAAAATTTGCCGGTCATTTCGGAAGTCTTGCTGTCTCCTTGGATAAGGGAATATAGGCGACAGGAACTATAGACCTGACAAACTGGAGGGCTAATTTTTATCAAGCCTTTTTCTACGTGCACTGGGTGGAATTTTCGGGCAGAAAAGCCAATTTTCCGTGGCAGTAAAATCCATGTGAGCCGTTGTAAAGTAGGACGAGAGAGCTTCGGATGGCGCCGCTTGTGCTTGAGGCTTCTCACCGCATTTTTGCATGAATATCGAGGGATTGGTTTCCCGGGGCCGTTATAGAACACTATGGAAAAGGCCGGAGCTCCGGAATGGGGCCGAAAGCCGTTGGCACCTCGCACCCTCTTCTACACATTCATATCTTCAAGTTTTTTTTTAACTTGCGGCAGTTTCAATTTTTTAATAATAACAATTTTGTTCGTTGATTTCCCCAATTTTAGGAAAAAAATTCCCAAAAAGTAGAAAACTCTGAGAAAATTTTAGGAAAATTTTGGGACCATGTTCGGAAACTTTTGGGACAGTTTTCGGCGAATTTAGAAATTTAAAGAAAATTTTGGAATTTGAAGGAAATTTTGGAATTTAAAGGAAGTTTTGGAATTTGAAGAAAATATTGGAATTTAAAGAAAATTTTGGAATCTGAAGAAAATTTTGGAATTTAAAGGAAGTTTTGGAATTTGAAGAAAATTTTGGGATTCAAAGAAAATTTTGGGATTTAAAGAAAATTTTGGAATTCAAAGAAAATTTTGGAATTTAAAGAAAATTTTGAAATTTAAAGAAAATTTTGGAATTCAAAGAAAATTTTGTAATTGAAAGAAAATTCTGGAATTTAAAGAAAATTTTGGAATTTGAAAAAAATTAATTGGAAGATAATCTTTGATTTATAGTGCGTGTTCTTCATCATAGCCCGGGGTTTTGCTCCTTTCAGTTTTAGCAGAAAATCAAACATTCAATAGCCACCATGAGAGCAGCCCGTACAGCCGCCGGCCACCAGCACGGACCGTTTGCCCGTAAAAAATATCGCCCAGCCTGAGTGACACTGCCCGATGAATATATAGACGTAAAAATATACACCCCGTTACCGACCTCTCGCATGGCTTCGACAAATTTATTTCACTTTGAGCATGAAAAATTAAAAAAAAGCGAATTGCAAGTTAAAAAAAAAGGGTACATGTATAGATCATGAAATGTGGAAATGCACTCATCCAAAATTCATGACTCCCTCTCTGTGTTTCCACAATTCTATGATGTTTTTTTTTATTAAAATAGAATTATCAGATTGCAGTTGTCTGTGCCTCAAAGGGATCTTCAATTCGTTAACTGGATTTTTCCGAATCGGTAAAATTTTCACACAAATCTTTCGTTTGTGCATATTCAAATTCTTGGAAATTTTAATTTCAATTTTTCTTTGAACTATTTTTTTTTGGATCTGAAAAATTTTTCCAACCTTTAAATTTCACATCTAATATTTTTCCGAATTCCAAAAATTTCAAAATAAGAGAAAACAGAAAATTAAAGAAAAATAGAGACCCCGCAAAAAATTGAAAATTCAAATTTTGCGAACTTTAGAAAATTCTCCTTGTCTGTTCTATCCATTCCAAACGATCACAAAAATTGTGCACTTCGCCCACAAGAACTTATCCAACCGAATTGAGAATAAAAAAAGAACCGGTTCATGAAAAGTGGGACTGCACTCATCCAAAATTCACGAAGTCCGTACGTGGTTTTTTTCCGAATTTTATGATAGCCGTTTTGTTGCCCCATCGATTGATTGATACATATACCTCAATTACAATGTTACAAAAATTGCACAATAGTTTTGCGTGAGTGGATTGAGTTTCGCTTATTTTTATTTTCACCTTTCAGTCGAGTTTAACCCAGAAAAATGGCGTGACAGATGAATTTTTAATGCTTGAAAAATATTGACATTGTAAAATGGTTGAATTTAAATCGATAGGAGCGTGCGACCGCACTTGTTATTTTGCATTATTTATATGCTAGTGTGATGGAATTGCTCGGATACTGCACGTAAAATGGAAATCAGTTGTTGTGCATTTAATTTGTCTGAGAACCATGATATTTTCACTTTTCTCGACGTTTCATATGCTTTTGATGAATTTCCCCTGAGGATTTTGTTTGTGTTCGTGGGGGTGGGTGGGTGGGTGGTTAGGAACGGTGGGTGGTTACAGAGGGTGGATGGGTGGGTGGGTTGGAGGGCGGGTGGGCGGTTAGGATGGGTGGGTGCGAGGCTAGGGAGGGTGGGTGGTCAGGGTGGGTGGTTAGGGTGGGTGGTCAGGGTGGGTGGTCAGGGTCGGCGATCAGGGTGGGTGGTCAGGGTGGGTGGTCAGGGTGGGTGGTTAGGGTGGGTGGTCAGGGTGGGTGGTCAGGGTGGGTGGTCAGGGTGGGTGGTTAGGGTGGGAGAGTGGGTGGCTGTGGGATAGATGGGTGTGTGGGTGTTAGGATATTTCATTGGCAATGTCAATAATTGATGCAGCTATTTGAAAAGAACGAACAAAGTTAGAAAAAAAAAGTGTTCAACAAATATTGTTCCTCGTGTAAAAGTATCCATTTTATGTTCAATAACTTTTTCTGCTAACTCTCATAATTTTAAAGATACACGGATCGTAAAGGGTTACACCCACCTTCCGTTTATTAAGATTTGATATCCCCTGGGAACGTGATAATCCCCCCCCCCCCTTTCTGTTCTCTAATTTACCCACTGACCCCCCAGCAAATTTTATCATCTTTCCTAATTTTCCATTCATGGGAAACATTAAGCTGTATGGGAGCTTCATAAGTAATGAAGCGACGGGTGGCACCACGGTAAAATCAAAGATGAAAGCCAACGTGATGCGCAGAGCATAAACCGCTAGTATTCCTACTCAATTCTAACACGGCTTTTGACGGGTGGCCTCCACGGTACTACCCCACTGACGCATTATTCCACTGAGATGAATGTTAATTACATGGAAATGTGTGATGGAACATGGGGGCTGATGTGTACTTTCAGAACCTGGCGGTGTTGTTCATTAAATTTTTAGAAAAGGTTTTAGATTTTGCTGGGTAATGGGATCAATAGCAGTTTTTCCAACTCTCTGCATAAATTGTCATACAAATTTTTCGAATCAATATCGGAGATTTTTTAATCAAATTTTTTGTCAGAACTTTCCGGATGAAATGGGCCAGATTTTCCGGATGGAATTCGGAAAAACTTTCAATGGATCTTCCGGATCGGAATCAAAAAATTTCTAAATGAATTTTCCGGGTCAGTTGGAAAATCTTAATGGAAATTTCCGAGTCAAATACTTGACCTTTTAGTCTCAGCTTTTCTCTGAATTTTTCATCTGCATTTTTCACGTTAAATGTTGGAACTGCTTGCTTCAATTTTCTGGGTCGAATCTGGAAAGTATATGTTTCAATTTTTCGAGTCAAATTCTGGAAGTGTTTGGCAATCTGTCTCCATTTCCCGGAAGTATGCCAATTTTCCTTGGCATTTTATAACAAAAATTTTTCAAATTTCTGTGCGAATTTTCCAGGTCAAACGTTAGACGTTTTCATTTGAATTTTCCACATCAAAACGTCAAAATTTTTTGCTCAATTTTCCGGGTCAAATGCTTCATGTTTTGAGTTGACTTTTCCTCTGATGTTTTCATTTGCATTTTACGGATCAAATGCTGGATGTTTTTGGTTGAATTTTCCGAATGAAATATCGGAAGTTTGCGTTTCAATATTTTAGTTCAAATATGGATTTTTTTTCTTAATTTTCTCGGTTCAGATTCTATAAATCTTCCTTTAAACTTCTCGGAATAAGTGATCGAATCTCTAAACTGAATATGAAAATTTTTATTGCCACTTTGTCACCTCATTAAAAAATTTTCGACCTAATTCTCGACAATTTTCGACTAAAATTTTGGGGTCAGCCGAAGGAAAGTTCTGTTTCATCATCAACGCAGTGTCCGTGAAGGCTAACAGCGGTTTAATCATATATATAATACATCCATTAGCGTCTGTGAATCCCAGAGCACGTTCTTCTTTAAAACCTAACAAATTGACCAATCAACCGATGTTATTCAAAAATCACGTGTTCAATAGTACTCGAACAATCTTCAGAATCATCTGATTAAAAACCGTGGTTCCCCATCGGGCATCGCTTCATTCACTCCAACATTCCTTCAATTAATTATAATCAATCCGTTCAAGAAACATGAGGGGGAATATGTTATATCCATCAATTGGTGTTCTGATTGCACGAAGCAGTTTTAAATCTCAAAAGATTCTTAGAATTATGATTCGTCACCAGATCCTCATCAGGAGTATTCCCTCAGAATTTTCCAGGATCAAATTCTGGAATTTTTTTATCACTTTTCCAAGAAAAAAATCGTAGCAGTTTATCTCCAGAATGCATCAGAATTTTTCGGGGTAAATTCCAACTTGAAGTTTTGGATCTATGCGTGTGTGTGTGTGTGTGTGCTACACATTTTTCCTTGGAATCCTTCAAATTTCTCATGTGAATTTTTGCAGGTTACATTGAGACAGTTCTGGCGCAACTCCTTCAGAATAAAAACCATTCCCCCCCCCCCCCCCCCCCCCCCCACCATAATACTCACTCCATGTTTCTGCCATTTCGCGGATAAAAGTCTAATGGTTCTCCCCGCTTTCTCGAATATATTTGTCTTCCTTAGGAAGTTTATTCCCACACAAGACATTTATTGACATTCAGAGGTCGGATAAATCAGAAAATATAACTGTACAACAAAACCAGAGCTCTAAACATTGAGTATAGATGGCACAAAACCAATTGTTGGATTTCTTCCTTCCATCCACTGTGCTCCATATTGGTTGGTCAAACATTTGAATTCTATTTATACGGCTTCAAAAGTTTCCACTCAGCTTCATTCTATTCGAGTCAATCGCCAGTCCTCGATAACCCATTCCATGCCGTATTCGCCTCTCGTATTCAAGATCAGAAGATTCTCAGGAGTAGGAGCGATTGCTGAAGGGGTCAGAAGTTGACTCTCAACAATTTCAACGGTGCATGCATAAGTGAAGTTGGATCGATTGAAGAAAAATGAGATGTTGCATCAGGGAAGTACATCCCCCATGGAAATCAATATACAGTCAAAATATATTTGGAAATCTCGAGAAGTTTACGCTGATCGAAAAAGGAGTTCTTCATTTTTTTTTGGTCCTTCCGGAGTCTGGGTTAGTCCTGCAGGGCAGACTCCATTTTTCAACTTGCCGCACGTTTCTGGGTGTACTTCAAATAACATAAGTACATTTTCCAGCACAACAATTGGTGCCACCAATTGGCATCCCAGGCTAAAATTTTACCTCGGTAATTTTATCATTAAATTAAAAGTTCAACTGTCAAGATTCACAACACTACAAAAAAATGACACTGAGAATTAGATTGATTTAAGATATGGATTGATGTTTATTCAGATTGTGATTACACGATACGGATTCGATTGTATATAAGGCAAAGGACTATTGCTCGAAGACTGATCTGAGAAGACAGTTTTCTCCCAAGGCGTAGTGTGGCTAGAAAAAAAGTAGGTTGAGATTTAGAAATTTAGCAGTTCATTGGTACAGAGAAATGAGACTAATTTCTAAAGCCCGGAAATATATTAAAATGTTTCAAATGAAGATAATCAACAAATCTAATTAATTCCGGTACGGAACAACAACGTTAATTCATCCAATAGTAATGACGACGAACAGACTCAATCAGAAATGCAGAGAACACTGGATAACCCCAAAAAATTTATAAAATTCCAAAAACCAAGATCTACCAATAGACCATCTGCACCCACCGTTCAAGCCAAATGAATATGTGATTCCTGATTCGCCTGGGGCATGAATTAAATTGATGGCGCGGGGTCAGGGAGTTGACTCACGGCAATTCCAACGATGCATGTATAAGCCAAGCCGAGCGTCGATAGAAAATGGACGAGTTGAGATGTTGCCTCAGTGAAATTCATCTCAATGCAACATCTCTCACCACATAGCTTGCTTGTGTATAGCTGTGAGTACAACGCTTGAGCTCACACAAATGCACGGATGAGGATCTTACATCCGGGTTTTCAGACACAAGTTGCCCCCCTCAACTGTAGTACACCTCAAGCATTAATCCACGTCGTGGCTATCGCGAGCACGTAAGACCCTCCGGACATGGAGTCTACGGTGTAGTTGGTACCCGGCCCTTCGGCCGTCCACTGTGGAATGTTCCTTCACGCCCAACAGTTTGATAACTCGAGTTGAGGGGCTTGCAATATGTTAGGCAATCTACAAATTTCAGGTTGCGGGTGAACCGTGGAGTTGTTGAAAATTCCAAACAACGATAGTTTTTCTACATAAGGAATAAGATCATCATAGACAGTCATCCGGTTCCATGACTGAATAACACAAAGCCAAAATAATACACCAGAAAAGCAACACGTGAAAAGAAAAATCAGAACAAACCCATATTCTCCCCACTCATTTTCAGAAAAGGAAATACAGCAATGAATTATCGTCTAATCGTAGTCTCCTCATAACTCGAAAAGCCAAGCTGTAAGTATCCCAAATGTGGGAGTCACACTCAGTTTCGTTCAATACAGACTTCTATTCTACCAAGTGACCTGACAATTCGTCACAGGAACCACCCTGAGTCCTCCAGCAAAACACCCGGAGTGTAGCGCCGAAACACGACAGTCATAAAACTGCCACGCAGCATAAACACCTTTCCTTTCACACTGCCAATGATCGTTGCCTTGAAAAGTGCTTCTGTTAAACTATTGCTCCACAGAAGCATACGAACTATGCAATCAAGAGATCAATATGTCAACTGTAATTCGAAAAGTAATTCATACATTCTATCGTCTTGCAAGAAGGACCTCTATTTTATTCTCGTTTTACTACAGTTATTCAATAGTTATTGCTAGCTGAAGAAGACGAATACGATTCCCCCTCGATATAGCCAACCCGAGATCAAGATCAGATTCTCAAGTCCAGACATTTGGATTTTAATTTTCGTCTTTGCTTTCTGCTATGTCACACTTCCTTTAATTGCCCAAGATTCCGTAAATTCCTTGAACAATTAACCTACTCCAAGGAAAATTCATTAATTGCAAAAGACTCTTCTATCCAACTGATCCATAAAAACGGTTAAAACACACTTACACTTGTGAGCGGATAAAGGACGCCATGACACTGACATCAAGCCGGATCTTCTGATGCCATTGAAGATACCAAAGATCAACTGAAAATGTCGTCTGTAAAATCGTTAAATCCTCCGTACTATCTCGACTCCTCCAACTTGCCACTTCCGCTCCGTTTTCACTTCCATTGTTCAAGCTTTTATTTGTGTTTTTTTTCCCCCAGGATTTCATTGACCCTCCTCTCATTTTTTTCCTTCCACCCCAACGTTCTTTTTTCAATTTCCCGACAATAGAGATAAGTTCGTCGAAGGAAGAAACCATCAGCTGGGTTTTAAAGTATCTGAACCTCAAGCATTCGCCTTAGCCTTCGGCTATGTTGGTGTTTCAAAGTATCACGAAGTCCTTCAACTGGGAAATATTGACTTATTCGTACAGGAGAAGGTGAGTTTTTCATGAATCCTTGCGTAAGTAGGATTTAGGACAACTCAGGTCCTCTCCAATGAAGTAATATTGGAGAACTTTGGCTCCCTCTACGAAATTAACAATTCCATATTCTTTTGAATCCCGTGATTGGTAGGTGGTAGAATATTGGAAGAAAAACAATACAATTGAGGTATTGATTTATCGCGATATTTCGCTTAATATCTGACCATCCTCAGGCTATGAAACAACCAGTTCATAAAATAGCAGATAAAACTTGAAGAAGGAACAAACCGATAACGGCAGTTTACCTGGTACAAGGCACACACGACTTACGCAAATTTCATCTCGATTTGTGTTAAGAGTGCACTTAAATAAAAAAAAAATAGTTCTATACTTCTCATTCAATTATCCTAAATTTCAATAGGGAGGTTGGATGTTAAATAATGTTTGACATCAACACCAATTTTTAATGTTCACAAACTTATTTACCGTATATTTTTGGTCTTTTTATTATCACTAATTACACAGGTGCACTTAATTCTTTCATGTTTTTGGTTTGAACTTAACAGAATTGGCTTCAATTATTATTCAGATTGTTTAAATATACAAAAGTAATTTATTTGAAAAATTGAATAGAACTTATTCGAAGGTATGAACGTAATTTGTTCAAAGGTATGAAAGTGAATTCTGAATTCACTGATTCTCTATCTGAACGTTTCCACCGCGGTTGTTAGAGCAACACTAACTTTTTTTTATTTTTCCGTTTATTTGGTCAAAAATGTGGAAAGTTTGAGCAGGGAGTCATACGGAAGAGCCAGCGACATTTTATGACTCTTTCGTAAAAAAAAATACTAACATAAATTTCAGTTTCTGGGATATTGGAGGTATTTGGTCCGTTCAGAAATTGAGGGATTAGAAAAAGAATAGAATTTACTTGAAATTTCTAGTCTAGAGTATTTCTCCGTTGAGAGGTGAAGTGTCAACTTGAGAATGTGATGTATGCCCTAAGACAATGATTTCCTGAAGGCATGATGGGAAAAACGAGCAAGCAAATACAGATTTCTTGAAGATGTTCAACTGCTGATCTCGCAATATATGCTGCTATTATATATAGAGCTATTATCCGCACTTCTTCCATTTTCTAGATACTTTTAATGATGTGCTTAAAGTGAACGATTCTTATGGAATCACACAACTCCTACTTGCTTTTCAACAATCTTCATCACACTTTTCGTCATCTCTTGGAACATTTTTTTTCTGCCTTTCAAACTAGTTCTTGAGTAGAAATTCAAATGACGTTGGCGTGAGGTACCGATCAATATAGCTTGATGTTGCCAGAGACGAAGCGCTTGGTCGAATTCAGCATAATCCGAATTTCAGAATCTACTCCATCTCTTCTGTACGTGATCAATTTCCAATTCACAGGAGTCTATATATATGTATATATATTACGTTCTTCGGACTGTAGACAGACACTCTATAAATTAGGATCGAAATATGCGAATTGTCAGATGCTATTCCAATTAAAAATTTAGTTCTAAACTCATTGAGTGCAGATAAATAAAATGATAAACTTGTTCTAAAAAAAAATTCTGTGGCTATCGTCCACAGAACGATGGCTTTAATGTAATTCCTACATAGGAAACGGTTCAAGCGACGTTCAGCAGAAGCGGAAATGGCCTGTTTTCAGTCTGCACAATTTCACTAGGGAATGTAACACTGTTGTCCCATCATATTCCTTCCCTTTGTTTCCCCTCGATTAACAACAGGATGTGGCATCTACATGCGAGTAGCGAGCCTCAGACATTCACTGCATCACTGCACATCAGACGAATCACCATTGTTTAATGAGACTCTTCAAATCCATTAATACGCTATTGGAGTGGAAAAGTTGCATAGCAAGACATCGAAGCATGAGCCAAATGAGACAAGGCAATGATTTGGAAAGTACCACTAGAACTTCCGGAATTGGTGCAAGCGCTTGAGTTATTTAAAATTTAAAATTCATTGACAATTTTTGTTTACTGGTTGGACTATTTCGTCTTCACAAAACCAGAAGGACACTTCATCATTCCTTCCGAATGGGAGCTGCACAAGCATAGTACGTTCTGGTTTTCTTATTTTGACGGTCTAGACATACAAATATCAATACTTAGTCCTAAGACGGGGATCGTTCAATTAACAAGGTACGTAGAAGATCGTAGACACCTTCAACAACCACAAGCCCTACGAAAATGTGAAATTCTATCAGGCAGTTGGTATTAGTTAGTGCGCAGTCTGTGTCAATTTGCCAGCGGATCCAGAAAGGGACATGTATATGCTAGTACCACGCCTCAAACATTCACAGCATCATCGCACTGTCAGACGAATCGCAATTGTTTGATTCATCAATTCCCTCAAGTGAGACAATGCAATTATTTGTTTTCTTTGCCTCAGACATCGCGCATTCCAAGAATCAGGAATTGTACGATGGTTGAACCAGACAACAGATTAAACAGTCGAAACCATTTTCAGAATCCGACATTGCATCTTCTCTCCGGTAAGTGAATGAATTCCATTCGTTTTGACGGAGGCAACGCAACATGTCTCAAATTTTATACTAATCAGTCTGCTCTGGTCACAAACTGGGTGTTACCACCCTACTCAGCTGCATTTGATGTCATTCATTAAAACAGCTCGAAGCCAGAACTACCATTACTGCTAATACTAGTGTAATTCAAAGTGTATGAACGGTGGTGGGCCGGGGGGGGGGTGTTATAGTGGTAGTGTCAATTGGATCAATGCATTAAAATGTATTTGTTGTCCGCTAACCATCCAAGCCTACTTAAGTAGCTTGTTTCTCTCAGGTTCTCTCATATTTCAGTAAAAAATCCAGAAGACACATAATCAGACGCTTCACATCTACTGATGCGTCACCCGAGTGGAAAAGTTGCATAGCAAGAAAGTTGTTCCAAGTGAGACAACACGGCGATTTGGAAAGTAGCATTTGCCGTGAGTTTGAAACAAGATGACGGAGCGAAGGGGATGACACAAAGGCGACAGATTAATGCCTTAGAGTCGATTAACTCCAACAAAGAGGAGATAACAGATAAACTCTCAATTCACCTCCTGCCCAGTTAGCCGGCTTAATTGGCATTGAGATTCTAATCAATGAATTCAGAGGTGAATTCGATAATCGTCAGCTGCTATGCTATCTGCTGTATAAATATCTTAGAAGCGATCAAGGATTCAGAAGACGTCAAAGCAACCGTTATTTGCTTTTGCCGCAAGAAGCAATGCAGCTTAAAGATGAAGTACGATCGACTTGCAGAACAAAGTATTCATGATGAAACGGTGGAGCATATTGACAAATTGACTATCGCTACTGCTGATTCTCCAATATTCCGTTGAATTCGTTATATCCGTTTATCATTTTACAGATATACTTCGTGATGGATTTCAATGTGTTGCGTATTGTATCATGAAGGATACTTCTACACGCCGCGGTATGCCTTGTTTAGATGTTGTGGTCAAATGAGCGGATATATGCACAGTATGGTTTAAAATCAATGTATATTTACAAAACACAATCTAGCCGAAGTGATATGAAACTTCTAGTGGACTGTATAACAATGAATGAATAATTTTCTGAAAATACTTGAAATTGAATTGAATGAAAATAATTGGATCGAACTGAGCATTGCTGGTTACGTGGAGTCTTCTAGCCCTATGCTAGATAGACGACGAGTCAAATCACAGCTAGAATTTAAGGTGTAGTAGTACTCGAACCGAAGGTTGAACTTGAACTGTTTTCAGCTCTGAATTTTCCAGGATATATACCGAAAATTCATCGAAGCACGGGCCTTGAAGAGAGGCCCAGTGGTCCCATTTTCGGAGAGGGTCCCATTTATGCCGAGTGAGTGGGGAGTCAATCGGCTCTCCTATTGGATCGGGCGTGAATTCATTCCAGAATGACTATTTCTGAAATGAACCTACGAGATTGGGGAGAATGACGTCAACACCAAATCCTGTCTGGTTGCCCCAATTAGACCATAAAATTAGGCGCCAGCACTCAAGTAACAATTTTTCCCAAGCTTGAGATGCGCGTATAATCATTTATTTTGGATAAATTGATAAAAATGTTTGATCTCACGACTCAACACGTATGCTGTTTTATCGGTCGTGGATGGCGGGACTATCCAGGACCCCACAACTGGTCAGGTGCACCTCAAAGGGCTCCGTTTCATTCTGCCCGGAACCACCCAACCTTAATCATGTAATTTGATCACTTGCAGAATATTCTACATATCAAGATGTATATTTTGTGGAACTATGAGAGAAAATATGCTATCAGCATTCCTCCGAATGTATTTCCACTGTCTGAGTAGAACGTTGATTGCTCCTGCCCAACATAACCTAGATGTGCATATTTTCTCCAATACAGCCTCCTCGAGGAAGGCTGGTCTGAAATACTCGTGGATCGTCATGCGTAAAAATGCCTTTCAATATCATGTGCCGTCGTACGATATGAACGTGAAGAGCACTTGGCTGCATATGGTACCACAGTTGGAGAAAAACCACGTCGAAGATAAATGAGGCAGCGTCATAAAAAGGCTTTCCAAATCGAGAAGGCAGAGATGTCTCACTGCTATGATTTTCCCATGTCGTTTCGACCTTTTCAATGGTAACAAACCCAAGTCATCATCCACGATTCAATAGTAGTTTTCGGCAACTACCATCGTTCTGCTCAAAGTGTTCTCGAGTCAAAGTCATTGGTTGGGAGTATGAAGATTGTAAGAAGGAAAACTAATCGCATCCCGAGTCGAATATTTCGACCTTGATTCCTCCTCAAAATACTACCGGGACCAGGAGGTAGAGAATTAAATAAGGCTGTATTTTCATTCAAATTACCTCCTGGATACCACCTACAAAAGTGAGTTATTTCCGAAAAACGAGGGTTCAGGGGGAAAGAAGGAGGTACGTTACACCTCATTAAAACCTGTTCAGCCTTAACAAAAATATTTATTGTCCTCAAAAAAGCCTGCAAACCCTCATACTCATTTTATTATGATTATTATTATTCTTAACAAGATTATTATTATTATCATAAATCTATGTTATCACGTATCAAAAAGTTAGATAAAAAAAACCGTACTGCATTAGCAGGATGCTTTATGGCAGTTTTTAAAATCTCTCCATTTGGTAACAATATAATAATCTCATCTGAAAAATTCCAATAACTGGCATATATATTGTTATTATATGACAAACGGATAACTCGTAGCTTAGACTTAAGTGAGGATGGGGTAAAATGGCCCGTTTCGAATTTGTCTTCCATTCATAGCTCAGTACTTACTTCATCTATTCAGCTAGAAATAGGAGCATTATAAAAAGGAGCAGGAATATACTTTTCATGAAAAAAAAAAGATTCAATAAATGAACATTGCAACAACTTATTACCATTGAAAAAAAAAACAAAACGGTTCATTTTATCCTCCTGTCCTCTATAATCATTCCATTTTACCATCTTTTACATCTTCCTTTCGTATTTGGTACCAGTTAATAGCTATTTGATCAATATTAATAGCTATTAGCAATAATGATGACCAATAATGTTATCATAACTCATAATCATTATTTATCTTCAGTTAGTAATCTTTACAGCTCGGAAATAAATGTTTCCCCCTATGATTGTCTCATCTTCATATTTTGATTTTCATATTGTTCAATATTCTATTTTTATGACGTGGCGTGAGGTGAACCTAGAAATAATCGTGAACCCTAATATAATTGTTAAGAAATAGAAAGCAATGAGACGGCTACTGAAGATGTTAATCTTCTTATGAAAAGTGTTTGGCTTTGCGCTGATAATATCCATTACAACGAGCTTAAGGTAACGAGGTAGTTTTAAGGATGTTCTCAACCCATTTATCATTTTTTCCGATTTTCGGCGATTCATTTCAAATGATTGATCTGACTGGCGGGAAAAAATATCGCGTTTTTCTTCAATATTAATATTTATTGAGTCTGAAAATTTAATTGCCATAAATTCATTTTTCAGACTTTTTTCTACGTTTGTATGGAATTCACAAAATTTGAGAGAAAGCGCTGAAAAAATTATTTATGGTGATGAAATTTGGAGAGAAAATGGATATTAATATTATGGAAAAACGGTATATTTTTTACCGCCAATCTGATCAATCATTTGAAAAAAATCGCCAAAAATCGAAAAAAACGATGAATGGGTGGAGAACATCCTTAAATAATTATCTGTTCTTTACTTTTTTTTACTCGATTAGTTTTTTCTTACAGTAATGCTTCTTTAACCTTTAGATGCTTTGTCCGAATCCTTCTTCCTTGATCGTTTGTTTGATGCCGTCTTATTAATGTGTTCCACGAATTCTTTGCTGTCTATGACTTGATCAACTTTTCTAGCTTGTTGAGAGGCCCATGCTGAAACAATATCAAATGTATTCATGTGTACATTAATAATTTACTTACTAGAAGGCTCTACAATAAAAATATTTGGATAATTATACCCTACATAAGCGCATGCATTTTGTAGCAACGTAAAGGGAGTAATTTCATCTCACATATTAAAAAAAAAAAATTTTTTTTTGAGAATATTTGCGGTTTTAGATAAACATTCTTTAAAAAAAAGTCAAAATTTTTACCTAATAATCCATCAAACAGCTGTCCATTAATCGCTGGTCTGTCTGAGCCTCGTAGTCCACGTGCACAAAAGTTTTTTAAATTTTTCCCATAAACGGCTAGTAATGCTTCACGAACTAGTGTCTTCCAGGAGAATTTTCCACCATGATGTGCTTTCATCTCCACATACGCGATTGTATTTTTATGCATGTAAAATCCACAGTGCTCAGCAATTTCGATCTAAAATAATTCATGAATGTCAGTTGTCATTAAATAAAACAATAACTTCCTTATATCGGGAAGTTAATTATTATGTAGAGAACAAGTGTTAAAAACTATTAGAACAAGTACATACAATGTTCAAAGTAAGTAAATTATAATTGAGAATATCTAAGTACTATTGAAAAGCACGAAAATTTTTATACCGTCGAACTTTTTGAGTTCATTCTTTGAAGTGAGTAATTTGTGATCTTTAAATAATCAGTTTTACGATTAGAATATTTACAAAGACCCTTTTTTCCACCGATCTCCATTAAGACTTCGCTGTAAATCGATAGAATCAGTAGTGAAGTAATGAAACAAACTAAATTTACTTGAATCAAGAGCAAGTCGCTGTTGCCTCAATATAACAAATCGAAAATAAATGAGGAAACTTTCATAAACCCCCTTTGTAGAACATTTCAAGATCTACAAAAAAGGTATTCCTAAACATTTCGATATGTCTCTGAGATTTCGAAACATAGAAAAAACTCTGATTTATGAAGTGAAATTGCCTCATTAACCTGTTTTACCCCCTTTTCACCACTGAATTATTGGTCCGATGACGTTCGTATAGAGTGGATTTCCGTTCAACCGCAATCTCTTCATTAAAGATCATGATTTCACCTTGCAATTACAATTCAAGAGATTATTCAGTAGCGAAGTGGTAAAAGGAGATAAGTGACTTTGGAATTGCTATCAGTTCTTAATGAATATCTCGGAATCTAATGAAGATACTTAATAAAAATTATGCTATCTCCCTTAGATCCCAAGATATTCATTAAAAACTGACAGCAATTCCAAAGTCACTTATCTCCTTTTACCACTTCCTTACTGTATTGTCTTAAAAAATGTGCAAATATCTTGATTATCAATCTTCAACAATTGATCCCAGTCAATGGGTTTTTGAAATAGCTCCTGTTGTAAGCATAATTTCTGATGCTGTTTGAACTCGTCGGTGAGCTGAATGTTGGCACCGAGTACAGAGGTAATTGATGTTTCAACTGGGTCCAATTGGTCGTCTTTGGTTGTGCTCGAGTATCGCTGATTTTTCAACTGGTCGACGCAGGCACGAAGGGTGCACTCTTCTGCTTGGAAGCCTCATGATATCACCTCGAGGTTATTTCCATGGGCCCAGTCATTGTTCAAACGGTGTCTTACTTTAGCATAAATAACGTTAATAGTCTTCATGTTGTTTATGCCCATAGTCTATCGAGATACTTACTCTGCATTTTCAATAATTTCAACACATACAGCTGCATCATAGCATTCCTCACTTTAAGCGTTGGTTTGAGAATCTGAGCCGATTTGAAAACGACCAGCATCATGATCCTGTTATGCTTCCACTGTTATGATATTTAAGGAGTAGAGAACGTAAACCACTCCAGCTGCTAAAATATTTCCAGAAAACGAGGTGGTTAAGAAGGACGAGTCCAATGTCTTTAGGAGTTTCTTCTCAGGAAGTCCTGTTAAGATCAGGTACATGAAAAACAACATACAGAACGAGAGAACCAGACCCTGGGACATCAAGTTCGCGTCGAACTGCAGGTAGAGAATGCAACGGGCTGCTCTCATTCGCGATTGTTTGGTGGATCCCTCTAACTGGTTTGAGAGCTTCAGGATCACCGAATTTTGCTGCGCTTCCTGGAGATTCTATAATCATGAGCGGAGCTTATAGCTTTTCATCAGGTCCTCAAAGGCCTTCAGATTGAGGGCAAGATCGTATTGCTCTGTATAACTGTACAACTCGGCTATTTCATTCACATGTGTATCTGTATCGTCTTAAGTGAAGTTCAATCTGAGCACTCGATCCCATCGTCAGAGTCCTATTGTGGATTATATTCCCCCAGGTTTCTTAGCATTGCTCATTTCCCATTACCATTGGCATCCATGGCCTTTCTTCTTGCGTCCGAGAGAATGGTTTTTCGTAGGAGACAGTCTCCAGATTCCCAAAAAGGACGAGAACAGTAAACTGGACAACTTTCAGGAATTCAATGCAAGACGTGAGTGACTTTTCTCATTTTTACTGGAAATGCCGAAAACTCGTAATTGAAAGGAAAGATTGCAACTATTCCCTCTGAGGAAACTATTATTGAAGTAAATCTTGAAATGTGAGAATGAAAAAAATGAACAGAGGGAGAAAATACTAGATGATGTCCAGAAATCTAGATTTAACTTTAAATAACCTTACCACTGAAGTTCAGAACTATCTCCCTAAGTAATGTTTTCTCTTGTATTTGTCAATATATCAGTATTTACCATTTCAGTCCCTCGATTAAAATAGTGCTCAGGTAGTGTGAGTGGTACGTCTGAGTTGGGATCCATTTTCTGCTGACACATCCATTTGAACTTCATTGCAGCTAGAAGTAACTCTTGACGTTGTATATCTCCAGGAGTGACTGAAACATAAATTAGTATATCTGTAATACTCATGTAATCGGGTAATGACAGTGTTTTTCACAAATATCATACAACTCACCAATTCCGGGAAGTTGACCTGCAATAACCCGAGCAGCAACATCGAAATTTTCCTTATGATCATCTGCATTTACAGAAGTTTCCCTTTGTCCCTCGTTGAGGATGTCACCATCATCATCGGTATCACTGTTATCATTATTACTGAAATGATCAGTATCAGGTGCCAACGAAGACTTCACAGATTGACTAGAATCTTGTTCATGGATACTAGGTGATGAGACTGGTGGCTGCAAGTCTGTGTACTCCATTCCATTGGTCTCATTGGGTAGGGCACGTGGGACTTCCGTGTGTAGAACACTTTCAGGAACTATTCGGCCATGTCCGGGTGTTGCAGCACAATCCTGGAAACTGTTCACTGATGGCAACGATTTGGCATCTAACTGCTGTTGATGGTGCGTTGGATATTGCTCAAAACTGTCCGAATAGTTTTGGAACCTTTGTGGACCAAGTGCTGTCTGTTCGTATCCACTGTAGCTTTCATGCGATGCAGATTGATCGATTGCTGCTGGTTTTCGGGATTGTTGAACATTCTTAGCATTGTGTGGTACCCTTTCAGCATAGCACGATGCTGTAAGATCTAAAGACGATGTGTGGTGCTGAGCAAAGTCTCCAAATTCTTCATGTGTAGGAATCACTCCTGATAAGTGGCTCATTGCGTTGTAGGTCACGAGATTAGAATTACTCAGTATATTTTGTCTCTTTTCAACATGGAAGGAAGTTTGTGAAGCATCTGGAGGAGGAGGCAGTGAGGGTTGCGCTGGTATCGAATTCAAGAGCGTACTATGGACTGGATTAGGATTGTTCGAGACATTTTCAATATTTTGTCTGCAAAGCTGGGAAACGCCTGATTTACCTTCAAAGTATGTATTTCCCTGAGATACAATTGGTCGGTTAATTGTGGATTCCATTCTAGCACTCCAGTGCTTTTGCATGTATGTATTCGGATCATGTGCTTGAAGAGGCTGCCGAACATGTATTGATGAAGATGAGAGACTTGGTCCAGTATTCCGAGTATAAAGAGGCTGAGATGTGCATCTTTGCAAACTATCCATGGCATAATCGTAGGGAGGTTGTATCAGCCGGGAATTTTCAACTGCCTGACGTCCAGCATTCGCTTGACAATTGTGTCCAGCTCCTGTCAAAGTAACTGGATTTGACGAGGAGTGAAAGACAGCAGAAGTACTATTGGACCGTCGAAGAGCTTCCATCTGTATCAAATTGCTCGAGCCACTGTCAGAAGTCTGACGAGTATCTCCAGAGGGTATTTTTCTCTTCCTGCTTTGGCCAGAGTTGTTTTGAGGGAAGAGAGGACGATCCAATTTTATTTCTGCACTTTTTTTCCTAGCGTTCGATTTTTTCACTTCCTTGAGGAGTTTTTCTTGTTGTGACAATCTCTCCTTACGACCGATGACTTCAGCAGAGAAGATTTTTGCTGAAGCGTCACATATCTCCCCGGCATCTGTTAGAGGAACAGCATTCAGTTCATCTTCACTTGCTGGAAATAATGAATAAGACTACATTGGACAACATCTCTTAAGATAATGAAACAATTAGTGATGATACTGGAGATTGCTAAAATGGACTTGGTGAAGATGAAAAATTAAAATGGAAATAACTTTGAGCCTGCGTAAATCACTCCACACATTTTCGATAAAAGAAAAAAATATTTTTTAGGGAAAAAATTCTTTGGAAATTTGTTTTCCAATTTTAAAAAAACAGCAGTATAGGGTTAGCACGAGATAAGTCTACTTTAACTAAACTTTGCACTACATGTTTACTGAATACCTCAGAATCTCTAATTTGTAGATATGTGTTTTCTAGAGAAAAATGAGATCTCAAAGGAAAGTCTCCATGGAAATAACGCTGTCTGCCATAGACTTCAGAGTAGTCACCAAAAACTTATATCGAAGCGAAATAAATCCGCATTTAACCTCATTTAACCACTTGACTGCTGACATTCATTTCTTCCACAAAATACGCGTCTCCTCACCATCTTAATCCATCAATTCAACGTTGATTAATTACTCTTTCAAATATATTAAATAAAGATTATACTTACTGCTAATTGCTATGATTTTTGCCTCGATTTTTGTTGTCTTTCCCCCTTCTTCCCAGCGTAATTTTGTGATGCAATTCACCTGTCGATCTTTCTTGGGTATTGCATTTAATGCAATTACGTTACTTGTTTTACTGTCCACCCACCAGACAAGTGCCCATTTCTTCTTATTTTTGGACTGTTTTGGCATATTCATGACGCTAGATATATCGGCAAATTTCCACAAAAGAATGACATGTATGTAAATCTAATAAAATTTAGCACTTCCAGTTCTGGACTAATTCCTGACACTTCCAAACACTACGAATGCTTTTTTGCCAATAAATATCCCGCACAATTTATTCACGCACAATATTAACAATTACTCTGATTATGAGATGAGTCACTGCTAAACGGACTGAAAAACGATCATGCAACTACTTGACAGCCATATTAACCGGTCCAAGTGCCGGCTGACGATGCTTGGAGCAGTAAAGATGGCCGCCAGCATCTGATATGCGCGCGTTCATTTGAAAGATTGTTGTAAACATTGATAAAATACATATTAGCCAATCGACAGTTTCGATTGAAATCGCTAATAAGAGCACTCATAATTTTCAAAAAAAATTAGGTTCATCACAGACAACTTATGAATATAAATAAAAATTTATATATGAGAAAATTTAACGTAGCGCTACTGATCGATGAATTAACCTCAACAAACTCTGCCAGTTGTTCAGTTGATCTTCATCACCTACTAATCAAGTGTATCAGGGCTACCAGTGGTCCACATAAGCATTTGTAAGTTGATACAGTGGGTGTGAGTAATAAACAACGAACAGTGAAAAGTGCGGCTAACAAGATCATCGAAGAAGAAAATGTCTCGCAAATCTTTGGATGAGTTGGGATGGAAGCAGAGATGTCAAAGGTTACGTGTGTTGTTAGATGACGATGGTGACAACCAACATGATGACGATGCCGATGCTAGGGCACAAATGGCAGAGTAAGTATGATACTATTACTTTTGTTTCTGTAATGAAGTGGCCATAGCATAATTGAGTAGCGAAGTAGTGAAAAGAGATAAATTACGTTTGCAGTGCAGCCAGTTTAAAAAAAATGTCGGAATATTTAAATAGATAACATAATTTATATAATAACCGTTTTAGTAGATCTCCTTTTTTGCTAGAATACAAAGTATTTACATACATTTTGCTTTGTCCCATGCATTCTGAGATATTTATTAACAACTGACTGGAGTCCCATAATCATTCATCTCCTTTTACCACTTTGGTACTGAATTATAAAATAATTTTCTTCTCACATAAAGTTCAATAACTAGAGAGTTTTCGATAAAAATATGAATTGTGCGAATTGAAAGTATGGGGAAATAATTATTTATCCTAGTTAGCTATTACAACTTAGATTTATGTCCTAAAGAACTAAGTTCACTGGTTTTTTTACAGAGAAATGAGAGAGGTCGACAGAAGAAGAGACGAGATAAATAATGAGTAAGTATTTTATCGATGTTGTCCATTTATTTAAAAAAATACATAAATGGACTATGCTCCGGAATATTTGTAGTAAAACATTGTAGTATTGGAAATATTTGCACAACCCTACTCCGTAACTTCAGTTGACAAATGTTTAACCAGAATGGAATTGATTTAGGGATTTAGTTTGAAATTCGTGAGCGAACATCAATATATATTGATAGGAATGTTGAATTTTGCCTGCCTTTGAATTTAACGTTTTGACTCTAATATTATTATCATCATTCACGCTTTGAAACCCTCAATTATTATTAACTCGATTCACTCTCTCAGTTTATTAACTCGATTCACTCTCGGTTTACTCCGCTCGTTCATTCTCCCAGCTTATTAACTCGATTCACCGTCTCGCTTTATTGACTCGATTCACTCTCTCAGTTTATTAACTTGATTCACTCTCTCGCTTTATTAAGTCGATTCACTCTGGAGCTTTATCAACTCGATTCACTCTCTCCCTTTATTAACTCTATTAGCTTTACTCTCTCGCTTTAGTTACTCGGTTTCCTTTCTCAGTTTATTTACTCGGTTTACTCTCTCGTTTTGTTAACTCGTCTTACTCACTCGGTTTGCTCCGTCGGATCAGTTTTCATTTTTCTTCTTATTTTGATAGGAATATATAGGCCAGTTGAAAGCATAATTTTTCTACTCATTTCATTTGATATGTATTTGAATATTTTTATTTCTTTTTCAGGCTAGGTAATGAAGTCCATCATGGGTATGAGGGCCATGATGAACAAATGAGCGATGGTGAGGTGAGTTCGAGTAACTCGGATACGTTAAGTGATAGGGAAGAAGAAATGTATCATCACGAAGAGCAGCCTCAGAGTGACGATGGAAGCATTGAGGGGAGCATAGAAATGAGCGATGAAAGACCCAGTGCAGATGAAAGAGAAAGTAATACTGCGAGCGATGACGACCTAAGTTTTATGGATGCTGATGAGGAACAATTGTCCAGTGAAGAAGAATCAGACGAGGAGGACCATGGTAGAGACGAGGAGCCAGACGATGGGGAGCTAGCCCATCGAAATCATGCTGATTGGTACAATCATCGTCCTTTATACCGAGGAGCACCTTTAACAGTCGGCCAAAGTCTGTTGATCATTCTAACTCTTTGCCTTCATCACAATTTAAACATGCTTTGCATAGAAGATATCATTACTGTCATCAATCTACATTGCTTGCAGCAAGGTTTGGCTAAAGTAACCCTCAGGAAATTTCAAAAATATTGGTCCCTCGATAAAGCAAATGTTAAAAAGCACTATTATTGTTCAATATGTTTGCGATCATTAGAATCCGCTAACGAAGCCTGCCCCTCATGCCCAAACCGAAAAAATGAATATTTCATCGAATTACCATTCGTCAATCAACTAAAAGAAATGTTTCAACGAGATAATTTCTACGATTCATTGCAGTGGCGTTTCCAACGTCCTCAGAATGGCATTGGAGCTATCAGTGATATTTGTGATGGCTCTCTTTATCGAGAGTGGATGCAAAATGGATTTTTAAACAATCCTGACAACATATCTTTTAGTTGGTACACCGATGGAGTACCAGTCTTCAAGTCCTCTAAAGTAAGCGTTTGGCCTCTGTACTTAACTATAAATGAATTACCATTTAAAAGTAGAAAAATGATGCAAAATACATTGCTGGTGGGTTTATGGTTTGGAAAACATAAACCTGATGCCAACCAATTCGTTCATAAATTCCGACCAGAACTGGAGAAAATTGCTGAAGGGATTCACGTCACATTACCAGGAAGGAATGATCCTATTTTAGTGAGAGGTATCCTTCTTATGGGGACATGTGATCTCCCCGCAAAAGCTTCATTCTTAAACATGACTCACTATAATGGCAAACATGGATGTGTCACTTGCTATATCGAAGGCAGGAGTGTCCTTACTAATAATGGAGGCAATGTCTATGTGTTTCCATACCAGAATCAATTACACTCCCGAACAACTAATGAATCAATAGAGTATGCTAATGAAGGGACACCTGATGAACCAAAAAATGGCATAAAAGGACACACCGCATTTTCCACAATTATGCCTGACTATATTAGAGGAATGGCGATTGATAGAATGCACGGAGTTGAAGGTGGTATAGTGGCAAAATTATTGATTCTTTGGTTTGATTCCAAGTTCAGTAGATTTCCATTTTCCCTTCACGCATTCGTAGATCAAATCAATGCAAGACTATTGAGTATAAAGCCACCCAAATTTGTACATCGAATGCCTCGCTTTGTACAGGACGTCACTAACTGGAAAGCATCCGAGCTGAAAATGTGGTTTTTCTTCTACTCAGTGCCAGTTCTTCAGGGAATTTTGCGGAATGATTTATATCAGCATTACCTTCTTCTAGTGATCGCCATTTCAATGCTGAATTCTGAGAGAATCACTCACGATATGATTAGGCAGGCTCGAGAGTTACTGCACCAGTTTGTTCGAGAATTTGAGCATCGGTACGGCCTTCAATTTTGTACAATGAATGTCCATCAATTATTACATTTACCCGATATCGTTTCAAATCTGGGCCCACTGTGGGCTTACTCATGTTATCAATATGAGGACTTAAATGGAAAATTTTTAAAGCTAGTCCATGGTACGTGGCACTTAGATACTCAAATTGCCAAAAGGCATCAACAAAGTATAGCAATGGTTAAATTAGTGAGCAGATTACCGGAGGGACCTGTGCGTGATTTTTGTACCGGTAGAAAAAAGCAAGTAAAAATTGCTGAACGCATTTCTCCAGGCTGCTGCAGCGTTGGTTACTATAAGAAGTTATTAGAAATACCACAAATTATTCAAAGAGCAATGATTAATTCTGGATATCCACTGCACGCCTCTATTCGTCAGTACTGGAGATTATTAAAAAATAATCAGCTCTATGTTGCAGAGCAATATAAGACGAATGCATTGCAGACAGAATCGTTCATTGTGAAGTATACTGGATTGGATGGGGCCACCAAATTCGGTTCTATTCACAGTTTTGTGAAAACAGCTTTGGATTGTGACTGTCTTTTGGGAGTGTGCTTGTGCAGAGGTGATCATCTTGCAATTATCAGCGAAGTTCAAATCAATGAGGTTTTCACAGCGAGAGGTGATCATGCTATTCTTACAACTGATGCCTTCTTGCATAAGTTTCATGTAACTGAGAATGTTCTAGCTGTTCCGGTTGAGTCCTTTGAAACTGTATGTATACGTATGAAAATTGAAAATAACTTGTATGTTGGGATACCAATTAATCAAGAAGAATTGGAATAAATTCAATGTGATAGAAACTTCATATATTTTCACGTATTAGTGAATGCATATTATACCCATGCATTACAATTTAATGACTTCCATTTTCTGTTAAATATTTCCATCATGTGATTGAAAGGACTTGTTAATCAAGTTTGAGCTTCTCTTTCTTGTTCATCGAAAAGATGTGCATCAATAGCATGGGTTTCTGTAAATGTGAATCATCGTTGAATCCATAATAGAATTTATGTCACTTGGCCTATCTTAACCTCGCACTTTTATTATCCTAGGACCGGTAAGTGGCATTTACAGGCTTTGCTTCCCACTTACCGTCTTTGGATAATAAAAGTACTAGGTTGATTGCGCCTTGACACATAAAATAACATATGCCATATAGCCTGAAAAAACATTTTCGCCGAAGGGGCGAATTATGCTAAAATGCGCCCGAAAATGTTCTCCGTCCTTATCACATAGGGTAGACCAGGGCAAAATGAGCCAGCCGGGCGAAACGGGACAGCAGGGCAAAATGAGACTTGCGCAAATGCAATTTTAGCAAAATTGGAGTCACTTATTTCTTCTTCCAAATTAGGAGCCACATTTTTCTTTCCAAAAAATGATTTATCCAACCCAAACATGTGTAATTTTATTCTTGTTTTAGTTTTGAATTTTGAGTGAATTCATCATTTTTGGAAGGAAAAAAGCGACTCCAATTGTGCTAAAAATGCATTTGCCCGGTGCCCCATTTTGCCCTGCTATCCCGTTTTGTCCGGCTGGCTCATTTTGCCCTGGTCTCCTCTACTCTACGATTATTAATGTTTGATTTCATAATCTTATGTCTTTCGCTTCTTGCCAAAAATACCATCACGTACGTGGCAGTTTTCCAAATTTGTAAATTAAGCTCTTTTACATCGTAAAAGATTTTTTTTCATTGGATCACATTATTGAATAATGTGAAAATAGGATTCCTGTAATTTCTACCTGAAACATTGGAATGACCTCAAATTGAGTCATTTCTCTAGTGCTATATATCGAAATTATTTGTTTGTCACACAGAAAAAAAATTAACTTTTAGGAAAAAATTCTTAACTCTTAAGAATAATAAAACCCCCTCTCAATTACTTTTATGAATAATTCCTATCTTCTCGGAATTATTCATAACTTTTAGAAATAATCCCTAAAAGTTTGGAATTAATCTCTACAAATTAGGAATTAATCCTCAAAGTTGAGATTTATTCCCTAAAAATTAGTCATTTCTTAATACAAGTTAGAGATACCTTCCTAAACATAAGGTTTTTTTTTCTCCGTGTACAAACGTCTTCAACATTTTTCGGACGTCTTATCAAGGCATGAGATTAAATAAGCTTCATAACGAGTACTTTACAGGAAAAAACCATAGAACGTGCCATGCGGGAAAAAAATTGATCTGAACCTAAACAACCTGCAGACTTTTCCGATACAATCATCCGGAAAATAGTATTTTCATTCCCTCTTTTACTTCCTAGCGAAATATTTCTTCTATTGCAGATGTGTATTATCAACGGACATTACGGGTAATTAATTCAATTTGATATTAACTGTCTAGGAGATGTAGGTTGAAAATAGAGTCATTTGTCAGGGCTTCACGGAGTTTATCAGAGCTTTAGGATGAATGAGGAGCAAGGGAGGAGTTATTAGGATATATAGGGCGAATGCAGGAGGACCAAATTACAGAAAGGGTGTACGAGTGGGAAATAAGGTGCAAATATTTGACTTGAAGATATAATAGGAGGAAATCAGGGTCTGACATTCGATGACAGAAGGTAATAGGGGGAAGTAAGGTCTAAATATTCGACTCGGGTATTCCAACTGCTTAGAATTGTTTGGTATACTTCTAAGGTCTACCGTTGGACCTTCATCAGACCTGCAAAGATTATTTTGTACTTACATTCTTCGCAAGTCAAATTGCAGCTTCGATATAAGATTTTTGGTCGATTCTGAATGCATGAGGTTGTCCATTCAAGGGTATCCAATCTCCTCAATGTCGGCTTTAGGTGTTCATTACTGGATCGAGTAATGGCTACCAAATGGATAGATGAGAAACATTTTCCGGCTGAGATAATCTCTCTCAAATGCGTCATTTGATAACGAGTATCGAATAGGCCGTTCTAATCTAACTGCTAAGCGATACTTACTTAATCTGCATGAAGCAAGTGGAGCTTGCTGGAAGTGTGGATCAATTTTTCGACACCTTGAAGGGACATCCACCATCCGCTTGCTTTACACATTTTCGCCTGGTTGTTCAGAGCTAGAATCGTGGTCGTATCAATTTCACCCAGCAGCTCCTCAATTTTGATATCATCCCTTCTCCATAAACATCCCAAACTCGAACAATAACGCAAGTGGCACCATGTGTTTGACAACAGTCCGGATATGACTGTGTTTCCGCATTCACTGCAATGGGAATAGACCAGTTGTCCCAAGAAGATGAGATATATGACATATATATATACGCTATGCAAGACGCTGAAGTTACGGTATTACCGACTACTTCAAAGTCATACAAATGTAGGCAATATGTCCAACGGTCTGACCCACATAAGCCACCCAACATCGTGTATCTTGAGTGTCGAGTGTGTACACCGCTGGTTTATGTACAGGATGTACATAAAACCAACGGTGAGGTGGGTGGGTGGTGCATAGTCGACACACACGTTTCATGCATAGGTACAGAGGAGAGATTCCCGAGACCTGTCACAATTTCTTGTACCAGAGGCCTTTGTAGCCGCTCTCTGAGGACATATACCAACATGAATATCAATCCCCTTGTTGTCGACTGTGAAGATGCTGACGAAGTGATTAGGCAGACTAATTAAGGAGACTGCTACGGGTTATTAAAAAGCCTTAAAGGTGCAGCTGAATTGCAAAACAAAGATTGAAACGTGTTGGAAATTTGATAAAGAGGCAATGTTTTAGGGTTAAATCTTTCGAAGAAATTTGGAA
Source organism: Asobara japonica (assembly GCA_026005395.1). Classification (NCBI taxonomy): domain Eukaryota; kingdom Metazoa; phylum Arthropoda; class Insecta; order Hymenoptera; family Braconidae; genus Asobara; species Asobara japonica. Next base: position 1,264,912 of record BQMI01000429.1, read on the forward strand.
AATTAAAATAAATTGAATTTCAAAAATTTTGAATGTAATTATTTTGATTACTTATTTCGCACGTACACACATACAAACTCAGCTATTCACCCGCCCACTTGCCCGCACAGCCACCCACTCCCCCCCCCCTCACCCTCGCGCCCGCCTACCCTCCCCCACTCGCCCGCGCACCCTCACCCACTTACCCGCCCATCCCCACCCACTCGCCCGTTCACCCTCACCCACGCGCCTACCCACACCCACCCGTCCATCCACACGTACACACACACACACACACACACACACATACACACACACACACACAAGCCAGCTCAAAAACGTTCCAAAATATTTTAGAGAATCGTAGAACGTGCAGGTATCATGAATTTCGGACTTTCCATTTCTGAGGGCATTGCTATAACTTTCCCATCGCGAAGTTAACGATATCAGATATACAACTACTTTCTCTCAAGAAAATCATCTCACTTCATCCCAATAATTCTGCGACTCCTAATTCCTGTATCACCCATTCCGTCAAGCCGCCCACAAACTCCCCCAACTCGTAATGAAACCATTGTTTAACTTTCCCTCTCATACTTGAGGAAACAAGTTAAGAGTCAATATAACTTCGGAATTGATGAAATGAATTTACGAACCGCAGTTTGGGGGGGAGGGGCGAGAAGTGCGCTCGGGATAACTCACTGTGAATGGAGAAATTCTGGAAATATCATTAGTCGAGAATTGTCGCGTGCGCGTAATCAAGGTAGTTTGGATTTTACGTTGAAGATTCCGGGAAATTGGTGGTAGCACTGCACTGCGAATTGTTACCGTATAGTTGTGCGTCCGCATTGGTACTCAGTAAGACCCTTGCCAGGACTGCGGTAACGGGAATTAGTAAGAAGTAAGAAAGAGTATGGAAAATTTTTTTACGAAATATCTGAGGATTTTGGAAATGAAGTGAATTTGAGAAGTTGTAATCTGAAAATTTTGTAATCTTGGGAATATTTCAAGAATTTTGATAATGTAAGGTTGCATGCTTACAAAACTTCAAAAATTCTGAAAACGTCAGAAATTTCAAAAAAATTTCAAAAATTTCAAAAATGTCAAAAATTTCAAAATTTTTAAGAATTTTAAAAATTTCAAAAATTTCAAAAATTCCAAAGATTTCAAAAACTAATTTCTATGTCATTTTAATGATGGCACTGTGCATTGTCACTCGTATTGTATAGGTGTGCATCCGCATTGATACTCAGTAGGACTGCTGCGGGGGAGTAAGATTGTAGGCTAGCATCATTCGTCTTTCTGCAGTGCGATGTACCTGGGTCTCCCAGGGCCAGACCTGCCTTTGTATCAACGACAGTTGGATGAATATAGATTACAGCATTAGCTCGCCTACTTATTTCCCTTATCAAGATAAAATGAAAATCTTGAGAAAACAATTTTTACAGCCGTCAAATTTTCTGAAGTTTCATAACTTTCCATTTTTCAAAGACTTTCTTTTAAAAAGTCTAGCATTAAAGAAAAAAACATGGAAAACAATCCTTATCATAATATAATTTTTCTGGATATTTTTGAACGTATTGGCATTTCAAAAATTTCCAAAGAGCCCAATGTGTGTGTGTGTATGTGTGTATTTGTCTATATGTTTGATGAGAAGGAGGTAAAAAGCTCAAAAGATTTTGCTCCATTTCCCAACCTCTGCGAAATGCCAAAATGTTAGAGCTATCATCGCATCTGCTCCATTATCAGTTGCAGAAAATTGCAACCAAAACTATAATATCATTTCGTCAAAGAAATCCGGCAAACACAGAAGCTGAATGCGAAATTCTGAGAAGCTCTAGTTTGACTACAAAGTTAAGACGCGGATAAGTTCCGCCGAATTAGCCCGTAAGATATGCTACTAGTCCTTTATTCAAACACCTTATGCATGCGGGTCTGTTATAATCTGTAGACGTAAGGATTCGCATATTTGAGATTTTGATATTACGCGCAAATCTAGACCTAAATGGTGCTCATGAAATCGTCGGGCCAACTTATTTTTATTACAGGAATAAATAATGCACCCCACGCCCACTTACCATCTTACGCCCCCCCCCCCACCCGCCAAGCCACGCCCCCCCCCCCACCTGCCATTCCACGCCCACCCACCTACCTGCCATTCCACGCCCACCCACCCACCTGCCATTCCACGCCCAGCCACCCACCTGCCATTCCACGCCCACCCGCCCACCTGTCATCCCACGCTCACCCACTATCCCAGGCTCAACCACTCACTCACACACACATCGGGAAGTTAATGATGCGGTCCGTGTAGAATCACACACATTCCATTTATTTTATTTTGTACATATTCGACATTTTTTCTTTTTTTTCTTTTGCGTAAAATAAAATTGAAACTACTGCACATGTCTGAGTTCTCTTTGTATGTTTATTTGCTGATTCAGAGAGTCCTCTAAATGAGTATTTTTTTAACTAATGCGTATCATTTATTTCTCGTTTACGTCAAATTAACCTACTAGTCCCGCTTCTTAAAGCTCCTCATCTACAGAGCCTCTGAATTAGCTTAGAAATTATGATAATTACATACGAAATCAGCATTAGCGTAATTTGATAACAATTTGCGCCTCGACGTGACGACTAACCAAGGAACTGGTGAACAATTCAATTAACACACATGAGTATGTAAATTCTGATGAGAAACATGAATTTCTTACGCAGAAGTTACCAAGGAGTTTTGCATCTAGGAATACACTGCATTGCTGTTATTAATATTGTTAGCAATATTTGCATAGGACACAATGTAATTATTGAAATTTTCAGTATTCATGAAATCTCAAGTGTTTCAATAATTTTAGAAATCCCAAAAATTTTAGATATCCAAAATTCGAGATTCAAAATTTTACTCGAAAATTGCCAAATTTTCAAAAATTTACAGAATTTAGAAATGTTGAAAAATTAATTAAAACAAAAATTGTAAATTTTAAAAATGACAAATTTTTCCTCATTCAAAAAATCAAAAGTGCAATACAAAAATGGGAAATATTCGTAATGTCAAAAATTTGCAATCTTTCGAGATTGAGAATTATTCTGGGATTTTGACATTTTAATTAATGGTTCCAAAAATTAAATGTGAGGTCACCAATATTTACAGATAATTCTGACAATTGATTTTGTAATATTCTGGTCACATTCAGTCACTTCAAAAGCAGATGAATGATGAATTAAATTATTCAAATGGTACAGATCGCTCAGCCTCTCTACAATATCATTCCCCCTAGCGAAAATACTCATCGATATTCAACTCGAGAAGTTGCCCAGGCAATTCATGATTATTTCACTTTTTCCCGGGTAACAGTGCTGAGTTTACGGGAAAGCTGGCATGAATAATAAAACATTTTCACCGAATTATTGGATAATGATTTTTATTTACCAATGCTTTTGCGAAGGTAATTCCTGAATTTTGATTACGAGAAAAAAGTATTGATGTGTTTTTTCTTAAAACCTCAACGACTGAAGTTTTGTATAATACATGTTGGTACCTTCCTTCAATAAATCCATTATTTTTTTAGTTATTTGCGCGAGTGACTTGTGACGGTTTTAGTGCTTAAAATGTTGGAAATTTTAGATCTTTAGAATTTGTAAAATTTCCGAGATCTCAAATGAATTTTTAAAAACACGTACAAATTCTAGAAATTTATTCATCGAAAAAATAATTGGTATTGGTTTCTTTTTCAGCCGTCTCAGGTCGAGCGAATCACAGAATTGTAAGTAATTCTTTATCAAGACATAAATTTTCTCCAGAACGGCGAAATATTTGGAAATTTCCAAATTTAGCAAAATTTCCAAAATTTCCAAAATTTTCAAAATTTTCAAAATTTCCAAAATTTCCAAAATTTCCAAAATTTCCAAAATTTAAAAATTTCCAAAATTTGAAAATTTACAAAACTTCCAAAATTTCCAAGATTTCCAAGATTTCCAAAATTCCCAAAATTTCTAGAATCTCTGAAATTTCTAAAATTTCCAAAATTTCCAAAATTTCCAAAATTTCCAAAATTTCCAAAATTTCCAAAATTTCCAAAATTTCCAAAATTTCCAAAATTTTCAAAATTTTCAAAATTTTCAAAATTTCCAAATTTCCAAAATTTTCAAAATTGTGAAAATTACAATAATTTCAGAAAAAAAATTCCAATATCAATTTTCTGCATCATGTTTATTCCCCCGCATTCATTACGCATTTTATTTGAATGGAATTTCACGACGAATGGATAAGTCAATGGCATATTTTAAGCATTATTCACCGACGATTGAAGATAGATAAGCGCCGGAACAAGTTATCTCGCGACCGCGGGATTTCCTCAATTTTTAAATGTCTTTTTTCCTCCCGCCCTTTTCGCTATCTCACGCTTTTTTTTCACTTCGGAAAGGTGGGCCCGGAAAATTAAAATTGATCAGAACCAACTGGCGAAAGGGGTAGCACGAGACCGTCCCACTTATTCCCAACATATACGTATTTTCATAGCCTTTGTCCGCTTAGATATTCAAAGTAGCATTTTAGTGCCTGCGAATAATTCATGTCACGTAGTTCATATTTTATGCGGCATTGCCGTCAATCCGCGCAGAGGGCCGAATTTTTATCATTGTGAAAGGGGAAAAAAAACTCATTTCTTGAATTAAATCGAGGGATGATTATAGAGATTTTTATCGCGGTCTCTTAAGCCCCGCGATTTAAATTTCGATATTTTTAAAATTGGAAAATTTGTAAATTTGAATTGTTTTTGAGTTTGAAAAAAAGAACTTGGTTACAAAAAGAATTTGATTTGACAATTTTATAGGAAATTTTTGAATAAATTTATGAATGTTACCTTGTTCATATGCGACATTGACGTCAAGCGTTGCAGGGGGAGGGGGAGGGGGGGGGGGAATTTGTAGCTTGGTGATTGCAGGAAGGAAAGCTCATTTTGTTGAATTACATCGAGGGGTGATTATAGACATTTTTATCGCAGCCTGTTAATACTACCGCAGTCTGCAGTTGAATAATTGTGCTAGCAAATAGAAAACCATAAAAAATTTCGATCACTTCCAAACAATCAAATTTAAAAGATTTGCAAATTTGAGGAATGTCAAAAAACCAAAAACATGGAAAATCCTCAAAACCTAAAAAGTTCAAAGGAAAAGAAATCTTAAATTTCCAAATAACTGAAATTTTTCCGAGCGTCATATACTCCAGAATCCGCGAAAATTGGGGGGATCTTATCACCGTTATCACCCAACGCCGGCAATTTCCCAGATCGTAAAAGACTGAGGCAAAGTACAGCAAAAATTGACTGTTGACCCACTCGACAGTTGCATAGCCGCCTAATTACCCAGGTTTGTTGGCCCACGTTTTGGCTTATCGATGAGCCCAAGTCGTCAGCAATTAGAGCCATTGGAACTCGGAAGAAAAATAATGTTGACGTTGACTGGCGTCCACACTGACATTCAATTTCCGAGCCCATGTTTTTGCTATCGATTGCGCAGGGGTAATGATAGATAACGAGTGCATGGAGAGAAGCGACTAATTATTAATTTTACGGAATATTTCTTTTGATGCAAGCTCCCTCATTCGACAATTTTGAAGATGTCTGAAATTTAAGGACAAAATTTTTTTTAATTTTCTCACTAAATCTTTTAACTCGCTACAGGGAGTTATTGTTTCGTCCTCTACATTTCAAAGCAATTTTAACACATCTAGAATATTGTTAACGAGATGTGGGTGTGTGTGTAGGCGGGTCAGTAGGGGGAGGGGTGGGGAGGTGTGCGTGGCTGGTTATTGGTGGGCGGGTGTGGGGGCGGGGTGGGTACAGGTGGGCGGGGTACGGTATAGGTGGGCGGGGTGGGTGTAGGTGGGCGGGGTGGGTGTAGGTGGGCGGGGTGGGTGTAGGTGGGTGTAGGTGGGCGGGGTGGGTGTAGGAGGGCGGGGTGGGTGTAGGTGGGCGGGGTAGGTAGGCGTAGGAGGGTGGGGTGGATGGTTGTTGGTGGGAGGGTGTGGGGGTGGGTGGGAGGGTGTGGGGGTGGGTGGGAGGGTGTGGGGGTGGGTGGGAGGGTCTGGGGGTGGGTGGGAGGGTGTGGGGGTGGGTGGGAGGGTCTGGGGGTGGGTGGGAGGTTGTGGGGGTGAGTGGGCGAGAGGGTGGGAGGTTGTGGGGGTGGGTGGGCTGTGGATAGGTTTTGGAGGGGGGTGGGGGCAGATTACATGGCTGTGGGTAAGTCTGGATGGGTGGTTCTGGGTAGGTCATTTATATGAAAATTTTATTTCCGCAAATCTGGTTTTTTTTTCACTTTCCGAAATTTCGACAAAACTGAAAAATTAGGAAGCCAGATATCGAGAGTGCTTTATTGAATTTCCGGTGTGCAATGCATCCAATAATTTTGATGTAACCCATCCAAACAATAACACCCATCTGGACACTGGCAATAAAAAATTGATGGTACGGTCGAAATGACCCATGAAATTAACAAATAGTTGGCATTCGTATATGGCGTTCACATAGCATGGTACATGGCACGTTCGGAAAAAAATACTATGTTACAAAATGCAAATGGGTCGCTACAGATAGCGATTCAATTTTTTTTCTCATTTTTCCCGTGGAATTCTTTGAACGCCTCAACAATCATTAAAATATCATATCAAATGAATATCAAATCTCAAATTTTTTTGAACAATTTTGCGGAAGAATTTTGGTTAAAATTTTGCTTTTACAGTCTCAAAAATTTCAGAAGTTTCGGAAATGCCTAAAATTTGGAACAAGAGAATTATTTTCTGAGTTGGAAGGTTAAAAAAATTGGAAAATCACAAACTTAATAAAATGTCAGTTTCCCAAATAAACAAAACATTGTGAGAGGTTAAAAAATTGTTGGGTAAAATACACGTCGGGATAATTTGCCTTCCCAATAGGCAATGAAATTCGTAAAAACAATTTGCCATTCTCGTGCAAGTGCCATTAAAAAATGGAAAAAAAAAAACTAACAGTTACGCCCGACTTTTCCACTCGACTGCATAAACTACTCGTGTGCATGTGAGGCCTTTTTTAGGCCAAAAGTGTCGTCTGTCAAGTGTGTAACGCTGGAAAAAGACAGGATAACAATAGAGGGAGAGAGATAGAAAGTGTGCAAGTGAAGTAACAACACGGGTATCAGTCTACCCAGTGTGTTTGGTCGGTTGCAGCCCCCGTTGTTCCCATAGAGGGCGCCACTTGGAATAATTAATTGGGCGGAGTATGTGAAGCCCGCGGAGGATATATGAATGCCAGCTATTTGTTAATTTCATGGGTCATTTCGGCATCAATTTTTTACCACTCCAGTCGAGATGGGAATAAATCCACAGATATGCAATTCTAAAAATTTTTTTTTCGCCATTTTTCAAATGTTTGATTTTATGAAATGTGAAAAATTGTCGGAAACAAAAATATTTTATTTCAGTTTTTTTTTTCATTCTTCGACATCTTCGGAATTTTGGAAATTTTGGAAATTGTTAAAGTTGGGAATTTTGAACATTTTGTTTTCTCGTTTTTTTTTTCACTCGCACCAAAATTTGTCTTATTTTTTTTTATTATTGACGGAAATTTTGAAATAAAGGAAATACAGTAAAAAATGAATATCAATCAAGTATTGATGTCCAATATTTCATCAGCATTGTCCTCCACCCAATGTGACTGGACTACGAGCATCGGGGGAGCCATTGTAAACCGGATATTTTTAAATCTGCATGTCACCAGAAATCCTCCCAAACAAAATTCAAATCTGTGAAAATAAAAATACAAATCGAATCAATCCCCCCCCCCCCTTCTAACAGAAGATACTCATCTCGTTGGATCGTTTCGAGCGATTTATTTTTTATCACCGTTTCGATTTTTTTTTTTTTAATTTCCTAGTCCACGTGTGGTTTACTGGAAGGCTATTACAAAATGGGAATTGCGATAATGTTATGTGATAACGAGGAATTTTTGCAATTTTGAGCTTTGGAAATTTTTGGGAATTTTTTTCAAATGTTTTGAAATTTCTGAAATTTTTAAATTTTTTGAAATTTTCAAAAAAATTTCGTTTTGAAATTTCTGAATTTTTTGAAATTTTTGACGTTTTTGAAAGTTTTGAACTTTTTAAAATTTTGGAATTTTTGTATTTTTGAAATTGTTCTGGAATGATGCATATATATGTCATAGAATCGCTTCAAGCGATTTATTTTTTCATTAACATTTCGCTTTTATTTTTTTAAATTTCCTCCACATATGCATTACCCAAGGGGCAATGAGCACGCGTGAGCTCGAACCAATTACAAAATGTGTACAATTACGGCGTCATGTACCCGGTAAATTTCATACATCTGAAAAAGCGATATCTGAGTGGAATTACATTATCATTTTTTTTTTTTTTTTTCAATTTTCCCAACTACAACTCTAGTCAGTTTACAGAGGAATCGTGGAAATCAATTAGTCGAGCGAATTCATTTCGAGCAAATATTGGAATTGTTTAATGGGAATATTTGGCGAAATGAAACTCTCCTGAATTAAAAATGAGGGAAGTTATGAAATTTCCGTTCATTTTGGAATTGCATATTATTGCCTGGCAAGCCCTCAAAAGATTGAAATTGTCAAGAATAGGTTGATTAGTTGATAACTTTGTAAACAATTCAACCCCTCCAAAACATATATTTGTTCAACATTCATAAATATTAATATTTCTATGTTTTGCTTCTTTCATTCGTCCATAATAAACAAATGGATCCAATATTTGAGACCCAAATTGTGAAAATATGATTTTTCTTTTGATCAAAAAATTCAATTTTAAAAATTTCAAAATTTTAAAAATTTCGAAATTTTAAAAATTCCAGAATTTTGAAAATTCCAGAATTTTGAAAATTTTCAAACAATCGCAAAAATTACAACGATCTCGATAATTTAAGTGAACATCTGAAGCTTCCCTAGCGAACTTCAAGTAAACCCCACATTCAATTAGGCTCTGTCCATTTCCAATGATTAAATTACTCAATATAGGCTGCTTAAAATTGAGATAAAGTTGCTGGAGGCTGCAAATTTTGGTCATAGATACACCAGACGGACGGACGTGAAAGTTCCTTCATTCAAAATCCAGCAAACATTGAGAAGAACAAGTTGAAATTCCCATAAAACATTCATAAATTCCCGAAAATTGTGCATAACACATCGACTAAAATATTCATCATCAACCTCTGGACCCCTAAGTGAAGCTGAGTGATATCTTCTGTTGCCCTCCGTCAACGTCATTCAAAATCAATTTTTTTTGTGCACCCTCGCAACTTCATAACTTGTACATTTCACATCACATAATTACAATGGTGCAAAATCTCATTATCAATTTTTTTTTGTAATTCCGAAAAATACCGCCATTTTGGAAATTACAACCATGTTGATTTTTTTTTCAATTTTAAACATTTTAAAATTTTAAAATTGAAAAAAAAATTTTTTTCCAATTTCTTCGAACTTTTTTTATTTTTATAAACGTCAAAAAGTCCTCATCTTTTCGTGTTTGAAACACTGACGACTAATATCAAACAACCAAATAATGAATGTCCCAGTGCTATTAGCTCATATCGACGAATTCGTCGTTGTGGGTTAACGTTTGGAATATTACCATGGGGACGAAACTTGGGTTGAGATTTCAACTCCGAAACCGAGGGAACATTTCTAATTGATACGATTTACTCACGCTATATTGGCACAAATTGAACGACCAATGGGCTTTACCAGAGGTCTCATTGCCAGTACAGCTCCAGCTTTCAAATCAACCGTCGGGTTCAACTCCCTCCCCCCCCCCCCCCCCCCCGCCCACTCTCCCACCCTCCCACGACCAACGTCAAATTCTATTATGATCCATTTTCTTCTCACAAAGTAAGTTCACTATGAAGCAATAGCAAAATCCATGGCATAGGAATTTTGACATTTCAAAATTTTATCAAACTTGCGCAATTTCTTTCTTAAATTTTCTCCCCAAGTCTCCCCCTAAGTCCTCATTTTTCCTTTCCACTTCCACCTCCTGCGAAATTTTTAAGCATTAAGATTTTGGAAATTTTGGAAATTTTGAAAATTTTGAAAATTTTGGAATTTTGGAAATTTTGGAAATTTTGGAAATTTTGGAAATACTGGAAATTTTGGAAATTTTGGAAATTTTGGAAATTTTGGAAATTTTGGAAATTTTGGAAATTTTGGAAATTTTGGAAATTTTGGAGATTTTGGAAATTTTGGAAATTTTAGAAATTTTGGAAATTTTGGAGATTTGGAAATTTTTTAGGAAATTTTCCTTCCTATATCCTTTTCGTAATTGTCCGTTCTCCTCCATTGAAATCTCTTTATTTCTCCCCTCGACCGTCACATCCCCCCCCCCCCTCCCCCCGCCTTTCCCGCCCGCCTCCACCCCTGTCAGTGTTCTCGTCTCATTCTCCCGTCACAGACAGTTGCAATTTTCGCTTGCGCCTTGATATGTTCACTGGAACGAGCGATTCAATCGTGTGACACAGTGTAGAGCGCAGGGGGTTGGGGTAGATCTATCGCGTCATCAGGCAAGAGACACAGCGGTGAAGAGCGATCGGCAAGCAGTCGGACCGCACTGATAACGTAATAGCCTATCTCCAACTGTCCTCGGTTATTACGTAACTCTGCCGTCGACGTTAATTCATGCCTATCTCATAGTGCTCATCAGACACCTATTTCTCTTTCCTTATCATGCTTACTACAAAATCCGGAAATTTTTGGCAATTTTCAGAAATTTTTGAGCTTTTTGATTTCGTGAGTTTCGGGTTTGTTGATTTTTTTTTTGGAAATTTCTGGGATTTCTAAAACAGTTGGAATATTCTCAAAGATCCTGCGCTTTGAAATTCTGAATGGCACAATCGCATGCTGCCGACTGTCCTCCGATATTAGGTAAGTCCAGAGCCACCCTCGATTCATACCTATTCCAGCGCATTTACCAAGGACCTATTTCTCTTCGTTATGCTTGCCCTAATGTTCGTACTTCAGAAGGTATATAAAATCCTTCGAATTTTGGAGCCCAGTCGAACGTTGTTCCTTCACTGTAGATCGTATCAAAATTGTGATATGGGCTTTCTTCGAATTCACTTTCACTCTTGGGCAGTGCCAACAAAATTCATTGAATTATGTTGCGAACAAAATATAATATGATAATAGTATAATTCAGCAACATACACTTTTCACTAATTTTTCTTCGAAATTTTGACACTCCTAAAATTGCAAGATAAAAACCGTGGATATCGGCTGACCATTCACGGAGTTTATCACTGAATTGGAGCAGTCGAGTGCTTCATCAATTTTCTCTTCGCAAATTTTTTTTGTATAATGTTAATGCGTGAAAAAAGAGGCTCTACATACAATGGAAGCTTGTCTGACCAATTAAGACTTGCATCACTGAGTTTCAAAACAGGAGTTTATCTCAGCAATTTTTATTTTTCGATACATTTTTTTTTCTTATTTTTTCTCTCTTGAAAAATTAGAGCCCGAGGTTGAGTTTCTCAAACTTGCCGTTTCTATTATCACCAGAGTGGTCACACATGTCTGATTATGCCTTTTTTTTTAAGGAACAAGTGCTGTTCACCAATTTTCCCCCAGAAATTCGGGACATCAAAGGAACGGCATGGCTGACTATTTAAAAGTTGAATCACTGAACTTGAAAAGTCCGCCTTTTTTCAACATTTTTTTTCATTATCGAACTTTCTCTGCTCCTTAAACGTTCTTTCATAATGTAGTAAAAAAAAAAACAAAAAAAAATTTTTTTATTCCACCAACATCAAAAAAAAAATTGGAAATTCATCACGTTCACAAAATAGTCATACAAAAATAATGGTGTTGTCCGACTATTTAATGCTTGAATCACTGAACCTGAAATTTCGCGTTTCCATCAATTCTATATTCATCACAGTTTGTCGTTCAACAAAATTGAGATTACAAATTTTATATTATTGTTTGAAAACTTGGGGGACATTTGGTTTTTTTTTCTACCAAAATTCCACAAAACACGTCATTCCCCAATTTTACCTCGGAATCTTGACACGCGTAAAATAGCGATGTAAAAATAGTGGGATATTGTCCGACTATCTAAAAATTGAATCACTGAGTGTGAAAACCCGAGTTTTCCATTTATTTATTTTTTTTTTTTTTCGTCATGACGGCTCGAATGGGCTTTTTATCACTCTCAGCAGCCATTTTTATTTGTTCTATGTGACTGAACGGGGCTAGATAAAAGAACAAAAGCCCGGGCTTTTTGTCCCACTAACGTCCGTCAAAACAACATAACATGTTTTTTTTCAAACCGAAGAAAAGTGTTGAAAAAATACGGCTTCACATGTTCCTACTTTTTCAGGGCTGTAAAATTTGTTTTGGGAACTGAGAAAGTTTCAATGCTTTTAGCACGTGCTAGTGGCATGCATTTATTTTTGGGTGAATACGAACAAAAATTTCCAAGAATCATTTTTTTTTGTTTTCAGAATTTTATGCAATTTTTGAGCTTTAAATTTTTCCAAATTTTTTGAATTTTTGCAAATTTCTCCAATTCGTCGAATGTTTGAAATTTTTGAAATTTTTAAAATTTTGGAGGTTTCTACAATTCCTTAGCTTTGAGGATCAGACATTTTCCACATTTTTTCATGCGTTTAGAGTACAGAACAAATCATTCACCCCGATATAACAACGCAAACGAGACTGTGAAGAAGGTGAAAATTCGCAGGAAATTGGAAACTTGGAGGACCAAAGAGAAACTCTAATTCACAGTAGATCGAGCAACTTTGCGTCCCTTGTTCTAGCCTCGTAACTCATTCAACTTAGCAAAAGCTCCCATAGTTGCTCTTTCTTACTACTGCCTTTTACTCAATTCCCACTAATAAATTTAGTTTCCCATTTGCGTATCTCGAACAATCCGAGTCACGTTGACTTCGTCGATTTATTAAGAGGTCTTCACATTTGTGATTATTTCCTCCAAATTGAAGCAAAAAAATTACTTATCCAAACTATTCAATGTTGCCAATTTTTAAGACAGTCCGCATACTGAAAATTCCGAAAATTCAAAGATTCGAATTACAGAGACCTTGCCCAAGAAAGGCCATAGTAAGCGCCTGATGTCCTCTGAATTTAGCAAATAGTTGAATACAATTTCACCGGCATTTCTGCATGAGAGATTTCCATTGTTTCCCCAGTTGGATACATCAAGTGGATATCCTTGGGAGGGACAAAACTAAATATAGCATGTACTATTCCTGGTGGCAGTATCATTAGCCTAAGCTAGGAATACCAAAATCGCTGTGTACTACGCTAGTCTTCCTAGAACGCTCGAGGCTCACCCTCCCCTCCCCGTTTCGCCGACCTTCCCTGTGACTCTCCACCAACCCCCATTCGATCTGCCCCTTTTGTTCTTCAATTCCCACTCCTTTTTTCTCCTAGTAACCTACTAACTGCCGCTCTTGCCTACTGGCGCCCCTTCTATCTGCAAGTTTCCCCATCCGGTCTACTAATCTTGTCTCCCTACTACCCTACTTTCCCTATTAATCACATTCCCCTACTAAGCCTACTCCTCCGTTACATAGTGACTCTCTTTCTCTACTAACCTCATCTCCCTACGGGCCCTCCCCTTTACCTAGTTAGCCTATTATCCTACTGAAACCCCTGCTAACTCCATGTCCATAAGATCCGTCCCATATAGTCATCCGCTGTCCCTATTGACCCCCCTCATGTACTAACCTCCTTCCCTACTAACTCTCCTCTTCCCTACTAAATCTTGCCTCCCCTACTACCTCCCCCTCCCCTACTAACTCGCCGGTTCCCTACTAACTCGGCTTTTCCCTACTAACTCGCCTTTTCCCTACTAACTCTCCCCTTCCCTACTAACTCTCCCCTTCCCTACTAACTCTCTCCTTCCCTACTAACTCTCACCTTCCCTACTAACACTCTCCTTCCCTACTAACTCTTCCCTTCCCTACTAAGTCTCTCTTTCCCTACTACCTCCCCCTTTCCCATTAGCTCCCCTCTTCCCTACTAACCTCCCTTGTTCTATTAACTCCTTTTCCCATACCGCCCATAATCTCTTTTCTCCCTACTAACTCCCTTCCTCCTATTACCCCCCTTCCCCCCTCTTTGACAACTCTCTCGTCTTTCTACTAACCCCTACTACTCCCCTCCATTTGTCTACTCCCATAATGACCCCTCCTCATCACATCAACCCTCCCCCCTCCCTCACTCCCTCCTTTTCCGAGCCTCTTCCCTCCCACTCCCTCCCACCCCTCACATATAGCAGATGCTCAAGAAGCATCTGAGCGCACTTGTCCGTATTACACGAGAGATGTAGGCCACGTCTCTTGAGATCGACGGGGAGTGCACGATTGCGCTGAATTATTGAACGTCTATAGCTGGGATATCGGCCAGACCAGGAAATAAACTAAACATGAAAACAAGACGTGTGAGTGTGCGGATTGACACGAACTAGGGGAGATGACAGTCCAACATATTGATAAAAAATTGATGAGAATGAAATTGTCGTTTCTTGAATTTTTCGTATTTTTTGCCGGAAATTTGGGACAAAATATTAAGAAATGAAGGAAAATGCAAAGCCACAGAGTGTAATGATCACCAAAATTTGAACATTTACATTTATTGTGTTAGAGTATGTGCGCGAATTTAAGGAAAATGAAAAGTATAGAAATATAAATTTAATAGAGGGAAACTGCTCTTGACGGGCCCGTAATTCCCAACGTAACGGGGAAAAATTAAAAGCAATGTTTCACATGAGTGATTTTTACCCTCCTCTCAAACATCGCAGTCGGACAGTTGCTACCCCCTGAAATTTCTCTATACTAACACTGAACGTTTAGAATTGAGCGACAATTTGACATCCTTGGAAAAAACAATAAAATTTTGAAAATTTCGGGTAATTGAAATTTCATTTCATTTCATAAATTCCATCCAAGATATCTGATTATTAAATTTAATAAAGGGAATTTTTCCTCAAAGAGCCCATAATTCCCAAAGTAGTGGGGGAAAAAAAGAAAATTAAAAGCAAAGTTCCGAATGAATGATTTTTTTCCCCTTCACTTTAGCATCCCAGTCGGACAGTTTCCACCACTCGAAATTCCCCTGTACTTGGGCTTTCAGGATTGAGGGAAAAAGTTTTTGCCGAGTCTACGAGCAAGTTGGATACAGTTATTCCTGTCAGACGGTATAACAGTCGGCTCAAGTATTTGCCCGTGAGTTCAGGAGGTGGGAAAAGGGGAGTGGGGGCTTTATACCCCCAAGGTATGCATAGCCCGGAACATAGCAGACCCATATTTGAGGTCGCGACGAGTCTAGCCCCGGGGCTCCAGCGAGATATGCTGTTGTTGATGAGACGAGGACCGCCCATAGCTTGAAAACTCAACTAAATTGAATTTTTTTTTTTCAATAAAAAAAATGGAAAAAAATTGAAACATTCAAAATTTCCCACGATGTTCAGAATTTTTAGTGAAATCATTAGTAGAATATGTCAAACCCACGAACACCCGCCCATCTACCCACACGCCTACCCGCGCACACGCCCACCTACCCTCAGGCGCACCCGCCGACACGCCCGCCCGCGCACACGCCCACTCGTCGACACGCCCACCCGCCGACACGCCCACTCGTCGACACGCCCACTCGTCGACACGCCCACTCGTCGACACGCCCACCCACCGACACGCCCACCTACCAACACATCCACCCTCCCACCCACACGCCGACACGCCCACGCGCGCACACGCCCACCCCACCCACACGCCCACCCACCCTCCCACCCACACGCCCACCCACCCTCCCACCCACACGCCCACCCACCCTCCCACCCACACGCCCACCCGCCCACACACCCATCCGCCCGGATAGTAACACATATTTGAATTATGTAATCGGCGAAACTTTAACAAAATTCCAAACATTTCAAAAGTTCCAAAAAACAAAGATTCCAATAGCCCCAGAAATTCAATAACTTCTCTCTCTCTACATTTCCAGGGTTATAAAAATAAGGAAAATTTGAAAAATCCTAAATATTTCACGAACTCCAAAAAGTTGAAGAATTTGGAAAATTTAGGCGAGACCATGGCACAGCCATATTTGAGGTCGCGACGAGTCTAGCCCCGGGGTTCGAGCGAGAGATGCTTTTGTTGATGGAACGAGGAGCACCCATGGCTCTACCCAGTTTAAAGGTGACGTTAGGGGGTTATTCACACAAACAATAACGTGTCTCCAGTGGCCAATTAAACCGGGAAACAAATATTCAGGTGTTGGCGCGTCTCAAGGGTCGTTTACCATGGAGAGACGCAAATTTTTCGATGTTATACAAGTGTCTGTGGAGAGAGAAATCTGATAAAAATTAGCGCAAGTGTTTTCTGATGCATTTATGATGCCCCCCCCCCGCCTGTGAGGTCTCAGTTTGTGTGTGTGTGTGTATGTGTACAATTTGAAATGACAAATGTTCAAAAAACCGGCAATTCCGAAATTTCGAGTTTTCAAAATTAAATAAATCTGAAGAATTTCGAAAATTTTAAATATTCAAAAAATGTCGAAAACACTTTCAAAAATTACAACGACTTCCAAATTAAATGAGTTTTGTAGGCAAATCGCAGGGAATTCTACAATCTTCTATGACGCTATAAAACATGCAATTTAAATGATTTTTTTTTTCTCGAAATGAGTCTTGAATTACCAATAAGGATCAATTTCGCAATTAGCTTCGTTATTTTAAGCCATCTTTCGCAATTTCATTGTAACCATAGTATACTCACCAGGTGGAATTGCAATACTCGAGAATTTATATACAGATAAATTGGTTTAACCGTATTCTCTCGACAGGGGCCAATTGAACGCGGGGGAGTTTAAAACCGGTTTGAGCGGGGGGGGGGGGGGGCACTTCTCTTATAGAAACCTTATTTCCGGCCAGGCGAGCTCGAAGAAAATCCTCGGATGTTCGAGAGAAACCCGCCCACTCCTCCCCCCTACCTCATTTTTATCCCTTTTCTTCGAGCCAATAAAGATTGGATATTACGGTGATGCCACAGTGCTATTATATTGTAATTTTGTTTTTTTTAATTTTACCAATTGTTAAGGCTTTTTTCCATTTTTAAAAATATTTTTCAATTATTCCAAACTTTGCACAATTTTATTTGAACCAATTTTTATTTTCAAATTTTTCAAATTGTTTCCAATTTTTTAAATTAATTTCTTTCTCTTAAATTGCAATTTGGAATTTTAAAATTGTTTTTTTTCAATTTTCCTGTTATCAAAATCCCACTCAAAATGAAAAAAAATTTTAAAAAGCCCACAAAAAAAACGATCAGAAAACTGCAGAACTAGAATTCAATTTCCATATCAACCTTCAACCACAATACAGAATTGATTGTAATTTTGTTTGTTTGTTTTTTTTTTTTTTTTTTTAAATAATAGACAATTTGATAACAATAAAACACGCAAAAAAATATATTGTTGCAGTATTCAATTCGATAAAATTATTTTCTATCTGTTTCTTCCAGGCGCCGACATTTTCATCGACAGTGAGAGGAGCTAGAAGACATTTCGCATCGTACGTACAAAGATTTATCCCAACACAATGCAATTTTTCGTTCGAGTTGATTCGCGTGCGGTGGCTTTCGGTTATTTCCACAATAAATTCGATATATTTGTTTCCAGTTCGATGTTTCATACGGCTCTGACACGCTCCGTAGCATTCGATTTCTGGGCTCTTTATGTATTTGTTTATTTGATTGCATTTTTTTTCGAGCCCTCTGTGGAATTTTGCCGATGTATTCTGTTTCGAAATAGCAAATGACCATCGAGTTGTTAATAACGTTATAAAAATCAGAGGAATATGGGTCAAACAATTTTTTTTGCAATTTTCCACCATTTGTAAATTAAAAAAAAAAATACTATATATTACAGATTAGCCCTCAGAAATGATAAATATTGAATACAAAAAAAAAATCCGTAATCAATTCTGGAGTATTACCGCAGTTGGTAATATAAAAATCTACTTTATCGACTGTAGATAAATTTATCGCCCGTTATACGTGTAGACTCCCATTTTATCGACCGTAGATCAATTTACCATCTGATGATCTTATAGGTTTCTTGTGTCCTCGACAATCTTTTCTTACTCTGTCCCGCTCATTTGTACTCCCCACATCAGTTGCTTTTGAGTATTTCTTCGGGAGGGACTACCGGACACCCATCCATCCAGCTGGGACCGACTTTCCCCGTTTCAGCGGTCGCATTCCTGATGATGGGGTAAACTCCCAGAAACCCCTGTGCTACGATGGCGGACGCCTATGATGGGCAACCCCCCCCCCTTGCGTCGGGTTACGTTCCCGCCCGGCCGTGCGGTCTCATTTCATGGAACTTGATAGCACACACGGAACGGACCTGCTTCGGTCGGAATCCATGCGAAAGTATTTTTGAAAAACTACGCCAAAGCCCAGAGATAGTGTGTGGGTGTGTGTGTGTGTGTGTGTGTGTGTGTGTGTGGGTGTGTGTGTGGGTGTGTGTGTGTGGGTGTGTGTTGTAATCTTCACGGCTTACACTGATTTATCCCACCACCTTTTTTCCCAAATGCTTTTTTCAACATTCTATTCCTGGTTTTGGTGGGTCAATAATCTATTAATAATACACAAGTGGCAGGAGAACATTCCGGCATCAAATACCGACATCGGATAAGTCACTGTCAGCACCGTTCGGGTGAAGTGCCTCTGGCAGGGCAAACGACGCTTGTAATACGGCTTCCTAATAACCCCAGGCTTGTTTGCTCGGCTTCATGGCGTATCAATAATTCGGGGTAATTGATTGGTTAAATATTCAGGATCCATCGATTCTGCGAAAATTGACAGCTCATAATTTTTTCAAGAATCCTGCGAAATCCAGGATATTCGAGAGCATCCAAGATTTCCGAAAAATTTCAAATTTTCGGAATTTTTCAAATTATTTTTTTTTTAGTTTCATAATTTTTCTCTTTAGATTTTTCATTTTTCTGTTCAATTTTTTTCTCACTCTGTTAATGCCTCCAATTACGCGATTTTTGACAGCGTTCTTCAAATTTGAAAATTTACAAATTTTTCGCTTTTTAAATTTCGGAAAATTTTGGAAATGGAAATTTCACTTCGCAAACTTTCACAATTTTTTCACAACTTTGCCTTAACCTTTACAATTTATCTCACAAATTTTTGCATTATTCACTTCATTTTCAAGTTGAAAATTTTGAAATTTTTTTCAAAATTTTGTACATTGTGTTGTTTTTTCATTTTCTAAAATTTTTCGATTTTTTTCTGAATTTTGAGTTGCCGTTCAATTTCTCTCCATAATTTTCCTTTTTGAAATTCCTAATTTTTTTACGCTTCCTAATAGTCCCAGGTTTGATTACCTGTCTTCTTGAGATATCAATAATTCGGGGTAATTGATTGGTTAAATATTCAGGATCTATCGATCTAGTGGAAAATTAAGGGTCGAGGTTTTTTCCGGGGTTAATCGAGTGGAAAGATTGAATAGGGCTGGGTGTATATGGGGCCGGGGCGCATAGGGGGGCGGCGGGTGGGGTGGGGGGGGGGGTGAAGGGGAACCCCGTGGAGCGGAGAAACTCAATTTCAGCGCTTTTGTTCTGTAAAATGAAGAAAACACACAGCTCCGGGCTCTCCTCCTAATTAAAAAATGGCGAGCTCACGATCTTGAGGAAGTCTGCGTTTATTTTCCTAAACAATAAATTTCTAAGAGCGAAAAGTGAAAGGACTATTTGCTCCGGAAAATTCTGACACAAAAATTTGAAAAATTTACGAAATCTATTTACAAAAAAAAAAAAAAAAATTATAAAAAACTTTCTCACATGGATGGGTGCCCTGTAGGCCCTTCCGCAAAAAAATCTATAGAGCCTTCAATTTGTTTGATCAACCAATTTTCAAGCCTTTTTTCGATCCTCTGCATGGCGAAAAATCACGTACATTGTTTTGCTCATTGCAACAATCGCCCTATTGTTTCTGAGCGATAGTCCCTGAAAAAATGTCACGTGCCAATTTTAGCCTCTAATTTTTTTTCAATATTTTTCTACTCATGTTATTCGCATATGGCATCTACTTTGATGCAATAACCGTGGAAAATGCCTGGGAAAATCCTCCACTGATTGCCATTGTCGGCGTGATTGAGAATTGCCGGATAAGAGAGTCAGAGTTAATCCACTTGGGCGAAAACAATCACCAAGATTGTCCCTTTTCCCGTTGTAATTTGCTCTCTTCATCGCTCAATTTTTTTTCATCATCTGTCGGCGCAATTTCAACCTGTTACTATTTTTGACGTTTTCATTTTTCTTTCATTTTGTTTTTTTTTCGCAATTTTCGAGCTGGACACTTTTTGACTAATTTCTTTTCACTTACTCAATTTTTTGATACTGTGAGATTTTCAGCAATTTTCAATCAAAAAAATTGAATTTTTAAAATTTTGAATCCAAGCCTTTGCTTTGCAAACAAGAAAAATCTTGATGCACTCAGTTTTCCCCGAAATTTTTTTTCCGGATTACTGTATATTTTTTTTTTATATAATTTTTTTAGACTTCAAATTTTTGGAAATAGTGATATGCAGTTGCGTGTTTGTAAAAAATGCAGTAGCATCGGAGCATTCGTGTGGGATCGGACGAACTGACTGGTGCAAATGGCTTCAAACGACACGCATGCTTCGCCGACCCTCGAATTGCTCCAGTTTGTGATTTCGTGATTTTCCACAATTAGCCATTTTGTTGACGGCACAGCGAAATTGAAATTGAACTTAATAATTCAATTTTCTCATTGATTCAATAGGCCTTCAACCATTTTTTTTCTTGATTTTTTCTCGGCTCGAGAATTTAATATCACCTTGAGACTGTCCGATCAACATTTCACGAATTTTGAGAATGTCAAAACTTTAACAGAAAATTCCAAAATTTTGTAAAAATTGTGAAGTTAATTTCCCAAGCCCTAACTCTTGATTAAAAGGGTCCAAGTAACGTTAATTAATTGTTACAGTGCCTCCGACCGTTATCAATCGCCTTTGATTGCAAACAATTACCAACGTTAATTGATGTTGCGTGGCAAAGGTATTTCTCGGTATTCTGCAGACACACAATCACGTATCACGGCAATATAGCTCCGCTAGATATTTTGGCTTGCACGGTAGGAATCATGAGGGAGTCAATCAGTTAACACACGCATAACCCCTGACACATGTGTATGTGTGCGTGTTTGTCTATGTGTATGGGGGATTGAGGCCATTTGGACGTTGCACTTGAGTGGACGAATGGGCGCTAAAGGACATTTTAGGGCTCCTCGGCTCCAATCATTAAGGCCGGTGATGAAATGATGCATTAGACTAAGAAAAACGATTCAAAATTTTTTTTGACGTTCCTGAAGAATTTATACTTTTATTGCCACTACTTTTCTGGACGATCTTTTTTTTTGTGAATGTGGGCGTGGTTGTGGGTGTTAGTGTGGGCGTGGGTATGGCATGGGCGTGGGTGTGGTTCTGGGCGTGGGTGTGGTTGTGGGCGTGGACGTGGAGGTGGGCGTGGCTGTGGGCGTTAGTGTGAGCGTGGGCGTGGCGTAAGCATGGATGTGGGCGTGGACGTGGATGTGGGCGTTAGTGTGAGCGTGGGTGTTAGTGTGGGCGTGGGTGTGGTTGTGGGCGTGGGTGTGGTTGTGGGCGTGGACGTGGAGGTGGGCGTGGCTGTGAGCGTGGGTGTTAGTGTGGGCGTGGCGTAAGCATGGATGTGGGCGTGGACGTGGATGTGGGCGTTAGTGTGAGCGTGGGTGTTAGTGTGGGCGTGGGCATGGCATGGGCGTGCATGTGGGCGTGAACGTGGATGTGGGTATCAATGTGGGCATGGATGTGAATGTGGGCGTTGGTGTGCTGTGGGTGTGGGCGTTAGTGTGAGGGTGGATGTGGGTGAGTGCGTGTATGTGATTGCGTTTACAGAGGTGTGAGGATGTATGTCTATGGATGTTCCCTCCGCCATTCCTCCCTCTTGTATTGCCTGCTGTAACTGCTCTTAAACACGCCCTGAAAGTGGACTACTGTGAACCCCCACCCAAACGTATCATATCCAGTTCAAAATTGGAAATGTAACTAATTCATCATTCATTTCTCATATAAATTCCTCCAACTATATTCAGAAGTTGTATACATGATTTTCATTTTCTTAAACTTGGTCGCTTCAGTGTAAAATAATAACTCTAAAAATATTGAAATTGGGAGGCTTTAGGATATTCGTGAAAATTTATAATTCCTTTAGTTAGCACACGCATAAACCCTGGCACGTGAGAAAATGTGCGCGTATATTGAGGGGGCGGTACAGGGGGGGGGGGAAGATTGAGGCCATTTGGACGTTGCACTTGAGTGGGCGAATGGGCGCTAAAGAACATTTTAGGGCTCCTCTGCTGTAATCATTAAGACTGGTGTCGGAATGGCTCATTAAAGTATAAAAAACAATGGGAAAAAAATTCTTGCATTAACAACAAAAACCAGTGGGCTCCATAGGACTGACATATTTAGGTTTTCTGAATTTGAAAAATTTTAGAAAGTTCCAAAAATTGTAAGAATAAAAAAAATCTCCCAAAAGCTCAAAAGTTTCAATAATATCAAAAATTTCGAGAATTTTTCATATTTAAAAATTCCAGGAATTACAAATTTCACAGAAAATGAAATAAAAAATGGAAAAATGAAAACAAAATCAAAAGTTCTGAACGTCAAAAAGTACAAAAAAAAAAATTCAAAATATTGATTGAAAAATGAAAATTGAAAAAAAATAACTCGACCCACTGAGCGCAATAAAATATTCCCTTCCACTTCCTGCAATATGACTATTTTCATATAAGTTTATGTCGACCGATTACACATAATGATGCCAACTTTACTAACTCCCCTTGCATTAACATGTAAAAAAAAAAGCTCCGGAAGAAAATCTCGAAACTCCGGGGCGCGATTTCCACAATAAACGAACAGTTCATGGTTTCGTGAAAAGTTGTTATCGCAATTTGATATCGCTTGGGTCGCGTGAGTTAGCACCTCCGAATGAAAACAATGGCAGAAGTTGTTATCCCTTTATTTCCAGCTCGGGATTTCCGGAGTGGGGCAACACACGTGATATTGTACAATCATGACGTTTGATTAGCAATGTGTGTCAATAGAAATATTGAAACATTGCCAATTTTTTAAAAATCTCCAAAAATTTCTACCAATTTTTCTTCCAAATTATCCAAAATTTCGAAACCTGCTGATACGAAAATTCAAGAAAAACAGCAGGCCCAACAATACAAACTGTTACTCCTTCCATCCTATACAGTATGGCCGCAGGTGAGTTTGTGGTATCATGACGTTTGATTAGCAAAGTGTGTCAATAGAATTATGTACGTACCGTTGAACATACCACGGGATAGCTTTCGTCAAAGTTGCGAGTAACTTTGATTGGTTTCTCTTCATTTGCGGGGGGGGGGGGGGCTATGGGCATTCAGAAATGCGAATATTGAGAACTGTTTGTTGCAATGATTTGTGGTAGGAAAATGTTTGTTCAACCCGAGAAGCATTTCAACGAGTAACAAATGCCAAGCTTGGAGCATAACTTTATGTCGACATAGGACGTTGGCATAGTACTTTGTGATATGTTGACGTAGTACTTTGTGCCATGTTGACATGGTACTTTATGCTATGTTAACATAGTACGTTAGGCTATATTGGCATAGTACTTTGTGCTATGTTGAGATAGTACTTTATGCTATTCTGACATAGTACTTTATACTATGTTGGCATAGTACTTTGTGCTATGTTGCCATAGTACTTTGTGCTATGCTGGCATAGTACTTTGTGCTATGTTGAAATAGTACTTAGGGTGTGTTGGCATAGTACTTTATGGTATGTTGGCATAGTACTTTATGCTATGTTGACATAGTACTTGATGTTATGTTGACAGAGTACTTTATGCTATGTTGGTATAGTACTTTATGCTATGTTGACACAGTACTTTATGCTATGTTGACACAGTACTTTGTACTATGTTGATACAGTACTTTGTGCTATGTTGACACAGTACTTTGTGCTATGCTGAGATAGTACTTTATGCTATGTTGGCATAGTACTTTAGGCTATATTGGCATAGTACTTTGTGCTATGTTGAGATAGTACTTTATGCTATTCTGACATAGTACTTTATACTATGTTGGCATAGTACTTTGTGCTATGTTGCCATAGTACTTTATGCGATGCTGGCATAGTACTTTGTGCTATGTTGCCATAGTACTTTATGCGATACTGGCATAGTACTTTGTGCTATGTTGAAATAGTACTTATGGTGTGTTGGCATAGTACTTTATGGTATGTTGGCATAGTACTTTATGCGATGTTGACATAGTACTTGATGTGATGTTGACAGAGTACTTTATGCTATGTTGGCATAGTACTCTATGCTATGTTGACACAGTACTTTATGCTATGTTGACACAGTACTTTGTGCTATGTTGACACAGTACTTTGTGCTATGCTGAGATAGTACTTCATGCTATGTTGGCATAGTACTTTATGCTATGTTGGCACACTGAGGGAAAAATATACTTCGGCCCAACAATTTCATTTTTCAGAGTAATAGGCATTCCTAAAAAATGAAATTGCGTCGTTGCATTTAAGCTCTGACAATTACAATTAAATGTAATCATGTGAATCGCTTAACTCCAAACAATTATATGGCAACTGACCTGGGTTGAACATTATTTTTATTAATTTGAAAATAAAAAAATAATTAATTCGGGATTCGTAATTATTACTGTACAAATTCACCTAAGATCCTCTGTCTCATAAGTATCACGTAGAGTTATATGATTAACATCATTGGTAGTTAATTAATGTCACTTGGGTTTCACTAAAACAATAAAATTCATTTTTTTTATAAATATCTATTTCTCTGAAACATGGTAATATTGGGCCGAAGTATATTTTTCCCTCAGTGCATAGTACCTTACAAACCGCTTATTCTAAAATTAGTTTTTGCAGTACATGTTTATAGTGTCCACTAAAGGAATCATGTACTTGCAACTGCCACAATATGTTTCTTAGTAATCCGCCCCATAACTCCCACTAAACATTCAATTAATCAAGAAGAATATAAAGATGGAATACGCTAAACCTGATATACCCGGGCGACATCTCGTCTGCAGAGGCACTCGTAATCCCGGGCATTGTGTGTGTGAATTATTACAGCGTCACTAGTGTCATTTCGAAAATGTGCCAGCTGCGTACACCAGTGAAGTGTTGGGCTCGTATTCACGGATTACGATTCAGGATAAACCTTCTACCGCGACCTCGAGTACGTGAGCCCATTGTGCCCGAAACGTTCACGCCAAAGTCCGGAACTGTCGGTTTTCAAAATTTTTCAAGATTTGTTAGGTATTGAGAATTTGTTAGTTTTGGAAATTTTTCAAACTTTCCAATTTTTTTGAAATTTATGAAATTCTTGTACCAACCACCCTCCCACTCGCCCACCCACCCGCCCAGTCCCCACCAACACGCCCATTCACCCACCCACCCGCCCACTTGCCCACCCACCCAGACACCCACATGCCCACCCAGACACCCACACGCCCACCCCCATCCACCCACCCGCATACACACATAGAAATACGAATACACACATACATATGCCTTGTTATTCATGTGCACATACTAACAAACACATTGTCTTCACTTCGTGGCGACCATTTCTTTCCTCCCCACCACCCTTTTTTTTATTGTATCCGAATGTCAGAAATGCGGAGGGTAGTGTCTAGAGTGCTTGCGGGGGATGAAAAGCGGAGGAAGCATACAGGGATCCACCCCTTCACATGCACTTTGCACGGCCCGGTGGATAAATTATCCAGAGGGTTTGACACACAACCCCGAGGAAGCCATTGTGGCAGACCATGTGTACCAATACGTTCGCACATGGGGCGTTCGCCACCCATCCCTTAGCTTCATTCAGACGCTGGAGACCATGGGGAATGCTGAAAGGGGAGATTTCCAGACACCGATCCCCGGATTCAACTTTTTTTTTTTCATTTTTCGAGAGGGTGGTTTCAAGGAGACACTCCAGTGTTTTTCACAATTTCAGAGGAGAAGTAGAGAAGTTCCTATAGTTTGTAATAAATTTCCGATGTTCCATTTTGAACATTGTGGAACTGTTTTGTTTGATGGGGTTGGAAGAGGCCTCAACAATTTCAAAAAATTCAAAAATTTCAAAATTTTCAAAAATTTCAAAAATTTCAAAAATTTCAGAAATTTCAAAAATTTCAAAAATTTCAAAAATTTCAAAAATTTCAAAAATTTCAGAAATTTCAAAAATTTCAAAAATTTCAGAAATGTCAAAAATTTCAAAAATTTCAGAAATGTCAAAAATTTCAAAAATTTCAAAAAATTCAAAAATTTCAAAAATTTCAAAAATTTCAAAAATTTCAAAAATTTCAAAAATTTCAAAAATTTCAAAAATTTCAAAAATTTCAAAAATTTCAGAAATTTCAAAAATTTCAAAAAATTCAGAAATGTCAAAAATTTCAAAAATTTCAGAAATGTCAAAAATTTCAAAAATTTCAGAAATGTCAAAAATTTCAAAAATTTCAAAAAAATCAAAAATTTCAAAAATTTCAAAAATTTCAAAAATTTCAAAAATTTCAAAAATTTCAAAAATTTCAAAAATTTCAAAAATTTCAAAAATTTCAAAAATGTCAAAAATTTCAAAAATTTCAAAAATTTCAAAAATTTCAAAAATTTCAAAAAATTCAAAAATTTCAAAAATTTCAAAAATTCCAAAAATTTCAAAAATTTCAAAAATTTCAAAAATTTCAAAAATTTCAAAAATTTCAAAAATTTCAGAAATTTCAAAAATTTCAAAAATTTCAGAAATTTCAAAAATTTCAAAAATTTCAAAAATTTCAAAAATTTCAAAAATTTCAAAAATTTCAAAAATTTCAGAAATTTCAAAAATTTCAAAAATTTCAGAAATGTCAAAAATTTCAAAAATTTCAGAAATGTCAAAAATTTCAAAAATTTCAAAAAATTCAAAAATTTCAAAAATTTCAAAAATTTCAAAAATTTCAAAAATTTCAAAAATTTCAAAAATTTCAAAAATTTCAGAAATTTCAAAAATTTCAAAAATTTCAGAAATTTCAAAAATTTCAAAAATTTCAAAAATTTCAAAAATTTCAAAAATTTCAAAAATTTCAAAAATTTCAAAAATTTCAAAAATTTCAAAAATTTCAAAAATTTCAAAAATTTCAAAAATTTCAAAAATTTCAAAAATTTCAAAAATTTCAAAAATTTCAAAAATTTCAAAAATTTCAAAAATTTCAAAAATTTCAAAAATTTCAAAAATTTCAGAAATTTCAAAAAATTCAAAAATTTCCAAAATTTCCAAAATTTCAAAATTTTCAAAATTCAAAAATTTCAAAAATTTCAGAAATGTCAAAAATTTCAAAAATTTCAGAAATGTCAAAAATTTCAAAAATTTCAAAAAATTCAAAAATTTCAAAAATTTCAAAAATTTCAAAAATTTCAAAAATTTCAGAAATTTCAAAAATTTCAAAAATTTCAGAAATTTCAAAAATTTCAAAAATTTCAGAAATGTCAAAAATTTCAAAAATTTCAGAAATGTCAAAAATTTCAAAAATTTCAAAAATTTCAAAAAATTCAAAAATTTCAAAAATTTCAAAAATTTCAAAAATTTCAAAAATTTCAAAAATTTCAAAAATTTCAAAAATTTCAAAAATTTCAAAAATTTCAAAAATTTCAGAAATTTCAAAAATTTCAAAAATTTCAGAAATGTCAAAAATTTCAAAAATTTCAAAAAATTCAAAAATTTCAAAAATTTCAAAAATTTCAAAAATTTCAGAAATTTCAAAAATTTCAAAAATTTCAGAAATGTCAAAAATTTCAAAAATTTCAGAAATGTCAAAAATTTCAAAAATTTCAAAAAATTCAAAAATTTCAAAAATTTCAAAAATTTCAAAAATTTCAAAAATTTCAAAAATTTCAAAAATTTCAAAAATTTCAGAAATTTCAAAAATTTCAAAAATTTCAGAAATTTCAAAAATTTCAAAAATTTCAAAAATTTCAAAAATTTCAAAAATTTCAAAAATTTCAAAAATTTCAAAAATTTCAAAAATTTCAAAAATTTCAAAAATTTCAAAAATTTCAAAAATTTCAAAAATTTCAAAAATTTCAAAAATTTCAAAAATTTCAAAAATTTCAAAAATTTCAAAAATTTCAAAAATTTCAGAAATTTCAAAAATTTCAAAAAATTCAAAAATTTCAAAAATTTCAAAAATTTCAAAAATTTCAGAAATTCAAAAATTTCAAAAATTTCAGAAATGTCAAAAATTTCAAAAATTTCAGAAATGTCAAAAATTTCAAAAATTTCAAAAAATTCAAAAATTTCAAAAATTTCAAAAATTTCAAAAATTTCAAAAATTTCAGAAATTTCAAAAATTTCAAAAATTTCAGAAATTTCAAAAATTTCAAAAATTTCAGAAATGTCAAAAATTTCAAAAATTTCAGAAATGTCAAAAATTTCAAAAATTTCAAAAATTTCAAAAAATTCAAAAATTTCAAAAATTTCAAAAATTTCAAAAATTTCAAAAATTTCAAAAATTTCAGAAATTTTAAAAATTTCAAAAATTTCAGAAATGTCAAAAATTTCAAAAATTTCAGAAATGTCAAAAATTTCAAAAATTTCAAAAAATTCAAAAATTTCAAAAATTTCAAAAATTTCAAAAATTTCAAAAATTTCAAAAATTTCAAAAATTTCAAAAATTTCAGAAATTTCAAAAATTTCAAAAATTTCAGAAATGTCAAAAATTTCAAAAATTTCAGAAATGTCAAAAATTTCAAAAATTTCAGAAATGTCAAAAATTTCAAAAATTTCAAAAAATTCAAAAATTTCAAAAATTTCAAAAATTTCAAAAATTTCAAAAATTTCAAAAATTTCAAAAATTTCAAAAATTTCAAAAATTTCAAAAATTTCAAAAATTTCAAAAATTTCAAAAATTTCAAAAATTTCAAAAATTTCAAAAATTTCAAAAATTTCAAAAATTTCAAAAATTTCAAAAATTTCAAAAATTTCAAAAATTTCAAAAATTTCAAAAATTTCAAAAATTTCAGAAATTTCAAAAATTTCAAAAATTTCAGAAATGTCAAAAATTTCAAAAATTTCAAAAAATTCAAAAATTTCAAAAATTTCAAAAATTTCAAAAATTTCAAAAATTTCAAAAATTTCAAAAATTTCAGAAATTTCAAAGATTTCAAAAATTTCAGAAATTTCAAAAATTTCAAAAATTTCAAAAATTTCAAAAATTTCAAAAATTTCAAAAATTTCAAAAATTTCAAAAATTTCAAAAATTTCAAAAATTTCAAAAATTTCAAAAATTTCAGAAATTTCAAAAATTTCAAAAATTTCAGAAATTTCAAAAATTTCAAAAATTTCAAAAATTTCAAAAATTTCAAAAATTTCAAAAATTTCAAAAATTTCAAAAATTTCAAAAATTTCAAAAATTTCAAAAATTTCAAAAATTTCAAAAATTTCAAAAATTTCAAAAATTTCAAAAATTTCAAAAATTTCAAAAATTTCAAAAATTTCAAAAATTTCAAAAATTTCAAAAATTTCAAAAATTTCAGAAATTTCAAAAATTTCAAAAAATTCAAAAATTTCAAAAATTTCAAAAATTTCAAAAATTTCAGAAATTCAAAAATTTCAAAAATTTCAGAAATGTCAAAAATTTCAAAAATTTCAGAAATGTCAAAAATTTCAAAAATTTCAGAAATTTCAAAAATTTCAAAAATTTCAGAAATTTCAAAAATTTCAAAAATTTCAGAAATGTCAAAAATTTCAAAAATTTCAGAAATGTCAAAAATTTCAAAAATTTCAAAAATTTCAAAAAATTCAAAAATTTCAAAAATTTCAAAAATTTCAAAAATTTCAAAAATTTCAAAAATTTCAGAAATTTTAAAAATTTCAAAAATTTCAGAAATGTCAAAAATTTCAAAAATTTCAGAAATGTCAAAAATTTCAAAAATTTCAAAAAATTCAAAAATTTCAAAAATTTCAAAAATTTCAAAAATTTCAAAAATTTCAAAAATTTCAGAAATTTCAAAAATTTCAAAAATTTCAGAAATGTCAAAAATTTCAAAAATTTCAGAAATGTCAAAAATTTCAAAAATTTCAGAAATGTCAAAAATTTCAAAAATTTCAAAAAATTCAAAAATTTCAAAAATTTCAAAAATTTCAAAAATTTCAAAAATTTCAAAAATTTCAAAAATTTCAAAAATTTCAAAAATTTCAAAAATTTCAAAAATTTCAAAAATTTCAAAAATTTCAAAAATTTCAAAAATTTCAAAAATTTCAAAAATTTCAAAAATTTCAAAAATTTCAAAAATTTCAAAAATTTCAAAAATTTCAAAAATTTCAGAAATTTCAAAAATTTCAAAAATTTCAGAAATGTCAAAAATTTCAAAAATTTCAAAAAATTCAAAAATTTCAAAAATTTCAAAAATTTCAAAAATTTCAAAAATTTCAAAAATTTCAAAAATTTCAGAAATTTCAAAGATTTCAAAAATTTCAGAAATTTCAAAAATTTCAAAAATTTCAAAAATTTCAAAAATTTCAAAAATTTCAAAAATTTCAAAAATTTCAAAAATTTCAAAAATTTCAAAAATTTCAAAAATTTCAAAAATTTCAAAAATTTCAAAAATTTCAAAAATTTCAAAAATTTCAGAAATTTCAAAAATTTCAAAAATTTCAGAAATTTCAAAAATTTCAAAAAATTCAAAAATTTCAAAAATTTCAAAAATTTCAAAAATTTCAAAAATTTCAAAAATTTCAAAAATTTCAAAAATTTCAAAAATTTCAGAAATTCAAAAATTTCAAAAATTTCAGAAATGTCAAAAATTTCAAAAATTTCAGAAATGTCAAAAATTTCAAAAATTTCAAAAAATTCAAAAATTTCAAAAATTTCAAAAATTTCAAAAATTTCAAAAATTTCAGAAATTTCAAAAATTTCAGAAATTTTAAAAATTTCAAAAATTTCAGAAATTTCAAAAATTTCAAAAATTTCAGAAATGTCAAAAATTTCAAAAATTTCAGAAATGTCAAAAATTTCAAAAATTTCAAAAAATTCAAAAATTTCAAAAATTTCAAAAATTTCAAAAATTTCAAAAATTTCAAAAATTTCAAAAATTTCAGAAATTTCAAAAATTTCAAAAATTTCAGAAATTTCAAAAATTTCAAAAATTTCAAAAATTTCAAAAATTTCAAAAATTTCAAAAATTTCAAAAATTTCAAAAATTTCAAAAATTTTAAAAATTTCAAAAATTTCAAAAATTTCAAAAATTTCAAAAATTTCAGAAATTTAAAAAATTTTGAAAATGAAGAAAAAAAAATCCAACCATTCTTCTCTGCCACAGACGATATATAATAGGCTCGGGATTGTGCGTGTTTTCTAGTTTAGGTCTGGGAATTGGCGACATTGGCCTCCCCCGAGACTCCTGGGATTTCGGGCAAAATTGGGGTGGTTGAGGGTGGAGTAATCCAGGTAATGCTGGGATGCCGGGGGGAGTTATGTCGATTACGAAATTTTGAGGGAGGAAATAGCGTGAGGGATTTATTGGATGTTAATTCCGGGGTTAAGGGCAGCTTCTGCATTTATTCACGTGTTTATTTATGTTAATTGATGAATTTATCGAGCGGCCAATAGAGTAATTTGTTAATGTATTAAAACACTGAATTATTGAATTATTCAAACAACATTCAGTGGTTAATTGGGTCAATTAGGGAATTTGTTCAGCAGGATGACCTTTCAATTTCAGAACGCGCGGAAATTCCACAAAACTACTTTTCCGAATTATGTTTTTTTTGGCATTTTTGAATTTTTTTCCTTTGCCGCCTTATATTAGCACAAATCATAAACAAATATCATTCCAATGCGTCACCATAAATTTTTATCGTTTTGATTTTGTTGCAGATAATCATCCAGAGGTCAAAGTCCGATGCTGAAGGGATGCTTTAATGTACTCCCGTACCAAAACAAAGTTTCCAACCTATCCCTGCACCGAAGACGTAGAGCCTTCGCTCAACGTGAGTAACCACATCATATAAACATCCCTGCTGTTTTCAAAAATGTGACATTTCTTACAGTTTTGCAGACCATACACAAATTATCCACATTTTTCATCTTTCGGAAAGTGTGAAAATTT
This sequence comes from Asobara japonica, assembly GCA_026005395.1. Taxonomy (NCBI): domain Eukaryota; kingdom Metazoa; phylum Arthropoda; class Insecta; order Hymenoptera; family Braconidae; genus Asobara; species Asobara japonica. The sequence goes on from BQMI01000429.1 coordinate 1,297,167, forward strand.
TGTGAATGATTCACATTTTTTTTTCAAATTTCCGATAAGAATATGTGCCTTATTCTAGAGATTTGCAACATTTTGAACGAAGCATATACTTGTATGTATCCGTGTGGGTGTGTGCGTGGGTGGGCGGGCGGGTAGGTGTGTGAGTGGGCGTGTGCGTAGGTGGGCGGGCAGGTGTGTGCGTGCGTAGGTGGGTGGGAGGGTGGGCGTGTGCCTAGGTGGGTGGGAGGGTAGGTGGGTGGGAGGGTGGGCGCCTGCGTCGGTGGGCGGGTGTGTGCGTGGAGGAGGGGGGGGGGGGGTGGCTGTGTGCGTAGGTAGGCGGGAGGGTGGGTGTGTGCTGGATGGGCGGGTCTAAGGACGAGTGTTTGCGTCGGTAGGCGGGTTTGTGCGTGGGGATGGGGGGCGGGCGGTGGTGTGCGTGCGTAACATTAAAGGTTCCAAATAAAAAATTTGCATGAATGGTTCTTAAATTTTTTTCTCTTCTGAATAATCGATTCCATCGTCTATTGATGTCATTTGAACGTCCTGACATAGGGAAAAATGAGTCGTAAAAATCTGCAACATATCTTCCTTTCGTAATAAAATCACAGCGGGAAAAATTTTGAATGAGAAAAAAAAATCTGAAAATATCCACTCCTCGAATATTCTTGGCCGCGTAAAATTGCGCAATTTTAGCAATCCAAGAGCCCAATAAAATTCCGGGCACCGTCTACAGGTATCCGAGTTACGAATCCAATTTGAAATTCATCTCGAGTTGTTATTTCAAGTCGCATCGTTGCCAACGATGAAATCCTGGGTCGGAACAATGAAAGTCTTTCTCGCATTTTACATTTTACATTTTACCACTTCTCTACGTCGCTACCCTCCCTTTCTACTTTTAATTAAAAATTGTTGCATTTTTAAATTACATCGGCACTTGGAAACTTTTGAAAAATATTTTCCTTTCGCTTCATTTGTTTTTTAACGGAAATTCGTAATATTTTATTTTTACCTTACCAGTTTTTTGAAACGTTCACAAATTCCCTCAAATTTCCTATTTTTGTTTTGATTTCACATTTTTCTTCGATTCTGAGTTTTGGAATATTCACAAATTTTACGAATTAAAAAGAAAATTCCGAAATTGCACATTGGCCAATGGAACTTCGAAAAAATGAGGAAGAAAAAAATAAAAATGTGAAAACTGTGAGAAATTTAGGAAATTGAGAAAAACGTAAATAATTTTTTCTCCCATGTTCGGCGCGATAATTCTCCGCACGTTGCGCATAATGCATATGGTTTCAGTGAGAATCCGCATGTTTCTTTGAGGGCCAAAGGCACCTGGGTATGAATTGTTGAAATCCAATTGCCAGTGGGAAATTCTGTGTGTGATGGACAATCGCAGAATGTGGGAGTGTTATGCTAATGAATATGCCTGTCACATCTGTGTTGCATTGAACCATGTGCCTAGAGCTTCGCCGCCAGGCCCTTTGTTTTCTCATTAAGTCATTACGCTTGATTATGAAGATTCACGTGTGCAAATGTTGGCATTAACACTTGGACTCGTGATATCATCAGTGAGTATATGAGTTCCAGGTCTTGATGATGATCTTCATAATTCAGTACTTTCTCTTATTTTTCAATTTTTCATAAGTTTTATGGAATTTTTCGAATTAATTTCGGTTTTTTTTTTACGTTTTCTTAGGTTCCAAATTTTTCAAACATCTTTAGATCCCTTGTAACGAAAATATCTGTCTCTGCGTGGGTGTGCGTCGGTACGTGTCCGTGTGTTTGTATATGCGTGCGTGGTATGGTAGGTGGGCGTGTATGAAATGGTGGGTGGGCGTGTGTGGCATGGTGGGGAGGTATGTACTGATGAGTGGAGGGGGGCGTGATGGTGGGTGGGTGGGCGGGCGTGGGATGATGGGTAGGTGGGCGTGGCATGAGGGGTAGGTGGGCGTGGCAGGGGAGGTAGGTGGGCGTGGCATGAGTAGTCGGTAGGCGTGGCATGGGGAGTAGGTGGGCGGGTGGGCGCAGGATGGTGAGTGGGTGGGCGTGGGATTGTGGGTGGGTGGACGAGGAATGGTGCATGTATAGTATGTGGGTATATTACCTTAACTCTTCAATTCCCAATTTTTTTTCGAATTTAACGTTTGTTTCAATACAGCAAATAATTGCAATCTGTTTCTTTTTAAGCCTCAGAGTTCGTTTCCATTTGGAAAACTTTTCAAGTTGCACTAGTTATTTTTCACGTTCGAAAATTTTTCTACCATTTTTCGACCTAACCGCCATTTTATTAATTACGCTTTGCCAGAACTTGAATTCTATACTCTGGAATGAATAAATTAAACGGGTCCTCTTAAAACTACTCATTATTGAAATAAAGCTATTGTACTCCTAAGCCTTTCATCATTTCCCGTAAAAATTATGGCAGGCATTGCATTCCGTAAGTGCAGTATTTATTAAAGTTACTTCTTTGAAAGTCGTCTTCATATTCAATTATGCCTAGAATACCTCATTAAGCACCTAATTAATGAGAATAAAAATGTGGACATGGTCAACTAAAAACTTCGTCTCATGCTGCGAACAGTAATTACTCAAATTCCTCACAGAATTTCATTAAATCATTTTTTATTTTTCAGCAAAGTGTAAATGGTACAGAATTTTTTTCATTAAAATGTTCCGATACATTAAGACAATTAAACAAATTTTGCCAACTTTCAACTTCATTCATTCTTTCCGTCATTCCCAAAATTTGTTCAAGTTTCCGAAAATTTTTTAATTCTTTATTTTTAAGAGGAAATGCCAGATTTGAACAAACAAAAATTAGCATATAATTTTTTGTCCTAATGTATGAGAACAAATTCCTACGTAACTTTCAATGTACGTTTCAAAGAAAAGTATCGACTTAAAAAAAAGTCTTCCCCTCCAATTCCCATTCAGGACACGAGTTGCATCTCATTTCTTATTTTCTTCGTTTTTCCATCCCTTGAGAAAGAAGAAAGCATACAAGATGCACACGATATCCGTCCCGAAAATGCAATTGCGAATTCATTGAGGAAAGAACTGACTCAGATCCATAAACATACGAAAGTTGAACGGTAGAAGAATCCCGGGGTTCTGCGGCTTCTAGTATTAGTTTGGAAAATTGAAATTCGCGAATTTCCGGATGCGAAATATTCTCCCTCCCAGGAATTGTTGAAAATGAGCCCCATTCAAATGCATATCTCGGATTTTTACTGTGAATTTCATTTATTCAACATAATCCAACCGAATTTTGTCATTTTTGTAATTCCGAACATTTCGAAACTGTTAATTTTTTCATATTTTATTTTCCCTCTTTGAAATCTTCTAAATGAATCTATATGTGTTTTTCCAGCCCTGAATTCATCACAATTAGTTTTCATTATTCTCCACGAAAATAGACGATTTAAGTCGGTGAGTAGGCATTTTAGTTCTGTTCCCATACGGGTGTACCAATCTTGCCTCCCTCTCCTTTTCAGACGCCGTCAGTTTTAGGTAGCGCAAAGTGTATGCGCCTCAACTGATTGTAGACGTTTTTTTTTTGGTATACAACTGATAACGGCCTTCCCGTACCTCTCAAATCTGTAGATCTCCCAGCGCCAGCGAGCAGAGGGGAACGCGCCCCCCACTCCACGCGACAGTAGAACTTGCGCTGGAGGGGTATGGCCGTTTCGTTGGCTGCCGTTGCGCGTGCACTCATCGGCGATGTAATATAAACCTGTGGGCAGGCCTATTGCGAGCGTGGAGGGGGTAACCTGTAACTCCCCATACGCGGAAACTTCAGCCCACAACCGGGAGAACTATGAGAAGTGCATTGCAATGAAGCTGAAGAATTGGAAATTATAAGAGAATAAATACCTGATATTTTTATCAATAGTTTGGTTAGTCGAACTTCATTTCAAAGTTATGTTTTGAGTGATTTCAGATTAGCCTGGCCAAACTTTTGAGTTTAGAAATTTTTTTGGGATTTTAAAATTGTTTGAATCAAATTTGAAATTTTTAAAGTTGAGTCAAATTGCTAATTCTTTTTTCGTATTCGTTGAAATTTTCAATTTTAAATTATTATTTCTTTTTTTAATGAGCAACTTTCCCAACGTATAGAAATGTTGAGCAGCAGAAGAACCTCCGGATTCCCGGGCTTCCAGGGTACGTTTGGAAAATTGAAATTCGCGAATTTCCGGAGAAGAAATATTCCCCAGGAATTGTTGAAAATGAACCCCATTCAAATGCATAACTCGGTTTTTTCCATTAGGTTTTATTTATTCAATTTAATCCGACTACTTTTTTCTTCATTTGCTGAAAAAAAGGAGATCCGCGGAGATGATTCGATTAGTTTTTTTGTCAAGAGACGAAATTAAAACAAAAAAATGATCTCATGAACATTTTCTTCATCACGAGAAGAGATAATAATTGAAAATGTTTGACGAAAAAAAAAATTATTTGTTTGAATATTTTATATTTTCAATGTTTTCCAAGCTTTTTCTTCTTTATTCATTTTTAATTCCTCTAATTACAGTTTCTTTTCCATTTTTCACATATTCAATTTTTTCTCTGTTTTTTTTATAGGTTTTCCAAATTTTAACCTTTCGGAGATTTCTCAAATTCTTCAAATTTTACGAATGAGCCAATTTATCGCTGCATTCCTATTTTATTTTGCTCTATTGAAATTTATTCATCCAACGGAATTCTCCCGGTTTAACAGCATCCGACGATAAAACGAAGATAATTCAATTAATTTAAATAATTCAATTAGTTTTTCTGTTTTGCGAGGGATTTCTATTGCTAAGCAAATTTTTTTCTCCTCAATCCCTTTTTTATTGTGCACTTTAATTAATGGATTAGCGTTGGAGGAGAGAATAAAGCATTTGAAAAATTGAGATAAAAAGCATCTTGCGGATTTTCACAGCAGCCCACGGATCCATCACAATTAGTCTTCATTATTTTCCACGAAAATAGGAGATTTACGTTCGTGAATAGGAATTTTATTTCTGTTTCTGTATTCTGTGTCATAAAATTACACTCTCTTGAGTTTTAATATTCAGGAAAAATTTATTAACGAGTTAAGCACCAAATGTAGGAATTTAAAAATAATTTCCCGCCACAATTTTCCCTTTTTTATGAACGGAGTTGGATTTTTTTTTTTTTGCAATTTCTGTAAATTATGCCAATAAAAAAATACGGATCAATATTTAATGATCAAGGGCCAATATAGCAGGCCACTGTGTTCCGGCATTAATTTTGGCTTAACTCAATTACTGCATTCAACCTTCGGAAAATCAGTTAAAAATTCATTCAGGTTTCGAATTTTTTTCTGTCGTTTGACGCCGGAATAAGATAATGAAAAAAAAAGCGGGATAATTGTTCATTGAAAATTCATTACGCGGATAATTTCTTCAGTTCAATAAATCCTTGGGGCCATTCTACCCATGATGTTTTAATTCATTTAACCGCCAATCGCCATTTTCAGTATTTAAACCTGAATTTTTCATTCAATTATCTGAAAATTCGCGAGAATGAAACAATTTTTTTTCAATTGAAAGAAATTGAATTCAACGATTAAACCGCTGGAAATAATTCATAATTGAATTGTACAAATAATTTGATTATTTGCTAAGACAAACGATTTTTTTCCAGTCAAAAGAAATACAGAAATAAAATTACAAATTATATTTTAAAAATCCCAAAATTTTTGAATTTTCGAAGCAATTGAAACTAAAAAATTTCGAAGACATTGAAACAATTTCTAAAATTTATAAAATTGCAGATTTCGACAAATTCAATAAAATTGATTAGTTTTTTTTTTTATTACAAGATTGTTCGTGAATTTTGAGAGGTTTTATGAGATCGGGAAAGGCTAGTGGATACGGAAAACTGATATGAAGAAGAGTAAAATGAGATAAAAAAAATGTGAAGCTATAAAAAGCTTATTTATCAACTCAAAGTCACTTGTCATAATTTAAATCCATAAATCCCAGTTTATTCCTGCGAAAATCCACAATTTCCACTTCATGAAAAAATTGCAATTTATTACATGGCAGTGGGTGCGGGCTATACATTTTTCGGTGAAAATCGAGCGGCCTCTGGAGAGAGGAAAAAATCCCAAGTGAAATTGTTGAAAATCCCGGGATTTTCAACAAGTAAATGCATTCAGAATGAAATTACGACGTAACATCAATTAATCACGTCCAGCTCATGGTATTCACACAAAACACCAGTACCATTGACCTCTGCCACTCCATGTGTTACGCATTCATGTCCTCCCGAGGTATATCCATCACAGTTTTGTATCAACGATACATTTGTGTAACAGATATGTCAGGTCCCGGGGAAATATTTGCATTGTCAACGACCAACTTCCATCATGATTATTCTGGCATTTCAAGGTATTTTTGAGACTTTCAAAAAAATTTTAATTTCCATGAGGAAACATTGATCGGGAAAATTTCCATGGCAAAAAATCTCCACGGGGCAAAAAATTGACCGAGGAATTGATAAAATAAAAAGTCCAGGAAAAATTGATTGGGGAAATTTTCACGGGGAAAAATTGACGGGTAAAATTTCCATGGAAAAGATTGATCGGCAAAATTTTCACGGAGAATAATTGACCGGGAAAATTTCCAGGGAAAAGATTGATCGGGGAAATTTTGACGAGGAAAAATTGATCGGGAAAATTTTCACGGGAAAAAATTGACCGGTAACATTTCCATGGAAAAGATTGATCGGGGAAATTTTCACGGGGAAAAATTGACCGGGAAAATTTCTATGGAGAAGATTGATCGGGGAAATTTTCACGGGGAAAAATTGAGCGGGAAAAGTCCCATGGAAAAGAGTGATATCGAAAATTTTCACGGAAAAAATTGATCGCGAAAATTGTCACGGGGAGAGATTTTCCGGAAAATTTTCAACCGGTAGAAAAAGGTTAGTCAATACACAGACTCTAATAACTCTTCATTATCGTTGAAAAACCACAATCTCCGATTCAATTGTATAAACACGCGTTATTGATTTTCGAATCGAGCAATTTTGGCCTTTGAACCGGAAATAAATGGGGCATTGGGAGTTGCAAGGGATCACGATGGGGGTCAATGTTGCATTACACAAACGACCGGGCATTATCGGTTTCACATTCTGAGGCCTCCGAAGTTCAACTTTAGGTCGTTCTTAGAGATAACGATACGTCCAAATTAACGTATTTACAACTACAGTTTAAAGAGTCTTTCTGCTTGTTGTTATGGGTATCGTTATGGGGTCAATTTCGGAGTTTATGGGGCTTGGGGAAGGACGCGGGAAATTTCCCATTTTTTTCAACCCACCAGAAAATTGTTATATGATTTTTTTTTTTAATTTATCTCCGAAATTTTGAAAATTACAGGAAAAAATCCTTTTCCTCACAGATGTAATACTCACAATCTGTTAAATTTTCAGATCCGAAAAATTGAATTTGCCCCCCTTTTTACTAACTCTTGACGCTCCCATTTCTTCATTACCCTTGACTCTGCAATTTGCAATGTTTGATCCTTAATAATCTAATTAAAAAAAAACATTGAAAATGTGGATTGAATTCTGTGGCACTCAACTCCTCGTGAAACTCTGAATTGCGCAAATCTGGAGCGTACCTAAAGTGCGTCGTATATTTTCCAATATAAAATGGAGGATATCATCCTTTCATGTCATCTGGAGTATCTCCAAATTCGAAAATTACAAAAAAAAACACACAAAATTTCAAAAAATTGGAAAAAAACAAAATGTACAAATTAGGAAAAAAATCGAAACATAAAAAAATGGAAAATTCCATTCTAAAAATTCAAAAATAAATCCTGATTTATCACATAAGATTTACTAAACTTAAAAAAAAATATTTTTAATAAAAAAAAAATCAATACTAAATTAAAATTTTCATTTTAGCAATTAAAAAAATTAGAGAAGTCTTTTTCAATTTTGCCCTACTCACCTCTTCATGAAATTCTGGATTGCGAAAATCTGGGGGCGTGTTTGGAGTACCTCGAATATTTTTCAATATAAAGTGGGGAAATGTATCATCCCAGGGCTCTCATGGTGTATTTCATTGAAATATTCGATGGTGCCTTATCCCCGAGTGCGCGAGCCCACTTTAATCGCGAAGCAGGAAGTTCATTCAAGTCGCGAAGCAGATGTAAAAAAAAAGTGAAGCAGCGCTGCTTCACGCCGGAAAAATATGGATAAATGTGGGAGAAAAGAAGCCACGGGGGAGAGGAAACAATGTAAATGCGGCTGGGGAGTGGGATGAATGCAAAGTTATTCTCTGTTGACTTTTTTTCGGTGTAATTAAACGGGGAAATTCATTTTCATCCACAAATATTGTGGTATTAATGCAGTGAGGATTTTTTTAATTAGGGAAGCCCTTGCACACGGAGATATTTAGCCCGGCGAACCTCCGCAAATTTTGAATATTTCACAAATTTTGAGAGCTGAGCAACTTTGCAAAAATGTTTTTTCGGGTCATTTATTTTTAGGAGCTCAAACTCACAATTTTTTTTTTACATTTTCAAAATATTTGAAATTTAAAAATTTTCGACTTTTTACCAATTAGAAAATTTTGGAAAAAAATTCAAATTTATTTATATCAATTTCGGAAAATTTTGGGACAAAACGAAAAATTTTGAGACGGTTCTAATTTTTTTTTGAAGTTCAGAAAAAAAATTCGTATGCCTCTACAAAATTTTATCAGCTGCTAAACAGTCCCAGAAAATTTGTCGAAGATTGTAACAATGAAACGTCTATCGATCACTTCAAAGAGCAGAAGTATTTAATGCAACAATTACTAACGATTGTTTATTCAATTGAACGCGAGATAGTGTTTTTTTCAGCCATTATCGCGACATTTACACAGATTGATAACTCCGAGTTCAAGAAATTACGTCAAGGATTCTCGATTTTTGCATTGATAAATTGTCTTGACCTGTTCAATTTTTTTTAATCTTCATTTTCTCATTTTAGCAATTCTTTCGTTTTTATGAGATTCACAAAATCTCGAGAATTTTTTTTTTTTTTGAAACTACTGGAAATTTGTGTTCTCACTTTTTTCTCAATTTATGAAATTTTCAAAAATTCCTAATGTTTAAAAATTGTTTCTAATCACCCCATCGACTTATGAAAGGTAAAAAAAAAATCGGAATTGCGTGTCTTTCAACGCGTAATCCGCGAAATTCCACATTTGCAATGTTCTCCGTTTTTCGAATACTCCATTTTCATTCCGAAGACTTCCTCAGTGCTCTCCATGGGGCTTATCAGGCTTAACGCCCTCGGAATACGCCAATCGTCCCCTGCTACTCAAGTACATTTACACCCCCACCCCCTCCCCCCACCCCTCCCCGTATTTACGGTACACTTGGAGCACACGAGTTCCAAAGTGAATCCAGCGACACGAAAAAGCTCTAGAGTGTTTGTCCGCGACTGGCAATTCAATTTCTATCTCGAGATCTTTGATTTCATTTTTGAAAAAATAGAGGTGAGAAAATTGCCAAAAAAAACAATTGCAACGAAAAAAAAAACAGATCAAGCCATCGGTGGTCGCACTGTGCGACTTTGTTTCACCAAAAATTTCCATATTCAAAAACATTTTTACCTTCCCGATTTTTTTTTACTTATTTTGCAGACACAGATGCGCAATATTTCACTAATTATACGAGATATAAGACTATGGACAGCTAGGGCTTGTATTCCTTTTAGCCTCACAAAACGTTCAGTTAAAGCCATGATCTACCCGCATATTGACTATTGCTGTGTATTACTGAATGGCTGCACTGACGCAACTGATGATAAATTAAAGAAACTAATCAACTCTGGTATCCGATTCAAATTTGATCTCAAATCGGATAAATCAATCAGTCCTTTTTATGCCAAACTGAATTGGCTGATGCCTAAACATCCGAGATACTACTATCTTGTTAAATTGACCTTTTAGTGTCATCAATGAGCGCGCACCACAATATCTGGCTGAGAAACTCGAATTGAAATGTAACCGGAAATATCGTTACGTTCGTACCTCTGAGTTAGACCTATTCGTTAGATTTGCTAAAGCAAATGCTGACCGGAGTTCGTTTTCGGTTGCATCGGCTAAGTTTTGGAACTCAATTCCGAATGATATACGTAATTCTAACGCAGTAGTGGCGTTCAGTGGTAAGCTACATGAGCATTTATTAGAAAACCAAACAATTGAGACGTCATCTCAAAAACGTTCCAAAATCATTCAGGCGCTATAATAATTTGCCCTGTTGGGATATTGAAAATGGAAAACACTGTTTTGATAAAAGCTGTGTTAAGCCCAAAATGCCAAATCTCACGCTGTGCCCATCAAAATTCTCTGAGTGATCACTTGGTAGGTTAATTTTGCGGATTAGCCCACTGACATAACAATCACTTGCTCTCTGGGAACTTACCAAAACAAGATTGAAGCACGTCTCGATTAAACGGGGTGAAAATTCGCGAGTTGCTACCCTCACAGCTTCCGACCGCTGTACCATGTGCGTTGTAACGGGAGGGGGGGGGGGGGAATTATCTAGCGACCCAAGTCCCAGTTGAATGGATTGTTAAGCCGGAAATTGACCCTAGCCGACCTCTCGAAAATGAGCCAAATATTTTTTTACAATTTCCTATGCCATGTTTTTATTCTGGGCTTAGATAGAGTATTCCATTTGGAGAATCTATAAAAACGTTTAACATAAATCTTTGACATGAATTTTAATCCATTATTCTCTTTCTCTGCTAAACGATGTTACACATTTTTATTTCGTTTATTTTTTCTTATCTCAACTTTTTTATTCTAATTTATTCAAAATTAATTGGATAAAAAATCAATTTCGTTCCCATCTATATATAAGGAAATTTTGATTTTTTTTTTAACATTTTCTCCTTTTATAATTATTGCCAATATCTTTTTCAGGAGCTCCACTTGTTTGTATGCTTTACTATTTCATTTTCACATGAACTCAAAATTTTCATAAATTTTAAACCATTGAGAAATGTCAATTTGAAAATTTCCGTAATTTTTAAAAAATTCAGATCTTATAAATTTCGAAAAAAAATTGAAAACTTAAATTTCACCCAGTCATATAAATTCCCGCGAAAATTTTATAAATTCCAATGCTCCAAAGTCAAGGCGATACCTTAAGTAACGATATTCAATATTCTATAACACGTACGATGCATTATTGCTTTTTTATGACTTTATCGCTGGGTCAAAATCACAAATTTTAGGGTCCCATTGAATATTTTACCAATCACGCTGATTAATATTTTCCATCAAACAATTTTCAATTATTTTTATGATCGAAAATTGGATTGAATGAGGTATTTTATTACGCCGCCTGAGCGAAGCTGGAACAATTCATTTCTGAATTATGGAGAACTTTCGTGTTCAGTTTAAAAAATGACAGCACTTTTGTTAATTGGATTTGTTAATTTTTATACGAACACGCGAGCTACCCTTAATTTCATTAAAAAAATCGCAGATTGTGTGACCCATTCGGCGCTCCGTAAGAAACTTCCTGATTTGATTAAATAATGGAGATAGAGGAAAAAGCTGTGAATATCAAATATTCGTCGTTTCATGAGGAATCTTTTCGGTTATATGAGTTATGGCGCTATCTATGATACTTGTTTAAAAAATGGAGGTTGAATGTTGAACAAGATGCAACCTTACCCCGTTGGTTATGAACGGTAATTCAAAGCAAAATACTGGAGATACGGGAAAAAGTCATAAGACTTGACTAATAGAGTTTTTCATGCCGAACATTTTTCGTTAGCACTATTTTGCTCTATATGTACTTGTTCCCTCAAAAAGCGCTGCGGCGTTCGCGCGGAACACTTGCTGGTAAGTCACGCGTCGTCCGCGGCCCCCCTTTAATCCACATTGACACCTAAATTATGCACTTTAGAAAAAAAGTTGTTAACCATAAAATGTGCCTTTCAATGTAAGGAACAAAATTTGTTTGAACCGTTTTTCTCTATCTCTATCCGTTCTCGAGATATTTCCTTATAAACAACATAATTGGTATAGACAAACAACAGCACCAGATGCAGTTCAATGAAAATTTTTAATCTTCTGAACTCTGGGAAATTTAGCAATTTTTGAAAGTGTAATTTTTCGTTTTACCATTTCATTTTACATCCTTTTTTTTCGTTTATTGATTCTTGAAATACTTCAGTTCGGATCCATTTTTCGCTATTCACAAAATTCCGCGACATGCCAGAAATTTTGCGATAGATTTATTCCACGTGCGTAAGCAATGAGAGGTGCACGTGAGTGCGATCAATATCGCGTGATAAATCCCCGGGTCACCCACACCAGCCCACGCCCATATACCTCCTTCGGGTCGGTCAGCTTTAAAACAGCAGAGTTCGTTCTTGAAGAGGATTTATTGAAAAAAAAATTGTGAGAATATGAAAATTTTGAAAATTTCGAAAATTTTAAAAATTTGAAAATTTGAAAAATTTGAAAATTTGAAAAATTTGAAAATTTGAAAAATTTGAAAATTTGAAAAATTTGAAAATTTGAAAAATTTGAAAATTTAAAAAATTTGAAAATTTGAAAAATTTGAAAATTTGAAAAATTTGAAAAATTTGAAAATTTGAAAATTTGAAAATTTGAAAATTTGAAAATTTGAAAATTTGAAAATTTGAAAATTTGAAAATTTGAAAAATTTGAAAATTTGAAAAATTTGAAAATTTGAAAAATTTGAAAATTTGAAAAATTTGAAAATTTGAAAAATTTGAAAAATTTGAAAATTTGAAAAATTTGAAAATTTGAAAAATTTGAAAATTTGAAAAATTTGAAAAATTTGAAAAATTTGAAAATTTGAAAAATTTGAAAATTTGAAAAATTTGAAAAATTTGAAAATTTGAAAAATTTGAAAATTTGAAAAATTTGAAAATTTGAAAAATTTGAAAAATTTGAAAAATTTGAAAAATTTGAAAAATTTGAAAATTTGAAAATTTGAAAAATTTGAAAATTTGAAAAATTTGAAAATTTTAAAAATTGGAAAATTTGAAAAATTTTAAAAATTTGAAGATTTTGAAAATTTTGAAAATTTTGAAAATTTTGGAAATTTTGGAAATTTTGAGAATTTTGGAAATTTTGAAAATTTTGAAAATTGGAAATTTAGAAACCCCAAATTTGGAGGATTCGTTTTTTGATTTCCCAAGATTTTGATTGTGTCATAAATTTTTCAAAGCCTTGATTTCCTCCAGAAAATGTCAGTCAGGGAATATCCGGTCCGGATATCTCGATTATTAGTGATCGGTTCATTGCGTTTATCAAATTTTTGCGTACTCCGCTAATGAGAATTTTTATTGTGCCTATGGGCCACGCATTAGTGTGAACTGTTGTAAAATGAGCGGACGCTGACCTGGGGCACTTCATGCCCATCGGTCGTTGATCTCGAATGCAATCGCCGCATCAGAGGTGCGAGCTCCTTCATTAATTACGCTTATCTGAAAAAATTTCACCTATTTTCCAACTTTCCAAAATTCAAACTGAACTTAAATTATGTATCTATCAATTGATGTACCCAGACAAAACTAAACTTGGAATAATTTATTCTGCTTACAAGACTTCAGAAAATTTATCAATTTTTCAAAACGTTCAAAATTTTGGAAACGTCAAAACAATTTCAGAAATTTCAAAAATTTCAAAAGTTTTGGAAATATTGAAAATTACAAAAAATTTCCAAATTTCAAAAACTTTCAAAATTCATTGAAAAATTTTCAAAATTTTAAAAAATTTCAAAATTTTTAAAATTTTCAAAATTTTCAAAATTTTCAAAATTTTCAAAATTTTCAAAATTTTCAAAATTTTCAAAATTTTCAAAATTTTCAAAATTTTCAAAATTTTCAAAAATTTCAAAATTTTCAAAATTTTCAAAATTTTCAAAATTTTCAAAATTTTCAAAATTTTCAAAATTTTTAAAATTTTCAAAATTTTACAAATTTTAAACATTACAGAAAATTGAAAATTTCAAAAAAATGAACGTATCATTTTTTCATTAACTATGGCTATTTCCCATCTCTCGTTGCTCTCAAACTCACCCTGACAGTTCGATGTATCTGGGTGGGGTTTCAGGGAGTCTGATTGTCAATCTTTCTGATCTGTCGCAAGTCATAATTGGCTTCCGAGGGCGCAAACTTTTTGAATAACCCAAACCACGAGTTTTATTTGACAGTTTTGATGGGCTCCCCGGTTGATTTTGGTTATTATAATGTCAGAGGAGACCGATACTTTAACGACGCAAACTTCAGAAGTGAATTTTTCCAATTCTAAAAATTAAAAAAAATTCCAACATTGAAACATTTGAAAATATTCAAAAAATTCGAAAAATCGTCGAAAGCAAAAAAAAAAAAGGGGGAAAAAATTAACAAAATGTGTTTACATAATTTTTCTTGCAGGAATTAATAATTTCACTTAGTGCAAATTTTCCAATTTTGCAACTACTTGACTTGAAATTTTCTTTCATCGAAATCGCGGATAATTTCGCAAGAAAGCCTCGCAATTATCCAACCGCAGCAATTCCCAAGATTGCGTGACTCGGGCGGAATGGGCCAATGCAGCTACATGTATCACCAATTTCCCAGTGTGGACTTCCGCAGTTTCAAAAGCATTTTCGAGTCACCAGCATGGGCCGCGAAGTCTGGGAGCAATTCACGCGTGACACATAATTTTGTTGTTCCAAACAATGTCAAATTTTTGCAAAAATTGTGAAAAACCATAATACTAACCCCACTCTAAAATTCGGGAAGCTTCCCTGGCTCAGTCCCTTATCTCCCCATTTTGCAAATTAAAAAGCCAATCGCGATAAGAGCAATCGCCTGAAAGAGAGTTAAAACAACACCTAAAATTCAATCAGTTCAATTCAAATGAGACTTTGGAGGTGTCACGCGATAAAAACTCAATTATTTATACAATCCGAAGCACTACATTATAAATACTTTTTTTCCCATCGTTCCCATATTCAAACCACCCCCGCCCCCCCTCCCCCCCCCCCCACCCTACCGCGATAAATGCAAATGATCGGTATCCATCATCGGTTGAAGTGGGCGTAACTTGTTTCACGGCAATTTTTCTCCCCCCATTTTTTTTCCAAACAAACGTACTACCCCGTATTCTCAGCAAGAGTCAGAGGAAAAAAGGGAAACTAGGATCGCGTGACCGTAAAGATATTCCTAACAATAATCATTTATATTGGTATATTTTTTTGGAAAATCATTTTTCACTTCCTCAGATTTTCAAAAATTTTGGAAATTAAAATTTACAAGAAAAAAAAAACAAATTCGAAAATAGACACTATGGGGCAGAATGGGTTATTGCTCAATTTTCCCTAAATTCTCACTTTTTCATTCGCGGAAAAAGAGCTAGAAAATTGCAGAAGGTTCCCAGTGGACCCATTATGCCCCACTCCATAAACCCGTTCTGCCCCGCACTCATTATATTTTATAATTATTAGCACATCCAGAAAGACCGTAAATTATTTTTAATAATTTTTAATAATCCCTTAAATCTCAGGTTTTTTATAAAAAAAAAAAAAGTGGACGGAGTGTACTGCACAGCGGATTATCGTCAAGTGGACGAGTGGAGAATGCACGAAAATGGGAGCGTACGTGTAGATGAGATAGCTACCGTGCTAACTGGTCATTAGACCCTATTCCGGGACTTATTACGATGAGTGGCGCCTGCAGTCGATGTGCCATAGTGGCTTGATGATGCAGGTGATGGGCCAAAGTGCCAATTCACGTAATCCAGAGGAGTACTTCACGAGCTTGTGAGCCTTGTTGACGAGGGTTTATCAAAAAATGTCAAGAGTCACTTTTTGTTGTCCGTAAAATTCTCTACGAACACTTTTTTTCCCCAATTTTTTCCGCCAATACGGCGCACCAATTCGCTGTTGATAAAGTGCAATTCCACTTTACCGATAATTGTAACGTTTCCGAACGTTCTTTGTAAATCGTGGGAAATTATAGGAAATTTGAGTACCCCATCTACTGTTGGTAAAATTGCACTGTACTGATGATCACTTGGAGGGAATGAATTAGAAAAAGGAATTAACATTGTGGGGAACCTTGAAAACAGGACGATACTTTTCGGAGTTTCTCGAATTCTTTGAGATTTCTCATCTGAAATTGGATACAGCAAAGTCCATCTAAAATTGTGAATTATGTACCAAGTTATTCCCAGAATGACCGTTCGAGTATCCAGGGTTGGTGCGGGAGCCCCTCGAAAGCTCGAACCACCCAAGTGTTTGCCGGCACCTGTGGGTCATAGAACTCCGGAAGTTTCTCCACAATATCGGCTACAGTAACATAGTAACAGCGAGCTTGGGCTTCTCAGTGCGTCGCAAATCCTCCGAATGCGTCCCAAGTATCGACCATAGTGTAGTGGTAAATGCGGATACGAAATAACGCCATTATCCCCTGATTTATGGGTGATTTACAGGTATGAGGTGTAATGCATAACCGTAAATTCAGTATATTGCAAATGTGAGAAAAATTTGCGATTTTCTGATCATTTGTATCTCTTTGGAATTCAGGTTTTCGAATTTTTTTTGCCTCCACAAATTTTTCTAATCTGGGAATTTTTGGGAATTAAAAATTTTGAAACGAGGTTTGCGAAATTCAAAAAAATTTTGAACACTCTGAAACTTCCCCCCCCCCCCCCCCCCTCCAAGAAAATTCTCCCGTCCAAGCTTTTAATTTATTTAAAGTTCTTCAATTTTTACCATTTTCGGAATCTCACACGTATCGACCATACTGAACTGGTAAATGCGGATACGAAATGACCCCATTATGCATTGATTTACGGCTGATTTTCAGGTTCGATGAGAAGAAATGCATACCAATAAATTCCTACAGCATTAGGTATAAAACCTGTTTATCGATCCTAAAAAAACTTTATGTGTTTATAGTTCAGAAAATTTTCAATTATTTTCACTATTATTTTCATTATTATGTGTGTGGGCGTGTGGGTGGGTGGGCGTGTTGGTCGGTGGGCGTGTTGGTCGGTGGGCGTGTCGGTGAGTGGGTGGGCGGGTGAGTGGGAGAGAGCGTGGGTGGGCAAGTGGGCGTGTCGGTGAGTGGGTGGGTGGGGCGCGCGCGCGCGTGTGTGTGTGTGTGTGTCAATGGCCGTGTGTGTATGTGTAGCTGAAAAAAAAATTAGCTAAAATGCATCTACTTTTTTTTTGTTTACAACTTTTTTGTTTACACCAAATTTTGCGCAAAACCATGAATATGCAGTGGAAACTGTACATAAATTTTGTTCCTTGTGTTGAAATCCGTTTTTTATTTTTATTTTAATTTCCCCCCCTTGGGTATGCAATGAAAAGCATGTCTGCCCAAACTCGGGTTATATCACTAGTTATTACATCAATTTTTGTTTAACTTTATCCTCAATTGAATGCAATTACGGGCTAATTATTGCCACCTTTTCTGTATGAAAAACCTGCGGGGTCGCTTTTACCAAGTAATAAAGCTCTGCTAGCTCACCAGAGTAATTAACGCGTGTTAATTATCGAAAGTCAAGCGCAATTCTCACTTATCTCGTCATACAAAAAAATCGCTTTTCATCTACCCAATGGAGCTGTTACTGGGAAATCTCATAGAATTTTGTATATTTTTTCTCACCACAATTTTAATTAAAAATTGATTATGTTTCTCGCGAAAAGTTCAACCCAGAAATTTTGAAAATTCAAAAAGCAAATTTGGAAATTTTCTGAAGTTCTAACAAGTCGGAAAATTGAGGAAAAACAAATATGTGGAATTATTTTTGCTCATGAAATTACACACATTTTTGGAGTGGAGGAATTGAGCCGTCGAATATCTCAATGGCGGCCTTAAGTCAGTGTTTATTCGGGCGAAGCGCAAGAATGGGGCGAGATGGGGGCGAGATTGGAAGCTAGCTGTTTTCAATCAAAGTCCCACTACCTCTTTGCAAATCGAATTCGATCGTTTGGTATTTGAGACGAGCGTAATCTAGCCTTGGCCCATTCTAAAGGCGATCCACCAGACCGAGGGATTCGCTGATAAATCTGCAATTCTGAAAAAACCAAGCTATGTTGACGCGATAAAAGAGCGGGAAATATATAAATTCGAATTGCTATTCGTGTACCTGCTGATTTGAATGCTGATGAGATTGGTAAAGGTGAGCTATAAATTCTCGTTTTTAAACCATTTGGAAATATTGGTAATTTTTTCAATTTTCGTGAATTTTAAAATTTTGGAAATTTTGGAAATTTTGGAAATTTTGAAAATTTTGGAAATTTTAAAATTTTGAAAATTTTGGAGATTTTGAAAATTTTGGAAATTTTGAAAATTTTGGAAATTTTGAAAATTTTGGAAATTTTGAAAATTTTGAAAATTTTGAAAATTTTGGAAATTCTGGAAATTATGAAAATTTTGGAAATTATGGAAATTATGAAAATTTTGGAAATTTTGAAAATGTGTTTTTGCGACCCACAAACCTCCATATACACACACGCACACACACACACAAATGTCATAAAAATCCTAATAAATGCCGCAGAAACTCAAATTTTCAAGAAGTTCGAAATAATTACGAAAAATTAAATATTGTAATAATTAGACTGAAAAAAATTTTAATCACAGCAACAGCGATGATGAGTCGTTCTACAAGGCAGCTTCTGAATCTAATAAGTCTTCTTCATTTAATTAAAAAAAAACCCTCGGAAGATGTCTCACCCGATAAAACTTGTCGCTCTTATCAGACAATGATTACCCCCTAGAGTTAAAATACCTAACGAGCCCATTCACCCTTAAAGACCCCCATTGCGCGCCTGTCCTTCACTCTCATTTGCTCGCATTATGCCGAAAGTGAGGGGTCGAAACAAGTATTAACACCTGATTTACCATTGCGAATTGATTACAAGTCTCTTGAGAATTTAGAATGTATTTCCCAAGCTCAAAATTTCCAAGCAGAGCTCTAAAAAAATTTGAAAACTATTCGAATTTGAGAATAAATTTTTTTTTTCCAAATTCCCCTTAATTGTTCTAATTTAACCATAAATTAAAAATGAAAAAAATAAATGAAAAAAATAAATAAAAAAATAAAAAATTTCAACAATTTCAAAAATTTTCAAAATGATCAATTTGTAAAATTCCAAATTTCCAAAGATCCAAAAAAAACGGTCAAATCTGTGCAACACCCCAAAAATTGAGAATCCTTCCAAACTGTCAAAACGACCAAATTTTTTTTTAATCCCCTCAAACACAGCTGTCAGTTAAAATTCGACTTCTCCCTCATTTTCCACAGCTATAAGCCGAGTGTGCGCCACGGAAAAATTTTCCCATTATCGTTTCCCTCATGTTTTACGATCAGAAACATTCGAATGATTATCTCCAGTCGCATCAAACACAGAGTTCATTCAATGTTAAATCTCGTTCTGCCAGAAGTTAATAGCGTTCATAATGTACCCGGCTAGGTAATTATTCACGACAAAATTATATCCCGAGTTTTCGAGGCACATAACTGCCTGTGGCTTGCAATTCATTGAAAATTCATTGGTATTAATTAATTTAATGCTGAGTTTACTCGTCGAGTTTGTTAATTGTTGATAATCAAGGGGGGGGGGGAGTTATACGTATGCGTAAGCTAACATTAAACTTAATTAGGAAGGGCCCGTAGCTTCGAAAAAACTGAAATTTTTAGGGAGATTTCCCGCCGCAGAAATCCGGGAGCATCTCTGAATCTATGGAACTTGGAGAAAAATGTTATATATATGTTTTGTTCCCCATAAAATTCTCCATAAAAAGTTTCCCATAAGATTCTCTGCTAGACCCTTAGTTTAGGACTTGCAGGGCTTGATTTAGGGACTTCATGTCTTAATTTGAGACTTGGACAACTTGGAGCTCCTCATTTAAGTCCTTAAAGGTCTTGATTTTACACTCTGAAACTCTTTATTTGAGACTTGGAGGTGTTGGCTGAAAGTGTCTATATGATGTCGAGTTGGAAAAGGGCCGTTTCACCGCGAAATGACGCGGCGAAACGGGAAAAATATAAATAGCAGATAGGCGGCATGGAACTTAGCAAGTGGCGCGTGAAAGAGTTAAACGAAAAGTGGTGGAAAAAACTTTTTTGACAAGTTTCCGGGTTTCAACGTTTCAGGGGGGTGGGTGGGTGGGCGGGGGGGGGGGGAATCTCAACACCGCACTCTGATAGTTTCGTATGATTCCACCTTAATAAGCAGTAGCCGTATGCCGCGTACGAATCTCTCCCGCCCTCTCCCCCCCCCCCGCCCCACCCCCCCCCCCTCGCTCGCGCGCTCTCTCTCTTTTCTTCACAATCCTCCACAATTCCATCTACTGAAAAGTTTTGGAGTCGTGCCGACTGGACGTACAGGATTTATAAGAAGATTTCGACTTATTTGAAAAGTTTATGCAATCTTGTTGGTAACGACACTGGTCCTCCGGTAAATATTCCCTGGAAAAAAGTTGAAAGTTGGGGGAAGTAATGGTATTGCGAATGAAAGGTTTTATTTGCACTATTTTTGGCATTGGGTATTGGATATTGCGAGATGATGTTTTGGGGGGAATTAGGAGTTGCGGGTCATGTGCTCAGAAGTTGGAGTTGAAAAAACAAAAATTCTGTCTAAGGAAAAAAAAAAAAAAATGGAATTGAAGGAATTTGGGAAACAGAAAATTTCAAAAATTCTCTTCCAAAAATTTTGAATTCCAAAATATCGAATGAGTTTCCAAAAAATTTAAAATTGAATGCCTCGATGAAAAAAAAATTGAACAAATTGACAACAACCATAACTGGTACAAATGTTCAATAATTCGCGGAATTCGCAAAATACTCTAGCGATTGGAAAAAAAAATTATAAATTTAAGCACAGGACCACCATCCGCTACATAACTCTGTATGTCCCCATTTTTTTTTTGTAACTAAAAAAAAAGTCAATATTGCAGTCTCTGCAAACACTGAACACGCATATGACATGAATGTTACCACCCAGTGGATGTGCTTACCGAGGCATTATTAATATCCCCTCGTACCGGATACTCCGATATTTTGCAGTTCATTCCAAAGTTATAATGCGCAACCCATTCGAAATCCCACCCCTCAAAATTTGAAAGCAAATATCAGCGGATTTACGGAATACATTATAATGATATTTTGGTGTTGTAGCACAATTTACGGTTCTCTGGCGCGCCGATAGCGAGGTACGATTTGATGTATATATACAATATATAGGTTGTTTCAAACTAGCTTAAAAAAAAATTGGGGTAAATCAATAAAAATGCGAGGAAATGGGGAAGAACACTGGAAACAATCACTGGTGGCCCATTTCGCAAAAACCGCCCTATCAACCTGTCCGTCCAATCCCCCATCGACCTCCACTTCAACCTTCTCGTCAATTTCCCCATCAACCTCGCTACCAATATCCTTATCAACTTTCATGTTGATTTCCGCATCAACCTCGTCGTCAATTCAACAACCTCGGGAGGTTGATAGAAGGTTGATGGAGTGTTGATGAGGAGGTGGATGGAAAGGTTGATGGGGAAGTCAATGGAAAGGTGGATGGGGGAGGGGGTTGACTGGGAAGTTGAGGGGGAAGTTGATGGGGAGGTTGATGAGGGGGTTGACAGGGAAGTTAATGGGGTAGTTGATGGGGAGGTTGATGGGGGAGTTCATGAAAAGGTGGATGGGGGGGTTGACAGGGAAGTTGATGAGGGGGTTGACAGGGAAGTTAATGGGGAAGTTGATGGGGAGGTTGATGAGGGGATTGACAAGGAAGTTAATGGGGTAGTTGATGGGGGAGTTAATGAAAAGGTGGATGGGGGGGGGGGGGGTTGACAGGGAAGTTGATGGGGAGGTTCATGAGGGGGTTGACAGGGAAGTTAATGGGGAAGTTGATGGGGAGGTTGATGAGGGGCTTAATGGGGAGGTTGATGAGGGGGTTAATGAGGAGGTTGATGGAGAGCTTAATAGGGAAGTTGATGAGGAGGTTGATAGGGAGTTTGGCGGAGAGGTTGATGGAAAGGTTGACGTGGAGGTTGATGAAAAGGTTGACGTGGAGGTTGATGGAAAAGTTGACAGGGGGATTAATGGGGAAATTGACGGGGAGGTTGATGAGGGGGTTAATGGGGAGGTTTACATGAGGGAGTTAATGGGGCGTTTGGTGGGGAGGTTTATGGGGATGCTGATGCCAAGGCTGACAGAAAGGTTGATGAGATGGATGACAATTTTTTTTATGTCAAGTTTTTTTTCCAACTCTGAATATTTTATTAAATTCCTGAAATATTCCGAATCTTCAAAAGCGACTTCAATTTCCACCTTAATTCCGATTTTTCCTTTCTTCTCAAGGCATGAATTAATTGAGCAGAAGTTCTTTTGACTGTTATTAGGTGTTAGATGTAAGAAGAAAATGTGCTCCGGGGT
The DNA here is from genome assembly GCA_026005395.1 of Asobara japonica. Lineage (NCBI taxonomy): Eukaryota > Metazoa > Arthropoda > Insecta > Hymenoptera > Braconidae > Asobara > Asobara japonica. Next base: position 1,319,584 of record BQMI01000429.1, read on the forward strand.
ATGGGAAAAGTGATCAAGCCCGAGACTCATAAAAAAGCCAATTATACTTCATTACATTTTCAGTTTAAATGGAGAATAACGATTGACAGTAATAAGACAGTACAAGTCGTTAATTTTTTAAAGAATAACTAATTTTGAATTTCTGCAATTTTAAAAAAAAATTCCCAATTAACTAATTCTGAAATTTTGGTCCAAGTTATAGATTTGAACCCGCAAAGCATAACATCCCGCCTATTTTCCTCATTATTAGGTTTTAATGCAAAAAGGAAATGTACCCTGGGTTATTGGCGAGGTGATTAAGCCGCGGCCTTATAAAAAATCCAATTATGCTTCATTACGTTTTTGGTTTAATCAAAGAATAACGATTGACGGTAATGAGAGGCCGCGGGGTTTTGCGTTTACTTTTCACCCCCGCCCCCGCCCCCTGACCCTCCCCCTCCCCCCACCCAGTCTGGATTATCTCATGGCCTACAACTTTCAAGATAGGCTGTATTGTTTATGCATTGTCTACCTTGTCGAGATTACCGGCATGTACCCGACGGAAGTTGAGGTTTTACGATCTTCGTGGCGCTGTAAACTTCTCCTGTGTGGATCTTGGGTGGATATTTAAATATTCTGATGCACACTGATAATTAATTACCCCATGTGATCGTCAAACGTGAAATGGGAGACAAATGACTTCAGATGAAAATGAAAAATTGGGAAAAACTCGAAACGTCAAATTATCAGAAACGAATTTGGAAAATTGTCCTCAATCATGTCCCATGTGTGCAATGGGCCGGCGTGTCATAAACAAGCGTCTAAATTGCCACGATTAACTGTGACTGAGACCTAGTGATCACTACATCTCCAGTAAATTAACGCAATGTCAAACACGAATACTCAAGGCCTGGTATCAGACAGTATCATGCGGTCGTTGAGATATAAGCTAATGCCCAGGTAGATGTTACTGTACATTGTTCAGGATGCGAGTAGTGGCCTGGAAGCTTTGGTTGGGCGGAGTTTTGGCTATATATGACTTGCACGAGTCATACACAGATATCCATCCCGCATGTCGACACACGGTATTAATCATATCGCAATTAAGGTCAAATTTCACCAAAATTCGGGAAACATATCACTTTCATGCTAACCATTTTCCCATTGAAATTGATTTTGTCTGTGTGTGTGTATGTTTTTTTTCTGTTTTTTACCCCATCTCTCTTGTGCTCATTGCTTCGGGAGGGACTACTGGACACCCATCCACGCGACTAGTGCTGACTTTCGCCATTTAACCACCGCCTCTCCCCCCCCCCCCCACCCCCTACCTCGGGTTGGGCTCCCGCACGGCCTAGTGATGTCATTTTATTTTATTGGTACTTTAATCAATGTTCTACTTTATTTTCAATAACGTGGAGAAAATTTTGAAGACTCATTGGAAATTCTGCAAAAGTTTTCACTCAATTGTGTTGTGGGGAAGCCGCCGAAGTTCGATACTAGTTATCTATTATTTATGTTTTCGCCTCTTTACTATGGCATTTTGAAGGAGCGGGGCCTTTTTAGTCGTCATTCTCACTCGCATGTACGTCCACATGAATAATTCATGAGGTTGAAAAAGTAAAATTTGCAATCTTCGTGGTAAGTTTTGTGAAATGGGGGGGAAAACACTGGGGAGGAAATTTATACTCAACTAACCGAGGGGTGGAAATGGGTTCATGGGCGCTTCTTCATTTTAGGTAAATATTTTCAGAGATTTATTCGACTCTCAAAACACGGGTAAAATTGAAATTGTCTGCTTTTCTCTTTTTCCGAAGTTTACTTCCCATTTTTAACATCGGAGAAAACTGAAAAAAATAATTTTTTTTTTCAAAATGCTCTGAAATTTTCGACATTTTCCAAATTTCTCAAATTGAGAACTTCTTCCGTCAATTTTTTTTCTGGTCTTGACGATTCTTTCAATAATTCCACAATCCCAAATTTGTAATTTACGGTTCTCTGGGCCATGGGCAGCAATGTACAATTTAATGCGCATATAGGGTGGGTGGTGGGTGAGATAGGGCGGTAACTTTCACCCAATATTAACCCAGAGACTGGCTTATACTCCTGGGAACTCGTGTCGGGTATCATTAATATGACTGCCATGTCCATACGCATCTGCCGAATTAGTATCGAACCTCGAGTGCGTCGCCCAGTTCACCGCCAGTATGTGTTCCCATGATCCCCGGGATATTCATGTTAAGTAGCAATGGATAATTATAGTTGCTGCTGGGGATTTCCGCAAATCTATTCTTCGATTCAATCAGATCTGCCATTATTTGATCGTTAATAGTCATCAGCTTATCCGATTTTTCCGAAATGTAGGTGCTGCCATTACTCAAAACATTTAATTTCCGGTATTTTATCAAACAGACCCAACCGAACAATGTTTTAAAAATGGGCCATATCAATAAAACACGGACACAGCCTTGTCTGAACATGGAAAAACGGAAAACCATTCCTTGTAACAGTGGACTTCCCGTAGCTCGCGAGGCGTCAGCGGGCGGAGAGGAATACGCCCCCACTCCACGCCCCATTAAGAACTGCGTCGGAGGGGTATGGCCACTTCATTGCAGGGACGATGTAACATGAACGTTTCGGAGAGGTTGGACTTCAGAAAACGGGCATAGTTCTCACTCAAGTCATCACATATCTCTCTCTCTCTCTCTCTCTCCTGTCTAAGATTCTCGAAAAATGGGCCTCTAATCAGATGTTTGTCTTCCTTGCTGAGCCCTCTACATTGGACCCTTTTCAGACTGGATTTCGTCCTTCGAATAGCACGGAAACTTCTTTGCTGATGTTGGTGGATGACGTTCGCGCTGGCGTCGATGGACGCCAGTTAACGATGCTTCTTCTATTTGACTTCAGCAAGGCTTTTGATTCTGTATGCCATGTGCTGCTTCTCCGCGAACTGCAAAGATACGGCTTTTCGCTTTCGACAATCAGATGGATTGCCTCCTATCTTGGTGGACGCTCTCAGCTCACGCTGGAGAGCTCCATGGCATCGAAGTCTTGTTCCTCTCGTCCTCCGAACCGTGGGGTGCCCAGAGGTCTGTTCTTGGCCCTCTGCTGTTCCTCGTATTCATTAATGATGTCTGTGAGTGCCTTGAGCTTAATGTCCAGCACCTGATCTATACTGATGATCTGCAAGTTTATCTTCGCTTCTCCCGTAAAGAACTAGCAACTGCCACTTGCAAACTGAGCGCTGCCGCCAATGCTATACTGAACTGGGCTGCCAGTAACCGCCTAAAGTTGAATGTTACCAAATAAAAGGCAATCATCTTTGGATCTCAATTTTTCGTAAATGACATTTGCTCCTTGCCCAATCTATCTATTGGTGTTGGTGATTTCTCTGTTCCCTTTGATTCCTCAATACGAAGGCTTGGTGTAAATCTGGATAGCAAACTCTCTTGGCGGGAACACATTGCGAGTGTCACTCGACGTGTCCACTCAGTGATGTATCGTCTACGCTTTTTCAGAGCTAGTACCACTTTTGGCTTACGTAAACACCTGGTTGAGGCTCTGGTGTTTCCAGTGGTTGACTACTGCTGTCTTGTGTACGTTGGTCTGTCTGCTATGCACTCAGTCAGAACCCAGCATCTTGTTAACATGGGAGTTAGATACGTTTCTGGGGCTAAGAGGGACGAGCACATCATCTCTTTTCGTGTGCAGCTGGGTTGGCTCAGATGTGGGGAGCGCAAGACTTATTTTCTTGCGTGCCTCACGTATAATATTCTCACTCTCAGAAAACCGACTTATCTTGCAGATTTCTTTGTGGCGACTCAGGCTGTGCGACCTGTCGAGGGTGAAGTGATTCCGCTGCACATCAAGCCGATCAGGACCGAAACTCTCCGCAGATCCTTTCATGTATCTGCTCCTTATTTTTGGAATGCCCTCCCCTCCTCTATCCGTAATGTCCCTTCTCTTGAGACCTTCAAGCCTGCAGTTCGGAAGTTCATTAGTGTAACCACCCAATTGCTCGTCCCCTTCTTTCCTATTCATCCAAAATATCCACTCACGCTTTCTTTCATTTCATTTTTCCCTCTCTCTCTCTCTCACTCTTTCTCTTTCCATTCCCTTTCGCGCGGCTTAGCGAATTTTCTTATACATATTTTTCTACTTAAGTCATTGTTACACAATGCAATTTGGTACAGAAAATATTTACACACAAATGAAAAAAATAGAACAGATAGTATAGAAATATTACGAATGAAAGAGACCTGGACCACTTTTCTTTACATGAAACAGCGCAGTTCTATGTTGCAATGCGATTACAAATCCGAGATTTATTACCGAAATTCCACCTCAAAGACCCCAAACCGACTTAACAGGTGATTAATGCTTGGGGCACGGTAAAGAGACAACGAAAGGTGAGTTGGAGTGTTTTAGACTGGGGGGTTGAAATCGACGGGGAAGGAGCCCGTCGGAGGGTGAAGTGGCGCCTGACGGGAAGCTCGCTTGGACAGGTACGCAAGTGAGCAGACAACCTGTAACCCCGCCATGCGAGTTTCCCCATCCTGCAATTTACCCCCCACCACAATTCCGACCGTCACGATATCCTCTATCGCACCCTCCCGCCCCTCCCCCTTACCCCGCCGCGCGACATGCAGTGAGGCATATAGCGGCGAGTTGCGGACTTGCACACAACCCTATCATTCACGCACATTTCTGGAGTCATTTTTTTTTTATTTTTTTTTTATTGATAATAGGAAGCGCAGGATAGTTAGCGGAATCTAATCTGCTGCCTATTTACTTCTACTTTTCTATACTTTGAGGAAACTATTGTCGATATAGATATGGAAAAAATGGGCATGCCGTTTCTGATATGTTGATAAATTAATTATCATTTGATCTTTATCCTCCATCACATCCATAAAATAATGTGTAATTTGTTATTTGGGCACGATTGGGAAAAAACTGTCTGACTTCAAAACGTCAATTATTTTCGTATGATGACCTCACAAAAAGTCCGAGCATTTCTTCAAAATCGGAATGTATCGGGTTGGCGAGCGAATGGAGGCTCTCAAAGATTAATATCGTGATTTATTCAGTTGCGAAAATTCGAGGATTTTAATGGTTTCATTCAGCAGGCATTTACATAATTTATTTTGGATGAATTACGAGCTCAATCATTCAAATCCCATGGTCTATTTGACGCTAATTAATGCTGGAATGTATCAATAATTATGTAAATTGACTGCAATTATTTATGACGAACAATTTTCATGCGTAAGCCACTCATTGGTCATTTTAATGTCATTCAAAAAAAAATTGAAAATTGGAAATTTATAAGACTGAAAATAATAAAATATATAGAAGAGTTTTTGAATTTTAACAGTTGAAAGTTTGAAATTTTCAAGAAATTATTTTTCGTTTAAGCTTCCAAAATTTCAAAAATTCCGAAAAGTTCAAAATTTAACAAAATCGAAAAATCCCAAAAAAATTCAAGAAAAGCCGAATTTTTGTTAAATTGAAAATTTGTAGTGGCCTCGGACACCTTATAGGTTAATAACCACATATAAAGTGGACCCCTGAAGATGGCCACGAAAATGTGACTGAAACGTTGGGTAAAATACCAAAAGTGGAGTGTCAATATTTCTTCGCAACAGAAATTCCCCATCACGAGGGAAATAACCGAAAAGGCCAACCCATCTCCACTAGAAGTTATAAATCGGTCAAATACCAAGTCTCAGTTAAATTGAAAAAAATGTAAAATTCCAAATATCCATATAATTTAACTACATAAAAACACTACAAACATGCAGATGGTATAGCGTCGAATATTCCCAGCGCTTCCGTGGAAAAATCGAGCAAACCGCGCTTTCAAAGAGCCGTTTCCCGGTTGCCCCGCTTCAAGTCGAAAAATTTTCATTGAGAAACGCAAAGAGCAACTCTTTGCGGACGCCCAATGCATATCTAACTCGCATTTGCCACAAATTTACAATTCAAATGCGTGGAAATCAATATGGGATCGAGCTTGCGACTTGCGATCCGTTCTCGTGTACAATCGAGGTAAAGGGGTTGTTTATTTACTTGCGCCTTTGAAGTCCAAGTCCCAACAAGTCAATCTCGAGTACGAATTGAACATTATAATTCTAAAAACTCAGAATCAAATTAGCAGAATTCAGATAGTATATCAGGTAAAGTAATTAAGTTAGGAACGAAATGTCATAGGATAGAGGTCAAGGTAAATAAAGAATGGAGGAATGGAAGGATGACATGAAGGTGTAATATAAGTGTATCAATTATTATAGAGAGGGAACGTCTTATATGTAAGGGGTGAGGATTATTCGTCAGGATAAGTTTGTTTGAATAATTTACGAAGACGAGAGTGAAGTAAATTGATTGGCGTGCGGTTTTAATATATATCTCGGGTACAATCTCAAAGGCTCACGCCGGACTGTCGGTCAGTCACACTCACTCATCAGTCATCGCTCATCAAGAGTGGGGGATAATAATTCGGTAACCATCACAAGAGTTACTATCGTCATTATTCTATCGATTTTCTAAATTTGCCTGTTACATATATGATAAATAAATAATCACTTCATAAGAAAAATCAACTAGGTTTTATGAGAATTTGTTTATTACTTATATGACGAACGTTGATGGGTAGTTAAATAAATTTGATCAAAGTTAAATAATTGTTATTACACATTCGTGTTATAATTAGCAAAAGCTCATATCAATTTATTTCATATAAAAACTGATACCATATAATAAAACCAACAAAACAAAAAAAGAAAAAGAAATAAGAATATAGAAAGATATCAAATCAATATTTTACTCAACCAGCACATGTGCTCTGCCTAACTTCTGAGAATGTGTATAGATATGAGTGACCGACGTATCTCCGTGGAATCCGAAGAGCAAGAGAGCTAGTCCGTTTGGCGATAACTCGAGTATACCTCAGCACAAATAGAGCAAGGTGTTTCTAAGCATGGGAGGGGCGATGGCGCGTAAATTTGAAATTTGCGTTAGGACTCCAGACCATTACAAAGGCTATTAAGGCATGGAATAAACGATAAGGAGGAAGGATAAAACCAATAATGTAAGAATGGAGGAATGCAGAGGAATAGGAAGAGAAAAGAGATGTAAGGAATGTGAAGAAGAAAGTTGGAAGAGATGGAACGGAAGTCGATTGTAACCCTCAGGGGATCAATAAACACTCATCTAGCCGAATTCAAAATTGGAAAACTCCGAAAAAAAATTTGACGAAATGGTTTAAAATCGAAAAAAAAATCGATTGGTCCCAGAAACAATTGCCGAAAATTTCAGATTAAAAACATATCGCATAGTCACGATCTTCTGTCGACGAAAAAATAAGAAAGAATATACAAGGAAAAGCAAGGGTTGACAGTTATTCAAACCTCGTCATTTTCATGCCGAGACTGGAGACTAGGGGAGGGGGGGGGGATGAAAAATCGTGGATGGGGTTGAGGAGTGCGCCTGGCACGTGGTGCACGATGGTATTAATTTAACTTTACCTCCCCAACGCAACTGGGAATACTGAGGTCTCTCGGGGGGTTACAGAAATTACATTGAAACGAATTACCCAGTTGGCCGGCCCATGGATTTATTCGACTCGCGCGCCCCTGTTTCTTCAACACACTTTAATGCGTTTTATTACTAAGTAATTACCCTCCTATTAATTCAATTAAATTTATACCTCTTCTATTAATTAAATCTCGTAAAAATGGGGAGAAATTTTTATTGAGACAGCACAAATCTGACCAGATTTCCCAAGTACTTGATAAATGAAAGAATCGCACCAAAAATAGCGGAGAAAAATGTTTCATCTACCAAATAATTGTCAATCCACCTAATCTCTCAAATTTCTTCTGTTCCAGTAGAACCATGTGGCTGATCATCCTGCTGTCGCTGAGCGCGCTGTCACCACTAACAGCCCAAGAATCCTGGGACTGCAAGCACCCCTGCAAATGTAAATGGGTATCGGGCAAGAAGACTGCAGACTGCGTGCGCGCCAACTTCACCCGCATTCCGGATTACCTATCCCCAGAGATCCAGATCCTCGACCTAATCGGAAATCGAATTCTCCACTTGTCTTCTGGAGCCTTTCAGGAGGTGGGCTTGGTAAACCTTCACAAACTCGTTCTACGAGATTGTGGTATTCGATCAATTGACATTGGAGCCTTCAACGGCTTATGGATTGTCATCGAGGTAGATCTATCAGGCAACCACATAAAGAACCTCCTTCCGGGCACCTTCTCCGAGACTCAAAGACTTCGAGTCCTCCTACTGAACCATAATCGATTGGAGAGCCTGGAGAACGGACTATTCCATGACCTAACATTCCTCCAGAAGATCGAAATCTCGAATAACCATCTGGAACGAATATCCGAGAAGACCTTCAAGAACTTACCAGGTCTAGCTTCCCTAGCACTAGACGGCAACAACCTAACAACCGTAAAACTAGCAACCTTCGAAGGCTTTCCCAAGCTCAGCAGCCTAGAACTTCAAAACAATCACTGGAACTGCAACTGCCATTTGAAGCGCTTCCGCAATTGGACGATAGAGCGAAAGCTCTACACAGAACCAACGAAATGCAGTCAACCATCTACCCTAGCTGGAAAGATGTGGAATGAAGTTGATAGCGATCAATTTGCTTGTCGTCCCAAGATCATCTCCATCGGTCCAGGCGGTCATCTCGAGATTGTGAATGGCGAATCTGTGACTTTATGGTGTCATGCTGCTGGAATCCCAAGGCCCGAGCTCACCTGGGTTCATCGGGCACGAATAATCGCCAATTCAACCAAACGATCAACCGATCGTGGTTATGTGTTGAGTGAAAGGCACGAATGGTTAAATTTGACCATTCCCGAAGTGGTGATAAGTGATAAGGGTGACTATATCTGCATTGCCAAAAGCCATGGGGGTAGTGTAGAGAGAAATATTAGTTTGGTGGTACTTGGTGATAATGAAGGGGGCAAAATCGGTGGAATTAGTCTGCCATTGGTGTTAGGGTTAGGTGTGACTTTGCTGCTTTTGTTGATATTCCTTTTGACACTTTGTACGTGGTACTGTAGGAGAAAACGCGTGAGACAGGATGAGAAAAATAGTGCTGATGTTACGTCACTGGAGCACCATGGACTTGGAGAACAGGAGAAATCGCTTATAACAGCAATTAATCCGGTGGTTAAGCCACCCAGAAGGTATGAGGCACCTTCGGTTACGTCGCATGGAACGGAGATGACGGAACTTAACAGAACACTGCTGGATAATGATTCGGTCTTCGGTCAGTACACTGCTTTTATTACGAGACAAATTGTGGTTAAATAATGGGGGGTGTTATGGTGGGGGAGAATGTTTGGGAATAGTTGAGATTAGAGATAACCTTCAGCAAGAATTTGTTCTTGAAATGCTACCAGCGACTTACATTTTTTGGTTCCGTGAAGGAACATTATTATTGCGAACAAAGTTCCTTCGGGAGAACAAGGTTCCTTGTTGAGAACCAAGTTCCTGGTTGAGAACTAAGTTCTTAGTTGAATACAAGGTTCCTTCTTGAGAACAAAGTTCCTTGTTAAGAACCAAGTTCCTTGTTGAGAACAAAGTTCCTTGTTAAGAACAAAGTTCCTTATTGAGAACTAAGTTTTTTGTTAAGAACAAAGTTCCTTCTTGAGAACAAAGTTCCTTGTTGATAATAAAGTTCCTTGTTGAGAACCAAGTTCTTTGTTGAGAACAAAGTTCCTTGTTGAGAACCAACTTCCTTGTTGAGAACAAAGTTCCTTATTGAGAACTAAGTTCCTTGTTAAGAACAAGGTTCCTTCTTGAGAACAAAGTTCCTTGTTGAGAACCAAGTTCCTTGTGGAAAACAAGGTTCCTTGCTGAGCACAAAGCTCCTAGTTGAGAACAAAGTTGCTTGTTGAGAACAGGGTTCCTTGTTGAGAACAAGGTTCCTTGTTGAACACAAACTTTCTAGTTGAGAACAAAGTTGCTTGTTGAGAACAGGGTTCCTTGTTGAGAACAAAGTTCCTTGTTGAGAACAAAATTCCTTGTTGAGAACACAGTTCCTTCTTGAGAACAAAGTTCTTTCTTGAGAACAAGGTTCCTTCCTCAGAACAAAGTTCCTTATTCAGAACAAGGTTCCTTGTTGAGAACAAAGTTCCTTGTTGAGAACACGGTTCCTTGTTGAGAACAAGGTTCCTTGTTGAGAACAAGGTTCCTTGTTGAGAACAAAGTTCCTTGTTGAGAACAAAATTCCTTGTTGAGAACACAGTTCCTTCTTGAGAACAAAGTTCTTTCTTGAGACCAAGGTTCCTTCCTCAGAACAAAGTTCCTTATTCAGAACAAGGTTCCTTGTTGAGAACAAAGTTCCTTGTTGAGAACAAGGTTCCTTGTTGAGAACAAGGTTCCGTGTAGAGAACCTTGCTGGAAGATGATTTCAAAAACAATTTAGACATGATGCATTCGATTATACATTGTAAATGGGAATGGCGAAATATATTTTTAATTGCAAAGAGAAGGCCGGTATTTATTTTCTGAAGCGTCTCATTTCCCAAACCATTCACTGTAAAGAATTTTTTAAAAATTGCCAAAATTCCCATACATTCTCCTGGGGCTCTAGCAACTAAAAACAAATGTACAAATGTAAAAATTGTAAACTGAATGAATTGCTAAATTCATAAAAACCTGTACATTCGTGTGAGATACTGAACATAGAATTCGCTATTTTAATTTCCGTAATGACTAAAAACAGAGAATTGCCTCGAGACGAAGGAAATTGAAGCGAGGAATAGAGAGAGTACAATTAAACTTTAAGTGAGAGTTATGAAGGACTGCAACTTTTAGGAGACGTGCGTTGTGCTCGACCCAGAACAAAAAAAAAAGCCCCGCAAAAAGTAAAATGAAACCTGAGATGAGAGTGCGGTTTAATTACCTGGGACACCAATCAGGAAATATCAACTGCATTCTCCCCTATTTTGTTATTCATTCTCTCCGTTCAGCTCTTTAATAAATTGGTAAAGTGCCTCAGGAAGCAAAATCCCTTAACAAATCGAAATGAAACACTAAATCATTAAATCCAGCATTTTCCAGAAAATTGAAATAAGAAAAATAAGAAGATAATCAGTCCCCTTCTGTCCGTTCATCGTTCTCTATCTTTCAATCCTATCTTTAGAAATGGGATATTTTTTTATAAACATTTTCTCTGCCGTAGATGAGCATTTGATATAATTCTGTTAACCAATTCATATAATTAGGTTGAAAACATTTTTTTAGCGAGGAACAAAAGAGATTTTAATTTTTAGATTTTTCATCTATTTCATTTGTCCATGAAGAACGAGACTTGCAGACGAGGATTTAGAAAAATGGGACAACTGCGGTTTTCCTAAGAAAAAAAACACTTTAAAACGTTTTAAATACAAAAATGAACTCTTTGTATGGATTGAAACTCCGCATCAACTTCCTCATCAACCTCCCCATCAACCTCCCCATCAACCTCCCCATCAACTTCCCCATCAACTTCCCCATCAACTTCCCCATCAACCTCCTTATCAACCCCCCATCAACCTCCCCATCAACCTCCCCATCAACCTCCCTATCAACTTCCCCATCAACCTCGCCATCAGCTTCCCCATCAACCTCCTCATCAACCTCCCCATCAACCTCTCCATCAACCTCCTCATCAACCTCTCCATCAACCTCCTTATCAACTTCCTCATCAACCTCCCCATCAACCTCGCCATCAACCTCGCCATCAACCTTCCCATCAACCCCCCCATCAAACTCCTCATCAACCTCCCCATCAACCTCCTCATCAACCTCTCCATCAACCTCCTCATCAACTTCCTCATCAACCTCGCCATCAACCTCCCCATCAACCTCCCCATCAACCTCCCCATCAACCTCCCCATCAACCTCCCCATCAACCTCGCCATCAACCTTCCCATCAACCTTCCCATCAACCCCCCCATCAAACTCCTCATCAACCTCCCCATCTACCTCCCCATCAACCTCCCCATCAACTTCCCCATCAACCTTCCCATCCGCCTCCCCATCAACCTCCCCATCAATCTCCCCATCATCCTTCTCATCAACCTCCCCTCTCGCGCATGTCGAAAAGTTTGAGTTGACTCCATAAACTTCCGGTCAACTTTCCTGTCAACATCTCCGTCAAACTGCCTGTCAAACTCTCACCTTAACACAGGCTTGATGGGGGAGTTGATGGGATAAAGAAGTCAGTGGTGGCCTATGTTCAAACAAATTAACAATGATAGTGGTCAATGGGGTTAAGGGGTCATGGTGCGTAAAACGGCACAGAATGATCAACTATGGTAAGGTCAAAGTGGAAGTGTCTCTCACTTCAACATTGACCCCCGTCAACTTCTTCGTCAATCTCCTTGTTGACCTACCCATCAACCTCCCAGTTAACAGCACCGTTCAATATTCTCGACAACCGCCCAATCAACCTCGTTTCAAGTCGAACGTTCGACGAAGAGGTTGATGGGGATGTTGATAGGGAGGATGACGGGGATGGTGAGAACGAGGCTGATGGGGCGGTGAACGGGAATGTTAACAGGGATGTTGACGGGCAGATTGATGTGAAGATGTGGGGGCGGACGAAAGACTCTGTCAGAGACATCGACGAACATGTTGATAGACAAATTTTCCAAAATGGGCGGCCGGTGATTTTCTCAGTACTGTTCCCGGTCTCTGTATATTTTTACTGATTTCTATATATATAAAAGTTTTTTTTGAAACATCTTACAGAATCAACCTCCATCCTACGTTTAGAATAAATCAGCAATTTGTGAGGGAACAATCCTATTCTGGGAATTACGGAAGCGAGATATAGATAAGTTGATAGGAATGACTATAGTCTATCAAAGCGCGAAAATTTTTGACCATTCCAATTTTAATGAATTTCAGCATAAAAAATTCACCATAAGTTTTTCTTAGCTATCTAAAGGAAGAGCCTCGTATAGAGCATGACCAGGGCTAAATGTTACAGCGCTATTTTTTACCTGTGACCCTGGATGCCCAATGTCCTTCAATAATGCCTTTCAATCCACAATCCAGACATCAAAATTTTTTAACAGTAAGACTGAATCAATATGAGAGACACATTTGACCCCAAAATAGCCTCAAAAAGAACGTTCCAAAGCATGTCTATCAACGAAACTACTACTATCACTGATGCTCCAATTTAAATCCGTGCCTATTGATCAGCAAAAGCATGCAAGCAGGCTACATGTCAATTCAACACACTCAAGCACCGGACGATTCAGCATGAACCATAAGAACACTCAGACAAGTCTCCAAGTTGCTCTTCAGCATCTTCGAGATGTATCCATCCTCCCCATGGCCCCAGCATCCATGGACCCATCAATCCCCAAGGACAAATCCTCGTACTCCAAATTCATTCCAATTTTCCAATCCATACCTCCTTCTAACCTCAACAAATCCATTAATCATTCATGAACCCATTGGATGACATCTAATATAGAAAACAACCACCACTTTTTCATTCATATCCTCTCACCCGAACCCCCTGTAACCCCTAGGAACCCTCAACCATCCCTTCCGCCGGTGCAAACCACTCACACTGCCAACCATTCCCTCAAAGAACAACCAAGTCTGGATCACTCCTCCGCCTCCTCCCCAATGACTCCCCTACTTATAATTTCTCCCCATTATTTATTATTTTTCATAACATCGTTTTTCCGTTTGTCCCGCAGCGGACAACCCGAGTGTCGTCCCCCTCGAGGAAGATCAAGGTCGTTCAACACCGGAGGACGCCCTATCGCGCAGTTACCGCCACTATCCGCCAGATTTGTTGGCCTTCTCAGGCGGCGGTTCCCCGACATCTCAATCATCAACCGCCCAGGATACACCGCGTCACTTCTCACCCTCGTCGGGCCAATATCCAGCGACCTTCAAGACACTGCCACATAGAAATGCCTCCTACAGCTCGCCAGTGCCCGTGTTGCCCCGCCATGGTTATGTGACAATTCCGAGAAGACCAAGAGCACCAAGCTGGAGCAGTGGACCACCAACGTCACCGGTGGGTCTGCTTGAGGGTGTAGAGCCGGTCTATGACAACCTGGGCAAGAGGACCACAGCTGATGGTAGCTCTGCGGTGTCCTTGAATAAGAGTCCGGAGCCGGTTTCGATGAGACTTAGACCCCTGCCCATGACGCCGACGAATTTGTACAATTCTATGCAGAGAAGCACACCGAATATTCTTGCCGGAAGCCCTGTAGATAGGGCAGCTCCTGAGGGCGCTGCCGAATGGTCGGGGAAAACGGAGGAGGCAGAGAGAATTGTGCCGGAGAAAAATACAGCGACGTTGACGAAGAAAGTACCGCCGAGGCCACCACCCAAGCCGAAGAAGAAGGCGACCAATGGTCCACTTTATGAAGATGAGGGCGAAGATGGGACGGAAGTTTGAGGGAGGGGAGGGGGAACACGTTTGTGCCTTGGGAAGGGAACGGAGATTTGGGGTTGGGGGTTCATGGCTGAGGTGAAGTAGGTGATGTAAAGTCGTCGGCCGGTAGAAGACGGCTGGTAACATGCAAGGTCTTGTCTTCAGATTATTGAAGCGAAAACTGAGAGTAGCAACGTCTGATGTCTTCATTTGAGACACGGATGTGGACAGTCTGAGCTTCAAGGACTGGATTTAAGACCTTGGGAAGGATTTCACCCTTTGACAGTCTCGATTTGAAAACTAAGTCTCGATTTGTGATACGGGAATGAAGAGATAAATATGGACACCTCCTTTTGGGCAGAAGTCCGAACAGAAAATTGAGTTCAATCCGTTGATCACTTCGGCAAGAAAATCTTTATTTTCGTTCAATATTTGGACAGACTTTCACTTTCAGCAAAGAGAGAAAAAACGAATTTCAGAGGTTCACTTCAATCAATTTGAAATCACATAAAATATCGAGATTTTACTGTATGATCTTTACGAAAAAATTAATTCGAAAACGCTATTTTCTATAAAACACAATTGCTCCCATTTCTTTTGAGTAAGAAAATTCTTTTTTTCGAGACGCAATTGTGCCGTCTTTTTTAAATTTAGATTATCTAGGTGAGCGGTTTTACGATGAAATGTCGGTGAAACATTTTTTGTGGAAAATTCGCTGCAGGAAAATGTTTTCGACTTTTCTCGATGGGACCAACGGATGACGAGAGATTCCGTAATTGCGATTCACAAATTTACGACAGATTTAATCCCTGGAGATTGATTGATCCCCTGTTTTCGTGTTTGCGCAGCATAAATCCGCGTTGTAATTTTTGAGGGGTTTGATCGGGGGGGAAAGGGAGATTGCATGTCTTGCACAGAGGAGGACTAGTGGGTCAGCTGATCTAAAATTTGCGTAACAAGTGGAAGAAATCCTGGATTGAAATAACTAGAAACTTAAACAGACGTTGTACCGAATCGGTATTACTTGATAAATCGATAATGATGACGAGGGGTAATCGATAAACTGATGTGAAAGTGATTATTTATTCATCATTATGTGAATTAAATCATAGTTTATATTTTCTAAAGTACACGATAGAGTTACTTAGAAGTCATTTTAGAAATCTAATCATAATAGTCCACGTATGTTTTTTCCAGAAGTTTTGACAATGCCACACGTAAACTATTGAAGTTAGGACAGAAATGTAGTAACAAAAAATGTAGGTCTGTTCATTCTGAACAAATTATGTTCAATAATGTTTGTTGTGTCTCCATTAATTAAGGCGCTATCTGGGCGGGACTAATTACCCGTTAATTGGCGCGCTTTTTAATTGTAATTATCTCC
This sequence comes from Asobara japonica, assembly GCA_026005395.1. NCBI lineage: Eukaryota > Metazoa > Arthropoda > Insecta > Hymenoptera > Braconidae > Asobara > Asobara japonica. The sequence goes on from BQMI01000429.1 coordinate 1,335,369, forward strand.
TTAACTAATGAAGGTACAAAAAAATTGATATGACAAAATTTGTTGGCTGTGATGAGAACAACATTTTTCGTTAATACTTTTTTTCCCTATTTTCAATAGTTCACGTGCAAACGCGTTAAGTGGCAAAAAAAATCGAACTATTGATATGGCTCAAAATGACCACCTGGACTATGATAGTTTTTTGTTAAGTTTCGTTAAGTCCTATCGACGTGAATGCATTTTTTTTAAATCGTCTAATGTGAGATTATTGAATGAGTTAGGAATAGTAACGCGAAAGCGCCGCTGACCAATTTGTTTGAATGAAAATTTATAGAAAAATGTATAAAAATGGGAATCCCCGGAATTTACCGGGAATATCCGGCGAGGATTTTCGATTGGTGCAACAAAACCCCCACTCTCGTTTCCAAAAAAGAAAAAAAAATCCAGATCCACTTTGCAAGTTCTCGAACTCTTAAAAGTTTTCTGGCACTTCCTAAGATTTCCAAAAAATTTTCCCAAAATTTTCGGCAAAAAAATTTTTTCTCCAGACCCTTATAACGATTCGCTAATCCAATCCTCCCCAGGTGTCAAATCCCCGTCGACCCTTCCAATGATAATTTGTCGAATGGCATGGCGGCCTAGCCACGCGCTCGTAATTAAGGGACAAACGTTAATTGAATGTTGACCGTTGATGGTTTCGTGTCATTGTGCCTTGTCCTCCGGCAACTTGTCTCTAATTTACCCTCAACCCTTTTATACTGAAGCACACACTGAGTAATAAACAGAGACCACCGCTCGTAATCAGCGTTTTGTCGTCAAGTATTTCAAGTGGCCTAACACAGAGTACCAGCTACATGACACACCCAAAATTTGAACCATCTTGTACAATGTACACAGTATACGCTATATAGTGAGAGAGAAATTATCAGAGTATTAAACATTTTTATATTTCAGTCCCTTCAAATTCATCCAGCTTGATCAATTTTCAAGGATTTTCTGAGGCGGAAGGAATTTGAAATTCACCGCCGGAAGCTAAGCTAATGTCTATCGATTGAAAAATCAGAAACCACCTTTTGCGATGTTTTTTTTCTTTCCAATATTTGTCTGATTTGAGAGAATTTTTCATTTCCTAATTTTCTTTTCAGATTTTCGTGCATGGTTAAGTTGAGTTTTTAGTGACACGAGCGCGGCTGCGCGTGCTGCGCACGCGCACTTCCTTTTTTCGCCACAGTGTCGCGTCGGTTCCGGTCTTACGCGTTTCGATAATTTCGATATATATCGGTATTCTCATCGATCTCTTCTTTTTATTATGGGAAGATAAGGGAATTAATTCGCCAGGACTCTCAAATTGACCGAAAATTTTTTTCTGCGATTTTTAAAATACCCCAAAAATACGGGAAGGTAAGGGGTAATGGGACAGAGGGGAAAATGGGACAAGAAGCATACTGGGACAGAATTAGTTGATAATCTGACAATTTTTCTCTTCATATATACAGTATAGTACACTTTTGAGGAACCGTCATCGGTTAATATGCACTTTGTTAATATGTAAATTAAAGCACTTGAAAATTTAATTTATCCTTTACTATTCGTCAATCGGTTCGCTAATTAGGTGTGACATATAGCTAATATATTTTTGTAATTTTGTAATCACGTGTGTCGACAAGTACGACAATTTGCGGTAACGAGCTAATTGGTTGAAGAACTGAAGAGCCGAAAGAGAAAAAAAATGATTTCCAGGAACAGATTTTTAATAACTATAAATCACATTTTTGGGATTTTTTTCGAAAACAATTGCTTTGGGGGGAAAAAGTTATGAAACATTTTTTGTAGAGAATTGAATTGGCGACAAAAAATGTTTAGGGTTTTCTTCTATACGCCCAGTAATTTCAGAGATATAAGCAAAATTATTTCGTAATTTTCATATTTCTTTTCGAATTATCCAACTTTTTTGGAAAAAATTTTCAAAAAATTATTTGATTGTTTTTTAGAGACAGGTAAAGATCTAGAAAAATGACATAATGGTTCCAATACTATTTTTCCCGCAATTGCCTATTTTCGAGGAAATAAAAATTGAAAAGGACATTAATTTTTTTTTCTCTTTCAGCATTTTCCCTAGGCTATAGTATTGATAATAACAACCGCATTTTGATTCCATTTTTGTCCCCCAATCGAGTGAAAATCCTCGTCGCGATAATGAAAAAGTATTGTAATGGTACACAATCGATAAATGGTGTGAAACGGTGAAAAATAAAAAAGAATGATTTTAATGTTCACGAGGCACTTTACCAATTTCAATTGATTAATAATAACATAGTCATAGATTTTTTTTTTTAGTTTTTTATTGCGCCTTTTTTATGCTTTTTATATGATACACTATATGGAGGGGAGATCGCAGAAAAATTTGGAAGTCGCGAAAAATTGTGACCACAATTTTTAAAGATTAGAATAAGAATGAAGGTGCGATAAGAATAACTAGCACATACTTTTATACAATATGGGGTAAAACGGGCAGGAGTGATTTTTTCGAACTTTGAAATTTTGGAAATTTTACCAATTTTTGGAATCTTAAAAATCTTTTTCAAATTTTTACATATTAAGATTGTCTTTTGCAAATTAAAAAAAAAACAATTTTTTTGAAAGCTATTCACATTTTTTTTTTTATCAAATTTGAAGATTTTTTTTTTCTTTTGCAATGAAACTCAAAAAAAAAATTCGGAAAAACCATAGACATAAGCTAAAAATGTTCACCCATTTTGCCCCATACCATACAAACTGCAAAGAAAAATATTTCGTGCAAGCCGTCCTTCAAATTTTCCCGCGCTTTCCCGCTAAGCCGACTTCTATGACAATTCCAAAATCAAGATTACTTAAAAATAAACTGATATCTTCCGTAAACAACAAAACGAGAAAAAACAAAAAGAGAATGTTCATTACTAAAAAGTAAATATCAACTGTTGGGATATTTGAATGAGACTCATTGCGTTGAAACTCGATAAAATCAGCTTAACACAATTTTCTTTCCTTCAAAATTCGACTTTTTAACACCTTCCTCATTCAATTAAATTTTTGGAGGGAGAATTAACAAAAAAAAAAACATTTTTTTATGCCAATTTCTCATTTTTACATATATTTAATCGAGTTTCAATGTACCACGTATGAAAAAATTTTGTGAAATTCCCATGAGATATGAGATAGCAAATTTAATGCGATTTCCGTAGCATTTTCTATAGAAATTCTCTACAATTTTTTTAATAGAATTTTTTAGTAGAACTAGAGTACAATAAATTCCTTTAGAAATTTTATAACGATGCATTATTTCAATGTATTTGTATAAGAATTCTATAAATTTTTCTGGGAAAAAACGTACAGAAATTTTATAACAATTTCTATAAAAAATTCTATAACAATTTCTATAAAAAAATCTATAGAAATGCTATAAATAATTGGGGCAATTTCCATAGAATTCAACTATTCTCAATTCTCAAAGATTTACTATAAAAATCTCATAAAACTTCCATAAAATATCCGATGAGAAATTCCATAAAAAATGTTCAGAAATGCCATGAGAAATTCTACAGAAATTCTCTACGAATTTCGATAGGAAAGCCCATAACAATCCCATGGAATTTTCCCCGCACGTCTCACTGAGAAAAATTAAAAACTTGAAGAACCATGAACTTGGTTTCTAGACAATGAACGATGTACGATGACGTAATTATTGAAAAAAAAAAATTGAATAAAAATGATGTACTATAGCTGAGAGATAATTAAAATGATATACGTGATATAGTATTGTTAATAAGTGAAAATAAGAGAAAATAAAAAGATGGTTTATAATGCAATGTGCGTTTGTAATTGCTAATAATAATGTGCTTATTGTTCTTCTTCAATCATTATTTCTAGGATTAATTAACATCGATTTGATGGTCAATTGCCATTTAATTACTGTCAGTATCGAAATGATTTTTTGTACGTGAAAATGGAGAAAAATTGAGTATTTGAAATAGAGAATTATTGAAAAAATGTCTCTAACTTTTGTCGTCAATGGAGATAATTATTTCTATGAAATACCCAATGATTTGTGTAAATATTATACATATTTTATAATAAAAGAGATTATTAAGAAAACATTATGAACATAATTAGATTGTAAATCTATGATGTATATGAAAGAACTGTTCTGTACACTCTATTGAATGGGTTAAATTTTAATAAATACTTCCCAAGCCAATAATTCAACCGTCAGGTTTTTATTTAGTCTAAGTGCAGTAAGTAGTGATTTCATTGAACTTCGATTGAGAGCGAGGAGGAAATAATTGAAATATGATATATGGTATATAATGCATTATGATATTGGCCTATGAAATTCTGGTTGTGTGTGTGTGCGTGTGTCCTTGAACAAATGTCATTTTTAAAAAAACTTAATCTCAAGAAAATTTCCAAGAATTAAAAAATAAAAAAAAAATATTTTAACACTCGAAAATTTTGAAGACCTGAAATGGAAGGATTTAAAATAAAAATAACACATGTGACATTTCCTTCTTTCATAAACTTTTATTCATTCCCAAGTGGATACAACTCTCAATTTTCCATGTAAAAATAGATTCTGCATTTTGATTATCTTTGGTAGCTTTTCTATATATATTTCATTAATAGGGAGATAAAAATACATTTCGTTAAGAAAAGCATTAAAATTCATAATACCATGGCGAGTAAAATCCTCGAAATTTTCGCAAAAAAATGTAAAAAAGTATTTTTAAAAAAGTTAAATTTGAGTGATTCAGATTGAAGAAAGTTCAATTCTGGAAAAATTCATCAATGTTTTATATAAACTCTTCCTCCCTTATGAAAAATATATCTGTCCTATGGCCTCATGTAAAAATAGTCTTTCAATTTTTCTTTAATTGGTTCAATTATCTTTGGTAATTTTCTTGATTCTGGATAAGGCCTCATCCCCGTAATTGGCAATCAATTCCTCGACGAATTTATCCTTGAGCCTCTTCAGACACCTGGAAACATACTGTGGCTGCAGACTGATTTTAGACCAATTAACTGGCGGTTCCAATAATTACCTTCGGTACAATGGATCCGTTCGAAATTTTCCAATGTCTGCACTGGGGCCATGGGGTCGATGAATGATAAATGCGTCTGGTAACACAACGTATCTGAAAATCATAAGAAGATTAATCCTGGTAATGGATATAGGCGAGTGAGTGGATCTGTGTGTGTATGCATTTTTTTTTAATTTTCGAGTCAGCACTCCTATGGGAAAGGTCAAATTTACTCACGTGTACCCCAGGGCAGTCAAGTGTGTGATGTAAGAAACTTTATTCCAGCCAAAACCAACGAATCGCTTGTCATAAAGCGGTGTGGATCTTCCTACAACGACATAAGGCTCAAAATCCGGCTCCCAAGTGACTTGATAAGGGTCAACTGCCATCTTCCAAAAGCTGTAATTCGTAGCTGCATGGCCCCTAGTCCAAACGTGATAGCGAAACGTGTACAGTATCCCATAATTTAGATACTTGAGAAGTTCGGCTTTATTAGAGGGAAAAGTGAACCTGAAATGAAGTAATTCAACATTTCTGAAGTTATCCAATTTTAACTGATTTTGGAAACTTTCAAAATTAAAGATTCCAAATATTAAGAAAAAAATGATAAACATTTCAGGAAGTCAGAAAACTATAAAAAAATGAAAAAAAAAACAATTGTACAAATTGAGTAAAATGGGGAAAAAATCGAAACTTTGAAAACAGAAGAAACAATTTTTTAGGATTATAAAAAATTGCAATCTTCAAAAGATTTAAAAAAAAAAATCATAACACTGTAAATGTTAAAATTGGAAAGAATTTTATTGACCTTAAAAATGTTTAAGAGCCCTTTAAGCAAATGATTTCAAGATGAAAAAAAAAATTTCAAAAGTTGTCAGATTTCTTGCAAATTTTAATAAAAATAAATCCCTTTTTTGTGCTGTCACCACGATCTCAAAAACTCGGAAAAATTTCTTCATTATTCACCTGTACCGTTGAGTCTCGAAAGCTGGAACGATCATGGCAGTCTTATCATTTTCGCTGATATTTAATTTCCCGATGTAGGACATAAGATTCTCGTAAAGATTGACTTGGGGAAGAAAATCCACGTCAATCTGGAATATATAGGGTGTAGATATATGGGAAATTGCAATATTCCTGAGGTAATTAACTGGATAAAATTCCTGTAACAGAGAAAAGAATTTGGCGAAAATAAATTGACTTAACATAAATTTTCAACATGGAAGAAACCAAATGAAGTTTTTGGCATTCTGAAAAATTTTGAATTCCCCCCCCCCCCCCCCACCTTCCTTTACATCCAAAGCTCAATCGAAAACCATAGTAGTGTGTGCTCACCCCTTCCTTGTAAACAATATGATATGCAATATTTTTCCTCCCTCTGAGTGTATCAGAGTTTCGGATAAAATGCAGAAAATATTGAAGTTCAGCGTCAGTCAGGTAGACGGCAATACTGATTGTTCCTGGCCAACGTTTGCACAACTGATCGAGTAGACTGATTCTGTCAGCGCTGCATTGAGTCACCAAGGCAATATCCGCAATCGAATAAAAATTGTATTGATATTCCAAAAAAAATAGGTGAGTTCTGTAGACCATTGTCGATGCTGCTGTAAATTTTGCACAAGAGTCTGTATGATTTACCTGAACAACACAATAATTTCAAATTATTATTTTTTTTCGTATATATTAAGAAGATTAAATATAGAAAATATTGAAAATTTTCGAAATTTTAAGAACGTTAAGAAACTCAAAAATTTTGAACATTTTTTTCTTTCAATTTTGAAATTTCGAAAATGTAGAAATATCATGGCTTCCAATAATTCCGAAAATTTCGTTATTCCTAGAATTTTTTTTAGAAAATTAATTATTTTTTTGATCATTTTTTTTTTTACTTTTACATTGCTCTACTACCTTTTCGGCTTGTATTCGCGAATCTGATCACGACTTTAAATTGTTAGATCTCGCAATTCTGGCCGACCGAGATTTGAAGTCGGAACCTTGCGCAGAAAATTTAAATGTAACAAAAAAAGGAAAATGTGACGAAAAAATTGCGAACAATCTGAAATTTTTAAAAAAAATAATTCTCAATGCAAAGCATAACAACAATTTTCGAACATTATTTTTTTGTACAATGACAAATTTTCGGAGAAATTAGAGTGAGGGAAATTGACTTACGTAAGGAGGCGTTTCAGCCTGATTGCAATGAAGCAATCTTCGACGAAGTAAATTTCCGTCCATTTCAAGAAAAACGCGATGCATTCGATTGAAGTTACTCGAGTGTTTGTTCCTGACATCCTGTTTACGAGGAGAATTCCAATGGAGAATCTGCATTGTAAGTAAGGTAGATTACTTATCTGTTCAGCTAACTTTAAAAAAATTGGGAAAATTTTCTTCGAAATTGAAAAGTCCCAGAATCGAAACATTAAACGTACTTTGATCTCTGAATTTTTGTAGCATTCTTCTCCCAGTGTGTGATCACTCAGTTGCACATTCCAGGTGCAGTCCAGTGTATGCACAGCCCCTGGAAATTTTTTGATAACAGCATTGATAACATCTTGATCTGCCAGACTCGTAAAATCTGAAATATCTCTTAGGACTTCATTGGTCGTGTTCACCCACAGCTCGTGAAATTTTTTACTCCTCAAAACCTTGAGGTCCATCAGCATAATCCCAGTATTGTAGCCCCTTCCCACAGCGGGCCAAGGCTTATGTCCATATGCTAGTGTTTTTTTGTACCAGTCACTCTGGTTCTCAGCTAGTCCCAACATGTGTTGGCTGTAAAGCACCAAATAGGAGAATAAACTAGTAGCCAGAATTTCAACAATGGCTGCTCAGTTCTTCATTATTTCTCTTCCTAACTTCCCGATTTCGGGAAATTTTTATAATCACCCCGATTCATAAAATTTTCGCTGCGTGACTGCTCTTTTAATTTTTAAAATTCAATCTTCACATTTCCAATTTTTGAAAATTTTTTTACGTTTTTTTTAAAAATTGAACAAAATTTTGACATCTTTTAAATTTTCCAAATCTCTGATTTTTATATTTCCATAATTGTATCAACTGATTTTCAACAATTTCTAACAAAACGAAAAATCGAAAACTGATTGACGAAGAAATTTGAAAAATGAAGAAACAAAATGAAGCGAAATTTCCAAATCGTTCTGATGTTTTTTAGTTTCATACATTTTGGATATACCTGCTGACAAACTGCTTGAAAACGTCCCACAGATTTGATATGTCAGTGAGAACTGTGACATCGGTATCGAGGACCAAAACGTAGTCTTCGCTTAGTACTTCTGGAAGTATCAGCTTGAGGAGGCCATAAACACCGGAATAATGCCTATTGGGTATCCATGCGACCTTTGGAATCCAGGGCTCGACGGCATAAAACGAAACGTTCACTAAAAAAATTTATTTTGCCATGAGAGAATGAAAAACACATTTTTCTGTCTTTTTCATTCCATTTTTATATCCATTTTCGTGGACTATCTGAAGTCGAGGCGTGACAGGGAATTTTTTGGAACTTTCACAGATTCAGAAATGTTTGAACGATTTAAATATTTTGAATGTGCTTAATTTCATTTCCTTCCAAATTTGAGAAAGTTCGAAAAACAAATTTTTGAAATTTTGTTATAAAAACAGGGTTACAAAAATATTATAAGATAAGTGAAGTATCAAACTTATTTCAAATTTTCAAAATTTAAAATTTTAGACAGATATTTGTGGAAAATCTGATTTTTGATTTTTTTTATGGAACGAATATTTCAGGGAAAATTAATCGTAAATGACTATTGGATGAATTTAGATTCGATATTCTTAACTTATGAATGAAACGTGTGATACCTTGTGGTAAATCCCAAGTTAAAAATAGCGTCTCAAGTGTCTTCTTTGATATCTCGTCAACGAGAAGATGAAAATGCAGAGGTCTGGAGCGGTAAAACATAATGGACTTGATCACTGTGACTAATGATTGACTGGAGTTGTATCCCGCGCAGACCATAGCGATGTCAATTGGTTGGCAATTCTTCTGAAATCAATTTTTGCAATTTCGACATTTAAAAATTAAGATCTTTTTTTTTCTTCCTGCTTTGATGTTATTAAATTTTTGTAATTTTCACAAATTGGAAATTCATTTTTGTGGTTTCCAACTTTTCTCGATTTTTGATAGTTTTGCAATTAAATTTTTTTTTTTTTCAAAATTGACTATTGGCCAGTTTTGGAAATTTAATAAAATTTTAAAATTTCTGGCGTTTCAAAATTTCTCACATTTTTAAATTTTGTTTTTATGAGTTTCCAAAATTTAGCGATTTCATAAAATTTCGAGAATGGCGAAAATTACTTCAAATTGCTTAATTTTTTTTTTTGAAATTATTGAAAGTGTTCAGTAGTCGTCTTGGGCGACATGGTCACTATTGAAGTATCTTGGATGATAATAACTGTGATGTAAACTCACTTGCTTACCTTAATTAAATCAACCTTATCGAATCCTAAAATGTCAGTCGTTGGTATCTTTGGTGTGAGGAAGGTAATTAAATTCGGTGCTTTCGACTCTGTCGTCTGTCCTGAAAATAGGAGACATTCGTTTAACAGATCCATTAGGTTTAATTGGAGATTCATCAGGAGTCCAACATCACCGAAATTCAAGCCATTAGGAAGGTTTACAATCTTTCCTAATGGCACTACAACAATCTAATTATCCTAAGGAAAAATCCCAAAAAAAACTTCTAAAACAGGTCCATTCTGCTAAATTCTACCAAAATTTGAACATCAAAACTAAGAAATTTCCAACCTCTCCAAAACTTCTAGAACATTAATAAAAAAGTCTACAAAGCGAACTGTACAAAATAGTATACATATAAAAATTCCAGGATTTCGTTTTTTTTGAAAAGCTCTAAAAAAAAATTGCATAAATAATTCTTTTAGATTTTCATAAATTGTAAACTGAAATAAAAATGAAGGAAAGAAGTAACAAGTTTTTAAGAAGTCATTGAATTTTAGAATAAAAATGTTTGAAAAATTTTGAAGTTATTAAGGGTTGGAAAAAATTGTGAGAAGCCCTCAAAAATTTTTGAAAGGCCCTACAAAAGAATCTGAAAAATGGGTAAAATAGATATGAGAATGGGAAACCTGGAATTATAGTTAGCTCAACCTACCAATAAACAATGTATAAACAGAGACAATAATTGTGACTATTATCATAAAAATGAGGCACTTTAGCCATGATCTAGCCATAGCCATACGCCACACATGTCTATGTATTTTCGTCGGGAAGTGGCCCGAGTAAGTCCACCGTCTGGGATCTGTAAACAAAATTCAATTAGAATACTCTGATGTATGTTATTATATGTTCGATCGAGCGCCAATGTTTGAACCACGTCTTTTACAAAAAACACTAATAATATGCTTGGCAAAGTCGAAATACAGAAGCGAATTTTCTCATTGAAAGGCACAGGAAACTAAAAGCCAATTTGAAAAAGGCCTTTCTTCCAAATTGCCTTTAAAAAGAAATTTTAAAAAGAAATTTTAAAAAGAAATTTTAAAAAGAAATTTTAAAAAGAAATTTTAAAAAGAAATTTTAAAAAGAAATTTTTAAGAAATTTTAAAAAGAAATTTTAAAAAGAAATTAAAAAAAAAAAAATTTTTAAGAAATTTTAAAAAGAAATTTAAAAAAAAATTTTGTAAGAAATTTTTCGAAATTTTGCTTCGTATTGCAACAGACAATTATAAAGGTAATTAAATATTATTCTTCTTTTTTGTAAATACAATTTAATCCATCACATGACAGGAATTTGATTTCATTAATGCTTAAGATTAGGTACATATATATATGTCAACGAATGAATCAATGAAAGTGTCTAATCACGTGCAACAATCTTACCCGCGAAAGTCTTAAATTCGAAAAATTGAGTTATCTTCAATTGACCAATATCAACATTGACGAATGTTAATTAAACCTGTCAGTTAGGAAACGTTAATTAAAACTGTCAATTAACAAATGTTAATGAGATCTGTCACTTAAGAAATGTTGATTAGACCTGTCACTTAACACATCTTATAATGTCTCTAGGTGTCTTGACAGAACCGCAATTATGAACATATATATATATATATATATATAATGAACTCACTCATTTGTTAAATTCCATTATTTTCCCCCCAATTTGTTGTCTAATTTAGAGCAATTGTTTACTAAATGGAGCGGCACACTGAGCGCTTGCACTGGATTGAATGATTGCTCATCTGGAAATGACGGAAGTTGTAAGCTCACTAATTTCAGATACAGACAAACATAACCTTCTTAACTTACGGGGTCAGGGCACTGCCTGTTGACTATATATTGATGGTGGTTGAGGAGTGGGGGGCGCGCCACTTCTCATGTCCCAGAAATGTTTGATAAACAAGTTTAACCATTTGTTTGGTAACGAGTTCTTTTATCTGTGAACATTGTGTATGCCTAATACTGTTTTTTTTTTCATTCTTTGACTACTTTTCTTTTCGCTCCAATGAGCAAATGAGCTGTTTAGATTACCACGTGACTGATCTCGAGGTCTATTAGAAGATGGAGTGTTTAAAAAATTCTTTAATTTCAAAAATTGATGATTAAAACAAAACAGTTTCGATGACCAAGAAACTATGAAAAACTAAAAATCATTTTTGGTTTTTCAAATTTCTAGGGAAATTTGAATTGAACGCGAATGCGGGATTTTTCGAATAAAATTTCGAGAAGCTATGTTGAAAAAAATCTGGTACTTCAAATGCTTAAAAAAAAAATTGGCACTATGAAACACTGATCAAACAATCTTGTAACTTAATTATGAAATATCACTGATAATGATGAGATGGAGAATGAAAAGTTTTTGAATTTAGTTTTGTACTAAAATAACTGTATTTTATTTTTTATTCATTAAATTAATACAGGTTCTGCTCATAACTGAGTAAAGAATCTACATGCATTTGATTAAATTGCGTAAAAAATTGGATAAAATCATAGAAAATTATTATCAATTATTGAATAATTTAATACACCGGTATTGATCAGTTCTATTGAGAATGCTCTGGAAATTGGAGTAGTGGGAAATAGTTTGTGAAACCTGAGCTCATGAGCTTTAGTTTTTATTCCATATTTGGCAGTTGCAAAAGATCGGATTTAAAAAAAAAAATTCTGAAGTCAATATCTGACATTTTCTCAAAATTGGATCATTTTGACTTTCATTTCTGCTCTTTGAAATTTTTTTTCCCCAATTTTTTTTTAATACTTTGTATGCTTTTTACTTGAATTTTGCTTTATTTATTGTTCACTTTCATATAGCGCAATATCGCTAAGTGTTTTATGGAAAATTGCCTCATGAACTCATATGACTTTGCGAAGGTGAATCGAAGTTAAGAGCCAATGAAAATTATTGACATAGTCGTTGAGACTGTGCCTTCAAAGGTATCGAGATAATTAAACGTAATTAATTAATTTCAGTCGTTTTGCTGGGGTAAGTAGTGGGCTCTTCATCCTCGTCAATTTTCCTCATTCTCTGGATCTCGGATGCTCGAGATCTGAAATCGAAATTCAGTTAAATTCACTAGTCAAAGAAAAATTATTCAAATTTTGAATTTCTCAAGTTATAATTTTTTGTTTTTTTTTTTACAAAAAAAAATCCAATTTTTTCAATACCTTATTTCTGCTTCTTCTTGCTCCCGTTCTTTTCTCTTCCCTTGAAAAACTCGGAAGGCCCCGCAGATGATGATCATTAAAATTGGAATTAAACATCCGAGAATGATTCCGAATGTTATGCCTGCTTGTCGTGAGCTGTACTCCTGCTGACCTATTAATTAAAATTCCATCACAAAAACTGAATAAACGTGATCTAAAGACAAGTATCTCTGCAACATCTCCCAGAAATCTCATTAAATCTGAGGATTAAAAAAATCACAAAAAAATTTCTATTCTAGAATTTTAAGATTTGCTTGTAAGAACTGAAAAATTGTCTCGCAAATTGTTTAAATTAAATTTTTTCTCAGGGAAAAATTAGCACGAGGACATGGAAATTTCAGTAGACACATTACGGAAATTTCCACTCCACATTAATCAAAATTATGTCAATTAAATTCAGCACAAGTATCACAATTGTGTCAACTGTAATTTTGTCATTGTGGAATAGAAATCTCCTTAATTTCTTAAATTCAAATTAAAAATACTTTATTACGAAAACTCACAAAATTGTACAATGCGGTGGTAGTTAAATTATTTATATACACATGTGGTACATGAATTTTGAGTTGATCGATGGTGCAGGTTTTTCTATTCCACATAAGCAAGTACAGAAAACACTGGGTACAATTATTAAACTACAATTAATAAGAAGCCTATTAAAATAAAACAATGTCGCTTTCGTGATTTCGCGAGTCACTAAAATCGCATAATTACCCACTTATCCTACAGATGATTCATAAAAAAAGAACTTATCGATATATTGCAGTGTTAAAAATGTCTCGTACAAAAAAAATCTAAATTGAAAAATGTTGAAAGTGTTGGATAATTTTATGCCGTTCCAAAAATTACCAAACCGATTTCTTAACTCAAAACAATCCACCCGGAAGTTCTGAAAAAAATTGACTGGCCCTGAAAATATTTTTCCTAATTCCAAAACACCTAAACATCGCTCTCTTTGCTAGGGCTGGCGGTTTTGCCCCTATCATCAATAGAATCCGTTTCTGTCGGCGAAGAGGACTCTTTAAGATCCCACTGCTTTTCCTCAAACTCGACTTCCGGTCTATCGGGCAGTGGTTCATGAGTGTAATAAACCTTATCATAAAGCCTTCGTTTGGTCCCACTACTCGAGCTATTATCGCTAAAAGGTGAAACCGTTCTATCCGATGATTTTAACGGAGTCGTTTGGCGGGAAAATGAGCTGGACCTGGGCTCGGAAAAATGCCAGGACCTAGACGAGCCCTCGCGCTTTCCCTCTTTTCGCAAACAAACCCAAACGGCAGCGACCAACGCAATTATAGGCACCAACACAGCGCTGATAATCCCCATGGTAGTCCAAGCAGTTCTCTGGGAATACTCGACCTGACCTATAGTTGGTTTGAAATTCATTAAAAATACTGAAAATACCTCATAAAAATATCTAGAAAACAATGGCAGTCTAGTGCAGCCGCATCGAGAGGCGGTAGCGTATCGGCCAAGTACAATTTTGTTATTAGGAGCTGCGCATGCGCAACAGTTTTTCGCCGTATGGAAACTTTCGCGCATGCGTATTAACCACTGCGCATGCGCATTAGTGTTTTTCTCCGTGATTCTACAATAACCTCACGCAATTCGTGAATCAATCAGTGACAAATTGATCGCACATCAATCGTGCTCCACGAATCTGTTATTTGTGTCCTCATTTTGTGTTATTTTCAATTTTTTGTCGTTTTTCCAGATTTTTTTATTATTCATCACCCGAAGAGAGCCGAGAGGGTGCGCTGAGGGAACATTGACTTCCGTTGGCGCTGCAGAGGAAAGCCACGGATCGTAGAAATCCGAAAGGGTTAATACGAATAGCGTGAGCTAAATTAATGACGAAAAATCGAAGATGTATCATGAATAAAAATTAATTGACTGAGCATCACATCTTCGAAAATGAATAAAACGTTGGACGGGAATGAAACATTTAGTAATTCAGATTATTAGAATTGGTTCATTTCCTCTTTCAATACCACTCAGTCATTACCAATCACTCGACGAAATACTAATTTTCCGATGTAAACCACTTGATCTTTAGAGTCGCTTAATGGAATAAAATCATGAATGATTGATGTGTATTTCATTTGAAATATGCATGAGAAACTGATGATAATTCAGAGACAGCTCAGTCCGAAAATTATGATTTGAAAGATCTGTAGATCAGCTAATGTGTTTTATAGATCATCTTTAATGTTCGGATTTCGTTAAGTGAAGTATCATTATTCGATATCAACATTTTCTCATTTCCACACACACCCTTGGACTCGTCGATTAATACCGAAACTGAGTACCAGATAACATCATAAACTTCTTGAAGTACTATTCGAGGAACTCCCTCAATCAGAATTCAGTAATCAGAGTTCATGAGAAACCGATGGTTTTCCGGTGAGCTTCGTATTCATAGGCCACCAGCCATTTATTTTGCCCCCCCCCCCTCCCACTAAATGCTATTTTCCTTTCGCTATTTAAATGAGATAGTAGGAATCCTTCATTCCCTTATAGTTGCATGGGTGTGGGGCAAAACGGGTCTCCAGAAAAAAAAATAAAAGATAAGTAAGCCACAAGAATGTGTGGGGACTACCTGCTCGTTGTACCCTTGCGTCTGAATTCAGCCACCATAAAATTGACTAATTATGAATTTCAAAAAGTTTTAAGAGACTCACGAAGACACTCGGTGTATCCATACTCTGGTATGTCCCAACGTCCATAGGCTTCACACCTTCTTCTCTGGTCTCCAACAAGAATGAACCCTTGATTGCATTCAAACGTCACTTTCGTGTCGGGGATAAACAGGAAATTGCTCTTTCTTCCAAACCTCGGTGTCTCTAAAATGCCGCACGAAATCGCTGGAAAAATAATTTACTCAATCATTTATTTGTGTCATTTTTGCATGCAGATATGTAGAACAAAACGATGGGAAGAATAGGATTGACGAAATTAAATGGTTCGTAATAAACATTGGTGCAAGACTTAACGAAATGTATAATTGTTGTTGGTATCAAACGTGTGTTTGTATCTGTTAATTCTCTGTCTTGTTGAATGTATCTATCTACAGGCTAATGATCCTTCGTTATTGGGTGTCTTGCGAGACATTCAATGAAGTGATAATAATGAAAGTAAACTGAACAAGTTGACTGGTGTAAGTTATGGAAGTTCTGGACGACGCAGGAACAGAATAATCAGAATGAAAACTCACTCGGTTTGGAGTTGATGGCTTTAATCTGGGTGATCGTGTCGTAATAATTTTTCGTAAAATGCGCCAGGTCTCGATTTAACGTTAAAGCATAGTCATATGCGCACTGATAATTTTCGCCGCATAGATCTCGAGCGAATTCTAAGTCGTCAGTTCTGGAAAAAATTGGAATTATGTTAAAGTACCTTAGTTAAGCAAAATGACTTAGGATTTTTTTTTCATTTTAGGAATATTTAAAAATAATAATTTTGGAAATATTTCATTCAAATTACCGATTTGGCGCCAAAATTTCGTTGGGCCTCTTCTTCCATTCGGGATCGAACGTCACGTTTGCGTAATAACTCGCAGTTCTTCCGAACTCTCGAGTGAACAGGGTAGCTCCTTTATACCTATCCTCCTTATCTTCCAGCATCCAATGCATTCCAAAGGACTTATGAATCTCTTCGAAACTATCCAGGTTCAACGGTGCTATTTGTCCATCCGGGCGAGTGAAATCGTCCGTTTTTTCATTGCTCCAATTGCCCATTAATCCTCTCGTTTTATTCTAAAAAGCATAAACGTGAAGACTCGTTTTTTCCTAAATTTGTTTCTCAACTCACCATATACGTCCACGGCAGATAAACCCTAGCAGTCATGAAACCTTGATTTTCCACAACTTCCACTCCAGCTCCAGTGTCAAACATGATTACAACTTCGCTCTGATTGAGAATATAAGTCGGCGTGTAAACAACGACACCAGGGAAGTGCTGGAACTTGAGGGATTGACGATCGAAGTATACTCTGCGACCGTCTGCAAAGACGTCCAGCCGATAACGCCATTGCGCTATCGGGGGTCGAACCCGAACTTCGATCGTAGCCGAGTTGTTGCCTCTAGCTGAAATGAGAATTCGTAAGTCTCCCTTCCAATTGCAATCCATGAAATCGCACTATTCGACATCGCCTGGTTTTTCTTTAGAGGTTCATGCTCAGCATTTGAAAACCAAAACTTATCAGTTGACAATGAACGATCTCAGAGAACGATCTGTGCTTCGAAAATCGTTTGACACAGGAGAATGGCAAACATCTTTCAGCTTACCTGCAACTGACGTCAGTTGTGTTCCTCGCACCTCTCCATAGAAATTATTTCCCATCTGTTCAAATCTCCCTTGAACATCCAGCTTGTCCTTCTCGGTGTTCACCCTCACCAGGACAAACTCGCCCTTCCCATTAAAAGTGTACTCGACATTATCAAAAGTCACGATGTGAGGGTCTCCAAAAATTGCAGCGACGGCAGGCGATTGGTAAGCGATGCAGTCCTGAGATGGTCTTCTTTCGAACCTAGTCAGGAATAAATTGTGATAGGAGGGTTTGTTTCTGGGATGGCGGAAGTCGGTTCAAATGTCTAAGGAAGTCCAAACGCAGAATATCGAAGGAATCTATTTACAATTGAGGCTTGTTAGGTCTAATCCTTGTGCTAATCTATATGAGGTCTTTGCGTCTATTCGGGTCAAATCGCTAACGGGTCGATTCATCGAGAAGCCACATTTGTTTTGGACCTTCCCAGCAATTTTTTTCTAATTTTCGAATCTTCCTCAATTTTTTTTTTCAACTTTTCGGCTTTTTCTGTTTTCTGTTTTTCCGCTCAACTTCTGATTCATGTTTATACTCACTCAAATTGTACTTCTCATGCTTTTTGCTGAAATTATCTCTCCCAAAATTACTTTTGATTTTTACTGTATGCTTTGTTTAAAATCCTAAACAATAAATTTCTATCTATCTATCAATTGTTTCATACAAACCTGAATGTCTCGCAGCCGACTGATTGCTCCTCCTGCCACATGCAGCAAACGTACATCGGAACCATATCGTGGAACCAGTGGGAGAGACTCGGAACCTTGTTGGCCTCATTCCAGGGCAAGTAGCCCAGGTTGTGGGATCGATGGGGCTTGGATCCCCATTGCTGGTCGTACGTCAGCATCAGGTAGCCGTTTTTATCGTAACAACACTGCTGCTCCGAACCGTCCAAGCTGCAAATTCAAACGATCATCAACAAACATTTTTTTTTCTTCCGTTTATTTAACGTCGCTATCGAACATCTAAGGTTATAGGCGACCACCCTTTCTTACATATTTTGTATGTACATATCAAATACTGTCATTTTTAGTTTTTTCGTTATTACATGATATTGTATTGTTTGTATCGATTTTTTTAAACATGTTCCAACATGGTGGTGGATTTCAGGAAGTTAATGGTTTTCTCGCATCCTTCTGGCGTGTTCAGCATTTCTTTCCACTCGTGTGGCATCAAAGAACTTGTTAGGTTCGAATGAGGCGGAACTCTATTGCAGTCTTCGTACAACAGTTCTATTAATGCTTTCCATTATAGCACATAGTGCCATATTCAACACGCAGATTCGTTTATTCAGATCATGTTCTTTGCAGAATGTAAATAGAGATTATACAGGTTCCCTACTCGTTCTTTGGCGGTACTTACTTGGGCGCTCCAGTGGTGACACAATGAACTGCTCCATAATTGTAGAAGCATTCAGGATTTGAGTCCTTGTCGCAGCTCAAGTCAGGATGAAATCGACCCTTATCATTCAGAGCGTGGTTCAAGGTGCAGGGACACAGCGATACCTCCGCAGCAAAATTCTTCAAGTACCTGTCATTCATAATCCAATTGTCGCACAGTTTTTGAGGCCATTTTGCCCCGTATTCACGTTCCCATTGAGGGCCGAAGTACCAGCCCAAGGGTATGGGCTTGCTCCATAAAACCCTGTGCATTTATTTGTGGTTAGTAACGGTACGGAACAAGGAGACATTTCCATTCATTGGAATGGGAATGTATTTTTTTTTTAAGTGACCCATATTAAAAATTATTTAAATTGTATCGGATTGACCAATGGGGTATTCTGGTGGTTGATAATCAGGGAGACAGGGTTAGGACACTATGGGAGGTGTCCTCGGGTCTCCCGCCGAACGCGTCCAACCACCGCACGGCGCATGCGCAGTGCAGTTGAATCCCGCTGCGCATGCGTTGTCGGTGGGGGGAAGTTCGGTTCGAGACCCGACAATTTTCTTCAACTATTGCCCTGATAGTATCTATAGATGTCACTGGAAAAAATTAAATTCTATATTTATATATATGATTAATAAGTGGTCTTCCAGAACGTGTCGCTTCTATCAAGAACTTGGTACTGTGATATCAGAAAATATTTCCATAAGCGGAGTACAATCATGATTGGGTAAGGGTGAGAGCATGTGGGTGGGAAATAGGCTAAGAAGGTTGTAAAGGTGTAAAGATAAGAAAAGCGTAAGAGCGAAAGATATTTGATGTTATTCGCTCGGGTAGATTGCGCTTTTCGTACCCGAACGGCGTAAAGGAATATTGTTGGGCATGTGGAAAAGGGAGGATGTGAAAAATTGCAAATTTGTTGAGTTAATGGCGGTATTTACGTACGGAGTTATGTCCAGGCCCGAGTACTCAGCTGGATTTGTCAAATTGATGGATATGAAACCGAAGTGGATGTCACGGTGATATGGATTACTGTACTCGCGGTATTTCGAGGGCACTATCGTGTACTCGCCAGTGTTGGACCAGCTTCTCTGCAAAAAAAAATCGAACTCAATGAAAAATCAAAAAATGGCTTTCCTCAAAATTCCCAATTTCTGTTTTTACATTTTCGAAGTCTTTAACTAAAAAAAAAATACACAAAAAACTGTATAGATAAATAAATAATGAAAGTACCTCGAGGAGATCGATGTACTCGAATTCGGGTCGAATCGTGGTTTCTCGATAGCCCCAGAGAGACAATTGGACTTCCGCATTTAAATTGCTGGTTAAATTATAGGCATTCCATGTGATTTTTATCTGGCTAGGATTGCGTTCATGTACAGCTCGATTTTGGAAGAATATTCGCTCAGTCGCAGTCGATGGGGTCTCTAGATTACAAAACTTTGAAAGTTAATCTCCAACTATATTAATTTTTTCTCTTAAATATTTGAGAAAAAAATTCTTTAAAGGATTGGATTTATTTAAAAGAATCTCCAATTTTTTTTTTATTTTTTGAAAAAATGTTTTTTACTTTAAAAAATTGCCGGGGAAAAATTGACTCGTATTCGACCGAGTCATGAATTATTGATTGATTTACCAATGAAAAATTTTCCCTTCCAATCGAACTGTCCGTTATTGACCACAATGGCAAATCTGATGTAGCCCTCGGCCTTGACAAATGGCTGAATGCAAATTGCCCGATTTGTGTCGATTACAGTTCCAAATACTTCCTCAGTATCGAAACGACATTTAATTTTGTCTTTTCGGTCGAAGCATGGACCCGTGATGTTCACCACAGTTCCACCAAGCATATTTCCACTTTCCGGTGCAAAAGTCAATGGCAAGTGCGCACCAGCTGTAAAAAAATACCATAAAATTGCACTTAGTGAAGTAGTTAATGTAGTTAATCATCAGCTCTAATGCAAAATTAACTTGGAAAAAATGCAATAGGAAAAAGCTATTAGCGAAGAAGCACTTACCAATATCTTTGTTGCAAGTCCCAAGCATAATTCGCTCGTCAATTCGGAAAATGTGACGACCCTCAAATCCATTGGCCCAACCCCGACTTGTCAAATCGCGAATTGTTGACATTTGGGAATAAGGCCTATATTCGTAGCTATGTGTCCCATTGCCAGCATTGAAACCCACCTGGCCCAATGAGAAAACATTCAAGTCATCGTGAAATTTTGGGAATTTTGTAATTCGGTATTTTTTTGAAACTTTTGAAATTTTTGAAATTTATGAAATTTGAAAATTTTTTGAAATTCTTGAAATTTTTGAAATTTTTAAAATTCTTGAAATGTTTGAAATTTTTGAAATTTTTGAAATTTTTGAAATTTTTGAAATTTTTGAAATTTTTGAAATTTTTGAAATTTTTGAAATTTGAAAATTTTTTGAAATTCTTAAAATTTTTGAAATTTTTAAAATTCTTGAAATTTTTGAAATTTTTGAAATTTTTGAAATTTTTGAAATTTTTGAAATTTTTGAAATTTTTAAAACTTTTGAAATTTTTGAAATTTTTGAAATTTTCGAAATTTTTGAAATTTTTGAAATTATTGAAATTTTTGAAATTTTTGAAATTTTTGAAATTTTTGAAATTTTTGAAATTTTTGAAATTTTTGAAATTTTTGAAATTTTTGAAATTTTTGAAATTTTTGAAATTTTTGAAATTTTTGAAATTTTTGAAATTTTTGAAATTTTTGAAATTTTTGAAATTTTTGAAGGTTTTGAAATTTTTGAAATTTTTGAAATTTTTAAAACTCTTAAGACTTCTGAAATTTTTGCAGTTTGTGAATGTTTTTAAATATTCGAATTTTTGAAATTTGTACGATTTTTGGAATTTTTGAAGATTTTGGAAATTTTGGAAATTTTGGAATTTTTGTTCAAATTCCTAAATTTGTAATAAAAAAAATTTGTTTTCGATTCAATTTTTTTTTAATTATTGAAATCTTTTAGTTTTTCTAAATTTTCGGGATGTTTGTACATTTTGGAGTTCCTCAAAATTAAAAAAAAATGTTCTGGAAACGATTAAAAAAACTTGATTACTACTCACATAAGCCGGTACGCCGCCCTCGCCGCCGGTGGTGTCGCCTCCAGCCTCCGTGTGACTGGTCCACTGAAGATCATGATAATTGAAGATAGCGTACGTGTAAACTTCATCAGTAGCTAAAACCATTTGAAAAGTGTTCGTCTTGAAGAGCGAGTTGGCAATTCCACCCGCAAAAGACATGTTTTTCCATGTGACGATCACTGCGTGCTTAGGGTTAAAAGTATCCGAGCCCACAACTCCCTCGCGAATATCCCATTTCACCCTTTCTCTCATCTCCACGCCGAACTGATCTGTTCTCTTCTGCAGATCCCTCTCCATCCTACACATCATCACGATTATTCAAATGAACAGTCAACGTGAAAAATATCAAAATAAAAATCTTGAATAGTAAAAAAAAATTTTTTTTCAATTCTGCAAAATTGGGAAATTAAAAATTTCGAAAAATTTTCACAATTTAGTTTTTTCTCCACGCAAAAATTACATAAGGTCCGGTTCAGAACTGTGCAGTGGTGAACATTTGTTTATCGTTTGAAAAGTCGAATTTCGAAAAAAATGAATTTCAAGTCTTTCGAAAAATTTTGTAAATTCTAAAAAAATTTCAAAAAAGTAAAAAGTACCTGAAGTAAACTCCTGGTTCGCGTTGATCGACATCAGTGGGTCGTAGTGAACCGATTCTGCATTTACTGAAGAAAATTCCAATGAAGGCAGGATCGTTTTTCTTCGGCCAATCCTTTACTGGAAACACTAGAGGGTACGTGTAGTGATTCGGAGGGTCACTGAACTCCAGGTACCCGTTCATTGATAACTGAAAGAAATTTGGAACGATTACAATCGACAAAAAAATAATGTTGAAAAATTCTTGAGCCATTTGCAAGTTTCACCCTTTACATTTTTTTTTAAGAGAAACTGAAAAAAGTGATGTCTTACCCGCGTGTAATTGTACCGGAATCCATAAAAAGGCAATTGAAAATTAAAGTTCTTGTGAATTTGGGGTATGGATGAATGTACATCGGTCTGATAATCACCCCAATTATTATCCCCACATTTATCGAAGTACCAATACATTTTTTCAGAGCGAATTTTCCGAAGTCTCTCCTCGGTAATGGAGTAATACCGCACAGAATTTGCCGAGGACGGTGCGCATCTTTGGGCCCAGGGGTCTTCAGCATCTAGAGTTTGCAAAAAAAAAAGCATGAAAATTATGAACAAATTCATGGCTGTCGATTTCTTCAAGAATAGTGGTACAGATATATATATGCGTATGAAAAAAATGGAAGCAATCAATTAATAAAATTAATTTTGGTACTGGACAGCCGCCAACTTTTACTTCCACTTTTACAAATAGGAAAACCTTTGAAAAATTGTAAAACATTTTTTACGCTTTTGAAATAATTATTGAAAGAGATAAAAAAAAACAGAAAAATGCAAAAAACAAATTCAACAACTCCCAGGAGTCTGTCAATTTTGTGCCGGAAGTTCTCCCTCATTTTCCCAACCCATAAAGAAGACATAATAAAATTCCGAGTAACTGTACTATTCACCAAATGATTCATCACCGAATCAAGCATGAGTAACTGATAACAGCTGATAACGCACACAATCTCACCTGACGTACAAACAAAAAAGAATATACCGTACAATTTAGAATCACAGATATTACTCTTAATTATCTAACAATCATGACCAATTAGCATAATCAATAACCAATCACTTCAGGTCATGATTAGTGATGTCTCCAAAAAAGATTAGAAGAAAAACATTTTAATAAATTAGCCAAATTTTGGAATTTGGAAAAAAAAAATTGTAACCAAAAAATTAGTAATTAAAAGTCGAAGATTGTGAAAATTTTTCAAAGTTTTTTGAAATAAAAAAATGTAAAATTTTTTTTAAAAATTGAAAATTTGAAAATTTTATAATTTCAAAGATTCCAAAATTTCAACATTTTTATAAAATGTAAAAAATTCAAGATCTGCGATAACCAAAGAATTCCATTTTTTAAAAATTTTCAACAAGCCAGAACTTTTAAAATTTCCAAAAATTTCCAAAAAAAAACTTCCCACGATTCTAAAAACATTGTAAAAATTCGAGTATTAAACAACAGGGACCTTCTGCGGGTACAAGTAAATAAAACCATCCATGCATAAATCTCCAATTACGGGTATTAATCCGAACTACCCCAATTAGTATAAACAGTCCTCAATAACCTTAATCTGTAGTTAAAAATCATCTAAAACTAATTCCAATTGTCTTAAAACGCGATAAAGACGCCCACGCCCATTGATAAGAGCTTACTCACCATAATTCACGTATCGTCCATTTTTCTCCTCAATTTTTCTGGAAAATTGTCCCCTGTTAACAATTTCAGGTGCATCAGGTTCAGGTTCATAATCAGGTGCACTTTCAGGTCGATCATCCGGTGTGCTTCCAAGCCCATTAGTAGATCTGTGATCAGGCACATTGTCCGGTGCCGATTCAGGTTCGGCTTCAGGTAGGCTACCTGATTTCAGGTCCTGATCAGTCTCGACAATATTTTCCTCTAAATCGTCCAATTCCAATGGCACCTCCCCCTTGACAGCAGGCTCGCTGATCCTTCCATTGAAAACCTGATTTTCACTCAGAATTTCAGAGGACCCGATCGGGTCCAAATGAAACGCACTTTCCAGAGTCTGATTGTCCAACTGGGCAAACACTTCTAAATTCAAATTTATGAGGAAAATTAAAATGGAAATTCGGAGCTTAGTCCGAGGACCAAATCGGGTCCACATTTCTCGAGGGATTTTTGGAAATTAAGTAATGAAGGGGTTCAGGTAATTGAGGTAATTGATTGCCAGGGCTTAGGAGAAGTGAATGGCTGAACACAGGTATGACGAATGGTGGTTATGATAAACGCGGAGATAACATCGCGCTGTCCTGTGATAACGCGAACGGCTTATCTGCGTATCTTTGACTTACTGGGATGAGGTGTGTGGGGAATGCACGCCCTTATGGCCTAGTTTTTTGGGAATATTGTTTCATTCTCTTTTTCATGTTTCACTTTGACTCAATGTATAAAAATATTAGAAAAAAAAAACATGTATCAAAATTTTTTTGGAGTAAATGTAGGAATGATGGTCCTCAAAATGAACCATTTGTTAGCACGCCGAAAAATTTCGACCAACAATAAAATTGGAGATTCCAAAAATTAGAAACACAATACAATAATGATTTATATAGATATATATATATATATATTCCTTATTTATTCCACGAATCAAATAAACATGGCAGTTATATAATAGTTGCGCCCTCCCTAAACCGTGAACTGTATAGATTTTTTTTTCTCACTTGAAATTGATGCATAACTCAACCAAGAACAATTGGACATTTGAAAATAGTGCTGTAAATGCTCAATGGAAATTTCACTAAAAATGGGACAACGCAGTAAATCGGTTGTGGCGAATGTGAGAAAAGTTAACATTCTGATAGGAAACATCAACACGAGCTGACAAATTTTTGCGAGCATTCTATAAATTGTGGATGCATTACCAAAAAAGCGTTCCTATAAATACACTTCTTAAAAACACCTCCCTTAAGGGGAAAATCGAATTATTGAACTCCATATTTTCATAAGTATTCAATCAGAATTTCCAAAAATGTAAATGATGAAATCGTCATTAAAAAAAAAAAACAAACAAAAAAAATTATAGAATTGTTTTGTAGTTTTTTTCAAAATCTTGAAATCTGGAAAATGTCCAAAATTTCACTCTGACTTTTATTTTTTGTTTTTTTCCAAATTTCGTTGATAGTTCATAACTTGAAATGACGATGGAGAAAAATGCAAAAAAAATTGTAGATAATCCAATGAGCGTAATAAAAAATGTCTGAAAAATCTCAAGGAGATCTCATCATTTACAATCCTCTAATTGACTCTCTTAATGAACTAGGATTCCACATTTTACGTGTCTCATTGAATTTTTCGTGGGCAGGAGACGCACTTGAGGAAAAACCTTTGGAAACCTTGGGGTGTTTGGGGCTGGACTCTTGAGGTGAAAATTGTTTTTTTTCTATTCCTTTTCACAACTTCTACAAGATTTGCGACATTACGAGGACGATGAATTGTCGCCATTGCTGTCGAGATAACCTCCTGAGCCGTTCACAACAAACGAGGTGCCCAGACCATACAAGTGTCCACAATATTTGGCGTCATCAATGTTGTCCTCGAAAAACATCTGAAAAAAAATACTCAGTACAATTTTTTTTATTCAACATTTTTCTATTTTGCCAATTTCGAAAAATTCTAAAAATTTCAAGTACTAATTTTTTTGAAGTGTTGAAAATTTGTCCAGAAATTGCTGAAGTCGAAGAAATGTAGTAAATTACCTCTCTCATTTTGAAGAACACCATTCCGGTTAGGAGAGAATCAGAACCAGCCTGATGCTGCGGGCCAACTCTTTGGAGTTCCAGTTGTTCGGCAACTTCTTGAAGTCCTCCCTTGAGGTTTTTACACGATTTCATGAGATACTACAAATGAAAAATCACTTCAATTTATGCAATAAGATGGGAATGTGTCGTTGGGGGGAAAAAATTAGAGACAGAGAAATTGTCAGGAATTTGGCCACATTTCAAATTGGGCAAATTGTGAAAAAATGAGAAGAGTACCTTGACATCGTAAATCGTTGGAAAATATATCTTGAGTAATTCGAAAAACTCGCTTTCTTCCTGTGGAAGATTCTGATCGGTAAGTAACTTCAGTAAATATCCAAAATCGTATCCTGAGTGAAAAGACAGCCATTTGATATCGTCAGCAAGAACAATTCCAGATGTCATCAGGAGCTCTGCGAAATCGAGGGGATCAATCCCTTCTTCTTCATGCTTTTTAAACTGAATTCCACTGTTTTGCAACATATCTATGCTGTCCTGCGCATACATATCTTCCCTAAAAATAAATAATGAAATTACTTATCTAAATCTAATCTTAATTGTTAAATTCAATTTCCTGAAATACAAGAGTTTAAAAGCAGTGAAAAAAAATTCTTATGCTGAGATCTCAATAAATGGTTTTGAGAATTTTTTTGCAATTTTTTCAAATATTTATGCACTTACTGGAGATTAAATTTGAAATTGAACTGCCATGTTGTGTAGCTCCCTCCAGGTGTGTTTCCAGACTCATCCAAAAAGGTCAGACCTAATTGAATAATCCTCAGAAGATCGACGTTACAGCGCAACAGTTGGTATTGATAATCTGCACTTGTTCGAAATTCCCCTGATGAAAAATTAATTGAAGATTACATTTTCCTTTCTCTTTTAATTTAAGAACAATTTTTCTTTCAATTGAAAGCATACAGAATTTTTTAATATTGGCAGCCTTTGGATTTTTTTAATATGTTCAAAAAATATGTTCAAAATTTTTTTAGCTCTCCATAAATTCCAAATTTTGCATAATATGATATGGCAGAAACTGACTGATCCCCAAGGCATGTAGAAAATTTTTCTAAAAAAATTAAAAAATTACCAATTGGTCTCGCGACAACCCCAGGGAATTCTGTATCCATCGCAATGTACTGGTACTGTTGGACGACCTGTCGAATAGTGCGAAATTCCTCCTCCAAATTGTGGCTCCAGACATCGCGGATTCCACATTCTTCATTACTGGGCATACTACCCCCTCCCTTCCCTATGGAATTAGCTCCACCTGTTCACCATAAAGCTCAAATTAATAATCGGGGACGAAATGGAAAACATTGGGTGAACAATTACAGTATCAAAAGTCCTTCGTCGCTTCCTTTGCCTTACCGCTTGCACTTTTCCTGACCATTTGCAGTTGATCCGTGTTTCTAAAATAAAAACAATTGTTAGTTTGAAATAGTATGATAATATCTAATTGTTACCTTTAGTTTTTAAAATTATTTGAGAATTTCAATATTTTCATTCGAAAATTTGGGAAATTATTTGAATCATTGGAAAAATTGGAACATTTTATAAATTTTAAACTATTTCAAAATTTCATAAACATCATGACAAAAAAGAAAAACTTTGAACATTTTTTTGCAAGTTCAAATTATTTACATTTAAAATTCATAAATTGCAAAAAACACTATTTGGAATTTTTCGATTTTTTCAAAACCACGTGGCTCCAGAAAAAAAATATATAAACATTTTTGTTGGGAGATTTGATTAGTCGCTAAAAATGTTCCACAAAATTTTCGCATAAAAGCACAATTTTTTTTCAAATTCGCTAATTTAGAAACACGTATAAAAGAAAATTAAAATGTTGACAACAAAACATAAAATTTTTTCCTCTAATTTAGTTGTTAATTCCTAAACCCATTTTGTTTACATTCAAATTTGAGCATTTGCTTGACATGATTACGCGCCAATTTCGCTAACCTCTACACGCTGTTCTTCGAGTTTGAAAATAATAAAAAAAACGGGTGAAAATAATGGAATGTTTTAGCGAATGACAGACGCTCATTATTGATAAGACTGAGGCTATTTGTTGATTATAAAAAGACAATGGAATTACTGTGCAAACTTGACGAAATGCGATACACTGTAGAATGTAACACTCAAACATGAGAAAATTTTGGAAATATTTCACAACACTGAACTTTGATTTTTTGGGTAATTGTATTATTGGTTCGATATTTACCCTCATTAGAGGTTAATTGCAATCATCCTTGGCTTGTATTTCCTTTTATCAGGAGCAATAATAAATTCGAGTACGGAACTGTCCTAAAAACTGAACACTGCAACGTTTATAGACGATGCTGCCACGAGTGTGAGTAAAAAGTTACTAAGGACTAGGGAAAATGGCGGCTCTCCCTGGGGTCCCTAGCGGCGAAGCCTATGCTGAATTTTCATTTCGAAATTTTTTTTTCATTCGAAATCTTTGAAACTGTTAAAGCTTAAAAATCATTTTATTTTCAAAAACTGAAAACAAAATTGGATACTTAGGAATGTTCTGGTACGTTTCAGCTCTTTTCGAAATTAAAAAAAATTTCAAAACTTATTTAAATGTGCAAATTTGGAAAACTGAAAATTTGAAATTTCAATGAAAATTTTTTCCCAACAGTTCATTAAATTCATTGCACAATTCAGTGCACATTTACAAATGAAGGATACGTGAATATGACACGAGGTCTAATCAATACGAAGAAGACTATAAGAAAGGAATGAAGAGTTCACAGAATACAATTTTGCAATCACCACACTAAATACAATTCGACAAAATTTTATTCAAAATTCATTACATAGACAAAAATACAGCACATAAATACATAGAAAAAATACATATTCCTACGTTACTATGATAAAAGCGCAAAGTGCCAAGAACACATCTCAAAACCACCCTCTCCTGCTACCATACCACTATAGCTCCATCATCCATTCTTAATAATAATGCGAATACTACCCCCATGCCGGACTAGTCCCTCGAAATAAAATATCCAAATTCTCAAAACAAACCCCCCAAAATACTCCCCCCTCTCTTCCCCATTTCTCTCGAAATAACGAAGAGCGGTTGGTAAAGCCCAGGAACCATAGAAATCCCTTGCGACAGCTCCCAAGGGACTCTATGAGTAAACCAAATTGTTCTCCAGACCCTATCAAACTACATGTAGTACCCATCACCTCGACATCACTTGTAGTACCCCTCCCCCCATCCCTCTCCCCCCCATCCATCCCTCCCCCCTCCCACCCATCCCTCCCTCCCACCCTGAAAAGCTTCGGTAGTTAACCCTCGTTCTGTACACGTTTCCCCAGGTTCGATCCTGGGGTCACCCAAGACCGACATTCAGTATTGGTCAGTCAAATTCAACCTAGCCAAAAAGACCCCCTAACAAACTCCTAAGACCTTACTTCCCTATCCTTGGACAGCTGAAACTGAACTGTGTCAAGATAGTCAGCTATCAAACTAGAATGCTCTCCCCAATGAAAGTACTCTGAGAGTTCCTCTCCGTGACCCTATAGCTAGCACCTATCGACTCAACCTCACTCGGGCTGTGAGTATTCTCATAATCTGACCAAGACGCTCCATGGTCGGTTGCTGATGACCTCTCCGATCGATCGGAGTACCCCGAGTCCAGAACTCCGGACTCATCGATTCTGAACAGCTTCTTCGGCGCCTGGCCTTTTGTCTTTTTGTAGGTGTTACCCCAGGATCGGCCCTGAGGTCTAATCGGACTGATCGCTGGCGAGTTATTCGATCCTCCTAAGATACTCAGAACTGAACTTGTTCGCGGTAAGGACTTCTTAACCGGCACCCAGAAGACAGACTCTTCTTCCTCGGACTGCTTGAGCTTCTCTTCCTCTTTCTTCACCTTGATGCCCCATTCGTAATCCGGCTCTGATGAGATCGGCGATGGAGGCACGTCACTTCCACTGTCTGAGTCCTTGAAGCTCAGGGAAGTCGAGGATGCTGCTGACTTGATGTCAACGTCGCTGCCTTCACCACTGGACTCCTCATTCTTCTCTGGTTCATCATTTCTGTAATAAAAATGATGTCTGTTTAAATTCATGGGTTACACAATTTGAGGTGTTCTAGATACAAAGCATCAGTTGAATCTCTCGAGTCAAAAAATATTTGATTATATTCAGCCAGAAATAACTTACCCTTCATCTTGTCGCAAGTCTTCTTCGTCCTCATTCCTCTCGAGCGCCCGTACAAGTTTCCTCACAAAGTTCCTGGACCCAGGAGAGGTATAAGTCTGCTGTGGTGACGTCCTGCACTTCTCCTGAAGCTCATCGATGATCTCCTGAATGAGACTTCGATTGGCACTTCTCTTCTTCTTGACAATACTCTCAAGCGCCGTCGACTTGTTCTTCGACATGATGAAAGCCAAATTAGAGGAAGCATTGGAGCTGTGCCTGGATAGACTATTCTGGGCCTCATTGAAAGCTGGCGAGGTTCTTGGGGACACCATGATGAATCTGATGCGAACGTTGTCGGATTTGCAGGAATCGCACATACTGCGCTTCTCCGAATTATTGGATGATGATGAGGAAGGTCTTGATTTACGGGGTGCAGGAGAGGGTGTAGCTGAGGGAGGAGGTGGTGGTGATCTAGATGGAGGTCTTAATGAGGTGGGACGACTGAGGCTCCTGCTGCTTTCTTCAGGTTCACCATCTGGGTCAGGAAAACGGAAGAATGACTTCTGTTTTCCAACTAATTGTTTCTTCACGGTGGCCTCCTCTGGTCCACCTGGATCAGAGAAACGGAAGAATGCCTTGGTTAGGTTAGATTCCTCAGGTTCATCATCTGGGTCAGGGAAACCGAATGTCTTGGGCTTTAAGTGTTCCTCTGGATCTCCTTCTGGATCAGGGAAACGGAATGTCTTGCGCTTCACTTTGCGCTCTTCAGGGTCTCCATCTGGATCAGGGAAATCGAAGAATGACTTCCTAGGTCTTGATTCCTCGGGCTCTGGATGGCTGTCTTCCAGCGCAGAGAGGAAGAATGGAGATGGATCAGACTTCACGCTACGTTCTTCTGATCCTTTTCTTGAGTCTTCAGCAGTGGAATTGAAGAATGGCGCTAGTCTGGGCTTTAAGCTAGGCTCCAGGTTTGCGGAGAGAAAGAAAGAGGATTTCGGCTTCATGGTGGAGCTTTCTATCTCGGAGTAGGAGAATGAAGGGTTGTCTGATGTATTCAGGGACGTTTGGAGGGGCTTTGCTAACATGGATGAGGAGAAGACATCTGGGAAGGTGAAAACTGGTTCTCGACGGATTGGTTGGGAGATTGGTGAAGCCATGGCTGATGTCGAGAAAACTGGAACTGGGGAACCTTCGGGTGTTGAGGCTGTACGGACTTTGAATGCCATCAGAGCTGAGGATTTGAAGTCTGGCGTTCTGCAAAGTGTGCTGGAAGTGTCCAAGGGTTCAGGGATTGTGTAGGTTCCTCGACGGATGCGGAGACATTCTGGGTCTGGATCGTCCAGGTCTGTCACCATGACTGTTTTGGGGCTGAGCGAATCGTCGAAATACTCGGAGTCGTCGAAGGTTGAATCCTGGAGGTTAAGTGCAGGCGATCGCAGCGGCGAAGGTGGTAAGACGATGTTGATGTTGTGGACCTTCCGTGAAACGGACATCCGCGGGAAGGTCCGGCTCGTATTCAGACGCTTCTTTTGCTTGGCCCGACGTTCGTGACTCGTGCTGTCGGGCTTTTGGGGCGGAGGTGATGCGTTCGGAGACTTCTGAAGAGCTGGAGGAGATTTCTGACCGGGGTTCGCAGAGCTCTGGAGGGATTCTTGCTGCTTTGATGATTTGCGGGAGCTTCTGGAAGACACGCGAACTGGTGAGACTTCTGGAGAGAGGGATTTGTTGGCTCCTGGAAGAAAAGGTATTGTGTGAGGAACTGGATACTTTTTCAAGACCTTTTTGGGTAGATTACTTTAGTAAGAAAACTAAGGTTTTTGATGAACTGTAGCTTCAGCCGGAAACTACTTCGATAATGAGTTTGGTTATCGGAAATTTTCTCAGTGACAGTTTTATTAAATTTCCGTTTTGAGTCACACATTCATAAATACTACCATAAGGAAATCTAGTGGGGGAAAAAACTTTTAAAAATCACAGAATTCTTCATTCAATATTTTGGGTATTTTTCATTATTTATTGTTTTTAAAAATCCAGAGAGTTGAACTCAAATCATCCAGAAATTCAAGGAGTTAAAAAAAATGAATAAGTTCTAAATATTCCAGAATATTGCCAAATGTTGGAGTTTCCAAGTTTCCCAAAATGGGAAAATCCAGAGTTGTTTTTTATTTGAAAATTCCAGAAAAAATGTTGGAACTTTTTTTAGGTCTCACATGCCTCACAAAATTTGAAGTACTTGAAAAATATTCAGCATATATAAAAACAATTTTGAAGAATTGAAGTAATAGGAAACTGAAAAAAAATGATGTGTCGAAATATAAAAAAAAATTGAAAAAAATGATATGTCGAAATATTAAAAAAAAATTGAAAAAAATGAATTTTTGTTAAAAAAAAAAAAATATTTTAAAAAAGTTTTTCAGAAAGAAATTTAAATTTACCTTTACTACTTTTGGATGAGATTGAAGGCATGGATGAATTTTTCTTCTGGCTTTTCCATGATGCCGGCCGACTCTCAATCGGCGTATCGTTCTTCAAAATTTTCGGGGGTTTGGATGAATTATTAAGATACCAGGCAGGAATTGACAGTCTTTCTAATGACTTTTTCACCCTGACTTCAGCTTCTGTAAGTCTCCTATTAGGACTACCATTTTCATCCAAAGATGGAAACATGTTTTGTCTAATCCACTTCGCGGGAACCGTCATTTTTGTTGATTACCGAAAGCACATAAGTCCAAAATCCAAATCAAACTTTCAAAGTTTCCCGCCAAATTTTTGAATGCACAATTATTCCCGCGCAAATTCAAAAAATCACTGAACAATTTGCACAATTTTTTTCCGGCACACTTATAAGCCCAATAGTCCAGTGCGCACAGTGTTTCCCCGCGAAAATTCAAAAACCAAAAATAGCACAAATTTTTCCCGCGCAAATTCAAATATTCAAAAACTGAATTTTGATTTTTTTTTTCACTTGTAATTAATCATCGCTAATTAGTTCCGGGAGATTCAGCGTATGTTTAGTGTTTAGTTCGTAACTGAGGGAACATTACATGGGGTCGAGACTTATATAAACTCGGGAACCCCCATGGAGCACGGGGCGGGGAGGGGATGCGCACGTAGGTCGTAGGTCGGCCAATGGAAAATTTCGGTAATTTGGGGATAACTTGCCCAAAACCTGACACGTGGTACCTATGCCTTAATGAGCAAGAAAATTCAGTTTCACGATTGTTAAAATATAAATTTCAAAAAAAAAAAAAAAAATACACTGCACGGGTCCTTATAGCTTACCATCAGGAAATGGCACTGTGCGGAATTCGCGGGTTCCGCGAAAACTCAAATATCTCATCAACGAGCGGTTTTACGGAAAAAATTAATAAGACATTTTATCCAGAAAATTTAATTTCTGACAAGAAAGATTTTAACGATTTTTCTCTAAACCGATTCATTCACCGGATAAATCGGTAAAAAGAAAATCATTTTAATAAGTTGTTGACAGTGCCAAAAAATTCAAATTTTTTGAAAATATTTTTTGTTTGAACATGCCGATTTCAATCGGTTGATATTTCAGAATATTGATATTCAGATATTTCAGGAATAATACAAATGCGTAAAATTTGCAGTTGATTGCCTCGACTAACCGACTAGGTTGGGCTTAAGGTGTCTACCTGCGGTCATCCTCGAGACTTCGTCAACGAGGATCAAACAATAGGGGCAGTTTTATGACAGGGATTAGGGCGAATCGCTGGGGGTGGATTCGTACGGATTTGTCCCTTTCGAGAAAGGGGATCATAAAATTGTCTCCTGGTCTTAATTGTTTGCGCTTAGAGTTTTGGGTACCTGGCGCAGACATTGGGTCATGAATCGGATTTTATTTCCGAGGTTTAACATGATTTATGCGGGGGAAATATTTGTTTAAACAATAATTACGGCTAGGAAAATTCAAGTTATGGACATTCAATATTATTAGCCGTTGGTGCGTTTTTCAGGGCTTCAAGTTTTTTAATTAAACATTTTTTTCGACGTTTTCAGTTTTTGCCTTACTTAGGGTTTTGCGTACCTGGAGCAAACATTGGGTCATGAAGCGGATTTTATTTTCGAGGTTCAAGCTAATTTATGCCGGGGAAATACGTCTTCGGAAATTTCCACCGTTTTTGTCATCCATGTAATTAGCGATTTTTCAAAATTATTTTGAAATACTGAAACTAAATAGAAAAAAAATAGGAAAAAAGAATTAAATGCAGATGAAGTCTAATAAGATTTTTCGAAAAATAAATTTTCCTGAAATTTTTTTAATTAAAAAAAAAAAAAAAAAAAAAATTTGGAATTTTCAAAATTTTTCAAGTGAAAATAAACTCTCATTGGCGGTTATATTGCACTTCACATCGACCAAAATATTTATAATTTTGCGTTCCGAGACTTGAGGCTGAAATAGAAAAATAGAAACTGGCCAGACGGTGGGTCGGTGGATAGAAAAATATTTATGGAGAGGTTTCATTCAGGTTTCGGTAGTTGTGAAAATGTTTATGTGGGCTTAAATTGTAGAGGACTCTTACCACAACTATTTTCCTATCGAATGTTCCCATATATCCTCAAAAATTAATCTTGCAATTGGAGTAAGGGAGGGGGGGGGGGGCTCTTCAGCCGCCGTCCGCGAGGCGTCAACTCCCATTGACTCCTAAATTACGAACACTACAGAAAAAGTTATTGAACATGAAATGTTCATTGGAATGCAAGGAAGAAAATTTGTTTAAACGATTTTTCTCTATCTCTATCCATTCGCGAAATATTTTGTTATAAACATAAAAGTTCTTATACACCCAGAGTACACTGAAGCGTCTCGATTGCGCCCTCATTGAGCTAGAGTACATAATGGGTGGATGAGAAAGCGTTTGCGGGAGATTTTAATTACTTATATGCACAGGTCGAACCCCCACACACACACACATACACACACACACACACACACACACACACAAATATTGCAAAAAAAAATAAAAAACCGCCCAAGTCGACAAAATTTTGAACATCTTGAAAATGAAAAGTAGAGTCTTCGTTTCGCTCTTTTCCCCCCAAAACTCTCAAAATATAAAACCGTAAATATTTGGCAAATGTCAAGTGCAATATAATTGACAATGGGTCGTCTTCGCTGCGTCAAAACGTTTCCGTCTCTTTCTAAATCTCCACTTGAATGAACCCAGGTATATGATTGCTTCCAGGAAATTGGGAAATGACCGACACTCGAGTTCATGACACTCTGTCATCGTTTCACGAAGCTTCGAAAAATATTTTTCGACCTGTACACCTTCGACACACATTAAATGACAATCATAAAAATAATGATGATAATTTTTCGGGGTTATTGCGCGTCATACAGTGGTTTTCAAGTAAATGTTCCAATGTTCAAAAGCGGTTCTCACTAATTGCGAAAAGGTCGGAAATTTAAGGAAATACAGAGCCTGCAAGTTTTTAGAAATCTGAACGAAATTTCGAAATTTTGAAACTTGAAACCCACCCACCCACACAACCACCCACCCACCCATCCACCCACTCATCCATCCACCCATCCACACACCCACCCACCCCCACCCACACAACCACCCACCCCCACCCACACACACACCCACCCGCCCACCTACCCACCTATCCACCCCCCCCCCCCCACACACACACACTCATCCACCCATCGACCCCCCCCCCCCACCAACACACACGCACACACACACACAAGTCAGGGCTTTGGCGTAGTGGGTAGAGTATCTGTTTGAAATGAGAGCGCGAGGCCTGGCGGGAACCTAACCCGGCGCAAGGGGGGGGGGTCGGGTTCCATCGTAGGCGCCCACCGTCGTAGCACAGGGGTTTCTGGAGGTTTACCCTGTGTTTAGAAATACGATCGCCAAAAATCGCGAAAGTCGGTCCCAGCTGCATGGACGGGTGTCCCCGTTCGCCCCCTGAGGCAATCCTCAGACATCTACCGTGGGGAGTGCAAACGAGAGGCACAGAGGGACAAAAAAAACAAACATACACACCCACGGTGTAAAACCCTTCCCTTTTTACATTTGAAAACTAAGATTTCTGAATATTGAACTTAAAATGGAAAATTGTGACGTATCGTGCTCCCTCCATGATTTTCTATCGGAGAAGATGTGAAAGAGCCTGGGTGCAGAGTGGGGGTCCGTCCCCGTTTCGATCTGCTGTTCTCGGCGGTTCACCTGCAGTATCCCGGAGATCCTCAACCTGTCTCGATGCCTTAGTACAAAACGGTGAATAATTTTGTTTATCGTAAGCTGTGTAAAATCGCGGCTTAAACGTGCGGAAAAACATTCGGGGCTGAATGGGCTACCTGGGGGGCCCCCCGGGAAATTGCTTGGAGTTAAACAGAGGGGCGTATAAATGCCATCGGTAGTTTTGGTAATAACGGGACATTTTATTGTGTCTACCCGGCGCACCATCCGGTCTTTATTAGCTTGGGACTACCTGGGGCTACTTTGTAGTTCTGGGAGAAGAAAGTAGGGCAATATTGCGTGAAGCTCGCGGGGAAAAGTCTTGGTAGCACGACCGCGAGTACAAGACCGGAACCTACCAATATGCAAAATCCGGAGGGTCCCAAAATTTTTTTTTTAAATTTTTAGGAATTGTCATATCCAAATTTTTGCAAATTTTCGGAAAAATTCTCCGAAAATTTGCAAAACTTTGAACAGTTCGAGGACCAAAATCGAAGCAGGAAAACAATGCAGTAACGAAGTGGTCCATCGAGTCAGTTTTCCCTAAAAATATCGCAAAAACTAAAGAATAAAAAAATTAAATTTCAATCACACAAATTTCAAGAAAAATATATTTAGAGCGACTGTGGAAAATTCTGAAATTGTGGAAAAAAAATTTCTCGCGCAGGGAAATCGCTCGGGAGTGTATAGAAGTGAAAGTTATGAGCGGGCAATTTTTACGCTTGAAATTTGGTCAAGGCAGACAGATTCCACTTGACGCGTGCCGCGTTAACTGAATGACTGCACTTCATAATCTCTTGACATTTCGTCATTTTCTGGTGTTGATAAATTTATTCACATTTGTCTTGATGAGGAGTTTGTTAATGGGCGATTAAGAAGTGTGGAGAACAAATTTTCTGGGAGAATTTTCTGGGAGAATTTTCTGGGAGAGGTCGATATAGATGAAAACAGTGATAAAAATTTCATTTATCATATTTTGGAGTTTACTCGGGACTCCAAATTATTTTTTAGTAACGGAGGTTTTTTTTGAGAATTTTCACGCACATAATTTGTGTCATAATTTCGGGAGAATACATCGAATAAAATCTGTGTCGTGTAAATTCCTCTCCGGTCTGCCTTCTACACTTTCTCCTTATGAATAATCAATAAATGTATTTAGCAAAATTCATCGATGGTGTGAACTCCATCCATTTTGAAATTCAAAAAATTCTCGAACTTTTGCAAATACGAAATTTAAAATTTGAAAAACTTTTCTGTTTCTTTTTTTATCATGACCACGTGATCACAAATGAACTGCGTCCCCATTTTTTCATAAAATCTCTGTTTTCCAGATTCCTATCAAATGGCATTGCCACCTGCCGCTGCTCCTTCATTGCGCCGCCTCGACAGAATCGTCAGGTGTCTGTGTAATCATGCGATAAGCACCCCCGAGTGGACAAATGCTAGGCCCTACAAGGACGTACCCGGTCCCAAACCTATCCCCATTCTGGGGAACACCTGGCGCCTCTTCCCAGTTATCGGCCAATACGAAATTGGTGATGTTGCCAAAATTTCACAAGTAAATATTTATGATGAATGAAAAAAAACCCCCATTGATGATATGCCCAAACTACCTATAGAATTTCTTCCTTTTTGAGTGCAAAATTTGCCTTTCTGCAAACGATAACTCAAGTGACTTTAATGACTTAAGTTTCTGGATGTGGAATTTAAGTAGAGTTCCCCAAGTTACTTGATTTTTGGACCAAGTGTACTTGACTCGAAATTGCATGATTAAGTGTACTTCACCCTTCGACTTCAGTCGACTTAACTCAATCGTTGTGATATATCCATTGAGTTGGCCAGTCTCGATTCAAGTATACTTGGATTCGAGTATACTTGGCTTCAAGTATACTTGGCTTCAAGTATACTTGGATTCGAGTATACTTGGTTTCAAGTATGCTTGGCTCAAAGTATACTTGGCTTCAAGTATACTTGGCTTCAAGTATACTTGGCTTCAAGTATACTTGGCTTCAAGTAGACTTTGCTTCAAGTATACTTGGCTTCAAGTAGACTTTGCTTCAAGTATACTTGACTTCAAGTATACTTGGTTTCAAGCATACTTGGCTTCAGGTATACTTTGCTTCAAGTATACTTGGTTTCAAGCATACTTGGCTTCAGGTATACTTGGCTTCAAGCATACTTGGCTTCAAGTATACTTGGCTTCAAGCATACTTGGCGTCAAGTATACTTTGCTTCAAGTATATTTGGCTTCAAGTATACTTAGCTTCAAGTATACTTGGATTCAAATATACTAGAATCTAAGTATGCTTGAATCTAAGTATACTCGAATCCAAGTATACTTGAATTCATGTATACTTAAATATGTATAGTCGGGTCAAGTATACTTAATCATGTATAGTCGAGTCAAGTATACTTGGTCGAATGTATTTGGATCAGCCAATTTCAGCAACTCGACGTAAGGTCGTTGTATGTTCATTGAGTTAAGTCAACTTAACTCACGCGCTCTACTATGTTCATTGAGCTAACTCGATCTAACTCGCTCGCTCTTAAAAGTGGTGCACCTTACGTCGGCGGTCAAATCGACCAGGGTGAAAAAATACAAATACATCTTATTCCATAATTCTACAGATGTTCCACGATGAGTACGGTGAGATCACCAGGCTCAGTGGACTCATTGGACGACCCGATCTTCTCTTCGTCTACAATGCAGATGAAGTCGAGCGAATGTATCGACAAGAAGGGCCCACCCCATTTCGACCGTCCATGCCGTGCTTAGTTCATTATAAAAGCGTCGCCAGGCGCGACTTCTTCGGTGATTTGGGCGGAGTTGTCGGAGTGTAAGAAATTAAATGACCCATTATTTTTTTCAATCTCATTTTTCGTCTTGTTTTACAATGTTATTGGTTTTTGAAAAAATTGTTTAACAACAATATGATTGCAAATTTTTTTTGGTAAGCTTTGGGTGGCTATTTTCGCCTGATACTTGGAAAATTTGGGGAAATAAGCAAGCAAATTATGATTTTTTAAAATCCTCAGGCATGGGGAACCATGGAAGGCGTTTCGCACACGTGTTCAAAAGCCGGTATTGCAGCCCCAAACCGTGCGCAAATATATTACACCCATTGAAGTCGTAACTCAGGACTTTATAGAACGGTAAGGAAAATTAATGATTTTTATTACAACATATGTTGCAAGGGATTTTAGGCGCTCAGCAGTCATGGGCGAAATGTTTGTAATTTTCTCCTCAACAAAAATTTAATATTTGAAAATGCGTAAGACAATTTATGCATAAAAATTTTTCCGTTTTTTTCTGCCAAAATTATTCGCCTCTCAAAGAAAGTCGCAATTGATTTTGCATGTAAAACTCAGGATTTAAGGGAAATATTACAAAAACAAATTATTTCCAATTTTCAGAATTGAGAAAATTAAGGATGCTAGTGGTGAACTGCCAGCAGACTTTGATAATGAAATTCATAAGTGGGCATTGGAATGTGAGTATAGGAGAAGCTAATAAGTGTGATCCATGAGGAATGCAAGGTCAAAAAATTTTCCACGTCCGACCACCCACCCACCCACCTACACCTACCCACCTACACCTACCCACCCACCTACGCCTACCCACCTACACCTACTCACCCACCCACCCTCACCCAAACACACGCACCCGTACCCACTCACCGACCCACACATACACACACACATCCACCTAACCACCCACACACATACGCG
Organism: Asobara japonica; assembly: GCA_026005395.1. Classification (NCBI taxonomy): domain Eukaryota; kingdom Metazoa; phylum Arthropoda; class Insecta; order Hymenoptera; family Braconidae; genus Asobara; species Asobara japonica. The sequence goes on from BQMI01000429.1 coordinate 1,375,405, forward strand.
CGCACACACTCACACACGCACACATTTAGCAATGCATCGATTTTCATTCAACACAATATAAGAAAACATCTATTGGCCGAAGAGCTTGATCGATTTATTTTTGCGATTTTTTTTTATTACTTCTTAATAAACATGCCGCGATTTAGGCATTGGACGAGTTGCCCTCGACGTAAGACTCGGATGTCTCGAAGATGACTTAACACCCGACTCAGAACCACAGAAAATTATTGATGCGGCGAAGTTTGCTTTGAGAAACGTCGCCGAGTTGGAATTGAAGGCGCCATATTGGCGGTACATACCCACACCCCTGTGGTCACGTTACGTCAGAAATATGGACTTTTTCGTAGAGTGAGTATTGAAATTTGTTCAGTTGAAAACGAGCGGAATGTTAGAAAAAATTCTGAGAATCTAAATAACTTTTTCAATAATTGAAAGTTAAGAAAGATGTAACAAAATTTCTTCTGAAGAATTTTAGAAGTTGCAATAGAACGACTTTTCCAATTACCAACCCTCTCTCATTTTTTCCTATCCAGGATATGCATGAAGCATATAGATGCTGCGGTCGAGCGATTGAAGAAGAAGACATCAGTGAACGAAGCCGATTTATCCCTAGTCGAGAGAATTCTGGCAAACGAGAAGGACCCAAAAATTGCGTATATTCTAGCTCTCGATCTTATCCTAGTCGGCATTGATACGGTAAGTAGTCGCAGTCCCTAATTAGAGATGTTCAACGGCCATAAATTTTTTTGCACCATCGTTAATCCGAGCAACATATTTTGATCTTCATTCCAACAGATTTCAATGGCAGTTTGCTCCATCCTGTACCAATTGGCTACCAGGTCTGAGGAGCAAGAGAAGGTCTACCAAGAGCTCAAAAGAATTCTGCCGGACCCGTCAATTCCCCTCACGACGAAACATCTGGATCAAGCAGTCTACACCAAAGCCTTCATTCGAGAAGTCTTTCGGTACGCTCAATTTTTCCTCCTTCATCTTAATTTTTTTCCAGAAAAGTATCACAAGTCTCATTCCCGAAATATTTGTCTCAGAGTTTATAGTACGGTGATTGGAAACGGAAGGACGTTACAGAATGACGCTGTTATCTGTGGATATCACATACCAAAGGGCGTAAGTTAAACCAAAATTTAACAAAATGTGATCATACAACATTAAATGCTACGAAAATTGAGAGAACTGGAAATTTCAGAACTCTCAGAGATGAATATTTCTGAATACTCAAAATAAATAAGTCGAGTTTAAAATTAATTTTTTAAAACCGGATTATGTTTTGAAATCTTGATCTATTTTTTGAAAATGCCATGACCATTAAATAATTGCGATCATTTTTTTATCATGATAGGTTCAAGTAGTGTTTCCCACTCTCGTTACTGGCAACATGGAGGAGTGGGTTAAGGACGCAAAGACATTTAAACCGGAAAGATGGCTTAAAGAGGGGGCGGATGACAAACTCCACCCCTTTGCGTCATTACCCTATGGACATGGTGCGCGCATGTGCCTGGGAAGACGATTCGCAGATCTCGAAATGCAAGTCTTACTTGCAAAGGTATGGTATTTTCAAGGCTTACATACCTAGGACTTAAGCCCGGGATTCCCCATTTCGAGAGATAAACCTTGAAAATGGAGAGTCGATGGAAATTCACTCGAAAGCTAATCGGCATATTGATCACATAGATAATTTTTTACAACACCGACAACTCAACATACAGACAACTCAACATACAGATAGCTCAACATACAGACAATCCATCATACAGATTTAATGTCAGCCTAGTCTAGGGGATGCAGTGGTCGGGGTTCCAGTGGGAAGTGATGGAATTTGGAGCCATCTACATATGTGTGATGAGATGCTCGTGTGATGAGTTGTGTGTGTGATGGGCCGTCAGAGTTATGAGCTGTTTATGTTATGAGTTGTTTATGTTATGAGTTGTTTATGTTATGAGTTGTTTATGTTATGAGTTGTCTGTGTTATGAGTTATCTGTGTTATGAGTTGTTTATGTTATGAGTTGTTTATGTTATGAGTTGTCTGTGTTATGAGTTATCTGTGTTATGAGTTGTTTATGTTATGAGTTGTCTGTGAGATGAGTTGTCTGTGCTATGAGTTGTCTGTGTTATGAGTTGCCTGTGTTATGAGTTGTCTGTGTTGTGAGTTGTCTGTGTTATGCGTTGTCTGTGTTATGAGTTGTCTGTGTTATGAGTTGTCTGTGTTATGAGTTGTCTGTGTTATGAGTTGTCTGTGTTATGAGTTGTCTGTGTTATGAGTTGTCTGTGTTATGAGTTGTCTGTGTTATGAGTTCTCTGTGTTATGAGTTATCTGTGTTATGGGTTGTTTATGTTATAAGTTGTCAATATTATGAGTTGTCAACGTTATGGGTTGCCAATGGTATGAGTTGTCAATGTTATAAGTTGTCTGTGTTATGAGTTGTCTGGGTTATGAGTTGTCTGTCTGATGAGTTGTTGCAATGAACAGTCACGGAACTGATGCAGTCAAAACGATGCGAACTGTCTTATGTAAACACCAAATTTAAACAAATTTCTTGTTTCAATTATCGGTCTTGAAATTATGATTTTTTTAATATATTTGAGATTTTTTAATTTTGTGAATTTTATAATATATAGTTTTTGTATAATTTCAGTTGATTCGTAACTACAAATTGGAGTATCACTACGAGCCTTTGAAGTACCGAGTAACGTTTATGTACGCACCAGATGGCGACCTAAAATTCAAATTAGTGAAGCGATAGCAGAAGATATAATCGCGGCGTGCAAATAACTGTAAAAAGCTCATTACGGAATGACCTCCCAAATTAGGGGAGAAACAAAACAATTTTTAATTGGCTGATGTTTTATTCTTAAACAAAGAACACTGACTAAAACACAGAATAATAAAATATTTTTGTTAATTAAAGCTTCTTTTTATTTTTTGGTTTTTAGTTTATGATATTTTTTCTTAATTATTATCCATATCTATTTTACATTTTGGGACGCTTGTGAATTTTTCCCATTTTTTTTATACGCTCAAAATTGTTTGCAATTTTTACAATTTTCTGAGATGGAAACATCAATTTTCCCCCAATTACGTAAATGCTTCGCTGATGTATAGAGTGTTTCATCTATAAGTTTTATCTGTCTAAAAAGCTAATTTTCAGTGGTCCCTTTGGCATGTAGAGCGGGCTGATATGGTAATCCAGTTCCTCGTGATGATATTCGAGTTTGAACCTCTGGAGAAGCTGACAAAAATATTAAAAATTGAATTCTCAAGAGCAACGCCATTTCGATTGAGAACCCTATGCAAAACTAATCTAATGTCGATAACGTCTAACTCTATGTTACCGACCATTGCAACGATTTAAGGCTTCACAAAAGTTTGAGGATTTACCGAAACACATGGAAAATTATGATAATTCAGTTTCATAACTTCCATTCAGAAGACCATGCATCATCATATCAAATTACAAGCTCTGCAAAAGCTGCAATAGTAAAAATTGCAAAAGCTCCAATTCGGTAAAATGAGAGAAACCTTATTTCTAAATTTCCCTGCACTCTCGTTTCAACAAAATGCGAAATTATCAGACTGCAAAAACAGGCTCTGGAAGATTTTATGATAATAACATGAAAGTCGTAATAAAAATATGAAAGAACGTTCGGCTCGTTTGACCGTGGAAAAGTGTTCAAAGATTCGCTTTAATAATACAGCGAAATTTTCTCATTTCTAAAATTTTAAGAGTCAAAAGAAATGGAAATTCTCATAAATTATTAAATTAAAAAAATCGGAAAATCAAGAAAATTTCCGACAAAAAAAAAATTTTCAAACTTGAAAAAAAAAATATTGAAAAAATGGAAAATGTGAAAAATGTTAAAATAATAGAAAGTCGAAATAAAAACATGGAAAAGGTGTACAAAATCTGGTCGAGGCTCGAGCGTCGGGGATTTAATTTCTAAGTACAAGACGGATAATCCCGCATTGTACTTAAAACTGAGTGCGGCGGAAAATTTTCTATTGTCTAAAATCTGGAGAGCGTGACCAGCATCGAGTCTCAGACGACTTAAATTTTAAACTCTCATTTACTGTTACATGCAGGTAATAAAGCTGAAGGCCCATTCAATTTTCAGTCTTGACGCCTTCTCCGGGAATCCCATGTTATTCTTCGTCGCTACTTTCCGTAATGAACATTATATATTATGACCAAGCAAATTCAGCATATGTCACCACCCAATACATATCACCAAATTTAGGGTATTCCAAATTTTTCAAAAATTTCATTCGAAATATGATCGAATTTCATGTTGTGACGCATTGAAACTCGTCCAGATTATTTTGCAAATTGACGTAGCAAAATTGTTTTTGTTATTTTGAAAAATTGTGTTGTCAATCAATTTTTGCTAGTTTGTAGAAATTCTGAAAGTTTCGAAATGAGGATGAGGAATATATTAAAAATATCGAAAACTTTAAAAATTGAAGAAACAAAATATTTCTATATCGACTTTTTTTTTATTTGAAAAGTTTAAAAAATTCCAAAAATTAAAAAAATTAAAAAAATTTACAACATTTGAAAAATGTAAAAAATTTGAAAAATTGGAAAATTTTAAAAAATTCGAAAAATTTGAAGAATATGAGAAATTTTAAAAGTTAGAAAAATCTTGCTAATTTGAGAAATTTCCAAAAATCTCCAAATTTTCAAAGATATTTCCAGAAGAAAATTCCCAACATCCCAGAGATTAGCAAAATTCCCGAAAAATGCTCCCATGCATTTGATTTGTTTTAAAATCCCTCATAATACCTTTAATCACGTTCTGTCAAAGCTTTTCTATGCTAGATTTTTCATACGGGAAAATCCGCCCGGAGTCATAACGCCATTGTTCGTTATGATTTCTCACATTAATAAACATTAATGCAATCCCAGAATTGATAGCCTGCGATTCAGGTCTGTTTTTTATGTATTTGTGGCGACTGAAAAGGTCAAATAGGGGCTTAAGATGTAATTGATTAATACTCTAAGCGGTGACTAATGATTCCGCAGTATGATAAAAATTATGATATGAAGCTGAAGAAAATGCTGAATAATCCTAGAACATTCAAAAGTGCTAAAAGCATGAGAATAATTCCGTCCTCCCTCACTTCATTTTGAGAGATTTATTGCGCTCAATAATGTTTTCTTTTTGGTCTCGCCAGAGAATTTTTCCTAGATGTTTTTTTAATTACGCAATTACCTTACTGATGACCATGACCAATTCGAGATCAGCAAATCTTCGGCCCAGGCACATTCGTCGTCCATATCCGAAGGGCAAAGATGCAAATGCATGCCTTGAATCGCTCTCCTGGAGCCAGCGCTCAGGAAGAAATTCCCCGCTGCGCGCAAAGTACTTATCCTGATTGCTAATCACGCAGTGCTGGAAAACCACTTGAACCTGTTAATCCCAAATTATTGATTGTTTTTAATAAGCCTCAATTTAGTATTATTTTTTAATCAAAAACATTTTCCAAATTTTTGGTAGAAATTTTCTAGAAATTTGCAGTTTTTCAAAATTTACGATCTTTTGAAATTTTTGATTTTTTTTTTCTTAAATTAGAATAAAAAAATCACCAATTTTGCAATTTATGGACATTTTAAAAATTTGAAAATTTTATTTTTCAGTTGTAACGAAAAATTTCTTGTTTTATGAATTACTGCAAAGTGCTAGATTTCTCCATAGGACGTATGGAAAAAATCACTGGCACCTGTCAATCCAGGACAATTGTTGATGTTTAATGGGACATTAACTCATTGTTTGCCTGATTGCTTCATCTACCTCTATTTATTTATTTTCAAGCACTTACCCCCTTCGGAATGTGGTAGCCTTTTATCATCGTATCTCTTGTCATGCAACGTCCGTTGCCAATTACCACTGGGTACATTCTTCATTTGTTATGAAAAAATGAAAAAGAAAATATTGTCAATGATTTTGCGAAGTAGAAGATGCGAAGGATGAATGAGATGATCAATCAAAATCATTATGTAACGCTTAACACCAATTACTTCTCATCATGAATTATGAAATATCCATAATCAATTCATTTACATCTAATTAAAAACAATTAACTCAAAAATTCCTCGGAAACAAACGGGAACTAACACAGGAATTAAAAAACAAGTTTGAATTTCCCGCGCTTTTGTTTGCCCCGACTAGTGAGTCACATGACTCACTGGCCAATCAGCGGGCAGGAAGTTTCACATAAGTTTTCACGCTTCGTAAAATAAAAATTCACATTTATCCCAACCTGACTCTCCCAGACTTTCACAAAATCTCAAAATTATTAATACATTCGTATATTTACTAAAAGCAATTGCACTTGAAGTGCCACAAAATCAGCTATTGAAGGATTTAGTTTGAATTTCCCGCGCGTAGCGCCATCGATTAACTCCACGTGAGTTCTCGCCAATCACAGAAGGCGTTAGTGGAATTCGACTAGAGACAACTTCATGGCGTGTATTGTGGTGGAAATCCGAGACTGTTTCGCCTTTTTTTCGATTCAATTCTTCACAGCGATGAAAGTTTTTTTCGCATTTATATCTAAGACATATTGTTCCGTGGTCGTATGCTAAAATTTGGAGAAAATTCATATATAATTTTGTAGATTATGCACCTCAAAGTCTCTCTAATACACGCTTTCACGTATTTAAGGTCCTCCAAGTGTTTCCGGTTAATCTGCATGTCCTCTTCCGGCAAAATTCGAGACAATTCATCGTGCAAAATCGCCTGTTTGTCGGGATGTCGAGCCAGTTGATATAGAACTGAGCCCACAGCAGTTGCAGTCTAAAAAAGTACTAACGCTATATTTTTATTATAATAAAAAAAAATAGAAAAAACTAGATGTACAAAATTCCGGAAGGTGAAAATGGATTTCCCTCCTGTAGTATTTTTAATTAAAAAATGCCATTCATTAGTAATTATACATGAACATTGATACTAACTGTGTCAACGCCAACTAGAAATAGATCCAATGCGAGAACTGCTGCTAATTTATGTCCATTGTCACCGTCTATTTGCAATACTCTTTCCAAAAGTGACAATTCCTCGGAGCCTTTTCTCTCATTTTGGGATTTATCCAAAGCGAGTTTTGTGTATTTTGTTGCAAAACTGTGAACAGATAAATTTATGCAAAAAATTACAAACTTACGACAAATTTTCAGTTCCAAATTCAAAATCCCAATTTCCAATCCAAAAAGACTAATAATACATTTTCCTTTCGATAGGGGAATCACCTCAATTTGTTAATTGTGAATGATTTTGAAATTATTCCTTCAATTATTTTTTTTTAATTACTTAAAAATAGTGTCCAGCGCGTCGACCCAGGAATTCCACGTGGGCGTTCTGAAAATCTTCCAAAACGGAATTTTTAGCTCCAAAATTCCGACATTCGTAAAAACGGTGTGGATGGCATTGATCAATTGTTGAGTTTCAAAATTAGCATTCTCGTCCATGCAACCGAGCCTCAAGTCCAGTGCCACTTGCGCAATAGCTGCAAATTATGTGATAATTATAATGATATTAAATAATTAGAGAGTCTGGAAAGATATACATTTTGTTACGATTTTTTTAAAACTTCATTATTGACATTCTGCGGGTCTGCCAACTCGTGCAATTGTATCTTCTGAAATTTTTGCTTTCAAGTTCCTTAAATTTTTCCAAACGCGCGATCACTCGAAGTGATCAGATGATTGAATTCGGTGTATAAATAAAATAAAAGTACATTTCCGATCCGGCCGTGAACAACTAAGCACCGCATTCCACGTGCTAGATTGCCATCCGCGGGGAAGCCGAGGATGGCAACGACATGGAGGAGGATATTTAGCTTTGCATGGCCTGGCCGGATTTTGTACCTTTCCTCGGTAATCGTGGAGAACTAATCACCGCCTGCCACGTGCTAGATTGCCATCCGCGGCGAAGCCGCGGATGGCAAGCCCGTGGAGGAGGATGTTTAGCTTTGCATGCTGTGCCCGGAATAGGTTTTCCAGATTCGTCGTGGAAAATTATGCACCGCCTCCCACGCGCTAGATTGCCATCCGCGGTGAAGTGGAGGATGGCAAGGACGTGGAGGAGGCTGAATAGTGTCACATGGTTTTCGCGGGACAATATTTTGCGGCTATAACGGCCTCGGTATTCGGACTTGTGACGGAAATGGTCGAGGTCGAAACCGGAAGAAGCATTTTTCCGGCCAAGAACTGCGATAATCGGCTCTTGTCAGGTGCAAAGCACCTGGAAAATGTCGGTCTGCAAGTCCGAGAAAAGACACGTGTTTCGCACAAATGATAAGGGACTCACACTCAAGAGCCCATTTGTTGATTTCATTGACGAAATCGTCAGGCACTTCGTCCTCGTGATCCTTAATCTTCCTGATCCTGTAGATAAAATTCCCCCATAACGAGTTAGTTAATTTGATTTTTAAGACAAATTTGCTTAGGAAAATTGAAGTTTAACGACCTTTTGATGAAGGCAATGCTTGCGTCTTCAATTGCACTCACGTACATGTTCGCTATTCGGGGTTGAAGCATTACTTGCTGAACTTTACTTCGGAAATTGTACCAGCTTTCACCATGCCTGAAAGATATTTACATTCCAATTTTCCAATTTATCCAATTTAAGAAAAAATTCAATTCAATTATTTCAATGTCTCAAAATGTTCAATTATTCAAAAAAAAAAATTCGGGGTTTCCAAGTTCTTTGGACTTACGAAGCGATAACGCCCGAGTAATCTTCGGTGAAAAAGTCTTTTCTTAGGACATGTTTGTAGTAGTTGAGGGAGGGCATTGAGGGCCGATAAGGCATTTTCTCCTCTTGTTTGAATATGCGTTCAATTTCATTTGCGTCGTACAGGAACACCATGTCCGGCCGGCCCATAAGACCTCCAACTTTGACGATATCCCCGTAATCGCGAAAAAGCCGAGCTGACACTTTGGCGATTTCTTGAATGTTGAAGTCACCTGGAAAATTGAGCATTGAGCATTAAATTGCACTAGAAATGAATGAGATTCGGATGGGATTCTTAATGAATAAAACTATTAACCTTTGCTTGCGGATTTTCAAATAATCAAGATATGTTAATTATTTGACTAAGGTGGGTTTCCTTTAGGGGAAGATCTGGTCAAGAAGAGTCGGTGAACGAAAAGTGCAGGAGATTACTTGCACACACACACACACACACAGACATAAATATGTTTTTAAAATGCCGTCAAGAATGTGTACAGCGTTGAGTATCTTGAAATTTTCACTTTTGATTTTCAGGACGATTACAACAACTAAGAATAGGATGAATGCATGTTTTTCTTCTGCAAACTTTGGGTCTATTGAAGCAATTCCCTGAACAAGATACATAAAATCTGCGGAATGTATGAAGAGAATGCCTTTCGTTTCTCCGAGTATAATCATTTTGTATAATTCTTGTGTTCCCGCTCAAGGGTTTCTTTTATTTGGTTTGCAATGCTTTTGAAAATATTTTGCCATTCTGAAAATTTTGAAAATTTTTTTTTGGAACTCGTTAAGATCTTGGAATTTTTTTCAATTTGGAACTTTTCGGGAATTTTCCGATTCAATATGAACTAAATTTTTTTTTTTTTTTCATGTTTCGATATTTTCTGTACATCCAAAATTTTTGGTAAACAAAATTTTTTCAAGTTGATAATTCCGATTTTTTTTCATATTTTTTTATATGAATACTCACCAACGAAGGGAATGAACCTCCAAGTATTCCCAAGAAGAGGAATCGGCTTTGGACCCGGTATCTCTGAATACGGTCGAGCATGTGATAAAATTTGCTCGTCAAATTCGGGAACCAATGTACACAAATTCCTCTTCAAACATTTTTTTACCATAAAATTTCTCATTGACGAATTCATTATCTCCTGAGTATTCAGATATATTGGTATCCAAAAATACAATTTGCACCTTGTATTGACACCTTTTACAATTTTCTAAATTCAACAATTTTTTCCATAATTCAAATTTTTCCTCCAAAATTTTGAGTTGAGAATTTTTTTGAAATTCTGTCAATTTTTAATTTTTTCAAACTCCAAATTTCAATTTTTTTTTTAAACTCTTATGGCTTTCATTAAAAAAAAAATGAGCAAAATTTGGTTAAAACTGAGATGGTTTTTCCCAAATAAAAATAAGTTTTATTGGTCCGGAGCACCACAAAATATAAAATAAATTCACTCTGCTCAGAACAACAATTCTTCTAAATGAAAAAAAAATCCGCCACTTTTATTCTCATCAGTGAAATCAGTTCCGAGAGTGAAAACCAGAGCAGACTTTTCTAACAATTGGCCGGCACGAAGGCAATTCATCAACTGCAATTTTTCTCTCCACTTTCGCGACTGAAAAACACGACACAAAAAACACCCTCAATGCTCACCGGAAGTGTCGCAACTTTAATCACACATTTTTCCGGCGACTTGAACACTAAACACAATTCACTGGGAATTTCCTAACAATAACAAATTGCTAAAATTATTCTAAATTTGTGTGTTTGCAAGAGTACTTGCAAATTACCACCAGTACTAGGACATTTTGAGTGTCAAAAATTTCGACATCTCTCGATTTCGCTTAAATTTCAAGGACTTAAATTACGATTTTTTTAATTCTCCAAAAATTTTCCAAAAATTTTGAAAATGTTAAAATTAGAAATTCGTAAATTTTTTTCTTTTATATAATTGTTATGAGTTCTAAATTTGCAGCCCTCGCGATTTAACTTTGTTTCTCCGGAGATCAGACCATTCAGTGCCAGGATCGGACGAGTCTTCGGCAAGCACACTAGGAGGAATCGCAGTGGGAGATTTCGCGGAGTGGGAACTACTCAAATCATGGTTGGTCATGAGTTAGATGTACCCAGCACTTTCCCATGTAAATTATAAAAATAAATAAAACAAAAGAAAATTAAAAGTAATTGAGTTACTCCATATTTCCCTCCAGAATCTTTCTTCATTTTTCATTTCTTCTCCCAAAAAACCAAAAATAATTCACCAGAACAATTTTCACTACCCTCAAATTTCCAAATGGCCTCACAGTCATTCAGCAAAACGTCTCCTATTTTTATAGACTATGATTTTATGATGAATTTACATAATATTCGGCTGAGCAATGCTCTTGACATCTTCAAGGCCTCACATGTTGCAAAATCCATCACAAAAAAATTCTGAATTATACTCCAGCATTAGATCGGGAATAGTTCTCTCTTCCTAACTCAATGTGCTAAGTCAGCCCGACTCAGCACACTTGCCCGACACCCATCAATTATGCATGACTTCATCGCCAAAAATTAAACATTTAAATTGAAAAATTGCCAGAAATTACCGATAAAATTCGTGTAACAAAACACATGGATGGGTAATGTTCTTTAGTTTTTAGGATAATCCATAGAAGGTTACAAATTATTTACAAAATTTGGACTGAGAAGACAAGTGGAAGCATATTCGGCGACAAGTGGAATTGCCTTAAAATTGTTTTTGACAATTTTACGCAATGTGCTTTCGTCAGATCTTTTCGACGGAATTTTACATTCTCCATTACTTAACTAATTCGATTTAAATTAAGATTGTGGTATAAATCATATTTTAGGAGCTAATGGTATGTCATAATCCATTTATTAGATCAGATAAGGGTCTAGACATGACGGCAAAGGGTCATTATCACCCAAGCACTTTCTTTTGCCGTCTCCGTAGTGTACGTATAAACTATGAAGTAAGACATGCATAACATTATCGATACAAGGGAGCATAGTGAGTATGGCCAAGTATGCTCTTCCAGCATCATCGTGTTTCCTGAATTGTCGTCAGAATAAAAATATCTGATGAACGAGTTGCTTAGAGTGTTCTGTAGGAAATTTTATTTCCTAAAATTTAGCGGCCCACATCCACCTAGTCGACCAACCCACCCACCCAAATCTACTTGGCCACATCCATCCGGTCGTCCACATCTATGCACCCAAGCACCCACTCACATCCACCCACCCACCTACCCGCCCAACTATCCGCTTAGCCACCCGACCACCTACCCGCCCACCTATCCAACCAGCCGCCCATGCACGTTCACCTACCCACCCAACCACACCCACCCACAAAACCACCCACCCACCTACCCACCCTCCCTCCCAACCACCCTCCCACCCACCCACCCTCCCTCCCAACCACCCACCCTCCCTCCCAACCACCCACCCTCCCTCCCAACCACCCACCCTCCCTCCCAACCACCCATCCAACCAACCAGCCGCCCATGCACGTTCACCAACCCACCCACCCACCTACCCACCCTCCCTCCCAACCACCCACCCACCCATCCAACCAGCCGCCCATGCACGTTCACCTACCCACCCAACCACACCCACCCACCTACCCACCCTCCCTCCCAACCACCAGCCCTCCCTCCCAACCACCCACCCACCCTCCCTCCCAACCACCCACCCACCCAACCACCCATCCACCCACACACACACAAGCCCACACCCGTTCCTACACACATACTTTCCACACCCGCCATACCTACACAGATGGGATTTTCTCTACTTCTGGTGAATACCTTTATTACATGGAGTTTTCAACAAAAATTTAGATCTCAGAAATTCCAAACCTTAAAAGAATTTGAAATGCTGAAGAAACTCCAAAAATGATATACCATACCTCGATTTGATACCAATGATTAGCTTCTTTACCGATCCTTTACCAACTGAGCTAACCTCCTTTACTAACTGAGAACGTAAAATTTACATTCGTTAGATTTACGAAGTGCTAACCCCAAAAAGCAGCAAGTGACATCAGATGGAATTGTCATAAACAATAAAAAACGCGTACAATTAAAAATCGAAAAAATGTCAGACGACGAAGTAGAACGATTTGAGATTTCGGATTATGATTTGGATAATGAATTCAATATTCATCGTCCACGGCGAAAGCTCACAAAACAGCAACAAATGTTGGGTAAGTACTTTTGCAGTTTTTAAAAATAAAATAATCAATTTAAAATCCTGCATTCAAAGTTGAGCCAATTGGAAAAAATTCAAAATATATAATGTCATCAATGTGAAAAGATTTACTCATACAGAAGTGCATACAATTTTTTTTTTTTTTTTATGAATGCAGAAAATATTTAGAACCAAAAAAACTTTAGTTAAAAAATCCCAAAAGATAATATTAAAAAAAAAAAAATTATTTTTGAAAATTTAAAAAATTTCAAAAAATCCAAAAGTTGAAAAATTTCAAAATCCCAAATTTAACAAAATTTAAACATTCCAATAATTTCCGAAAACTCGAAATTGATCATTCTCCACGATTTCCTATTCCATGAAATTTCAGGAGTTTGGGCTGACGATAGCGACGAGGAGGCCCCAGCAAGAGTGTTTCCGCCTTCCTTCAAGGGCGCGCCAAAAGCGCCAAAGAATTACACAGCGCCCGTGAATTTCGTAGCAGGGGGAGTCCAACAAGCCGGAAAGCCTAAAGAAGAAAATAAAGAAGAGGAGGATGATGATGACGATGACACTGGGAGGGCCAGACGAGGAGATGCTGATTATGTGCCAAATAGTTCCAGGTACAACGAAGTTACCCAACGCAGTTCCCCCCCTTCCTGTCTGGAGGCTTTGAAACTGATTTCCGTGATGAAAACACAAATTGTATAGCGTCTGCCTTTTTCTCCTCAATTCCGGTGGCGCGTGCTCCGCACGCGCACTTCCTTTTTCCGCCGCAGTACGGGTGGCGCGTCGGTTCCCGTCTTACGGTTTTCGATAATTTCGATATACCCGTTTTATTGTCGCCGGCCCTTCATTAAGGACATTCAACACGTCGAGTCAAAACAAAAGTTTATGACCCTTTCTATAATTCGTGATATTTATCGCCAATAATTTTCAATTAATATTTCAATGCGTTAATTAGTTAAACTGATAGCCATAGAGAATTATTATATTGTATTTGATTTTGCGAATCAATATTATATTGTTTAAACAAATTAATGAAAAAAAATTTTAGTCAATCGTCATGAAATTTTTGCCATCGTTTTATATCTGCTTCAATAGTAATTTTTCAGAATTTCAACAAATTTTTATATTTTTAACTGTATTTACAGAAATTTTTATTTTTCCAATAAGAGGCCGTGTTATTTGAGAACTTTGATAATTAATAACTACAAAACGGTGTTGTGAATCAATCGCAAATTTCATAAGGCATCTGTTACCGCTTCAAAACCATTATGTGGAAATTTCAAGCAATTCTTATATCTTCGCCAATATAGGTGGAATATCCTTAAGAATGATTCATCTGTCCTGTTTGAGATGGGAGACCCTGTATATCGAGAGGTTCTTCCGTCTCTCCTTTTGACTCTAGGAACTCTCATACTTTGGTAGTCCATGCAGGAAGCTATGAATGCAATCCATTAAAAGTGGCATCCGTATCGTTAATTATTTTCAGCGATTCCGAAACCGAGACGCCCAGAGCGGGTCCAGTGCGGCCGTCTCTTTCGATGAACCTTGAGGGTGACATCGCGGGTCTTCGTCGGAAACGGGCGCCAGTGAATCCCGCATTAATTCGATCTGGTGTAGGAGGTTGGGAAAAGCACACGAAAGGCATAGGTGCCAAGCTCCTGCTCCAGATGGGCTTCGAGCCTGGAAAAGGTCTTGGAAAAAAGCTTCAGGGTATCTCTGCACCTGTCGAGGCGCATCTTCGCAGAGGTAGGGGTGCCATTGGTGCGTATGGACCCGAGAAAAAAATCAAAGTGCCGGAGAAGGTGAAGGACGAGGATGAAGAGGAGGAAAAGCAGTTCAAGGTAGAATTTTGGAGCTGAATGATGAATTGATCTAAGTCCGTTTGGTTTCGAAATTAGATACTATTAGATACTTCTTTTGATTTCAAGGTGAAGCTGTCCCAGTGGAGAAAAACTGATGTGTCTAGTACCAAAAAAAGGGTGAAGTATAGTTATCGAAGTGTGGACCAGGTCCTCGAGGATGGAAAACTTCGGCCGAATATCAAGGCCGGCTCCAGTGAGCTCAGCAAAGTCAAGGTGAGTAGAAAGTCATAACAGATAAGAGCTAGAAATTTTAAAGCAATCTCCTGAATTTTACCAAATTTCATTTTGAGTTTCTAATGTTTTTAACATCGCCTAAATTGCCGAAGGTCATCGACATGACAGGCCCGGAGCAGAGAATTCTGAGTGGATATCATGCGATAGCTGGTCAAAAACGTCCGGACGATTCACCAGAGCCGAGCAAGCGTTCCCCAGTAAATTTTTCTCTCCCAGAGTTGCAGCATAATCTAAACCTTCTGGTAGACATGTGCGAGCAAGACATAATTCAGAATGACAGAAAGACTCGACACATGGGGGATCGTGTTGTGGCCCTCGAAGCGGAGAAGAAAAACATTTGCAAAATTGTGGATCATCACGAGAAGCTCGTAGATACCCTGGAGAATGTCCTCGCAATTGTGGATAAGCTCATGGACAAAAACGATGACTTGTCATTGAAAGAAACTGCTGAGGCCTTCAAGAAGCTCCAGGAGAGGTATGTGATCGAGCCTACATATTTTCGCGAAAATTATAGAAGAGGTAAAAAGCGTTTAATTATGTAATCAACAGGTATTACGAGGAGTACAAAATGTACGATTTGGGCGAGCTAGCTAGCAGTTTCGTAGGTCCCAAAGTGAAGGACTACCTGGGGACCTGGAATCCCTTAGGGGACCCCAAGCTGCCGGTGAGCATCATGAAAGAATGGAAGGACATTCTGGAAACTGGGACAAGCTCTCTGCAAGTTAGAAATGGAATTCATCCGTATGATCAGCTCATATGGAATGCTTGGATGCCATCCATGAGGGGCGCTGTCCAGCAATGGACCTGCAGGTAAACTTTGGCAATCGTAAAATCGTTATCATCTCTGAAATATTGATAATAATGATAATGATGAATGTGTATTTTTTTTCAATTTTGTCGAAATTAGCTTACATGTTAACAATTTAATTCAGCATTTTTTTTTTAATTTTGACAGGGATTCAGACCCGCTGATAGAATTAATCGAGTGTTGGATGCCCATTCTGCCCTCTTGGATTCTGGAGAACATTCTGGACCTTTTGGTTCTACCAAAATTGACCCTAGAAGTTGAAGAGTGGAATCCCCTGACCGACACAGTGCCCATTCACACGTGGATCCATCCCTGGCTACCCCTCATGGGCAATAGGATGGACACCCTCATTTATCCTATTATCAGGAGAAAATTAGGATCCGCCCTTGGAGGCTGGCATCCCTCGGATCGGTGAGATGTTTTCCACAAATCGTAATTAGTCCAAAAATCTTGCTTAGTTTGAAATTTTAGTTTTTTTTTTTTTTGGCAAATTTGAAAAATTTGAGAACTTTCAAAAGTAAAGAAACGAAAAGTATCTCACAATTTTCTCTTTATGAATCAACAGATCGGCCCGACTCATGCTGCAACCCTGGTCTGAAGTATTCTCGAAAGGGGATATGGAGGCTTTCCTCGTTAAAAACATCGTTCCTAAATTGCAAATAGCCCTTTCGGAATTTGTCATCAATCCCCATCAGCAGCATCTGGACCACTGGAACTGGGTCTTCGAGTGGGCCACGCTTTTACCAGCCCATATTATGGTTGGACTTCTCGACAAATTTTTCTTCCCCAAGTGGCTCCAGGTCCTTGCTATGTGGCTCAATCATTCACCTAATTACGACCAGATTACCCATTGGTACATGGGATGGAAAAATATGCTCAGTGACAAATTACTTGCTGAACCTCTCATCAAAGGTATTAGAGAAAACTTTTTTTTTCCATTGACATTTGCAAAAACTTTCAGGTTTTCGAAATTTTGAGAACTTGTTGACAAATTTGGAAAATTTTACGTAAAATATTAGAAAGATTTGTACACATTTTTTGAGATTTGTATAATTTCTGAAATTTTTAGAAACTGAAAATTGTAAACATTGTCAAATTTCGAAAACTATTTTCGATGTTCAAACGATTTTCCTTCTAAGCATCATCATGCAAGATAAAAATGCACAATGAATGAATGACTGGTAATCACATTTCCCACGCTCGATGAAATGACGCCAATTCATGAATGTAAATTAATCAATTAATCAATCTACGGTAATCTATACACTTTGAAAAAAAAATGTAAATTGAAAACACAGGTTATTGTGACAGGCTATAAATTTAAAAATAGTGATCTCCAAATTTTTCAATATTTTCCAAATGATCAAGCTTTTCAAATTTATTTCAAAATTTGAGACTCTCAAAATTTTGTTAAACTTTCGAAAATTTTCAATATTTTCAAAACAGTCAAACTTTTGAGAATTATTTTTCAAAATATCCCAATATGCAAAATCTCTAAAAATCCAACATATTTTACAAATTCCAAAAATATCGATACACTTTCCCAATTTTTAGCAAAATGTCCATAATTTAGAAAAAAAGAAAATTGAAAGTTCACACAATTTTTAGTTTGAAAAAGAAATCATTTTTTTTAGCATTTTCTCTGATACCTCAAATTTTTAAATTTTTAATAATCCTGCAATTAATTGAATGGAATTTTTTAATCCCACGCCGGTCAAAATGACGCCAATCCATGAATGTTAATTAATCAATCCAATCGATTCTTTGCAGATCACTTCAAAAAGGCGTTAGATATGATGAATCGTGCAGTGTCGACTCCCCAGGGTCACCAACCTGGTGCCATGGAACAAGTGTCTTACTTGACGAGTTTAGAACGCACACAACCAACGATGACACAAATTCCAGCAACGGCGCAGCCGAGAATCGAGGTAAAAACCCTATTAATAATTCAAATCAGCTTATCCATAATCTCGCATCCATCTATTAACAATCATCATTAAGGTGTCACATCGATTGATCTTAATCGTTACTTGCAGTTTCATTCTGAAAACTTGTAACATTCGAATTTGCGAAAAGATAAACATTTCGCAGTCAAAAAAATAAAATCTGAATTTTTTTTTTAAGTATATCCAAATAAACATAATCGTTTTTTAAATAACTATACATGTTCATAATTTGAGTGATGCGAGATTTCAACCATGAATTACTGTCGATCATTAATTATTTTAAAAATGCTTTTGCAGAGATTTGCGGAAGTTGTAAGGACCGCATCGCAGATACCTCAAGGATTCAAGGACCTGGTTCTGAAAAAATGCGAAGAGCGTGGAATTCTCTTCATGCCAATTCCGAATCGATACAGGGAGGCTAAACAAGTGTACAAAGTTGGCAATGTGCAGGCGTACATTGACGGAAACGTCCTGTTCGTCTGTCACAATGGCACTAACTGGGTTCCCACTCATCTCAATGCACTTTTGGACATGGCGGAGCTTTAATTATTGATTAATACACCAACTAACATCAATCGCCAATAAATACGTAAATGCAATTATTTTTTTTTTAATTTTCCAACTGTGGAAATTGTTAAAATGTTCAATTTTTTTTTTTAATCTTGAAAATTGGTTCTTGATGTTCATTGATGATTCTAATAATTCAACCAATATTGGAACAATTTCATTTTTACGCAAAGGTGATTGATGGTGTTTACCGACTGAGAAAGAGTTGTCGAATTCATTAATTCAAAGTGAATCAGCGTGTAAATAGTACTTTTGTATAAATAGAGACGGACTACGCAAACAAATGTGTAAAATAAGTGAAAACAAATATAATTTAATGAGACTAAATTCAGTAACGCCTTCAATTGATTTTCAAAAGAACCAATGAAAAAACACTCATGCCTGCTTACTCAAAATAGCAAAAAAAATCAATTTTCCAAATTTCCAAATTTTTAAAAATTGTAATTTTCAGAGGTTTCAAGTTGACTCTGAGCGTAATAAAATACAGCAACTGTACGGAATGTCAGCCCGTCCGTACATTACACATCTTCCTAAAAAAATGAAAGAAAAATCCCTGAATGGAACAAAGAATTCCAACGTGATGATTCCATTTACATCAAAAGCATAAAGTATCCATAACCGTATGGTAAAATAAAAAGAATAAATAATATGCATGAGGCGCAACGAGTGCGCGTGGGCAGGGTGAAACATTTCTGCCTAACCAGTCGAAACCGAATGCGTGTGTAGGCGCTTCTGGTTTAATCCCACCAGTGCCTAAAAAAAAGCCGCGTATGATGGTGTACAGAGCTCAAATGTACCTCGATATGGAAAGTTTCCATTTGCGAGACTATCCCTGTGTTTTGCAATGACTAAGGTATTTAAAAAGAATAATCAAAATTGTAATTTCAATTTTTATTTTCAATATTTTCGGTCAGATAGTAATCAAATCCCCCCCCCACACCTCAAGACAAGTACAGCTTTGGGACACATTGTATTCCATTCAAGACAGACGATCTTCAAAGTCAACCCTTTGATGTAGTGGGTAGAATGTCTTTAGAATGGGATATATCTATGCGCCGCATTGCCATCCGAAGTTACCGCGAAGATGGTAAGCCCTTGAACGAGATTGATTGGGCTCCTATGGTTAGTCCGGAAGTGTACTATTTCATGATAGAATTCTTTCTCAAGGATTCCGATCTATCGAAGATGTAAGATGTTTCATCGTCTTTGCTCCGAAAAGCAACTTGCCGCAATACTCAGCAGAGAATTTTCGCGGTCTGTCCCTTTCTTAGGAGATGCCCATCCCGAGGAGAGAGTCTCCCTAAAATGCTGGTTTGAAAGGTTGGAATTGACGCCCCGCGTGACGTTATGGGGTTCCACTGTAGGGAGAAAGTGAGACCTGTTATCTGTTAGCTCATTAAAAATTTGGCTCTGAAAATAAAATTCGTATCTGAAGAAGATTTTTAGCTATCAATGCTCTAGGGTGAAGACGAGGCGAGGGGGAGGGGGAATTTCAATGGAAGGCATAAAATAAAATACCGACGTCGGGAAGTTAGTGGTTTCAGCCTTCGAGGGTCACACCCACATCCCGTTTATATATATATATATATTCCATTTCGTTAAATTCACCATCAGCTAGGCGTGTAACTCCTGTATCCCTCGGTCTTTCATTTCGCTTTTTTGTTCACTGTGCACTCAGTGCTGAGAAATGAATATACGAAGGGACTGGTCTTGGAGTGGATGGACATCGCGCCCACACGCCGGCATCGCGCTCTCGGACTCTTGGGCCTTGAAAACTCTTTTACATCCTTCTACAAATGGAAAAGAGCCTAGTAAAAAAAAACCAAGTACTTAACATTCCTTCGTGATTGTGATATTTTAATTCAAAAGAAACACATCAGATATTTTTTTATGTGGAACAATTCTGACTGCTGATTCGAAATATTCCGGAAAGTTTCATAACTTCAGATTTTCAAAATTTTCCAAATCTTCAGGAACTTAAAGATCCAAAAAATCCGAAAATTTTCGAAATTTTTAGAATGTCAAAAATTCATTTAGAAGCTAAATAGATACCTAAAGTTCAGCAAGGAAAATCCCCGAAGAAGAAAACCAGGAATAAACGAATTAAACAATTATTTATTTAGAAAACAAAATTAGTAAGAGCTTTGAAACTTTCAGAGCCAAAGAAAATTTCCAGAATTTGAGAAGTATTGCATACCTAAAAAGTTGAAATTCAGTGAAACATAGAATTTAAATAAGAACTACCCTCAGAATGCTCTAAGCCTACAGTTATCCTCACGTTGAAAATTTTAATTCCCGTCACGATTCCATGAATTAAGTTACAATGAATCGTATTACGTTACCTTCTCCAACGTTCCAAGAATCCCAATTCCCATTGAGCTACACGACAAATTCATGTACCACTTAGTGCAGAATAATCACCGCAGGCTAATGGACATTCACATGTGCATGAGCAAATACAAAAAAGCATGCATGAACATTTGCTAGCATATGGGCAAAAACCAGGGTAAAATAATAGAACTGTTAGACGTCGGGAAAAACTTGAGTTGATGATGGATGTGATAATCGATGATGATGAATTGATTTGAAGGAATCAAGGGATTTGGAGGATCCATAATAACGTCGATTAAATCGTCAAATGACGCCAGGTTTCCTTGAAAGACTTTAGCTTCCTCAGGCACTCGACTTGATCAATATCTATAGTTACTCAGGATTTTTGTGCTGGAAATTATCAGTGGAGAATCTGATAAACACCATTGTTTTTTTTTTAGAAACCAAAATTTTTAAAATTTATGGAAACAGAATTCAACAATTTCAAAAACTTCAAATAAAAAAAACGGGAAAGTAAAATGACAAAATAAATTTAGGTCCACCTGATTACGACATAAAATGCGGCCGCCTTAATTCGCTGAACATTAACATAAGTTTCCCACTGTAACAATGATTTCTGATCATGGAGATAAGACATGATATTAGCCACCGGCGGGACAATGAAATAATCAATTATATCAATGTATATACTTATCGTGGAAAGCTATCAATTGACAATGGACCGACGGGGACGTTCATCTTTGTTGTATTAATCGACTTAGGTGAGCCCACGCATTTTCGCGATAATGAAGGCTCATTTAAAGCCACAGTCCGTTATCGCGCAGTCGCTTTATTTGAGATATGAAGAAATGCGCGATGAAAAAAAGGGACAAACTATTTTTTCATTAATTTGCGGAATGGAAATTCACCTCCTCCTCCTCCTCCTCCACCCCCCCCCCCCCCAGCTTTTGCATATGAACTTCAATACGTTGTAAAATATGGGAAATGCGTATGAAAGTTGCGGAACTTGAGAGGCTTCGCCAAACGAAGCTGAGAAGTTTGCGACGCCCCCACCCCCATTCGCTCCTAAATTATCGACGATAGAAAAAAAGTTATGAAACAAAAAGTGTGGCGTTTCATGCAAGGAACAAAATTTGTTTGAACATTTTTTCTCTATCTCTATCCGTTCTCGAGATATTTTGTTGGAAACAGAAGAATACGAGAGGCGTTGCGGAGGGCATTGCACACACAACACACACACACCAATTTGGTGAAAATAGTCTAAAAATTAGCAAAATCTCAATCGTGATGTTAGAGAACAATTGACAATTCGGAGTTTTTTCAGGAAATTATTTCAGGTTCAAAATACTTGAAATAAGCAACTCTAACATTATAACGGTATTATAAATACGGGGAAAAAATAAAAGTGATGTAAGTTCGCTATTTGTGCGGGACATTTTGCGTGTCTTTTCCGGGGCCATCGATGATTTTGCAGATAGCGTCTCTCGGGGTATGTACGACGAAGCTGAACGCGTGTGCATTAAAATCACGAGCGTGGGCGCTATTCAGATTCGATGCTACGAGAAAAACAGGATGAAACAATGCGCGTGACCTTAGAGGTGGTACATGAGAAGTTGTGTACGGAGCATGGGAATACATCATTTTGCGGGTCATGGGGAAAGCGCTGTCGCTAATAATAAGAAAAAACAGAGTTCATAATTTATGTGACAAGTTGGCTAAATCGTTGATTAACGAAGATTCGCGGAGTTTCATAATTGCTTGTTACTGGTTATTTCTTTCTTCAAATTTCAGAATACATTCACCACGAAAAAAGTGTTTGTAAAAAATTTGGGAATTCTCAAAACCTTCTCAAACGCAAAAATTCCAAGTAAAAAAATAACTTGAAAGTAACTTGAAGGGCTTGAGAAATTAGAAAAACTAGTAAATGACAAATTTGATGATCTTTGAATGGTTTCGTCAAGAATCAATGAAACGAAAAAACAGGAGGAGTCCGAAGAAATTGAGAATGGCAGAGAAGGCTCAGACCTTGAACGGAATGATTTTCAAAATTTAGAAGAAGCACAAGTAGTTTCTTTGGTGACATTTAACACTGACTTTTTGGTCCTGTGGCCGGTTATACTATCCAATTGGGACCCCTAGAAGACACTCCCGTCGAATTGGGGTCGAAAAAGTCAAATTAATTTTTTTCGATTTTGGCCAAATTTAACATTGGGACCTTATGGGGAGGCACACTTAAATTTTTTAAAATCCGATTTTTGGCCCCGTGGGCGTTTATACTATGCAATTGGGACCCCTAGAAGACACTCCCGTCGAGTTGGGGTCGAAAAAGTCAAATTAATTTTTTTCGATTTTGGCCAAATTTAACATTGGGACCTTATGGGGAGGCACACTTAAATTTTTTAAAATCCGATTTTTGGCCCCGTGGGCGTTTATACTATGCAATTGGGACCCCTAGAAGACACTCCCGTCGAGTTGGGGTCGAAAAAGTCAAATTAATTTTTTTCGATTTTGGCCAAATTTAACATTGGGACCTTATGGGGAGGCACACTTAATTTTTTTAAAATCGGATTTTTGGCCCCGTGGGCGTTTATACTATGCAATTGGGACCCCTAGAAGACACTCCTGTCGAATTGGGGTCGAAAAAGTCAAATTAATTTTTTTCGATTTTGGCAAAATTTAACATTGGGACCTTATGGGGAGGCACACTTAAATTTTTTAAAATCCGATTTTTGGCCCCGTGGCCGTTTATACTATCCAATTGGGACCCCTAGAAGACACTCCCGTCGAGTTGGGGTCGAAAAAGTCAAATTAATTTTTTTCGATTTTGGCCAAATTTAACATTGGGACCTTATGGGGAGGCACACTTAATTTTTTTAAAATCGGATTTTTGGCCCCGTGGGCGTTTATACTATGCAATTGGGACCCCTAGAAGACACTCCCGTCGAATTGGGGTCGAAAAAGTCAAATTAATTTTTTTCGATTTTGGCCAAATTTAACATTGGGACCTTATGGGGAGGCACACGTAATTTTTTTAAAATCGGATTTTTGGCCCCGTGGGCGTTTATACTATGCAATTGGGACCCCTAGAAGACACTCCCGTCGAATTGGGGTCGAAAAAGTCAAATTAATTTTTTTCGATTTTGGCCAAATTTAACATTGGGACCTTATGGGGAGGCACACTTAAATTTTTTAAAATCCGATTTTTGGCCCCGTGGGCGTTTATACTATGCAATTGGGACCCCTAGAAGACACTCCCGTCGAGTTGGGGTCGAAAAAGTCAAATTAATTTTTTTCGATTTTGGCCAAATTTAACATTGGGACCTTATGGGGAGGCACACTTAAATTTTTTAAAATCCGATTTTTGGCCCCGTGGGCGTTTATACTATGCAATTGGGACCCCTAGAAGACACTCCCGTCGAGTTGGGGTCGAAAAAGTCAAATTAATTTTTTTCGATTTTGGCCAAATTTAACATTGGGACCTTATGGGGAGGCACACTTAATTTTTTTAAAATCGGATTTTTGGCCCCGTGGGCGTTTATACTATGCAATTGGGACCCCTAGAAGACACTCCCGTCGAATTGGGGTCGAAAAAGTCAAATTAATTTTTTTCGATTTTGGCAAAATTTAACATTGGGACCTTATGGGGAGGCACACTTAAATTTTTTAAAATCCGATTTTTGGCCCCGTGGCCGTTTATACTATCCAATTGGGACCCCTAGAAGACACTCCCGTCGAGTTGGGGTCGAAAAAGTCAAATTAATTTTTTTCGATTTTGGCCAAATTTAACATTGGGACCTTATGGGGAGGCACACTTAATTTTTTTAAAATCGGATTTTTGGCCCCGTGGGCGTTTATACTATGCAATTGGGACCCCTAGAAGACACTCCCGTCGAATTGGGGTCGAAAAAGTCAAATTAATTTTTTTCGATTTTGGCCAAATTTAACATTGGGACCTTATGGGGAGGCACACTTAATTTTTTAAAATCGGATTTTTGGCCCCGTGGGCGTTTATACTATGCAATTGGGACCCCTAGAAGACACTCCCGTCGAATTGGGGTCGAAAAAGTCAAATTAATTTTTTTCGATTTTGGCCAAATTTAACATTGGGACCTTATGGGGAGGCACACTTAAATTTTTTAAAATCCGATTTTTGGCCCCGTGGGCGTTTATACTATGCAATTGGGACCCCTAGAAGACACTCCCGTCGAGTTGGGGTCGAAAAAGTCAAATTAATTTTTTTCGATTTTGGCCAAATTTAACATTGGGACCTTATGGGGAGGCACACTTAATTTTTTTAAAATCGGATTTTTGGCCCCGTGGGCGTTTATACTATGCAATTGGGACCCCTAGAAGACACTCCCGTCGAATTGGGGTCGAAAAAGTCAAATTAATTTTTTTCGATTTTGGCAAAATTTAACATTGGGACCTTATGGGGAGGCACACTTAAATTTTTTAAAATCCGAATTTTGGCCCCGTGGCCGTTTATACTATCCAATTGGGACCCCTAGAAGACACTCCCGTCGAGTTGGGGTCGAAAAAGTCAAATTAATTTTTTTCGATTTTGGCCAAATTTAACATTGGGACCTTATGGGGAGGCACACTTAATTTTTTTAAAATCGGATTTTTGGCCCCGTGGGCGTTTATACTATGCAATTGGGACCCCTAGAAGACACTCCCGTCGAATTGGGGTCGAAAAAGTCAAATTAATTTTTTTCGATTTTGGCCAAATTTAACATTGGGACCTTATGGGGAGGCACACTTAATTTTTTTAAAATCGGATTTTTGGCCCCGTGGGCGTTTATACTATGCAATTGGGACCCCTAGAAGACACTCCCGTCGAATTGGGGTCGAAAAAGTCAAATTAATTTTTTTCGATTTTGGCCAAATTTAACATTGGGACCTTATGGGGAGGCACACTTAAATTTTTTAAAATCCGATTTTTGGCCCCGTGGGCGTTTATACTATGCAATTGGGACCCCTAGAAGACACTCCCGTCGAGTTGGGGTCGAAAAAGTCAAATTAATTTTTTTCGATTTTGGCCAAATTTAACATTGGGACCTTATGGGGAGGCACACTTAATTTTTTTAAAATCGGATTTTTGGCCCCGTGGGCGTTTATACTATGCAATTGGGACCCCTAGAAGACACTCCCGTCGAATTGGGGTCGAAAAAGTCAAATTAATTTTTTTCGATTTTGGCCAAATTTAACATTGGGACCTTATGGGGAGGCACACTTAATTTGTTTAAAATCGGATTTTTGGCCCCGTGGGCGTTTATACTATGCAATTGGGACCCCTAGAAGACACTCCCGTCGAATTGGGGTCGAAAAAGTCAAATTAATTTTTTTCGATTTTGGCCAAATTTAACATTGGGACCTTATGGGGAGGCACACTTAATTTTTTTAAAATCGGATTTTTGGCCCCGTGGGCGTTTATACTATGCAATTGGGACCCCTAGAAGACACTCCCGTCGAATTGGGGTCGAAAAAGTCAAATTAATTTTTTTCGATTTTGGACAAATTTAACATTGGGACCTTATGGGGAGGCACACTTAAATTTTTTAAAATCCGATTTTTGGCCCCGTGGGCGTTTATACTATGCAATTGGGACCCCTAGAAGACACTCCCGTCGAGTTGGGGTCGAAAAAGTCAAATTAATTTTTTTCGATTTTGGCCAAATTTAACATTGGGACCTTATGGGGAGGCACACTTAATTTTTTTAAAATCGGATTTTTGGCCCCGTGGGCGTTTATACTATGCAATTGGGACCCCTAGAAGACACTCCCGTCGAATTGGGGTCGAAAAAGTCAAATTAATTTTTTTCGATTTTGGCCAAATTTAACATTGGGACCTTATGGGGAGGCACACTTAATTTTTTTAAAATCGGATTTTTGGCCCCGTGGGCGTTTATACTATGCAATTGGGACCCCTAGAAGACACTCCCGTCGAATTGGGGTCGAAAAAGTCAAATTAATTTTTTTCGATTTTGGCCAAATTTAACATTGGGACCTTATGGGGAGGCACACTTAAATTTTTTAAAATCCGATTTTTGGCCCCGTGGGCGTTTATACTATGCAATTGGGACCCCTAGAAGACACTCCCGTCGAGTTGGGGTCGAAAAAGTCAAATTAATTTTTTTCGATTTTGGCCAAATTTAACATTGGGACCTTATGGGGAGGCACACTTAATTTTTTTAAAATCGGATTTTTGGCCCCGTGGGCGTTTATACTATGCAATTGGGACCCCTAGAAGACACTCCCGTCGAATTGGGGTCGAAAAAGTCAAATTAATTTTTTTCGATTTTGGCCAAATTTAACATTGGGACCTTATGGGGAGGCACACTTAAATTTTTTAAAATCGGATTTTTGGCCCCGTGGGCGTTTATACTATGCAATTGGGACCCCTAGAAGACACTCCCGTCGAATTGGGGTCGAAAAAGTCAAATTAATTTTTTTCGATTTTGGCCAAATTTAACATTGGGACCTTATGGGGAGGCACACTTAAATTTTTTAAAATCCGATTTTTGGCCCCGTGGCCGTTTATACTATCCAATTGGGACCCCTAGAAGACACTCCCGTCGAATTGGGGTCGAAAAAGTCAAATTAATTTTTTTCGATTTTGGCCAAATTTAACATTGGGACCTTATGGGGAGGCACACTTAATTTTTTTAAAATCGGATTTTTGGCCCCGTGGGCGTTTATACTATGCAATTGGGACCCCTAGAAGACACTCCCGTCGAATTGGGGTCGAAAAAGTCAAATTAATTTTTTTCGATTTTGGCCAAATTTAACATTGGGACCTTATGGGGAGGCACACTTAAATTTTTTAAAATCCGATTTTTGGCCCCGTGGCCGTTTATACTATCCAATTGGGACCCCTAGAAGACACTCCCGTCGAGTTGGGGTCGAAAAAGTCAAATTAATTTTTTTCGATTTTGGCCAAATTTAACATTGGGACCTTATGGGGAGGCACACTTAAATTTTTTAAAATCCGATTTTTGGCCCCGTGGGCGTTTATACTATCCAATTGGGACCCCTAGAAGACACTCCCGTCGAGTTGGGGTCGAAAAAGTCAAATTAATTTTTTTCGATTTTGGCCAAATTTAACATTGGGACCTTATGGGGAGGCACACTTAATTTTTTTAAAATCGGATTTTTGGCCCCGTGGGCGTTTATACTATGCAATTGGGACCCCTAGAAGACACTCCCGTCGAATTGGGGTCGAAAAAGTCAAATTAATTTTTTTCGATTTTGGCCAAATTTAACATTGGGACCTTATGGGGAGGCACACTTAATTTTTTTAAAATCGGATTTTTGGCCCCGTGGGCGTTTATACTATGCAATTGGGACCCCTAGAAGACACTCCCGTCGAATTGGGGTCGAAAAAGTCAAATTAATTTTTTTCGATTTTGGCCAAATTTAACATTGGGACCTTATGGGGAGGCACACTTAAATTTTTTAAAATCCGATTTTTGGCCCCGTGGGCGTTTATACTATGCAATTGGGACCCCTAGAAGACACTCCCGTCGAGTTGGGGTCGAAAAAGTCAAATTAATTTTTTTCGATTTTGGCCAAATTTAACATTGGGACCTTATGGGGAGGCACACTTAAATTTTTTAAAATCCGATTTTTGGCCCCGTGGGCGTTTATACTATGCAATTGGGACCCCTAGAAGACACTCCCGTCGAATTGGGGTCGAAAAAGTCAAATTAATTTTTTTCGATTTTGGCCAAATTTAACATTGGGACCTTATGGGGAGGCACACTTAATTTTTTTAAAATCGGATTTTTGGCCCCGTGGGCGTTTATACTATGCAATTGGGACCCCTAGAAGACACTCCCGTCGAATTGGGGTCGAAAAAGTCAAATTAATTTTTTTCGATTTTGGCCAAATTTAACATTGGGACCTTATGGGGAGGCACACTTAATTTTTTAAAATCGGATTTTTGGCCCCGTGGGCGTTTATACTATGCAATTGGGACCCCTAGAAGACACTCCCGTCGAATTGGGGTCGAAAAAGTCAAATTAATTTTTTTCGATTTTGGCCAAATTTAACATTGGGACCTTATGGGGAGGCACACTTAATTTTTTAAAATCGGATTTTTGGCCCCGTGGGCGTTTATACTATGCAATTGGGACCCCTAGAAGACACTCCCGTCGAATTGGGGTCGAAAAAGTCAAATTAATTTTTTTCGATTTTGGCCAAATTTAACATTGGGACCTTATGGGGAGGCACACTTAAATTTTTTAAAATCCGATTTTTGGCCCCGTGGGCGTTTATACTATGCAATTGGGACCCCTAGAAGACACTCCCGTCGAGTTGGGGTCGAAAAAGTCAAATTAATTTTTTTCGATTTTGGCCAAATTTAACATTGGGACCTTATGGGGAGGCACACTTAATTTTTTTAAAATCGGATTTTTGGCCCCGTGGGCGTTTATACTATGCAATTGGGACCCCTAGAAGACACTCCCGTCGAATTGGGGTCGAAAAAGTCAAATTAATTTTTTTCGATTTTGGCCAAATTTAACATTGGGACCTTATGGGGAGGCACACTTAAATTTTTTAAAATCCGATTTTTGGCCCCGTGGGCGTTTATACTATCCAATTGGGACCCCTAGAAGACACTCCCGTCGAGTTGGGGTCGAAAAAGTCAAATTAATTTTTTTCGATTTTGGCCAAATTTAACATTGGGACCTTATGGGGAGGCACACTTAATTTTTTTAAAATCGGATTTTTGGCCCCGTGGGCGTTTATACTATGCAATTGGGACCCCTAGAAGACACTCCCGTCGAATTGGGGTCGAAAAAGTCAAATTAATTTTTTTCGATTTTGGCCAAATTTAACATTGGGACCTTATGGGGAGGCACACTTAATTTTTTAAAATCGGATTTTTGGCCCCGTGGGCGTTTATACTATGCAATTGGGACCCCTAGAAGACACTCCCGTCGAATTGGGGTCGAAAAAGTCAAATTAATTTTTTTCGATTTTGGCCAAATTTAACATTGGGACCTTATGGGGAGGCACACTTAAATTTTTTAAAATCCGATTTTTGGCCCCGTGGGCGTTTATACTATGCAATTGGGACCCCTAGAAGACACTCCCGTCGAATTGGGGTCGAAAAAGTCAAATTAATTTTTTTCGATTTTGGCCAAATTTAACATTGGGACCTTATGGGGAGGCACACTTAATTTTTTAAAATCGGATTTTTGGCCCCGTGGGCGTTTATACTATGCAATTGGGACCCCTAGAAGACACTCCCGTCGAATTGGGGTCGAAAAAGTCAAATTAATTTTTTTCGATTTTGGCCAAATTTAACATTGGGACCTTATGGGGAGGCACACTTAATTTTTTAAAATCGGATTTTTGGCCCCGTGGGCGTTTATACTATGCAATTGGGACCCCTAGAAGACACTCCCGTCGAATTGGGGTCGAAAAAGTCAAATTAATTTTTTTCGATTTTGGCCAAATTTAACATTGGGACCTTATGGGGAGGCACACTTAATTTTTTAAAATCGGATTTTTGGCCCCGTGGGCGTTTATACTATGCAATTGGGACCCCTAGAAGACACTCCCGTCGAATTGGGGTCGAAAAAGTCAAATTAATTTTTTTCGATTTTGGCCAAATTTAACATTGGGACCTTATGGGGAGGCACACTTAAATTTTTTAAAATCCGATTTTTGGCCCCGTGGGCGTTTATACTATGCAATTGGGACCCCTAGAAGACACTCCCGTCGAGTTGGGGTCGAAAAAGTCAAATTAATTTTTTTCGATTTTGGCCAAATTTAACATTGGGACCTTATGGGGAGGCACACTTAATTTTTTTAAAATCGGATTTTTGGCCCCGTGGGCGTTTATACTATGCAATTGGGACCCCTAGAAGACACTCCCGTCGAATTGGGGTCGAAAAAGTCAAATTAATTTTTTTCGATTTTGGCCAAATTTAACATTGGGACCTTATGGGGAGGCACACTTAAATTTTTTAAAATCCGATTTTTGGCCCCGTGGGCGTTTATACTATCCAATTGGGACCCCTAGAAGACACTCCCGTCGAGTTGGGGTCGAAAAAGTCAAATTAATTTTTTTCGATTTTGGCCAAATTTAACATTGGGACCTTATGGGGAGGCACACTTAATTTTTTTAAAATCGGATTTTTGGCCCCGTGGGCGTTTATACTATGCAATTGGGACCCCTAGAAGACACTCCCGTCGAATTGGGGTCGAAAAAGTCAAATTAATTTTTTTCGATTTTGGCCAAATTTAACATTGGGACCTTATGGGGAGGCACACTTAAATTTTTTAAAATCCGATTTTTGGCCCCGTGGGCGTTTATACTATGCAATTGGGACCCCTAGAAGACACTCCCGTCGAAGTTGGGGTCGAAAAAGTCAAATTAATTTTTTTCGATTTTGGCCAAATTTAACATTGGGACCTTATGGGGAGGCACACTTAATTTTTTTAAAATCGGATTTTTGGCCCCGTGGGCGTTTATACTATGCAATTGGGACCCCTAGAAGACACTCCCGTCGAATTGGGGTCGAAAAAGTCAAATTAATTTTTTTCGATTTTGGCCAAATTTAACATTGGGACCTTATGGGGAGGCACACTTAAATTTTTTAAAATCCGATTTTTGGCCCCGTGGGCGTTTATACTATGCAATTGGGACCCCTAGAAGACACTCCCGTCGAATTGGGGTCGAAAAAGTCAAATTAATTTTTTTCGATTTTGGCCAAATTTAACATTGGGACCTTATGGGGAGGCACACTTAATTTTTTAAAATCGGATTTTTGGCCCCGTGGGCGTTTATACTATGCAATTGGGACCCCTAGAAGACACTCCCGTCGAATTGGGGTCGAAAAAGTCAAATTAATTTTTTTCGATTTTGGCCAAATTTAACATTGGGACCTTATGGGGAGGCACACTTAAATTTTTTAAAATCCGATTTTTGGCCCCGTGGGCGTTTATACTATCCAATTGGGACCCCTAGAAGACACTCCCGTCGAGTTGGGGTCGAAAAAGTCAAATTAATTTTTTTCGATTTTGGCCAAATTTAACATTGGGACCTTATGGGGAGGCACACTTAATTTTTTTAAAATCGGATTTTTGGCCCCGTGGGCGTTTATACTATGCAATTGGGACCCCTAGAAGACACTCCCGTCGAATTGGGGTCGAAAAAGTCAAATTAATTTTTTTCGATTTTGGCCAAATTTAACATTGGGACCTTATGGGGAGGCACACTTAATTTTTTTAAAATCGGATTTTTGGCCCCGTGGGCGTTTATACTATGCAATTGGGACCCCTAGAAGACACTCCCGTCGAATTGGGGTCGAAAAAGTCAAATTAATTTTTTTCGATTTTGGCCAAATTTAACATTGGGACCTTATGGGGAGGCACACTTAAATTTTTTAAAATCCGATTTTTGGCCCCGTGGGCGTTTATACTATGCAATTGGGACCCCTAGAAGACACTCCCGTCGAATTGGGGTCGAAAAAGTCAAATTAATTTTTTTCGATTTTGGCCAAATTTAACATTGGGACCTTATGGGGAGGCACACTTAATTTTTTAAAATCGGATTTTTGGCCCCGTGGGCGTTTATACTATGCAATTGGGACCCCTAGAAGACACTCCCGTCGAATTGGGGTCGAAAAAGTCAAATTAATTTTTTTCGATTTTGGCCAAATTTAACATTGGGACCTTATGGGGAGGCACACTTAAATTTTTTAAAATCGGATTTTTGGCCCCGTGGGCGTTTATACTATGCCAATTGGGACCCCTAGAAGACACTCCCGTCGAATTGGGGTCGAAAAAGTCAAATTAATTTTTTTCGATTTTGGCCAAATTTAACATTGGGACCTTATGGGGAGGCACACTTAAATTTTTTAAAATCCGGATTTTTGGCCCCGTGGGCGTTTATACTATGCAATTGGGACCCCTAGAAGACACTCCCGTCGAATTGGGGTCGAAAAAGTCAAATTAATTTTTTTCGATTTTGGCCAAATTTAACATTGGGACCTTATGGGGAGGCACACTTAATTTTTTAAAATCCGATTTTTGGCCCCGTGGGCGTTTATACTATGCAATTGGGACCCCTAGAAGACACTCCCGTCGAATTGGGGTCGAAAAAGTCAAATTAATTTTTTTCGATTTTGGCCAAATTTAACATTGGGACCTTATGGGGAGGCACACTTAAATTTTTTAAAATCCGATTTTTGGCCCCGTGGGCGTTTATACTATGCAATTGGGACCCCTAGAAGACACTCCCGTCGAATTGGGGTCGAAAAAGTCAAATTAATTTTTTTCGATTTTGGCCAAATTTAACATTGGGACCTTATGGGGAGGCACACTTAATTTTTTTAAAATCGGATTTTTGGCCCCGTGGGCGTTTATACTATGCAATTGGGACCCCTAGAAGACACTCCCGTCGAATTGGGGTCGAAAAAGTCAAATTAATTTTTTTCGATTTTGGCCAAATTTAACATTGGGACCTTATGGGGAGGCACACTTAATTTTTTAAAATCCGGATTTTTGGCCCCGTGGGCGTTTATACTATGCAATTGGGACCCCTAGAAGACACTCCCGTCGAATTGGGGTCGAAAAAGTCAAATTAATTTTTTTCGATTTTGGCCAAATTTAACATTGGGACCTTATGGGGAGGCACACTTAATTTTTTAAAATCGGATTTTTGGCCCCGTGGGCGTTTATACTATGCAATTGGGACCCCTAGAAGACACTCCCGTCGAATTGGGGTCGAAAAAGTCAAATTAATTTTTTTCGATTTTGGCCAAATTTAACATTGGGACCTTATGGGGAGGCACACTTAATTTTTTTAAAATCGGATTTTTGGCCCCGTGGGCGTTTATACTATGCAATTGGGACCCCTAGAAGACACTCCCGTCGAATTGGGGTCGAAAAAGTCAAATTAATTTTTTTCGATTTTGGCCAAATTTAACATTGGGACCTTATGGGGAGGCACACTTAAATTTTTTTAAAATCGGATTTTTGGCCCCGTGGGCGTTTATACTATGCAATTGGGACCCCTAGAAGACACTCCCGTCGAATTGGGGTCGAAAAAGTCAAATTAATTTTTTTCGATTTTGGCCAAATTTAACATTGGGACCTTATGGGGAGGCACACTTAATTTTTTAAAATCGGATTTTTGGCCCCGTGGGCGTTTATACTATGCAATTGGGACCCCTAGAAGACACTCCCGTCGAATTGGGGTCGAAAAAGTCAAATTAATTTTTTTCGATTTTGGCCAAATTTAACATTGGGACCTTATGGGGAGGCACACTTAATTTTTTTAAAATCGGATTTTTGGCCCCGTGGGCGTTTATACTATGCAATTGGGACCCCTAGAAGACACTCCCGTCGAATTGGGGTCGAAAAAGTCAAATTAATTTTTTTCGATTTTGGCCAAATTTAACATTGGGACCTTATGGGGAGGCACACTTAATTTTTTTAAAATCGGATTTTTGGCCCCGTGGGCGTTTATACTATGCAATTGGGACCCCTAGAAGACACTCCCGTCGAATTGGGGTCGAAAAAGTCAAATTAATTTTTTTCGATTTTGGCCAAATTTAACATTGGGACCTTATGGGGAGGCACACTTAATTTTTTTAAAATCGGATTTTTGGCCCCGTGGGCGTTTATACTATGCAATTGGGACCCCTAGAAGACACTCCCGTCGAGTTGGGGTCGAAAAAGTCAAATTAATTTTTTTCGATTTTGGCCAAATTTAACATTGGGACCTTATGGGGAGGCACACTTAATTTTTTAAAATCGGATTTTTCGCCCCGTGGGCGTTTATACTATGCAATTGGGACCCCTAGAAGACACTCCCGTCGAATTGGGGTCGAAAAAGTCAAATTAATTTTTTTCGATTTTGGCCAAATTTAACATTGGGACCTTATGGGGAGGCACACTTAAATTTTTTAAAATCGATTTTTGGCCCCGTGGGCGTTTATACTATGCAATTGGGACCCCTAGAAGACACTCCCGTCGAATTGGGGTCGAAAAAGTCAAATTAATTTTTTTCGATTTTGGCCAAATTTAACATTGGGACCTTATGGGGAGGCACACTTAATTTTTTAAAATCGGATTTTTGGCCCCGTGGGCGTTTATACTATCCAATTGGGACCCCTAGAAGACACTCCCGTCGAATTGGGGTCGAAAAAGTCAAATTAATTTTTTTCGATTTTGGCCAAATTTAACATTGGGACCTTATGGGGAGGCACACTTAAATTTTTTAAAATCCGATTTTTGGCCCCGTGGGCGTTTATACTATCCAATTGGGACCCCTAGAAGACACTCCCGTCGAATTGGGGTCGAAAAAGTCAAATTAATTTTTTTCGATTTTGGCCAAATTTAACATTGGGACCTTATGG
Source organism: Asobara japonica (assembly GCA_026005395.1). Classification (NCBI taxonomy): domain Eukaryota; kingdom Metazoa; phylum Arthropoda; class Insecta; order Hymenoptera; family Braconidae; genus Asobara; species Asobara japonica. Next base: position 1,410,486 of record BQMI01000429.1, read on the forward strand.
GGAGGCACACTTAATTTTTTTAAAATCGGATTTTTGGCCCCGTGGGCGTTTATACTATGCAATTGGGACCCCTAGAAGACACTCCCGTCGAATTGGGGTCGAAAAAGTCAAATTAATTTTTTTCGATTTTGGCCAAATTTAACATTGGGACCTTATGGGGAGGCACACTTAATTTTTTAAAATCGGATTTTTGGCCCCGTGGGCGTTTATACTATGCAATTGGGACCCCTAGAAGACACTCCCGTCGAATTGGGGTCGAAAAAGTCAAATTAATTTTTTTCGATTTTGGCCAAATTTAACATTGGGACCTTATGGGGAGGCACACTTAAATTTTTTAAAATCCGATTTTTGGCCCCGTGGGCGTTTATACTATGCAATTGGGACCCCTAGAAGACACTCCCGTCGAATTGGGGTCGAAAAAGTCAAATTAATTTTTTTCGATTTTGGCCAAATTTAACATTGGGACCTTATGGGGAGGCACACTTAATTTTTTAAAATCGGATTTTTGGCCCCGTGGGCGTTTATACTATGCAATTGGGACCCCTAGAAGACACTCCCGTCGAATTGGGGTCGAAAAAGTCAAATTAATTTTTTTCGATTTTGGCCAAATTTAACATTGGGACCTTATGGGGAGGCACACTTAATTTTTTTAAAATCGGATTTTTGGCCCCGTGGGCGTTTATACTATGCAATTGGGACCCCTAGAAGACACTCCCGTCGAATTGGGGTCGAAAAAGTCAAATTAATTTTTTTCGATTTTGGCCAAATTTAACATTGGGACCTTATGGGGAGGCACACTTAATTTTTTTAAAATCGGATTTTTGGCCCCGTGGGCGTTTATACTATGCAATTGGGACCCCTAGAAGACACTCCCGTCGAATTGGGGTCGAAAAAGTCAAATTAATTTTTTTCGATTTTGGCCAAATTTAACATTGGGACCTTATGGGGAGGCACACTTAATTTTTTAAAATCGGATTTTTGGCCCCGTGGGCGTTTATACTATGCAATTGGGACCCCTAGAAGACACTCCCGTCGAATTGGGGTCGAAAAAGTCAAATTAATTTTTTTCGATTTTGGCCAAATTTAACATTGGGACCTTATGGGGAGGCACACTTAAATTTTTTTAAAATCCGATTTTTGGCCCCGTGGGCGTTTATACTATGCAATTGGGACCCCTAGAAGACACTCCCGTCGAATTGGGGTCGAAAAAGTCAAATTAATTTTTTTCGATTTTGGCCAAATTTAACATTGGGACCTTATGGGGAGGCACACTTAATTTTTTAAAATCGGATTTTTGGCCCCGTGGGCGTTTATACTATGCAATTGGGACCCCTAGAAGACACTCCCGTCGAATTGGGGTCGAAAAAGTCAAATTAATTTTTTTCGATTTTGGCCAAATTTAACATTGGGACCTTATGGGGAGGCACACTTAAATTTTTTAAAATCCGATTTTTGGCCCCGTGGGCGTTTATACTATCCAATTGGGACCCCTAGAAGACACTCCCGTCGAATTGGGGTCGAAAAAGTCAAATTAATTTTTTTCGATTTTGGCCAAATTTAACATTGGGACCTTATGGGGAGGCACACTTAATTTTTTTAAAATCGATTTTTGGCCCCGTGGGCGTTTATACTATGCAATTGGGACCCCTAGAAGACACTCCCGTCGAATTGGGGTCGAAAAAGTCAAATTAATTTTTTTCGATTTTGGCCAAATTTAACATTGGGACCTTATGGGGAGGCACACTTAATTTTTTTAAAATCGGATTTTTGGCCCCGTGGGCGTTTATACTATGCAATTGGGACCCCTAGAAGACACTCCCGTCGAATTGGGGTCGAAAAAGTCAAATTAATTTTTTTCGATTTTGGCCAAATTTAACATTGGGACCTTATGGGGAGGCACACTTAAATTTTTTAAAATCCGATTTTTGGCCCCGTGGGCGTTTATACTATGCAATTGGGACCCCTAGAAGACACTCCCGTCGAGTTGGGGTCGAAAAAGTCAAATTAATTTTTTTCGATTTTGGCCAAATTTAACATTGGGACCTTATGGGGAGGCACACTTAATTTTTTAAAATCGGATTTTTGGCCCCGTGGGCGTTTATACTATGCAATTGGGACCCCTAGAAGACACTCCCGTCGAATTGGGGTCGAAAAAGTCAAATTAATTTTTTTCGATTTTGGCCAAATTTAACATTGGGACCTTATGGGGAGGCACACTTAATTTTTTTAAAATCGGATTTTTGGCCCCGTGGGCGTTTATACTATGCAATTGGGACCCCTAGAAGACACTCCCGTCGAATTGGGGTCGAAAAAGTCAAATTAATTTTTTTCGATTTTGGCCAAATTTAACATTGGGACCTTATGGGGAGGCACACTTAATTTTTTAAAATCGGATTTTTGGCCCCGTGGGCGTTTATACTATGCAATTGGGACCCCTAGAAGACACTCCCGTCGAATTGGGGTCGAAAAAGTCAAATTAATTTTTTTCGATTTTGGCCAAATTTAACATTGGGACCTTATGGGGAGGCACACTTAAATTTTTTAAAATCCGATTTTTGGCCCCGTGGGCGTTTATACTATGCAATTGGGACCCCTAGAAGACACTCCCGTCGAGTTGGGGTCGAAAAAGTCAAATTAATTTTTTTCGATTTTGGCCAAATTTAACATTGGGACCTTATGGGGAGGCACACTTAATTTTTTTAAAATCGGATTTTTGGCCCCGTGGGCGTTTATACTATGCAATTGGGACCCCTAGAAGACACTCCCGTCGAATTGGGGTCGAAAAAGTCAAATTAATTTTTTTCGATTTTGGCCAAATTTAACATTGGGACCTTATGGGGAGGCACACTTAAATTTTTTTAAAATCCGATTTTTGGCCCCGTGGGCCGTTTATACTATCCAATTGGGACCCCTAGAAGACACTCCCGTCGAGTTGGGGTCGAAAAAGTCAAATTAATTTTTTTCGATTTTGGCCAAATTTAACATTGGGACCTTATGGGGAGGCACACTTAATTTTTTTAAAATCGGATTTTTGGCCCCGTGGGCGTTTATACTATGCAATTGGGACCCCTAGAAGACACTCCCGTCGAATTGGGGTCGAAAAAGTCAAATTAATTTTTTTCGATTTTGGCCAAATTTAACATTGGGACCTTATGGGGAGGCACACTTAAATTTTTTAAAATCCGATTTTTGGCCCCGTGGGCGTTTATACTATGCAATTGGGACCCCTAGAAGACACTCCCGTCGAGTTGGGGTCGAAAAAGTCAAATTAATTTTTTTCGATTTTGGCCAAATTTAACATTGGGACCTTATGGGGAGGCACACTTAATTTTTTTAAAATCGGATTTTTGGCCCCGTGGGCGTTTATACTATGCAATTGGGACCCCTAGAAGACACTCCCGTCGAATTGGGGTCGAAAAAGTCAAATTAATTTTTTTCGATTTTGGCCAAATTTAACATTGGGACCTTATGGGGAGGCACACTTAATTTTTTAAAATCGGATTTTTGGCCCCGTGGGCGTTTATACTATGCAATTGGGACCCCTAGAAGACACTCCCGTCGAATTGGGGTCGAAAAAGTCAAATTAATTTTTTTCGATTTTGGCCAAATTTAACATTGGGACCTTATGGGGAGGCACACTTAATTTTTTTAAAATCGGATTTTTGGCCCCGTGGGCGTTTATACTATGCAATTGGGACCCCTAGAAGACACTCCCGTCGAATTGGGGTCGAAAAAGTCAAATTAATTTTTTTCGATTTTGGCCAAATTTAACATTGGGACCTTATGGGGAGGCACACTTAATTTTTTAAAATCGGATTTTTGGCCCCGTGGGCGTTTATACTATGCAATTGGGACCCCTAGAAGACACTCCCGTCGAATTGGGGTCGAAAAAGTCAAATTAATTTTTTTCGATTTTGGCCAAATTTAACATTGGGACCTTATGGGGAGGCACACTTAATTTTTTTAAAATCGGATTTTTGGCCCCGTGGGCGTTTATACTATGCAATTGGGACCCCTAGAAGACACTCCCGTCGAATTGGGGTCGAAAAAGTCAAATTAATTTTTTTCGATTTTGGCCAAATTTAACATTGGGACCTTATGGGGAGGCACACTTAATTTTTTTAAAATCGGATTTTTGGCCCCGTGGGCGTTTATACTATGCAATTGGGACCCCTAGAAGACACTCCCGTCGAATTGGGGTCGAAAAAGTCAAATTAATTTTTTTCGATTTTGGCCAAATTTAACATTGGGACCTTATGGGGAGGCACACTTAAATTTTTTAAAATCCGATTTTTGGCCCCGTGGGCGTTTATACTATGCAATTGGGACCCCTAGAAGACACTCCCGTCGAATTGGGGTCGAAAAAGTCAAATTAATTTTTTTCGATTTTGGCCAAATTTAACATTGGGACCTTATGGGGAGGCACACTTAATTTTTTAAAATCGGATTTTTGGCCCCGTGGGCGTTTATACTATGCAATTGGGACCCCTAGAAGACACTCCCGTCGAATTGGGGTCGAAAAAGTCAAATTAATTTTTTTCGATTTTGGCCAAATTTAACATTGGGACCTTATGGGGAGGCACACTTAATTTTTTAAAATCGATTTTTGGCCCCGTGGGCGTTTATACTATCCAATTGGGACCCCTAGAAGACACTCCCGTCGAATTGGGGTCGAAAAAGTCAAATTAATTTTTTTCGATTTTGGCCAAATTTAACATTGGGACCTTATGGGGAGGCACACTTAATTTTTTTAAAATCGGATTTTTGGCCCCGTGGGCGTTTATACTATGCAATTGGGACCCCTAGAAGACACTCCCGTCGAATTGGGGTCGAAAAAGTCAAATTAATTTTTTTCGATTTTGGCCAAATTTAACATTGGGACCTTATGGGGAGGCACACTTAAATTTTTTAAAATCCGATTTTTGGCCCCGTGGGCGTTTATACTATGCAATTGGGACCCCTAGAAGACACTCCCGTCGAATTGGGGTCGAAAAAGTCAAATTAATTTTTTTCGATTTTGGCCAAATTTAACATTGGGACCTTATGGGGAGGCACACTTAAATTTTTTTAAAATCGATTTTTGGCCCCGTGGGCGTTTATACTATGCAATTGGGACCCCTAGAAGACACTCCCGTCGAATTGGGGTCGAAAAAGTCAAATTAATTTTTTTCGATTTTGGCCAAATTTAACATTGGGACCTTATGGGGAGGCACACTTAATTTTTTTAAAATCGATTTTTGGCCCCGTGGGCGTTTATACTATGCAATTGGGACCCCTAGAAGACACTCCCGTCGAATTGGGTCGAAAAAGTCAAATTAATTTTTTTCGATTTTGGCCAAATTTAACATTGGGACCTTATGGGGAGGCACACTTAATTTTTTAAAATCGGATTTTTGGCCCCGTGGGCGTTTATACTATGCAATTGGGACCCCTAGAAGACACTCCCGTCGAATTGGGGTCGAAAAAGTCAAATTAATTTTTTTCGATTTTGGCCAAATTTAACATTGGGACCTTATGGGGAGGCACACTTAATTTTTTTAAAATCGGATTTTTGGCCCCGTGGGCGTTTATACTATGCAATTGGGACCCCTAGAAGACACTCCCGTCGAATTGGGGTCGAAAAAGTCAAATTAATTTTTTTCGATTTTGGCCAAATTTAACATTGGGACCTTATGGGGAGGCACACTTAATTTTTTAAAATCGGATTTTTGGCCCCGTGGGCGTTTATACTATGCAATTGGGACCCCTAGAAGACACTCCCGTCGAATTGGGGTCGAAAAAGTCAAATTAATTTTTTTCGATTTTGGCCAAATTTAACATTGGGACCTTATGGGGAGGCACACTTAATTTTTTAAAATCGATTTTTGGCCCCGTGGGCGTTTATACTATGCAATTGGGACCCCTAGAAGACACTCCCGTCGAATTGGGGTCGAAAAAGTCAAATTAATTTTTTTCGATTTTGGCCAAATTTAACATTGGGACCTTATGGGGAGGCACACTTAATTTTTTTAAAATCGGATTTTTGGCCCCGTGGGCGTTTATACTATGCAATTGGGACCCCTAGAAGACACTCCCGTCGAATTGGGGTCGAAAAAGTCAAATTAATTTTTTTCGATTTTGGCCAAATTTAACATTGGGACCTTATGGGGAGGCACACTTAATTTTTTTAAAATCGATTTTTGGCCCCGTGGGCGTTTATACTATGCAATTGGGACCCCTAGAAGACACTCCCGTCGAATTGGGGTCGAAAAAGTCAAATTAATTTTTTTCGATTTTGGCCAAATTTAACATTGGGACCTTATGGGGAGGCACACTTAATTTTTTTAAAATCGGATTTTTGGCCCCGTGGGCGTTTATACTATGCAATTGGGACCCCTAGAAGACACTCCCGTCGAATTGGGGTCGAAAAAGTCAAATTAATTTTTTTCGATTTTGGCCAAATTTAACATTGGGACCTTATGGGGAGGCACACTTAATTTTTTTAAAATCGGATTTTTGGCCCCGTGGGCGTTTATACTATGCAATTGGGACCCCTAGAAGACACTCCCGTCGAGTTGGGGTCGAAAAAGTCAAATTAATTTTTTTTCGATTTTGGCCAAATTTAACATTGGGACCTTATGGGGAGGCACACTTAATTTTTTTAAAATCGGATTTTTGGCCCCGTGGGCGTTTATACTATGCAATTGGGACCCCTAGAAGACACTCCCGTCGAATTGGGGTCGAAAAAGTCAAATTAATTTTTTTCGATTTTGGCCAAATTTAACATTGGGACCTTATGGGGAGGCACACTTAAATTTTTTAAAATCCGATTTTTGGCCCCGTGGGCGTTTATACTATGCAATTGGGACCCCTAGAAGACACTCCCGTCGAGTTGGGGTCGAAAAAGTCAAATTAATTTTTTTCGATTTTGGCCAAATTTAACATTGGGACCTTATGGGGAGGCACACTTAATTTTTTAAAATCGGATTTTTCGCCCCGTGGGCGTTTATACTATGCAATTGGGACCCCTAGAAGACACTCCCGTCGAATTGGGGTCGAAAAAGTCAAATTAATTTTTTTCGATTTTGGCCAAATTTAACATTGGGACCTTATGGGGAGGCACACTTAATTTTTTAAAATCGGATTTTTGGCCCCGTGGGCGTTTATACTATGCAATTGGGACCCCTAGAAGACACTCCCGTCGAATTGGGGTCGAAAAAGTCAAATTAATTTTTTTCGATTTTGGCCAAATTTAACATTGGGACCTTATGGGGAGGCACACTTAATTTTTTTAAAATCGGATTTTTGGCCCCGTGGGCGTTTATACTATGCAATTGGGACCCCTAGAAGACACTCCCGTCGAATTGGGGTCGAAAAAGTCAAATTAATTTTTTTCGATTTTGGCCAAATTTAACATTGGGACCTTATGGGGAGGCACACTTAATTTTTTTAAAATCGGATTTTTGGCCCCGTGGGCGTTTATACTATGCAATTGGGACCCCTAGAAGACACTCCCGTCGAATTGGGGTCGAAAAAGTCAAATTAATTTTTTTCGATTTTGGCCAAATTTAACATTGGGACCTTATGGGGAGGCACACTTAATTTTTTTAAAATCCGATTTTTGGCCCCGTGGGCGTTTATACTATGCAATTGGGACCCCTAGAAGACACTCCCGTCGAATTGGGGTCGAAAAAGTCAAATTAATTTTTTTCGATTTTGGCCAAATTTAACATTGGGACCTTATGGGGAGGCACACTTAATTTTTTTAAAATCGGATTTTTGGCCCCGTGGGCGTTTATACTATGCAATTGGGACCCCTAGAAGACACTCCCGTCGAATTGGGGTCGAAAAAGTCAAATTAATTTTTTTCGATTTTGGCCAAATTTAACATTGGGACCTTATGGGGAGGCACACTTAATTTTTTTAAAATCCGATTTTTGGCCCCGTGGGCGTTTATACTATCCAATTGGGACCCCTAGAAGACACTCCCGTCGAGTTGGGGTCGAAAAAGTCAAATTAATTTTTTTCGATTTTGGCCAAATTTAACATTGGGACCTTATGGGGAGGCACACTTAATTTTTTTAAAATCGGATTTTTGGCCCCGTGGGCGTTTATACTATGCAATTGGGACCCCTAGAAGACACTCCCGTCGAATTGGGGTCGAAAAAGTCAAATTAATTTTTTTCGATTTTGGCCAAATTTAACATTGGGACCTTATGGGGAGGCACACTTAATTTTTTAAAATCGGATTTTTGGCCCCGTGGGCGTTTATACTATGCAATTGGGACCCCTAGAAGACACTCCCGTCGAATTGGGGTCGAAAAAGTCAAATTAATTTTTTTCGATTTTGGCCAAATTTAACATTGGGACCTTATGGGGAGGCACACTTAATTTTTTAAAATCGGATTTTTGGCCCCGTGGGCGTTTATACTATGCAATTGGGACCCCTAGAAGACACTCCCGTCGAATTGGGGTCGAAAAAGTCAAATTAATTTTTTTCGATTTTGGCCAAATTTAACATTGGGACCTTATGGGGAGGCACACTTAATTTTTTAAAATCGGATTTTTGGCCCCGTGGGCGTTTATACTATGCAATTGGGACCCCTAGAAGACACTCCCGTCGAATTGGGGTCGAAAAAGTCAAATTAATTTTTTTCGATTTTGGCCAAATTTAACATTGGGACCTTATGGGGAGGCACACTTAATTTTTTTAAAATCGGATTTTTGGCCCCGTGGGCGTTTATACTATGCAATTGGGACCCCTAGAAGACACTCCCGTCGAATTGGGGTCGAAAAAGTCAAATTAATTTTTTTCGATTTTGGCCAAATTTAACATTGGGACCTTATGGGGAGGCACACTTAATTTTTTTAAAATCGGATTTTTGGCCCCGTGGGCGTTTATACTATGCAATTGGGACCCCTAGAAGACACTCCCGTCGAATTGGGGTCGAAAAAGTCAAATTAATTTTTTTCGATTTTGGCCAAATTTAACATTGGGACCTTATGGGGAGGCACACTTAATTTTTTTAAAATCGGATTTTTGGCCCCGTGGGCGTTTATACTATGCAATTGGGACCCCTAGAAGACACTCCCGTCGAATTGGGGTCGAAAAAGTCAAATTAATTTTTTTCGATTTTGGCCAAATTTAACATTGGGACCTTATGGGGAGGCACACTTAATTTTTTTAAAATCGGATTTTTGGCCCCGTGGGCGTTTATACTATGCAATTGGGACCCCTAGAAGACACTCCCGTCGAATTGGGGTCGAAAAAGTCAAATTAATTTTTTTCGATTTTGGCCAAATTTAACATTGGGACCTTATGGGGAGGCACACTTAATTTTTTTAAAATCGGATTTTTGGCCCCGTGGGCGTTTATACTATGCAATTGGGACCCCTAGAAGACACTCCCGTCGAATTGGGGTCGAAAAAGTCAAATTAATTTTTTTCGATTTTGGCCAAATTTAACATTGGGACCTTATGGGGAGGCACACTTAATTTTTTTAAAATCGGATTTTTGGCCCCGTGGGCGTTTATACTATGCAATTGGGACCCCTAGAAGACACTCCCGTCGAAGTTGGGGTCGAAAAAGTCAAATTAATTTTTTTCGATTTTGGCCAAATTTAACATTGGGACCTTATGGGGAGGCACACTTAATTTTTTTAAATCGGATTTTTGGCCCCGTGGGCGTTTATACTATGCAATTGGGACCCCTAGAAGACACTCCCGTCGATTTGGGGTCGAAAAAGTCAAATTAATTTTTTTCGATTTTGGCCAAATTTAACATTGGGACCTTATGGGGAGGCACACTTAATTTTTTTAAAATCGGATTTTTGGCCCCGTGGGCGTTTATACTATGCAATTGGGACCCCTAGAAGACACTCCCGTCGAATTGGGGTCGAAAAAGTCAAATTAATTTTTTTTCGATTTTGGCCAAATTTAACATTGGGACCTTATGGGGAGGCACACTTAATTTTTTAAAATCGGATTTTTGGCCCCGTGGGCGTTTATACTATGCAATTGGGACCCCTAGAAGACACTCCCGTCGAGTTGGGGTCGAAAAAGTCAAATTAATTTTTTTCGATTTTGGCCAAATTTAACATTGGGACCTTATGGGGAGGCACACTTAATTTTTTTAAAATCGATTTTTGGCCCCGTGGGCGTTTATACTATGCAATTGGGACCCCTAGAAGACACTCCCGTCGAATTGGGGTCGAAAAAGTCAAATTAATTTTTTTCGATTTTGGCCAAATTTAACATTGGGACCTTATGGGGAGGCACACTTAATTTTTTAAATCGGATTTTTGGCCCCGTGGGCGTTTATACTATGCAATTGGGACCCCCTAGAAGACACTCCCGTCGAATTGGGGTCGAAAAAGTCAAATTAATTTTTTTCGATTTTGGCCAAATTTAACATTGGGACCTTATGGGGAGGCAAACTTAATTTTTTTAAAATCGGATTTTTGGCCCCGTGGGCGTTTATACTATGCAATTGGGACCCCTAGAAGACACTCCCGTCGAGTTGGGGTCGAAAAAGTCAAATTAATTTTTTTCGATTTTGGCCAAATTTAACATTGGGACCTTATGGGGAGGCACACTTAATTTTTTTAAAATTGGATTTTTGGCTCCGTGGGCGTTTATACTATCCAATTGGACCCCTAGAAGACACTCCCGTCGAATTGGGGTCGAAAAAGTCAAATTAATTTTTTTCGATTTTGGCCAAATTTAACATTGGGACCTTATGGGGAGGCAAACTTAATTTTTTTTAAATCGGATTTTTGGTCCCGTGGGCGTTTATACTATCCAGTTGGGACCCCTAGAAGACACTCCCGTCCAATTGGGGTCGAAAAAGTCAAATTAATTTTTTTCGATTTTGGCCAAATTTAACATTGGGACCTTATGGGGAGGCAAACTTAATTTTTTTTAAATCGGATTTTTGGCCCCGTGGGCGTTTATACTATTCAATTGGGACCCCTAGAAGACACTCCCGTCGAATTGGGGTCGAAAAAGTCAAATTAATTTTTTTCGATTTTGGCCAAATTTAACATTGGGACCTTATGGGGAGGCAAACTTAATTTTTTTAAAATCGGATTTTTGGCCCCGTGGGCGTTTATACTATCCAATTGGGACCCCTAGAAGACACTCCCGTCGAATTGGGGTCGAAAAAGTCAAATTAATTTTTTTCGATTTTGGCCAAATTTAACATTGGGACCTTATGGGGAGGCAAACTTAATTTTTTTAAAATCGGATTTTTGGCCCCGTGGGCGTTTATACTATTCAATAGGAACCCCCAGAAGACACTCCCGTCGAATTGGGGTCGAAAAAGTCAAATTAATTTTTTTCGATTTTGGCCAAATTTAACATTGGGACCTTATGGGGAGGCAAACTTAATTTTTTTAAAATCGGATTTTGGCCCCGTGGGCGTTTATACTATGCAATTGGACCCCTAGAAGACACTCCCGTCGAATTGGGGTCGAAAAAGTCAAATTAATTTTTTTCGATTTTGGCCAAATTTAACATTGGGACCTTATGGGGAGGCACACTTAATTTTTTAAAATCGGATTTTTGGCCCCGTGGGCGTTTATACTATCAATTGGGACCCCTAGAAGACACTCCCGTCGAATTGGGGTCGAAAAAGTCAAATTAATTTTTTTCGATTTTGGCCAAATTTAACATTGGGACCTTATGGGGAGGCACACTTAATTTTTTTAAAATCGGATTTTTGGCCCCGTGGGCGTTTATACTATGCAATTGGGACCCCTAGAAGACACTCCCGTCGAATTGGGGTCGAAAAAGTCAAATTAATTTTTTTCGATTTTGGCCAAATTTAACATTGGGACCTTATGGGGAGGCACACTTAAATTTTTTAAAATCGATTTTTGGCCCCGTGGGCGTTTATACTATGCAATTGGGACCCCTAGAAGACACTCCCGTCGAATTGGGGTCGAAAAAGTCAAATTAATTTTTTTCGATTTTGGCCAAATTTAACATTGGGACCTTATGGGGAGGCACACTTAATTTTTTAAAATCGGATTTTTGGCCCCGTGGGCGTTTTATACTATGCAATTGGGACCCCTAGAAGACACTCCCGTCGAATTGGGGTCGAAAAAGTCAAATTAATTTTTTTCGATTTTGGCCAAATTTAACATTGGGACCTTATGGGGAGGCACACTTAATTTTTTAAAATCGGATTTTTGGCCCCGTGGGCGTTTATACTATGCAATTGGGACCCCTAGAAGACACTCCCGTCGAATTGGGGTCGAAAAAGTCAAATTAATTTTTTTCGATTTTGGCCAAATTTAACATTGGGACCTTATGGGGAGGCACACTTAATTTTTTTAAAATCGGATTTTTGGCCCCGTGGGCGTTTATACTATGCAATTGGGACCCCTAGAAGACACTCCCGTCGAATTGGGGTCGAAAAAGTCAAATTAATTTTTTTCGATTTTGGCCAAATTTAACATTGGGACCTTATGGGGAGGCACACTTAATTTTTTTAAAATCGGATTTTTGGCCCCGTGGGCGTTTATACTATGCAATTGGGACCCCTAGAAGACACTCCCGTCGAATTGGGGTCGAAAAAGTCAAATTAATTTTTTTCGATTTTGGCCAAATTTAACATTGGGACCTTATGGGGAGGCACACTTAATTTTTTTAAAATCGGATTTTTGGCCCCGTGGGCGTTTATACTATGCAATTGGGACCCCTAGAAGACACTCCCGTCGAATTGGGGTCGAAAAAGTCAAATTAATTTTTTTCGATTTTGGCCAAATTTAACATTGGGACCTTATGGGGAGGCACACTTAATTTTTTTAAAATCGGATTTTTGGCCCCGTGGGCGTTTATACTATGCAATTGGGACCCCTAGAAGACACTCCCGTCGAATTGGGGTCGAAAAGTCAAATTAATTTTTTTCGATTTTGGCCAAATTTAACATTGGGACCTTATGGGGAGGCACACTTAAATTTTTTAAAATCGATTTTTGGCCCCGTGGCGTTATACTATCAATTGGGACCCCTAGAAGACACTCCCGTCGAGTTGGGGTCGAAAAAGTCAAATTAATTTTTTTTCGATTTTGGCCAATTTAACATTGGGACCTTATGGGGAGGCACACTTAATTTTTTTAAATCGGATTTTTGGCCCCGTGGGCGTTTATACTATGCAATTGGGACCCCTAGAAGACACTCCCGTCGAATTGGGGTCGAAAAAGTCAAATTAATTTTTTTCGATTTTGGCCAAATTTAACATTGGGACCTTATGGGGAGGCACACTTAATTTTTTAAAATCGGATTTTTGGCCCCGTGGGCGTTTATACTATGCAATTGGGACCCCTAGAAGACACTCCCGTCGAATTGGGGTCGAAAAAGTCAAATTAATTTTTTTCGATTTTGGCCAAATTTAACATTGGGACCTTATGGGGAGGCACACTTAAATTTTTTAAAAATCGATTTTTGGCCCCGTGGGCGTTTATACTATGCAATTGG